>JAUTXW010000527.1:0-1462500 GCA_030620095.1 Kuschelorhynchus macadamiae | reverse complement strand
CTAATTTTTTTTTTGTTAATATTTAGGTAAATACGGCTTAATTTCACAACTTTCTTAAGTAGAAGTAACTTTACACATATACGCTGAGCTACTGTCTAAGTTATTAGAATTTTAATAAAATAAGCTTTTCGTTGCGTAAGCGTTAATAATTTTCCCTTTTGGTTTATTAATGAATTTACTTATTTATGTCACAGAATTATGGTAAAATTCGACTTCAAATTTTTAATGCTCTAATAATTATTGAATGTATTAGAAATATAATTGAATATGTTTTGTATCTGAATTTTGTGCTAGCCACCTAACGTTTAGCCAGCATAAGCTGCATAATCTGCTCTTATTTATTTTTGTAACCCTATTTAGTTATCTCGGGGTTGTCAAGTATTTTTTTTTTTTTTTGGGGTTTCTAAAAATTTTCTTTAAAAAATATTTCAATTTAATACGAAAATATCGTTTAGAAAAAATCCACTTGAAATTAAAAGAAAGAAAATCTGGGGGATTTTTTTCTTCATAAATATGGCGAATTTGTGGAATTATTCAGCTGTGCCTGGGGATATTCAGCGAGGCAACATGGCAACGTTGAGACATCTAAATACTTTGGTAGACGTTGCTCGATTTTGATTAAATAACACATACAATGACGTAACCAAGGGGGCTTTTCTTTGACGATGTGTATGTAATTAATTACTATATTTATAATACCTATTTATTATTAATATACTTATTATTTATTAATATTAAATTATTTATTAACATTATTATTTATTATTATTATTTTATATACTTCAAAATCAGGATAGCAGATACGCCAAGGGGTTTACTAGCATACGGTCAGATTAGCAAGTTCTCTAGTATGGATATGTTGCCGAAGGAGCAACTGAATGATGTGTGAATTATATTGCTTGCAGCTCAATAATCATGAATTTCATAAATATGACCCAATGCATATGCTGCATATTATTTAATGTATCTTCTGATATTAATTACCAATAATTTCAGATATATAAAAGTAAATCTTATTTATTCTGTACATTTTACCAGAACATTTACGTCATGTTAAGCGTTAGTGTACTTTTATAATCAATAATTATTATAAATTATATTTATTTAACATCCAATATAAGAATAGATTAACACATTAAATAACCTTGTTTAATTGCTGGAATGCAATTAGTTGACAAAATCCACCATCAAAATCACCATATCAGCAGAAAATCTAGGACTGTGTTTGTTGCAACAAGTGTATTTGTAGGCTATGAACCTAATGAGCTCAAGTTTTAATACATAATGAAAAATTTATAAAATTATTAAACTTTCTTGGAAGTTCAAGCATCTAATTTAGCTTTTATTACTATGCAATATTAGTCTTAAAACATTTTATATTTTAACCATTATAAATTAGTAAAAATAATCAACTCGCTAGTCTTTATTTAGCACAATTTCTTCCTTAAAATATATAGAGAACGAAAAATCAACCAAGAATTAGTTATTAAGCTGACGAAATTACAAAAATAAGACGGGGTCGTCGATATTTGATTTATGAAGTGAAAAGGCTTATTTTACCAATGACGTTTTGAATTAAATTTCAATTATCGTAGTTACAAACAAGTGTAATACATATTTAACCTATGAAAACTGACCATTCTTAGTTTGGGTTAGTTATGAATTAAAAGCCCATTTGTCAGTCTATGTGACAACCAAAAATATTTCGTTTTAGTAAGTCATGGTTAAGTAATCGTATCGAAAGTTTAAGCGAGACTCCTGTTCAATCAACCATTTATTATACATTAAACCATGTATTTTTAGTCATTCTTAGATTTCATATTTATATTGATTTTGAACCAATATAAGTCTAAATCAAAATGAAGCAATAATATGACAAATGCAAAGCTAAAGAAAATTTTAGGTAGTTACTTATTTAGAAGTTTACTTATTTTGAAGTGGCCAAAAACTTATTTTTCATTTACATTGAGCAATAAATTAAATAATAACTACTTAGTTTAGTAAGACGTGACAACGCATTGTTTTGGAATGCAATAATTGTTTTAGTAGGTAACAAAAACAAAATAAGTAGGTTAGCCTGACTTTGCTTAGTTATTCACATTTTAAATATTACTTTGTTTGCTTATTATTCGCAATTCATCTGATTGATATGTAAAATATCATTTTCTTAGACAAAAGATGTTTAATAAAATAGCGTAATCAATGATAATTACACCAGCGTTATCCATCTACAGCACTAGCCGTTTTCGCATAACTCTACGAACTTTAAAAAATCATATAGGATAATCAGCATCTAATGTCCAATATGTCTGTTTTATTTATTTATTTATATAAAATATTTTAATATTATTACTTGTCAGATAGCAAGATTAAGATAAACATTATAATTATTAATTAGCACTTGCTTCTAGTTCGTGAATTAAACTTCTTAGGTTTGGTAATACTCATTATTTTTAAAATAAAATATACCTCCTATTAAATATATATACGTTAATATTCGTATTTTTATGCAATATTACACCCTAATCTAAAATTTAACACTACTTAATAAAAAGATTTAAACACGCCCTTATGTTCCAGATGACCATTGAGAATTAATTATTAATTATTCTAGTACCTTATGCCCACACTCGATTTTGCGACTTTTAGTTCCTTATCATATATTTACATACTTTAAAACTCTACAAATTCCAGTAACTTCTACATTTCCATTTCCATATTATATAATTTCTTTTTTGTATCTTGCACCTAAAAAAAGATAAAAAATAAAAACTCGTTCTGGTCCATATTATGGTGGTCTTCATCATTCAGTTCTTAATTTATCAAATTTGGCCTTGTTATCTAGTGAAGTGCTCTTTGGCCTTCTTTCGCCCATATATACAGTAATATTTCAGCAGGCTGGATCTTTTAAGGCACTTACGGCAGGTTGTCCTTACGGATCGTTTAAGGCAGGGTCGCCATGTAATGTTTCCTGTTGGTAGACGGAATGAGACTCGTTGTTATTAACAATAATTCTATTAAGAACACTGATATGAATAATGTACAGTCCAAGGGCTGGACCGACAAGGTCCACCCTTGCCCTTACTACCACTTTGGTTAAAAGCTAGCGTATATCTCCATATGGGTGAATGCGTGATGTAGGACACCGTTACCAAGAGCGCGATGCAGCGTCAGCGTGCTCATTCTGCTTTTATTATGAATATGAAGTAACTTTAATGCCAACAACTAATACAGGGTGTCACTACACTACACCCTCCTCAACCCCCTCAACACTCACACTCATCTCAAAACCCTCATAAACATATCTCTTCTCCCAAGTCTCAATCCCTCAAAAACCAAAATCTTTCCTCTGACCACTCTTCTACTTCACGCAAACAAGAATCTAAATCTACACCCAAAACCTCCCCTTCACATAGCCCTCAAAGGACTCAAAAAAGCAATAAACCCATCTCTCTTACAAGATCAAACTCTACCAACTCAATTAAAAATGCGAAGAATGATAGCATTAAAATCGACTCGCCTTCCCACAAACACACACACCGGAAGAAATAATGCCATGCTCTATCCTTCACTGGAATTGTAATGGTCTTAAGAACCATAAAGACGAACTCAAAATATTAATCAAAAGACATTCTCCGCGTGTAATCTCCTAATTTCCAAACACAGTAAATGGGTAATTTCTACTGACTCCCTTAGCTCCATCAAATCCATTAAATCATATAATCCAAATCACCCTCTTGCCTGGGAAATTAAAACACTACTAGAAAGATCCTATATACAAAAAAAGACTGTCGTCTTCTTTTGGACACCTAGCCACTGTGAAATAGACGGCAATGAAAGAGTCGATAAAATTGCGGGTAACCTTTACAATCCCATACCTATCACTCAAACCTTCTACACACAAGACTTGTATTCCCTGCTCAAGAAAACTATACACAATCAGATTCAACTAGAGTGGGACCTGATGGAAAACCACAACAAACTTCAGACCACCAAGGAAATATATTTCTCTGGTAAGACCTACCCAGTATCAAACAGAAGGGACGAAGTAATCATCACCCGTCTCAGAATTGGACACACAAAAATAATGCATGAGTACTTACTAAAAAATGAAACTCAACCAATATGCAACACTTGCAAAGTCCCATTAACTGTTAGACATATTCTATCCCATTGCCCCACCCATGAATTAGTTCGAAATAGACTTGGCCTAAACACAAACTATAAGCACATATTCTCAGAATCACACATTAAAACATTACTTACCTTTCTTAGAGAAACCGAAATGTACAAACTGATCTAAACACGTAATTATTAAACACCTACACTGCAAACCAAAAGCAATATGCTAGACGCTAAAAGACCCAGATGTCGATGCGTCTATAATCCATATCTCTCTCTCTCTCTCTCTCTCTCTCTCTCTCTCTCTCTCTCTCTCTCTCTCTCATTTGAAGGATTAGTTTAAATACTTTCTAAACCGCGTTACTCACTATTCGTTGACTTGTCTATTTGGTGTATCGATTTGCAAATCTCTGCGTAGAATGGAGTGAGGCGATTCCCGTTTTTGGGACGATAATTAAGTAGGCTTTGACTTCAATTCGCTGATTCGCCATTGCTTTGATGCATGTAAATTAACGAATCGAATTAATTAATCGAACTAACGAATCGGATCGAATAGTGGGTAGCGGGCTTAAAAGTATTGTCACAAGTTTAAATTAAATAAAAATTAAGTATGAGGACAATAGTGTGAATAACTGGTTAATGGCACCGACAGAGCCGCAAATCAAAAACTTAACTTTGATGAGATCGAGAAGGAACCTCCAATTTTAAGATCTGAAGTGGAAAAGCTATTCGTTCTTTAAAAAACAATAAATCAGGTGGTGAAGATGGCATAACGGCCGAGACAATTAAGGCTATGGGCGTATTTGGTATTGACGCAATCCAAAAACTATGTGTCATGATATGGTAAACGTGCGAGTGGCCAAAGGACTGATGTAAATCATCTGTGTGCTGTTGCACAAGAAAGGATGTCCTACAGAGTGTAGCATCTACAGAAGAATAGCACGTATATCGTATGCAAGTAAAATTCTGTTACATAATGTAAACCACCGCTTAAAGCCTTTGTTTTTTCCTTTCTCCCGCAGATCCCCGATAAAAAAACCGGGTTCATACCAGCAAAAGGAACTAGAGAACAAATCTTAAATATTCGACAAATAGTCGAGAAGTCGTATGAGTTTAATTTTAAAACGAATTTGTGCTTTCTCGATTACAGTAATGCCTTTCATTGTGTAAAGTGGGTTAGACTGTAGCTGGTATTGGAAAATATGTACCAAAATATTTAATCCATTTTCTTAAAAACCTCTATGAAAAAAGTAAAATCAATAACATCCTGTCTAAGCCGTTTTGCCCAAAATGTGGTGTAAGATAAGGCTGCATTGTTTCACCTATGTTATTTAACATAAATGGAGAGTGTATATAGAGAAAAGTCTTGCAATGGTCGAGAGGAGGATGACCGATATGTGGGAAAAAGATCACGAACCTCAGGGTACGCTTAAGATACATTAATTTTAGCCTGCTCAGAGGAAGAACTAGTTCAAATAATGAGAGAGCTAGACACGATTAGTAGAGAACATGGTCTTACGCTAAACAAAGATAAGATTTAAGTCATTATAATAGACCAAAAATCCTACTAATATCAGAGAAACGGCTTTGAAGTAATAATAAATAGCACGTCAGGCAACAATAATACTAGTAGTAGTAGTTAGGGGGAGGTCTAGAGACCTGACTGGTAGGCCTATAAGGCCCTTTCAGTCTATACCGAAAGGTATAGTAATACTAACTCGAATATGATAGGACCCAGCAATATTTCAACACAATAAACTGAAATTATTAAACTAGTTAATTTTTCCTATTGCAACGTATGCATCTGAGACATGGATGCTAAAAAACGGCAATCGAAGAAAAATATATGCTTTCGAAATGTAGAGATAGAGAAGAATGTCACGAACATCGTATACAGAGCATGGTACCAATACCTAAATTATCCGACAGCTAAACCTCCCCACAAGACTCTCAACAAAAATATATCAGTCATACCTAAGATACTTTGGACACATATCAAGAAGAATAGATGACTTGGAAAAACTCATAATCGAAAGAAAATTAAATGGTAAACGACCAGGAGACTAAAGAACAAGATGGAGATGGTTTGCAAGAAGCTTCTTTAGCAGGTAAAGACAAAGAAGGATGGAGAACCACGATCCAAGCGATCGAAACATGATGTCATCATACTCTTTCAAGAGTAGAAGGATTGATAATGATGAAATAATACGTAAATACTTAGTTCAAAATGTATTAAAATAACTATTCCTTTTTTAAGACCCAAGCAGAAACGTTTTAAGAATTATCGGCGAGCGGAATTTCTAAAATTTACTCTATAAGTATTTTGCAGTCTTCTTTAGTGAAAGCTTTCGTACGGTACACCTTGTTTTCCACATATCCCCAAAGAAAATGATCGGCTGGCGAAAGATGCAGGTCCGTGCTAACCAGAAAAAAGGTCCATTTGTCCCCATTCACCGTTCCTCAAACATGTTTGATAATTCCTCACATTTGCTACCATAATTATTAGCTGGGACACAATCCTGCTGAAACTAAATTTCATTTCGTTCCCAGCCAAAACCCCTTTGAAATTTTTTTTATATACGATCAGCCAATCTTTCTTCAATAGGGAAAGTTCCAATTATCCTTGAATTTTAAATTCCACACCAAATGTTAAATCTACATTTCCTTTAACCACCTCTGATGCGCACCCTGGATTCATTTTCTTGTACGTAATAATACCCACTATGCTAGTTAAAAAAACCATTAAAAGTAAAACTAAGATTTATATTTTTAAAACAATTATCTTTAAATTCCTCAAAAAACGAACTAGAATAAGAACACTTCATTACCTAAAACTGGGTCAAGAGTTGCATGGCAAACCACTAACTTGCTACCTATCAATTAAATATGAATATAAATTTTTCGAGGTATGTAATCTTATTTTATTAATTTTGTAATAATTTTTTAGTATAGTATAAAATTTTAAATTGGTTTTAAAAAAATTGTAGATGTCTTTTTATAATTTGACTACAAGATGTTTTTAAAATTATATGTAAATAGGAAAGAAAAGCTTTACATATACCAAAAAAATTAAGGAATGAGCAATTTTTGAGAAAGCCTATGTGATTCTTGAACCGTTTGTTGTCCATAATGAAAAAGTCGAAAATAAGCCTCCATAAATATTTTTTCCATAAGCTTTCTAAAAAGGTGGATTGAACAAATATTAGACATTTTGAGCACGCAGAAGGTTTTTTTCCACCCTGATAAACATAAACATTTGCCTCCATAATAGTACTATCCAAATTTCCACCCTTATACATTTTTTTTTCTGAAAACGAGTCCTCTGTTATAATGTTTAGATCGAGGGAGGAAAAGAGTATTGCAATCAGTAATTGAAATAATGTTATGGGTATTAAAAATACTTGGATTTAAAGTTCAAAATTTGAAAGTCCTTTTTTTTAGTAAAAGCGTGAAAAGCTTTAATTAGAGAAAAAAATATTTTTTAAAAATCGATTTTTACAGCAAAAAAATATGTCAGGCATGCAAACTATAGTGATTTGCTGACATTCAAAAGAAGGAACATTCGAAAAAAAAAATAATTTGTTGTTAATATACATAATAAGTGTAACATAAATTTTGTTACAAAAAACATTATTACGCTTGTCATCTGGAGGTTTGGCGGGGGCGCCCTTTATCATTAAGCCTGCGTAAACTTCTAAAAAGTTATTGCTATTAACACTTTTTTATATTAAGAACATTCAATACTACTAAAATGTTGTTTTAGATAAAATATTTTACCAATTTTCTTTTATAACGGAAAAAACCTGCACATGCTGTTCGATAGAGCCCCCAAAGTCAACACACATCAATTAAATTCATACAATCGAATTAAATTCAAACTGAAATATTTAAAACAAATATCATGTTTAAAATTATTTGAAAATTAAACAGTGCTGAATATTAAATTAGTAATACAAATTTAGATTTGAGAGATAGAGAACTCCAACTGTAAATATTATGAGTATGTTAAATGGTTAATTACACTACATTATTGCTCATTAAATAAATAGTAACAGATAGAGTTATATTGCTAAATAAATTTAATTAGTAACTGATGGAGTTATATTACTAAATTGCTATTAGAATTATTTTATTTAATCCGACCAAATATAAAGGATTAATAAAAATCTTTACATAAAAAGAGAAACTGCAGTAAAACTATTAGTTTAACGAACAATAATTATTGAGATAATTTCCAGCTAGAAAATTGTTGTCTTTTAAGGTTATATCACAATAAGATAACAGGTAAATTATATTTGGTTATTCTATTACTTTAGAAGTGGTAGTTGAATAAATTATCGTATTATATATTATTATTTTTTCACTTATACATTAGCCTTCCTTCAAGTTGTGCGGAAATATTTGTTTTAAGGAGAGGCAGTTGTTTTTCATGAATTTTGAACTTTAGATCCAAATATATTTAACATTCATAAAATTCTTTCAGTTATTGATTGCAATACTCTTCTCCTCGTTCGCTATAAATATTATAACAAAGAAGTCGTTTTATTCTGAGAAAAATGTATAATGGTGGAATTTTGGATACTACTATTATGGAGACAAATGTTTATATTTATCAGGGTAAAAAAAAATCTACTGTGTGCTCAAAATGTTTAACCACACAAAATATCTGATATTTGTTCAATCCACCTTTTAAGAACTTTATGGAAAAAATTATATATGAAGAAATATGTTCGATCTTTAATTTATCATGGAAAAGATACGGTTCAAAAATATCCGGTTCGCAGAAATAAGATCAGTCAGAGAACTTTAATACAACAAAAAAAATCTAGAATCTGTACAAAAAAAAATGTTCCTACGTACCACAGCTGTAAATTTCGATTAGGTATATTTTTAAGGTTAAACTGTTATATCGTTTAAGGAATATATATTCTTTTTTTCCTCAATTTCCCTTAAATCGAAAAATATTTTCCAGTTCTCAGTCCATTTCCATATTTTGCCATAAGAACGCTTTCCCTTGGAAGTCGAGCTTTTTCACAAAATATGGTAATAGTTGAAAAAATAATGCATGTTTATTGAATATAGAAAAGGACTTAAATATGTTTCATCCTTAAATTAGTTTAGTCCTTGAAGGGAAATTTTAGGATTGGCAACATAAATCATTTTTCCACTGCTGTTAATATTTTAGCAAGAGTAACGGACTACTAAGAATTTTGTTCAACTTAATTGACTTTTGTAACAGGATTGGTCAATATAAAAAAATTAATTAAATATTTTATGGATTTCTCTAAATACCTAAATAATTGCTCTAGTCTTTATTTTCATTTATGGAAACGAGATACATTGGAATATTTAATGACGACAAGGGAGTCTCTTTAATTAAGTTACAGTTGAAACTATGCTTGAATGCATTAAACAGGTCTGTCACTGTCAACTGTTCTGTTCTATGATTGTCTTCTAAATGTAGGAAACATACTGTCAAAAGTAGGGATGAGAAACTTAATTATTTAATTTTTATTTCGGTAAGCAATATCCACAAAAAATTATTTTTTGCACAATTTACGAGTAATATGATTAAAATGCTTTCTTTAAACATAACATGAATTATTTAAATTGTTCAGAATTATAGAAACTCTCACGGTGGCCGTCTGGTGACATACCTTAAATCTCAAAATTTATATGTGGTGAAATTATACGCAACGAAGTCTTTTATTGTTATTTTAATGTGTAATTTTAATTGTCTTATCGTTGTTTAATCCAAACATTATAACCATGGACACCACGTTATTAAGATTAGCTCTAAAAAAGGAACAATTTTTTTTTTATTATAAAAAAATACTGCAAATAAAATGTATCAATTTTCAACAAAATCTCGAGATTTTATCTAATCCGCTTAAATTTTATGAAAAAAAAATTTAAACAAAAATATTACTCAAATTTTTTTTCTTCAGTTTTCTACCTATTTTCAAATTAACAGAAGTAAAGTACTTTTATAAATTTTAAAATTTTTGTTAGAGCCTTAAAAATTTAAAACCTCGTTCTACTCACAGTCTTATATTCGAGTTTTAAAACTTCAAAAAAGTTACAATGTTGCCATGCTTTGCGTATCGTAATTTTTTTTTAAAAATTTAAATGCAACACCCTGTATATTACAATAAATTCGGATAGAGAATTGAAGTAAGATTTCAACGACCCATAATAATATGGGTCTCCGACTTATAGTTTTAGACTTATTGACGATCATCTTCAGCATGCAACTAATTTTTTTAAGACACATAGAGTGCCATGGAAATAGAGTTTGAAAGGACGCCAAGGTAAACGTCGCAAGAAATGTCAACATAATTTCCTGCTAGTGCTATTGATATCTTTTAACATTATAAAAATGTATTCAAATCAAGAAAAGTTGATTCTTTACCAGTGCTATTTGGAAAATAATCGTAGTGCTGCTTTGGCTCTTAGGGCCTACCAACGAAAATATCCCGAAAACCGAATCCCAGATCGAAGAATTTTTCAGAAAATTGAAAGAGATCTCGAGGGGCACAGCGTTTTAAAATTCGATAAAAGAATAACACCAAGTTCTGTTTTAACCGAAGAAGAACAACTAAATATTTCCTTGTATTTTGAAGAGAATTCCGAAAATTCTATTCGTGATGCAGAGCGCGATTTAGGCGTTGCTAAATCTACTATTCATTTTTCGCTTAAACTTAATAAGTACAGGCCATGGAAGTTTGCGAAATTACATCATTTAGAGCCAAATGACTCCGTTACTAGATTAGAATATAGCAATTTAATTAGGGATCGTCAATTCCAGGAATCTATATTAAATGAAATATGTTGAACAGGTGAAGCAACCTTTAGTACCTGTGAAGTTTTTAACAGAAAAAATAGCTATTTTGGGCACAAAAGAACCCGAAAAAATTTAAAACTATACAACATCAAGGACGACGAAGCATTAACGTATGGTGCGGAATCTACAGAGGTACAATTATAGGCCCCGTATTTATTGATCAGCATTTAACTGGCCCTAGATATTTACAGTTACTTAGAGACACAATTAAGCCCTTGCTAGACATACCAGGAAATACCAACGAAATAATATATCAAATGGACGGCGCTCCATGCCATAACACGCTAGATGTAAAGAACTTTCTTTCCAACAATTTTATGGAATGGATAGGTCCAAATAGGGATATTCTGTGGCCTCCTAGAAGCCCAGACTTATCTCCATTGGACTATTTCTTATGGGGAACATTAAAGGATAAGGTTTACCAAAACCGCTGCGAAAATATTGAGGATTTAAGAAACAAAATTATTATGGAAGTTGCATATTTAAATGAAAAGGGAGCAGTTCGAAAAGCGACCAATAAATTAGAAATGATTCTTACAACTTGCATTGCCGAAAACGGTGAACTCATTGGTCATTTAATAAAATAATTTTTTGTATAAGTTTTTTCTAGAATTTTTTCCAAATAAATTTAGTTATTATATAAATAAAAACAATTAAGCAATCTAATATATAAAGCATAAAATCTGTAAATCTAATTAAAGCGTTTTCAAATTATAATTTGTTTTTATTAATATTATATCTTTACCAACCAATAACGCTGTTTTTTATTTAGAAATACACAAAAATATGGAAAATTATAAAATAATTAACAAGTATCACATTTTTCGTTTATACCGGCTGAAATACAGGCGATACGCTTACAAAGTATGTTTTGAATTAAATAACTATCTAAAAAAAGCAAAATATACACGGTTTAGATTTTATTGAATAACTGAGTTTCTTGTTATTTTTTTGTTGTTTTTCCAATATCTTAATATTTAAGCAAAAAATAGGTGAACATTAATTAAATTTAAAAAATTAGCCCCCGTATTCGCTAAAAAGGTTAGACCAGATCTAGTTACCATGACATTTAAAACTGTTAGTTCGCCAGTTGCGTTTTGTATATGTTGTTACAGTTAGATTGTCATATATGTCTGTCAGTACATAGGGCAGAAAAATTCAGTAAAATAAATCTTCGCTTGACACTTTTTCATTTTTTTAGCATTATATCATTTGTGATATCTAAGTCATTTTAATCTAATTTATAATTAAAAACACTCTTTTATACTATATTCAGGCTTACATTTACCATTGATACTTAAGTTACAGAAATAATGCTAGTTTCAGAAATTTCTTGTCACAAATAGCCGGAAGCAAAAGTACAAAATTAGAACCTTATGTGAATTTACTTTATTTTTGATAGAGCCAATGTAATATACTTGCATATTGTACTATATTATCATATAACTACTGTTTTATATATAAAATTCACTTTAAGATCTTCCAATTAATAGGAATTAACATTTTTAATATGCTGTGACTCGAAGACTAGGTCAACAATCATATAAGACAAACAAATGAAGGTAAAATCTAAGTGACATATGTTTCTGATAAGATAACCTAATAGAACATTCAAAAATCTACCTGTATATAGTTTTCATGCGTTAATATTCTAAGATTCCATTTGTTTATATCAGTTAGTTCAGAAGAATTTTGTTGTTTACATGTCAAATAGCATATCACATTTTGTTTGGAAATTTCACAAGCACGTAAATTTAAACACATATTTTTTTTTAATAACTTGGTTCACTATTTTGCATTAATTAGTAAGGTAAATTTGTTCATTATTATTTATTTCGAAATCTACAAAGATTTGCTTTGTTATTGTTTATCAGTTGTCAGATTTTTACACGGGGTTATGATAGGTCAGTTCAAAACCACATGCTTTCAATCGATAGAATTATGCAGTAGAAATAAGTATAGAACTGGAAGTATTGTCTCTCTTTTTCTTTCTTATTATAAGTACTATTGATTTGACGTATCGGCGAGCTAATATTACTAATTTAGATGGTTATTCTTTGGTTGGACAAAATATAGGGTAGCTTGGATTAGTTGAGGAGTAATAATATATTTTCATCTCTTTCCCATACCATGGATATAAGGCTATTTTTGTTATAAACCGAACTGGAATTTGACAAGTTAATATTTGATTTAGGGGATTTATTGTACCAACATTATTTTGTTGATACTGAGAAAAGTTGTTTTTTTCTAATAGTGTTTTGGAATGTAGAAAAGGATATGTTGATATACCATGTTTGGTAATATTGTGTGATGGAAACCATTTCGTGTACGTGAGAAGGGCTAAGAAAAAGATCTTTCTTTTTAGCACCAAGTCTCATAAACGACGGAAGTGTCGGATGTACTGAATTTTTTTTTTTTATTGTTAACTAAATTCCATCCCAAATGGGAGATTAGAAGGATCCGATTTGACGAAGTGAAGTTGAATATTATGGTTTAGTAAATTTTGGGTTTCAACTTTACGGCCTACATGGCGATTTTGTCTTAATTACTTCCACGTGCCACTAACATCGGACATCTTAATATTGGTGCTTATCAAGCAATTTTTTTTGGTACCCTCGTAGCTACAATGAGGTAAGAATTTTGTATTATATTCTCGTATATATTGTGTGATGTTTTGTCTGTCTGGAATTATATTCCAAACTTTATTGTAGAGATTTTTCTACATGGGGCAATTCTTGTTTCAGGGTTTTTTGTATAAGTTGAACCTTTGAAGTTCATTGGGATTGTTTTGGAGCTTTAAAGACAAACCATTAGCAAGGTTTGGTATGGTTTCCTAACTGCTAGTTATTTATGGAATTGGAACTTCTTTTGATGGAATAGACATGATGTCTTGGATACGGTCTACGTAGCAGAGCTGTAGGACATAGTGATCAATGAGGAACACTTGGATATTACCTGCCTTACCACCTTTTACAGCCTACACTAGGGAATAGAGTATTCAGCTAAGTAGTAGTGTAATATTTGGAAATTTAACATAAAGTACTATTTCTGTTAATCAAACTGTTTATCCATATTAATTTAATTATTGGTGTCACCTTGTCTAGCATATAGCATACTGTGCAGAATTTCTGTAAGGTGAAACGCAGCCGGCTTCGTAGCGCTACATAATTACTGCTGATTTATTAGTAATATCTAAGACTTTCAAATCTATGTAATAGACCTTTTTACAGGTATTTATTGTGCTGCCACTCAGCGTGTGGCTAACCAAAATTTATATATTTTTTTTTAATACTTAACCCTAATCATTATCATTTGTAATGTAACTATTTGTTTTAACTAGAATTAAACTTCAATCATTTAAGGGGGGGAAAGAAACTTTCGGGTTTTCAGTTAGTGTAACCTTACAACAAATTTAAACTCTTATTAGGGAAAACTTAATTCCTTCACTTCTTGTTGGGATGCTATTAAGCTCCCTAGTGGATGGAATTGAGTTAACAATCTTTTTTTTTTTTGTTCAGTACATTTTCTTTTTTTTTTGGGGATAAGTCACTGAATTTTTTTTTTCTTTGTGAATTAAACAATAAAAGTCATTTGTTTCCAACGTGTTGGTTTTCAATTGATCAAGATAAGTCTTTACCTGTTGATAGTGGTTAGATCCAATACAATTTTTTTTCCAAGTTTTATTTAACTTAAATTAAAACTTGGTGGCGCTCAATCTTAAATAATACATCTAAAGTAAGACATTGTGATATAGAAGTATTGGTAGAGTAACGAGAAAGAAGAATCCGAACCTACCCGACTAGAGCTAGCAATAGACATCATTAAGAGATATTATTGGGTCGAAATTAGGTGAGTGTATTACGTCTGGTGACTAACATATCTTACTTATTTACCGTCTTCCATCATATTGGTAAACCATAACATTTCAATTGGGCATCCTTTAAAGGTAGAAATGTTAGACTGGCGCCCAACGGTATTCTTTCTCATTTGTCTACTTTAAATTGTCTTTATATTTTGGATGTTTTGCAGGTATTTTATGAAACATTGGATTGATTTTGCATTGGATGTAATAAGTACTTCAAAATTTTTTTTGCAGAGTGGATTATATTTGAACCAGATTTGACTTTTATTTATTGAAAACCTTGATTTTTGACTTGCATATTTTTTTTTAAATTATAAGTTAGTAACAGTTATTAAGCACAATGTATAAAATAAGTGTTGATAGATTGGTTAAAGATGAATTGGAATATGAAGTAAAGGTTAGAGGTATTACTCCTACGGGTACAGTAGATTCTATGCGGAAATGTTTAAGGTCTTTATTAGAGTTAGAGAAATCAGGTAACGTAATTCAGTGCTCGGTAGTTCTTGATTTTAAAGATGAAATTTCTACATGTCAGCGCAAGCTTAGTGAATTAAATGATTTAATTTCTACTTTTTCTGGGACAAGTAAACAAAGTTTGAAAATAGATACAAAAATTGCACATTTATTTAGTAGGCTTAATAGAATATCAGATTTAGATAGTGAGATTAAAGAAATACGTTCAGCTTTATTAATCGAATTAACTTCTTCTTTAGCAGAGTATGAAACTAAATCAAAAAAATTAAGTATAACTGTACAATCAGAGACTCCACTGGATCCAAATTTTAATACAAATATTGCGACAAGTCCTCTTGCTGGTCCTGGTAATGTTACTAATTTGCAAACCTCTAAATCTAAAAGTGTTCCTGTATATAAGTGGGATTTAAAGTTTTCAGGAAATTCAGGGTTAAGTTTTAATGCATTTTTACAGAGGGTTGAAGAACTCTCAAAATCTAGGTGTATTTCTAAAACAGAGTTATTCGATTCAGCTTCAGATTTATTTGAATCACATGCTCTAAATTACTATCATTTAATTTCAAAATATGCAGTAGATTGGGATTCTTTAATTAAATTGATGAAAGATGAATTTGTTCCTTTACATTTTCCAGATAAATTATGGAAACAAATTTTAAATAGGACACAAGGGTGTGATGAACCGATTGGTATTTATGTAGCTGCTATGACTCAACTATTTGATAGGATGCCAACACCTGTTTCTGATGAATTGCGGTTAAAAGTATTAAGGTCTAACATGTTGCCTTTTTATCAGGAAAGATTAACTTTGCAGGATATTTCTACTCCTTTTGAGCTAATAGAGTTATGTAGGAAATTAGAGGAAACTCGGTTACGAGTTGAAGAATTTAAACCACCCAAAAAGGGTAATTTAACTTTAGAACCTGATTTAGATTATCAGCCTCCAAAACGTGATTTTGTTAGAAATTCTAGTAATACAGTTGCTAGTGAAGTTCATACTAATGATTCAGTTAGTTATGATGGAAAATATGTTAATAGATATAATGGAAATTTTGATAATAAAGACACCGTAAATCCTGATAATTATTTTCAGCAACCAACCTCTCAAAATTTACACAATCCTCAGGATAGATTTTGGAATTCTAGATACGCACATCAAAATAAAAATAGTCCAAATGATCATAATAGTTCTCACCTTCAATTTAAAGACCCTTCAGGTATTTCGCATTTTCAAGGTAATAGTTCAAAATTATGTTTTAGGTGTAATCAACCCAATCATTTTGCAAAGAATTGTACTTCTCGTATTTTAAAATGTTTTAGATGTGGTAAAATGAACTTTACTAAGAAAACTTGCCCAGAATGTAATAAAAATTTAAAATCATATAATAAAAATAATCAGGGAAACGGCTCAAGAAGCAAATCTTAGGTCGAGGATGTGCTTCTGGTTTTAATTCGGCCACCAATGACTTTAAAGATAAAGTAATATTAGATTATGTCTTAACTCATGTTGGTCCGGGAGAATGTCCATATTTATTAGTTGATATTTTAGGATTCAAATTTTATGGTCTTTTAGATTCAGGAGCTAATAAAACTTTTTTAGGATTTAATGGTTGGAATAGACTTAAAAATTTAGGAATTAAATTAGATTTGACTCAGAAAACTTCTTGTACAGTAGCTAATGATACTTCTTGTGACTGTATTGGTATAGTAAGTGTGCCAGTGAATGTAAAAGGCATTGTGAGGTTAATAGATATTTATGTTGTACCAGAATTGCGTCATGAGTTGGTATTAGGAGTGGACTTTTGGAAAAAATTGGGTATTGTACCAGACATGCGTAGAGGAGAATGGTATTTTTCTTCTGAACCAATAAGTAAACCAGAGATTACAATGATACAGTGTGAAGCAGATCTGACTTATGAGCAGCAATTTAAATTGGATAAATTGGTTTCTTCTTATTTTGATAAAATTGGTTATCGATTAGGTTGTACCTCGGTAGTAAAACATAAGATAGTTACAGATAGTCAACCTATCAAACAAAGATATTATCCTGTTTCGCCTTTCAAACAGAAACTGATAGATGAAGAAGTTGACAAAATGTTAGCTGCAGGGGTTATAGAGCCTTCAACTTCTGCATGGTCATCACCAGTTTTGTTGGTACCAAAAGGGGAGGGGGAGAATCGATTTTGTGTAGATTTCCGTAAGCTGAATTTTTCAAGTAAGCGTGATGCCTATCCGTTACCATATATTTCTTCGATTTTAGATAAATTAAGAGGTGCTCGATATCTAAGTTCATTAGACCTACAAAGTGCATATTGGCAGGTGGAATTGGAGGAAGATAGTAAGCAGTATACAGCTTTTACAGTTCCTGGAAGAGGGTTATTCCAGTTTCGAAGGTTACCATTTGGACTCCATAATGCTCCAGCAACTTTTCAGAGATTAATTGATACAGTTTTGGGACCAGAGCTTCAGCCTTTCGTGTTCTGTTATTTGGATGACATTATTGTTATAAGTCCTGATTTTGATACTCATTTAAGAATTTTAGAAACTGTTTTTGATAGGTTATATAAAGCTGGATTAACTCTGAATAGAGAAAAAAGTAAGTTTTGTCGTGCAGAGCTGAGATATTTGGGATATGTTGTAAATCGTCATGGTATATCTGTAGACCCAACAAAAGTAGAGGCAATCACCAATTTACCAACACCTAAAACAGTAACAGAGGTCCGCAGAGTAATTGGAATGTTGTCATGGTATCGTCGTTTTATTCCTTCTTTTTCAGACTTAATATCCCCATTTACTCACCTGTTGCGTAAAGGAGTGAAATTTTTTTGGAATGATAAATGTGAAGACGCTTTTCAAAAAATTAAGGATGTTTTAGTATCTGCGCCTATTTTAACATGCCCAAATTTTGATCATGAGTTCGTTTTACAAACTGACGCTTCTTCTTATGGAGTAGGAGCTGTCCTTTATCAAGTTTATGATGGACGAGAACATGTCATCTGTTACATATCTCGTAGCTTAACTCGTCAGGAGAAAGTTTATTCAGCAACAGAGCGTGAACTGTTAGCGGTTTTATTTGCAATTGAAAAACTAAGATGTTATTTGGAAGGTGCAAAATTTTCAGTAGTTTGTGACCATTATAGTTTACAGTGGCTAGATAATCTTAAGAATCCTCAGGGTAGATTAGGTCGATGGGCATTAAGGTTGCAACAATTTGATTATAAGATCATTCATAGAAAGGGTCGTGACAATGTAGTGGCTGATGCTTTATCTCGTAGTGTTCCTGTCAGTTGTGATCATATAGAATTGAATGAATGCAATTTTGAACAAGTTTCAGACAAATGGTACATTAGGCTAAGGCAGCAAATTTTGAAAAACCCTTTACGTTATCCTCTGTGGAGAGTCAGCAATGAGAAAATTTATAAATATGTTCAACTTGATTTTCCAGAGTTACGTGATACTACTGATTATTGGAAATTGGTTATCCCGAAGGAGAAAAGACGTGAAATTCTTGAATCTTGTCATAGTTCACTGACTGGAGGTCATTTAGGTGTCTTTAAGACATATATGAAAATTTGTCGTTTATATTATTGGCCAGGTATAAAATCAACTGTGGTAAAATTTGTAAAACATTGTCTTGTTTGTCAAAGAATTAAACCAGAACAAAAACCTCCTGCAGGGCTTATGCGTGGAAATTTGATACCCGAACGTTGTTGGCAAGTAATTAGCATGGATTTGTTTGGACCTTTGCCAAAAAGTAAACGTGGGAATATGTATATTTTTGTAGTAACAGATGTTTTTAGTAAATTTAATTATTTTTTCCCTCTTAGGAAAGCAAATGCCAATAATATCACAAATTTATTAGAGGAACGTATATTTTTATTTAATGGTATTCCAGAGTATATTCGCTGTGACAACGGGGTTCAGTTCAAAAGTAAAGAATTTCAAAATTTAACAAACAAATATGGAATTAAAACCATTTTTAATCCAAATTATCACCCATCACCAAATGTTACTGAACGAGTGAACAGGGTATTAAAATCAATGTTATCAGCATTTGTCTCTGAAAACCAACGAATCTGGGATGAACAATTATCTGGGTTAGCTTGTGCAATTAATACAGCAGTTCATGAGGTTACTAATAAAACTCCATATTTCATTAATTATGGCACGGACATGATTCTACATGCTAGTGAGTATTCCAAGTTAAAAGATCTCAAAGATAGTGTAGCTTTAGATCATTCTCATAGGGATATAGTTAAAAGAGTAGAATCTTTAGAAAAACTTAGAGATTTTGTTTCAAAACGTTTATTACAAGCAAGTCATAAGTCAAGGGATCAATATAATCTTAGACGAAGGGATGTACAGTATCCTATAGGTAGTCTTGTTTGGAAAAGGTTGTTTGCATTATCAGATGCTGGAAATTATTTTACTGCTAAGTTAGCAGGTAAATTTGAAGGACCTTTTAGGATTAAAGATAAGGTTGGTTATTGTGTTTATGAGTTAGAGGATCGGGATGGAAAATCTAAAGGAAATTGGCATGTTCAGGACCTTAAACCCTATCATGAACCAGATGTTAACAATTAATTTTCTTCTTAACCAAAAAAAAAAAAATAACTTCGCTATTTTTTTTTTTCTGAGGAAGGGGGGTGACTGTTACAGTTAGATTGTCATATATGTCTGTCAGTACATAGGGCAGAAAAATTCAGTAAAATAAATCTTCGCTTGACACTTTTTCATTTTTTTAGCATTATATCATTTGTGATATCTAAGTCATTTTAATCTAATTTATAATTAAAAACACTCTTTTATACTATATTCAGGCTTACATTTACCATTGATACTTAAGTTACAGAAATAATGCTAGTTTCAGAAATTTCTTGTCACAAATAGCCGGAAGCAAAAGTACAAAATTAGAACCTTATGTGAATTTACTTTATTTTTGATAGAGCCAATGTAATATACTTGCATATTGTACTATATTATCATATAACTACTGTTTTATATATAAAATTCACTTTAAGATCTTCCAATTAATAGGAATTAACATTTTTAATATGCTGTGACTCGAAGACTAGGTCAACAATCATATAAGACAAACAAATGAAGGTAAAATCTAAGTGACATATGTTTCTGATAAGATAACCTAATAGAACATTCAAAAATCTACCTGTATATAGTTTTCATGCGTTAATATTCTAAGATTCCATTTGTTTATATCAGTTAGTTCAGAAGAATTTTGTTGTTTACATGTCAAATAGCATATCACATTTTGTTTGGAAATTTCACAAGCACGTAAATTTAAACACATATTTTTTTTTAATAACTTGGTTCACTATTTTGCATTAATTAGTAAGGTAAATTTGTTCATTATTATTTATTTCGAAATCTACAAAGATTTGCTTTGTTATTGTTTATCAGTTGTCAGATTTTTACACGGGGTTATGATAGGTCAGTTCAAAACCACATGCTTTCAATCGATAGAATTATGCAGTAGAAATAAGTATAGAACTGGAAGTATTGTCTCTCTTTTTCTTTCTTATTATAAGTACTATTGATTTGACGTATCGGCGAGCTAATATTACTAATTTAGATGGTTATTCTTTGGTTGGACAAAATATAGGGTAGCTTGGATTAGTTGAGGAGTAATAATATATTTTCATCTCTTTCCCATACCATGGATATAAGGCTATTTTTGTTATAAACCGAACTGGAATTTGACAAGTTAATATTTGATTTAGGGGATTTATTGTACCAACATTATTTTGTTGATACTGAGAAAAGTTGTTTTTTTCTAATAGTGTTTTGGAATGTAGAAAAGGATATGTTGATATACCATGTTTGGTAATATTGTGTGATGGAAACCATTTCGTGTACGTGAGAAGGGCTAAGAAAAAGATCTTTCTTTTTAGCACCAAGTCTCATAAACGACGGAAGTGTCGGATGTTCTGAATTTTTTTTTTTTATTGTTAACTAAATTCCATCCCAAATGGGAGATTAGAAGGATCCGATTTGACGAAGTGAAGTTGAATATTATGGTTTAGTAAATTTTGGGTTTCAACTTTACGGCCTACATGGCGATTTTGTCTTAATTACTTCCACGTGCCACTAACATCGGACATCTTAATATTGGTGCTTATCAAGCAATTTTTTTTGGTACCCTCGTAGCTACAATGAGGTAAGAATTTTGTATTATATTCTCGTATATATTGTGTGATGTTTTGTCTGTCTGGAATTATATTCCAAACTTTATTGTAGAGATTTTTCTACATGGGGCAATTCTTGTTTCAGGGTTTTTTGTATAAGTTGAACCTTTGAAGTTCATTGGGATTGTTTTGGAGCTTTAAAGACAAACCATTAGCAAGGTTTGGTATGGTTTCCTAACTGCTAGTTATTTATGGAATTGGAACTTCTTTTGATGGAATAGACATGATGTCTTGGATACGGTCTACGTAGCAGAGCTGTAGGACATAGTGATCAATGAGGAACACTTGGATATTACCTGCCTTACCACCTTTTACAGCCTACACTAGGGAATAGAGTATTCAGCTAAGTAGTAGTGTAATATTTGGAAATTTAACATAAAGTACTATTTCTGTTAATCAAACTGTTTATCCATATTAATTTAATTATTGGTGTCACCTTGTCTAGCATATAGCATACTGTGCAGAATTTCTGTAAGGTGAAACGCAGCCGGCTTCGTAGCGCTACATAATTACTGCTGATTTATTAGTAATATCTAAGACATTCAAATCTATGTAATAGACCTTTTTACAGGTATTTATTGTGCTGCCACTCAGCGTGTGGCTAACCAAAATTTATATATTTTTTTTTAATACTTAACCCTAATCATTATCATTTGTAATGTAACTATTTGTTTTAACTAGAATTAAACTTCAATCATTTAAGGGGGGGGAAAGAAACTTTCGGGTTTTCAGTTAGTGTAACCTTACAACAAATTTAAACTCTTATTAGGGAAAACTTAATTCCTTCACTTCTTGTTGGGATGCTATTAAGCTCCCTAGTGGATGGAATTGAGTTAACAATCTTTTTTTTTTTGTTCAGTACATTTTCTTTTTTTTTTGGGGATAAGTCACTGAATTTTTTTTTTCTTTGTGAATTAAACAATAAAAGTCATTTGTTTCCAACGTGTTGGTTTTCAATTGATCAAGATAAGTCTTTACCTGTTGATAGTGGTTAGATCCAATACAATTTTTTTTTTTCCAAGTTTTATTTAACTTAAATTAAAACTTGGTGGCGCTCAATCTTAAATAATACATCTAAAGTAAGACATTGTGATATAGAAGTATTGGTAGAGTAACGAGAAAGAAGAATCCGAACCTACCCGACTAGAGCTAGCAATAGACATCATTAAGAGATATTATTGGGTCGAAATTAGGTGAGTGTATTACGTCTGGTGACTAACATATCTTACTTATTTACCGTCTTCCATCATATTGGTAAACCATAACATTTCAATTGGGCATCCTTTAAAGGTAGAAATGTTAGAATGTCACTGTCATTTGGTAATTGTGACTACAATAATTTATTTGCTCTATCGATGCATTTGTCATTTTAAACCTATATCTGTTAAGTTAGACATGGTCTAAATTTAAACCTCTTTAGTGAATACGGTTCTAAGGGTTTTATAATTAACGACACTTTTATATTAAGATAATAATCAAGGGTAAATAAAGATTATCGGTACCTAAGTAATAACTCTTAATGCATACATTATAATACACCCACGAATTTTTTGAAATTAAACAAATTGAAAACTTTGTCTTAAAAAAATTAGTTGCATGCTGAAGATGATCGTCAATAAGTCTAAAACTATAAGTCGGAGACCCATATTATTATGGGTCGTTGAAATCTTACTTCAATTCTCTATCCGAATTTAATGTAATGTACAGGGTGTTGCATTTAAATTTAAAAAAAAAATTACGATACGCGAAGCATGGCAACATTGCAACTTTTATGAAGTTTTAAAACTCGAGTATAAGACTGTGAGTAGAACGAGGTTTTATTTTTTTAAGGCTTTAACAAAAATTTAAAAAATTATAAAAGTACTTTAGTTCTGTTAATTTGAAAATAGGTAGAAAACTGAAGAAAAATGTCAATAAATCCGAAACGTTGCACTATAGGCCCATACTGTTATATATTGGTGAACTCGTCTTTAAGCGCGTTATCATATTCTGCAATAATATATAGGGTGTCCCATTTAAAATAAGAAAGTGCATCTGAGCCCAGACCAAACGCAACACCCTGTATAAATAAGAATATAATAAAATAAAAATTCAAACGAAGCTAAGAAACTTTTGTATATGAACTTGCCTTCTATCTGTTATGGTTCTCGAGATAAGGAGATATACATTCTTATTTTGGACACCCTGTACAGAAAAATTCATTCTTTACGTGCCATAGATGTTCGTAAGTTAGGTAATAAGCCATCGAGGAACAAAAATTTTTGTCGTACTGTCTGTCTGTGGGTCAGTCTGTATTTTCGTGCCTTAGCTAAAAACTACTTACTAGATTGACTTTAAATTTTGGTCAAAAATAAAGGGGTTATATGTGGATGACATTTTGGTAAAAATCGAATATAATGAAACAAAATGGCGGCCTAATGGAGTGTTAACGATATTACAACCAAAAACTACTTATCCAATTTACCTGAAATTTGGCACAAAAATAAAATTTTACGCAAGAATGCAGCCGAAACGCAAAACCATGGTAGCTTAATAAAATACTGAAAAATTCCTTATTAGGACGTTTTCAGACTTTATGCAAGTATTAAGTATAATGTGAAATTTAACGTCCTACTAAATTTAAGAATAGATATGTAGGGAGTTTAGGACAGAAATAAAAATCCGTTTTTCTTAGAAAAGAGCCAACGTTTCGACTATATATTTCTTCGGAGCTAAAAAAACAAAAATATTTGTTGTTTCTTTTGCTTATAAAAATAAACACTTTTATTTTTTTCAATAATACATGAACTGTATGAACAAATTAATTAAATAATTAATTACTAGTTAAAACACAATTGGTAATTACAGAGATACACGAACTACCAGTACTTACTATAGACTTTTTTTCTTTTATAATAAAAATATGTATATGCATAATTTTTTGCAGGCTACTAGAGATAATATATTTATTTTAATTATAAAAAGCGATATAGAGTTATTTTTATTTTGTTATTTTAACAAACCAGAGAAGTTTTTTTTTATTAATAATATATACCTTTTTAAATATGGGATTTATGTCAACCACACAAAAGTAATACATGTCCATATGAAACCCAAGTAAGACGATGACATTATTTTTACAACAATAACAAGACAAACCCGACGTTCAGTATGGACAGACATTTCTTTGTGCTATATTATGTTTTTTTCCCAAATTGTTGTTATTTTGATTTGGTAGCAGGACTATTACTATTTTATCATTATTTGTTTAAATTAATTTAAAAAGTGGTTGTATTGGATACTAAGAGCTTGTATGTTGGTCCTATTTTTACAGTATTATTTAGGTTTATATAAATCATTTCGCTGATTTTACGTTTAAAGTAGTTTTTTTCTGTATCCAATATCTCAACGTTATCAAAATAGAAATTGTGACCCAAACTAAAATAATGTTCTGCTAGTGTCGTTTTTTCTGGTTTATTGCGTTGACGTTCCCTACAATCATACTTACGTTCATATACCCTATTTTTTAAATATTGTTTTGTGACACCTACGTATGATTTTTGGCAATTTCCACGAGGAATTTTATTGACAAGATTGTAGTTTAGTTCCTTGGGTACTTTTTCTTTTAGTGGCGTATAAAAGTAGTTTAAGGTGTGGGTGTTATAAAATGCAAGCTTAAAATTAGGCAGTATTAAGTATGATATAGACATAAAAGTGTTGTACGAAAATCACCCACCATATCTTCACAAAACTAGCTACATGATTGACTTTAAATTTTGGTCAAAAATTAAGGGTCAGATGGGACTAACCTAGCAACATTTGGTAAAACTCCAATATGACTAAACAATATTATGGACTAGTCAATTGTTAAACAAATATTACTAAAAAACTGATTAGTCAATTTATTTAAAATTGCAATCAAGTGCTACATAGAAATGGACTGGTAACATTTTGGTACGAGTCCAAGATGGTGGCCTAAAAAAATATGTAAAAATCAGCTCGAAAAACTACTTATTAGATTAATTGCAAAGTTTGTGCATGCATTATGTGTGCTATAGAGATACACTAATAAAATTGTAGTACGAATAAAAAAACAGTATATGTATAAGTGTTACTAGATGAAGAGGAATAAACTAATAACTAATAAAAGGAAAGATTAATTACGAGGCTAGTTCCGGGTAAAGGAGATTTATCGGTTTTTTATTTTGGTAAAGATATAAACGCTTTAATGAAAAATTCATATCATGACAAATAATTATGGGTTTTTAGATTATTTTTTGTTCATTGTGGTTACTATCGCTAGTTTTTGGGATTCGACTTGCCTAGTTTTTTTTTGAAATTTTTATTTGTGTTTCTTACTATTCCTTTTATTTCATTGCAATTTCTATACTTTACATTTTTTGTACTACACATAATTTAGGTAGGGTATAAATGTGTTGATAATTACGCTAAGTATGTCCAATATTTGTCCATATTTCTGCAGTGGTTGATTTCATCTGACTTACAAAACATTCTAGAGGCTTTAGTGGCCTAGCGTATGTCTACTGCATATAGAATAATCTCTTTTCTTCTACTAAAAATGTAGGAGATATATACAAAAATTCCTGCATCAAAAAATACTTTCCGTATATTCTGCAATGTCAACAACAGGAATAAGCGATTTTCAAAATTCATGGATAAAAAACTTACTTCCTGCCAAATGAGTAGGTATTCGATAAATATGCATAAAATAACTAATTTACTAAGAATTAGAAGAAGAAATGTCTAAATGTTGATTTAATATTCCTAACAGGCTTTTTATAATTTAGGCGTGTAATCATTGTCCTTAAATTCACTTTCGTGAGTAACATAATTTATTAAAAAAAACTGAAATGGATGACTTATAAATATGTTCATTTTCCATTTCGAGCTTTGGCTTCCAGAATTTTTTTCATAAAAATCAGTGCATGATCTCTCGATAACACAAGTTTATGTATCAAACTGAATTTTAGAACCAAAAACCCGGAAAAAAAGAGTTTGGTTTTTAAAATATTATGAAATAGAGAAAAAAATGTTTTGTTTACATTTCTTCGATCATTGTCAAATGTAGAATAATTTATCAAGTATGTAAATGTAATTTCTGTTCTTGCGCATCTTTTTTGTATAACGGCTTTCCTATTTTTATAAGCGTTAATAACAAACAAGCTATATCGCCTCTCATAAATATGTGACTCCAACATACATTTTTCCAAACCTGTTTTCTAGACTGAAATGAATGATAGGCATAAAGTAATGCCTTTATCCTTAACTGGAAAGTTCCATAGAATCGTAGAATGGGGAGCAAAGAAATCTTGTCCAGTTCAATGCCACTAAGGCACAGTCATGATTACTATCTCACAAATTATTTCCCAATATCCGCATCATTCAAATAAATAATCAGACTCTTAAAGCCAAAGATCCTTTTTCAATCTTGAAAATACATTTATTCTGCCAAGTTTTATACCCTTTACATATCGCAAATCAAACTTAACCGTAACTATTTTTAACATATATGGGGAGAAGCCTATTTTTTAATCCGTAGATTTCTTGATTCTGTCAGAAAAAAGCTATTCCCCTGATTGGTGATCCAAAGATTTCAAGAAATTTTGCCTCACTAGAGAATCATGAACTGTGGGCAATCTGCCTCTGTTTTACAGATACTATCATGTATTTTGTTCTATGGTCCATTAATCATTTTTGCTAGAAAACACGAGAATTGACTTACATGCATTTCTCTATCTCTCAACTGTAAATGCCAAAGGGCTCCCACTGTGTTCGCTCCTTTTAGCAAAGGCCTTTCTCTCTTTCCTTACTAGGCAAAGTTTTTAAATACCGCATCAATAAACTTTCCCTTACATCATTTAAAGCAACGACGTAACAAGTAGTTAGTCCTAACTGTAGTGATCCATTTACAGGGAAAACAACGTATGATGTTATATGTATACAGAGCTGTTCAAAAGAAAGGCATAAAAATTCATATCTTCTGTATGAGTATTTTTTCACTAAAACGCTGGAACACGGGAAGCGGTTTAAATAGTTCTTTGTTTTTTTTGTAATATTTGTACACCCAACTTTTTTTTCAAATGGCAGCCTGCGGGGACTCTATGAGCAGGTTTTCTAAAACTGCTCCTTTCGTTACAATAAAACGAGTTCACATAAGTTTTTTAATTAAACGTAATATTCGTTTGGTCTATTTCTAAACACTCTTTCCTTCAAATATCCCCATTGAAAGAAATTCAATGCTGTAAGTTCCGGAGACGTCGGTTGTCATTCAATGGGACCCCGTCGACTCATCCACCGATTTTGAAGAAATTCGTCCAAGTACCTTCGAACATTTATATCAAAATGCAGTGGTGCGCCATCTTGTTGAAACTATATTCTTTCATGGGTAATATCTGGATCACCCCCGTTAGGAAAAATTATTACAAATGCTGGTATTAAATCGAATGAGAGAAACTGTAAGTAACACTTAGAAGTAAGATATTCTTCAAATAAATATGGTCCTAAAACTCGGTTATTTATTATCCCAGCCCAAACATTAACTTTTTGGGGATGTTATGTATGTCCCTCATCTATCCACTGTGGATTTTGATCAAACCAGAATCGAAAATTGGTCTCTTGGTCATTTCATTTAAATAAAATCATCGAAGGACATAATATTTTGAAATAATATATTATTTTCATCATATATTTTTAATATTTCTTTACAGAATTGTAATCTCCTGTCGTAATGATCTTTAAGAAGTGTCTGTACAACATTCACGTTCCATGTTTTAAATTTGTAAAATATCCTACCGGACCGCGGAATTGTATCGCGGGATATTTTTCATTGATCAACATCCCAACTTCATACTGGGTCTCGACTTTTTCTCCATATATAATTAAAAAATGTCATAGTTTTAAATACTATCACTTGCTTGCAATTAAATAATCACACTGGAAGATTAACTGAATTTATTATTTTATGTGTGTAGGTATTTGCTAAATAAACAACCACATGCGGGAAAAACTGTCCTAGAATTTCAAGAAATCAGATACTTTTTTATCTGCATTTTGCAATGTAAAAGGTTGTGGTATTTTAAATTTGCTTCTTAACGCATGGGTCAATAATAAACACCACTATCGTTTATTTAATACTCTCAAGATAATTCAATAAAATTTAGTCAGTGTATAGGTTGATGGGGTCTAATATTAGATGGTTACCAAAATCATTCCACATTACACCATAAGGATCTACTTTGATTTTAGTTAAAAACTTATATGAACTCATTTACAATAACGAAATGGGCAGACAGAATGTTGCCAGTATCGGATTCAGTTTTAAAAGTTCTCCTTAGAGTCCCCACATGACGTAGGTGGCGATTTGAAAAAAAAAGTTGGGGTGCCTACAAATTAAGAGGTTGTATATAATTATTTTAAAATTACATTCGTTTTAAAATACAAAAATAGTTTAAAAATAACTAATAGTAAACACTATATTTTTCTCTAAAATGTCGCTTCCGCTAAAATGTGGAATAGATTGGCGTTAATGACATACACATATTGTACAGTTCAGTTGTGAGTTTAAGTTGGGATTTCTTTAAATCAAAAAAACATTTCTTAAAACATATTTTGTATTTTAAATTATGTGCATTAAAAATTATCACATTGTTTTTCATTTTAGCTCATTTTCTCAAAAGAATGCGTTCGTTTTCTTATGAGAATCCTCTCACTTCGAAGTCCGGTTATTTCAGCAAAATATGAAAGTGAAATTCTGCACTATTTAGAAAACTCGCTATTACCTTCGAAAACAATGCATGTGGTTCTAGTTTATCAAAATGGGAAAAAATCTTAAATTTGCTTCATCGACAACATAAATATTTCATTTCACTTTTCGGCAGCTATTAATAATTTAGCAGGAGTAGTGAATCCAACATCCGAAAATGTCTTATTTACTTATTACTTAAAATGATAATCAAAGAAATTGTATGTTTTCAATATATTTTGCTGGTATATTAGCGTAACTGGTCTGTATGTATGTATGTATGTATGTATGTATGTATGTATGTACTTTCCAAGAATAGTGTTCCAGTTCGACTGATTTTTTGTTGCGGAAGTGATCAATATAAAACAAATCAAGTTAATGGCTTTTATTTTCTCTTAATGCTTCCTTGGCCCTTATTTTCATTTATGTGAAAGCATTTGGATATTTTTTACTAGAAATTTTAGTATAGTCGACACAGGAGTTGTTTCTTTAAATAACTGACAGTGAAAATTTTATCAGAACGCATCAAATAGGTCTGTCTTAGTTTATTCTTTCTTTTTTAGGGTTAGAAAAATGGCTCATTAGAATCTTGGCATCTAGACCCAAACGGGCTAATTCCAGCTTAAAACTAGCAAGTAACATTGGGGGCTATGTTAAGCCCGCATTCTCCAAAAATAAAGTTCCAACTCCTAAGCTAGCAAGACAGTCATATGGTAGATGTATCTCCCTTCTTATTCGCAACTTTGGAAGAAAGGTGTAAAAGTTTATTCTTAAATGTCCAGTTTTAAGTTATCTTACCAAATGACCTCCAAATACGCCATTACCGTACATTATGATCTCCTTTGCAAATCGGCAATTAGTAAAGGGTTTTCTAATAACAGGTGTCATTTTAATTTTATTTAAAAAAAAAACACGTTATTCAAAAACACGATCCGATAACACCGCCTGCCCAAAAATCGCACCGAACTACCTCTTTGTGGATCGTTTCTGAACAATTATTCTAGGGATTTTGGGGCCACAGATTATGCAGCTTTGTCTATTCATGAAGACATTTAAATGGAAATAGACCTCGAAGTGTTGCTTATAAAATCAAGGACATTTTCTTGCCGTCTAGATGCTTATTGAACAAACCTAGGAAAGCTCTAGTTTATACTTCTTTATATATATATATATATATATATATATATATATATATATATATATATATATATATATATGTCAGTGTTTTGAAGAAGAAATTAAATGAAAGCGTAAAAAGTTTTGTACTGTTAAAAATATTTATATAATAAGTAAAGGTGAAATTACACAATAAAACTTTTGAAATATACACATTGATCATTAAATAAGTATTAAAAACTAAGGAAATAGAGTGAACAATATCAAAAAACTACATGAAAAAACACGTTCCGCAATTTCTTCGGTTACGACATACAGATTGTTAAAATATTTAAAATAATTTTTCTTTAATATCTGAATTAATAATAAAAATGCTTAAAATATTTCAATTAATTCTGACATGCGCTGGTGCGGACAAAATCAAAATACTCACTCTTTTTCATAAATAGGCCACAAAGGGCTTAAATAAGAAGGTTAGTAAAATACCTTTATTACTAAAAATTCTCTTAAGCAATACACTTTAGGAACGAGAGAGCAAATCAAGTAAAAGCATCAGGAGAACTCCGTACTTGGACTGAGACTCCATGAGGAGCATAGCTAGAGATAAGATATTATCTCCACAGAAACTATCGCAAAATTGATCCTCGCAGTCCTAAAATATATTTCGTGTAAAATGGTTTGGCAGCACTTGCCATTATATGAAGTATACCGAAATATGAAAATTATTGAAAGCGTATTCGTTATTACATATTCCTTATTGAAATCGCTAGAAGCAAATTTTTGGAGATTATCGCACTTGAAGTTTCCAATACAAGAATGCCAAAATATTTATCACAGCTGACCTTGCTTTTAAACCAATGACGTTTCCAAGCAGACAGGTATGAAGAAATGTTCCCAAATAGAAAGCAGCAAATCTACAAATTAAGTATTTATGACCGACTAGCAGAAACTGAGTCATTCAATTAAAAAAAGATGTTTTCGGTAGTTCAAGAACTATAACTCCAAAATAGGGAGAATAGATTTTAGTTCGTATTGCAGAAAATTCAGAGGTTAGATCCAGAAGATTGAAAGTAACTACAGGCGTAAGTAAATCATCTAGTATTAGAATATTCCAAGCTGTAGGTCTCTATCCATACCACTTTACAAGCGAACAGTCTTTACTACCGCTTGATCTTCCAACCAGACTTCAATTTTCTCATTTCTTCCTAAACCAGCAAAATACAGAATGTTTTTAAACCGTGTGCTATTTACTAACGAGTGAATTCAATTGCCGAAATAGACATGCATGGAAAAATAAAAACCCGCATTTTGTTGTTGAACGTCATTCATGACGTGATGTGAAATCAACATTTGATATGGAATTGTGGGAAATCATCTTATCGAACCCTGTGATTTACCGCCCACTCTAAACGAAGATCAATTTTTTACAAAATCAACTTGGAGGCCTTTTAGAAGATTTATCAGTAAACGTCAGAAGAAGTATGCATTTCATCATGCAAGACGGTGCGCCACCACACTTCAGACAATTGCGAATTTACTTTAATAAACAGTTCTCTTAACGTTGGATTGGCCGTGGTGGGCACTTGCCTTGTCCGGCGTCCAGACCTTAATCTAATGGACTTCTGCATTTGAGGTTATTTGAAAGCCATTATTTATTAAATTAATTAAACAACCGTAATGTATGTAATGCGTTGAGTGAAAACATAATAAATTCTGTTAATCTGCTCAGAAATAATGAAGATCGTTTATTTAAAATTAGATAGACATTTGCTATGTAAAACAAAATGTATTGCAGCCAATGGTGGCTATTTTCAAAAACTGCTATTACGAAGGTATAATTTCTATTTCTAATTATTTTATTGAAGTGTTATCACTTTTAAATATTTGTAAATTAATTATTAAATTAAATGTTTCATTAGAATAAAATTAGCATTTACGTATGAATAGGCGTGTTCTAAACGTTAAAGTCACTGGTGTTTTCTCATTGCTTTTGGGCCACGAACTTATTATAACGAAAATAGTTACTTATTTTTTAATAGCCAGATCGATATACTAAGACTAAAAAAAATTATGTCATTTAAAAGCAATGGGTCTTCGCTGGGATTATTTACTAGTAATAGAAAAACTATGGATGAATTTAACTTTGCCACTTAAAACAACCCCTAGATCGCAAATTATGTACCGCTATGTCGTTTTGCTAAGGAATTATTACAAAACAGAGAGCAAAAAAATTAAAATTTTGACACTCTGTTTTTGGTTGTTGTCAACTTTGAAATAAGGCAAATATATAAAAATCGCATTATTTTGACATACGGAATCTTTTGTCGCTTTGTGTTCCATTTGCTTTTAACACACTGTAAAAAGAGAGATATCAACTAGCTTATTACGAAGACTTTCATGGCTGAAATAATTTTAGAAATCAATTAAGTTTAGACCGTGTCAAACTGGAATTACTTTTCGTAAAGTTCATTGGTTGCATATATATTATATTATATATTCTTGTTACAACTAGAACTTTATAACAACTGAAATGTCATTCTATACTAATTGTTTTTATTTATACATATTACCCTCAAAACAATAGATCTGTTGTAAAACTTGTGAGTTACTCAGCTTTGCATAAAATTAGATTAACATACGGCTTAGTAATTGCATTTGCATATTTAAATACCCTAAGGAGGGCGCCTCTATGTGTATTAGGTTGCTTGCACTAATTGGCTTATAATACCATACAGAGATTAATAAACTTATCTGGATATTAACTGAATTTGGAAATCTATTATCTCTCTGATATGGAAATTTAATATGATTTAGTTAGCACTGTTTAAACATGTAGTATGTTATTATGGTAAAAATATTTTGTACGGAAAATTATTTGTACCGTCTTGTAATATAAAAAGGTTGTACTATTTTGTAATATAAAAAGGTTGTTTATTGCAAAAAATATAGTTATGTTTATTATACCACAATAATTTGTCTGTCAAATGAATTAATTAATTATATCCTTAAAAACAATGTTAATGTTTTTTTCAATCTGAGATTTCTATGCAAAAAATATAATAAATTAGACGTTTTCTAACAATGCTAATAATTACTTAAAAAAATATTTTCGTCTTCAGAAGGCTGTTTTCCCTCTAGGATCATCCCGTATATATATATATATATATATATATATATATATATATATATATATATATATATATATATATATATATATATATATATATATATATATATATATATATATGTATATATATATATATATATATATATATATATATATATATATATATAACTCAAATTTGACGTCTCCCGCCATTAAAAAGAGAACTCAAACTCTAATTTTGTTTTTAGGGAGCTGGTTGACCCTTTGGAGAAATACTGTATAAGAGAAATATGCATTTATATCCAAAAAGACAAAAATTTTGTCGTGTTTTACAGTTTTTTTAAATTAAGCGTTATACAAATTAGAAACAGTTGCTTTTTTTAATCGCCTGGAGGTACCTTTTATAGTAAATAGCATATGATATACTATTAAATATATATACACATAAAATATATAAAATATATTTGATGTTTCACCGATATTTAAATAAAAAAATTTTGGCCTAGCCTGTATGGTGTAAAAAAATGTATCTATATACAACAAAATTAACTTAAATTAAAATTAAAACTTTAAAGGCTGTTTTATCTCTCTAAGAGTGAAAAAAATTGATTGTATACCAGATGATAAAAGGAAATTTGATGTATGTTATCGTTTTTTAAAAAATGTAAATGGTTTTGAAATACAGATTTTTTTCTCACTTTCAAGGGTCTGCCTCATCTTTTTGGAATTACCATGTATAGTGGAATAAATATTTCAAATACAATAAATAAAATAAATTTGACATGTTTTATACTTTTAAAAATATTATGTTTTTTTTTATACAGCATATATTTCAAAAAAAATCAAGTACCTAGGCTAATAACTAAGGCCTATTTCTGTTTTCAGTTTAACTGATATCCGTTAAAAACATCGAAAAACTCGACTATTTTTGGTGCAAATTTGAAACGAATAGGTTTGATCGTTCTCAAGTTATCGTGCGCCCTAATTTTGTTTATAGACACACACACACATACGTACAGACATCATACATTTTTCCTAAAAATATGTTTTTCATGTCATAGAGACTTTATAACGTCGGAGAATATATAGGTTTTTATACGGAGAAGTAAAAATTATTTAATCTTGCTGATACCGCTTTACAAAACGACCTTTATCGCAGCTTCTAAGGATAAAATCTAATTTTCGAGTTTTAAAATATTTTTTCCCGCTTACTTCTTCGTCATCTAAACATAACCAACCATATTCACCAAAAGGATTTTAATTTAGATTATTTCTAACTTGGCAGTTATAGGTTTAAGATAACATAAGCAACAATGGAATGAATAATTTTGCTAAATATCATCATTATAAAATATGACACCGACATAAGCAAAACATAACTGGTGAACTAAAGTTTTAATTTCCATGGCAACTAGATCTGATGTAACTCTTAGAACTTTTTGGTGAATACGGGTGAAAGTTAAGCTAAATCATAAATAGGTAATATTCCCAAATTTGGTAGTAGATTGGAAAATACCGTTTAAAAAATCTTTCGCCATTGTTGCAGGATCAATAGCGCATTTTTTTTTGTCTCTAGATGCACCTAGCTATTTATTATTCCAGCAAATACTACAACAGAACCAAAATTTATTTAAAAATCGGTCACTAGTTTGAGAGGTTGGCGATAGTTTCGGTAATGGCGGCAATGTGTCGCAGTTTGACGTAGGATTAACAATAGCTTGACATAGGCTTGTGAGAATTTTAACCGGTTCTAAGCCTTATTTTAGAGCACGTAGCTGTTAAAATAACTCTTAAGCTTTACACAGACTCGTTCTGTCAAATAGGTGTATCTCATTTTTATCAACCCTGCGTACTATATTCAATAGGGATAAAAGACAATGCAATTCAGATAGATATATGTGAATAAATTACTCTACAAATGAAAAATAATCAATAAAACAAAGATGCCATAAAAAGCCAACTCAGGTAGTTTAAGTAAATTTCTAAATGACTTTATTAAAATTTAATATATTTAATTTCAAATATTGTGTGATGATTTATAGAAAGCTCATAAAACAATCTAAATAAAATCGTTCTATTTCCATGACCTGCTTTTGATTCCAATACTCGTGTTTTTTTCCGAAATATTAGAATTCATAATTAATTTATTTGAAATAATAGTTTTGACGTCAATTATAATCGTAATTTTAACGGAAATAATAACTTGTGACATGCGATATATTGCTGGAAAGGGAAATTGCCATAGAATTAAATTATGAAATAAAAAACGTACTGTTGTTTTTGAAAACTAGGCATAAAATGTAAATTAGAAAACAATTGTTAATATTTTAATTGGACACAATTTGTATAAAAAGCAGATGAATTATGTATAAAAAGCAGATAATAAATAGCGGTTTTGATACAAAGAAAAACATCGTAAGAACAAAAATTAAAAAACTTAAAACAAATCATTTATTATAAAATAAACCTCAGAAACGTAAATAAATATGATAACATATGTGATATAATCATATTATGTGATATTTAAGGTATCACGAAATACATTTTAATTAGACCATCTAGAATCCGAATTACTGTGGATTCCGAATACGCAAAAACCCATGTAGATCAGGGCGTTTTTGTAAATAATAAAATAATTAGTGATTTCAATAAGTGTTTTCAAAGTGAAGAGGGCTTTATAAGCTCAATTGAAATAAAAATCCTCAATGCATTAAATATTAATGTTATTTTTATACCCAATTAAATCACGTCGATATTTAATTTTTTTCTTCTGAAAATATAATTAATATTGATTATCATTAGTTTTAAAGAAACAGAACAAACATTGCCTCAGAATAATATATACTTAGTGAAGAAAAAACAACACACTAATGTTGAACCTTCTAAAGAGCCTGCTTTTTTAAGTTCACCGTCTGACGGAATTTTCGAAATACAGTCCAAATTTATCCACCTACCTACCTATATGATAAGCTGTTTCGTATTTTTAGGCGCCGCACACTGGTAAAAACTACAAAAAACCTGGCAAATTCTATTTTAAAATCCACGATCTTAAATTACTTTCCTGAGTACGCTGACACTGTAGGCAGCTAGTTGGCTAGGGAATTAGTTTACTGAAAACAATATCGGTCGTTACCAGCTACCAGAAACTCTAGGCATGATATTTATCTTCCCATTCCTTCCACAGAATTAATAAAAAAATCAATTATTTACAACGCCATAAAACTTTACAACAATCTGCCAGTACATTTAAAATCTATCCCTATGCTTGCACAATTTCGAAAAAACACCAAAGCATACCTCATTGAGAGACCATTTTACAGCGTTAATGATTTTTTTTTTCAGTGAGTAAGTCTCTTTAAATTGTCACTAAACTCGCTTGTTTACTTAAATCTTTTGTGAGTCATGTCCTAACTCATAGCATAGAATTTTGTAAATCATTATATAGGGAAAAGAACTGTCGAACATTCACTTAAAACTTAATTATTTTTGTTAGGTATTGGATTAAAAACAATTTAATTCTTTTTGTATACTACATTCTACACTAGTTCAATATACCTTCTGTTTAACATCACAATTATTTGTATAACTATAATAACATAGAGTTTAAGGTCGCATAGTTGCAATTTTGATTTCAATGTCATCGAAATTATTCACCTCGTACATGTGTGTTTGTTTACTTTTATAAGGTTATCATGATTCATTTACTGTTTGCAATGTTATGCTATATTCTAACGTGTGTTTTACGATTTGGTAAATTGATAATTTACATTTTTAAAAAAAAAGCACTGACCTGTCGAAATTATTTTCGATTAATGTTTTGATATGTCTTATTTTTAGGTATATTTTGCTTTGTCCATAAAATTGTAGAATTTTTCTGCGGCAATAAAGCATACTTTTGTTTGTTTGTTTGTTTGTATGCTGGCCGTCAAAGTTGACACTTTTTTCGCCTTTTAGATGCATTTATTCATCATTTAAAAATGCAAAAAGTTGCGGCCTAGATAAAACTATATAAAAGTTTTGGGCAATATTATTCTGTTTTTTTTTAATATCAGTTTGAAATCTTGTGAGCGTATATGCGACAACTTTTAACCAATGTTTGACAATTCTGTTAACTTCCGATTAAAACGGAATTGGCGCCATCTATGAATTTTTAACTGAAAGTTCCAAAATTTTTATTTACATTCTGATAAAATCTCTGAATGTCGGTTTTAATTTTTTGAAATCGGATAAAAAATAGCGGAGCTACAGGCATTTGTTTCATTTTGCTTAGTTGGCCATGCCACATAATTAAACGCAATTTTAGCTTCCTTATTCAGACTTGATTAGTAGTTCAAATTAAAATAGGTATATAATTACTAATGGCTTTTTTTAATTAAAAGTATGTTTTTATACATTTCTGTAGAATTTCTTCAAACAAATATCAATAAATTTCCCAATTAAATACTTTAAGGGGCGTTTTTATTAGAAAATTGCATAGGCAATGCAATGAAAAATTGCCCGCAGGCATGCGCATAAGTGATTTTGCGCTGCAATTTTATTTGCATGGCGTCGAATTAGAACCGGCGCGGCGCTAATTTTATTGCAAGTGGCACGCAATTTTAGGATGAAATGGGAAGTACCAACATATAAAAATGGTCACTATTATTATTGAGAGAACAATTTGCATATTCACTACATGTTTACTTACAGAAACAAAACATTTTCACGATTTGTTTAAAAACACAAAGCATCAAGCTGATTAAGCTATCAGGCAAAATTAAATTAATCAGCTGTTTAATATCAAATTCATTTTAGTTGGCATACCTGCTCTTCAAAACGTTGCGTTCAATTGTTTGCACGACATGTAAATGATTGTGTAATAAAATTGTTTGCCTGTGCAATACTTTGCATGACATATTTTTTATTGTATAGTATCAAATATAACCCCCTTTTAGAAATTAAAATAATTAAGACAATTAAGAAGCATATTTTAAAGATTCTAGTTTAAAAACATTCGCTACGGTATGTAGATATTTAGCAGCACTATAAAAAAACCGACTGTATTTTTACGATATCCATTTTAGCTTATTAATAATATGTAGTTTCTCAAAAGTGAAATTATATACACAAATAATAAAAAATTCAGTAATGATCTTATTTAGTAACCTATGATACAGCAATGTAAATATATTCCTAAGCTACACTAACTTTTCTTTCCAAAACTTTGGAACTACTCAACTTCGCATAAACTTAGATACGACACCGTGATGGCATTTGCATATTTGAATACCCCGAGGACGGTACATGTACGTTATTCTATATTAAGATGTATGTGATACATGAGTGATTACCATACAAATTTGTGTCCGAAGGAAATCCAGAAACCCATTGCTGTTTTTGTCGTCTGACTTCTCAGCGTTTGTAGTTTAAAATTTCCCAGGGTACAAAAATTAATAACTCTAAATTTATCATTGTTACACATAAAACCTATTTAATTTTTTTAAATATATATCTATACAGTGCTTCTATAAAGACTTATGTACAGGTCGTCTAAAAAAGATGTCCTGTCGCTTTTTCTAGAGAACCATAAAATATAGAGGAAAATATCAAAAACAAATATTCATTTGTTTTTTTTTAAGTTTTAATTTATTTTTTCTTTATTTATACAGGGTGTTGCATTTTTTCCTAGGCTGATATAAACGTTCGTATTTTAAATAAAACACTTTATATATTATTACCTATTATGTTAATATCTTTAAAACCGAGTTCGACGTTATATATTAGTATGGTTCTTTTATGCAACGTTTCGGATTTATTGGCATTTTCCTTCAGTTTTATATCTATTTTTAAATTATTAAAATTTAAGTAGTTTTATTGTTTATATTTCGCTTAAGCCAAAAGAAGATTGAAGTATATCCTATTTACAATATTTTACTCAAGTTTTAAAACTTAAAAAAGTTACAATATTGCTATGCTTTGCGTATCGAAATTAAATAAAAATTAAACGCATTTATATATATATATATATATATATATATATATATATATATATATTAAATTGAATTTGAATAGAGCATTGAGCAACTGTATATAAAATATGGTTTTCTGACTGTCTGTGACTCCCAATTCAGATTTATTGGCGATTATATTCAGTACATAACTTATTTTTTCATATCAAAGCTTTCATATTGTTTAATAAAAATTATTATACATGATATTTTATTTACCTATTTATTTACATGTTTGCTCTTTTTGCTCATATAGTTTTATGGTTATACGTTTTAATTCAGATTAATCCGCCTAACATTGGCCTAGTAAAGAAACCTTATTAAAATGATTAAATTTTTATTAAATATTGCTAAAATCTACAAAACTGTAGATTGTAATTATAATACAATATCAAAACCAAAATTAATTAAACAAATTAATAAAAAAAAACCTGTAAAATATCAAATAAACATAACGCAAGCTTTGCACTCGACAAGGGAAATACCACTACCGCCATGGACAAAACAGATTACGTGAAGAAAATACAACTACTTTTGGACGACAACATCTACAGAGTGATCCAAGCAGACCCGACCAACAAAATTGAAAGACGGATAACCAACCTTATAAATGCATCCAACCTACCAGTAGAGGAGAAGGAGGTGTTAAGACCAAGCAGCTCAAGGATCCCACGGTTCTACGGACTACCCAAAATATGCAAGATTCATGTACCACTTCGACCTATCGTCAATGCAATAGGATGTCCTACTTACAAAATTGGTAAATATTTTTTCAAATATTCTTAATAATTTTACAGGAAAAACACATTCATATATTAGAAACACTACGCATTTTGTAGAAAAACTTAAATCAATCCAATTAGATCCCAAAGATATCTTAGTCAGTTTCAATGCAGAATCGCTGTATACGAATGTACCTATAAATGATTCAGTTTCCATAATATCAGACTTATTTCACCATAATTGTATTGACAACTCACTTTTAGATCTAATTGAAGCATGTCTTACATCAATGTATTTTGTCTTTCAAGGAACTTTGTATGAGCAAACTTCAGGGGCAGCCATGGGATATCGCTGTCACCTGTGGTAACAAATATCTTCACGGAAGCTTTTAAGGAGGAAGCCTCCATTAAAACCAAAATCTTGGTTCAGATATGTAGACGACACTTTTGTAATATGGCCTCATGGTCCAGAAAACCCCCCTGGTTTGCTAATGCTAATATAAAATTTACAATAGAAATTGAATCAAAAGGCACGATTCCCTTTCTAGATGTCCTTGTACAAAGGAAAGGGGATTGTTCCTTAAGACACTCTGTATATAGAAAACCAACGCATACAAACAGGTACTTAAATGCAAATTCCCATCATCATCCAGCACAAAAGAAATCAGTTTATCAATTCGTTGGTTTACAGAGCCTTCGAGATTTGTGACTAAAATTCCTTACGATCGGAAACAGAGAAACTGACTTAAGCTTTAAGAGAGAATCTATATTGCACTGAGGATATTATACGATTAATTAGAAAATATAATAATCCTACTCCACGAAATGATACTAATAAGGCAGTACCGATAGGAAATGTAGTTCTTCCATTTATATATGGAACCACAGACAAGATTGCGAGGTTACTTCGCCGGTCCATCATACATACAATCTTCAACACACTCAAGAAAATTGGACAATATTTGCGATCACCAAAGGACATTATCCCTTTCAAACTGAAGGAGTACAAGCAATTTCTTGTTACTGTGGTGATGTCTATATTGAAGAAACTGGACGATTCATATCGACTAGGCTTAAGGAGCATGAACGATGTATCAGAAAGAAACAAATTGTACAATCTGCTGTATCTGAACACCAACATTCTACTGGACATGTCATAAATGTAAAAGAAACCAAAGTTCTTGCATCGGTTTCGGGATTCTATAAACGCAAAATTAGAGAATCTATTGAAATTTATAAGCATCCTAACAATTTGAATAGGGATACAGTCTACATCAAACCTATCGTTACACCCAGTCACGCTTCGGTAAATATTGACAGTTAATATAAATAGTACAGGTAGGACCATAAATAGCCTGGGTCTCTCCGAGCTCATTTAGTGTTCCGATCTCGTAAAGTGAAGATCCCTGAAGATGCCTCATACAATTGAAGGTGCCATTTTGACACGGTCTAATCTCAAGAACCATGATTTTTTTCATTGACCACAGCCGTGAAAGCTTTCGTTTTATGTCAAAATTAAATATAGTATACCTTTGGAAATGATTTATTATAAGATTTATTATAAGGTAAGTTCCGGGTACTTGAGTAAAAGACCCTTTAAAAGAACTTTCCTAGTAATTAAACTTTCCTTGTATCAAGAACAGGAAAAGTGAAATGTATTACAAAGGAAATTACTACAAATATTTTAACGCGGAAAAGTACAAGTCACTTAATGTAGAAAATCATTTGCAACCGTGTTATTTAAGAAATGTACTAAATATTTTATTATTTTATAAAATGTATGCTTAAAATAGTCGCAATATTTAATAAATATATTTAAGCATTGAATATTTCAAAACGTACAATTCCTTAAACACGGAATAAATCTTACTGTCCGCCCAACATGTTATTGCTAGTAAAGGGATAAAAGCATTACGCTGTTAAGCAAAGAAACTATTTTATTTGTAACTACGTATTCGGGCTCTCAGATTTGTGAATTGAGCAAAATTTTCTATTTCAAATAGCGAGGCGATTTCTATTAGCTTCTGGTGCTAAGCCAGTTACCGAAAGTAAATACCCAAGTCTTTAAAAACTCCATTTTTTATTCTTAAAGTTCTAAAAGTATTTAATAATCGTAGAACCCTATAAGTATTTAAGTATTCCTAAAGCTACATAAATGTTAATTGTTCTTAGAAGCCCTGTCACATTAATGTTTACCTAAAGAATCCGACGAATAGATGCAAAACCTAAATAACCAAAGCTAATATACAACTCTACCATCACCTAGTAAACTGAGAGTTGTATACATCGAAAACCATCCGAGCTACGTAATCCATTTTCATAAAAGGTAATTCCTTTCGTGACGTGGTAGAGGCACCGACTTTCCTACATCGGCGAATTAAAATACGCTCTAGTCAGTCAAAGGAAAACATTTTGAGAACCAATTCAACAAAACCAACACAACAAATGAAACAAAAAATGTGTATATAAATTATTACATAAAAAAACATCAGGCCAAATATGTTCTTTTCTTATTGACCAGTTAATGCTGGCGAGAAAAATATATTTTTCAGAGAATTAGTACATTAACCTACACCAGTTAACGCTGGCAGATCTGCGTATTTATTCAGCCTAAAAAACACAGATGACACATAAGAAACTATACTACCTAAGTAGTATAGAGAAAAAGTATTTTAGCCCACCCACAGAAGCACAGAAAATGGAGAAGCACCAGACGTTATGTTTTGTTATTAAATTTTAGCAGATATTTTGGTTTGGTTTATTCAAAAGAGCCCCAAAAAAGGTACGTTTCTGAGCCGTTTTCTGAGTTTCCAGGCACTGGACCAGAAATTTAGCATTTAAACAAAAAATAAACATTTCGGACTAGGGAAGTAAAACAATTTTGAAACAAATGAAGATTTTCAACCAACTTCATGTCGCCACTTTTCAAGATGACAATATCATCTGTCAATTTTAGATACTTTAATTAATTGCAACCAAAGTGGTAAACAAAATAGATTCCTTTGCTTGTGTTATTATTTTTCTGAAATATAAGAAATCACCTATAAGACATCATAGATGATTGAATATAGTTGCAGCTGATAATTTAAATTATTGCTAACGTCAAAAATCAAGCGAAATAATGCCAAAACAACAAAATGCAATTTCGTACAAAGTAATAAAGGGAAACCTGTAAAAATGTGGGTTAAATTGTTCTTCGGAAACTTGTCTTGATTCTTTAGACTAACTCGAATAGAAAAGTGGAATCTAGAGTTGCATTTTCGTTATTGGTTGACCCAGTTAAATGGTATAAATAAGATTTTTGCCCCGGCTTTATTTTCTGGAAAAGTGGGTCAGATTATATTATGGTTTTTAATAGGACAGAGTGCTGTACAAAATACGAATATATCCATGTATATGCTTACATATTTCCTAACCTACTTATTATGGAATTGCAAACAACTTTATCATGTGTAGCTGTAATACTTGAAGTTATATATAACGTAACACAGTCTCATGATTAACATAGACGGTAAAATAATAATAAATTTTTTAGGATATAAGTTCTATTATGTCCACTTAATTTAATGTAAATTGCTGGACATAATAAGTTAGACAATCGAGTTTTAAAGGGAAATTGATAAAAGTGTGATTTTCATAACGAGAAAAGATATGAAGTTGCGGTTTTTAAATATTTCTTGTAAATGTTGTTGATAATTAACCAGTTTAAATGCTAAACTTACTTTACGTCGGGAGTTTTTTATACCGGGTGTAAAATAAAAATATGTAAATTTTTGAAAATTTCAGTTTTTTTTTGTAAATTCACAAAAATAAATATTATTTTTTATTTGCTGTATTAATAAAACTTTTAAAATTATCGCATTTTTAAAAACTTTCATAGTTATGTTATAAAATAACACTGGCCGACAAGATTTTTCTAACACAGGCCAGCTCATTATTTTCACAATGGAAATACCCTCCCAATAATAAAAAAAATATTCGGAAAGCCCTAATACGTACCATTTTTTAATAGCTTAATTAGAACATTTTATATTGGCAGGCAAAAAAATTTTATTGTGGGGCGGCTAAAATGGGTCCATTTTACAACGGAAAAATTACCTACACTGAGTTGTTTACAACATTAGACATAAAATAAACGTTAAACATGACTTTTCTGTTGAGTTTCGAATTGAGTGGTTCTCTGTGTATCGATAAGCAAGTGTATGCGAAGACGAGAATGTCGAGTCAAACGCGCCGAAGTTGCAAAATTTCTCCTGACAAATTTTGTCATATTTGTGGAGAATTTCTGGTGAAATCACAAGCCAGGCCATTTTCCGAAAATGTCAAAAAAGCCTACCTTTATTATTTTGGTGTGTTAAATGGGGGTCAAGATGTGGTGGGCTCCCCATGTGTGCTGTGTTAGTTGTAGTGTATCATTGGTGCAGTGGATGAAGGAAAAGAGAAAGAGTATGCCTTTTGAAGTTCCAATGGTATGGCGAGAACCCACCAATCATTCTGACGATTGTTATTTTTGCCTGACAAAGACTGAAGGTTATTTCAAAAAGGGAAAGCACAATATAGAATATCCAAATTTGCAATCTGGCATACGACCTGTTGCTCATAATTCGAATTTCCCAGTGCCGATTGCGCCTTTAAATTGGCAAGCTATTGATTTGGAAGATAATGGAGATATGCATCATCAGGCAACTTAGAAGAACAGTGCACCAATCCCACTTTTACTACAGGTCCCAGTTCCGGCGAGCCACATTTGATTGTTCAAAGTGAATTAAATGATTTAGTACGTGATTTGGGGTTATCCAAGTAAGTTAGAACTTCTGGGTTCCCTTCTTAAGGAATATTGGCCAAAGAAACAAAAATTATTAATTTCAGAAAAAGAAATGCTATGTTTTTTGGATACTACAGTATGGAAAATTCGTTGTGCGCCTGTACTGATATAGACAGTTTAATGCAGGAACTTGATATTGAACATTCTCCCCGTGAGTGGCGCTTATTCATAGACTCATCTAAATATAGCTTAAAAGCTGTGTTATCGTATAATGGAAATTTAAAACCCGCGATACCAGTTGCCCATACAGTTGCAATGAAAGAAAATTATGAAAATATGCCCACGATTTTGGATAAAATAAACTACAATAGGTATAAATGGCAGATACGTGGGGACTTAAAAGTTATAGCGATTTTAGTGGGACTTCAGGGGAGATTTACAAAATATTGATGTTTTCTTTGTTTATGGGACAGTCGTTCAATAAATTAGCATTATGTAACAAAAATTTGGCCAGAAAGAAGTGAATTTCAGCCGGGATCTCAAAATGTTAAATTTACACCTCCTGTTGATCCCAAAAATGTCCTTTTGCCTCCTCTTCACGTTAAACTTTGGCTGATAAAAAACTTTAAAAAGGCTTTGAATAAAGATGGTGATAAATACCTAAGACAAGTTTTTCCCCAGTTAAGTGATGCCAAATTAAAAGAAAGCATTTTTATTGGGCCACAAATCAGAAAATTGCTGGACAGGCAGGGACTCAGAGCATGGAATTCATTTGTTAATGTAGTAAGAGGATTTTTAGGCAACAATATGGATCAAAATTATGAACAATTAGTCAATGAATTCTTAGATGCCTGTAAAGTGCTTGGTGCCAGAATGTCATTAAAAATTCACTTCCTCCATTCCCATCTGTCATTTTTTCCTAAAAATTTGGGAGCTGTTAGTGACGAGCAGGGTGAAAGGTTTCACCAAGATATTAGAACAATGGAATGGTACTAAGGACGATGGGATCCAGCCATGATGGGTGACTACTGTTGGTTTTTGAAGAGAGAAGATAGGACACCTCATAAACGGAAAAAAAAAGTTTAATTAGTGTTATTCTTTTTCTCGTTTGCTTTTCTCTAGATGTATAGTATGTTTAATAGGTGAAAACTGTAAACATAGTCAATAAACAGGGTTAAGAATTTTCTGAATTCATTTTTTCTATAGATATTAAGTATCGTAACATTTGATATGATTCTACAACTCTAACAAGAAAACCCTACGTGCTACAACTTTCTATTTGTCATTTTCGTATTTGGATAGGTCCATTCTATTAGATTATGCTATTCTGATTTGTGTTACAACAAAAAAATTTTTTTTTGTCGGTCAGTGTAATTATTATCTCAAACAGCGAGATATAATTCTATGTATCCTACTAACAAAAATGAAAATTAATAACCTGCCTAGGGGACAACATGTCTTTATACTCTCTATATATGGTATACATATGTCAATTTTGTTCTTTGCATAGATCTGTAGATAAGCTATTATTAATATTTTATTATATTTTAATATAGTTATAATAATTCTAAAACAATATTGCTGAGGTAAATATCATTAAAAAAATCCAACAAAAGTAAAACAATACCTACTAAACATAGAAATAAATTGGTTTCAAATGCTATGGTATGACCGCATTTAAATTAATATTATAAAATATCACAAATCAGTTTTTAAACTCGGTGTCTAAGTTTAAAGCCTTTTTGTTATACACTATTATAATTAGGGTGATTGTCAAAATCTCCTGTTTCTTATTAACTTTTATTACTCGATTATTTATGGAGATAAAAAAAAAGCTTTATATATAAAAGTTTTATGACTTTTTACGTAGAATCCAGCGGCGTACTTAAAAAAATAATAAATATTTTAATTTTTGAGATATTATAAAACGTAGCATTTTCTTAACTGGGACATATTATATCTAAGTATCTAGAAAATTCTTGCGATTGCAACAATATATAATACTTAATTATTTGCTTTATTCTAAATAGCTAAAATACCAAAAAACATATATTTTTAGTTAGCCATGGCTGAATTCTTTAAGCGTTTGTTTTTGTTTGTTTACATGTCATAAAATTAAATAGCAATTAAGTATTGATTGTCATATTCCGTTTTCGATTATATTTAAAAAAAAAGGTGTCCACAATGAATGTTTTTGCAAAACTACGAAAAGTTAAACATGTTTGAGTGCTATATTCAGAGTAATAAAATTAAAGACGCAACTTTAGATCTACAACAAGACGGTCCCCAGCCCAAAACAACCATATGATAAGGCACTTACTAACTGTCAATTTCGGCAGAAGTTGGCTTAATACATATGGACCAAACAAATGGCCTTCGCGTTCTTCCACCTGAAGCCACTAAACTTTTATTTTTTGGGATTTATCAAGAATGAAGTATATAAAACGTATTTTGACGATTTAGGACAAAGAAAAATATTAGGTATTATATATTCTTGCAATTGCAAAGAAAAATGCTATTTTTCCAGACACTTAGATATAGGGTGTCCCATTTAAGAAAATGCTATTTTTGATAATATTTCAAAAATTACAATTACATTTACACAAAATAGTACAAATGGCGCCATCTAGTTTGAGGAACCAGAACTAGGGAATGCGTGTCAATTTCAAAGAAGACCAAATGTACCCTACATTTTATCGATATATCACTTGATATGTCTCGTGGCTAGGAGAACGTACCTCGTTTCCCTTCTTTCTAACAACGAAAGGGAGGAAGTCGATCAATGCAGAGAAGGAAAGTGTAAGTAGACATGTTCTTGCTTCTTGATCTAACCTCGACCGAATGAAGCAGTAAAATTTAAACAGTATTAACCAAGACTTAGGTATTTGAATTTGAAGCTGAAGGGGTTTTATTTTAATGTTCAGTTTTCTCTATACAATTTCCAACAAGAAAAACTGAAAAACTGAGGAATTGACGGATCGCATCAACCGAAAGAAAACTGAATTATAATTATTGCCTAGCCAGTGGTCACCAGGCGTTAGCGGACATCTGAGGTTAAACAACTACATTCCTGAGGATTCCTAAAATACCGCATTTTTTCCAACCGAAAGATATTCGACCCGGTAGTTGAGGAAGAAGCCAAAACTAAAGATAAAAACCTTATATGAATACATTTCCGAATAAGTAAATCTTTCAATTTGTTACAAGTAAAATAAAATTAACTTTCTCTGGTTTGACTAAATTTGCTCCTGGCTCGTAGGAATATAGTTTATAGATATAAATGGTAAATAGTTTGAATTGCAAAAGCATCAAGTGAATATTCATAATTAACTGTATAAAACAGCGTGTTGAAGTTTGTTTCAATTAACATGCACTTATTTCCTAATCGCAGTGGCGGCTCGTGGAGTTTCACACTTGTTCCGTTTTTATCGCGCACTCCTGCAAGATTATAAAAAATGGTATATTTTTATAAATATAAGCTCACGAGTACTCACTAGCTCACCTACCTTAAAATCAGCTTAAATCATGAAAAGGACAGGAACAATAAATAGTTTTATAATGTAAGTTAAAGTCACTTTATTAGGTACTGTGTATGAAGGTAAAAAAAGCCAACATAATATATACACAAATACAACATAAATTTTTAAAATTAAAATCTTCTCCAAAATGAGCTTCAAAATCTTCAAAGAGCAGGAATATGAATATTTTTTATAGTCAATAAAAGTCTTCACTAGTAACTGTCTTACTGTCTAAGGATGCAAAAGCAATAAACCGAGCAATAAATATATATACAAATATAATGTCAATTTTTAAAATTGAAATCCGCTCTGCGGTCCTTCATGGACATACATTTTTCTATAACTTTCTCCTCAAAATGTTTAATTCCGTGCACTAAATTTTTGAGGAAGTTTTTAAAACTTGGGGTCAATTTCATTTTCAATGCTAGTTTTTAACCCGGCTACTGTTTTATCTTTAACCCTTATAAATCCCCAAAAATTTTCGCAGGTTGATCCCTTATAAAAATATCTTAGTATTATAACCATTTGACAATAATTTGATACATCAGTGGTTTCATCGGCTTGAATTGATAAAAAATCTGCCATTTCAATTTGATTAGAAATTTATTCCCTACACACTTGTAGCATGCTGTCTAGAATATGATAATAGCAAAAGCTGTGCAAGAATTAATATGGTCGCGAGATGACTCATGCTTCCTCATTTTTTCAGGAAATCCTTTATTCCTTTCCTTGCCCAATTAAGGTCGATTCTAGAGTCGGCTTTATAAAACAGCAAACACGGGAAACAGTACAATACATTTTTTATGAAAGGGGAAGGGTTATGTGCACGTAGAGGTAAATAAATTGTGAAAATCTTTTCTTTGTATTTCGTGCAAATCATTTTATTAAAAACGTAGCAAAGCGCTTTCGGCTTTTGCCATCATCAGTGACACCTGAAAGGAAGGAAATAACTTTCTTTAGTTTTCGATGTAGAAGTGAAATTGAATAAGGACAAAGAAACTATGTAAAAAAGAGTAATTATGAAGATAATTTGTATTAAGAAGCAATCTGTAATAATAATTCAATAAGTGATCTACTTACTTAGTCGAGTGTGCACAGGAAATAAATCCATAAAGTACCACAAACAGTTAAAAACAGTAAACATTTAAATTGTAAGTTACATGTCAAATATATAACAAATCACATTTAAAACTTTTATAAAGCAAGGGATCACCCCCTTTTTAGCGACCTAAATTATCATTTCGCTCCAGTTAAGGCTGAAATGTGGTGGTCTCAAATAACAGAGTTTGAAGGTTAAACCTACAAGGAAAATTAGCCCTGTGAGGTTGGCAACCTATCAATATATTTAAAATTTAAACCTGTAGGAAAAGAAGTGTCAATGAAGAAGCAAATTTTAACCAAAATAATTAGAAAATTAATCAAATTGAATGTGGAAGGCCGTGGAAATATTTTATATTATTTGTATATATTGTAAATAAATTGCAAGAGATTCAAATCTAGTAAGGAACTATTAGGGGAAAATTTCTCTCAAGTATTTTAAGTTGGTCATATCGATGAAGCAGGGTTGGCTTCAGCGGAGTTGAAACCAACTTGTTTATAGAATTACGACTTAAACAATTTTTAAATTTAATTTTGATTTAATAAAAGTATTATTATTCCATTAAAATGGTTTAAATAAAGAGGAGAAATGTCAAACAGGAATTAGAACAATCAATGTTTTGTGGAGGTTCTGTACAAATTGGTGAACAAATTAAAACATATATACATATTTCAATCTTATTCACAACTAAAGATGTTTTCAGATAAATGTGTGTTATGCAAACAAAGTGGCGAGGAAAGAGAATTTGTATCTTGAATTGAAAAGTAAATTTATTTATTTTCAAAATTATGAATTTTGAAACTGGTATAAGTGAGTAAAGGAGATGTGGATCGGAAAGTTATATAAGTTTATTTGAATGAATATTAATATAAAGAGAGGAAGAAGAATGGATCAATCAGACAGGGTAAAAGACTTCAAGTCTGGGTTCATCATAGAGCGATGGAATTAGTCCAAAAGTCTGCGGTGTAGAGGGATGAAAGATCTATTGAGGGAGACTTGTGTATTAAGACATGAGTCATTATTCTTTAGTTCGTTGGAAATTTCGATATCCTCCATAAAGTCCAACCTGTTAAAGTTTTTAGACGTTATGTTATGAAGTAGTTTAGAATTTGACCTTGGGCTGAAACTATGATTGGAAGACCTCAGGTGCTCTCTAAAGGCTGAGGTAGTTCTTTTTAGATGTTCATTAATTCTTGTGTGTAAGGGTCTACAAGTTCTGCCTGTAAACTCCAGTTTTTGATAAAGAGTCTATTTTATCCTTTGTATTTACTAAAAGTGTGCCTAGATTGGATTTAATTTTATGCGAGATTTTTATGTTTGGGATATTATTTGAGAAAACTTTAGATACTTTATCATTTAAGCTGCTATTCAAATAAGGTAAAGCTATATATTTGTTAGAAATGTTTGCCATGGGGTAAATCTCTTTCTTTAGTTTTTTATGTTTGGTTTTGAGTATCAAGGAATCAATTAGATTAGGATCATAATGATTATTAACTGCTATTTGTTTTAGTATTTTAACTTCATTGTTATAATTGTCGATAGAAAGAGGAATATTTAAAAACCTGTTAACATAGCAATGGAAAGCTGCCATCTTATGCTGATTAGGACGTTGAGCAAAACTCAATCCTGAAATCGTCCTCTCAATTATTAAGTCAAGAAAGTTTAGTTTTTTGTTGTCTTCAATTTCGATAGTAAACTTAATATTTGGATGTATGTTATTAAGTTTCAAGAGCAGGTTGTCAGCCTCGGGTCTGCCACAATCAAGAAAACAAAGACAATCATCCACATATCTAAACCAATGAAGAATTTCAATTGAAGAAATTGTTAATATACTATCTCTTTTAAACTTCTGTCTCTCTCAAAATTTTTACTCTTTCAATGGGAAAATTTACAAACAGCCTGATGGCTTAGCAATGGGTAGTTGTTTGTCTCCTTTTTTGGCTGATTTATTTATGAACCACCTTGAGACAACATACATTATCACTGACAGCAATCCTGAAATTCTTCATTGGTTTAGATATGTGAATGATTGTCTTTGTTTTCTTGATTGTGACAGACCCGAGACTGACAACCTGCTCTTGAAACTTAATAACATACATCCAAATATTCAGTTTACTCTCGAATTTGAAGACAACAAAAAACTAAACTTTCTTGACTTAACAATTGAGAGGACGATTTCAGGATTGAGTTTTGCTGTCTATAGCAAGCCTACTCAGACCGATCATACAATATCTAACTTGTCTCATCATCCTAACAAGCATAAGATGGCAGCTTTCCATTGCTATGTTAACAGACTTTTAAATATTCCTCTTTCTATCGACAATTATAACAATGAAGTTAAAATACTAAAACAAATAGCAGTTAACAATCATTACGATCCTAATCTAATTGATTCCTTGATACTCAAAACCAAACATAAAAAACTAAAGAAAGTGATTTACCCCATGGCAAACCATTCTAACAAATATATAGCTTTACCTTATTTGAATAGCAGCTTAAATGATAAAGTATCTAAAGTTTTCTCAAATAATATCCCAAACATAAAAATCTCTCATAAAATTAAATCCAATCTAGGCACACTTTTAGTAAATACAAAGGATAAAATAGACACTTTATCAAAAACTGGAGTTTACAGGCAGAACTTGTAGACCCTTACACACAAGAATTAATGAACATCTAAAAAGAACTACCTCAGCCTTTAGAAAGCACCTGAGATCTTCCAATCATAGTTTCAGCCCAAGGTCAAATTCTAAACTGCTTCATAACATAACTAAAAACTTTAACAGGTTGGACTTTATGGAGGATATCGAAATTTCCAACGAACTAAAGAATAATGACTCATGTCTTAATACACAAGTCTCCCTCAATAGATCTTTCATCCCTCTACACCGCAGACTTTTGGACTAATTCCATCGCTCTATGATGAACCCAGACTTGAAGTCATTTACCCTGTCTGATTGATCCGTTCTTCTTGTTCTCTTTATATTAATATTCATTTAAAAAAACTTATATAACTTTCCGATCCAGATCTCCTTTACTCACTTATACCAGTTTCAAAACTCATAATTTTGAAAATAAATAAATTTAATTTTCAATTCGATACAAATTCTCTTTCCTCGCCACTTTGTTTACATAACAGACATTTATCTGAAAACATCTTTAGTTGTGAATAAGATTGAAATATGTATATATGTTTTAATTTGTTCACCAATTTGTACAGAACCTCCACAAAACATTGATTGTTCTAATTCCTGTTTGACTTTTCTCCTGTTTATTTAAACAATTTTAATGGAATAATAATACTTTTATTAAATCAAAATTAAATTTAAAAATTGTTTAAGTCATAATTCTATAAACAAGCCAACCCTGCTTCATCAATATGACCAACTTAAAATACTTGAGAAAAATTTTCCCCTAATAGTTCCTTACTAGATTTGAATCTCTTGCAATTTATTTACAATATATACAAATAATATACAATATTTCTACGGCCTTCCACATTCAATTTGATTAATTTTCTAATTATTTTGGTTAAAATTTGTTTCTTCATTGACACTTCTTTTCCTACAGGTTTAAATTTTAAATATATTGATAGGTTGCCAACCCCACAGGGCTAATTTTCCTTGTAGGTTTAACCTTCAAACTCTGTTATTTGAGACCACAACATTTCAGCCTTAACTGGAACGAAATGATAATTTAGGTCGCTAAAAAGGGGGTGATCCCTTGTTTTATAAGAGTTTTAAATGTGATTTGTTATATATTTGACATGTAACTTACAATTTAAATGTTTACTGTTTTTAACTGTTTGTGGTACTTTATGGATTTATTTCCTGTGCACACTTGACTAAGTAAGTAGATCACTTATTGAATTATTATTACAGATTGCTTCTTAATACAAATTATCTTCATAATTACTCTTTTTTACATAGTTTCCTTGTCCTTATTTAATTTCACTTCTACATTAGTAACTCTCTTCATGAAATACTTATCGAAAACTAAAGAAAGTGATTTCCTTCCTTTCAGGTGGCACTGATGATGGCGAAAGCCGAAAGCGCTTTGCTACGTTTTTAATAAATTGATTTGCACGAAATACAAAGAAAAGATTTTCACAATACATTTTTTATTTCACAGCCGCATATCCAGTTATTTTTTCTCGAAAGTCTGTTTCGACGTGTAAAAACCTGCTTTCGGCCTTTCGTTCACAAACTTCACTCATTTTTAACTTATCCTCTAATGAGTCGATTTTTTTTTGTAAAAAATTGTGTACAGCATTCATATTGACACACCTTTAATTATTATAGTTAGATATACACCCCCGTATTGCTCTCATCATCATCATACATATAACTGTCAAGTTAGACATGGTCTAAATTTAAACCTCTTCAGTGAATACGGGTGACACAGTTTATAAAATAAAAAAACTATCGACTAGAAACCAAACACACTCTCGATATCGGATTTTCCCATGACGCGACCGATAACCACGCACGGCTGAAGAATGAACAACCGCAACAGAAAATATCAATAATCTACAGAATTTCATTTGTATTACGTCAGATTACTTTGTATTACGTCAGATTACGTCTGCATTGATTTACTACGGTGATCTCCTGTTTCCTTTTCACGTCAGTAAACTACGGCTGTCGTTGTCTGGCTAAAAGCACCAACCGACCTAGACATACGGCTGCTGCTAAACGGCTAAACGCAATGTAATTTCTTTTATTTCGAAGCTTCTAGGCAGTACCGGCATTGTTGAGTACAAATCTTCTATTATGACAATTTTTTTGTTTTTTATATCTGAATTGTCAAAACTCAGATTTCAAGTGGACTATGCAAATTTTTAATCAAAATCCAAAATTAAATATTTTCAAAATAAATTAGATTAGGTATTTAATGGCCAATTTTGAAATATGTTTGCCACACATGTATTATATTACCTGGTAAACAGGGCTACACAGTTTTATAATAATAACATTCTACACCAGTTTTCGTTGACATTACGGGGATGGGATTAAGGATATTTTTATAGAATTCATTGACATAGTTACCATTTTACTTCCCTTGTAAAATGGAAGTATTGTCATCGTGAAAAAATCACTCTCCGAGATCTTTTCAGATCTTCGCGTTTCATGGGCCGAATGGCGAAAAACATGTTTTCTCAATTCCGTCTGTCTACCTGTCTGTTCGTGGCGCAGCTAAAAAACTACATACCCGATTGAGTTCAAATTTTAGTCAACAATTAAGGGTCATAAGGGGATGACCTGGTAACATTTTGGTAAAAGTCTAATATGGCGGCCTAATAAAATGTTGAAACTTTTGTTATTAAAAAACTACTCATCTAATTTATCTCAAATTTTGCAACACATCTAGTAGAATGTGGGAATCAACTGGTAACATTTTGGTACGAATCCAAGATGGCGGAATAAAATGGCGGCTTAATAAATTATTTAAAAATTCAGCCTGAAAAACTGCTTAATGGTTTGACTTCAAATTGTGCGGCATAACTAACTGTGGTAAAGAGATCAACTAGTATAATAGTGGTACAAATTCAAGATGGCCGAACAAAATGGCGGCCAAATAAAATGTTTGTAATTGTGATAAATCACTCTCTCAGGGTTCATACATCTTTACGTTTTAGCGTCGCTACATTCAAAAAAATGTGTTTTATCAATCTCGCTGATCCGTCTGTCGGTCTGCCTGTCTGTGTGTTTGGCTGTCTAACATTTCGCGGAATAGCATAAATACTATTTACCCCATTGACTTCAGATTTTGGTCAAAAATTAAGGGTTATATGGGGATGACCTGGTAAAATTTTGGTAAAAATCCAATATGCCGAAACCAAATGGCGGCCTAGTACAATGTTTAAAGAATTATTATTAAAAAATTACTCATCCAATTTATCTCAAATTTTGTAAAAACGTCAAGTATTATGTTGGAATCAACTGGTAACATTTTGGTAAGAATCTAAGAAGCCTAAACAAAATAGAGGCTTTATAAATTTATTAACAATTCAGCCTGAAAAACAGCGATAAGTGGTATAATGGTAAGTAAATGTTTGTAATCAAGAAAAAAATCACCCTCTCAGGTTTTACACATCTTTACGTTTAGGGACGTTAAAACGTAAAGATATGTAAAACTAGAGAGGGTGATTTTTCACGATTACAAAAATTTTATTTGGTCCAAATTTGGTTCCACCACCTTGAATTAGTAACACAGTTTCACTAGTTGAGCCATATACCACAATTTGTTATGGCACACAATTTGAAGTCAAACTATTAAGCAGTTTATTCAGGGTGAATTATTAAATATTTTATTAGGCCGCCATTTTCTTTCGCCATCTTGGATTCGTACCAAAATGTTACTTGTTGATTTCAACATAATGCTTGACTTTTTGCCAAATTTGAGATAAACTGGATGAGAAATTTTTTAATAATAATTTTTTTAACATATCAGAAGACCGCCGTTTTGTTTTCCCATATTGGATTTTTACCAAAATATTACCAGGTCATCCACATATGGCCCTTAATTTTTGACCAAAATTTGAAGTCATTCGGGTAAGTAGTGTTTAAGCTATGGCGCGAAATGGTAGACAGACAGCCAGACAGACAGACCGACAAACGGAACGATGAAGATGATAAAACATATTTTTTCGGCATCTAGAGACCCTAAAACATAAGGATGTGTAAAACTTGAGAGGGTGATTTTTTTCACGATTACAAACATTTTATTTGGCCCCCATTTTGATCGGCCATCTTGAATTAGTACCACTATTTTACTATTTGATCCCTATACCACATTAGATATGGAACATCCTTTGAACTCAAACGATTAAACAGTTTGTTCAGGCTGAATTTTTAAATATTTGACTAAGCCGCCATTTTGTCCCGCCATCTTGAATTTGTATCAGAATATTACCAGTTGATTCCAACATAATACTTGATGATTTTGCAAAATTTGAGATAAATGGGATGAGTAGTTTTCTCATAATAATTTTTTTAACATTTCACTAGGCCGCCATTGTGTTTCACTATATTGGATTTTGACCAAAATGTTACCAGGTCATCCCCATATGACCCTTAATTTTTTACCGAAATTTAAAGTCAATCGGGTAAGTAGTTTTTTAGCTACGCCGCTAACAGATAGACAGACAGACAGACCGACGGAATTGAGAAAACATGTTTTTCATCATCTAGGGACCCTGAAACGTGAAGATCTGAAAGAATCTCGGAGAGAGATGTTTTCACGATTACAATACTTCCCATTTACGAGGGAATAAAAATACCATATTTTCCTATATTTAAAATATGAATTAATTTTTAAAACCAAATACTGTAACTATATATCCTCTAAAAGTTGAAAAGAAAAGAACTACTATTTGATTTGCAAAACGTCACCAAATCTTTGAATCCACCCCTGCTCGCAGACGTTTTAACACAAATTCTGTGTACTCCCAATGTCGATATAAATTACGCGGATTTCAAGAAATAAGGATAGCAGTACCAAAAGACTGAGATGCGTTATTGGCTGTTCAGAAAATAAGATGGAATATTTTGACTTATAGGATCATTTTGTAGAAGAAATCCTGAGTTTATTTTTAAACTAAGTAGGAAATGGTTTTGGAAATCACCCAGAAAATTGTTGGTGATTGACTTGTGGTATATATATATATATATATATATATATATATATATATATATATATATATATATATATATATATATATATATATAAATATTAGTCATCTAAGTATTAAAAAAAAATGGATTAAAACTTTATATTTTTATGAAATTTCGACTTTCCTTTATTATTTTTAAATACGTTTTGTATGTTTTTTAAAAATAAAAAAATATAATAACTGACTAGTTTAAGAACATGACTATAGACTGGTTTGGGATTTTATTAAAAAAAAAAAAAACATGTGCGGCCATATTTTGTTCCAGAAAATCGACCAAAATCGTATTAAATTTCAGGCGTATGTTCACCCCAAAGCATATCCATGATCCATGAACTAAATTAAAATAAAAACCGAACGATATATTCGGGTCACTTCGTATTCTGTTCTCCGTAATGCCGATGAAGCTAGTAATACCGGCTGTAGAGGCTGCCCCTAAAACATATGTTTGAGAATTCTCACGAGTCAACGAGGTCGGGTAATTAGAGAGAGCAACTGATATCTTTTGGGGTAAAAAATTTAGCATAATCTTATATTATTATTAAATTTATAAGAATTGAAATTATGTGTTATGTTAACATTTTTCAGGAAGGACGCGCGGCTACGCGGCCTTGTGGATCAGCCGCCATTACCTAATCGTAAATATTCATTTATTGATAAAATAGTTTCGTATATTTGAATGTTGGGTTTTATTGAGTCCATGTAGAATATACACGCTACAAACAAAAGGATACATTTAAAATTTAAAAAAAAAAATCAAAAACTTTTCGAAAATCTTGACAAAAACAACACACTTTTGCTTAAGACAGACATTTTTTCTTCATCAGTTCTTGAAAAGACAAGAAAATATTCAAATTATATGTTTCTATAGTTTTTGTTTCACTGCTTATTTCCACCTAATAAGCACACTTAGAACTCTTTAGTTTAATATACTTATAACTATATTTTCTACACAAATAAAATGAAAAAAAACTATCGAAAATAGAGGCCGTTTGGTAAAAGTTTAAAAATACCTTTCATTGCTTGTGTGATTTAAAAAAACTAAATATTATAATCATTCAAAGGTTTCAAAGTTGAATAAAATATATTAAACAATATGTATTAAATATATAAAATCTCCGAAATATATTAAACAAATAAGCGATAGGTAATTCGAACATTTCATATAAATCTTTTCACCCATCCCTTTTCCTTCTTTTAACAGGTGTGGAATTTTAAGAAGTATTTTACTAAAATGAATATATCAAATTTAAAATATACGGATGCAATTTTATAAACAACTGATCATGAAAAACTGTTGATTGTGCGTATTTACAAAACTGCCACAAGGAACGTTAAGAAATTTTGTGTTTCTTTCTAGTTTATTTATTTGAGGATAAAATGCCCAATATAAAAAAATATAAAAACGCAACAAGTGTACAGAGGATAAATACATACATATAAACACATAATTAAGCTTATGACGTAAGTTACCTAAGTATACCAAAACATATAACATAAAATAACATTCGCCACATTATAGAAACCAGAAACCTAGGTAACATATGACATTAATTGCTTCAAAAAGTCCAAGTTCTCTGAATATTCATTAGCATGTCTGGATGCACGGGGAATAAAATAGACAATTGCATAGTATGTTTTATGGCGTGGGGCATGATCATAAACGTGGCGATCCAGGTTGAAGTAAATCCGTACCAATATTTACACAGCAAAGCACAAAAGCCTATCGAAATCACTCTGAAGCAACAAATAATCGACCTTAATAAGCACTTTATAGTTAAACTTTAGATTTTACCCTGTCAACATGATTTACCCCGTCAAATGCCTTGGAGAAATCAGTATACAGAATGTGAACTCTGCAATCTTCCTCCGAGATCTGCCCAGAAAATCGGAATAGGTTAGAAGATTAAGTTCCATTAGCTTACACGATCTATTATTAGAGCACCTGCAAAGATTGATAGAAGCACCAAAAAATTAGGAGTAGTACTTAAGATAGTGAATGGCCTATAGTTTAGAGTATTGCATCTGTCGCCAAACCTGTGGATTGATGTAATGAAACCAGTCTTTAAAAAAACAGAAAATACACGAGTATCTAATAATTAATTGAATATTATGGACAAAAGTCTTGACAAGACAAAGCTTCAGTATTTTCTTTCTATAAATACAATTATATTTTTAATCATATATTTACTTTATCGTATTGATATTGTATTTTTGATTCATATTATACCAACGTTATAACAAGAATATCATGATCCCTGTCTGGAACATGCAATGCAATGGTGGAGTGTAATGATCCACTTCATTTAAACCACGATCGCGATTTTGCCTTTTTCTTACTTTATCATATTGCTAACTTACTTTGCACTTTACACTACTTTATCCTATTTTTGATTTACCTTATAAAAGATGGCGGAATAAGAAAACTTAGTCTAATAAATAATTAAAACGCAATAAAAAGGCGCATCAAAGGGAAAAAAAAGGATTTTATGGAAAACTCTAGACAGAAACTAAACTTACCCAGGTATTCCTCCGCTCTCCATGTAGTTAGCTAAAGTGACATCGTTTGACCATACATCAAACTGCCATTTTCTAAGCCCTAACACACCACAATGTACTCGGCCTGTGTGGATACCCACCCTCATGTTTACGTTCACGTTCATGACTCCCCGAACTAACCTGAAAGTAAAGGAAAACTTAAATGTTATAGCAAACTAAAACATAGGTCATACGTAACCAATTTTTTTAAGAAAAATATTAATATTGTATATGAAAAACAAGAGCAGACAACGTTGTTAACCGTCTTTAAAAAGGAGGAGGTTGTCAATTCGACCCTATGTATTTTTTTATGTATGTACATCGAATACTCCACGATGGTCTAACCAATTTGAAGGAAATTTTCAAGAATATTCCGGTTGTTACCGGAGTGGTTCTATACTAAGCATATTGAAAAAAAAATTACGGAATAGCGCCATTTGGATCGGTTTACGTGATGTCACATTGAACAATATATGCGTTCACCATTCTGCCAGGAAGTAAAAGTATTATATGTTCCCACTGTATATTGTATAAATAATATTTTATATCATCTGAAAAATTTTACTCCTGTGAAGTCGACGCTAAACTAATAAAAACAATAAGATTTTATACTCGAGGTATTAGACACTCAGCACATAAATATATTTTTGTTGTGAGGTAATTAAGAATAAGTTTGGCGCCGACTTTACAGAGTAAAATTTTCCAGATGAAATAAAACATTATTTTTTGCATTTTAAGAGTATTTTTTTGAAGTCGATGTTTTTTATAACTTTATTTATTATAATATAAACACGGTACATTATTTCATGTGTCATCATTTAAAATTCCCTTGATAGCAAACAATATAAAGTTTGACTTTAAAGACATGCACAAATTCGTATAAAATTTAAGTAAATATGTATGACAAAAATACTAAGAGGTAATTTATTAAATTTTACTCCTTCTGATACTAGCACTAAGTATACAGGGTATTTTCTTTAGACGCTATGACATTTTCTAAAAGTAATATCTCGTTTTTTTATTATATATATTTAAAATTTTCGCAAAATTCTAAACTTTTTCAATGTAGCAAAATCTAATGCTTCATTAAATTAGTTTGGAAATATTGAACAAATAAAAATTGACAGTCTTTGAGAGGATAAATGGTTCGACTTAGGGCTAAACAAATAGCATATTTCTGTCTGTCTTCATTGTATTTTTTATAACATGGACCATTAGTCTAAGCAGAGGTAAAAATATATTTGTATTTAAAAAAAAAAACGAAAAAAATAATCGCATTTTCTAAATAAATAAAATGTTTTAAGTAATTCATTTTTTAATATTTTTCTTTTGTGCATGTTATATGTTTTTTGTGGACAATTATTTTTAATTATTGATATTTGTATATGTATACCTATATTTTTACTTTTTTTCTATTTTAATTTTCAAAAGTTGTAAGTATGATGGCTTATATTTTTAAATGTATCGTAACAATGTTGTTATATATTATTTTATAGATGTGTTTATTTTGCAAAGCCATTAAAACTTTTAAGTTAATGGGAAGTGTAACAAAGTTTTTCAATTTGTGGTGTAATAAAAAGATTTCTTGTGCGTTGTAGGGGCAGCCTAAACTCGCATGTTGAATATCTCCTACTTCCCCACATGTACATAAATTGTTGTCATTTATACCTATCTTTCTCATATATACAGGACAAATGGCATGTGAGCTCCTGATTCTACAAATTGTTTTAAAAATTTTTTTGTTATTTTCATTTAGAAACTATGGTTCCTATTGATCGTTGCGTTTATAGCTTTATAGAGCTCGCCTTTAATAGTGCTCTGAAAAAGATTTTGCCAATCTGAAAACAATTTGTGTTTTATTAAATAAACCATTTACGGTAACTTCTTTTGCTAACCGATATACTGCTTCATTTTGGTTAATTCCAAACTAGAGAAATAGACTTATTATTATCGTGGATTAGTTTAAGCAATCTAAGTATATTTACAAATTTAAATTAGGTGAAATTGAAGTATTTTTAAGGGGTATAAGTGGTTGATCTTCTATCGTGTCTATATGTGTTAGCGATGTCGATTAATGAGTTTGATCGATTTGTAGGAAAATGCCTTAACTGAGGCATTTCCTTACTACTTCTATAATTAGAGCTGTCATACAAAGTATTGGCCTCAAAACTCGTGTGTTTAAACATTCTAAAAGTTGTGTCTGGGGATTCAGAATAACCACGGTACTCCGGCTAACCGGGTTCCCACTTACATTACTCGAGAACCCTCTGAAATGTGGGCTTTTTCACCAAACAAATTGTTGAGTTTCGTGGACTTTAAGTAAGTGTGAAAGTTGCTGGACTAATTCTCTGCCATATTTCTTCTGGAAACAAACTTAAAGAAATGTAAAGTATGCCACAATATGACGTGTTTTATTTGTTATTTTTTCAAATCCAAGTATTGGATCAAAACTTGGCGGTAGCAACGGGTAAAGTTTAAGGCAAAGTTAGTCTGTCAGTCTGTCAAATCGGATGGATGCTTATTCTAACTATAAGTATCTTACACAAGGTTTTGGGTTTTTCAAATTTTAAGTGTTTCATGGGGATTACTAGTTCATTATGAGTTTTTCAAAAGTTCACTTAACATTTTTTCACGTCTATGACGAATGTATGCTTTTTCACAAACAGTGAATTTTTTCTTGCAGTGTAGTTCACTAGGCACTGAACTACGATAGTCCTTTGGGTAACTAATACTTGAACAAGTAATTTTTAATTGTTTGTTAATTTTTCCTTAAATCTGTTTTTTATTAGCTTTGCTGTGTTTTTTGTTCCGTAGGATTCTATTCTTTTTTGCAGTTCACTGAACAAAGTCATGTAGAAAATTATTTCTTCTAATCATTTTTTATTAAAAGTAACTAACAATTCTAGAATTAAAAATACGTAAATTAACAAAGAACACAGCTAATAAAGTGATTAAATAAAAAGGTTACTTATATGGGATTAAATAGTTACATAAGTACATAAAATATGATAAACAGAATAAAATATTAAATATTTAATTAGCAAAATTTTAGTTAATTATCAAAAACTCTCTATTTATTAAATTAAAGTCCTAACACTAAATTACTCGGTTTTACGCCGCTTTGAAGATTTTAGTCGCGGACAAAGAAATTTTAAACAGAATATTAAAATTTAACATTTTATAAGTTTCACTGTTTTTAATGCTTTTACCCCAAACAACTCTCCTCACTCAGGAGATGTCGTAAGTCTCGATTAGCTCAATTTTTTTACAAGATTTCATAAACATTAAACATTAATAACATAATAAGTCAAAATTTTTGTAGTATGGAAAGTAACCCAATTAAGAAAAACTTTAATACTATAAAATGTTAAAAGTCTTTATCAGAGAACTTTGTATTCTGGATAAGCACAGCTTAAAGTTCGAAATAATGTTTTTAATAAAATAGTAATTGGCAAAAAATGTATGTTTAAAAAGATTTAAAAAGTGCAAAAAATAGTTATTTAAAAAATGTTCAGAAGATGATCACGCGGGAATTTGAAAACTTTAACAGGATCGTTGACCTGGAGAAATATGTTTGGAAGCTTGAAAATGCTTAGAATTTTTAAATCAGTAACGGCACTTGATTTTTCACCAGTGGCGTAGCTACACCACCGCCAGCCCCTGCGGTGCAGGGGGGGAGGGCTACAAGATCAGGGGGTCCGGCGATAATTGAAAATGAGCTCAAGGGGATAATGAGAGTATGTATGACTCTTTTTTTAGTCATCATATATTTTCCGGCTATGCTTTGGGGGCTACATTTATTGACAAGTAAAGGACCTTTTTTTGGCATCAGTTATTTCTCTGTATTGAGAGCGCTCTTTGCCGAAAACCCCGCGGGGGGAAGGGGGAAATTTGGAGCTACGCCACTGCTTTTCAGGTACATTGAGATTTCTAAGTTTATTATTCGATGTTGACGACTGTTGAAATAGAGAATGAGGAAGCCATTAATTTTTTAGATTGGACAATATCCAAAATAGGTAATAAACATGATTTTTCAATATTCCACAAACCTACACACACTGACACGACTATACATCATCTATCGATGCATCCTATAGCCCATAAACTAGCAGCCTTTCACAGTATGATATACAGACTAATTAGTATACCCCTAAATAAACAAAATTACGAAAAAGAACTTAACATAATTAAACAAATTGCAGTGAACAATGGGTATTCAGTCTCTGTTATTGAATCCACTTTAAAACAAAAAATTAATAAAAAATCACTTTTAGAAATTTTCGCACAACATATTAAAGAAAAAAGGAAATACAAGACCTTTACTTATATTGGTAAACCAGTTGAGAAAGTAGCCGCAACTTTACGTAAAAGCCATATTAAAATTTCATTTAAAACCAACAATAGTTTAGGAAAATGCATAAAAAACAAAAAAAAAAAACAAAAAGATAATATATTCGGGGTATACAAATTAAACTGTGGGTCATGCCCAGAAGTTTATATAGGTCAGACAGGCAGAAGTTTTAGACAAAGGATTCAAGAACATAAAAGAAGTTTTATTAAAAACCAAACCGATTCCACATACGCCTCACATTTAGTAGAAAATAAACATAGGTTTAATGATGAATTTAAGATTTTGCACACTATAAAGAAAAGCAAAAAATTAACTCTTAGAATCCTTAGAAACCAATAAAAGCAAAAACCCCTAAACGATCAAAGAGAGACAAATGGTTCACCTCTGTTGAATTTATTTACGTAAAACACTTGAGTTTTCCTAAGCTTTAAACTCTCAGACCCAGTATTGTAAAAATAGTTCAGTAATTATAGACTCATAAAAAATATGTATTTATTATGTCTCGAAATTCATTTAGTTCATTTCTGTTAATGTAAGTAGAAGTACTTCTTGTCTGCAGAAGCTACAGTGTTAGCGAAACGATCGTCATAAGTTGTGAATATATGTGAAAATTTAAAACATACTGAGTGTTTTATTATCTATTTAAAGATTTAGTATTAGTTACGTTGCTCTGTAATAGAAATTTGCCTTTTAAGCATTGTTTTCTTAATATTCTTTAGTTTTTACAAGTGGTAATATGTCAAACAAGTTTAAAAAAATGTTGTTCGTGCATAATGAAACGTAATTAGCTAAGGAAAGAACTAAAACTTCTTTTATAATTGATATATTTACTTCTGCAGAAGTCCACATAAAAAACAATGTCTGGGAATATGTATGCTGTGTATAATTGCAAAAATAGTTACAAAAATCACTTGCCAGGTGTAACTTTTTATAGGTTTCCAAAATTAATTATTATGAAGAAACAGTGTGTACACCGGTGCAGTCGAAAAATGTTAGCTATATATATATATATATTTGGATTCCTTATTATTTTTTTATTAATTTTTAGGCAAGTTGTGTTTTCTTTTATCATATAGCAGGTCCTTTTAATTTTAATTTTTGCTCTGGATTGTTGCTTTTTTAGTATTAATGCAAACCTCAACCTTGTTAATTAATCTAAAAGTTGTTTATATTTAGGTTTCAGAAGCCTCTGTTGTTATTGGGTTTTGGTTATACTAAGGTATTTTTTGTAATCTCTACACACATTTTAATTTTGAAAAAAATATGTATGACAATAGTAAAAATTATTAAAAAATCGTATATCATGTTTTTTATTTTCCTAATTGAGAATCACTTTACCTGTTTGCTTTTTAAATTAATACATTTAGGTACCTAAATTACGGAAAATTGCTTATTTATATGTAACAATTTGGGGCATCCTGTCATAAAAGTACATAATATAACAAAATTTCAGGAATTAAGAAGGCACTCATAATAACATATTTTTGTCTTGACATAATATTTAAATTATTTCCTAATCATTGCTTATTGAGTGAAATTCATATGGTAATGTTGCTTTATTAGTTTAATATAAAATTTGTCGTAATTTATTGCATTAAAAATCAAAATAACAGCACCAAAAGGCTAAACCATGTTATCCTTCTATATAAATAACGCAGGCTAGGCCACGTCACTGCAGCAAGGCTCACTGCCGCTAAACTGACGAAAGTAAATCGCCGATGTAACTATCCTGTGTGGTTTAAAGTTCTTGGGTAAAAATAACTTAATGTCTTAGATTTTTAATGTAACTTAAGGAAATATAGGTTGTGCAAAATATTTCTAATCATATAATTTAAAAAATTAGTTTTTTGGAGCAAAAGAAGTTTATCGTTGTTTTCTTAATATTATAGATATTTGGCTAGCTTTTAATGTTGATAAAAATGCAATGCCAAGTCTAAATGGAACATATGAATTCTTTCCAGCGCATACAAATCCAATATAAACGCATAATTCACCAATTCGATTTATTTTAAAACCGTACCGATATCAGTGAGCAATACGACATATGTTCAAAAGTCTAATACTAAACTTTGTAGTAAAATGTAATAAAGAGAGAGAAATGAACAGCATTTACAAAACTGCGAATCCAATATTCTTTTAGATACATCAGAACTGCCGGATAAGCATGGTTATTTTCAAAATTTTACTTTTATTTTCCTAAACAGAAACTAAATTAAATTTCCAATACGTTTCGTTTTTTCGATTTCATGTTGTTTGACACTTATTTGCGTTTTCTTGTTGCTTTGTTGGTGTTGTTGTCTTGACAGTTTGAAAAAAAAAAAAAAATATATATTAGTGGTTTAGTACATACAAAGTTGAAAATTGTCAACTAAAAATAAAAAGCATACCTACAATAATCGCGCAATCAATCTGCATAAGAGTGCGACAATTAAAAAAGAGTTAGAAATAGGATCAATGTCAGGATGAGAGAAATTTAAAGTGACCAGGAAAAAAATTTAAATGAAGATGTAGAATGAGACTTTTATACAACTAACAAAAAGTTATGAGGGATATTAAGGCATCAGAAATAGGCATGAAATAAATTCATACAGTTAATGCAAGCAACAGTGATAATTGGTTACAACATTTTCAAACCTCTACCACAATGATCAAACCATTTGAATACCTACGAACACATATAGAACACCAACCGTAATACACCACATATTTTCTAAAAATCATTAAAAACAGAAAATCACTCAAATGAGACAAATATGTAAAACCTGACAGGGTGATTTTTTTACAATTACAAATATTTTATTTAGCCGCCATTTTGAATCAGTACCACAGTTTTCCAAGCTTATCTCTATCTATAACACAATTAGTTACGACACACAATTTGAAATCGGTCTATTAAGTAGCTTTTTGAAGCTGAATTTTTAAATATTTTATTAAGCCGCCTTCTTGGATTCGTACCATAAATTTTACCAGTTGATTTCTACATATAGCTTTTGATTTTTGTACAAAATTTGAGATAATTTGGGTAAGTTGTTTTTTTAGTAATAATTTGCTATAAATGTTTGATCAAAATTTGAAGTCGATCGGGTAAGTAATTTTCTAGCCATGCCAGAACATTCAAATTAACGGAATTAAGAAAACATTTTTTTCGCCTTCTAGTGACCTTAAAACATCTGAAAAAAATTTCAGAGGGTATATTTTTAATGATTACATTACCTCCCTTTTTAGAGAAGTAAGACATACAGCGTGTAACAAAAGTAAGGTAACGGCGAAATACCTCAGGTACCGCTTACCCGAATTTAGTGAAAATGTTACGAACACTTAGGTATAAAATTAAGCCGGATCCAATGGCGACTTCTGCATTGCTGTCAAATTTTTCCGTTTTTCTGTCTTCAAGGAAAAATAACTCCCTATATTATATTACTTTTCCATAATCTACGTAAAATTCTCAATACTTTTTATTAAGAGCACTTTATATTATAGCCATGTGTATTAGCTTTCATTGAATTACCTGCACACAAAAGGTTACCTGATATGTTTGAAAATCTCAGTTTGTAGATTTACAAAAATGGATCGTTTAACTGAAAACTAAAAAAAATGATATTTTAATTATACTGGGTTATGGAGATAGAATGTGAAACCTGTAAGATGTTTGTAACATTCTTAATGACAAATATCTGAACAGAAATCCAATAACTAACTCTACTGTAAGCAAAATTAACAAAAAATTTCGTGAAACTGGAAAGGTAAAAGATGCTGCACGTTTTGGCAGACCTAAAAGCGTAACAGATGGTCATAAGGCTCTGTTTGGTTTAATTAGTTTAGTTTAAAAGAAAATCCGTACCTTTCTACCAGAACATTAGGAAGAGAAAATGGCGTCCAACACATGTCCGTAGACCGTCCTCTAAAAACCGAAAAGTTTCATCCATACAAATTAACTTTGATGCAAGAACTCTCTGAGGATGATAAGTATAGGCGCTTGGAATTTTGTGAAATCATGATGCAACGTTGCAATACCAATCTTAGTTTTGTCAATCAAATTATTTTGTCTGACGAAACAACTTTTTGTTTTTAATAGAAAAGTTAACAGGCATAATTGGCGATATTATGCTAGGGGAAATCCACATTGAATACATGAAAATCATACCCAACTTCCCCAAAAGGTAAATGTTTGGTATAGTACAAAGGGTGCAAAAATAATCGGCCTCTTCTTCATGAAAGACACATTAACTGGAGAAAGATATTTAAATCCTTTAAGGACCGAAATTGTCCCAGTTATTGCAGAACTATTTTCGAATAACCGTAAGTTCCGTATTTTAGTATTTAAACTTTTAATTTTTTTAAGTAATGTTGCACCAAATGATGAAATATGGCTTCAGCAGGATTGTGATCTTAGAAAATAGTTTTTTTGGAAGATGGATTGGACGTAGAGTTACAATAGAGTGGCCACCTGGGCCTCCGGACTTGACGTCCCTTGACTAATTTACACCTTAAAGATATAAAACTCCAATGACCTTGAAGATTTAAAGGAGCGAATATCAATCATATGTAGACGAATCAAGGAGGCTGACATTCTTCTTAACGTATTAAATGTTTTCCCATAGTATTTGGCCTACTGTCAGGGAGTAAATGGACATCTTAAACACCTTACTTAGTTTCATTAATTTATTGTTAGTTGTATTAGGTATTTTTTTTCTGTTGTAATGTTACCGTTGTTTTTTTCCAACCCACTTTTAAAGTTGAGCTGTTTTCTATTGCTAGTGTTTTGGTAGCAAGATGAGGAATTACTGTGCTTTCCGGTCTGCCAGAACGTACAGCACCTTCTACCTTTCTAGTTTCACGAAATATTTTGTTAATTTTACTTACGGTAGATTTAATTATTGGATTTCTGTCACCAAAAATGGTACAAGCATCTTGTAGGTTTCACATTCTACCCCCAAAACCCAGTATAAATAAAATTTGAATTCTATAGGTTTCAGTTAAACTATACATTTTTTTTAAATCAAGAAAACTTACATTGGCAAACATATCAGGTAACCTTTTGTGTGCAGGTATTTAAAAAAAAGATAATAAATTAAATTATGGATATTAGACCCTTATTTCCGCAAAAATTCTTTACTTGCATAAAAAGTGCTCTTAATAAACATATTGAGAATTTTAAGCATAATTTCATACCTAACCGTACATATTTCAATTAAATTCAGGTAAGGGGTACTTGAGATATTTCGCCGTTTCCTTATTTTCGTTACATGCTGTATGCAGTTTAATGGGTAACTATAGTCTCTGCCGATCATGTAAACATTTTTAATTAGCTTAGCGTCTAAAGGAGTGTAAGTTGTAAGGACTGCCACTATAAGCTTTTCTTTAATTAGCGTTATAGAGCTCCCGAGTCATCGTCATGTTCTTCAGTTTCCTTTTCAAACAACTTTTTGCAATAGTAACAAAGCGGAAAATCCTCATCGTTAGGGCCGAAGCCGCTATAATTGCCTTTGTAGTTATAAATCCTCTTCGCGGAAAATATTATCGACTCGAACATTAATAAATCTTAATATCAAAAAATGGAGGGGCGTGCGGTGAAATTTTAAGAAAGGAAAGCAATTTTTAGAAACTTACCTATTTGTAATGTAATTCGATTCTTCGATCATTTTTTGCAAATTTGTCATCATAAAAACGTCGATGCTCCGACATATTTTGGAGAAGTTTATTTTCAATGGACAACAGCGTGGTATGCGAAAGTCTCTCCTGCCCCGTTGAATTTCTCATGAAATTTTTTATGTGTTTAAGTGTTGAAAAATTGCGTTCTACTGACGAACTTGTGGCAGGTATTGTCAATACTAATTCACACAATTTCGACACTTCGGTGTAGGCATCTTCCAGCTCCTTGTCTTTTAAAAATTGCATTAGTTCCTTAGCGTTATTTTTTGCGCTAATGTCATCAACTTCGTAAATCACTTTTAGTTCAGATCGCAGTAACACTCGGTCGAAGAACTGGCCATAATGAAGAAAAAGAGATCATCAAAATTGCAGAGCTCGAGGAATTTAAAATCATTTAAACCGTTAAATCTATAGTTTGTTTGTTGCTGAATTTGATTGATTATTTCATAAAAGAGGGAAGGAAGGAATTGGAAAGTATGATGTTTGAACATCTCCCACCTTGTCTGTTCGAAGACGCTTGGCTTGTGGCTCGACATTTAACGTCATCACTTTCTCCCAAAATAGGTCAAAGTGATCTCTTTTTTTGGCTTAACATGGACTTAAAATCATCTACTTTTTTAGGCAAGAAGCAATATCATTTGTTTTAGTTTGTAATATATTAAAAACATTGTCCGAGAATGGAAATATTTCTGAAAATATGTTCAACAAATAATTAAAATTACAGTCTCGTTTCAAACAGTCTAAAAACCCCCTCGAACTATTTATTACTTTTGAGTCCAGCGTTTCATTATTTTCTATTATATACTCAAATAGTTCAATCAGTGATTCACGATTTTCAGATACTGTTAACACAAGTCTTCCATTATAGTATCACCTAGTAGGAGCTACTTTGGGCAATCGTTTGTGGACAATGGAGTCTAAAGCTTGTGTACGTTTTGTTGACTTGGAAAAAAAAAGCAGCCATGCCACTTAAAGTAACGAAAAATACTTTACACTCTTTAATCTGATTGATGGACTGGGATAAAACAAAATTTAATTTATTAGCAAAACAATGAACAAGCACAGCACTTGGGAAAGTTTCTCGAACTTCAGCTCGCAGACCCCCTAATTGTCCTGCCATCACTGCAGCTCCACCATAGCTTTGAGCAACTAATTTTTTCTCTCCATTAATTTTTTTAGTAATGTTGTAAACTACGGTATATAATGCATCTGCTGTACGATTTTCGGACACATTCTTAAAACCTAAAAATCGCTCTTGAATACTTCCGTCTGTTTTAACGTAGCGTATTACTATAGAAAATGGGCTAAAATTAGTGATATCAGTTGTTTCGTTCAGAACAATAGCAATGAACCGCGCCTTAAATCATTCCGGATTCGATTCGACGATTCCGCGAAAAACGCCAGACTGCTCTAAATAATTTTTTAAGCAATCGTCGTATTTAGCCATTAAACTAAGTAAATCCTGAAAATTTCCTCTATTTGAAGAAACCCTTGTTTCGTCATGACCTCTAAATCCCAATTCGTGCTGTCCGAGAAAACAAACAACATCGATAAGTCTTCTTAATATTTGCCTATTTTTATCGACTAGTTCATTGTGTTGGCGGTGACTTATTTCCAACTGTTTTTTGTTAAGAGCGTGTTCAATTCTGGTTTTGTCGCAGACTTTTTCTTTTATGACGGCCTGTAAATGCGCTTTGGACATAATGTGTCTTTTTACAGCTTTATGGAAATTGTTTAAATCGATATAATCGAAGATAATTTACTTATATTTTCACACCCTGTTAGCCATTTAAATTGTTCGTATTGTTTTTCCGGATAAAAATGGCTAATACAGTTTTTCATTTTTGTGGTTAAATTTTTCATAGGCGGTTTTGTCCTTCCATTGGAAATTATTTGAAGCTTATCAGCGAAGTTTATTGTTGAAAATCCCTTTATTATTAAGACACACACCACACATTCACACACACTCTTTTTACTAAATTCTCCAACATTTTCAACGTTATTACCGACAGCCGAAGTTGACGGTATTTGCATATCCACGTCCGTATTATTGTCTTCTATATCGCACCATGCACGACGCGACGTACATATCACACAACACACGGATAGCCGTTCAAACCTTCAAAGAACCTACTCCAACGATGGCTTCCGCCTCCACTTAAAGCACGCGACTGAAATGCAAAAATTGCAAACACCCGGTGGAAAGTTCAATAGCCTCTGGCTCGATTCACAGGAAATCAAGCATACAAGTCATGGCTGCAGAGAACCTAGCGGCCCGCATAAGTTCTATTCGATATTCTATTATATGTAGCTGGGTCTGAGTCAAGGCCGCATTTATTATGGGCTTGATAATAAAGATTATACTTTAGCATTTTTAATATAAACTAAATTAATGGTTTCCTATTTCAAAAATTACATTTTAGAAAATGTTTTGTAATTTTTTTGGGGGAAGCACTGCTTCCCTTGCTTCCATGGACTTCACGCCCCTGAAAAATTGAATTCATGATTATATATTTATCGTATGAAAATCGAATACTTTTTTCATGACCCCAAAATCTAACTATTAAACAAAAAAATATACCGTTAATTTTTTCCATTCAAAACTACCTTTCGGTTGAAATTTATATAATACATTTTTTTTGGCTATTTGGTTATCTATTATTAGGCATTTATTTCATTAGCAAATTTATTAATTATTAAAGACAATGAAAAATGGAAAGATTACTTTGTCATTAAAATCTAAAATAAAAAAGTTTAGCTTTCTTTGAAAATTTCTGTCACAAATATGTTACGCCTTAACCTTGTCTTCTTATTCTTACATAAAAATAATGCCATAGCATTTCCAATCTCTTAGGGTTGTGGGTCTTGTGACTGCGAGCTCTATCGCTGCCATTTTGATGGGCTTCTGTTACCTAGGTATTTTGCACTTCTTGCTACTAGAGTCAGTCTTTAGTACCCATTTGGCCCACACCTTTCAACATCTTGAATATGGCATAATTCTTTAATTTCGGTGTTTGAATGATTTAGGCTTGTTCTCATGTGACAGCTGCTTTTTCATTTCTATAATTTCTGCTTTGTTTCTTTCGCATATATTAGAATTATTAATACAGTTTTTTTATTATCTTTACGAGTATATTCCGTTATCTGAGCATTCTTGTGTGTGTCTGCAAGAAATTATCCTGTTTGTTAAATTATTTCATCTTGTATTACCAGTTATCACTTTTTCGATCGACTTGTTATTACCAAAGAGTTAGCCTTGGGACTGGCTACCTTTATATTTTATTTTTGAGTTTCTGTACTGAAAGTATATAACGTTCATTAGAATTGCATTATTTTACATTCGATTTTTAGTTTTACCCTTTCATTTTTTATCTAACTACAAGATTCAAAAGCAACGGACTTCAGGCTATCTTCTTGATTTAATATTTTATCCTGAAAGTAAGTTCATTCTTAACTATTATCTTATTTTTGTGGTCTATGTTGTTGTTTATTTGAACATTGTACTAACACCGCACAAGATTAAAACACTTACACCCTAAAGAGGTTTAAATTTAGCCCAAGTCTAACTTGAAAGTTATAGGTTTAAGATGACATTTTTACCAACTGAACAAACAATTTTTCTAAATGTCACAATTACGAAATAACAGTGACATAAGCGAAACAAAACTGGCGAACTAAGAGTTTTAAGTACCATGGCAACTAGACCTGGTCTAACTCTTAAACCTTTTTAGTGAATACGGAGGTAAGTATTTTGATCCCGTGCAATCAAGATTCCTAAAGATGCATCGTGCAATCGCAGGCGAAACATGTAATTGCAATTTGACAAGATCTAAAGCCAAAAACTATTGTTTCTTAACTTTACTACTTGTGTTCGTCCAGTCAGATAGAATTTTATCCAGCTATGAGCTAGATCGCGTATGCCATAGACTTCCAGTTTATATAATAATAATTTGTGGTCAATTATGTCAAAAGCTTTCGGGCAATCGAAAAAAGGAACGACTGCTTTATGCTTTTTGTTGAATGGATCGAAAATTCTCTCATAAACGGAAAGGACAAACCTTTCGTAAACCCAAATTGTCTAACTGGCATAATATTTTTTACCTTCAAAAATGATATTAGTCTTAACATAGTACGAAAGCTTTCACGGCTGGAGTTGGGTTTAAAACGTGTCCAATTGAAAATACATTCTTGATTCGCCTGCGATTGTACAAGCCATCCTAAGGAATCTTCACTGATCAAGATCAAAATACTGAATAAGTTCCGACGAGCAGAGTTCAGGTATTTATATCCGATCTGTGCCCATCGACGCCTGACTCACTGTAATGACTGGTTTCCACGCATGATGTAGCGCGAAGCCCACGTCTCTATTGAAATTTTTAGGGTGCTTGATAACTTCAATTGATTCTCTAATTTTTCTTTATAATAACCCAAGACTGATGTAAGAACCTTGGTATCTTTTACATTAATGTGTTGGTGTTCAATGATAGGGGATTGAACAATTTGTTTCTTACTTATATATCTTTCATGTTCCTTAAGTCTAATAGTCACAGACAGTTCAGTTTCACCTATATATACTTTACCGCAGGAACAATGAATTGTATAAACTCTTTCTGATTGCAAAGGAATTACATCTTTTGGTGTCCTTAGGTATTGCCCAATCTTTTTGTTTGTACTAAAGATTATGCGAATGTTTTAAGTCTCCGCAGAATTCTTGCAATTGTATCTGTGGTACCCTGAATAAAAGGTAAAACTGCACTACTTAATGGTGATTTAATCTTGTGCAGTGAAGATCCCTCAAGATGCTTCTTGCGATCGCAGACAAAACATCGGAAAGTAATTCCAATGGAATCTGTGAATCCGTTACGAGGGGAGTTCTGAACAGAGGCAAGTTTACCGATTATATTTATAAACTTTGATTTTAACAATTAGAAATAATATTTTATTCAACGACAATGTAACATAAACTAACTGCGATACCAATTGCAAAAATTTTATGAGTGGAAAGTCGATATAAGGACGAGGACGCCATGATGAATTTCGGCAAATATTTGAAACTGACTAGTACTGTCTCAGGGTGGATGTGTCTGTCGGTGATACTGAGAGTCGTAAAACACGGACTCGCTCTTAGGTCTCATCGTGTGTGCCTCCCTATACACACATTCAGCTTCCCTGAGTAAGAGGCTTCTCAAACTAAACAAAAGCCAACTAAAAACCATTACCGGGGACCTAACTGTACTCTTGTGTACTTGGACTCGGTAGTGAGACATTACAAGTTTTGTACCCAAATAGATGAAACTTTTGGTTGTTGAGTGACGCTTTAGGCTTATACAACACTAATCCGAAAGGAAAAAAAAATCTGAAAGCAATAAGGAATGTGGCTTTAAATAGCCTTAGCTACACTTCACCAGACAGTATCGGCCAGGATTCGGTGAGTCCTTTTGGAATTCTTCGAAGGGAGTTATATCGAATATTTCCGATACGGTTTTTGAAAATATGTGAAAAAGGGTAGCCTATCTGGAGATGTTAAATACGTTCTTCTCAGACAAACTAGAAGAGGTGCCTCCGGAATTTCGATGTAACATTTATTTTCAACAAGACGGGTGTCCAGCATACTACGCAGGTGAAGCAGTTGACTCTCATGAAAGACAAAATTGAAGTTTTGAAATTCAGGATAGTAGAAGCTATAGAGTCTATTTGAGGTCCAAAGCAGTTTTGACTGCCCTCGCAAAAGCTTTCAGAAGACGGCTATCTTCACCCACAAGTTGATATTTTATTTGATTGTTTAAAGAATATCAATTTTCACAATCAGCTAAAACAAATAATGCATGAGAGCCATTCGGAGTGAAGACGAAATTAACAGGTTTATAATAGTATCACTAAGTATTTATAAGCTTTTTAAAAGCAGACGCAAAGCTTGGTTAACTCCCTTCAACAAATAGACGCAAAGGTATCTAAAAAATGGATTCTTGGTCCCTCCTTGGGAGCACAATAAACCCGAACGGTTATAAGGTTTACTTACATCTTCTTCAGCTAAAAACATTTTAAAAACATATTTGACACTAAAAATAAAGTGAAAATAAAAATTAACGTATGTAAGCTCGTATAAAATTAATTGTAAAATTGCAAGATTGTAATTCTAAGACAAAGGGCTAGAATAATTCTTAAATAGCGAAATGAGAATATTTTGCTTTAAATTGCTTTTCCGCAAAAACCGAGGAATAGGGATTTAATTTTAAGCTCGAAGAGATATTAAATGTTACACTTGAACGATAACTTTTCATTACAGCTGAACACCATTTTAAGAAACATTTTAGAAACCCGTACAATGTAAGAAAAATTTATAAAACGAATTTAAACACAACGAAACTTATTGGCACAAGTGTTATTAAAATTCGTTATTCTGCCAAAACAAATTTTCCTGAACTTTCATCATATAATACTGAACTTGAAAGCTTTTGTTAGATCCCTTAAGTATTTATGTATTGTTGGTTCTAAATTGAGCCTTAACCTTTAAATATGATACATTTAGTGGGTTATGTGGATCATGATCGTAATTAATCTCAATTTTAAGTTCTAACATTTCAAAAATTATATTTAATTTTTTCCAAGGCTCTGCAACAAGGAAAGCACTTTTTTAAAAACGTCACGAGAGCACAAAAGTACATACATTTCATTTTTCGAGATAAAGTCGTTCTTGACAAAGATGTTTGCCTACTAAAACAAAACGATCATATTGAAAAAAACATTTTTTTCACACACGAAAACATAAAATTTGGTCAAGACTACTAACCTTATTTGAGACTTTGGGAAGAAACGTTAAATAAAAAAATTGATTCAAATTTAACAGAAAATGTCTTGATTATATAAAATATACTAAGCGACTTAAAAAATTAAATATTTTATTTACAAAAGCATACAAAATTACATTCTCAGAAACTATTTATTTATCAAAATAAAAATCTCAAAAATGACATACTTCTGATGTAACTGCTTACGAAAGTAATATTGAAATATACTCTATAGCTTGTACTACCCTTAATTTTAAAACTTCAATCTAATCTTCCCCCGCAGGGGGCGTGAGATCATGTCTCTTTGCTTGGGGAGTGACGACTCCACGGTCCTGAGTTATTGGGTAGACAGAACTCACCGCCGTAGTGAAGGCAATCTGTCTAGGGAAGGTTCCCCGAATAAAAACCTAAGGAGCAGATGGAGCTCTTGGTCGTAGTAAAGACAATCTGCCTAGGGAAAGCGCACCCGAACAAACCTAACATAACAAATATGATGTCGGAATTACAAAACTTGTTACCTCAGGTGGGTAAGACCGAAGGTTCAGAATCCCACTCTACCTCCATGGAGGTAATAAAACCGACTTCCTTCTATACCTTGGCACAAAGCCAGGCCAAGGGAAGATTCAACTTTACTGGCAGCACATCGCTTAAGACAAATATAAAGTCAAATAATTCAGAATACCCAAAAATTCCCTTCAAAAGACAAAGAATTTCTTCCCCCGAAATTATTTCAGACAATGCTCAATTTGATCAACACTTCATAATAAAAAGAACAATCGACAATTTTTCAACATTCCATCAACATTTCCCCTTTTCTTCCACTTCTAATTAAAGTACATACCTTAGCTCAGTCAATTAAAATTAATACCCTAAAAAAACTTGGCGTTACTTCGGAAACACACAAAACCCTTAATCACGTTAAAGGCGTTGTTTCTTGCAGAGATCTCCTCGAAATGTCAGAACAGGAAATTCTCGATGGCTTTACTGATTAGGGAGTCATCGCCGTCAAATGCATTCTGAAGAAAAAAGACGGAATACTAGAACCTACTACCTTCTTAATCCTCACCTTCAAACTACATAGCCTTCCCTCTTCAGTCCATGCAGGTTGGATAAATCTCAAAGTTCGTCCTTACATTCCCCAACCCCTAAGATGCTTTAAATGCCAAAGATTTGGACACCTCTCCATAAACTGCACTAATAATCCTTTATGTCCTTCATGTGGCCAAAATACTCATCCTGACCAACCGTGTTCCCCCCCTACCCTACTACGTCAACTGTAATGGAGATCACCCTCCCAGATATCAAGCTTGCGCTGTGTACAAGAACGAAAGAAACATTCAAAAACTAAAAACTACCGATAAACTTTCATATGGCGACGCTAGAAACATACTAGCTGCACAAGACCCCAGAAAAAATAATCTCTTTTCATGAGTCGTTAAAAAATCAAATACCGCTCTATTTAAACGCAACCCTGAATATTCTGCCGAAAATACTATTTCTGGAGACGACTCTCTCCACACGTTCTCCACACAATCCTCCTTCTCCCCACCTTCCCAACTCCTCAAAACCTCCTCCCACACCAAACCCATCCTAGCTCCCCCTCAACTCACAAACTCTTTCTCCAACACAACCTACACTCTCATCTTCCTCTAAACCACGACTATAAATCATACACATCCAAATCTAATCATGACTCCTATACAAGAAGAGGATCAAACTCTTCTTTATCCTCATGTTCTTCTAAGAAGAGCACTCAATCTTCCTCTTACTTAAAAAAGAAAGACTCGCATAAAGATCGCCATAAAACAAATACATAACTCTGTACTATCCTATCTTTTTACAATGGAATCTTTATGGCCTTATTAATAGATTGGAATACCTTAATATAATTATAAACAACTTCAAACCACTCATAATCTTACTACAAGAAACGAACTTAGCCCCAAATAAAAATATCTCTCTTAAACATTTCAACATTAATAGGAAAGATCACCTGAACCCTAATAAAGCGTCGGGTGGAGTCGCAATTCTCCTATCCGACCAATTTGACTTCGAAGAAATCCAGCTAAATACTCTCCTGGAAGCGTCAGCTGTGAATATTAAACATTACAATATTACTTTCTGCTCCTTATACATCCCACCATCCTTCCACCTAGATGTAGAGTCGCTAAACTCACTAATACATCAACTCCCTTCCCCTTTTATCATAGCTGGAGACTTTAATTCCCACCACTCCATGTGGATATCTAACCATAACAATCATAAGGGTCTAATTGTTGAAGAGTTTATCCTAGATAATTCTCTTCACCTATTAAATAATGGATCACATAACTTTATATGCTCCTACTCTGGTACTCTTTCTTCCCTAGACCTCACTATGGGCACCCCGAATCTTTCAACCAACTACCAGTAGGAGACACTGGATGATTCCTACAGCAGTGATCACCTCCCTATCATTTGAAGACCACTAAACTGGATCCAAACTATAAATATCAAAACAGTTTACAACCTTTCCAAAGCGGACTGGAGAAACTATCAAGAATCTTTTAATTGTCCTAAAGAAATATCTTTTTCTATAGACGACACCATAGAAAATATGGTAAACGCCATTATAAAATCTGCTGACTCCAATATCCCTAAATCCTATATTTTCTTAGACAAACCTTCCCTTCCGTGGTGGAATGAAAATTGCAAAAGCACGAGCTAAAGCAAAAAGAGTTACCAAACTAGCTAAAGAAACTTCATGGAAAAAATACATATCCTCTATAAACTCAAATGCCTCCAGCCAAGAAATATGGAACAAGATAAACAGACTCAAGGGTCGACCTACAAGATTAATTACAGGTATATATGATAATAGCACATGGACCTCCAATTCTGAAAACATCTGCGATTCTTTTGCTAAAAATTATCACAAAATCTCTAGCAATAACAATTTAAAGGAAAACTGTTCCATATGCAACAATGAATCACATCTAGACTTTAAATGCAACACTGAGTACTTATATAATCTCCCGTTCACCTTTGAAGAATTAAACCACGCTCTTTCATGTTGCAGGCACAGCGCCCCTGGTCCAGATAATATACTAATACCCATGATTACAAACCTCCCTAGATCTGCTCTTCTCTTCCTACTTAATATCTACAATCATATTTGGTCCACTCACATATTTCCCTCTTCCTGGAGTCACTCAATCTTAATACCAATTCATAAACCTAATAAACCCCGATCTCATGCAGATAACTATAGACCAATATCTCTCACAAACCATCTTAGTAAGATTACGGAAGGAATGGTCAACTTTAGACTCATGTAGTATCTTGAAAAAAATAACCTCCTAGACATCAACCAATTTGGATTTCGCAAGGGATTCTCCACAACCGACCACCTGGTTGGTTTTGAAATTGACTTACAAACCAATTTTCATAGAAAAAATCATTTAATGGCAGTGTTCTTGAACCTTACTCATGCCTTTGATATAGCTAGGAGGAACAATATTCTTAAAACTCTCTTTGAATGGAATATTCGAGATAATCTTCCCATATTCATACAAAATTTTCTCCACAACAGGTTTTTCCCGACAAAAGTTGGTCACACTTTATTCAAATCATATCCGCTAGAAAATGGAATACCACAAGGATCAGTTCTTAGCCCATCACTATTCATCATAGCATTATCCAATGTAAGAGAATACATCCATCCAGATATCACTTATCGCCTGTACACAGATGATTTAGTGATATATTTCTCATTTCATACACCCCAGAACTTGTGAGAGAAAACTCTAAATCACACTCAACACAATTAGTCTACCCAATATGGATCTCAATTTTCTCATTCCAAATCATCTATTACTCATTTCTGCAGGAAAAGGAACTTACAGTAAAATGAACACACTTTACATAAATAACAACGAAATTCCATTGCACTCATATCCCAAATTCCTAGGTATGATTTTCGATAATAAACTAAATTGGATAGAACATTTTAAATATATTAAATCTAAATGTGCTGAAGATATTATGATGCTAAAAATGCTATCAAATTCTACATGGGGGTTTGGCACAGTCACCTTATTACATATCTACAAAAGCATTATCAGATCTAAACTTGATTATGGCTGTTTTCCCAAGTAACATTTTTGATTACCAATAGGTATATAAAATGGTGACGAAGTTTTTATAAGAGTTATTTAGCAAGTCAACGTTTATATATAGGTTTACCAGGTTTTATGGAATTACCATTAGTAAAATGTAGTTTATAAAAGTATTTATACTGCCCAATATACCTAAAGTTATATTACATTACCAAAAAAGTATTTTTAAAAGATTCGGTATATACCTTAAAGTGTTGTTTGCCAGAAGTTATATAAACAAAGTTTATAAAGGTATTTATCACCTAATTATATACCCATTGGTAACCAAACTTTATAGTATGCTTTAAACATATGTTATATATCATGTAAATATATTAACTTGCCTAAATACCTTTATGAATATTAAAGGTACATTAGAGTATCATACGGAAAATTTTAAAAAACCATACAGCCACAAAAAAACCTCTATATTCTCTTTTACAAAATTTTATATTTCCAACCTCACTTTTTTCATAATATTTTTAATTTTGCAACAATATATGGGCATTAATAATGAATAAAAACGATAGAAACTCCTCCATAATTAGTGCTTGGAAACATGCCAAATATAGCAGTTCTTTTTACAGGAGGTGTGTGAAAAACCAAATGAAAATTTTTGCATATACTTCAAAGAAAGATTGTCTTAAATGAATGAATGAAAACAGAAAACAATTTTAGGTTATGTTATTGAAAATTTTGACATTTGTCGACAAACGGATATTTTAGGGAGCTATAGTATTATAACGTTACCGTTAGCCGTGAAAATTACCTCTTACCTGGATTTTAATAAAACTACTAGTGATAAAGTGTTTCTAATAGTCCAAAATGCTACCATAGGTTTTATAAGATTACTCCTTTAGTTTTATATGGTGCGTTAAAGTTTTAAACTAGTACCTTATGGTGATATAAAGAATTCAATGTTTTATAAAATTACCAAACCCCGTTATAAATCGTTATCTTTTATAATGAACCAAAAATGGCGATACTGAAGAGAAATTTACGAACTAGAAAAATGACGCTTTCTCCGCCATGTTTGAAATGGAAAAAGAAATTTTAGTTTTTAGGCCGATTAGGCACTTTTGCTCTTTAAAATTATGATTTTCTGGTTTTTATGTATTATATTTGTTTGGAAATAAAGTTTATTTGCAGAAAAAGAAAATATTTTTTTTTTAAATATTTTTAAAGTTTATTTAATAAATGCTAATTTCTCACTTTTTTGATGGCCCTTGAGTTTTAGAGGGGGTAGATCATGTAATATTAACAGTAAATAATACGCCGCATGCATTTTTAATGGTCCGGACACTTCTAGCAATATATGAAAATAATAATATATCAAACATATAATTCATTCCTATCTGCTGTGCATGGCGTCCATCAAAATAAAATGTCAAACAGAAAGTCGACGGCGAGGACAGAGGAGTATAATTTGTACATTCTCGATAGTGTAACAGACAAAGAAAAAAGATCAACAAGTAAGCAGATGAGACTTGATGATGTATATAGGTAATACTATATAAACAATGATGACGTAATGTTTATATAGTTTTACCTATAGAATATAGTTAGAAACATAAAAGTAATCGTAACTTTCTGGTAAACATAATATAACTAATGTAATTTATATAAGGGATTTGTAGCAGTGATGGAAAATACATGGTAACCTCATATAAGAAAACCTTTAGTTTTTTAGAGGTTTTTATTTAGGTAACCATTGCTATTATAGGATTCTCCATTTAAGCGCTTTAAGGGTTATATAGTAGGTACGATGAAGTTACTGTGGCCTAAATATAAAACGTTAGGTTTTATATGATGGGAATGGAAACAATTCCTTTACCCCTATAAAATATCAAATGCTACTTGGGTTATATACTGCTCTGCTAGGCAATCTTACATAAAAAACTGGACTACATTCAAAACCAAGCCTTAAGACTCGCACTTGGAGCCTATCGAACCAGTCCTATTCCCAGTATACATTGCCTATCTGAAATCGAAACTCTTCACTTAAGACGATTACATTTACTTTTCAAATACTCAAGCCATCTCTGGTTTAAAAAAACAGTCTCCTCTGCATCGAAAATATTTCAAACCTTCCATTCTGCCACACTCTTATTCCTCCAATGAAACCGTAAATTCCTAAAGTCTTCATCTACATATGGTCTTATCTTCCCCCCCGCTGAAAATCATTCCTACTACGTCTTTCCTCCTTGGACTCGTAACCCCCCTCACATAAACCTAGAGCTAACAAGATATGACAAAAACAATACAAGCCAATAAAAAATAAACAATATCTAAATCACAAAATCATCTTCACCAATGGCTCCAAATCCCCCACATATATAAGTGCAGCTCTACATTCTGAAGATATATCTCAAAATTTTAACCTCAACAAACACTGCAGCATATACACCGCTGAACTGTACGCCTACATCATATACTAAACATCATATACTAAATTCTCAAAAAAACAACTGGGTAATAGCCTCCGACTCCCTTAGTTACCTTAAATCCCTTAAAAACTTTTTTTCTTCACACCCTCTCATACACGATATCCACAATCTGATCATTAGGGCCGAAAGACACACCCCCTCCATAAACACTAACATATACCTTGTCAATGAATTACTTCCACACATCCAATACACAATAAAAAACATATGCCAATTGGAATGGGACCTCCAAGAGGACAACAGCAAACTCTATGAAATCAAACCAAACTTTTATACCTCATCTTCCAGAAATTCTTCACTCAATAGAAAGCAGACTATCGTTATGAATAGACTAATGATTGGTCACACTAAACTTACTCATGAATACCTTATGAACTCTGACCCCACTCTCATTTGTCCTTATTGAAACGGTTAAATGTCAATAAAACACCTTTTTACAGACTGCCCTAAACTACAGAACATCAGAAATAAACATTCAATAAACTCAAGTAACCTTAGCACAGCACTATGTATAAATAAAACAAACATAATCAACATCTTTAACTTCTTAAAATAATTAAACGTAATAAATAGAATCTAAACCAAAATAAAACAAGTGCGCTAAATGGCCTTGCGATGCGCCCTAAAACCTATAAATTCTCTCTCTCTCTCTCAATCTCATCTTCCATGAGCGTCAGCTGCTTAATCTGCACAGTATGCTGGGCACCCGTCTTGTTGAAAATAAATATTACATTGAAATTCCAGGGACATCTCTTCTAGTTTGTCCGAGAAAAACATGTTTAAATACTTCAGATAGTTGTTGCACGCATTTTCAGAAAAAAATGGCCCTATAATACCGTAATATAAAATCGCGCACCAAACTTTAACTGTTTTATAATATTGTCTCCTTCCAGAAATTCTGATGACATCTTCCCACTGGTTAAAAACCTGACTCATCCGAAAAAATAATTAAGGATCTTGTTGAGGGTAAGTATTTCGGATTTTAAGAAAACGAAAGCCTATGTCTTATAGTACAGATTAAAATAATAAAATATGCGGATGAAACACTTTTGACCCAGAAAAAAAATAAAAATTGATCAAATCTACTACAATTTTCCAAACATTGCAGTGCAAAAACTCCTTATTATGGTATTAGAAATGAAAGGATCCTTACAGTGGTCCAAATAGTCTTACAGTTCTTGATTTATGATGCAAATATCTTAAACTTAACTGTACGTTTTACGTGATTGAGCTGTACCGTTTTTTATGTGATGGCTTTAATGAAGATGCCTTCGGGGCCTAACCTGCTGCTAACCCGGTACCGATCTACCGACTGTATCAAGAGCTGCCAGCGGAGCTGGCACTGTACGTTATGGCTTTAATGATGAAACTTCAACTGTTGTTAACGTCTTTAGCGCCTACCCTGGTGCTAACCCTTTACTGTTTCACCTTGTACTCCTAATGACAACGTTTCAACTATGCAACAAAATATTATCAACAACTCTAATAAACAGTAATAAATTAGTTGAATAACATCGACATATTTTGTTAATACATTTTTAACATTAACGTTAAGAACTTAAATTAAAAAAGAGTATATTATATAAGAATATACTTTATTATTATGCGTGCAATTTTAACATAATTAAAGTAAAAGTAGACATTTATAACTATATATAGCCTTAGAAAGTTAGAACTGGTTGTTATGCTTTTTTTGCAAAAAAGTGGTTCAGCCGCAATTTTTTTTGCTGAAATGTGTTTATTTCCAGGTAAGCTATAGTGAACCCAAACAAAGTGCATGAGAGTATTAAAAATACCTAATCTCTACAACAGCCTATAATTAATTTATGCAAGTTTCTATTATTACTAATAATTTGGTTCCCAAGCCATAAACGAAAATCCAGTCCTTTAGCTTGAAAGGAAAATAATATTTTAGGGTATACGTTTCGCGATGTGCGTATAAACACGTATATAAGTTTGCTCCGAAACTTTTTGAATAATTGGTGCATTCGAGAGTCAAAAAATTATATGTAATAGTTCACAGTGTTCTTTCGTTTAGTACAGTGTAGTTTTCCGTCTATAGTAGTGCCCTTTTTCCTAAAATTAACTAGTATTTTTTGATATTTGCATCGCCTATTTAAGGTTAAGAATTTATTATTCAAATGGGTAAATCCACGAGAAATGGTAGTCAGACTGAATCTTCAGTGGAAGAAAATGTTGAGAAGTTGATCTTCAAAATGTGCTCTGCATTGATCGACAAACTGGAAAGTAAGTTGTCTGAACGCTTTGAGAAAATTGATTTGAAGTTAACAGACGTTACCAATTCTATGAAATTAATTAATGAGAAGGTCTCAGGTCTTTCCAAAGCTATGGAAGCACTTGAAGACAAATTTGACACAATGGAACAACTTTCTAAAAGAAATGATTTACGTATCCACGGGGTTCCGGAGCTTGAGGGTGAGAATGTGCCCAACGCAATAACAGAATTTATTAATCAAAAACTTAGTATCTCTTGCAGTGTCAGAGATATTGACAGTGCTTTTAGGATTGGCAAGTTTAGCGAGGACAGAAATAAACCCCGGCCTGTACTGGTGAATTTCATTCAAAATATCAAACGAAAGGAGGTCTTTAATGCCAAAAAATGATGCTCTTCTGGCAGGCAAGTCAAAGTATGGAAAGGAAAAAGTGTGGTCTGCAGGTGCCAAAGTTTTTGCATACAATCCGAATAATAAAAACAAACGTGTGTTACTAGCATAAAGACTTTTTATATCTTTGACCATTTATGTTATTTTTTGGTCATAACTATTATTTGTAGATCATCAATAAATTTTGTTTGCAATTAATACCTAATTATTACTAATCAGTTTAATTTTTAAATATTCCGAAGTATTATCTGCAGGTTCATTTAATTCATATCGCATTTTTCAAAGAATCACCCTTAGAACGAAGTCACTGGATTTCGCTACTAAAGAATGTATATTATCATTTTATCTCACTTTTTTTTCTCAAATATTATTTTTTGTGAGGATACACAGGTAGAGAACGAATTTTGTTTATTTTTATCTTATAAATTTATATTTTTTATACTTTTTTAAACTAGGTATGTTAAATGTATATAGAGATATGAATTTATTGTTAATGTACTTTTTATTTACGGGTACTAATATGCTTTATCATTTAACGAACGTTCTTTATTAACTAAGTATATTTTAAATATGTTATCGGTAGCTTCTTTACATGATATTAGATGCACAGCGCGCCTTTAGAATTTGCACATTTTAACGTAAGATCTCTCTTGTCTAAGTTTGATGTATTTGTCGATGTTGTTGCTGAGAGCGGTCTTGACGTCATCGGCCTGTCTGAAACCTGGCTTAACTCGGATTTTTTAAGTAGTGGTCTGGCTATACGCGATTATGATTTTGTTCGTAAAGATCGGCAAGGACGAGGTGGGGGCGTTGCTTTTTATTTAAAGAAGTCTATTAACTTTTCTATTTTAGATATTGGTGTCCAAAATTCACTTCTCGAGCAGCTCTGGGTGAGAACAAAAATTAACGGTAAAAAAATTGGTTTTGACACTTTGTATAGACCTCCTAATAGTAATTTGTCTCTGTGTCTGGATCATCTAGAAAGCTCTATTATTCAAATAATTCCTGAACTTGACTATTTAGTTTTTGGTGGCGACTTTAATGTCGACTTTCTCAACAAAAATCATAATTTATTGCTTGTTCAAAACTTTTTAAATAAGTACGGATTGCAACAGTGTATCTCACAGCCTACCCGAATTACAGACTCATCATCGAGTTTGATTGATATTATTGTTTGTTCTTCCCCTGAAATTATAACCAGTACCAATGTATTAGGTCAAGATGATATATCTGATCACAAAATGGTAACATGCGAATTAAAAATTCAAAAAAATATTAAACCTTCCCCTTTATTCTGCACTTACAGAGACTACAAGAATTTTTCGTATGAGGACTTCCGTCGGGATTTTAATTTAATTAACTGGAATCATATTTTTGATCTTTACAACGTGGACGAAATAACTGATTTTTTGGGTACAAATATTATACAACTTTTCGATGTCCATGCTCCTTTAAAGCGTTTTAGGATTACCAAAGCTCCAGTCCCTTGGTTAACTACAAATCTAAAACTTATGATAAGTGAGCGAAAAAAGCTCTTACTAGGTACAAGAAAAAGAAAACTGACTTAGCTTGGAATGAATACAAAACTCTAAGAAACCATGTTAATATGGCCGTAAAATCAGAGAAAAAAGCTTATTTACAGCACTCCTTTCGCACTAATCCTAAAATGTTTTGGAAAACCTTAAACTATCTAAATCTAACGTCAAATAACAATGTTAACTCAATAAATTTTGAAAATTTTGGTACTGCTAATGAGTATAGCGATTTTTTATCCAGCAGCGTTCCGCGAAACTCTTTGGATAATGAGGAGTTTTTAGAAGAGAAATATTTTAACAAGTACTATTCTGAAAATATAAATAAATTTAACTTTTCTACTATTACTGACACAGAGGTAAATAAAATTATCACCAACATTAAAACTAATGCTTCCGGTTGTGATGGAATTAATTTGAAAATGTTGCTTTACCTAGTACCCCATGTAACCCCTTATTTAACATTCTTTTTTAATAAATGTCTGGCACACGGTAAATTTCCAGTTGCTTGGAAAATGGCAAATATTATTCCTGTCCCTAAATGTTCAAAACCCTCTTCTATAAACCATTTTCGACCTATAAGTATTCTCCCTACCCTTTCGAAGGTGTTGGAGAAAATCGTTTATATTCAATTACAAAGTTACTTAAAAGAAAATACTATTCTACCTTTAACTCAGTCGGGGTTCCGAGAAAATCATAGTATTACTACTGCTCTTTTAAAAATTACTAATGACTTGTTTATCGCCTGTGATAATAATCAAAATACATGTCTTGTTCTACTTGATTATAGTAAAGCGTTTGACACAATATTACATGATATATTACACATGAAGCTTAAATACTTTGGGTTTGATCAAGTACCTTTAAATTTCTTAAAGTTATTTTTCAGATAGGAGACAGAGAGTGGTTCTGAAACATGATACGTCAAATTATGTATGCTTGGATAGAGGAGTTGCTCAAGGAAGCATCCTCGGGCCTCTAATATTTTCTCTTTACACATCGGATTTCTCTAGGTTCTTAAGTCATTGTGAGACTCATCAGTATGCCGATGATACTCAACTATATCTATCTTTTACTAGTGCATTCTTTGAAACCGCAGCTGATTACCAGCGATTTACAAACTATTGTCTTCATTTCGGATATTCACGGTTTGGTTCTCAATGAAACCAAAACACAATTGATTTTCTTTGGAAAAGATAAGGCTATCCTTGAAAATAATCAGAACTTTCAGATTCAAATCAATAACACCTTACTGAAATCAGATAATGTATGTAAAAACCTAGGTCTCATAATTGACAATGATCTAAGATTCTCAAGCTACATTTCCAGTCTAATTAAAAAATCGTTTTTTAAACTAAAACAGCTTTACATGCATCGCCAAATACTTGACACAAACCTTAAACTAAAATTAGCAGACTCTTTGATCTTATCTAACTTGTCTTACTGTAACACCGTGTATTGGCCCGCTCTAACCCAAAAAGACAAATACAGGTCTAAGGTTTGCCTATAATATTAAAAAGTTTGACCACATTTCGCCAAGTCTCACAAGTTCTGGATGGTTTAACATTGATGAACGTTTCGCGCTTCAAATGTCTCGTTTAGTCTACAAAATTATAAATCACAAAACTCCACTTTACTTGTATAACCTACTTAAAAGGGGTTCTGATATTCATAACCGTACTACTAGGCACAGAGACTTGCTCAACATGCCCCGTCACAGCTCTGCAATATTTCAAGATTCATTCAGCTACAATGCTGTAGTAATCTATGATCGCTTACCACTTGACGTCAGGATGGCGCCCGGTCTGGCAGCATTCGATCGCAAATTAAAACAATTTATTAAATCTATTAGATGTCCATAAACTACTATACAATTCTACATTATAACTTTTGTTTTTGTTATGAAATTTATTTATTTTTTCATAGTTTGTTATAATCTACTTACTCTTTCTATTAGATTTATTTTTTTGTAACTAGCTATACTAAATGTTATTTAGCAAGTATTTTTAAAAGAGTGGTTGTATATGAGCAACCCTGTTGGATACCGTCACCCATCTAATGATTACCTGTATAATTTATTTGAACTGGAAAATAAAGACATTTTTGTTTGTTTGTTTGTTTTCTTTCTTAATTTTATGAACTAGGCTGTTTTTTACAAACTCAAAACTTTGGGTTCGATGTCTGACTGAGAGTGCAAAATTTTCGTAAACCAATATTGTAGAAGCGTCGTTTTCGTCATACACGTTTTTGTGTTTTTTAAAGTCTAACTGGGACCAGTTTCCCTATTTTTTTAAATTATCCTATTGACTGCCATTATCGAAATTTGTGAATTTCTCATTAAATATTTCTCTCACATATTGGTAAGGATTTTCACCGTTTTCATAACGTTCTACCATGAAAATTCTCTGTTCTGTAGTTCATATTTCTCAAAATTAAATTTTTAACAAGCGTGTCAGTCAGTATAATCAAAGGTATAAAGGTAAGAAACGTAACAACAAGGTATATATTCCTTTAATAAAGAAGTAATAATATGTGTGCTGAATGTAGTAATTTGGAAAACTCATGATAATCAAATGATATTCTAGATTTTAATAGTCTGTTAAATGTGAAACAAATTTCTTTTTTGACGTCTCTTCCCGAAGTCTCAAATAAGGTTAGTACTCTTGACCAAATGTTATGTTTTCGTGTTTTTTGACTACACTGTATAAAAAAAAAGTTTCTCTCAACGTGAATCATATTTTTTTTAGTAAGCAAAAATCTTTGTGAAGAATGACATAATATAAATATTATGATCTATTTTTGTTCTGGTAACGTTCATCCGTGTAAATCTTGTATATAAAAAATTTTAATCACCTAAGTTTATAGAATATAAGTTTAATAATTTTAAAAATATATTTAAGACGTCTATCTCTGTTTTTCTATTTACAGTGTTGGATGTTTTTTTTTATTTTATCATTTCAACTATAGATATATGTATAAAGATTGGCATTTTTTATTTTGCGTGTTATTTCTTGTGTCTAAAGAAAAATAAGAAGATATGTGACGGTACCAAACACATTTGCTATTATTTTATAGTCCAAAGCTGAAGTTAAAAACTTACTACTCACTAAAACAACTGTTTGTCCTTCGACTTTTATGAACTAGTCCTTTGATCAATGTATTTGATATCGTTTTGTCAATCCAAATTACTAGTACACATGTAAATTTAGTTCGTAGACCGCTCAATAGATAGTGGATATATGTTTATTTCAACTATAGGATATCATGTGTCTTTTTAATAAAATACACTGAAGGACTTGTGGAACGTTTCACACACAATTTGATAGGATTGTGGAGCTAATTTTCTTGTTAACGAATCAAGATATTCAGATTTTTTGATTCAGTGTTGTAGTATACGTTACGATTATTTTTCACAGCCGAATAAACAATAAAGTAAACGTATATTAAATTTTGTTTTGAATATGTTATTTTGTACCAACATAAATTCATCTTGTTGTGCCACCTCTTGAACGAATTAATGCTCCGATACGACACCGACCCCGCGACTTGACGTGGTTTACTTGCTATGTAGTTGTCAATCTTATGCTGCCTAATCTTTTCCATGGCCATTATTTCTGAATCGCAAGCAAGTTCGTCAGATTTTTCAAGTTGCTGATGCCATTATTTGTAGATGTTGTTCAAGCTTGTCCCAATAATATTCTATTTGATTCACAGCTAGTGACTTTACGGGTTATATAATAATACTAAACAAAATAGTTTACAATATGTAATTTATGTTCTCTCGCATTGCATAAAACTGCATAGCAAATATACATGTCAAAGCATTAATTCCCACAAAAGAAAACGAACAAGATTTAAATGCTTAATTTTTGTCAATTTGTAGATGTCATTGTATTCAAAGACTGTTAATTGGTTTTTCAGTTATATTACCATAAGTGCATAAAAATTACAAAAGCTGTGAAAAAAAAACGTGTTGCCTGAAAACTGCATGAATTTATGTTCTTTATTGTTTCAAAGATAAAATAGCTCACTCCGAATTTTCTAGTTAATTTTTATATACGCATGGTATTCGGCGGATAATTCGCCGAATTTTGTGTTTCACCTACTAGGCGATTTTCACTTGTCAATTTGGCAAAGACATCACGCTTCATATTGACATTTGTGTACATGAAGGAAATTCTCAGGAGAAATATTACAAGTGCATACAAAATTTCGAAAATTTGTGATTTTTTTTTAAAAAAGGGGATTTTGCATGAATTTTCATTATATGGAGAAATTTTCTCAGGAAACTAAATTTTAAACTTATTTGGATTAATTTATTTACACTATAACATAAAAGTGACTTACTAAACAAATTACGAACATATCAATTTAAACCTTCTTATCAAAAATGCAATTAATGTAAAATGTTTTTGTTACCCGTAGTTACCAAAAAACAGAGGTAAAACAATACTTGTCAATTAAAATTTGACGGCAAAATTATCGCGGCAATTTTGTTGTCAGATAAATTTTCAATTATTAATTTGATCAGTTCCCATTGTTGTAAATTATCGGTGTAATTTGCACAAGTATTATTCTCGACAAAATCCAGTTTATCCGCAAGCGTAAAATAACCGTGATGCAAAACGTCGCAGATTTTTAAAAAAAACATAAATTTCTTTCTGATCCTGTAACTCTCAATATTCATAAAGTGAAAAATGAACCAAAATCCAATTTATAGAGGATTTTGCCTAGAAAAGCATGTATATCTAATCTTCATTTACTCCCTGGGAAATCCCATTTAACTTGTTAACTTTTAGAAATTCATGTTTCCTCCTGCATATTCGACGTAAAAATAAAAATAGCTTAACATCTTGATTCGTTGACAAAAAAAGATGTCTAAAAAATTTTATCAAATTTCGCGAAGAATGACTCAGTATATTATAGATCACTTTAGTACAGAATAAATTATGAAAACAAATGCTAAACCCAGGCAGATTAAAATTTAATAACATTTAAAAAATAGCGCATTGCTTTCTTTTGAAGCCCAAAAATACTGAGAATTGCTCGATGGTACAACAGCCCCAAAAGGAAAGGCTATAGCGGAGATGGGATTCGAATAGAGAGAAATAAGCCTGGCAGAAGACACGTCCAGATCTTTTGAAACTGATCGAATGGCCAAGCAGGTGGTAGAAAAAAAAAGAAGTAGAAGAAAGCTTAGACCATTTTAGGTTGTTCTTTATATTCTAACCAAGGAATTTAACCGGCTCAACGTATTTGCTGTTAAGTAGCTGAAGTGGTGGTAACGTCCCCTTATAAAATGAGGCCAGCGTTTTAGCCTCCTTGATGCAAAGAAATTGGAATCGGACAAAGCTTTAATCATAACAAGGTCGCTGGAAATATTAGAATGTAAAGACGTTGTATCAATATTACTCCATGTTCTGCTTGTGTCGTGTAATGATATTATTAATGTATAACGAAAAAAGAATAAGTTCCAAGACCGAACCTTGAGGGACCCTACTTGTAATCAAATTACAATCAGAATCAAAACCATTTGCCCTTACAAATTGTTGCCTACTCCCGAGATAATATTTAAACCAATTTAAAGAAATACCACGGATTCCATAACAATTTAGCTTGCTTATCAAAATTTCATGACTAACACAGTCAAAGGCTTTTGCATAGTTATAAAAACTGGGGCGGTGGGGTAGTTGTTATTAAGGGATAAGTAGACGTCGCTAAGCAACGAGAACATGGCGTTACTGGTGCACTTGTTTGGGGAAAAATCCGAACTGATTCGGGGATATTATCTGATGTTCAAAGAGAAATAGCATAAGACGATTCTTCAGTAACCTTTCAATAATTTTTCAGAATAGCACTGATAGTAGAGCAATTGGACGATAATTGCAAGAGTTACTTTTTTCGCCCCCTTTATGAAGAGGAATAATTATAGCTGTTTTAAGGCATTCAGGAAATATACCTTTTTCATTTTTTACTGTTGTAAGGTCCTCTATGACTGGGAGAGGCAGGGAATATTTTTATTGTAAGGCCATAAGTACAAACGAACATTTGCTTGTGATGTTATTAACTTCGTTCAATAGTTCCGTGCTGCTAACTGGGCTGAAGAAAACGCTATCAGCGACATTTTTCGATGGAAGGAGAAACGAAAGAGGGTTTAAATTAGGCGGGATACCAGAGGTAGCATTTTTGCTTACATTAATAGAATAATCATTTAGGTCATTTGGCTTAGACAAGATCTGAGTCACAAGGTTTAATTTGTTTCTGAGGTCACTGATAATAGATCAGGTTTCCTTTGAAACGTTTTTAGACTTTGTTAGACGTTTTTGATAGTGTTTTTTTTTGCTGACTTGATTATTTTAATATAGATCTTCCTATAATGAAAGAAATGCGTAGTCCTTTCGTGATCCACTGTTTATGACACTGTTATATTCAACATTTAGTTTTTTGTAAAAAACGGCGGTACGAATTGCTTTCATCTACTCCTATAAGTAAAATTGCCAGGATTCTAGAAGTCCGGGGTTTCCATATGAAAAGAAACAAGGAAGAATACTACAATGAAAACTTAATTAAAAATGAAATTTTAATTAATTCCAGAACTTCTTTAAAATAATTGACGTACAATTAGTTTATATTAAATTTTCCTATACACGTGCCATACTATTAGTTTCTATATTTTTCTTTCATAGATTTTTGCGGCAAATAATAACACAGAAAACTCCGTTTCTTGTTTCATGCTCCCCATAGACAAAGGCTGGTTTTGTTATTTCTCCACATATTCAGAATTCTATTCTTTTTTTATTCCCTGATGTGAAAATATAATTTGAAAAGAGAGTCATAATAAATGTAAAGTTATATTATTAAAAAGTTATTTTTGAAAATAATATTGTGTTTAAAACTAGATTTGAATAGAAATGATGTGTTTAGGGCACTTTTGTAACACTAAAATTGGCTAAGTGAGAGCAGCTCACCTTGACGAACAACCGTTGAAAATAATTATTTTGTCATTATAACGATGGGTTGTATAATTATCTTAAACGCTTACACAAAATCAACACATTTGTGTAAATATCAAAAGTTATGTTTAAATATACAGTCTAAAAAAACAACATTATAGAAATATTGTTATTTTAGACCGTGTCAAATTGGAATTACTGTTTGACGTTTCGCCCTCGATTGCACGAGGCATCTTCAGAGATCTTTACTCCACGAGATCTGAACACTGAATGAGCTCGGAGAGATTCAGGCGAGATTTTAAATTCGAATAGTGCTCGCCGAAACGTAATTCTGTGTTAAGATCGATTTCCACGTATGATGTAGACCGTAACCGGTTTCTCTTTTGAACTTTTTGTATATTACACTTCTCCATAGGAGCAAGAAATTTTATATACTCCTCCCATTTGAAAAGGTGCAATATCTTTGGGGGATCGCATTGTTTAATCTTCTTATGTGTATTGAAGATTGTACGTATGCTGGCCCGCCATATTTACAACTTTGGAAAACATGACCAATGCACAGACAGAAAAAATCCATCAGGAAGTTACACGTAAGAAACAAAAGAAGTTTGAAGCCCTCCTGAACGGAAAACAAATCCAGTGGAACGTCCGCAGAATACAGTTATCAAGCCGTTAACCGAAGCAGAACATTGCGTCCTTTCTAAAAGCCAAAATTTCCCAATAGCACCGAGCAGCATTCCGGTAGAAGATATAGTATCCTCCATTGAAACCGCAATTAGAAAATTACCAGGGGAGCAAGCCGATGAGATCAGATATGACATGACAAAGAGAAGATCATTAAAAATTTAAAACGACCGAACTCGAATATCCCCTCAGCTGAAAAAATAGCGATGAAGACCTTAAATGAAAATACAAACTTTCTGGTCCTTCCAGCTGACAAAGGCAACGTCATAGTCGTCATGAATAGAACGGAATATTATGTTCAAAAGGTAACTCAAGAACACCTATATGGTTATGCAAGCAGACCCTATGAGTAGAATAGAAAGACACCTCACCAATCTGATTAACGCATCCAGTATACCACCAGCGAAGAAGAAATCATTAAACCGAAGAAGTTTCAAGATTCCCAGGTTTTATGGTTTTCCCAAGTTACCCAAGAACAAAGTACCGCTTTGACCAATCGTCAGTGAAATTGTGTCACTCACCTACAAATTAGGTAAATATCTTTCAAATTTTCTTAATCCATTTACTGAAAAAGCAGACTCGTTTATAAAAAACTCTGCACCTTTCGTCGAAAAACTTAAGGCAATCCAATTTGATCCCGAAGATACTTTGATCAGTTTCTATGTAGAATCACTATACACAAATGTTCCTGTCAACGGCTCAATTTCCATTATATTAAACATATTGGATCATAATGATCTTGATAAGAACTTAATAGACTTAGTGGAAGCTTGCCTTACATACACTTAGTTCATTTTTAAGGAACTTTTTTTAAACAAACTCAGAGGCAGATATGGGATTTCATCTGTGGTAGCGAATATCTTTATGGAAGCCTTTGAGGATATTGCTCTAACATCCGCTCCACTAAAAGCAAAATACTGGTTCAGTATGTAGATCATACTTTTGTTGTTTGGCCGCCTCATGGAAAGGATAATCTCCTCATATTTCGGGGCCACCTTAATTAATGCAAATTCTCACTACTATCCAACACAAAAGAAATCGGTTATTAACTCATTAGTATTTAGAGATCTTTCGAGGCTAGCTTTAAGAGGGAATGGCTATTGCATTCAAGATATTACGCGTTCAATTAAAAGATATATCAATCCAACTCCGCGAATGGACAATGATAAGGAGCCACCGTTAGGTAGTGTTATTCTTCCCTACATACATGGCACTACAGAGAAAATGGAACGCTTACTTCGGCGGTCAAACATACATACAATCTTCAATACACGTAAAAAATTGGATAATGCTTGCGATCCCCGAAAGGCATTATAACTTTTCAAACAGAAGGAGTATATAAAATTCCTTGCTCTTATGGCAGTGTATGTGGGAGAAACAAGACATTCAATATCAACTAGACTTAAGGAACATGCACGATGTATTAAAAAACAAACCAACCCTTTAATCTGCAGTAGATGAACACCATCATACCACTGGTCATATTATAAATTTAAAGGAAACCAAAGTTCTAGCATCGGTTCCAGTATTTTACGAAGGAACAATTAGAGAATCTATTGAAATTTTTAAACAAACAAAACATTTCAATAGAGATACGGGTTACGGTTTGTATCACACGTGAAAACCGATCTTAACACAGGGTAACGGTTCGGAGAGGACCCTATCCGAGCTCATTCGAAGGCGAAACGTAGGATAATCATTATTTTATGTATTCTCTAAACAGTAAAAGCTACTTAGTTGAAATTTGGCACACACTAAACGATGTTGAAAGACATGAGCGAAGATATAGGTGACCCCATCCGATTATTCAACAACAAATGTTACGCCACTGTTTCCTTTTATAAGAATGCGTTGGCAATTAATATAAACAAAAATACTCAAAAAATGTCTCTAGGTTATATTTGATAGGATGAACCGTTTTCATGAAAATCACGAAATTTGATTTGTTTTAAGCTTTGAATAAATAGACAACAGGAAAGAGCCCCATGCATTATTTTAAATTAGCAGGCTTTGACGGAACTACGTCATTTTTGGGACCTTACTTTTCTGATGTTTACGATTTGGTTTAATGACATGTATTGTCAAACCGTCGTCTTTACAAATTTAAGCATAAGTTTTAGCAGTTTATAAAAAATACACACATCGAATTAATATAAAAGTTGATTAATAAGTTGTGTTGTGTGTTATAAAACGTAACAAACACATTTTTGGTCGTTTGCGTTATCCTAAATACAAAAAATGGTCAGTTGTGTGGTGTGCAGTCATACCTTCATTAAAAGTACAAGGAAGAAAGGAATTCCGTTCCAGCGGTAAGTGAATTTATATTTTCGTAAGTAAAGAAATTAACAAGATACTTTTAATTCCGATTTAAGGGCAAAAATAATTGTTATTATAACGAAAATCAAAATTCTAAAAGTGTCAAACAATTAGGTTAGGAACCAAGTGGTATATAAAAAACACAGTAGCGTAACACTTCATGTAATTTTTTGTTAGGTCAAAACCTTTAAATTGCCTTAAGTATGTTTTAAAACGGAAAACAAAGTTGGAGTTATGAGTTTCTAGGAACAATTTTCTATATATATTCTCCTTTTTTTGGGTCTGATACTATGCTGAAGGGGAAACAAATGTTATTTGTTTAACAGACAGTAAAGGCAAACAAAAAATATGAAATCGTCTTTTGGATATTTTATTTCATGTATTAGACTTTTTTTAGGAAAAATAGAATATACCTATATCTCTAGGTACATACGTTTTTTTTATTTCTATAAACATTTAAGATATTTTATTTTTTAGTATTTAGTATTTTTCTTGTATTTGTTAATTGCAGGTAACCAAAATCTAACCCTAAGTAGCCCAAATATTTGTGCTTTCATTAGCTATTCCTAGTGTAATATATTTTTTTAAGTCTAACCCAAAACGAATTTAAATCAATAAAAAAACAAACTAGTCTAACCTTACATCGTGTAAGACATCCCAAAAATTCTAACAATAAAAATCTGGATTCTGTAAGCGTAAACTCATTTAACCAGACCTAAACTAACACAACTTTTTTTCTTTCGTTTTAAAACATACTTAAGATAATTTAAATGTTTTGACGTAACAAAATATTACATGAAGTGCGTAACACTGTGTTTTTTATATACCACTTGGTCCCTAACCTAATTGTTTGACATTTTAAGAATTATGATTTTAATTATAACAATTATTTTTGCTTTTAAATCAGATTTAAAAGTATCTAGTTAATTTCTTACTTAACGAAAATACAAATGCACTTAATGGTAGAATGAAATTCTTTTTTGCTAGTGCTTTTAATATGGGTTTAAATTAAAAATTTAAATTGGTCAAACGCGAATATATATATATATATATATATATATAATATATATATACAATATATATATATATATATATATATAATATATATATACAATATATATATATATATATATATATATATATATATATATATATATGTTGATTTTTTAGTCCTTCACGGATGGAAAAATATAATGTGTTTTCATTCGGGGTGTAAATCCGTTCACTACTGTCGTTCTGAAAAGAACAGTTTTGCTATATTTTCTATGGCTTCTCGGATTAGAAATTGAAAAACAAGGTGATTTGAATAAAAGGGACGAATCATTAAAACTACCAACAGTATGGAAGACAATAATCGACAAATCTAAAATCGCAAAAACTCAAGCGCAATTAGCGCAACAACAACAGCACCATCCGGAAAACATAAATAACGACCAACGCCTGCGCAGATATAACCTTCGGCCCCGAGTGGGGGTATAAAAGGAAGCGTCGCAGTCACCAACACTTCAGTCTCTATTCGGACGCGAGAAAGAAAGCTTCGAAAATGCCAAATGTGATTTTGGCGAAACGTCAGCAAAACTGTTCTTTTCAGAACGACAGTAGTGAACGGATGTACACCCGGAATGAAAACACATTGTATTTTTCCATCCGTGAAGGAGTAAAAATCAATATATATATATATATATATATATATATATATATATATATATGTATATATACAATATATTTATATATATATATATATATATATATATATATATATATATATATATTTTTTTTTTTTTTTTTTGTTAAAAATTCTTGGGTACTGGTTTATTTTCTTAAAAGAATTATTTATTTCCTTAACGTTTCGCGCTTCATAGAGAGTTTTTTTTTATGCGGTACCATGTATGAATTGTCCCATGAAATACATTGGCATGACCACACAATACCTAGAGAACAGAAGAGACGGCCACAAGTACACAAAAAATGCGTCCACTGCCCTACATAAACATGGAAAATCACGAGTTTAATTTTTTTGACACACGAATTTTGAATAAAGACACTATCTATCAAAAATTAATCATTAAAGAGATGTTTCATATCAAAAAAGACAAACATTCCGTAAATGATAAACAAAATGTCAAGAAACTGATATTTTAATTTTTTAATTTAGTATTTTACATATAATAAAATGCCTATATATTCTATACTACACCATCATAAATATAATTTCTATAATATCAACTTGATTTTACACCAATATAAATAATGTAAACATTGTAAATCTAAATAATCGCTTTAAGCCAAAAACAAAAAATAAAACCCATCGATAGTATTTATTTAGTTTCCACAAGTCACAACTGAAACATCATTGCTACTATAATGCAGTGAGTTGTTTTTATTTCCGAGGTGCGTATACTAATTTCCTATTTTAACATTTTATTATAATAGTTTTTAGTGTGTCAATCGATGTTTTATGGTTTTGTATTTATTGTAGGCCAATAATATCCTTTTGAAAAAGCTCTCTATGAAGCGCGAAACGTTAAGGAAATAAATAATTCTTTTAAGAAAATAAACCGGTACCCAAGAATTTTTAACAAAAAAATATTAGACATGGTTTAAGAAAACGCAACAAAAAAAAAAAAAAATATATATATATATATATATATATATATATATATATATATATATATATATATATATATATATATATATATATATATATATATATATATATATATATATATATATATATATATATATATATATATATATATATATATATATATATATATATACATATGTATATATATATATATATATACAATACAAAAAATATCCCATATAATATACAAGGTGCATAAAAAACACGTAAACGAAAGTAAAATAAAAAAATTGAGGAATTAAAATTTCTAAGATAACCTAGTTAGCGAGAGATGAGATAAAAAGTCACTTAAACTTTTTTTGTAGCTATTTATCAAATGTTTTGTTCTGTATTAAATTTGAGTAAATTTAAATGAAATAATAATAAGTGTGCTTGTTTTTATTTAAAGTGTAATTTAGACTGTACTGATAAAATTATTTGTATTTAATTATTTATAGCCTGTTGCGACTTAAATGCGTTAATATTTTTATCTACTTAACTTTTCTAAATAATTTTAGTTACTTAGAAAAAATATAATTTCCTAGGTCAACTAAAAATAACCATTCTGCTTATTAAAAAATATTATTAAATTTTATTTATTAATAAGTAGTAATAAAAACAAAGCAGAAATACAAAAAGACAGTCGAAATGAAACAAACAAGAACAATTCCATGCATTTTACAGCTTATGAAAGACCAATATAACTTTCAAATGAGTTGCAAGTTTATCCAAATATACTCTCATATGGTTGCGCCGTTAAATTTTTAGTTGCAAGTACTTCTTAGGAGTAAGCTTTAGATCAAATTATTGCAATTAATGGGCAGTTACACAACAGCTGATCATCCAGAATGCGTTCTCGCTATGTTAATTTATTTTGCCCAGACGGCAAAATTGCCATATTTCTTTATAACTTTGATAAGTCGCTATTTCAAACCCAATGTCAATTGTAAAGCATCAGTAAGAACAAACGTTGAACTTATACTCCTGAATAAATATAAGGGTATTTATACGAAAGGTTCACTATGTAAAATGTAAAATTTAATATCTAAAGTTAGCTGTTAAAGACATGAATTTTAATGTTTCACCAGGTTTTTGTTAAATTGGCACCTGAAATAATGTATCACACTAATTGGCTTATTGAATTTAGACCATACCTTAATTATAATTTTTTTTAAAGTATAAATTTTCAAATTATTTCCTAAATTTCAAAATGGATACGCCACTGAAAACCGGAAACAAGGTGTTGTCATTTTGATGGGCCATCGTTTTGAATCTTCGGACCTTCCCGGTCTCGTCAATGTCACGGCTAGGCTCTTTTCTGTACATTTATTTATTCAAAGGTCTTAAGTATTTAAAAATTAACGTCATATTTATAAGTTAATGTTACAATAAAAAGGTCCTATAAACATGTGATCCAAGGTTCTTTATTTTCAATTCCAAAGAACTTTTTTTAATTCTCGGAAAAGCTCCAAGGAGCCCTATTAAAATTACTTAAAATATGTGTACTCTTACTCCATACCACTTTCATATTTACCTTTTTTTCCCTCCCTTCAATAACAAGAGAGCTATTGCCACTCTGTATGTAGAGACAGGAACTTAAGGGCAAGAATAAAGTACAAATTACTAGCAATATATTTTTAATTAGTTGATTGAAAATATCACCAAGGATGAAAACCGCGTCTAATACTGACCTGTCAAGAACCGAAACGAAATTAAAACGTAGGGGATTATATTCCCATCAATATTATTTGGTCCAATATACGAGTGTAACGAATTACCTTTGGGATCTAAAAAGAAAAATAACCAAGCTACCTTTCCAGGGAATAAAACTTCGCCAAATAGAATTTTGCGTTGTATCATTCACTGCAAAAATACCTGAAAAAAGGAAAGTTTGTGTGCCTGGGAGATTTAGGAAGTAATTAGGAGATATACAGGGAGTACTCTAAGTAATCTCAAATACTTCGTGAATCCGCTAAGCTTCTATAAATACTTTCTTTGCTGCATGTTCAATCGTTTCAGAAAAAAATAATTGTACAAAAAAATAACTTTTTTTTTTGTACAATAATATCCCATTTCATGTACAAACTAAACGGGTTGGAGATTATAGACATATTTTACACCTTTACCGTCCACAGATGCCCATCCCATTATATTTGGGGAAGTACGAGATCATGCCAATTTGGTCAAATAAAGAATATATTTTAAAATCTTCTATCAGAAAGTAAAAGCACAGAGGTTGCCTCTGCCTAAGACAGCTAACTTTTTTTTTTAAACAGATGATAAATTGATGTTTCACAATAAAAAGATAAAGTGCTTCACGAATTTGGGTAACCAAGCATTAACCCCTATTTTACCTTACTTTTGCACGGCACTAAAAAATGTATTTCAAAAATATACCATGTTCTTAAACTACAGATCTAGCAATTGGTAGACAAAATACCTAATATTTTCTGCTACTTGGTGCTTACAATAAGACTTTTGTGTAGTTCAGTATACTAGAATTGTACAATCCAGATTTGTTGCTGTGTGTTTAATGTTATAATAAAAATTGTAAAAAATTCGTAAAAAATCACCCTCGGAGATTTTTTCAGATCTTTACGGTTTAAGGTCGCTAAAAGCCGAAAAACATGTTTCTTAATTCTGTCGGTCTGTTTGCCTGTCTGTCTGTCGGCATAGCTAAAAAACTACCCGAATGACTTTAAATTTTGGTCAAAAATTCAGTCATATGGGGATGACCTGGTAACATTTTGGTAAATGCTATGGTATATAAATGAACTAGTAAAACTGTGGTACTAATTAAAGATGGCGGAGCAAAATGGCGGCTAAATAAAATATTTGTAATCGCGAAAAAATCGTCCTCTCAGGTTTTACATATCTTCACGTTTTAGAATATCTAGATGCCAAAAAATATGTTTTATCAATTCCGTCGGTTCGTCTGTCGGTTTATCTGTCTGTCTCTCTGTCAGTTCACGGCATAGCTTAAAAACTACTTATGCAATTGAATTCACATTTTGGTTAAAAATGAAGGGTCATGGGGATGACCTGGTAACACTTTGGTAAAGATTCAATATGGCAAAACAAAATGGCGGCCTAGTGAAATGTTAAAAAAATTATTACTAAAAAGCTACTCATTCAATTTATTTCAAATTTTGCACAAAAATGGCGACCTAGTGAAATGTTAAAAAAATTATTACTAAAAAGCTACTCATTCAATTTATTTCAAATTTTGCACAAAAATCAAGTATAATGTAGGAACCAACTGGTAAAATTTTGATACGAATCCAAAATGGCGGAACAAAATGACAGCTCGGTAAAAAATTTAAAAACTGAGCCTGAAAAACTACTTAACGGACTGATTTCAAATTGCGTAACAATAATATTTATGGTATACAGATGAACTAGTAATACTGTAGTTCCAATTCAAGATGACGGAACAAAATGGTAGCTAAATATAATATTTGTAATCGTGAAAAAAAATCGTCTTCTCAGCAGTGGCGTAACTAGGGTGGTGCAGGTGGTGCCCCCGCACCAGGGCGCAGCCCTGGGGGGGTGCACAAACACAAGGAAATATTTCTTTTATGTTAAAACTACAAAACATAATTTAAAATCGATATAGCCCAACACTACATAAAATATTAAAATATCGATCTAGATTGCACATCCCTAATTTTATAGGCGTTTTCCAGTGACAAAATACTCTGTCAATTGACAAAAATGTACTTCACTTTGAAAGCAAACAACAATCGGTTCGCTTTTCGCAACTAAAGTTAAAGTACAAATGAGAGGTATTGTCTGGTTAGCTATAAAACATCATCAATTTAAAATCCTTTTTTATTTGTGGAATCAGAATCAGTCACGTTAGTGTTTGGAAGTTACGTTTGTTAAATTTAGTTTAAAAGTACAAAGTACAAGATACAAGCGCTATATAAGTTGGTAAGTAGTACTACATCTTTGTTTCTTATCTAATATATAAAATTCTCGTGTCACGGTGTTTGTTACCAAACTCGATTTTCATGAAATTTTCTGTGCTTATTGGGTAGGTCTGAGAATCGGCCAACATCTATTTTTCACACCCCTAAATGTTAAGGGTGGTTCACCCCACAATTTTTTTTTTATTTTATGGACAAAATTGTTTTGTTTTCTATTTTTCCACGATTCAGCATTAAAAAATAAAGGAGGTGGATGAAGTGGTCGCGTTTCCGCTTCGCACGCAGAGGATCCGGGTTCAAGTGCCGTTGTAAAGTACTTTTTTATGTTTTTTTTTTAATTTAATTTTTTTCTTGCAAATATTTTTTATATTTCCTTAAAAATCGGGTATTAATTTAAGGTTTTTTTTTAAGAAATCTTATATATAAAATTCACGTGTCACAATGTTTGTTACTCTACTCCTCCGAAACGGTTCGACTGATTTGTATGAAATTTTATATGCATATTCAGTAGGTCTGAGAATCGGCTACTATCTATTTTTCATACCCCTAAGTGATAAGGGTTGGCCTCACCTGATTTTTTTTCGAAATTTTTTTTATTTTATTTTTTTTATAATATGGCATTAAAAAATACATACAACCCTAAATTTACACCCTTCTATCACCAACCCCTATTTTTTAATAGGTAATTTAATAATTTTTCATCCTGCTCGATAACTGATCATTTATCGTCTTTTTTGTGAATGCTTTTCACTCTATTTCGATTAAAAATTCCCTGAGCTTATGACAAACTGTTTGCGACAGTAGCGTTCCGTTTTGCTAAACTCGTAGTGCTGGGTTTTGGCTAGCTAAGTAATTTCAATACAACTTTTATTATTTGACGGTAACATTTTTGTTGAAATAGATATTTTATCGAAGTCAAACATATACCTAATTTTTTGTAATTCCGAATATAAGGTAGTTAGTTTATTTTTATTCGGTGCAAAGTAGGTATATATAAATTGCGTTCTTACATTACTATAAATAAAAAGACGTTTTTTACGTTTTTCCAAGAGCAGAATTAAAAAAAAATAAAAAAATTTCACTCTTCTTGGCCGCACTCGCGAAGCTATAATATATAATAGCAATCTTCAAATCTAAGTTCACCATCAGAAATGAAGGGATTTTCTTGTTTTATTTTAGATTTAAGAACCAAGGTGGTATTTGTCAAAAATGTCATCAAAAAGACCATCTGGCGCGGAGTTTCGGAAACGAAAAAGAGTAAAAGAAGCCAATAGTAAAAAAATGGCCGACACATTACTTAAATGGGCTAAAACTAGTGACCATCTGATATCTAATAGCGAAGAGAAAAGAGATACTGACTATACAAATATTTCATCATTGCCATTACCATCTACGTCGCAGGAAGTATCGGAAACATTTAATTTATGTCTGGAAGATAACCGAAATGACCCGATTGTGCAGGATGACGACAATGAATCTTCAAATACTTCCCATGGAAATGATGAGCCCGATGTTCAAGATGCTCTGGATCTAGATATCGTAGTTGCGAATACAACCGTCACCGTCGATAGAAATGATCCTGTTACTTGGTACCCAATGACAGATCAAATTCGATGTTTTTTGGTCGAACAAGGTCCTGATCAGGGTAAACATTTTGATTTTTCTTCTACGGATATGACCTCCAATGATACTGCCAAAAGGACGTTTTCTCGAGACTGGTTTAAAAGAAAATTACCCAATGGACTATATACGGAGAGGACCTGGATAATTTATAGCTGCAAAAGACAAGCGGTATTTTGTTTTCCGTGCATTCTTTTTAATGAAAAACTTTCAACAAATCCAAATACACCACCTATAGCTAATCCAGAAAAAGGGTTTACCAACTGGCGTCATTTAAGTCCTAGAATTCCAGATCACGAGCATTCGTCGCGCCATTTACAAAATGTGATAAGGTGGAAAACGTTAGAAAAGAGCATTAAATCTCACTCTTCCATAGATAATGCACTCCAATCAGCCATACAACGGGAAAAAATGAAGTGGAGACATATTTTAAATATACATATTAGTATTGTTCTTTTTTGCGCTGAAAACAATTTAGCATTGAGGGGACACAATGAAAAATTGGGAGACTCCGGTTCAGGAGTTTTTTTAAGTGCTCTTAACATGATTTCCAAATATGATCCAGAGTTAAAATATCACATAGAAACACACAAAAAGGGACAGGTATCATATATTTCTCCGCTGATACAGAATGAAATTATTAGTTTAATGAGTGGTGCTGTTAAAAAACATATTATTGCGGAAGTAAAAGCAGCCAAATATTATTCAATTCTTTTTGACTGCACTCCGGACCTTGCACATAACGAGCAGATGTCTCAAATTATAAGATATGTAAAAACTACCAAAGGAAAAGTTGCTATTGAAGAACGATTTGTTGATTTTATACATTCATATCAGAAAACCGGCGAGGGTTTATCAAAAGAAATTTTGGACAAGATAGAAGCGGATGAATTAGATATATCCAATATTCGAGGACAAGGCTATGATAACGGTAGCAATATGAGCGGGAAATACAACGGCGTACAAGCTAAAATTAAAGAAATTAATAAATATGCTCGATTTGTGCCATGTGCAGCACATAGTCTTAACTTGGCAGGAGTACATGCTGCCAGCGTTACACCGGACATAATAACTTTTTTTGTGACCGTTCAGAGAATATTTACTTTTTTTTCTTGGTCAACAATACGTTGGAATATTTTATTGGAGAAGATTCAAATAACTTTAAAATGTCATGCGGATACTCGGTGGTCTTCCAAAGCCAAAGCGGTAAATGCTTTATATCACCAGCTTAAAGGAGTAATGGGTGCTCTAAATACATTGACGTCCAACAATTTTAACGCAGAGACGATCTCTGGTGCACAAAGTTTGATCAACAGCATCGATTTCAAGTTTCTTTGTTTCCTGCAAATTTGGTCCAGAATTTTAACTGCTATAGATCGAATAAATAAAACCCTCCAAAGCAAAGATATTACACTGGATACTGCTTCAAAAATAATTGAAGGTTTAACAAAACAGGTCCAAGAAATACGAAATGAATCTTTTGGAAAATATTTCAATGATGCTCAAGATCTGGCACAAGAAATAGATATTGACGACCACTTTCCGGAAAAAAGAAAAACACGAATTAAACGGCAAGATCTGGACGAGAGCACTGATGAAGGGTACAATTTAAACAGCAAAGAAAAATTTAGGACACAAATATTTCAGGCGATAGATTCATTATTAGTCGATCTAAAATGGAGGTTCGAAAATATGAATACAATTGCAAAAGATTTTAATTTTTTATCAATTGCTAACTTGAAACACAATGACGTCGAAACGCTAAAAAAGCATGCCAGAGATTTAGCAAATGAATATGAACGCGATATAAACGCATTAGACTTTTTAGGCGAACTGGAATCATTAAAATTTCAATCAGATGTATTATTTTCTGAAACTGAATCCGAGAACCTTCAAGACACGCTGCAAAAACTTCACGAATTCTCTTTGGCAGATACTTTTCCAAACGTAGATACAGCTCTCAAGATTTTCCTTACCCTTCCTGTAACAGTCGCATCTTGCGAAAGAGCTTTCAGTAAGCTAAAACTGATAAAAACATATTTAAGATCGTCAATGGGCCAGCAAAGGCTCAGGGGGTTAGGAATTTTATCAATTGAAAATTCTATTGCGAAACAATTGGATTTTGATTCACTCATCGACGAGTTTGCGTCTCGCAAATCTCGCAAAATTACTTTATAAATTAGTTTTAGTTCTTAGGTAGCTTAAGTGTTCACTGATTTAACTCCTTGTTTTAAGAGTTCCCATTTCACCAAATTTTAAAAATGTTTCTCTTTGTTTTAAAAATGTCCGTTTTGTTTATTAAAATAATGTGATTTATTTTTTCTAACTGTTGTTTGTTCAAATTATTAATTAAATCAATGTGAAAATTAATAATAAAAAAAACAAAATTACTTTTTTTCTTGTCTCAAAGGGTTCAAAAAATGGTAACTGCGCACGTTATCAAATAAAAATCCATTAACAATTTTTTATCTTGGGCATGATTTTTGAACGACTTTTATTTTAAAATATGGGCGTGGCTATCAAAAATTTTCCGCCTCCGGTGGAGGGACTTCAGCAGGATTCCTATGAAGGGCGCAAGATCCACAATCCGCACCAGGCGCAGCGTAGGCTAGTTACGCCACTGCTTCTCAGGTTTTATATATTTTCACCTTTTAACGTCCCTAGATGCTAATAAATATGTTTTATCAATTCCGTCGGTCCGTCTGTCGACTTGTCTGTCTCTCTGTCTGTTTACAATACAGCTTAAAAAATACTTATCAAAGTGACTTTGAATTTTGGTCAAAAATTACGTCATATGGACATGACCTGGTAATATATTACTAAAAATCCAATATGCCGGAGTAAGATGGCAACCTATTACGTTAAACAAATTATTTCTGAAAAAACTCAAATTTTATACAAAAATCAAGTATTATATAGGAATGAATTGTTAACATTTTGGTATGAATATTAGATAGCAAAACAAAATGGCGGCCTAAGAAATTATTCAAAAAATCAGGTTGAAAACACGACTTATTAGATTTATTTCAAATTGTGTGCAAGCATTAAGAGTGACATAGAGATAAACTAGTAAAGTTGTGGTACGAATTCAAGTAACAAAACGGCGCGGCAGCCCAAAAATTTTGCAGAAAAATAAAATTTGATATAGGGATAAACTGGTACGATTTCAACATGACGTAACAAAATCGTGGTGTGTGTTAATATAAAAATTTCTTATTAAATTTATTTTAAATTATGCCCAAAAATAAAATATTGGTAGGAATCCAATATGATCTAACAAAACGGTATATATATATATATATATATATATATATATATATATATATATATATACATATATATATATATACCGTTTTGTTAGATCATATTGGATTCCTACCAATATTTTATTTTTGGGCATAATTTAAAATAAATTTAATAAGAAATTTTTATATTAACACACACCACGATTTTGTTACGTCATGTTGAAATCGTACCAGTTTATCCCTATATCAAATTTTATTTTTCTGCAAAATTTTTGGGCTGCCGCGCCGTTTTGTTACTTGAATTCGTACCACAACTTTACTAGTTTATCTCTATGTCACTCTTAATGCTTGCACACAATTTGAAATAAATCTAATAAGTCGTGTTTTCAACCTGAATTTTTGAATAATTTCTTAGGCCGCCATTTTGTTTTGCTATCTAATATTCATACCAAAATGTTAACAATTCATTCCTATATAATACTTGATTTTTGTATAAAATTTGAGTTTTTTCAGAAATAATTTGTTTAACGTAATAGGTTGCCATCTTACTCCGGCATATTGGATTTTTAGTAATATATTACCAGGTCATGTCCATATGACGTAATTTTTGACCAAAATTCAAAGTCACTTTGATAAGTATTTTTTAAGCTGTATTGTAAACAGACAGAGAGACAGACAAGTCGACAGACGGACCGACGGAATTGATAAAACATATTTATTAGCATCTAGGGACGTTAAAAGGTGAAAATATATAAAACCTGAGAAGACGATTTTTTTTCATGATTACAAATATTATATTTAGCTACCATTTTGTTCCGTCATCTTGAATTGGAACTACAGTATTACTAGTTCATCTGTATACCATAAATATTATTGTTACGCAATTTGAAATCAGTCCGTTAAGTAGTTTTTCAGGTTCAGTTTTTAAATTTTTTACCGAGCTGTCATTTTGTTCCGCCATTTTGGATTCGTATCAAAATTTTACCAGTTGGTTCCTACATTATACTTGATTTTTGTGCAAAATTTGAAATAAATTGAATGAGTAGCTTTTTAGTAATAATTTTTTTAACATTTCACTAGGCCGCCATTTTTGTGCAAAATTTGAAATAAATTGAATGAGTAGCTTTTTAGTAATAATTTTTTTAACATTTCAACAGGCCGCCATTTTGTTTTGCCATATTGAATCTTTACCAAAGTGTTACCAGGTCATCCCCATGACCCTTCATTTTTAACCAAAATGTGAATTCAATTGCATAAGTAGTTTTTAAGCTATGCCGTGAACTGACAGAGAGACAGACAGACAAACCGACAGACGAACCGACGGAATTGATAAAACATATTTTTTGGCATCTAGATATTCTAAAACGTGAAGATATGTAAAACCTGAGAGGACGATTTTTTCGCGATTACAAATATTTTATTTAGCCGCCATTTTGCTCCGCCATCTTTAATTAGTACCACGGTTTTACTAGTTCATTTATATGCCATAGCATTTACCAAAATGTTACCAGGTCATCCCCATATGACTGAATTTTTGACCAAAATTTAAAGTCATTCGGGTAGTTTTTTAGCTATGCCGACAGACAGACAGGCAAACAGACCGACAGAATTAAGAAACATGTTTTTCGGCTTTTAGCGACCTTAAACCGTAAAGATCTGAAAAAATCTCAGAGGGTGATTTTTTACGAATTTTTATTATAACATTAAACACACAGCAACAAATCTGGATTGTACAATTATATATATATATATATATATTTAGATATATATATATAAATATATATAAATATATATATATATATATATATATATTTATATATATATATATATATATATATATATATATATATATATATTTATATATATATATATATATATATATATATATATATATATATATATATATATATATATATATATATATATATATATATATATATATATATATATATATATATATATATATATATATATATATATATATATATATATATATATATATATATATATATATATATATATATATATATATATATATATATATATATTATATATTAATTATTTTTTTGGGCATAAGTTAATGTGTACACATGACATGTTTCCAAGGTACGTACTCTGTATAATATTAATGTTGTTTTAAATGTATTTTTGTGTTCATGAACATAGTTTGTTTTAAATGTAATGTTTTTTTGAGTGATGTTTTTTCAATAATGTCTTAACCAATTTAAATACTAACTATACATGTTTTTATTGTGGAAAATAAAATATCTTGAAAAAGCTCAATATAATGAGCGAAACGTCGATTAAATTGTAGTTTTGCTTCTCAATGAGTTAACCTATGCCCAAGAAAATATTAACAAAATATTTATATATGGTTAAAGAAAAAAAAACGAAAAAAAAAAAAATATATATATATATATATATATATATATATATATATATATATATATATATATATATATATATATATATATATATATATATATATATATATATATATATATATATATATATATATATATATATATATATATATATATATATATATATATATATATATATATATATATATATATATATATATACGGTACCCTGTGACACAATCGAAAGCAAGTCCTCTTGTAGGCCGTTTTGCACCTGCAGAAATTATATATTTTTGCTATTCTACATATATCTTTTCCGGCCAAGAACTTTTGGTAAAGATGTGTAAAAACGCATTTTTATCGATTTTTGTATCTACTCTCCGCATGATAGTGCTAGTGCATACTTTGTCAAATTACCTATGGGTCTGCAGCCGGAAACCACCGGAGCCCCAATAGGTGGCACTAAGTGTTACACTTATCACACATCGAGCAATCTGTTATTTCAGATCTCCCTAAGTACAAGCCTGCTTGATGAGGGTAGAGGCCCAGAAATCATGATCGTAGGAGGGTACCCTGTTGTGACATAATCGAAAGCAATTGTTCTTGTAGGCCGTTTTGCACCTGCAGAAATTATATATTTTTGCTATTCTATTAGAGATGTGCTTCTTTTTAATAAACTAGTTCCCGCGAACTAGTAATTAGAATGATAATGATAAACAATCGACTGGTCGAGAACGAAAATTACATGCGCGGAGTTAAATATGGGTAGGATTGGTACCGCGTTAATTATTTGGTTAGAACTAAGTGGCGCTAGTTTGTCCCTTGTCCGGAACATCTGAGCAGATGATTTATTAATTATTTTATTGGAGGTTTAATAGCTACGTGGCAGAGTTGGCGATTTTCAGTGTGATGGTACTTCGGTACCGTAGATAGACTTCGGCCTTTCTTCTCTTTTGTATATTTTTTGTTTAAAAATAAAATTATACAGAAAACGAATGTAACGTAAGGTTTGCTCTACTTTAAGTGTTTTTTTTTATCTTTTAGATTAGTTTTGTTAGCCTAATCCAACTAAAACAATACCTAAAGGAAAAAGCCGCGTAATGTTTTTGTTGTATCATGACGTAAATGATTTTGACCATTTATCGGAAATATTGCAACGTTGAAATATCGTGGTGCATATTTTATCGCTCCTAAAATTATGCATTATCCGAACGTCTACGTCTTAACGCGGGGGAAGCACCGACTTATTCTGTGAGCTTTTTATAGTTATATTATATTCAAAAGCAGAAACAATCATGTCCGATCGAAGAAGCAGGTTATCTGCAAAAAAAAGAACACGAAATTTTAGTTTAAAAGCATAATTTGTAAATAACTTCAATTTTGTTCGTATGTATAGTTATAGTTTTTATTTTTAGTTCTTAAATTAGCGCAACCTATTTAGGTTTTTTTTGTAACTTTTAAAATGTTTTAAAAGCATTGTTAATTCTTATGTTTTTAAACTTTAATACGTGTATTTAATTATGTTCTATTTTTGTTTTAACTTTTAAGGTAGTATTACCTTATTTGTAATGCTTTCTGATTTTAAATAATAAAGAATTAATATTAATGAAAAAAAAATTAATCTATTTATTTTATTGATAGAACATTTATAAAGTCAATACGGCAACATAGCAAATAGAACTAGACTGGACCCCGATCGTCTCTTCATACTCCCGAGATTTAATGCCGCTTCACGCCAAGCTCTGTTTAAACGAAACTCGAAACATGATCTGGTGAACGAGTACCAAATCATATATCTAGTTCTCGTTACTACAAACTAGTACTTTTAGTTCGATATTATTGTTAATCGTTCAGCAACGTTGGACAGTTTACGCGGTTATCGTTTGCTCCTTAATAGGTAGGTTAATAGTTCGGGAACGAACTAGATTATTTTAAATCTGCGAACTAGTTCATTTATTTTTCACTAAAGACTCGTTCTTTTTAATAGGACTTTCGCGAACTACACACCTTTCTATTCTATATATATATATATATATATATATATATATATATATATATATATATATATATATATATATATATATATATATATATATATATATATATATATATATATATATATATATATATATATATATATATATATATATATATATATATATATATATATATATATATATATATATATATATATATATATATATATATATATATATATATATATATATATATATATATATATATATATATATATATATATATATGTGTGTGTGTGTGTGTGTTACTAAACGACGATGTACTATATTAAATTGGGTCACATTTTACTATTCCTAATTAAAGGAAATATTTATAACGAGGGAAGTTCCGGGTAAAGAAAATTTACCGATTTTTTTTATTTGATATTTCCATAATAAAAGGAAATAATTTATAACCACAAATTCTGTACGGGGTATATGATTTTGACTTTAGACTAATTTATCTCCAGTATTCTCATAGTTATGAAAAATTGGTTTAATGTAGTAATTGGGTATAGAACCACTTTTATCTCTAAAATTAACAGATAGATGATAAATCAAAATAATTCACAATAATATTTAAATAACATGCACATTTTGTGCAACAAAAACATACAATCCGGTTGAAGATATGTTAAATCGTTTACATATTTTTCTTGTTCATGATTCGGCTTCTTCAAAATTGCCATATGAGCTGGTCGATTATCAGTGCAAATTTGGTATCGCTATGATTTGGGACTATATACATCAAATTTTTCAGTTCTGCCATTGGACGGATTTGGATATTCTCAGTTTTTTATTGATATTGTTCTATCATGTTTACCATTATAATGAGACAGCACTAATAGAGTTTTCAGTTAAAGCGACCTTTCATTGTATCTTCTTTGTTCTGTAACTTACAATTTCGATTTTTTCTTTCACAAAAAAAAACTGTAAGTTACAGAAAAACTGAAAATATCCAAATCCATTTGAAAGACAGCAGCAGCAAACTGATCCTGCAGAGTCCAACAGCAGAACTGAAAAATTTAATGTATATAGTTCGAAATCACAGCGATACCGAATTTGCACTGATAAACGACCAGCTTGTACCGTAATTTTGAAGAAGCCGAGAATTTAAAATAAATTATACAGGGTCCAAATTACAAAACTGTGCCTAATCCATTTTAATCAAAATGTTTAAATTTTACATACAGAAAAAAGGCATAAAACTAAATTTACTAGAATCTTTAGCCTTCCTGTTCTCACGCCAAGTTTTACACGCCCCCCAGATATGTATACATGTTTTATTTAGTTGTGGGGGAGTGCAGGCAGCTCGGAGTCTATGTAGCTTTCGATGTTCTGTCGAAGTTTAACTTTACGGTGTGTGGCATCATCGGCCTTATTTGTGAGTAGAAATTAGCGTAAAAATCTGTTGGACCCGGAGCCAATAGTGACGTAACTATTATTATAGTACTATTTTGTTCTTGTACTGGCATCTGGAGATACGAAAGAGGATAGGCGTATCTTCACGGATTGAATGCTGATTTTTCCCTTTTTGAAGACACTGAAGTTGAGGAAGCCCCAACTGATGAGGAATTTGACCAAGAGAAGTATCACGCCGAAGCATACACAGAGAAAATTCATACTGAACAAGAGACAAATTCTGAGGACGAAAACTCTATGCCTCCAAAAATTCAACAGGTCCCAACATTTCTCGGTAAGGATGGCAAGACTATTTGGAAGAAACACATGCCTAATTAAAATGTTAGAACACGAAAGTGCAATATTATTACTTTACTTCCTGTGATTAGACCATGTGGAAAGGATGCAAAGACGGCAATTGAATATTGGAATTTATTCTTTAGTAACGATATATAAGAAATAACTGTAAAAAATAAAATCCAATGATTCAGACACACACTGATAATTTTTCCCGACCAAGGAATGCAAAGAGCACTGATTTACCTGAAACAAAGGCCCTACTCGGTCTACTTTAACTGGCTGGAACTCTACGAAGTAGCAGTTTAAATGTTGAAGACCTATGGAACACAAACGATACAAGCATTAAAAAGTTTTGGTTGACGATGTCTAGAAACAATTATTATTTCTATTGAGATACTTGCGTTTTGACGACAAAGAAACCAGGGATGAAAGAAAAGCTATAGATAAACTAGCCCCAGACAGACAGCTATTTGATTGTTTTATTACGAATTGTAACAAGTGCTATACAATTATTCGATGTACAACGATTGATGAACAGTTACGGGCATTTAGGGGAAAGTGGTCGTTTCGTCAATATATTCGTAATAAGCCGGATAAATACGGCATTACATTTTTTGACACCAAAATGAAATGTGTTCAAAACCTGAAAATATACGTTGAAAAACAACCCTTTGCACGTAATTGTGTTCCAAATGATACCTGTAGTATTGTATAGAGACTAGTGCCTCTTATTTCTGACACTGGCCGAAACGAAACCTGTGATAACTGGTTTACCTTCTTTCCGCTTTTTGTATTTACAAAAATGGGTGGTAATTCTCGCTTCTTTTTTCTTTAGGTTTCAACAAAGGTTCGGTTATGTTTAGGAATTAGTGTGGATTAAAACATAACCTAACCTTTGTTGGAGCCTCACTGTGGTCCTTTTTAGCAATATGTGCGTGCAAAAGTCATACATTTTAGATGATACGATTATGCTGCCATATTGTTTTTTAAATACCCAGATAACCAGGCAATTCAAAAAATATCATATCAAAGCATACCATTACCGATTATATAAACAAATGAGTTGCGAGTCAATTGTTTGCGTGGACGAGGCTGGCTTCGAGACCATTATTTTACTCTTTGTATTTCAAGGTGTGATAACTTTTTTTGTGACTAAATTTTATGAGAGTTTATTAGGGAGCTAAGGCGTAATGGTAGGTGCTTAATCTTGATTATTTTAGTTTTGTTTGCATCTTATGTTTATGAACTAGTTTAACTCTCATATGACACGCTTTTCGGGGCCTAATCTAAAAATGTTCTTTTTATTAAGTTGCATTAGACATATTTGTTATGGACTTTCATATGTTAGCTACCAATACATCATAAAAAGTGCCGCAACTTGCCGTAACTCTATTTATTTACAATTAATTTTGATTTCGTCCACTACCAGTAACGCAATTTTGACTTTTTGGGCAAATTTATTTGTTACTATAACCGCCAATGTTTCGCCACTTTGATGTACCATCATCAGGTCTAGAAGAGTAAAATATAGAAAGTCCAATAAAGGTTTTTCAGTGTCTTACAAACTCCCGATGCACCTATGTGAACGTGTGTTTAATATCCTTATTGGTTTTTTCCAAAATACGTTTTTTTTTTGTTTTATATGTTTTTGGGTGATGAAGTGCCGTTATGGGATTTTTTAACACTATTATACTAGCCCTGATAATGGCACGAAAAGAAACCGAAACATTGGCGTTGTAGTAATAAATAAACCCGTTAAAAATGTCAGAATTGCCTTACTATTCTATTTATTTACTTTCAGATATACCACAACGTCTGACATTTAGTGACATTTTCGTGATTTGGCACAATAAGAAAGACTCAAACCGGAAATTTGATGTTGTATTGAAATATTTGAGGGTCAGGATAAATCTAGGTGAGTTTGATGAGGCCTCGAAATTTAAATTTATTTTTTTATGTGGACAGTTGGTTGTAAATAGATAATATGACTTGTAAATGGATAATACGTATTCGTACATTAAAAACCTTTTTACTCAAGAACAAAAAGTGGTTGGCCGGTTGCTTGACTTTCAAGGGAGCTTCCTGTGAATTAAGGGAAATGACGAATATAAATAAGGGACGACCAAAGCAGTCTTTAGAAGAGTGCAGTCGTTCTTCAAAGAAAAGAAAGGTACAAGCCATTGTTAAAAAAACAATTCTCAAGTACTTCTGTTGGCTACTGAAATGACGTTAAGACGAGGAGGTAAAAGGGATTCTTCCGAATTAATTAGGATTTTATCTTCTTCCACAGTTTTACTAAAAAAGAAATATCCTTTAAAAAAAATATCTTCCCCCGTCACAGTTTCCAGAAAAATATCTGTTGAAAGAGCTTTGGCACTTTATGTTGACAACAGATTCACAAACGCGCAATATATTGACATTCAGCAGACTAGTAAAGAGCACAATGCAGATATTTATCCGACTTACAATATTGCTTCTTGAGGGAAAGAAAATGTGGTACCCTGAGGAAGTCACAATATCAGAAATGTCTGAAGAGGTAACACTACGGTCCTTGGTAAAACATAAGATATTAGTCGCTGTTTAACAAAATGTCCTGAAGGAATACCTTGAAGAATATGACTCAAATGAAATTAATACTCTATTTAAGTGGGGGTGTGATGGTGCATTGGGCCAAAGCCGATACATGCAACGGTTTGAAAAGAGTGATGTAGACGATGCGTCTTTACATCTGATTTCTCTAGTTCCCCTTCGAATGACAGCTTTATCAAAAATTGGCAACAAGGAGTTGATTCTGTGGAATAATCCCGTGCCGTCATCAACGGATAACTGCAGTCCCATCAAAATTCTATTTCATAAAGAAACGTCCGATTTCGTCAAGCTGCAAGTTGAAGACATCAAACGACAGATACAAGAAATAGTCCCTATTAAAATTGAAATTGAAGAAACACAATATATATTTGCTTCAGTTTTTTATTTAACAATGATCGATGGAAAATCGTGTAGCACGCTTTGTAATGCAGCTGCTCAAAATTGTCATATTCGTGGAGCATCGCCTAAAGTAATTCATAATAACTGACATAATAACCCTGACCCTGGGGATGTCAGCACTACATGCGTGGATAAAATGTCTGGAATGGGTTTTACATATCACATATAGGATTGATATAAAAAGCTGGAGAATCGGAAGGGAGCAAAAGGCCGTAACCCAGGCAAGAAAAAAAGAAGTCCAAAATCTTCGACAAAAAATGGACCTTTTAGTCGACTTGCTCAAGCAAGGCTATGGCAGTAGTAACACGGGAAATGTGGCTAGGAGCTTCTTCCAAAATTTTTAATTAGCTTCGGAAGCTAGCGGAGTCAATAAAGATCTAATTGAAAGACTAGGTACAATCCTTCGCACAATTTGTTCTGGAGTTGTAATAAACATCGAAGCTTTTGAACGTTTTGCTGCAGAGACGGCTAGTCTATATGTTTAGGAGAATCCCTGGTATATGCCTCAGAGTATTCACAAACTTCTAATAGATGGAAGCCTCATTATAATGGAGGCAATCATTCCTATAGGCCGATTATCGGAAGAAGCCCAGGAGGCAAGAAACAAAGATGTCAAAAATTTCCGAGAGTTTCAATCTCGCAAATTTACCCGAAAGGAAAACATAGAACACATGTTTCATCTCCTTTTGATGTCTTCTGGCCCTCTTGTATTCAGCATACGGAGAGTAAAACCAAAGCGTGGTAGCAGTCTCCCTGTATCTGTTTTGGCTTTATTAGAGGCACCAGTAGATTAGTATTGTATTTTGTTAAAAAAATGAATGTTGTAAAAATTAATTATGATTTTGTTTAACCTATATTGCGATTTTACATTAGTTTGTATTTAAATTAGAACTATTTGATTAAAAAAAATACTAGTGACACTTCATTACAATTACATAAAAAAAACGTAATTTGAGTAGTATTTGTGTTGGCGCCTCGGCTCATCCCTTTGAAGATTCTAGCTGCCGGTTATATGTGCAAGTATAGTTATGTTATTATATTGTTCATATAAAATCATTTGGCACACGTTCACAATAACATTAAAGTGCAAACTAATTTTGCACGCATAAATTGCTAAAAACGATCACAGTAAGCCGTAAGGAAAATCATGCAAGAATTACTACCTATTTTTGTGAATACAAAAATTCGTCCAGAACGACCAAGTATCTTTGGATTTCAGGAAAACCCCACACTTGTGTCGTATGTACCCCGTAAAGGTAAAAATGTTATTGAGGCATCAAGTACGCATCACGACGCTGTGGTCGATCCAGAAACCGGTGATTCGACTAAATCAGAAATTATCACATTCTGCAATTCGACGAAAGGCGGTGTGGATACTATAAATAAACTTTCTGTCACTTATGATGTTGATTTTTTTTCATTGCTTGAATATAGCAATGTTTAAATAATATATAAAACAAATAACAAAAACTATACTTGTGTAAGACAGTTTTTGAAAGAACTAGCCCGTGACTTGCCGATGATTATCAAAAATTTAATTTACCAAGAGAAGTCGGATAGAGTAGGGAGGGGGCAGCGGGAATACTAAACTCAGGTACAGAACAACTTGACCACACCCCTAGAACCAGAAAGAGACGGTGTTTTTGCAAAAAAGACAGCTACAGACAACTAAATATACATACCAAATTTGTAGAAATTTGTTTGCCTAACCCACACGCCCAAATGTTATTCTCAGTGTGCATAACACAGCAAGAAAACAATTAATATTTCATTATATATATTCTAGAAGGGAATATATCTGTTTTTCTTTTTATTAGTTATCTTTCTGTATAATACGTACCTGTCATATTTGCGATTATTATTCCACCAAACTAATTAAAAAAAAGTAAAAAGAGTTTTTTAGTTTTCTTCCATAGAAAATTAACATATATTATTCTAATTATTTTTACAATAGTTTTTGAGCAAATTTAAATATTCATGAAAGCCTGCTAGACCCAGCGCGAGTAGTTATGCCATTAAATATGGCGCGAGTTCCCGAAGATAACTATGAAAAACCTCTGTAACTCAGATAAAAAAAAGCTTTGTTCGTTTATTTTATTTACATTCTATTTTCTATCATCCGATGAAGCCACAAAGTTGGCGAAAGGTGTCATGAGTTTGTTTTGTTTAATATAGTGGAAGTTTTATAAAAAAATTGTTTTTTTACTTAGTGCCATATATGTTAGTTCTGGATATTCACCAGAAATCGACCGAATCAATCCAGTTTATATAATCCTTTGCCCATTTATCTTTATTCGCTCTTTATTAGTTAAAAAAATCTATTAGGTCTCTATTAGCCACGTATAAAAATACATTATTTCAAAAACCACTGAATACAAATGTATGCATAATGAAATATTATAAACATTTTTCTTAGCAAAACTTTTAAGAAGTATAGTAAAAAATATAGATGTATTAGATATACTGTCTTTTCAAATATTTTCATTGGGCGCCATTTTGTTCCATTATATTTGATTCTTACCAATATTTTATCACTCTCTTTCCACATATGCCACACTTGATTTAGGGTATAATTTAAAAGAAATTCAATAATCATGTTGAGTTCGTAAAGTGTATCTAAAGTCAATTGGGACAACATAAAAATTAAATATCCGTCAACAGTCGGCGATTTCATTGTGAAGCATGGGCGGCGTGATAGAAAGTCACACTTATTTTTGTAAAACAGATTAATTATTAGTACTTATTTGATTTTGAGAGGTTGAGGTAAATAGTGGCTAAAAGTGAAATACTTCGTAAAAATTTGAATCGTTCAGGGAGGTTTTTGAATTTGCATATTCCATATTTCAAATCACTCTGATGAGTACTAAGCCATGCCGTGAGCTGACAGACAGATAGACAGATTGACGGAATTGATAAAACATATTTTTATTCTACGGCATTGACACTGACCCGAGATCTCTGAACAAAAGCAGGCGACGCAAATATTTTAAAATATATCTTTTTTGTGCATTTTTGATTGAATTGATAAAACATATTTTTTGGCATCTAGGGAAGCTAAAATCTTAAAATATGTAAAACCTGAGAGACTGATCTTTTCACGGCTACAAATATTTTATTTGGCCGCTATTTTGTTCTGCCATCTTAAATTAGAACCACAGTTTCAGTAGCTTATCTCTGCAGCACAATTAGTTATGACAAACAATTATTTGAAATCAGTCCATTAAGTAGTTTTTTTAGGCTGGATTTTTAAATATTTCATTAAGCCGCCATTTTGTTCCGCCATCTTGTATTCGTACACGAAATTTACCAGTTTATTTCTACATAATACTTGATTTTTGTACAAAATTTGAGATAAGTTGGATCACTGGTATTTTTTTGACACCTATGAGCGCTAAAACCTGAAAATATGTAAAACCCGAGATATTGGTTTTATCACGATTACAAATATTTTATTTGGCTGTCAATTTGTTCCGCCATCTTGAATTCGAACCACAGTTTTACTAGTTCATCTTTATACCACAATTAGTTACACACAATTTGAAATCAGTCCGTTAAGTTGTTTTTCAGGCTGAATTTTAAAATATTTTATTAAACCGGCAATTCGTTCCGTCATCTTGGATTTGTACCAAAACTTTGCCAATTGATTTCTACATAATACTACTTGATTTTTGTACAAATTTGAGATACGTTGGATAAGTGGTTTTTTAGTAATGATATTTTTAACATTTCAACAGGCCGCCATTTTGTTTTGCCGTATTGGATTTTTACCAAAATATTACCAGGTCACCCCGTATGACCCTTAATTTTTGGCTAAAATCTCAACTCAATCTAATGAGTAGTTTCTAAGCAATGTCGCGAACTGCCAGAGAGACAGACAAACCGACAGATGGACTGACGGAATTGATAAAACATATTTTTTGGCATCTAGAGGAGCTAAAACCTGAAAAATATCTAAAATCTGAGAAATTGATTTTTTTCACGATTACAAATATTTTATTTGGCTACCATTTTGTTCCGCCATTTTGAATTAGTACCACAATTTTACTAGTTCTTCTCTATACTACAATTAGTTATGGCACACAATTTGAAAATGAAATTAAGTATTTTTTCGTGCTGAATTTTTAAATATTTTATTAAGCCGCAATTTTCTTCCGCCATCTAGGATTCATACCAAAATTTTATCAGTGGTTTTCTATGTAATACTTATTTTTTGTGCAAAATTTTAGGCAAATTAAATAAGTATTTTTTTAATAATAATTTTTTTTACATTTCGACGTAGTGAAATGTAAAAAAAATTATTTTGTTTTGCCATATTCGATTTTTACCATAATGTTACCAGGTTATTCCGATACCTATAATTTTTGACTAAAATTTAAGTAGTTTATAGCTATGCCGCGAAAAGACAGTTCGACAGACAGACCGACGCAATTGAGAAAAAATGTTTATCTAGGGACCCTGAAACTTTGAGATCAGAAAAAATATTGAAGTGTAATTTTTTCACGATTACAATACTTCCTTTTACAAGGTAAGTAAAAACATTGAATAAAATGAAAAGACATTTTTATTCTACGGCATTGACACTGACCCGAGATCTCTGAACAAAAGCAGGCGACGCAAATATTTTAAAATATATCTTTTTTGTGCATTTTTTGTTAAATTTCAAAAATCTAACCAATTGAATTACGGATATAACCAATCAAAGTGTTTAACTCTAGTACTCCGCCCACATATTTTATAATGAGTCCACGTTGACTGTGTCACGAAGGTCTGCTGTATGTACGGGGAGCTATCAACTGAATAAAAATAAATTTATTCCGTATAAGTGGTGTAGTAAATTGAGCGTACCCCAAATTTTCCGCTGTCTCAATTGACTTTAGATACACTTTACCAGGTTATCCCCCAAATTTGAAGTTAAAGGTAAAGTTAATTAAACAGGATTTTTTCACGATGAATTTTTAAAATTTTATTTGATCTCCATTTTGCTTAGCCATCTTAAATTCATACCACAAATTACCAGTTTATATCTACATCACACTTATCCTTGCACAAAAAATGAAATTAGTATTTTCATCATGGATTCGTATCAAAATGTTACCACTTCATTCCTATGTAACACTTGATTTTTACATTGTTTCGCCATATTTGGTTTTTACCAAAATATTAACAGGTCATACCCAAAGACCCTTAATTTTTGACTCAAATATGAAGTCAATTTGGTAAGAAGATTTTAAGCTATGTCGCGAACTGACAGACAGACAGACGGAAAGACGGACAGACGGAATTGATAAAATATATTTTTTGGCATCTAGGGACGCTAAAACGTGGAGATATGTAAAACCTGCAAGGGTGATTTTTTTTCACAATTGCAAACATTTTATTTGGCCTCAACTTGAATTAGCATCACAACTTTACTAGTTGACCCATATAACTATCATAGTTAGTTATGGCATACAATTTGAAATCTATCCATTAAGTCGTTTTTTCAAGCTGAATTTTTAAATATTTTATTATGCCGCCATTTTGTTCCGCTATCTTGGATTCATACCAAAATTTTACTATGATTTAGACAAACTGACGAATATAATAAAAATATTTTTGGCATCTTGGGACGCTAAAATGTGCGGATATGTAAAACCTGAGAGGGTAATTTTTTACGATTACAAACATTTTATTTGGCTGTGATTTTGTTCGGCCACCTTGAATTAGTACCACAATTTTACTAGTTAACCCCTATACCACAGTTAGTTCTGACACACAATTTGAAATCAATCCATGAAGTAGTTTTTCAGACCGAATTTTTAAACATTTTATAAAGCCGTCATTTTATTCCGCCATCTTGGATTCGTTCCAAAATATTACCAGTTGTTTCCAACATAATACTTTGATGCTTGTGCAAAATTTCAGGTAACTTGGATAAGCAATTTTTTAATAATATTTTTTTAACATTTCACTAGGCCGCCATTTTTTCGCCATATTGGATTTTTTCCAAAATATTACCAGGCCATCCCCATATGAACCTTAACCTTTTATTAAAATTTAAAGTCAATCTGGTAAGTAGTCTTTAAGCTAGGCCGCGAATTGACAGATAGACAGACAGATCGACAGACAGACGGACCGACGGAATTAACAAAACAACATTTTTGGCATCTTGGGAAGCTAAAACATGAAGATATGTATTACCTGAGATTTTTAAACGATTATAATACCCATTTTACGAAAGAAGTAAATATACAAAAATTGTACAATTTATAAAATAAAAAATACAAATTTATTTTGTAGCTAAAAATTCCAGCAAACACTTTATTATGTACATTTATTTTTGGATCATCAAAAAAGAGGGTTTTCTTTAAAGGGTAATTTTCAACGATTTGTCAGGCCTAATAATAAATGGCGCGAAACGAATGACGAGATATTACCGCATTCATCAGGTTTTAGGGGTTATCCACTGAAAATTCACTTATGGCAAGAAATCGATTTTGTTACGGCGGATACCCACATCAAAGCGGCAGACAACGTGAAAGAATTTATTTCCAACCATAAAAGAGATAAAACTGCCAAAAAAGTAATTTATTATATCACAAAATATTAGATAATGACTCCACAGCCACGTCTTCCTTCATAACAAATGTGAGTGACATGAAACGCTTTACATATTTTCCTATTAACCTTGGCAGTAATTTTTGTTTAATTGTAAAATGTTATACTGAGCAGATGCTAAGAATTATAGCAAATCAAGAAGGCATCTTTAAAGCCCTATATCTTTGACTTAGATAAATAAAATCGAATGCGTTAAGAGCCTAAAAGCGTTTGTATTAACATTATCACCACTCAATATACACGGCATTATCTAATATGATAAAAAATTTTCAAAATTTTAACTCCTCCTTAATTTTGATAAAATATAAGTGCTAAAATTGGCTAAAAAGGCTTTAATTAAAGCTATGTTTTTTTTTGTACAATATGTATGTAGTATAAAGTGATCAAGAAAGGTGATATTTATAAAAAAATATTTAAAAAAAAACTGAATCGACTTAAAAAAAAAGGCTAAAAAGTTATATATTCGTTAAATATAGACTTTTGGGAGCCGACGCCCAAAGCAGCCTCACCCAGCCATTAGAAAATATAGTTGATATATTTTATAGTGCATTACATATAAACCAAATATATAGCTAGCCTTATATCAGATAGATAGAGAGTATGGAGGGGTGACTTGCGCCAACCTATTTCTTATGCCTCTCAGGTGGGCCCATTGTAACCTTCTTCGGAGTTTTGCTCATCGAGCCAGTCAACAGCAATGATGTAGTTCAGCACCGTAGCGGCCGAGCAGCCTCCGATTGTTCCAGTTTAGGGTGTTATCCAGGATGACTCCCAGATACTTGACCTCTTTAGACGGACCGAGTTGCGTACCGAACAGAAAAGGTGGTCTTACGTTGACCAGGTTTCTTTTTCTAGTAAAGAGTACCAGCTCGGTTTTTGTAGGGTTCACAAAGAGTGCGTTATCTGTGCACCATTTTTCTACGAATCTTAACGCAGCCTGCAGGGTTTCACACAGGACGTTTTCAAATTTTCCTGTCAGTAGAATAGTGATCTCGTCTTCATAATCGGTTGTGTAGAATCCGTATTCTTTAAGATTCTTAATGAGGATGTTGACTACCATGTTCCAGAGAAGCAGAGATAGCACGCAGACCTGAGAGCAGCCTCTGCTCACAAGTGCTCACATCGTGGTGTCTTCCGTTTTAAGTTCGATTGTTCTGTTCTTTAGCATACAGCCAATCTAGCCAATAATGGTTGGATCTACGCTGTGCCTGGTCAGAGCTAGTACTACATTTTTGAAGGTCGCTTTGTCGAAGGCGCTTTCTATGTCTAGAAAAGCTCATAGAGCCGACTGCCTATAGAAAAGCTACTCTTCTATTCTCTGAACCACACAGTGCACAGCGGTTTCTGTTGATTTTTCAGGTTGATAAGTATGTTGGTTAGGTTGTATTTTCAGCAAAGGCAAATGTTCATCCCTAATCTATCTGTCACAGAGCCTTTCCAGAGTTTTCGTAAGAAATGAAGTTAGGCTGAGAGGTCTTTGGGTGGGAATAGTCGTCTTTTCCAGGCTTAGGGATAAAGACGACCCTCACGTCTCTCCATTTCATAAGTACATAGTTTACGGCTCGGCATACCTTGAATATAAATTCTAGGTGTCTGATAACAACATCCAGAGAACACTGAAGTATAGCCGGGAAAACGCCGTCAGTTCCCATGGACTTAAATGGTTTGAAGGTATTGATTGCCCAAGCTGTTTTGTCTTTTGTCACCACTGCGTTTATAACCTCCCAGTTTGTTCCTATAGCCACTGGATGATCATCAGGCCACACAGGGCCTTCGGTGATGTCGATAACTTTGCATTTAGGAAAGTGGGTTTCCAGTAGTATTTTTGCCGTGTCTTAGGAGGTAAAGGTGTAAGTTCCATCGCTCTTCTTTAGACTTCCCGACTGCATAGCAACATCGTTAGAGAGGACCTTCTTAAGCTTCGAGGCCGACGACCTGTTGGAGACCTCGTTGCAGAAGTTCCTCCAGACTGTTCTTTTTTTAGCCTTCAGTTTTTTTTTAAATATCTTCAGATGTTTTCCATAATCTTCCCAGTTTTAAATTTTTTCAGCTATATTAAAAGCCTTCCTCGTATCTCTTCTGAGTTTCGCCATATCTCCATCCCATTCAGGGTTTTTGGTATTATCTTTAAAGGTGGGTAGAGGGCAGGAGGTCTCGAAGGCCGTCACCAGGCTGTCATTTAGAAATCTGAGACAGTCCCCAGTCTCCTCCGAATTATTCAGAGTTCGTGGAGGGTTTCCTCTTTCTATTGTTTCCATCAGAGCGTTGACGAACTTTATAATGTCCGTTTTACGCGGGTTTCTGAACGGTATGCTGCTGGGTGGTTTGTCAAGAAGCTTATAGCATATCCACCTGTAATCTAATATATATCTTTTAAAACCGATGCCGGATTCACTTGCTCTCACGCTCCCTTTGAGGAACTGCGCAAGCGCAAACTGCTATTTCGATTCAAACGCTGAGCTCAAAGTCAAATGGCAATATTGACTTCCTATAGGAAATTTGTAAATGTCCAAAGAGACCAATAACGAGGTCGCATTTCGAGACATGCGCAGAAATATTTTGGAGGACTTGCAACTGCTAGCCAAGTTAGTGTATGAAGATTTTATTGATGGTCGTGTTAGACGATATACCTTGGTAAACTAAATGTAAACTATAAAGTAACTCCAACCCCAACAGCGACCAAATTTACTTCGTAGTTCGACTTCAAAATAGTGACGACACCCTCTCTGAATAACATATTAAAATTTGTATTAGGTTAGTAAGTTTAAGGTTACTGGTGAGTATAGGTAATACGTTTATGTATATTTTTTGATATATATTATTACAAATTAGTCTTTATTTAGGCATCCACTTCAAAATGTCCATATTTAAAGAATCAATCAAATGTTATTTTTTACCTTTTAGCGATTTTTTTTAAGTCGGTTCTATTCTTTTAAATATTTTATTACTCACTTCTTAGTGATTTACGTGTTTAAGAATATTATAGTTTGTAGTATATGAATATCCGTCCGTCCGTCCGTCATATAGTCACTACCATTTTTATTTTTATCATTTTCTTTTAAGTTTGAATATACAAATAAATTAAATTAATTACATATTTGCATGTTTTAAGGAAGCCCAAGTGAAAGTGTCCCGTTCTAGATATAGATTTTTGTGGAATTAGAAGTTTTCAATAACAATATTTATCCTAACCCTACTTTCGAACCATGAGTTGTTGTTTGGTTTGTAAAAACGACGAGAATAATGAAGATCTCCTTATATATTGTGATAGTTGCAGCAGACCATCACACAAAAAGTGCTCTGGATTAAATGCATCCGAAATTCGTGTTATGGAGCTTCGTGGTAAGCGTACCTTAAAATTTCACTGTGAAGACTGCTCAAAGGGTTTACTTATGGTTCCTGAGCTCATAAAATCTGTTGAGGAGCTGAAAACCGAGGTAGCTGAGTTAAACGTGGCCAGAAATTCGGTAAATTCAAATAAAACCTCCCCACAGGAGACTATTACTACCAACGAGTCTGTTATTAGTGAGATCCAGGAAAGGCAAAGAAGAGCAAACAACATACTGCTCTTCAACATGGATGACCAAGGCTCAGACAGAGAAGATGTTAACACATTGTTTTCGACAGTTTTGGGCAGTCCAGTAACCATAAAAAGCCTAGAAAGAATAGGTAAACCCAACAAAAACAACAGAAAAGCATTAAAAATCATTCTTTCGGATTCTAGGGATGCCATTAGTCTCTTGAAAAACAGACATAAATTGAAAAACACAAAAGTCTTCTTAAATTCTGACCTGACAAAGCAGCAGCGAGCACTTGAAGCGGCAGCTAAAGAAGATATGAAAGGAAGGCTCGAAAATGGCGAAAGAGACCTTCACATTAATTACTATATGGGCATACCAAGAGTTGTGCCAAAAAACGCCAATCGGCAGCCAAGAGCTCCTCACAATTAAGGCACTTTAATAATTTATCAGTGTTCTATCAAAATGTCCGGGACCTTAGAACGAAGCTAAGCTATCTTCTGGAAACTATTCCAACATCTGAGCATGACATTATCATCCTGACAGAGACATGGTTGAACAGCAACTTTTATGACTCTGAATTACACTTCGAGGGCTTTAATGTTTATAGAAGAGATCGTTCATCTGCCAGCAGTACTTGCACCCGTGGAGGTGGTGTGTTGATTGCCGTTAAAAAGACTATTATCAGCAAATGTTTGCCATCTTCACCGGACATTGAGCAACTTTTTGTGCTACTAGAAGCTGGCAAAAGTAAGCTACTAGTATGTACAGCATACTGTTCTCCGAAGTCACCTGCTGAAACATATGTACTATTTAGTAGTAGCCTAGATGCAATTACCGAGGATTTGGATGCTGATGTGTATATTGCTGGTGACTTCAACCTCCCTCACTGTGAGTGGGGAAAACTTGATATGGGTTCTACTGCTGAGGCTGGTCTAGGTGCCCCTCCGGCTGAGGTGGATTCAATACTTGTCATGTCACACTTGTGCTCCTATCATAACTTATACCACTGTAATACAAATAAGAATTCTTTGGAGTCAATCTTGGACCTTATATTGGGAACCGACCCAAACATTCGGGTGAGGGTGTCTGATGCACCCCTTGTACCTTCCGATGGCTACCATCCACCACTGGTTTTCGATGTCAGATTGCCAAATGTAAACAATGAAAATGAGTTAATTGGTGAAGACTATTACAGGGACTTTGATTCAACTGATTATCCTGGTTTTATTGATTTTTTGAGTCATATCAACTGGGATGGCCTACTTGCCGATAAACCCTTGGATGTTTTGCTTGACATATTTTATGATGTACTTTGTTTGGCAGTTGATGTTTATGTGCCTCTTAAAAGGTTTTCTAAAAGGAACTTTCCCAGATGGTTTGATCATAACCTTAAAAATATTGTGATCCAGAAAAAGAGTGCTCATAGGCAGTTTCAGATTACTCGTCTTCATTCGGACTACTTAGAGTTTTCTAGACTCAGAGCAGAGTGCAAGAGACTAACCAGGTTGGCTTATAGGGATTATATATACAATGTTGAATCGGCCTTAAGAACAAATGTTCGCAAATTTTGGAGCTTTGCCAACTCTAGGAGGAAGGTGCCTGGTATACCTGGTGAACTCACTTATAATGATAGAAAGAGCAGCTCTGGAATTGAAATTGCAAACCTCTTTGCTGACTTTTTTTCAAGTACTTACTCCAGCAACTCGGGTGATGTATCTAAGATTGTTTTACCTCCTTATAATTATAATAACAATATCTCTTTCCTTAATATATGCATTTCAGATGTTTATACTAGATTAAATAATCTGGATGTCCGTAAGGGCCCTGGACCTGATGGATTCCCTCCATGTTTACTCAAACACTGTAGTTTTATCTTAGCCAGACCCCTTTGCTTTATCTTTAATCTATCACTTAGTTCTGGCTGCTTTCCTTCTCGTTGGAAGATTAGTTTTCTTACCCCTATTTACAAATCAGGTGACCGGTCAAGTGTTACAAACTATAGACCCATAAGCATTTTGAGCACTATCCCTAAATTGTTTGAGACTTTTGTTTGTGACCACCTTTCTTCCATACTGGGTAAAGACTTGATCAACCAACAGTATGGGTTCCGCCCGGGGTCTTCGACTGAGCTCAATCTGCTCACTTACAGTAATTATTTGTTGAAGGCCTTGGAGAGTGGGTGTCAGGTTCATTCCATTTACACTGACTTCTCCAAGGCTTTCGATCGCGTTCATCATAAAATATTGATTCACAAACTGAGGGCTCTGGGTGTCGGTGGTTCTCTTTTGGAGTGGTTAAATAGCTACTTGACTGGTCGCCTTCAGCGGGTTCGCGTTCAGGGTTACACATCTAAAGATATTGAAGTTCAATCCGGTGTTCCACAGGGATCCCATCTGGGGCCCCTGTTATTTAATGTTTTTATCAATGATATTCAAGAATGTTTTCACTTTGGTAACTTTGTTCTTTTTGCAGATGACCTTAAACTCTTTCTAAAGGTGCTTAATAGGGATCATTGTGAACAGCTTCAGTCAGACCTAAATAGATTTGTCGCGTGGTGCGGTGCCAATTGTATGGACTTAAACGTTTCTAAATGCCACTGGATTGTCTTTGGGCATGGGAAAAACATAACTAACTTTCCTTACACTATCAAGGATGTTCCATTGTGTTCTGTATCACAGATAAAAGACCTTGGAGTTGTTTTTGATAAACAGCTCTCCTTTGTTCACCATGTGATGTTTATCACAAGCAAATCACTGCAAATGTTGGGTTTTGTCAGGAGATGCTGCCATGACTTTCACAATCTACAAGCCATCAGAACTTTGTATTGTGCCCTTATCAGACCTCATCTTGAATATGCATCATCTGTATGGTCACCTTGTTATCAAGTACATATAAACGCCATTGAGAGAGTTCAAAGGTCATTTCTTAGATTTTTAGCATTCAAATCTGGCCAGCCCCAAGTTCTGAGTTACAATATTCTGCAGCAGGAATATCATCTTAATTCACTATCATCACGTAGAACATCGCACGACTTTAAGCTGTTTTATAAAATTTTGAACGGCACCGTGATGTGCCCATCCTTACTAAATGAAATAGGTCTTCACGTACCTTCTAGGTTAACCCGTTCCGCGCGGCCATTCTGGGTACCTTTTCACCGAACTAACTATGGCCAGAACTCTTATTTAACTAGATGTTCAAATTTGGCCAATGAGCACTCTTCTTCTTTGGACTTTTTTAATTCCCGCACAGTCTTTCTAAAAGGATTGAATCGTCTTAATTTGTAATATAGACTTTGTGATTGTATTTTGTTTCTCTGTTCAAATGTGATAAAGTGACTAACTGTTAATGTGTGTATTAATTTGCATTTTGTAATATGTATATAATCTAACATTTTTTCTTTGTAATGGACTATATGCCCGTGGGAATATATAAATAAATAAATAAATAAATAAATATCCAATGGTATATAATATAAGACAAAAAGAGACGAATAGAGAGGAAAACGACACTATTAAAATAAGATTTTATATAAAATACTTAAGAAAAATAAATAAAAGTAAATTATTTTGAACAGCTACGTTTTTATGTTTAAGTAAAAAATATTTAATACTGGTATTTTAGTTTTCATTAACTATTATGATATTGATAAATATATATGTACCTAATTCTAATTTAACTCCTACTCACCAAGTATTAATTTATTAATTTGAAAATTTAAACTCAAAAGTTTCAAATTTTTAAAATTACATAACGGGATAGCAAAAGAGATATCTTTTAGCAAATGGGATTGTATGTCTATTACATATCTCAATACTTTAGTTTGAATAGACAATATGCGTGAACAAATATAATAAATATATATACAGGTCGAATTGAGAACCACCCTCTTTTTTGAAGTCGGTTAGTAATTTTTAGTAGGAAGATTATATATGGGATTCTTCCACACATCGAAATATTTTCGCAATTTTGGGATATGTTGCTCAACAGATCGAGATAAGAAACATATATCACTTTTATACTTATACAGGGTTGCCCAAAATTTTTTTAATAGAGATTCTGTTTTTTGCAATTCTTCTGATAATGTCCAGAGATCAATATGTTCCACACTATATTATATTTAGATCACTGTGTATATTATTTAAAAAAAAATCTTTATTTTCTTACTATAGTTCATTTAATTATTTTAATAGCAAAATCCCGGCTTATGATTAGATGTCTACGTTGGTTCTTTTTTTTAATTTATGAATCTATTATAAAATCTGCTTTTGATAAGCAGAGATTTAATAGATTTAAAATATATGGTAAAGTTTTTTAAATTTAAAAATGAGAAAGTATTTATTATAATATTTTAAAGTATTTATGTGTCACTTATTCGAACAGCGCAATGTCAATAAAGAGAACATACTACGTAGTTAATCCTTTCCGGTATCTCTTCACTTATTTCGTTTGAATTCGGAAAATGTGCTAATATTAAAGTGGCAATTCTCAAATGACATTACATAGGAGAAGTTGGCTTTTGTTAAGATGGTATTATGACAAATTTTCAAAATATTCCTAAAGTAAGAGTAAGGCTATTTAATTAAGAAAGAAGCTATACAGGAAAATTTAATGTAATTAATCTAGGCAAAAAAGAATTCAAGCCACTTAATTTATTTTAAAAGTTTATTATAGTAAATTTGAGTTGATTTTGAGTTAACTTAACCCCTAACAGTTTTTGTACTTAATCTAAGCTTAAATCTGTTAAACATCACCTTATAAAAAGCAAATTGTGTAACATAATATCCAAAAAAACAAATCGTCTATATTAAAGGATATATTTAAAAAAAAAATTAGAAAACATGCAAACAAGATTTTCTCTGATTCGTATACATTCTATGCAAAAGTCCAGCAACAAACTCTAGTTTGTACTAACTATTTCACTATAGTATATTATAGTTTGAAATAAAATATATGTGTGTACTCACACAAATATTTTGCCTAGGTGTACCTTTTTACCCTTGTGATTACCTAAATTATATGTTTTAAAATGAAAAACAAAATTCGATTTTGAAGTATGAATATTTGTGTATATTGACATCGACAACTTAAAAGCTCCACGTCTCATCAGCTCGGGAAGATTGATGAACATACAATAAGATTTTGCTTAAAAGATAAAAAGCTGACAAACTTTACTTCACCTGTTCGTTATAAAGCAACCGGAAAGTACATAAATTACAAGAAAAAAAAAACAAAATAAAAATTTACCACTATAGCCTAAACCATAAATTCCTTGTCCAGCGAAAATATATGGATCGTAATAAACCTAAGACTGTAATATTTCTACTCATGTGACATTCTAAAGCAAAAACATGGAAATAATATTGATCGTGTTTGAAATAGTATGTATTTTGATTTTGGAAATAAACATTAGTAAAACCGATATAAGTACTTGAAAACTGTACCTTTTTTAGGGACGGATGGTTATTTGGTTTCCATAAATTATTAATCTTTTCTCTATGCAATATATCATATTCCCATTATCAAAATAGTATAATGTGTCTCCATTTTTTGGAGACGCATATAAAAAAGTCGATGTAAAAGGAAAGTTAGTTAGTTACCTGATTTTTTTCAACAACAAAGTTAAGAAGATTGAACTCAAATGGCGGTAAAACTATTCGATATAGTTTAAAGAAGGATTACTTAATTTTCAAGAATTTAAAACTAAAACGGTACCAATACGGTATCAATACTATTATTAGATAAATTGTAAACAATATTGTGGTAATAAAAAGACGGGAAAGTTGAAATTATTTTAGTTTTCAGGCAAACTTCTTGGTATTAAAGCATATACATTATTTCATTCGCTAACTCTAGAACAGGCAACATAGAATTAAGCATGTGAAAAACAAGATGGATAAATTCTTGCAGTGAATAGAGTTAGTGGACATTATGGTAAATAAATCACAAGAACTTATATAACTTACTATAAAGATCTTATCCCTCCAATTAAAAATAAAATATGGCATCTTTTTCAGCTTGAATTGAACTTAAACGACAACAACAATCAACTACAAGAAATTATTCCCACTCAAGCATTACTCATGCGTATATCCAAAAACCTATTTGTCATTTATGTATCAACTACACAATATACTTCATATTCGTACAATATAGAATCCTCACAGACATAAGAAATAGATATAATATATCAAATAAAACAAATGTATCTCATATTCTCTCTCTATAATACTTCAATTCTTAAAGAAGGTTAACCTATATAACACAATATAAAATTATCACATCATGAACAGGGCTCTAAATGGCCATTAGATTCCGATGAGCCTACAAAATATCCAAAATTCTCTCTCTGTCTCTTGCTAGAGTCTGCTCTTGAGACTTGTAGATAGAGCGACGTCGACAGAAAAAGGGAGATACACATGCGAAGTAGATATAAAAAGTTGTTTTTTAGGTAGACAAACAAAATGGTTATAACGAACATTGTTGTTACCTGTTACGAATCCAAATAGTTGCTTTTATCTGATAGACGACATTAAGAGGGATCTTAAAATATAAAAAAAAAACATCCAAGTAGCGCCATACAATGATTACGGTATGGAATGAAGTTATTTGTGTAACTTTTTGATTTATTAAAATCCATCGTCAGGAGCCGAGAAATCAAGATTCTTAGTTAGATAACCGATTAACAAGACTATTTTTTTACGTATATAAAACGAGGGTGTGCAGATACAAGAGTTTTTTTAAACTACTGTGTCACTTCAACCCCCCGCAAGGGTAAGCTTCAACCCTTAAATTAAATGGGATTAAACTTTATGGGATATCTCATTTTAATGGTCATCAAATTCTCTTTTTAACAGATCCATCATAAAAATAAGGAAATGTTTTTGTACATCTCTCATTACACTTATCACTCAAAAAAGTTAATCTAAATTCCAATTTTATCGTTTGAAGAAAGGCATAGTTCTAGTCTTTTTGTTATTAGTCAAATCTTAATAGTGTTGGTGTTGTGGAATTCTATGTTTGTGTAAAATATTTATAAATAATGGTTCTTCCTTTGAAGTGGAGGCTAAAGAGTATTTACATTTAATTTATTTAAATTTAGTATCTCGTAGGGTTTTGTCTGTGACTATTTATAATTTTATTTTGATCTAAAATGGTTTATTCTACTGCAGAAAGAGTATCGCTGATTGAACTCTATTAAGAAAATGGTAGATGTGCTAATATTGTAGCACAGGTACTTAATCTAATGAATCCAGATGAACATGTCCAAAAATATATAATTGAACTGGTAGCAAAGTTTAGGGAGACAGGATCAGTGGCAAACCGAAAACCAATCGCTTCAAATCTAATAATGGTGGGAAACGAAGGAGTGGAACTTGCTGTTTTGGACCACTTCAATATGGACCCTACATAAAGCTACTACCTTTAGTGTGTGGCATACTTCGTACAAGTGTTCTACAAAATTCATCTTGTACAACGATTAAACGAAGACGATTTCGATAGACGTTTGGAGTTTTGCGATATTATGAGTGAAGGAATAATAAATAATCCGAATTTAGTGTTCAACATTTGTTTTTTGTAAATGCGACTGGTAATCGTCGCAATTGTGGATATTAGTCTAACGAAAATCCATATCTATTCCCTTAGGTTCACCCTCAATATCCTGTGAAATTAAAGATATGGATTAGAATTTATTTTTTTCTCCCAGGAAATCTAAATAGAGCAATGTATCTGCAGTTTTTAGAAGACGCTATCGATCCTGCATTGACAGAAACGCTTGAAAATAATGACAATTACAATGCCAATGAGTTGATATTTCAACAAGATGGTGCAAAATAATGGTTTAAATCGGGCGTAATCCTGGTAGATGGTTCGGCCGAAAAGGAGCAATAGAATGGCCTGCAAGATCACCTGACTTAACCCCTTTATAATTTTTATTGGGTCACTTAAAAACTGGGATTTATAAAACTCAACCACAGTCATTAAATAATTAACGTTAATGGATCATTGATGAATGTCGGGCCATTACACCAAAAATGTTTCATAGTGTCCGAAACCATTTTGAATAAAATCTCTATTATTTGATGGATGCAGGAGGCTAACACTTTCAGCACTTATTATCATGAACAGTGAATTAACAAAATTTACATCTTGTATTTTATTGTAAACCAAAACCTTACCCATACCGTAAAGCTCAAAAAAAAATTTTTTTTCCAAAAAAACAATGTCATTCATAAAATTAACACAAACATCGATACAAATTTATAGTTTCATAAAACTTGACTTATTAAATACCTAACTACCTACTTAATTTTTAAAAATTGCTAGGCCTTGATAAGAGAATTTAATGACCTTTGAAACGAGGTATCACTTGACCTTTAATCCCATTCAGTATTTTAAGGGATGCAGCTTACTCTTACTGGGGGTTAAAGTGACAGAGTTGAAAATAAGAGAATTTTTTTTTTCTCGATAAAAAATCAACGGATTTCAACATTTTTTCACCGAGCAAAGAATTTTTCTTTATATTGCTCTGTCCTTATGCCCCAACGAATGTATCAAATTTGAAAAATTACGATGCGTTGAAAAGAGATAAATTGACCAAGAGAAATTACTGGAAATTATTTTCAAATTCGAAAAATAACCGCTAGGGGGCGTGACAGCAACTCAAAAATGAAAATGTCTATTTTCTCTTGAATTTTCCTAATTAACCCGTTCGCTGCGCCATTATAATTTATTACTTTTGCCAGTAGCTAAACCATTTTTTCATAGCTACTACTAGTTTATATATAGTAGTAAATATAGTCTATTGGCTCATTCCTAGGTACATTTACCAAGAGTTCATTACGTTTTAAAAAACAATATCTTTCAACCCTGCAGATAAAGCTTGCCAGTTTGGAACTCCGGGCACTGGCGTCAAGATTGGCGCAGGTGGCATATCTGTATCTGAGTCATCGGTACCGTCTTGATCATCTAAATATTTTAACTGTTATAAAATAAACATTTAACAAAAAAGCATTCAAAATATTTACCTCTGTCGTTATTCTCATCCACGTTGTTTTCACGTATGGAATGGGCATCACTGCTCTCATTATCCTACCAATCGCTGCCACTCACTTCAAATTGAGCACGATTTTCTTCATCACTATTATGTAGGTACCATTCCAGTTCACTGTCTGACAGTTTATTTTTATTTTTAACACGCAATTTAGGCCGCTTTATGCCCGAAGGACCTACCTCACTGTCCATATTATAAACCGTAAACAAATACTACATAAATAAACTTAAATAAACCTGCAAACGAAGCAAAACACACTTTAATTTAATACCTTCTTAACACGCTGACCAAAATTCGTGCACCCCACATCTATGCTGAATTTATACTGAATATATAAAGCAACGTATGCGCTTGTCGTACATAGGCGACATCCGCATGGCGTGGGTGAAGCATATGTCGCTGATCGGCGACATACGCAGCGAATGTGTTAAGGTATGTCGAAAATATGAGCATTATATTCCTCAGGCAATGATGCTTCCTTTTTACTATTTATCTTTTTTTTTTCTATTTTCAATAATAAAGTGGTGGAGAAGGTGAAACTTTTTTTTTCAAACTCACCGTAATGATTCTATTAGATAGCTTTTTTTAGTAATTCTTCGATTATAACGGATTTTTTCGAAAAATCAACTTTTTTGTCATAACTTAATTTGAGGTTATAAAAGATATCGAAGAGTGAAATAAAAAATCCACGTTCGTATTTAAATTAAAAAGTTGTTGATGGTCGCCTTAATCCGAAACGTATTTATGAAGTAAAAATTATTTTCATCTGTCATTTCAACTAAGCCTACAATTATAGAAAAACCATAAAATGTATTTTTTATTTTTTTTAGTTTTTCTAAAATTATAGGCTTAATTGAAATGACAGGCTTTATTATTGTCACTTTTTCACCTCTACAAATTGGTGAGGTTACTGTTTCAATCCGACGTTTTGGATTCAACAAAAACTTTTTTAATTTAAATATATTAAAATAAATTTTGACATCAAGTTCAATGTAATTGGTTTATCCAAAACAGAGATATGAAGAATGAGAGTTTGAAAGAAAAAAAGTTTAACAATCCCCCATCACTCTATTATTTAAAGTAGAAAAAAAAGATAGATTATAAAAAGTTGCATAATTGCATGAATAAGATAATGCTTATATTTCCGACATACCGTAATTAAGAAAAAGTCAAGAGAAAATCGGCATTTCAATTTTTGAGGTGCTGTTACGCTCCCTAGCGGCCATTTACATTTTACTCGCGTTAATCTAAAGAACCCATGGTATTTGCAACGAATTTAACAAACGTGAAATTAACTGATAGTATGTTTATTTGTTATAGTGGCCAATAAATCAAACATGGCTACTTCCTCGCTAGTAATAGTTAAACAATTTATTTTTTTTTGATTATTCAAAGAGAATTCCCAAGCGATATTGGGCATCAGATAAGAATGCATATTTTCTTTTGTAAGTTATTGCAAATACCGGCTGTCACCACTATGCTGCAAACAAAATACCTTGTTAGAATTTTTACAAGTACCTAAATAACGACAGAAAATGATATTATTTGCAATATTTTATAAATCGGCCAGTAGTAAAATAAATATCGGAACTGGCAGGCTAGTTATATCGAATGCTGGTTAGAAATTCATACAAAGAGGTTTACATTGATATTTTTAAAAATAAAGTGAATTGCAGACATCGTTAACAGAAGTTTTACCGATTATAAGAAACGTTACTGTCAAACCGTTGTTTCTCCAATATTTAATGAGCCTCGAAACAAATTTATATTTCTATAAATTGTTATGAATTATTATTTATGTGAAATATCAATCTCATATTTAAATTCAAAAATAAATTATAACTCTTTATCTGTAGGGATATATGTTAACAAATTACTACGTTATTTAATGCATGTTGAAATACCAAAATATCTCTATATATTAAAAATCAACTCACTTTTTGTAATAACGAATAATGAAATATCTATTCTAAAATATCTCTATGCATATATGTTGCTCGGTAAAATAAAATAAAGAATTGTGACACAACTCATTGGAATATGACGCCTGGATTTATGTGACACAGAAAATTCAGCTTGCCAACTGCGAACTTGGCAGCGTTAAATTAAAGCCCCATGACAGTTCACAATTCTGGTTAAGCGAGGAGCATTAACAAATCTACTTACGCTATGGCATCAATCATGTCTAGACCCATCTCAACGGTGCACTGTGCATGTTCAGGTCTGGGCTCGGGTAAACCGGAGACGCAGTAGTAACAATCGCCTAAAAGCTTGATCCGGAGACAGTGATGTTCGGCTGCCAACTTATCGAACCTAAAAAGGGTATTATTTTAATTTCTACTTCCTCTATATTACTGCCCATATATTATTATATCAATATAAAATATAAGATATACATATAGGGAAAGTATTGTAAACGAAAACATTTTTTAAAAGTTGAGAGTTTTGTTTGTGTGTTTATATTTTATTATGATGTCGGAGATTAGGTGAGTTAAAAACTAAATTAAATTTGTAATTTTCTTTGGATCATATTGATTACATATATTTTTAAAAATCTTTGCGTCCTTTATAAAATAAAAATATTGTTTAGATACACTGGTGAAGGCAAAAACTTGCCGAAACGTTTGTAAATAAAAAAAATGCTACATACAAACTAAGTCTTTGTTTCATATATAAAAAATTAGGAACAAAATACCCAAGAAAACGGTTTTACTGTATATATATATATATATATATATATATATATATATATATATATATATATATATATATATATATATATATATATATATATATATATATATATATATATATATATATATATATATATATATATATATATATATATATATATATGTTGCAAGTGCTACCAATTTCAAATTTTATATTGGTAAATGGTTGGTAAAGGGGAAAGATTGTAGTCAAAGAACAATTAAATGTCGTTTTCGGTTCAAGCGGAAATGCTTTCAATTTTTATTTTGTTAATGGAACACCCTGTATACTATTTTATTTTTGAATTCTACACAAAATGTTAACTCTAAAATACGCAGTGAGACTCTATCTCAATTCTTGATAGTTTTCAAGAAAGAATAAAACCTTAAAATATCAATGAATAATTCCTTGCATTTCTAAAATTCTAAGGTGCAGAATTCTTATTATTGTTAATATTATTAATATTTTTTTATCCGGTTTAGAGTAACACTTGTTTTTAGATTATTATGTATTTCCCGCGTAGTGCCGACAACAACAGGGATGATTATTACCTTGTCCATTTACAACATTTGTTGGATTTCGTCTCATAATGATAAGTATTTACTTACTTTTTTAGTGTGTGTTCATGTTAGCTGCGAGCGGTACAGCAAACTCCACAATAAAGGTTTTTTCTCATTTTTGGGGGTTATAGAATATTGTTTGGGATCAGTCTCTCAGTTTGAATTTTTCTGTTCCAATACAGTCAGACATTGGTGGTGTTTCATACTGACAGTAGGAAACAGTATCTGTACAATTCCATCTGCATTTTTCGAAGTTTATAGTGTATATTTTTTTTCCATTCTGTTATCGAGATATTCTTGCGGGATAGATATGGTATAACTCGCGATTATATCATCAAAATATTCATCTTCTAGGTTACATATATGGCAACTGACATTATCAATGTTTTCGCCAAGAATTCATCTCTTGTACCCGTTCTTCGGAATAACCTGATCTTGAATAGCTTCGATAAAGGCTTCTGTGTCCCAAAACATATTTCCGGTCCGAAGATAGCAAGTAGGCGCTGCAATGACAACAGCTTCGCTCCCGATATTGGCTAGATACCTATCGTGAAGCGGTTTAATTCGACACTGTTGGAGTTGTTGTTGTGGTGATGCACTTTCGGTGATAGGGTTAAAAGTTCTGTGAAATAATTTTTTAGCATTTGGCTGATCAAAAAAAAGCGAATATTAGAAAAAATAGCTTTTTTGTCTGCTCGGTTAACTGCCATGTGCAACTCGCTTGTTTCTGATTTCCCCCTAGAAATATTTTCTGAGGTTCGCCAACTGGATGTTGAGTCTAGTTATTACGTCGGGTATTCCGTGTTCGCCGAGCTTACGCAATAAATGGAACTTTTGAATCGACGATCTTGGGAGGTGAACTCGGTGCCTTCTTATTATGGTTGTTATTATTATTATCACTATTTAATTGTAGAACATAAAAGAAAGATTCAACTAAAGCTGCTTTAGTTCCATTGGTAATAAATCCGGTTTTTATATTTTAGAATTTAACAGTGCTTTGTTCCGAAATACATGTTGAACGAAACAACCATAATAATAAAAGTGCTGGAAGTAAGTATCGTAGGTCAATTTAAACAAATTAGAAATGTAATATTTATCGTTTACCAGTCTAAATTTAAAAAAATGTAATCGCATAGTTTAAATAGAAATATGTAATAAATATCTTATATGGGTATAGGATCTAATACACGAAAAATATTTAAAATTATTATTGATTGGAAATTTAAATTGTGATTAGTTTTATATGTCGTCCCATTAAAATCAAACGCGAAAATATTTTTTGTGTCCTAACTGTCACGTCGAGTAAAATTAATTATATAACAAAGAACATTTATAGTATCTAATTATATTTATCTTCAATGGTTTCTTTTAAGCGGTAAATTTTCTATACCGGGAACTTTTAACGTTATAAAAGTTTCACTCGATTTAGTTCCTCCCATAGTCATTTATTAACACAATTGAAAATTGAGAAAAGAAGCCCATTTTATGGTCAAATAAAATACAGGTTAATTTATTAAAAATATGAAGTCCGTATTTAGTATAAACAACTGGGACTTTAACTTTTTGTTATGAATAAAGTTAAAAAAATATTTATATTTTAACATTCAATCTATTAAGGATTTTTATTTTATTGACAGTTAAGGAAAATGTCGCGCTATAGTGATAAAAAAACGCTAAAATATTAAGTTTTCAATTTTTTAAACTTTATTCGCACAGTATTTATACAAAATATACATTTAAGTGTTCCGTTTGCTACATCCAATGTACAATTTTTAAAAACTTAACACTTAAAACTTAAAACTTAAAACTGCGGCAAATTTGGAATAAGTTCGAATCTGTTTACTTTACATTTCTTTTCATTTTTTTAAAGGAATTATCAAATAATAAGTTAATTCAAAATTACTCTTTACAATCAACTCTGATAAATTAAACTTAACACATTGAAAGTTCTTAAAAAAAGACCCGAATAACTAAATAATGCAAATACAGCCTGTAAATACGTACAAAATATACATTTTCTAACCGATTGTTATGCCTTGCTCAAGTCCGTATTAACCAGATTAAGTTTTCAATTACTAATCAGATACAGGGTTTAGTAAATAAGTGCGACAAACTTCAGGGGATGATTCTGCATGAAAAAATAACGACAGTTTCCTATATAAACGTATATCCGCAAATGATTCGTTTTCCGCGATACGGGGTGTTAAAGTATTGCTCTAAAACCGGTCGAGATATGCCAATGAAATTTGGTGGGTTTTAAGAGGTAGTTATTACGCGTTTTTTGACATGCAATTAAGAATTTTATATTCATCATTGGCGCACATACGGGTAATGATTTCAATTTTTTTAAAGAAAAAATGATACGCCACTAAGACATTTCAAATTAAAAATGATTTTTGAATTTCTCGTTTCGCCTTTTTTTCGTATGGAGTGCGGTTTTAATGCAAAAAAATAAAACATCTTAACGCGTATTTTTCATTTATTTAATACATTATCAAGAACTATCTAATACAATAATATTAAACCAGAACAATAACAGAAAATAATACTAATAAGATTTTACATAGGCATAAAGCTACAACAAATGTTGAAAATGACCTCCCTCAGACGTGACACAAGATTTAACTCTTCGCCTCACTGATTATTGTATTCGCGAAAATATTCCAGGTATATTTCTTATTGTTTCACAGCCGGTATAATTCGATTCCTTAGGTCATTAACATTTTCGACGGGAGTGGAATAAACTAATGTCCTACGAAAACCTCAAATGCAAAAATCTAGGGATTTAAATCCGGCGATCGAGCAGGCCAGTTTTTCGTACCGTCCCTTCATATCCAACGATTTGGAAATTTTGTAGTGATTACGTACATTAATGCTAAAATGGACTGGTGCACCATCATGTATAAACCATAAGTGTTGTCTCAGCTGTAGAGGAATTTCTTCAAGAATAACTTTTATCTCTTCTTGTAGGAAATTAAGGTAAAGCCTGTTAGTCATTGTGGGAAGAAATGTGGACCGATTAAATGATCATCAATTACCCCAAGCCACACATTTATTGAAGACTGATGCTGAAAATGAGCTTCAAAGATTCCATGTAGATTTTCCTCAGCCCACAAGTGATATGGAAGTGTTATGGAAATTTCGTATACACTGTCGACCAAAAGTTTTAAAAGACCATTTAAAAAATTTGGAGTTTGAGCGATTTGATCAAGAATTCAATGGCAAAAAAATTGATGCGGAAAAAAGTCTCTAGGTAGTAGAGCTTGCCACGTTGAATATGAAACGAATACAATCGCTGTTCTTTGAGAATTCGAAATACAGTAAAATTACTTACATTCAATATGTTGGCAATTTGTCGAGTACCTGTTTGAGGTGGCTCGTCAATTAACTCGAAAACTGCCTCTTCTAGCTAACAGTTCGTACTTCTCGAGGGCGCCCGCAGTCAGCCGTTTGTTTCTTAAAAGTAGCATTTTCGCTTAAACGTTGGTGAACACGAGCAAATATTGTGTGATGGGGTACCCTTCGTCCTGGAAACAACTCAGTATGCAATCGTCGAGCTTGCCGACCATTCCTATTACTTCGCCAATAAACAAAATGTATATCTGACAATTCTGCATTTGTAAAATGTTTCATTCTTTTTGATAAAAAAAACATGTATTGCTTATTAACAATAATATGAAGCTTAAGAATGAAGAAACGCTAATTTGACATTTCGTTAAAACATTCGTATTTAACAGGTAAATGTTGACAGTAGCCTATCAGGTAATGTATTAAAGAAATGAAAAATAGGCGTTATGATATTTTATTTTTTTTGCATAAAAACTGCGCCTCATGCGAAAAAAAGGCAAGAGAGATTTTCTGTTACAAATTGAACTAAGAATTCAAAAATGATTTTTAATTTGAAATGTCTCAGTGGCGTTCAATTTTTTCTCTAAAAAAATGAGATCATTACCCGTACGCGCGCCAGTGATGAATATAAAAATTTTAATATCAAAAAAATGCGCAATAACTACCTCTTAAAACCCACCAAATTTCATTGGCATATCTCGACAGGTCAGATTTTAACAAAAACTTTAACATCCCGTTTCATGGAAAACGAATCAATTGCGGACATACATTTATATAGCAAACTATCATTTTTTCATGCGGAATCACCCCCTGAAGTTTGTCGCACTTATTTACTAACACCCTGTATATTTTTATATATATAAAACGATATATAAGAAATAATGTGAAATTTAACGTCCTAATAAATTTAAGAATATATATGTAGCGGGTTTAAGACATAAATAAAAATCTCTTTTTCTTAAAACAGAGCCGACGTTGCGACTATATATTTAGTCTTCTTCAGGGCTAAAAAGAAACAAAAAAAAATTGTTGTTTATTTCTTTTATAAAAATAGACTGGTGTACACGTTTTTTTTCAATAATACATGAACTGTATGAACAAATTAATTGAATAATTAATTACCAATTAAAACACAATTGGCAATTAAAAAAAACCACAGAGATTCCCGAAGTACCAGTACTTACTGAAGACTTTTTTCCTTTATAATACCAATTTGTATATCATAATTTTTGCAGGCTAGTAAAGATAATATATTTCTTTTAATTATTAAAAGCAATATAAAGTTATTTTAACAAACCAGAAAAGTTTTTTTTTATTAATAATACATACCTTTTTGTAAATATGGGATTTATGTCAAAACACAAAAGTATATACATGTCCATATAAAACCTAAGGAAGACGATGAGATTATAAAACATCACCAAAAAGTATCCTAATTGTAAGCGTGCATTTTATGACACCCACACCTTAAACTGCCTTTATATGCCACTAAACAACAAATTACTTAAGGAACTAAATTCCAACCTTGTCAATAAAATACCTTGTGGAAATTGCCAAAAATCATACATAGGTGTCACAAAACAATATTTAAAAAATAGAGTATACCATTATAAGAATGATTGTAGGGAACATTAACGCAATAAACCAGAAAAAAACGGCACTATAACACCATTTTAGGTTGGGTCACGATTTCGATTTTGATAACGTTGAGATACTGGATAGGGAAAAAACTACTTTAAACGTAATATCAGCGAAATGATTTATATAGACCTAAATAATACTGTAAATAATAGGACCGACATACAAGCTCTTAGTATCCAATACAACTACTTATTAAATGAATTTAAACAAACAATGATAAAATAATAACAGTTCTGCTACCAGATCTTAGTTGCTGTAGTCTGTCCATACTAAATGTCGGGTTGGTCATGTTATTGTTGTAAAAATAGTGACATCGTCTTCTTTAGATTTCATATGGACATGTATATACATTTGTGTGTATACATAAGTCCCATATTTAAAAATAGGTATGTATTATTAATAAAAAAAACCTTTCTGGTTTGTTAAAAAAATAAAATAAAAATAACTTTATATCGCTTTTTATAATTAAAAAAATATATTATCTCTAGTAGCCTGCAAAAAATTATATATATACATATTTGTATTATAAAAGAAAAAATGCATCAGTAAGAACTGGCAGTTCGTGTATCTCTGTAGTTTTTTTTTAATTGCCAATGGTGTTTTAACTAGTAATTAATTATTTAATTAATTTGTTAATATAGTTCATGTATTATTGGAAGTGTACCAGTGTATTTTTATAAGAAAAAGAAACAACAAAGTTTGTTGTTTCTTTTAAGCCCTGAAGTGGACTAAATATATAGTCGAAACGTCGGCTATATTTGAAGAAAAGGGGATTTTTATTTCTGTTCTAAACCCGCTACACATCTATTCTTAATATATAAGAAATTTTAAGTGCTAAAAAAAGGAGAAATTAATATGAGGAAATGTGCCTGAAGGGCCTATATTTCATCTAGTTAAACTAGTAGAAAAAAATAATTTATGCATATACACTCTACCTAAAAAATGGATAGGACTAGCCTAATACTGGCAATTTTAGTAGATGAAATCAACCGAAGCTTATAATTTATATATTTTTGAAGATTATGCTTTAGTTTATTGAATGAATTTTAGTTTATATAATTTACAAAGAAATTTTTGTTCGAAAAGTTCATTTTTCTAAAACGAATTCAGCATACTTTATGCAATATGCTCCGGTGTTTTAATGTTTTTTGTGACTAAATTTTGTGCAGCTGACAACTTCCTGTTAGAAAATTGATTTTATAATGCTTTTTCAGATTGGAACAGGCAGACACTCTTTATTGAGCTCTACTGGATTTTGGCTTTAGCAACTTCACTCTAAATTATTATTAAAACAAATTTCTTTCTAATGGATTATTTCGACCGTACTTTGAATAAACGAAAAAATCAAGTGTCAGGTATCGGTCCGTGGAAATAGTAATTAAAACTCTTTTTCATTTTTAGACACTCAATATTTTGGCAATTCTTTATTAGCTTCTTCAGGAGTAATAACCACAAAATCAAAAAAAAAATAGCAGACCTAAATTGTAAGAGATAACCATTATTTTTTAATTAAAAAGATCGCATAAAGTTAAAATCAAAACAACACCTACGAAACTCGAATTAGTGGCTAGAAGAATAGGGTCAACTATTTAGTGAACCGTTTTACTGAACAGAGATGAGAGTAAATTCTAGGGACTAACTCGAGTTTCGTAGGTGTCGTTTTATTTTTAAGTTTATACGATAATTCCTTTTTAATTTAAATATAATCGTAATCTCTCACAAGTTAGGCTTGTCGGTTCTTTTTTAATGTATATATAAATATGTATATATATATATATATATATATATATATATATATATATATATATATATATATAATGTGTTTTCATTCCGGGTGTACATCCGTTCACTACTGTCGTTCTGAAAAGAACAGTTTTGCTGACGTTTCGCCAAAATCACATTTGGAATTTTCGAAGCTTTCTTTCTCGCGTCCGAATAGAGACTGAAGTGTTGGTGACTGCGACGCTTCCTTTTACACCCCCACTCGGGGCCGAAGGTTATATCTGCGCAGGCGTTGGTCGTTATTTATGTTTTCCGGATGGTGCTGTTGTTGTTGGGCTAATTGTGCTTGAGTTTTTGCGATTTTAGATTTGTCGATTATTGTCTTCCATACTGTTGGTAGTTTTAATGATTCGTCCCTTTTGTTTAAATCACCTTGCTTTTCAATTTCTATGGCTTCTCGGATTATTCTGGTCTTATAATGTTCTATATTGGCAATCTCCCTACACATATCGAAATTTATTTTATGGCCGGTTTCCTGATGATGTAGGAATAAAGCTGAGGTTGTTTGTTTATTTCTGATGCTGAGTTTATGCTCTTCCACTCTTGCTGATATTCGCCTGTTAGTTTGCCCTACGTACAACTTTTTACAGTCTTGGCACGGAATACTGTACACTCCGTGGTTTTCCAGTTTGATTTTATCTTTTGGGTTTCCGAGTAGTTTACCTATAGTTGTTTGTGGCTTGTGTATTGTTTGTATTTTGTGTTTCCTCAGAATTCTTCCGATTCTGTCTGTTGTGCCTTTTACATATGGTAAGACTACTCGTTGCTTTCCTGGTTCATATTTTTTGTTGTTCGTTGTTCGGGAAACTTGTGCATTAATAGCTTTCTCTATGGTGCGATTTGTGTAACCATTTTTCTTTAAAGCACTAGATATTGCCTTAAGTTCGTTTTGTCTCGTCTGTGTTTCAGTTAGTCGCACGGATCTAGATATTAGAGTATTTGCCACAGCTTGAATTTATTATTTAAATATCTGTCTGTATGTGTTGGTTTTCTATACACGGTGTATTCGAAATGTCCCTTATGTAGTTTTGTGACCAAAACATCTAAAAATGGTAGTTTGTTGTTTTCCTCTACCTCTAGAGTAAATTGTATTCTGGGGTGGATTGAATTTACGTGAGTCAGAAATTTTTCGAGCTCTGCATGACCATGTTGCTATATAATTATGCGCAATTAGAGCAACAACAACAGCACCATCCGGAAAACATAAATAACGACCAACGTCTGCGCAGATATAACCTTCGGCCCCGAGTGGGGGTATAAAAGGAAGCGTCGCAGTCACCAAAAACTGCAGCAAAACTGTTCTTTTCAGAACGACAGTAGTGAACGGATGTACACCCGGAATGAAAACACATTGTATTTTTCCATCCGTGAAGGAGTAAAAATCAACATAATATATTTATATATATATATATATATATATATATATATATATATATAAATATATATATATATATATATATATAATATAAATATATATATATATATATATATATATATATATAGGATTATCATTGTTTATCAAATTGTTTAGTTTTTTTATATAATTGTTGTAACGGCGTAATTTTATTTGTACTGAAATGTGTTCGATAATTAGTTATATTGTTAGTAACTTGAGCTCTTAAAATATTTTTGTTATTATCAGGCGTATCATAAATAATATCTTCAACATCAGCAAGAAATTTTTTAACATTTAGTTGATCATTGGTAGGAGAAATTGTGGTTGTATTCGTCCTAATTTAACGTTCTACTGTGTGTTGAAATGCATATAGCCATGTTTTTGTAACTTCACTTGTAAGTCTTAACGGTTTTTTTTTAGTTTGATATCATTTTGATCTGTGGTGTATTTTAGCGTTTCCTCCTGATGAAGTCATAAATAAATGACGAAATATAGAGGATATCAGAAGTAAATTAGTTATTTATTTGACCTACAGACCGCATACCCGATATTAGTTTCCTTATTTATATATATATATATATATATATATATATATATATATATACATATATTTATATATATACATATATTTATATATATACATATATTTATATTATATATATATATATATATATATATATATATATATATATATATATATATATATATATACATATTTATATATATATATATATATATATATATATATATATATATATATATATATATATATATATATATATAAATATATAAATATACATATATATATATATATATATATATATATATATATATATATATATATATATATATTGGTTTTTACTCCTTCACGGATGGAAAAATACAATGTGTTTTCATTCCGGGTGTACATCCGTTTACTACTGTCGTTCTGAAAAGAACAGTTTTGCTGACGTTTCGCCAAAATCACATTTGGCATTTTCGAAGCTTTCTTTCTCGCGTCCGAATAGAGAGTCTCGTTTATAATGTAGTATAAACTACATTTATTTTCTAATAGCCGAAGTTTCGAAATAGTTCATTTCTAGTTCATTCAAGAAAATTTGTCAAATGATGTCAAAATTTTAGTTTTAAATAAACTAAACCTTCTTGTCTAAATATTTGGGATCTTTGTCAGGAAATTATTAAATTCTGTTATTAAATTTAAGCCAACCAAAACAATTTCTGTTTGCAGCCGGATTAATAGCAGCTGATTTGAATTTATTTTAATAAGTTTAAACACTATTAGTTTAGTCACCGCCAAACATTTTCAATGCCAATTTTCCATTTACATTTAGCTAACACATAATTTAATTCACGTTTAACTTTAACTCTATAACCATATTTTATGAGTAAAACCGTGTAAATATCCAGTTTAAATCTCAAAATTACATTTATCGCACATTTGTTTTGTCACCTATGTCATTACTTATTAAATCATTAGTTAAGTGTTGTATTTGAATAAAAATGTAATTTAATTTAATTGACTAATTTCACTGCCTTTGGTTTTTACAAAAGCAAATTTACCCAACAACACCTTTAATGGAAAAATAATATTTACAAAAACTTTTTATTAAAATACAATGAAATAAAAGCGATTAGTATAAATATGTTCCCAGGCTTTTATTTCAAGTCGACTATTTATAGTCCAGGAATAGAGATCTTATTGAAAAGTTTGGATTGGGTATGAGAAATAGTAGAGGAGAAATATTAATGAAGTTTGTCAAAGAAAATAATATGTATGTTTTAAATATGTTTTTCCAGAACACCTTGATGATTTAAATATACATGTAAAGCAAACAGCAACATCCAGAACAGAAAGAACACAAAATCTAAGTATAAAAAACAAGTTCTAATGAAAGAAAGAAGCCTATTGAGAAATGACCCTACAAAAATCAGGTTAAAATTGATATATGGACAAAACAATAAAAAGTAAGATCAGAGAAGACGTCAGACAGTACAAAAACGCAAGAATTGACGAAACATTAAAAAAGGGAAAAGTTTGAAAGACGTAAATAGAAAGAACCAAGACATCAAATAAGAAAACCTATACATAACAAAGTTTAAGAGATCACACAAAGCTACAGAAAAATACTGTCGAGTTTTATACGACACCAAAAAAATCGCCCACCTAAAAAAGAGAGAGAAAACAGATTGATAATTAGAAATGTGGGATCTGAAGAAATTTGGATGAAATAATAAATGCCATAGAAAATATTCACAACAACAAAGCAGCAGGTGAATATCAAATACCTATATGGAGATGTACGCCGTTATTAAAGGTCCTTAAAACTTTATTTGACAGATGCCTTGTACATCCTAAAAATACCAATACCTTGGTTGAACATATGTTCAAAAAAAGGAATAAATTTAAATTAGATAAGTATAGAGATAATATTAGCTTGTTGTCAGTCCTTTATAAAATTCCCTCTAGAATTATAACACATGGATTAACGAACAAATTAGATAGCTACCAACCATGCGAACAAGCAGGATTTAGAGGAGGATACAGTACTTTAGGTAATTAGCTTGTGAAAAGCAATAGTCAACTATGAAGAAGGAAAAGATTCGTTAGAAATATGGACAGTCCTAAATGCCTTAAGCAACAACAGAGTCGACGAAAGATACCCATCACTTCTCGAACAGACAACGAATTAGACAAGCCGACTGGATATCACTGCAGTTATGCACTTTTTCTAGAAGATGTGTTAAACTCGTTACAGTGGGTAAATAAAGGAATGTTAATTAACGGCGAACGATTAAGTGACTTAACGTTTGCATATGTTATCACTTTGAGCGCTAACATAAACGAAGAATTGCGGGAGATGCTGATGGAGTTAAATGAGAAGTCACAAGAAATAAGTCTGAAGATTAACTTTGAACTAAGTATTTTAGAAATTAAATTGCGGACGACCATCAGATACTATTAATAGAATGTGAAAAAATACAAAAGGTAGAAACATTTACATAACTAGGACAAAATGTTGAAGTATCAAAAAATGATCTAACAGCTGAATTGTATATGACAGGTTCTGAAGGTTACAACCAACATTAATTGAAATTAAATTTGTAAGATACATTGAAATTTAGAAAGTTTGATCAATTATTGTACTACCGGTGTACGGAAACATGAGCTTTAAACAAAAGTATAACCCATAAACCTCAAGTAACACACGAGCAACGGAGAGGAGAATCCTAAATATCAGACTTCTAGAATATATTTCTAACATCGAGATTCGAAGAATAACGAAAATGACAAATGTAATCCAACAAATAGGTATACTAAGGTGAAATTGGATGCGACGTGTAACAAAGGATGAATGACAACAGATCGACACGTCGCGCGTCGTATAGTTTAACGAAGACCCAGAGAGCGTAAAAGAAGCAAAGGCAGACCACAAAGTAGACCGACGACATAAACAGACTGGCGGGACACGATTGGATGCAGAAAGCAAACTACACAGAGACTTACATTCGACGATGAATGGAATAAGCTAGTGATGATGATGATTTTAGTCCAGTCATTAGAGAGAGTTTTGGGGTCTGTCTCAGGAATAAAATAATAATTATATAATACTTTTTTATTTAAATATTCCCCCGACGTATAAAAACGTGTAGAGCGCTCACATGTAGTCCGTCTGGTTCGACAAAAAATTGGATTTAGACCAATATCTTACCAACAAGAAAAGTATTTATGTTTTTTGTGCAGGCCTTATAGTTATTACCAAAACTGATTTTGAAAAAAAATAGATTTTTGAGGATATATCAAAATGCCATTCTTATCGTAAATATGGCGTAGAACTCTTTTCAATCCGTAAGCTTTTGTAAGCTTATGCTCAAATAAATCTTTTCAGGTATCTGAGGTATTCACTATAATATTTTTAAAAATTTGGCGGGCCAAAAAGCATGAAATAAAATTTTGACTCTATCTGGAGAATAATGTGTTCTATTTAAACGGTCTTTTTTTAATGTATGGGATGATTGAGTTATTTGCGTATCAAATGGCGACCATGATCTAGACTTCATAGAATTCAAATATTCAAAAAGTGGCCAAAAATATGTAAAAAAAACGGATTTTGGCCGATGTCGTACAAAATATTATATATAGAGCAAAATTGTTTAACTTAAAAATGTAAGGCGGATTATTACGAACAAGAAAGGTAATTATGTTACGTATTGAAAGAAAAGTGTTTTAGAAGTTATATAAAAATGCCAATTTTTAAAAAAAATATGACATGAAATTCTTTCCAATCGGTGAGTTTGTTAGCTTACACTTAAATAACCCTTTCTAGATGTATCTGAGGCGTTGACTTTATTTGCACAAATTTTACGCATGAAAAATAGCGATATATTATAAGAAATTTCGTAGTTTTTATTGTATTAAGTGGCAATTTCCAAAGGTTCCTTTGAGGAAAGTCATATGGTTATCAAGGGAAATGAATAAAAAATTAAAAATTACGTTTCAATATATGTAGAAAAAAAAATATTTTAAATGTGGGAGCTATATCCACAAATTATACGAATATTCAAATTTCATAATCCAAATCAGAGTAGTAGTCAGTTTCTTGCTCATTTTCATCAATTACACTATTTTGCATTTGCTGGGTTTCTTCGTCATCTCCTGCGGACAGTTCTTGTTCTGCGTACCTGGCATCGATTATAATATCTTGTTTAAAGTTGGAGCATGACTTTACTTGACAAGAACAACAAGTCTGAATAACTCAGGATTCCTGCTCTTAGAAAAGGACAAGTACAATTCTTTTCACACCTTTTTGTAATTGCAAAATATCATGCGTCAAAGCGATGAGGCAACTGGAGGTGTTGTCATTTGAACCAGTTCGAAGATATCTCCTACCTAATCAGTGATATTCAGTATATTTGGGGACTTTTTTACGTACTACACACTTTCTTAACTGAATTTCAAAAAAGACATATAAATACAAATAAACAATTATTCACAATACTTACATAAAAGTGCTGTATTGTATATTTTATTTTTGAATAAACACACCAAGTCGTTTTGGTGCGCACATACTTTGGAAACTTTGTGTGCTTTTTTCTACCATATGTGATGCTGGTTCTGATTCTGCCAGTCAAGAATGCCGTATAATCCAGTCTTCTAGTGTGGTGGCTCTATCTATGGTGTTGTGTAAATAAACAACACAATACTATCGGTTTGTCCGTTAATATTGAACTCGAATTAGCTGAGGATAATTATGCAATATGATGTTAGAGGAAGAAGTTAAATGGTTAATGATACCAGCCAACAAGTTCTTATTGTTTACTTTAAACACTAAGTTTATTGAACTATTGACTAAATTTAAAATAATAAAAAAATTGTATATAGCAGACATACTATTTCTTCATATCGTTCGTTAATGATTTAATTAACTTGAGGGTTAAACGTAGGAGGAGCGTTCCATGGCTCGTTGAGCCACTCGAACCTTATTTATTGACTTTTTCGTTAGTGTCAGGGTCTCTTCGCCATACGTCATTACCGGTAGGACGGATTGGTCAAACACCCTAGGCTTCAAGCATAAAGGGATATCAGTCTTGAAGACATGAGATTATCTCTGCCGATTCTTATTTCATGCCCCAGGTATTTGTAGGATGTGACTTGGGAAATTTGGTTTCCGTCTACCAAGATATTTCGGCTAGCAACTAGATTTGTCATGAATTGCGTTTTGGAAGTGTTGATTTTGAGGCCAACCCTGTGTGAAGCCGTTATGAGTTCCCTGAGCTATATTTCTGCCTTATACACACTGTCCGAGATCAACACGATATCGTCGGCGAAACGTAGGTGGGTGAGGTATTCCCCGTTAATATTAATGCCTGTGCCATCCAGATCGATGTTCTTGAACATATATTCTACTAGAGTGGTAAATAATTTTGGCGAGATTGTATCACCTTGCAGACCCCACGCGCTACTCTAAATTTGTCCGTTTCTTCATGCAGTCTGACACTCGCTGTTGCATTCTCGTAAATGTGTTGTATTACGGCGGAATATCTGTAGTCTATTCGACAGTCGGCAAGTGCTTTGAGCATTTCGGTGTGCTTTATTGAGTCGAATGCTTTCTCGTAATCGACGAAAACAAGCAGGAGTGGTCTATTATATTCCACAGATTTCTCAATTAAGGTTTTAATAACCATCAAGTGATCGTTAGTGCCGTACCCGGACCGAAAACCAGCCTGCTCCACGGGCTGGTAGAGGTCTAGCTTGGGTGTTAGCCGCCTGGTGAGAATCTTCGTGAACAGTTTGTAGAGATGGGGAAGTAAGCTAATGGATCTATATTTCTTCTGGTCTGCGATGTTTCCCTTTTTGTACATGATAACGATAACTGCGTTATTCCATGCCTCGGGTGTTGTAGATTCTACAAGACCTTTGTTAAATAGCCTCGTTATGGCTTCCAGAAGACATTCCCCACCCTCCTTCACTGCTTCAATAACCAGATCATCTCCTCCTGGCGCTTTGTTGTTTTTCATTTCTGCCATGGCCTTAACAATTTCTTCTCTGGTGATCTCTCATTTCTTCTGATCCTTGATTTATGATTCGAGGAATATCTTTATTATTACGTTCTGGTTGATCATCGCTATGATATAGTTTTGAGTAGAAGTCTTCTACGACCTTTAGAATCTCCTCTCTGTCCCTGACTACTTGCCCACTTGAGTTTTCAAGTTTAGTTATCTCGGTCCTACCTATTGCGAGCTTATTCTTCAATACTTTCATGCTTTTATTCTCTTCTATGACTTTTGTTACCCATTTTTTAATGAATTCTCTAGTATCCTACCCTATCTTGGGAAATATAACTTTTATATACAGAGAGAAATTTAGAGTGTATCATAGTTTTAAAAAACTTAGACAAATATTAAAAATTGCGACGCTGTATACTGGGAATTATAATTATGTACAAAAAAACGTTTTTTTTTTTTTAAATATTGTATTGACTTTTTCCAAATATTTAACCGAAAATATCAAGGATGTGCGCTAATAACGTATAATTTTATTTTTGTTTTTAGAGGACGTCTCGCGTCCCTGAAGTGAACTTAAATAAAGCAAAAAAAATAGGTCTTATATGCAAGAAAACTTTAAAAAATAACGCGTTATACCTTTATTAAAGAGCTAAACCCTTTCGATCTTTTTTCCTCCCCTTTGGGCTTCCTTGTATAGTAAAAAATACGTCTTTATATACAAAATGATAAAATAACACCTTTTTTTAAAGCAAAACGATTTTAAAGTATAGATGTTTTCTTGAGGATCATTTGTTTTATCCTTCAAGGCTTTCTAGTATACCGTAAAAAATGTTTTATGAACAAATAAGTAAAAGGAACTTTACATGTTCCGCCGTTTGTCCAAAACAGGAAAATTTCCTTTACCCGGAAATTTCGTTATGCATTTGAATAAGCCGGTCTTACACTAATTTTTTAAGACCGCCATTTTGTTCCGTCATGGTGAATTCGTACCAGTTTAACCTTATAGAATACTACATTTAATTATGCCAAATTTCAAGTCAATTGAATAGGAATATTTTTAACGTTGACTTTTTAAACATTTTATTTCTATGTAACATTTAATGCGTGCACAAAATTTAAAATGAATCTAATAAGTAGTTTTTCAGGCAGATATTTAAAACATTTTATTATGCCCCATTTTGTTTTACTACCTTAGATTCGTACCAAAGTGTTACCAGTTCATGCCTATGTAACGCTTGATTTTAGTCGAAAATTGAATAATTTTTATAGCAAAATTTTTTTAACATTTTTTTTAGCTACGCGGCAAAGAGACAGACAGGCAGACTGACTGAGGAATTGAGAAAACTTATTTTGTGAATCTAGAGACGCCAAAACGATATGTAAATCCTGAGAAGGTGAGGTTTTTATGAATACAAAACTTTATTTGGCCGCCATTTTGCTAGGCTATCGTGAATTCGTACCGCAATTTTACCAGTTCATCTCTATACCACAGTTAATTTTTGTATAAAATTTGAAGTCAATCAAGTAAGTTGTTTTTTTAGACTGAAATATAAAATATTTTATTAAGCTGCTATTTTGCTACGCCGTCTTGGATTCATAACAAAATTTCAGCAGTTGATTACTATGTAACGTTTGATTTTTGCTTAAAATTGGATAAATAGTTTTTTGGTAATGATTTACTAACATTTCACTTTTTTTTGTTTTTGTTTTGCCATATTTGATTTTTACCAAAATGTTACCGATTCATCCAAACCTGACCCTTAATTTTTTACCAAAATTTAAAGTCAATCGGATAAGTAGTTCTCTAGCTGTGCCACGAATAGACAGGCAGAATTGAGAAATAGTTTTTTTGGGCATTTAAGGAAAAAACCTCGGAGGGTGATTTTTTTACGAATACAATTTTTCCATTTTACGAGAGAGGTAAAAAGTAAAACGATTTACAATTTTTTTTTCGATTTCAGCGTCGGTTTCATGGCTTTGTTGCCGTTTTTCAAAAATAAATAAATTTATACAAGATAAGGAACATATCTTTCTTATGGCGTTGCTGTGCGTGAAATTTGAATATACTATCATTTAATGCTCCCAACGAAAGTCAGGAGGCACAGTGTAATTCAATGCCGGTCGTGTTATTAGCCAGCGGAATAGTTGTTTTTTGTGATTCCATTTTGTGCATTTGCTCCACACGGGGCTCGTTAGTCTATGGTGGCCTGATGACAAATATTTTCTTAGAGATCAAGCACACCAAAATAAAGTCTTAAGAAAGCTCAGCACAATGAGCGAAACGTTGACTTAATATGAAAAATTGTGTTTTACTATTAACATAGGCTCAAGAAAATAAGCTCCTATATATATATATATATATATATATATATATATATATATATATATACAGGGTCTTGCAGCTCACCTCCCGTCTTTTATTATACCTAAACCATTTATTTTAGAAAAAATATTTAAAAGCCACTATATGCTGTTGATTAGAGAGCACATTTAAAAAATATTCTTGATTATACAGGGTGTTACAAAAAATAGTGGCGTATAAAAGTTGTATTTTTTAAAATGGAACACCCTATATTTTTTTACATTTTTGGAACACTCTTTGCCTAGTCTACAGACTCCTAGAATATTATCTCTCTTTTTTTAATAGTTTCGGAGAAAAAAGGTAAAATCGAAGAAAAAAAAATTATAGTCTACATTTAAAATATTTATAAAAATTAGATAAAACATCTTAAAAGCTAAGGTAACCTAGTAGCTTACTGCAAAAGGTTTATAGTTATTCTGCTACGAGTATTATAAGTCTTACTTATACAGGGTGACCCAAATTCCATGTTAAACGTTGCAAAATAAAAAATTATTTTTCTCCATTTTTTCAAATGGAACACCCTATATACTTTTTTTCTGTCAGGTACAAAATTAACAGATCAACATTTTTTATTATTACACTTATCTCAAAATTCCTGAAGGTTTTTGAAATATTCTTAAAAAACTAATGTTGTACTTTGTTTTTCAGTACGATAATTGAATAAACTCACTAGTAATGTGGAAAAATGGAACACCCTATATATATTTTTTTCTTTCCGATACAGAATTAACAGATCAACATTTATTATTACACTTATCTCAAAATTCCTGAAGGTTTTTGAAATATTCTTAGAAAACTAATGTTGTACTTTGTTTTTCAGTACGATAATTGAATAACCTCACTAGTAATGTTCATACCTTCGCGATTTTAAATATTAGATAGGTCAGCGTAGTTCTAAGTAGTTATAATAGGGGAGCGCCTCCTCCTCCTCCTCTTCCTCTCTCTCATGTCCCTCATTCTTAACTTCCTCCCCTTTTATTCTCATTCGCATCATATTTTTTAATTTTTTCTCTTTGTTCTCCCACATTTGATTTTGCATTCTTAAGCCTTATAAATAGGTGCATCATGATCATTTTAGTATGCCGAAACACATTTACTAAGCTGTGCTCGAGTTACGTAAAAAGTTATTTTTGAATTTTTCCACCAATTTTGTATAAAACAAAAAGAAAAAATGTGTCAAGTAATAAGTGAATTATGTGTAATCGCGAAAAATTAACTACAACTATCAGACAGTTAAAAGTTAAATATCTCAATTTCTTTGAAGTGATTTCGAAAGATGAATACACCAAGCTGTTTTATCCACTGAAACGAGATTATTTGGAAGCAATTGACTGTTGTGATGATTATTTAGAAGGAATTATAAGCCTTACTACGTTTTTCAATACATTTGGGAAATCATACTTTGTATATATTTATACCTGCTATTATTGCAACCCAAAAGAGGTTTCAATTATACGAAGATAAAAAACAGGTATTATCAAAGAAAGTTAATCCTATTCGCAAGAGACGTCCCCCTACATATTTAAAATATTATGTTAAATAAATGAAATGGCTGAGTTGCTGATTGCAGTTAAATTACTAGAGGAGAAATTTAGTAATCTTTCAAAAACCTATTTCTCATATTGTATGGCAAGTGGTCCGGAGTGGATAGACTTTTATTGTAATCAATCTGAGGAATTCGTAAAGGCTGCCCTCTGTTGCAACAAATACATTGAAACATTAAATTTTTTTCAACTTATTCAAGATCTAAAAGATATTGGCTTTGGTTACTATTTAAAAGACTTGAAGCAATTTATTGACGAGGATACTATTCTTCAAGAAATTGAAAAGGAAGAATAAATTTAATAATATTTACAATGGAGCAAATGGTTACTGAAATGTATGAAGAGTTTATTATATCTGCTGCATACTTCCAATATTTATCAATTGTAGGCGAAGAAGACGCAGAAGCACAAGATTTGTCAGCATATGTTAATAATATAGATCGAATGAAACAATGTAAATTAGCCGCTAAATTTTGTAATGATTATTTAAAATATAAAAATGAGTATGAACTTTTAAATGAATTTAGAAAATTAGATTTAAGGTATCATATTAATTGTATTCAATCATGGTTGGTTAATGCAAAATAAAAAGGTAATTAAGTTTTTTTTTTATATTTTTATTCATTCATAAAACAATTGTCATATAAAAATAACACATTTGTCAAAGCACACATACAAGGTGATTTTGAATGATAGAAGCATTTTGGTTCCATTAGCTTTAGCGCTGGTTGTTCATCTATTTCAATCACATGCTTTTTAGAATATTTCTGTATAAAATCCTTTTTTTCGCTTTCTTTTACAAAAACAAAATCTTCTTTCTTCGTAAGTGTTTCAATTATTTTTGGGAAATGATGTAATGGAGTAAATCCATTATTCCAATGTATACAATGATAATTTTTCGTTAACCATACCGCCTGCTTGTGACAATCAGGTGAAAGAAACTCCATTGGAAAAGGCTTTTTAAAAATGTAATGAGTCATTTCATAACCATCAAAAGCTGCAAGCTCTTTCGGTATAAATTTATTTTTTTCATCTTTGAATCCTTGAATATCTATAACCAATCTCATATTTTCAAAGCAGCAAATTTTTTAATGAGACTTTTTTTACTTGAATAATTTGCAATTTCTTCTTTCAGTTGATTAATTTTAAAAATAAATTTTTCAATTTGTAGTTGTAGTTTTGATGTCATGATTAAAACTAAAAGCTTTTGAAAATTTCTTTAAATTAAATCGAAATATGAAAATAGTGGGGATAAAGTTTATAATTGTTTCACAATTTTAGTAAGAGGGTTGTAGCTAAATAATTTGTCATGTAAAATAAGACAATAAGCAGAAGTATCTTTTTTAATTGCATTGTGTGTCTCAAATTCAATTCTCATTACTACGGATCCCGTTTGAATTGTTTCTTTTTGATGGGAGCAATCAATATGTGTAATAGGACTAATGTTTTTGAATTGTTCAGGATTAAAAATGGGTTCATTTGGAACACCATAGTAAGACTGTCTAAAGTTGGCAAACATTTCGTATAAAGCAGAAAATTTGTTTTCTTCGAAATTTAAGTACAAATCGTGATAAGGATATCTTTCAGAATTTAAATATACTCTAATATTTGACAAGGTAATATTGTCAAATTTACTCATATCTTTAACAATTTTCCCTTTTCTGTTTTCTTGAAAGCCAATCACAACATGACGAGGAGCTTCTAGTTTACTAGTTGTTTTTACCGGCCATGTGTGACGGGTTGTTTCGGTTAGAGAAGAATATTCAACAAGTTCCCAACTCCTGAATCCTATCAATATATCTTTATTTGATTCTAATATTTTTGATAGAGCAAGTTGTTGTGGCATATCAACTAGAATGTGAGGAACTTTCCAATAAATTTTATCGAAAGTAACCAATGGAGTGTCAGGAGCAGTAACAAGGTGTGCCGGATCTTCTTTGAAAATAACACCATCTAAATCATCAGTTGATCTAATAAGAACCAATTCCTGTTTCATATTCATAATAATTTTTCTGTAATCTTCAAAAAATACTAAAAGCATTTTTAGTGGTATGGATACGGAGAATTTTCCATCATTATCAACTAAAATTGTATCACCTTCTTTCCGATGTGGAAACCAACCTGCATTTTCCAGTTTTAAACTTTCGTTGGTATTGTGAGAAAGGTAGCTTTTTAAGGTTGATGCTAATCCAACATTTCTTATTGAATCTATAGTAATTCCGTTTAGCGGATTTCTCTGAACAAAAAGGCTATACCATTGTTAATAAATAGCAATTCTTTCTTATATTTACCTTCTGTATTAGTTAATTTTCCTTCGATACAAAGTAAACTATCTGATGGTAGAGTGTAAGCATCGAGTTCTTGAATTGGGATCCTTATTTCATCATTGTAATCGAATTTTGAAGAAATATATGGTTGATATGTGTGAAGCTCAGAACTGACGATGGAATTGTCTACATAAAGCTTTTCGTTTACGTTTAATATGTTCATTATTTTAAAACAGTGAAACCCAAGGATGTGAGAAATTTACGATTATCTCGTCTTAACTTGTTGGTGTTGGATTTGATACTGAACTGTTGTTTAGGCTTTTTCTTTTTATAAGTTTTTACTTTGTTGATAGTGGTAGGGGCAAGTCTCATCCCAAGGGCTCTATTATATCTAACAACCATTTTATATTTCACTTGTTTGTAAATGTAACCTTACTGTTATAGTTTCTCCTCTAAAACTGATAAGTTCTCCGTCTTGATCAACTATTTTAACTGTTATATTGTTAATTGCTTTGACGCTAACTGGAAAATACAAAATGGGCAAAGGAGATTCAACTATTTTATACCCTGGAGCTACAGTTGGATAAAACTGGTGAATAATATGAACAGGTTTACCATTATTGTAAGAACCGACACAAATATTACAGTCAATACAAATAGCATTCACCTTAGTTATTTTTGCAACATTATCTGATTCTTCCTCTTTCATAGCTTCTAGTATCCTGCTATTAAAACCCAACATTTTTCCTATCGAATCTTCCTTGGTAAAATCAATTATTCTACTACACATTAAAAAAGTTTTTAGAGTATTAACATTTGCTTTTAAAAGAAAAAAAATTTTTTCATTCGGAAATAAATCTTCTATACTTTCTCTTATGTATGTTTCTATATCTGTAATGTCATAAGTTCCGTCGGGAATAACAATTACTTTTTTATCTATATAAAATTTATTATATCCTTCTTTTATATTGGGGATAGTCATAAACGTTTCAAAATCAGCTAAACCCAGGTAATATTGTTTTTCATCCTCTAAATATATGGGCGGATTAAAATCAGCAGACAAAACAGAACTGTTTCCTGATATGGCAATTGTGGTAGACATTGCAGTTTATTTATGAATGAGATATTACAATAAATAATGAGTTTATATATTTTTTTGGAAAAATTTTAGGGATAGTTGACCACAGTTATATGAATTAAATTTTTGTTTATTTTCATAAGTATAAAATACATCCACTTTGCCATTCGAATTAAAATATTTGAGAAGTTCAAAAGGTGGTTTTAAATTTCCATAACTATCAAAATATATTACATTTTTGTTATTTTTAATATAAGCAGTCCAATGAGATCCTTTATTTTGTTTTTTATCCAAATTTACAATACCACATTCTTTCAGATTAATTTTTTTTGGAAGTTCATCGAGCATAGAAACACCTCTAAAGCCAGTTATTTTTAACAGCTTTACATATTTAATAATATCATTGTTCGTAAGTGCTCTTTTTGGAAAACTTATTTTGAGTTTTTTTTTGTCTGATTGCTTTCATTTTGACGGATCCTCCTTTATAAGGTCTAATAAATAGTCCCTTTCCTTTATATGGTCTAATATATAATCCTTTCCCTTCTTTAGAAGCATTTTCCATTGCAATATTATGTCTATGTATTTCTTCTAGTTGCTGTTTAGCTGCTTTAGCATCATTTACTGCCTTAGCAATTCCTGCCGCGCCTCCACCTAGTGCACCCAGGGCGCCAAGAATGGGAAACAAAAGAGGTAGAAATCCTCCAATTTTTTTGGGCGTTCGAATGATACGTTTTTTTCTCAATTTAAGTTTACCCCCTTTTGTATTTTTTAATCCCAAACCGAACTTTCTTTTACCCTTCATTATTCCTGCAACACTTAAAGCTGCAATTTTTTCACCAATAGAAGAATCTTTAGCTTTTACCCTATCCCAGGCTTTTTTTTCTAATATTTGGCCAGATATGTGTCTTTTTGATAAATCTTCAGTCTGAGAGTAAGATATATCATGTTCTTTGCAAGCGGAATCTAATGGAATTATACCAACGTCACCTCTAGTTAATCTTTTTTCCAAGTTGGTGCCGGGACCACAATAATTATATCCTGGTATATGAACTTCGAAAGGTAGTTTGCTAATTAATTTATTTACTAAACCAGAGCCTTTTCTATTACGTGTTTTAATAGTTTTTTTCAACTTATGGCGACCCACAATCATTGAAGTTCTTTTTATACTAAAAGCACATTGACATTTTTCTGGTATAAATACTTTTACAGCTAAAAATATTTACTAGTGTGATTAAGAATGAGGATTGAAAAACAAAAATTCTCATTACCAGTAAATAATCATGATGAAAAAATTTTAAGTAAACAGTTGAGAAAGCATGGTGACTTATTTTGCGGTGGTTCAAAAAGAGGGCTTATAGTTGGTTGCAGTGGTAGCGGTAAAACCAACGTTATGCTTACACTGCTCGAGCATCCAAATGGAATTAGGTTTGAAAATGTCTATGTTTATTCAAAGTCATTAGATCAACCAAAATATGAATATTTAAGAAAGTTGTTAAAACCTATGAAAGAAATTGGATACTTTGAATATGATAGCGATGAGAACATTATTTCACCTCATGAGATAAAGCCAAATTCCGTTATCATTTTTGATGATATTCCTTGTCATAATCAATCTATTATTAGGGACTATTTCACGCATGGAAGGCATAGAAACACCGATTGTTTTTTTATTTTTCAAGGATATTCCTCAATCCTTAAACGTCTAATTCGAGAAAATGCAAACTTATTAATTTTATTTAAACAGGACTGTTTGAGTTTAAAACATATATATAATGACCACTGTATATTGGATATGACATTTGATCAGTTTAAAAATATTTGTGCTAACTGTTGGATGGATCCATATGGCTTTCTTGTAATTGACAAAGATTGTGAAGTAAATCACGGCAGATATAGGAGTAAATTCGATTCCTTTATATATTTATAAAAGTAAAAAATTTGCAGTTTTATTTCATTTAAAACTTGTACAGCATGGATAAACGTTTAGCTCGAGAATTAATAAGATCGAGACAAGCCGTGAAGCAGAAATATCAAAGCTTGAAATTAGCTACTTCTACTGCTCAGTCCGAATTAGAACAAACTTATAGACCAATAACATAACCACTTAAACAGCTAATTTCAAGTATTGGTAAATCCGAACCATTCGATTTAAAAGAAGAAAGAGTTTCAAAGTATGAAGATTTCAAAACACCTACAAAGCTTTATAAAACATCAACTCCGACGAAAAATATTCAGAAAACAGGAAAAACTCCGTCACTCCCTACAGAACTACCAACATTTTTAAATGACAGTAGTATCACTTCTTCCTCTCCTGTAGTACAACCATTGTCATCAACTGTTATAGCAGAAACTTCAGATCCTTCTAGTGACACAACAACAAATTTAAACTTGTCAGACATATTGGAACAAACTAGAAAAACAATTCAAACCTATGTTGATACACCATCATATAAAGATTACTTAGCAGATTTTCATGAATTACCCAGATCATATATTGATGAGGGTGTGAAAGATACACAACATAAATTTGACCATTTTTATGGAATAGTTCATGACCTCGAAACGGATAAGTTTTCTTTTGGTTTAACACAGATACCGGTAGAAATTATTGGAAAAGACATTAAAGTGGGAGGAATAACGTACACAGGCACGCCAGGTTTATACGAATTGCTTTTCAAAAAAGAACCGAAAGGTTATAAGAAGGAAGATTTAGATAATTACATGAACATTCTAGCTAAAACAAATGTATATCGTAGGAATTTTGATTCAAATGAACAAGTTCAAGGAAATACATCACACAAATATGTTACAATAATAGGACCATATTTACAAAGAAAGGGGATTACAAAGACAAAAACCTTGCCAAGATTAGTTACAGCATTTAACAAACCAGTTTAGAACAACTAGAGCCAAATCTACAGGAAAGGGATTAATTTTGAAAACAAACAGATCAAATACAGACTATGTATACTGGAATAATGTTAACGAAATTGTTGATAGGCTACGTTTATTAATTTCATCAAGTGATGCGGGAAATAATGCTCATAGTAACGAGATTATCTCTATTATTGAAGAATTAAGAGAAGATAAAGTAATACTATAAATAACAGCTATCAAATATAATCATATTTATTGTTTAATGAAAGCTCAACATGACAGTTGATAAATTTGGACGCCATATTTCAAAACAAAATCAAGAGAGAATAAGTGACATTAATAATTTAAAAAGGAGATTAGGTGAAAATGAAACAAATAATGAAATCTTTGCTAAAAAGCTTAAGGTTTTTGATGAAAATTTTTTAAAGTATGAAAACCAGATTAAAGGATGCTATACCTCAATTGAAAACGTTAATAAACAGTTGCTAACGCTAAATCAAATAAGTAAAGATTTGCAATTTTTAAATGAACATGTTAAAAAGGAAGACAAAAAATTAAGTGATGATATCAACAAAATTAATAAAATAATGGAAACAAATATAAGAGAAGTAATAATTGAAAAACACAAGGAAAAAATTAAACAATTAAGAACTTTTATAAAAAGGTTAGATGATGAAAAAAAAAAGAAATCAAAATAGCATTCTTAACAGTAGAACAATTGACCAACTCACTTTGGAAGAAAATCAACAATATATTTCCTTGGAAAATATAATGTCCAGTGTAATTAAGAAATTAGAACAAGAATTAAATAAAACAGAGGAGGAATTAAAAAATAGTGATAGTAGATCAACTACTTTCTTAACTGGAGAGATAAAAAAATCCTTTAATGCGTTAGAAAAGGAGATTACTAAAATTAGTAAAATTTTAAATGAAAAAAGTTATACAATACAAATTGATAAATTGAATGAATGGGAAAAAACATATAAAAGTTATATTTCGAATTATTACAAAACATAGAAAGTGAACTTCCTTAAAATTGAATAAACAAGTTTGTTGTCATGACAACCGTTAAACAACAAGTCGTTAATGAATTACATAAACCTGCTAGAAAAAACTACAAACGCAGAAGGGTGGTAGTGAAAGGGTTAAATGATCTTTTTCAAGCTGATTTGGTTGAAATGTTACCCTATGCCAAATTTAATAAGGGATTTAAATATATCTTGATTACCATAAATGTATTTTCTAAGTATGTTTGGGCCGAACCGTTAAAATCTAAATCTGGAAAAGACGTAACAGCGGCAATGAAAAAAATATTAATCAGTGCAAAAACTCCACCAAAAAACTTGCAAACGGATAGAGGGAGAGAGTTTTTCAATGTAAATTTTCAAAATTTGATGCAACAATTTCGAATTAACCATTATAGCACGTTTTCCAATTTGAAAGCGAGTATAGTAGAAAGAGTGAACAGGTCTTTAAAGAATAATATGTGGAAAATATTTAGCATTCAAGGAAATTACAAATGGTTTAATATATTAGCGGATATTGTAAAAGATTATAACAACACAAAACATTCTTCAATAGGAATGAAGCCAAAACAAGTAAATAAAAGAAATGAAAATAGAATCTTGAAATCTGCATTTACTCATGCTAAAACGTTAGATATAAAATCTCCAAAGTTTAAAGTGGGTGATCACGTACGAATAAGCAAGCATCGAGAGGCATTTTCAAAAGGTTACACACCAAATTGGTCAAATGAGATATTCCACATTAAAGAAGTTAAGATGACAAACCCTTGGACATATTTAATTCAAGACGAAGATAATCAGGACATTCTGGGTGGTTTTTATGAGCAAGAATTACTAAAAGTAAAGCATACCGATGTTTATCTTATTGAGAAGATTTTGAGAAGGAAAGGAAACAAAGTTCATGTGAAATGGTTAGGACTTGATAAAAAATATAATACATGGATTGATAAAAAAAATATTGTTTAATTAAATTGATATTAAATTTTAGTTAAATTTGTTTTATTTCTGTTCCTCACTTTATGCTTTAGCTGATACAAATTACAAAGTCTTAATGTGCTAATTAATTTCAAATAAAATTCACATTTACTAAACTAAAATTTTATTAAGTAAAACATCAAATACAATTTTTATTAAAACGTGTCAAATATATTTTATTTCTATGTTCCTCAGATAATATCGAATCTAGAATAAGTTTACAATCATTTATTCTTTTTTCAAAACAGAGTCTATCTAAGTACCACATCTGAAAGTTACTCCTACGGGCTTGTCTGTAAGCAAAGCTCCACTTCACTAACACATGCACCTTATTGTTCTCTTCCAGAAAAGATATTGTTTTCTTCGTAATATTTTCTTTTTGATCCATTTTCATTGTTTTCTTCGTAATATTTTCGTTTTGTTCCATTTTGCTTCAATTTGTTTTCCATTTGTTCAGGATATAAAGCAAGTAATTCCATCATAGTTGAAACATTTTCACCGTTAGGATTTTCTGTTGGACTTATTATATTATAAACATGCGTACACAAGTCGCCACAATCAGATGAAATATTATTTTGAAATATTTTGAAATATGTATTGAATTCTTGCCTTTTAAGCATAGATAATCTATAATCAATAATTTCCTTTAATCGCCACAAATTGTCCAAAGACTCTTGTCCTAAGTATATGAAGTGTGGGCCTTTTGTAATTTGTAGAACAGGGGTATCATTTATTTTCTGAACCTGCAGATGAATGTTGTTTATATTCACACTGGTTTGATCAACTTGAGGAAAGTAGAAATTGTTTACAATAATTCCTTGATGAACACAAATGTCTTTCCAATTTTCTTCGGTTAGTGCGATTGAAAATCCAGTTTTTCCACCAATTACAATTTTTGGAGAAAAATCATTTAAACTAATGCCAACAAGAACAAATTTTGACAAAGAATTATTTAAAAAATAAATTTTTGAATTAAGAAGCGTTTCCAAAGGTTTATGAACCACGGCGTTGTTCATAATGACTAAACGAGACTGAAACATATTGTGTTATTCTTGTACTTAAATATTCTCATCCCCACTTTCTTTAAAGTTTCGATTAAAATGGATTAATGAAAAAATAGATTTCCAGTTTGAAATTTGTAATAAAGATAAATAATTAAAATGGTAATGTATAAAAATAATGCAAAGTTTAATGTAACACTAATGATGGAAAAGTAATAATTTTTGAATCCGTCATAATAATTGGTACAGTTGGGGGTTAAAATTTGTAACTGATTATTTTTAAACTCTAACCTTTCTATCCAATTTGTATCAAAAATAGATCGATTTGGATAATGATACAAAATTTTAAAAAATTTACTTGCATTTTCATTTCCATTTATTCGTTCCATCCAACTAATTGTACTATTGTTAATTAATCCAATTTTCATAAATTTACAATATTTACTTAGAGTGACGTCTGTTTTATTAGAAAAACATATTTCACACTGTGTTACGCCAGGGGGATGATAAACATAAAAAACATTTTGGAAAATAAAATAAAGAAGAATAAATTGAGATCTACTGATAGTCATTAAAACAAATTAATAATTATATTCCAAATTTATTAACATTAAGCAGATACTTTCACCACGAAAGCAAAAGCAGTTGTAAAAAAATAACAATAAAATACTTAATTTAAATATATGTAAAAGTTCATAAATAAGGATATTAATAATACTATATAAAATGTGTAGCTTGAAGACTTATTTTGAATGGTTACAATTATTCGATTCCTATTTTTCCATAAACAGTTATTTAAATCACAATTCCTAGCAAATTTCTTATGCTCCACAATAGGATCATCATAACTTAACCAATCAAAAATTTCAATACCACAATAAAAACATTTACAAATATCATTGATTGAAGTATAGTAAAAGCCAGCTCCAGCTAACACTTCTGGTCTCAATTTTCCTTTCCATTTTTTAAAAGTGGAAAGTCTTTTTCATATGTTTTAAAATAACTGTTATCAATTTCTTTGTCAAAAGTTTCTATGCACATTTTGTGAAAGACTTATGAAGACTAACTTTGGTTTCAAAAACAACAAATTTAAATACCTTATAATATCTACTAATCTATCTAAATCTTCATGTTCTGCATTCCATTGATACAAAGCAATATCTTGGTGTCCCCAAGCTAATGTATTAAAACTATAGGGAATTTTATACCGCTTATCATCTTCGGAACTCAAAGCCAATTTATTAATTAACTCTGTAAAAATTGTATGTTGTCTAGATCGAAAAACATACATTGAACAAAAGGTTTTAGAATGATTTTCAACAACATCTTTATAATGAATAAAATCCAACTGCTTTTTAATTGCACTTTTTTTAACACCTTTTGCTTTTTTTGTTAAACTGTTTTCCGTTTTAATACAATATGCTTTTGCTCCAGTACCAAAGAAAGCAGTAATGGGTTCACCAGCATATTCATCTTTGAATTTTCCTATAACTGACTTTGTAATAGGCATTTCATGAATATTATTAAATTCATAATTAGATGTGTCAAATTTGTGAATATTTTTTATCATGTCAGAATAAATATTTGGAGTTGTGACTTCTAAAATGAACGAATCGGTATCGGTGTATAAAAGTGAAATATTTTCCTGATAAAGAGGTTTTAAAAAATTATAAAAGAAATCATACATGACAGTTTTAGATATATCTAATATTGAGAAGCCTACATATATTGGTTTATTGTAAGTAACTTGAATCTTTTGCATTTGAATAGCTACCAAGTTTTCAGAAAATATTGTTAAGTCCTTGAAATATGGTTTTGCAATTAAATTCTCAGCACCATCTTTTCTTCTATTTTTTTCCCACTCTGTAACAAGTCTTACGTCAATTCTCCTATCAACATTTTCCATAGTCTTGCCATAAATACTATTATTTGCCAACTTGTAAGTATTACGATCAAATTCATTCTTTGAATCATTTCTTAATCTTGAATTCAAGTCTATATATTTTTTCAACCAATCAGATTGAGAAAACTGTAAAACTCTATGAACTTTAGTTAACTTGAGTCCATGTTCCAAACATTGTTTTAATAATTGATAGTGAATAACATATTTTGATTTATCATTTAAATTGGGTATTAATTTTATGCATTTAGAATTTGGCGGTTTAAAGTTTTCTGGACAAAACGGAAAATCGTTATGATAGGAATGTAGACTTGTAGGATATTCTAAATCAACTTCTAAAACATATCCCTTATTAGATTTTTTAGAAATATTCATAATATTTAAATCATTGATTTCTTTATCTGTTAACCAAACAAAATCTCCCGTTGGAATGTGCTGTGACATTGCATAACCATACAAATTTGTTGCATCATAATAAATTATGTATTTAGTTGGCTTTAAAGGATCAAAATTTAAAAGAAATGGGTTATTAGCTTCAGATTTTCTACAAATGCAAGAGCTCACACCACCGCGAACGCTTTTTTTGAAAAAGTGTATCATATCTGGATCAGTTAACAATTCTAACTCTATTCCAGTATAACGCAAACACGCCTCCCAGGATAAACCTGGAAAAGTGTAAAAATGAGCTGGATCGAGCTTATATGTGGATAAACAAGTGCTTCTAAAATTTTCAAAAATATCTGCCAAAAGTAAAGTATCAGAGAGTAAGTAAACGTCGGAGTATTGACCAAGAGATTCACATTTAAACAATTGCCAAACCTTTACAGCTCTTTGGTATTCTGCATCACTGATGTGCTCATCCGTTAAAGTATTATAAAATTGGTCTTTCTGAGGTAAAGTTGTTTCTTCTAATTTTAAATAATCATCAATATAACTGTAAGGAAATACACCTTTTTGCCGAATAAGTTTAAATCTTTCTTCATCATTGAAAATTTTTTTTATTTCCTTACATTGTTCATCTTTTAAGCTTTCAGAGAGTTTTGATAAAGAATGGGATAGAAATTGAAAAGAATCAATAAACCTTAATGATATATTTTTTTTCTTAGCCTTTTGTGTCTTTTTATCAAAATAGTTATCCACATGAATAAGCTTTTCAAATGAAATATATTTTTCCTTGTTTTGTGCGATAACTGTTAGTTGTTCTTTGTTTAAGCATAATTTTTTAAGAAATAGATGAGAATCATAATTACGCAAATTATGCAATATAACTGGAATAAAGTTAGGTATTCTGTAATTTATGTTGCAGAGTGAATGAGCTGGACCTCTATAAAGACCGGTTATATGACAATGATCTGCAACCCTGTCATTTAAAAGAGGTTTATTACAAATATGACAAACTTTTTCATAGTTATGATAAATTTTGTCCAGTTCGTTCAAAGGGATCATTTTTTTAGGAGCCTTTAAATATTTATTGTATATGTTATACACATCTCTTTCTAAAGAATTTATAAATAATGTATCACAATTTTGACCTCTATATTTTTCAAATTTAGAATAATTATCGTCGAAGGAACATTTAATGTAATAGGCAAATGAATGTGGAATATGTTCATATTGTTTTAAGGTGTATGAAGTATTAGGATTTTTATCAACATTGTCATTATTTAAAGGCTTTAAAATGCATTCAAAATCTGCATACACCACGAAAGGAACTTTCATTTGTTTATGATAATTTACAAATTTCAAAATATTATCATATGAATAGTTTCCAAACTTATCTTTTATTAATTCTTTAGAAGGTAGGTTAATTCGTAAATGATCACAATCATAGCTATTGTGTTGTAATAAATTTTCTTCTGTAGGGAAATATTGTAAACAACCATCGCAAATATATTTTTTTCCGTGATGTTTAGAAATTTGTGCAGAAACTAGTTTTGATAAATCTTTAATATAGCAATAATGAAAAGTTTTTTCATCATCATCACTTATTAACAATAAATTGACATGTTGATTTTTTTTATTCGATGAATAATAAAGTGGACCAATTACTTCATACCCCTTTTTAGGATTTATAATTTCTAATCCATATACATTAATAGAAATGTTATTTTTTTCTTCAAAAATCTTAATGTTCTTTAGCAACATTGGAAATTCTATACCTGACATATCCAAAACAGAAGAGTAGTGTGGGTAGGATGAAGTTTCAAAATCTAATCCGCGTGGTTGGTGAAGAGCAGACACAACTGCCCAGGCGAAGCAAAAGTTGTCATCATTCCTAATGTTGATCACAGCTTGACGTCTCTTGATCTCTTGAGGAAGTTCGATAAAAGATGAGGCTCTCAGCGGATTGTGCTTGTTAACATTAATTTCCAAATGAAGTAAATTCATCAAAGCCCATCCTGCAACGTAAAAATTAAAAAATTACTTTTTTTGTTGCTGTTGTAAAATCGAAAATAAATTCTTTACCTGAATCTCTTTCTGCAAATTCGTCAGCTTTCTGGTCAATAATGGTGCAGATTTGCTCTAACAGTTCTTTTTTCTGATATCCCTGGCAAATGACTTGGAACGGCGCATTAAAAGATTTGACATCATAGCTGTCGCTGCTGGGGTTAAAATAGAAACCGAACAGTTCCATATTTAGCTTGATACATTTATGTTTCTGCAGTTCTTGATCTATTAGATGTGCAATTTTGTATTCCAAATGTTGAAAATACTCTTTCACATTTATGAAGTTTTGGTGTGAGGAAATCCTATAAGATATTATTCGTTCCCTGAATGCTGACTTGATAATTTCAACACCTTCCTCCAAGCCTATTTTGGAATTGTTCTTGTGCACACTAGATCGAAGATGTCCACCCCATAGACTTTGGTTTATATTTTTCTTGCATTCTTTACAATATTTTACAATATTTGTAGAATCTATAAATTAAGAAAAAAATATTTTACAAAATATAACATGAAAAATAAAATGTTCTTACCTTTAACAAGCTTTGGTTTTTTCAACCAACTGTTGAGTTTTGTGGAATTTCCGTTAACATGTTTTTTATTATGTCGCAATAAATTATCCTTTCTAGTGAAGACTTTATTACATGTTACACACTTATGCATTTCTGAAGTTTTCTGGATAATAATAATAATAAAATTAATATTGTGCATTTCTATTTAGTTATAGTCAAATTTTGAAAAAAGCAATTGCATTTTTGAAGTTCTTTGTGTAATAATAAAATTAATATTGTGCATTTTTATTTAGTTATAGTCAAATTTTGAAAAAAGCAATAGAAATTAATTGACTTTATGAATCCATTTCTTCAAATGAGTCAACTAATTTGTCAAAGGCCTGTTTAACATAATTCACCGTACTTTCGTCTCCCTTTTTAATTGTGATCAAATTAGTTAAATTTTGAATAGCGAAACCCAGACACTTAAGGTTTGCTATTTGTTTTTTATTTTTTTTATTAATTTTAAAATTTTTTTTAATGATAAATGATGGTTTCGAAATTGAATTTTGTTCAACTGGTGAATTATTAGGAGAAATATCCGAAGTTAAATTTGCATCAATTTGTTTTTCTTGCGGATCAGAATTTACAATAGCAAATGGTGAATTAATAGAAGATATAGCCGAACTTAAATTTTGATCAATTTGTTTTTCTTGCGAATCAGAATTTACAATATCATATGGTGAATTAGTAGGACAAATAGCCAAACTTAAATTTTGATCAATTTGTTCTTCTTCCGAATCAGAATTTTCACTAAACAAAAAGGGAGAGCAAATTGGTCTCGGAGAATTAATTGGCGATTTTAATGTTAAATAATTTGTATTAGATTTTTGAAAACAAACAATATCCTCATCGCTAGAATTTTGAGTTTCGTCAATGTCATTCAGTTCTTCAAGAGTTTGTTTAGTTTTTGTTGTAATTAAGTCCGATTTGTTGTCAATAATGTCATTAAGATCGTCAAGAGTTTCTTGTTGACTAGCTGTAAATAAATATTTTTCGTTGTTCTGTTTGTTGGCATTATTTTGAACTTGGCTATTATAAATAATTTCATTCAAGTCCTGAATAGTTTGTTGTTGACTAGTTGTAAATACGTCTGTTTCATTGTTTTGTTGGTTTGCAAAATTCTGCATTTGAGTACATGTGTATAAGTCAAAGTCATTGTCAATAATTTTGCTACTCGATGCCAAAAAATTGTCCATTATGAAAAAAAATCGTAATAACAAATAAAATGCCACAAATGTACATAAAAATGTCACCAATATATATAAGAATTAAATCTTGCCAAATAAAAATGTTAGAAATAAAAATAAAAATTGAAAAATTACCAAATAAACACAATGTAAACACCAGAAAACTCGCGAGCTCTGCACAGTGTGAATGCAGAAATCAATTGCATTCTCTCGCTCTTCGCTGAGGCGATTTTATATGCAAAAGTTAATCACATGTGTCCTACTTAAAGTTGAACGACAATCTCTAAAAACCACTTTCCCAAGCCGATCAACTACCTTACCCCCTCCCCCTCCCCCCTCCCCCTTCCCCCTTCCCCCTGGACCCCTTAATTTCCGAGACTCAAATCCCGGCTCCCCAATTTCGGGCTACCCTCTTCAGGTTAAGTTAAGTTAGGTTAGGTTATGTTAGGTTAGGTTAGGTTAGGTTAGGTTAGGTTAGGTTAGGTTAGGTTAGGTTAGATTAAAAAAGAAGAAAAGAAAAAAGGAGAAGGAAAGAAAAAGAAGAAGGAAGGAAAAAGGAGAAGGAAGGAAAAAGGAGAAGGAAGGAAAACGGAGAAACATATAAAAAAGAGAAAGAAGGAAGGGAGAGAAAGAAGATAAGGTGAGGGTGAGGGGGGTTGGCGGAGCGGGGAGGGGGGCGAAGCCCCCCTTGGCGCCCCCCCCCCCCGAGGCAACTGACAGGGAAAGGGACAGTGAATAAAAAAAAAAAAAAAAAAAAAACTTATGTATTGCAGGTAGTAAAAGTGGTGGTTGATGGGATATATACTTAAGAACATCCACTCGACGATCATACAGTAACATTCGCTGTAATATCAGTTGTCGCTATTATTTTAACGTATAACCAAATTTTTTATCAAATAAATCGATCTAAATCCAAAGTTCCTAACAATGGCAGAAAATATGAATGGAAACGCTGTCCAAATTGAAGAAAATAATATGGAGATCGCCGCTCAAATTGAAGAAAGAGAAGAGATTTTTAATAACTTGGAAGGCGATTCCATCACTTATAAACATTCATTTTTGGACAAGTCATCTAGGCTTGTTAGAAGATCATTCTTATGTAACATCGATATTAATTATATTGAAGAGGAGGAAGAGGAAGAGATGGAGGAAGATGATCAGGAAATTGACGAAGGAGTGGATATGGATGGACAATTACTAAATTTAGGAACCGAGGGTGACGTAAAAGTAAGCAAGTTTAGGGCTAGTGAATTATTTAATAATTTTGAAGAAAAAGATGTATGTGTTATACAAAGCTACTCTAAAATTGAAAGTCGAAGACTAGGAACATTTGCTATTTGCCTTCCTTGTAGTGCAATTCACATGAGATATTTACGGAGAGGGGAATCCGATCACGTGAGCTGCCACTACAAAAGAGCCTATGTTGTTAGTGCTTCTGATTTACATTGTGCTATTTGTAGGATACATCTTTTTATACTAATTCCTGAACATGCTTGCTTTTACTGCAACAAAAATGAAAAAAAAGAAATAGAAAATTATATTGTTAAATATTAATATTAAACATAGTTTGTAAATGTGATGGGTAGATTAGTTTAACAATATTAATTTTAAATATAGGTTAGGTTAGGTTAGGTTAGGTTTAATATTAAACATAGTTTGTAAATGTGATGGGTAGATTAGTTTAACAATATTAATTTTAAATATAGGTTATAAACGTAATGGATAGATAATGTCAAAAATATTAATTTTAAACTTAAATTGTAAAGATAATAAGAATACGTCAAGAATATTAATTTAAAAATGTCAAATGTTACTATAAGCGGTTATATATTTTCAGTGCTATATGCAAAATACTTCTTTTTATTCTAACATCTGACACTGTATTTGTAAATGAAATAGTTAATCATATGTAAAAAAAGTGTCGATTATGTCTACTGCCACTAGAAGCACTCATATATTAGCATAACATTTTGTTAACGCTTGTTTCTGTATTCAATTGAGTTTTCTCTTACTTGATGCAAATTATATTAATATTATTAGTATAATTAAAAAGTAGTAGATTAGGCTATGCCGGTCCGACAATCAAAACCGTCATTTTTACATGTAAATTCCCATAAGAAAATTTAAGATTCGATCTGCAAAAGTGGTGCCATTTTAGGGCGTGGCACTTTTTGTGTCAACCCATAACAATTGTTTTGTTATGTAATGTGAAAATTAGTATGTATTAAAAAACTTGTTAGATCATTGTTGTCGTTTCAATATAGGAAAAGGAAAAAATGTGTGTCAATTATTATATATATATTTACATTTACTTTTTTTACAAAATTATTTGTTACCAGAGTTTTCACAAACACAAATTATAAAAAAAATATTATCCTCTTTTTAAAATTACAACAAAATGATGTCTAATTACATCTTTGAAGATTTGTACCAAATAGTAATATCTAGTGCGACATACAGGACAATTGTTTACCATTATAGAACAACAATTTTCATCATTCCATCTTAAAATACATTTTAAACAAAAAATGTGGGAACATGTATTTGGTCTACATGAATCATAATATTCGATTATTTCAAAACAAATAGCACAAAACACTTTTTTCTCTTCACTCTCAGTTTTGTTCAAATTTTTTAAAACAATCCCATTATTTTCTTCTCGAACTAATGGTATATTTTCTTCTTGAACTCCTGGTATAATTTCTTCGAGGCTCTGAAGCGGAATGGATCGATTTCTTTCTCCAACTGATTCACTCATTTTATTTTAATATTATTATTAATAGATTTATTCAACAGATTTTTTTCTTTTAACAGTCACTCGTACCTTAACATACTAAAATGATCTTGATGCACCTATTTATAAGACTTAAGAATGCAAAATCAAATGTGGGAGAACAAAGAGAAAAAATTAAAAATATGATGCGAATGAGAATAAAAGGGGAGGAAGTTAAGAATGAGGGACATGAGAGAGAGGAAGAGGAGGAGGAGGAGGCGCTCCCATATTATAACTACTTGAGTTGATAAAGTTAGGCTTTTATAGTGAAGTCATAAGTCTAAAAAAAATGTTCAAAAATCAACAGTTTTGAAAGAAATATCAGTGGCAGAAGCTGAAAGGGATTTTTACTTGCCAGTATCTCAAGAGCGTTTAGTCTAGGAAATTGTGAAATTGTAATGGAAAAACTAGTGACCGAAGTGCTCGAAGAGTTTGTTATGTCAAGATATTTAGCTTTTGCTGGTGATGATGATAACGTGAATGCTCAAGATTTAATGAAAAGTCACAGCATGCTAAATTTTGTAAAAAAATAGCGCAACACTTTTTAGAAAACAAAAACAGAAAAAAAATTTTTTGCTAATATTGACAGTTTAGCAATACAATATAATTTTAATGTTATAATAAGTTTAAATAAAACAAATAGCTAATATTATCCTTTATTCATTCATAAAAAAATTATCAAATAAGCATAGAACGTTTGAATTCCTTTAAACTTTGTTTCGCCTGAACAACATAAACAAGCTATTTGATTAATGAAAAATTATCATTGCAATATACTGGAATTCTAGACATACCCCACTTCATCAATTTTCAAATATAATTAAAGAATTAACTGAGGATACTGAATTTGTTTACGTTAGGGCAGCCATGTCAAACTCAAAGTCACTGGTGGGCCAAACTACTGAAAATCTTGAGAAAAAGTACTATTATAGGACAAGTCTGTTTATTAATTTTCCAACACAAAGGACATTGCAAAAAACTACAAATATTAAATTCTTTTGCCAGATATTTGACATCTTTTATCGTTAATTAAGTTGTCTATTTGTGACGCGAATTTATTGGCGGAAATAACTTTTAAAACTGCGTACAAGTGTGCGTCCGTCAATTGCGATCTTGCGGGAGATTTGTTTCCTTCCATCAAAGAAAATAGTTGTTCACACTTATAGGTACTTCCAGGCAAATTTTCTCATTTCTTGGTATTGAACGAACAGGCAAGTACTTTTAAACTTCGAATGTACGAACACTATCAAATTTTTGTTTTAAATGGGTCTGACACTGAATCTCAATTACTTCCATTTGCAAGTGAGGGGGAACTTTATCAATATCGATAGTGAAAAGACCAATAAATAGAGAAAAATTGTTTTCTTGGGTCTTAAAATCCTGAAAACGCTTCTCAAATTCTGCCAGAAGGCTTCTCATTTTCTCTGTATATATTTTGTATGATATTGGGACAGTTGTGTTTCCTGATATGCCTTACAAGTCAGAAAATGTGACAGATTATTCTCTGCTAACTGTTTTTCCCACAACATCATCTTACACTTGAAAGCTTTCACATGATCATGGTACATCGCATAATAAGCTGACATCTTCTCCTTTTGTTTCCATGAAAACGCGTATTTCTTCTTTGAGTTTCCAAAACCGGTCGAGTACCATAGAACACGAAAGCCATCGCACCTCTGCATAATATGTTAAACCATTGTACTCACTTTTTACTGATTTCACTGATTAAGACCTCGTGACCTTACGAAGTTTATAATTTTTTTCACTGACTTTAAAACACTTTCCAACTTGATCACTTTTGAATATAAAACTTCTTGGTGGATTATACAATGAATATGATAAATATCTGGTTTGTCACTGCCCGTTTCTCTGATCTTTGTCTGTAATATTTTAACCAAGCTATTTTTTACTCCAGTCATTGAAGGAGCTCCGTCTGTTGCAACGGAACACAGTTTTGACAAATCTAAATTGTACTTTTGCAGAAGTTCATAAACAGCATTAAAAATATCCTTTCAGTTGTTTTATCATGCAATGGTACTAATTCCAGTAATTCTTCATACACATTGATATCTGTATCAACCGTACGATGAAAAACAGCGAGTTGCGCCACACCACACACATCCGTACTTTCGTCACAGGCAATAGATAATGCTATGAAAGAGTCTGATTATGTTTTTATCTGATCACTAATTTTAGCAGCCAACTCAGTAACTGTTTTAGCGACAGTATTCCGGGACAAGGATATATTTTGAAATGACTCCACGCTCCCGGGACTTACAATTTCCGCGGCCTTCACAAGGCACTCTTTTATAAATTCACCTTCAAGAAATGGTGGTAAGTGTTTCGTGATCAACTCCGACACTACGTAGCTCGCTTGAAGGACATAAGCTGCTGATCTTTCAACCGTGATTTTAACTTATTTAACTTTTCGTTTCTGACCATACCTGTATACTTGTCAAACATAGTTTTATGAATATCATAGTGACGTTTTATATTATATAATTTTGCGACACCGACTGTACTATTACAAATCAAATAAATAATTTTTTCTTTCACTTCACAGTAAAAAAACTATAACTCCCACTTTTCTTGAAAGATACGATGCTCATCTACAAGTTCCCTCTTACTTCCACTTGGTTTTGAAAGAGACATGTTAAAAACTGTATCCGAAATAAATTATAATAAGTACTGTTAACTGTTGTAACAATAAGGGCGCAACTCAACTCGAAACTCTGTCGCAACTGACTCATATCTGACTAAACACTGAACGACTAAACTCAATCGAACACGACTTATATAGGGATTATGATTTCTCGAATTCTTTCCAGAATGTTCAGATAGCGTCATCTGTGTTTTTGCGCGACAGAATTTCATGGAACAAGCCAGATAACGTTTGGCTTTAGGTTTTAGGTTGAGTATGTGTAGTTCATCCTCCTAAACATAGATGGCACTATGTACAATTGTACATTTTATTATACCAATCGTTGTTGCAGCGGCGCGCGCTTTCAAAAACGGTTTTCAACTTGTTCGCGGGCCGCATTATCTGGTTGTTTTCAAAACTGATTTGGGCCGTAGAAAAATGTTCACTGGGCAGCATGTTTGACATAGCTGCGTTAAGGGGAAGGAAAAAGCTGAATGTATAAGAAATTATTCAAAAAAACCAGTTGTTGAGTGAGATGAATCACCAGTTTTAATGGCATCTAAACCAAAATGTATTTATCACTCTTAATCGTTATGTATGTGGAGGATGTTTAAAAATATAGTGGTTTATTCTATCTTCATCATAAGCTGCCAATTTTTTAGGTATAAACTAATTTTTTTCGTCTTTAAAACCTACTCCACCGTCTTCACTAAAAAGGTTTAAAGTTAGACAGGTCTAGTGTTGCCATGGCACTTAAAACTTTTAGTTCGCCAGTTGTGTTTTGGTTATGTCACTGTCATTTTCTGATTGTGATATTTAGAAAAATTATTTGTTCAATTGTTAAAAATGTCATCTTAAGCCTATAACTGTCAAGTTAGACCTGGCCTCATATTTTTAATTTAGAATTTTTTTTTAAAATAACTGTCTTTTTGAAATAATCTTCAATATACTTTAATTTTCTGATATAAGTTTCTATCTCCTACTCGAAGTGACATTATCAGTTAGTCACGTTTTCTTGTCAAACGTCTAGTAACAACTGAGTCTTTTCTTATTTGCAAGTTATAATTTAGGAATTAAACTTAATTTTGAGGTGAAATCCCGCATGCGTAGCTAATTTACAGTTGCTTTACAACTTTAGTAAGTGAATTTTAACTAAAAACTTTATCACGTAAGATTAGACAATACTCTGTTATGTCTTTTTCTATGTCTTCATTTAGTTCAAATTCTACGCTCATTACAATAGATCCTTCTTGCAAGGATCCTTTTTAATGAGAACAGTTAATGTATGCAATGGGGGCCTTCTCCTTGAATACGAGACGATCAAATAATGGTTCTTCTGTTTTTCCATTATCCAAGTATTGCGGAAAGTGAAATACATTTACATATCTAATATAAGATTGTTATAAGGATACCTTTCAGAATTTAAGAATACTTTGATGTTTCTTAAGTCTTTGTAATTAAATTCACTCATATTGCTCTTTTTCTTATTCCATTTTTCTTGTTGAAATGCTAGTATAACATGACGGGGAGTTTCAACTCTAGTTGAGGTTTTAACTGGCTAATTGGGTTTATTAGTTTTTAATAGTTCTCGATACTCAATCAATTCCCAACTTCTAAACGCTATTATTATCAGTATTTTTATCTATAATTTTTGTTACTGATAGTTCTTGAGGAATTCCTGCTGATATATGAGGTATATTCCTGTAAGTTTGTTAAGAGTAATTTTTGTATTTTTCTTTGTCATTTGTGGTTAAAATGGCATTCTTATTGGTATTATCCCTAACAAGTATGAGATCTTGTTTCGAATTTAGCATTACTTTTTTATAGTCTTCGAAGAATCTCATTAAAGTTTTAAGGTGTATGCTGACACCAAAAAATCCTGTTTTTCCATCGACGATAGATACATTTGTTGTCGTAGTTGCACCTGTTTGAACAGTATTAACAGCATGCCAGCCTGCCATCCTGCATTTCGTAATTTAACGAACTCGTTTTCATTAAATGAAAGATAACCTTCTAGAGTTCATATGATACCAACATTTCTAACCGAATCTATAGCAACAACGTTTAATTGGTATCTTATTTCTTTAAGAAGAAAGGCTATTCCACTATTTATTAAACTCAACGTTTTAGAAACTGTTTCGTTCTCTCTAGTTAGCTTTCCTTTTATGTAAAGAAAACTCTCGCAAGGAAGAATGTATTTTACAATTTCATGGAGGGGAATTATTATCTCATCATTATTTTCTAATTTGGTCGATAAATAAGGTTTATAAGAGTGAATTTCCGATTGAGTGATGAAATTATCAATTAAGAGCTTTTCTGTAACTTTGAGTATATTCATATTAGAAGAATAGAATAGAATACGAAGCTGGGATCCATTAAGGGGTTAACTTAATTAACATTGGATGGATTGTCTATTAGAAATATTATATTAGTCCTTGGATATACTCATTATAGGTTTATAATATGACTGATATGATAATTTTATGTTGAGGTATTCACTTAAGCAATTTTTAATTGTTCTTTTTAATATATTCTTAAATAACAGCTTATTTTTAAAAAACTTTTTAAAAATGTATATTGCTTTGACAGTCCTCTGGTGCTCCAATAGCTTAGTATATTATCGGTCATTCAACGTTTATTTTAAACATTTTTCACCTAATATCACTCACTCTAGTAGAAAATGAAATAATATAATTTGTAAAACGTATCCGTCATAACCACCACATTTAAGAGACCACAGCACTCTTATTAAACGTTGTAAAATATTTTTTAATAATCCTTTATGATATACACTTAAATCAAATCGCTGTAGTTTATTAAAATGGGCAATGTTGCAATGAGTGGACTCATTTCATCACTAATGAGATTGTTCTAATCAGTAATTAATAGTTAACACTTTGTTATAAGATTACGGCAATCTGTTTCTTTTTTTTACAAAATGGATGTAATTCAACACGCGTTTGTCTAGAAACCAAGGTACAGACCTAGAATTCGTAGTTGTTCTGTGTAGAGGTCGCTACACTGGTTGAAGGTGAGGTCATAGAAGAATTTGAAAATTTGAAATTTTGCATATGTTTTGTATATTTATGTAATCTTATAATCTATAACTACAGCTTTGTGTTTCTTTTTTAAGGAAATTTTTTTGTCTTGTCTATGAATTTTTTTATTAGAAGTAGTGTAGTGTGACCCAATTTAGTTCAATCAGGGTCATCATTAATATTTTGCCACTCATTTTCAGGGTTTATTTTTGAGCATAGAAAAAAATAATCAATGCAAAAGTTGTATGGATTTCAGAAAACTTCCTAGAGAAAACAATTTTGAATATACAGGTTGAGGCAGAAACTAGTACCATACCAAATTTTGGTTTTTTTAAATTAAATACCCTGTATATTTTTTCATTTTTTAGATACTCCTTATTATGCCCTTTCAAAAAATGTGAGATATGTCTACACTTGGATCGGTAGTTTTTAAGCTATTCGACTTCCAAATTCCCCCTTAACTGAAATTCAACATGGGGTGGTGTAAGGGGGTGATGGTAAAATTGGACAAAACCAGCCCAAATGTCAACCTCGACTGCACGAGCAGTGACCACGGTCACTTGGTACACCCTGCTAGATAACCGAAAAGGCTCTGACGACCAAACCACGGCGGTATAACCGTTCCAGCGAGGTTGTAAGGAAATGTAACCCTCAAAGACCTCCTATCAACCCGCAATGGCCAGCGTGATAGGATAAGGCTAAAACCCTCTCAAACATGCAGCACACAGGAAACGTAAGACCCTCAGTCCCTGGCAGATCGTCTGCCACCAGCAAAGCTGACGGTTGGAACCGGTAGCGATCGGAGGGTGCTAAGAATCTCCGGGTTGGACCAGGTCACCAGAGACTTACAACACAAGAACACTCTCAACCGATCAAAAAATCTTAGAACTGGAAGAAGAACTAAATCAGATACACTGGGACGTAGTGGGCATCAGCGAAGTGCGACGGAAGAAGGAGAACCAAACCACTCTCAAATCGGGTAATAATTCTACTTCCGAGGTAACGATGAAAGCTCCATAGGGGGAGTAGGACTCATGGTACACAAAAGACATGCTAAAAATACTCAACAATTCGAAAGCATAAGTCCGAGAGTTTGCCTTCTGGTACTAAATTTGAAACAAAGATATAGTATCAAAGTTATCCAAGCACATGCTCCAACAACTACCCACTCAGGTGAGGAAATGGAGAACTTCTATGAAGAGATTGATGCAGCATTAACTAGGATCTCAGCGGATTTCATCCCTTGGACAATACGGAATAGGAGAACGAAACAAGAGAGGAAACCTTCTACTACAATTCCTCCTGCAAAATAACCTGTATGCTATGAATACTTTCTTCAAAAAGGCAGAACACCGAAAATGGACATGGCAAAGCCCCGACGGAAGAACAAAAAACGAAATAGATTTCGTAATCACAGATAGGAAAGAAACCATACAGGATGAAACAGTGCTCAATCGCCTATCAGTAGGAAGTGATCACAAAATGGTAAGAGCAAAAATAATACTTAATATAAAGAAAGAGAGAAGAATGCTCACAAGGACAAAAAATGCAGGAAGGACCACGGAGAAAGACAAAGAGAAGTACCAACGAACTATAGTGGAAAATCTGGGGACCACCGCTTCAATGAGCATAGAACAGCTAAATGATACCATACAAAAATCCGTACTGGAGGCCCAGAGAAAACACTGTTCTAAACGAAATGGCAGATATGAGAGACTTTCCACAGAAACTCGAAAAATGAATCGTAGGCGAGACAACCTACAGAACAATACAGACGACCAAGTTGAACGTAGACAGCTGGACAAGGAAATTTCGAAAGCGTTTGAAAGGATACTAGAGAATTCAATACAAAATGGGTAACAAAAGTTATAGAAGAGAATAAAAGCATGAAAGTATTGAAGAATAAGCTCGCAATAGGTAGGACCGAGATAACTAAACTTGAAAACTCAGTGGGCAAGTAGTCAGGGACAGACAAGAGATTCTAAAGGTCGTAGAAGACTTCTACTCAAAACTATATCATAGCGACGATCAACCAAAACGTAATAAAGATATTCCTCGAATCATAAATCAAGGATCAGAAGAAATGCCAGAGATCACCAGAGAAGAAATTGTTAAGTCCATGGCAGAAATGAAAAACAACAAAGCGCCATGATCTGGTTATTGAAGCAGTGAAGGAGGGTGAGGAATGTCTTCTGGAAGCCATAACGAGGCTATTTAACAAATGTCTTGTAGAATCTACAACACCCGAGGCGTGGAATAACGCAGTTATCGTTATCATGCACAAAAAGGGAAACATCGCAGACCTGAAGAACTATAGACCCATTAGCTTACTTCCCCATGTCTACAAACTGTTCACGAAGATTCTCACCAGGCGGCTAACACCCAAGCTAGACTTCTACCAGCCCGTGGAGCAGGCTGGTTTTCGATCCAGGTACGGCACTTACGATCGCTTGATGGTTATTAAAACCTTAATTGAGAAATCTGTGGAATACAATAGACCACTCTTGCTTGTTTTCGTCGATTACGAGAAAGCATTCGACTCCATAAAGCACACCGAAATGCTCAAAGCACTTGCCGACTGTCGAATAGACTACAGATATTCCGCCGTAATACAACACATTTACGAGAATGCAACAGCGAATGTCAGACTGCATGAAGAAACGGACAAATTTAGAGTAGCACGTGGAGTCTGTCAAGGTGATACAATCTCGCCAAAATTATTTACCACTATAGTAGAATATATGTTCAAGAACATCAAACTGGATGGCACAGGCATTAATATTAACGGGGAATACCTCACCCACCTACGTTTCGCCGACGATATCGTGTTGATCTCGGACAGTGTGTATAAGGCAGAAATACAGCTCAGGGAACTCATAACGGCTTCACACAGGGTTGGCCTCAAAATCAATACTTCCAAAACGCAGTTCATGACAAATCTAGTTGCTAGCCGAAATATCTTGGTAGACGGAAACTAAATTTCCCAAGTCACATCCTACAAATACTTGGGGCATGAAATAAGAATCGGCAGAGATAATCAGACCTGCGATATTGAAAGAAGAATTGGATTGGCGTGGGCTGCTTTTGGAAAACTAAAACATGTCTTCAAGACTGATATCCCTGTATGCTTTAAGCATAGGGTGTTTGACCAATGCGTCCTACCGGTAATGACGTATGGCGGAGAGACCCTGACACTGACAAAAAGGTCAATAAATAAGGTTCAAGTGGCTCAACGAGCCATGGAACGCTCCCTTCTGGGAATCACGTTGAGAGACAGAGTACCAAATGAGCAAATACGCCGAAGAACAGTGACAGACGCAGTTAGGCGGTTTTTGGGTTTAATAACTCATCTTAAGTGGAATTGGGCTGGACACGTAGCCAGAATGTCTAACGAAAAATGGTCCAAGAAAATCATGGAATGGCGTCCTAGACAGGACGCGTTCAGAAACAGAGGGCGTCTCCCAACCCGTTGGACAGACGATATAAAGCGCATAACAACAAACTGGCTTCAGAGCGCTCAAGATCGAGATGGATGGAAGCTAATGAGAGAGGCCTATGTTCAGCAGTGGACGATACAGGCTGGATGATGATGATCCTAGTTAATTTAGATGAAATCGTGTCTTGATGGTCTCGATAATCCTGCAAATATTTGCAAGGCCTTTGCATCATTTTTCCAATCATGCTACAAGTCTTATGATGCTGTTGACCTTGATGGGATTTATGCTGATGAGTCTAAAAGGTTGGTTGTTCGTCATTCCTTGAGGATGAAGTCAAAGTTAAATTTATAGGCTTGGATCATTCGAAGGGTGTTGGACCTGATAGTATTCCCCCTGTGGTATTAAAGAGATGCAGTTCGATCGCCTATCCACTTGCGAAACTGTTTCAGAGGTCTATTGATGCCGGATATTTTCCCACTGTTTGGAAATTTTCAAACCTGATTCCAATACGCAAATCTGGAGATCGATCCAAAATCTCTAACTACCGAGGTGTGTGCATCCTATCAGCGTTCCCAAAAATCTTCGAGGCTATATTATCAGAAGAAATCTTCAATACCTATAAAAGATACATTATGACTCAGCAGCATGGCTTTTATAGGGGTCGTTCCACGGCAACAAACTTAGGCAACTATCAGAATTCTATAGCTGAAGCTCTCGAGTCGGGTAAAGAGGTTGATGCAGTGTATACCGACTTTTCGAAGGCCTTCGATATTGTATGACATCATCGGCTTCTCAAGAAATTATCCAACATTGGTAACAGCGGCTTCTGTTTGAGTTAGATTCAGTCATATTAGTCGGATCGTCGACAGCGTGTTGTTATCGGCGCGTCGGCCTCCATGGTGGAAGTGACATCAAGTATTTCTCAAGGATCCCACATTGGACCAATTTTGTTTCTCCTATTTGTAAACAATGTGGTGTCTTGCTTCAAGCATTCGAATGTACTTCTATATATTGATGACCTGAAGTTTTACAGTGTTGATGACGCGAACAGTAATCACCTTCAACAAAAACTTCTCTGACTAGAGTAGGGCAAACTGTTTAGCTCTAAACATCAAAAAATGCAAGGTGATTCGTTTTTCGAGACGCCAATCCACCAGGAAGTGGTTTATTCAATGGGAGATGATGAACTTGAAGTCGTGTCGTCCATCAATGATTTGGGTGTAATCTTCGATAACTCTCTCTCTTTTAATCAGCACATCGAACAAATGGTGCTGAAGGCTTTTAGTATACTAGGATATATCAAGTGCCATACCAATTATATAACAGATACAAAGGCCATTATGTGTCTATACAATGCACTTGTTAGAAGTATTTTGGAGTACTGTTTTGTTGTTTGTGTCCTTATCATTTTTACATCAACCTGCTAAAAAGAGTGAATAACAAGTTTGCAAAACATTTGTTATACAAACATCACCTCCCCTCTTATGACCTCACATATGATACCAAGCTTCTGCTTTGTGGCATGAGGAGCTTGGAGTATCGTAGGAGAGTTGCCATGGTGGTGTTCATTTATAAGGTTTTGAATGGATATATGGACTGTGAAGTACTTACTGAGTCTGTCCTCTTTCATGCACCGATCAGACAGAATTTACACAGGACTAATTACGATTTCATTGCATTTACAGATCGATTTCGGATAAGTTTCGGCGCATTTAGGAGAAGTTTGCTGTAATGATTAATATTCTTATATTGTTAAAATGCTTTGTTTGTTATTTTTATTTCTTTTTTTTCAGTTTTTCTTTCAAACATGTACATATATTTATACATTTTTATACTTTTTTGTTTCGAGTTAGTGGATGCGTTTAATAAGAAACTTGACTTTGTATTTTGTACTTTTTTTGACATACTGTTTTTTTAAGCTTATTTTAATTTTGCTATTAACCATACCATTTGGAGTTTGACTCTGTAGAGTATGTTATTTGAAATAAATAAATAATGTAAAAAATGATTAATATGATTTTGAAGTAAAGAAATATTTTTTATGAACAATAAATACTAAATGAAAATTTATAAAATGAAAGAAAAATGATAAATAAAATTAAAAACAATAAATTCTAGTTATTCACATATCCTCCTTGATTGGCGAAGCAACTCTCAATATTTTGTAACAATTTGCGATTAATGCAGTTAAAAATAAAATTAGAGTGATTTTTGTTTAATCTTGCAATTTCTTCCTTAAATCTCTGTTCGAATAAAGCTATATTTTTGGGTCTAGGGTCTATTGTAGTAAATTTTGTTTTTGAATAACCTCATAGAAATACGTCAAGCGGCGTCAGGTCTGGACACTTTGCTAGTCATCTTATATGTCCACAGATCATAGCTCCGATTCAAAAATTAAGTAGCATTTAAAATATTGTGCTCTGAAGCGCCATCCTGTTGCCAACATAATGTAAATCTCTGATTTAAAGGAATGTTATCTAACTGCTGTTCTATATTCATTTGCCAGATATAGACACCTGTACGACATTCATAATTGGTCCGACAACCTTATTTTTTAGAATGCAACACCAAACATTTAAACTTTGTCGTCCTTGAGTTTTGACTACTTGAATTTTGTGAGGATTGTTTGTCGACCAGAAATATTTATCGCGAAGATTAAGATGTAGCTTCATATCGGTAAAAAGTATATTGTGTAAAAAAATCGGATTTAACAAACATCTTCTTAGAATTTCTTGACAAAACATTAATTTTTGTCGTTTATGTTCTTCAGTTAGACCAGGAATTTAACCGACTCAACGTATTTAATATTGCTGTTAAGTAGCTGAAGTAGTTGTAAAGTCCCCTTATAACATAAGGCCACCGTTTTATCCACATTGAAGTAAAGCAGATTGGAATCGGACCAGGCCTTAATAATAACAAGTTCTTTGGAAATATTAGAATGTAAAGACGTTGTTTCAAAATCACTCACAAAGAGAGAGGTTTTTTCCATTAATTTATAGGTTGGTTATATCATTAATGCATAATAAAAAAAGAATAGGTTCCAAGACCGAACCTTGAGGGACTCCACTTGTAATCAATTTACAATGAGAATCAGAACTATTTGCTTTTACAAATTGTTGCCTATTTCCGAGATAAGATTTAAACCAATTTAAAGAAATACCCCGAATTCCATAAAAATTCAGCTTGCTTATCAACATTTCATGACTAACAAAGTCAAAGGCTTTTGCATAGTCACAAAAAACTGAGGCGGCGGTGTGGTTGTTATTAAGGGCTAAGCAACGAGAACATGGCGTCACTGGTGCACTTGTTGGGTAGAAATTCAAACTGATCCGGGGATATTATCTGATGTTTAAGGAGAAATGGCATAAGACGATTCTTTAGTAACCTTTCAATGATTTTTGATAGCACTAGTAGTAGAGCAATTGGGCGATAATTGCAAGAGTTAATTTTTTCGCCCCCTTTATAAAGAGGAATAATAGCTGTTTTAAGGCATTCAGGAAATATACCTTGTATAAGGAATTAATTTATTAGTGCTGTAAGGACCTCTATTACTGGGAGCGGCAGGTTCAGGAATATTTTAATTGATAGGCCATCAGTGCTACACGTAGATTTGCTTGTGAAGTTATTCATTTCTTTCAATAGTTCCATGCTGCTAACGAAAAGGCAATCAGCGACATTTTTCGATAAAGGCAGAAACGAAAGAGGGTCCAAACTTGGCGAGATACCAGAGGTAACATTTTTGCTTACATTAACAAAGTAATCATTTAGGTCATTTAGCATTGGCAAGATCTGAGTCACAGGATGTGATTTGTTTTAATATTTTTTTAATTTTCAATTCAATTGGTTATCAATAAAAGCTTTTTTTATATTTTTTACATTTATTTTATTATTTCTTGGTATTGAATCATAACAGTAACATTGTCATCGTGATGCATTACTTTTGATTTATCAAGGTGATTTTTGACTCACTATATTGATCTAATATTTGTGAGAGTACAATGGATAAACGTAAAAAAAAATACAATTCCAAGAAAATGGTTTTGCATTTTTGTGTTGGGCCCTTGAAGGCTTAGGCCTTAGGCACTGCTTATCCTTGCTTTATGGCAGCTATGCCACCAACAAGCAATTAAGTTATAAAAAACTAATTTTAGGACATCTTCCTTTTTGACTTAAGACGAAATTTTATACAATAGCGAGCTTCGAATACTCCCATCATATAATATCTCACTACGTGCGTGTATAATTCTTTTATTTAACGAAGAATAACTTCCTTGCAAATTACCCAACGGCAAGGTCGTCCAAGATCCGATGGTGTAACTGTTCGCGCCGCCGATGTAAGCTATGCAGGAATTAGTGCAAATATATAAATTACTTTCAAATTCCGCGCGCATAGGGGTATCTCTTTGTTGATTGTTCAATAAATTACCTTGTATTATACGTCTATGATTTGTAATAATGGCTAATTATTAGTTTACAAAACAGGAAATTTTACATTCATAATTGTACCATAATTTAATGTCGGGGAGTTATACTTTGTTTATAAGCACATACAGCGTATAACAAAAGTAAGGAAACGGCGGAATAGCTCAGGTATCGCTTACCTGAATTTAATGAAAATAAGTGCTTTTAGGAATGAGATTATGCCGGGTCCAATGGCGAGTTCCGCATTGCTGCCAAGTTTACCATTTTTCGGTTATAAAAGGAAAATTAATTTTAATTAAGAAACACCTAATACAACAAACAATAAATTAATGAAATTAAGTAAGGCCTCTAAAATGTTGTCCATTTACTTCCTGACAATAGGGCAAATACTGTGGGAAAACATTTAATATATTAAAAAGCTTCCCCGATTCGTCTTCAGTCGATTTCAAAGGTCATTGAGCTTAGTTTCATACACAACATTATTAGGGTGTCTCACAAAAAACCGTCGAGGGGCTTCAAGCCCAGAGACCGAGGTGGCCACTCTATTGTACCCCTACGTCCAAACCATTTTCCAAAAAACACATTGTCTAAATATTCCCGAATATTCCCAGCAAAATGCGGATAGAGCCAATACCTACTAAACAACGAGGCCTACCAGCTGAAATTAAAATAGGCCATACGTCACGACATCTAGGCCGGCACTCGCTTCTGTAAGAAATGCATTAAAGCATAGACCAATGCAGTTTTGCTTATGTCGTATCGTGATAACTGGCCATTAGATGTACTAGCCGACAACCGGCACTTGCTAACCTAAAACATAACAGTGTGAAACATCGTCGTTGTTCGTGAATTAGAGTAAATAGAGTAGTTTTGTCTCCATTTTTGGTGAAATTTTAATTATATTTATTAGTTTTTGTGGGCTTTAATTCACGTAAACATGCCGTTTATGTGTTGTGCGACTAACTGCCGGGGTAATTACAAAACCGGACCAAAAGTTCACGTGTTCACGTAGTTTCCCGAAAGACAGTGATTTGCAAAAAATAGTTACGAGCAATTCCGCGGGATGATTTAGTGCCCAATAAAAACACTAAAGTGAGCTACATTTTTCTAAAGGTATTATAATTTGGGATATTTCAGAACAGGATCCGAGAACAGGTAAAATTATTTCAGTACATTTAAAAAAACCCCAATTAAAAGAAAATTCTGTACCAACGGTTTTCCCAAATTGCCCCAATTATTTGTCAAAAAACGTTCTTGACCGCAAAAGTAAATATGAAAAAAATAAAATAAAAGAATCTTGATGAACTATATCTTTTGCAGCCATAGAGTAAAGTAAAGAAGAATTTAATTTACATAGAGGCTACATGTTTCCAAAGTTTTGAAGAGTTTTTAAAAGTATTTCTAAATTTTAGTATAAGGAATGGGTGGTTTTCGGTAAAGGATACAGATAAAATAACATTATTTAAACTTGAATATATTCCTGGTCCCCTAATAACTTAGGCAATTGTTATAAATGGTGATTTAAAATTAGTAACATTTTTATATGGTCAATCTGTTTGTGTTTCAATAACAAATTTAAAATCACCATTTTTATCTAGCAGTTTGGATGAAATAGAAAGTTTAATTGACACAATTGACAATATGATGATGTCAATACCCATAAATCGTGATAGCGACATTCCTGATCCTAGTGAAACTCGTGATTTACACCATACCGAGTCAAGTCAACTCCCCAGTACTAGTGAAACTCCCAATTCAGGTAAAGTTGAGCCTGACAATGACAATATAAAAAAAAATTAAATTTGCGACTGATATTCTTTTAAACCTAAAAGGTTCTGACGAACTCACTCAAAATCTAAAATTTCTCTCAGAACAGTTAACTTTGTTAAGTACTTCAAAAGGAAGGTATCGATATTCACCAAGAACCATTGTGTTATGTTCAATTTTGTTTACAATAAGCCCTCATTGCTATAAATATTTGCGAAGTCATGCTCTTATTATCTTACCACATCCTAACACAGTAAAATCTATTTGTAATAGATTTTTAACAGATCCTCATATCGATGAAAGAAATTTTTTTTAACCTATGCTCGCATGCAACATTTTTCAATATTTAACAGATAAAGAAAAATATGTTACATTACTCTTTGATGAAATTCACACCGACCCGATTTGGATTACAAGGCAGGCAATACCGTAGGAACATCTTCGCATCATCTGCAGTAGCATTTATGATCACTAGTCCTTGGTCAATATACTTTTATACTTGTATCAAGACTATTATAGAAAATTTAGAAGAAATTGGGTACATAGTATTTTATACAGTTAGTGACAATAATGCAGTAAACAGTAAAGCAATGAGTAATTTTTCACCCCTTAATCAACTCAGTATAGTATTCCCACATTCTGTTGACCCAGTAAGACCCTTATTTTACCTTTTTGACACTGTTCATTTACTGAAATGTATCTTTAACAACTGGCTTAATTCAAAAGCTTACTAAACATTCTCTTATCCCGATTTTGAAGCAGGCTAAAAAAATGTGCTTCCTTTTCTGTGACCAAAAATTTATACGAACTAGAACAAGACAAACTGTTGAAGCATGATTATTCACTTAGTTTAAAGGCTCTATTTCCATCATCTCTTGAAAGACAGAATGTAAAATTAGCTCTTAAAATCTTTAATCCCTTTATTATAGACTCTAAAAGGTTGTGTTAAAAATTTGTCACATTCACAAGATACCGCAGACTTTATTAGTATTATGTTGACATGGTGGAAAATTGTGAACGTAAAAACTCCCCTTAAGGGAAAACATTTGTTAGATAAATATCAGGAACCTTTTACCAAACAATACTAACAGCTCCCAATGATGATCCTAAATTTTGTTTTTTGCTAAAAATGCAAAATTGGCTGGATACTTGGAGTCCAACTAATTTTACAAATACCCTGACCCGACAAACTCACACTGCATTAAATTCATGGGCTTCTTGAAGTTATTAAATACTGTTTAACTGAGCTTAATATAAATTATGTATTACTGGGCAAATTTCAAACAGGCCCGTTGGAAGGGCGTTTTGGAAAATATAGGCAATTAGCTGGTAGTCATTGTCATATCTCAGTTCGACAGCTATATGAATCAGAAAAAAGACTTAGAATTCAGTCTATATTATCTCTAAAATCTAGACATTATGGGGACATTAATACAAATCAGTTCTTCGAACCTCCTGAATGTGAAGCACAATCATTAGACACCAATTTTAATTCTGAACATGTTAATAATTTATTATCTAAAATCATAGTTACACAGTCTGATCCGAAGCTATACAATTACAACTTCCAGTAATAACCTATTTAAGTGGATATTGCTGCTATATTGTTTTTTAAAAAATTAGATGTACTTTTTGCAAATAAAACTTAACTCTCAATGAACCTTGTGTTGTAGATGATTCTTATAATTTAATTAATTCCTTAAGTCGAGGTGCTCTTTTATATCCTCGAGAACAGGTAGTAGATGTAGTTTCAACCGCATATATTACATTTAAAAAGCTAATTGATGAATTTGAAGATACATTTTTGGATACTTACAACAAACAATCTTTTCTTTGTGAGTTGTGTTTAAGTTATTTTAATAAAAATACACTTTCAACTCCTTTTGAAAGTTGTAAAAGCCACCTACAAATTAATGTTTCAAAAATCCATTTTAGTAGCATTTCAAATACATTTATTAATAATTATTGCTCTAAACATAATCATAATTTATTAAATAAAAACAAAATAAGGAAACTGCAGACTTTTAATAAATAGGTAACTATGAAATTAAAACCTAGCACAATATTCTCGTTTCCACTTACCCAAGCATTTTTATATTGCTAGGAAGTATCATCAATACAATCTTTTTCAGAATTAGCACTATTATATCGTCGTGTATCAAAAAAAAACGAGTAATCGCTTATGAGTCGCCTTTGGCATTTTAATTCTATAGCGAAACCGAATAAATTTGACTGATTCAAAAACTCTTCTTTTCTTAACCCTATAAAATGATGTTTATTTGCTGAAATTAAAAAAAAAGTCATTTAAATATGTCCTTGTAAATTACCCGTACCTTCTAATGAACGTATTGAAATAACATAGGCCTAAATTTGATGACGTCACGCGTAAGCGCGTAGGCCTCGTTGTTTAGTAGGTATTGATGGAGCACCATCCGGCTGAAACCATGTTTCATCATTTGGTGCACCATTACCTAAAAAAAATTAAGTTTAAATACTTAATACAGCAGGTAAAATAAGGAACTTACGTCTACAACATCTTTCTCCAGTTAATGTGCCTTCCATGAAGAAGAAATCGATTATTTTTGCACCCTCTATACCACACCAAACATTTATCTTTTGGGGAAATTGGATATGATTTTCACGTATCCAATCTGGATTTTCCCTGGCCCAGTATCGACAATTATGCCTGTTAACTTTCCAATCCAAAAAAAAAGTTGCATTATAATTTCACAAAATTCCAAGCGCCTATAATGATTATCCTCAGAGAGTTCCTGCAGTTATTTTGTATGGAAGAAACACTTGAGTTTTTATAAATCGGTCTTCAGACATGTGAGAGACGTCATTTTCTCTTCCTAATGTTCTTGTAGAAGGGTGCGGATTTTCTTCTAAACTGATTAAAACATTCAGAGCCATCATCTCTACCTTTCCATTTTCACGAAATTTGTTATTAATTTTACTTACAGTAGATTTAGTTATTGGATTTCTGTTAGGATATTTATTTGTCATTTAAAATCTTACATATGTTACAAACATCTTGCAGGTTTCACATTCTACCCCTATAAGCCAGTACAATCAAAATTTCAATTCTGTAGGTTTCAGTTAAATGATCCATGTTTGTAAATCAACAAAACTGACATTGTCAATCATTGTGTTCAGGTATTTTAATAAAAGGTAATAAATTAAATTATGGATATTAGACCCTTATTTTCGAAAAAACTGTAAAAAGTTTTATTAACAAAAAGTATTGAGAATTTTATTAGATTTTAAAAAAGTAATATAATATAGAGTGTTCCTTTAAAAAAAGATCCTTTTATAACAGGAAAACGGTAAACTTGGCAGCAATTCCATTGAATCCGGCATAATTTCATACCTATGTGTGGAAATTTATATTAAATTCAGATAATCGGTACCTAAGATATTTTATCGTTCCCTTATTTTTGTTACACACTGTATAGTGAAATGCAAAAATATGGCACAAATTCGTATAAAAATTAGTAAAACTATTATTTGTAATCGCGCTCAGATAGGTGTCTCTTTATTATTAAATGCGCATTTTTTAAACAAGAAATGTCATACACAGGGTGTTCCAAAAATAAAATCTTTTTTTTTTTAATTGAAAGACTAAATTTTTATGCGGTTTTTTGAATCTACGTGAAATTCTAGATTATTCGATATAACACACTTCGACTTGTTCTTAAAGGATTTATTAATTTATTAATTTATTATTATTAACGAAAAAGTTATTTTATCAGATGTTAAAAATGCCAACTATTTACTTCTTGACAGTAGGCATTTACAAAATCACCTAAAACGTTATTAATGGTATCTTTCGCAATCGCCCTAACCTCTTGAGAAATTCTAAGTTCGAATTCTTCTAGACTTCTGATAAACTTTTGGTTTCAAGTACCCCTACAGAAAAAAGTCGATAGGTATAACGTCAGGGAACTTCGAGGGCCACTCTATGAGTTCTATGTTGTCAATCCATTTGCTAGGAAAAATTCTATTAAGTAATTGCGTCCCTGCTGAGCAAAATGCTGTGGAGCTTCGTCATGTTGAATCTAAATGATTCATCTAGGTATGTTTGGAGCATGGACGTCGGGAAGAATTCTCTCTATATCATGCTAGTTGATTTGGTAGAAAGTCTAAGTAACTATTTCCAGTAAGATTATTATTAAAAACTATATGGCACTATTATCGTGTTATTTATTTTATCAGCCCAGATATTTATTTTTTTGGGAATATTGCGTATATATAGGATCTTCCATTGAGGAGGACAAACGATATTTTTTGACTCCCCTCGTATTTCTCAAGAAATTCAAATTAGCCAATCGATGTATTTTAGCTCGGAGAATTCGAAAATCGTAACAAAAAAACAATTGAATGAGAAACAAAAGACTTACGCCAAGGATATTCCGTTTTTTTTGACGGTAATAATATATAGGGTATATAATTATACATTTTTAGATTCTATGGTCAATTCTAAATGTTTTTTAATAAGGGGTACTATATGTCTATCTTCAACTGTTTTTGATTTATTCATGGTTGAAAATTGACATTTTTGCTTCTTTGAGCCATCATAGCACCTGAACGGTTGGATCTGGAGCAAAATAACTTTCACATCTTATCTTACTTTTTGATAAGTTATCTTATGATGCCAGTCAAACAAAAAAACGGTTATCACTTGCATTTCATATGAAGATATTCAATTAAATAGGTAGCATAATAATTTCCGTTTTTTTATTTGACTGGCATCAAGAAACTAAGACAGGAATGTGAAAGTTATTTTGCTCTAGGTCCAACCGTTCAGGTGCTATGACGGCTGAAAGAAGCAAAAATGTCAATTTTCAAACATCAATAAATCAAAAACAGTTGAAGATAAACATATAGTACCCGTATTAAAATACACTTAGAATTGGCCATAGAATTCAAAAATGTTACAATATAAAGGGTGTTTCGTTTCAAAAACGCAACATCCTTGGCGCAAGTCTTTTGTTTCTCATTCAGTTGTTTTTTTGTTACGATTTTCGAATTCTGCGAGCTAAAATACATCGACTGGCTATTTTGAATTTCTTGAGAAATACGGGGATAGTAAAAAAAATCCGTTTTTTCTTCTCAATGGAAGATCCTGTATCTCTCTCATCCATCGGGAATTATTTCTGCTCCAGTACCTAAATTTACCCAAATATATCAAAACCAAATTAGTGAAACATACCATATATGGTATTTTTATAAATCTCTTTTTTGTGCTCTTTTAAAATATTTATAAATATTCATGATGTTTTATTTATAAAAAAATAAAACTTTCTGTTTTCCCTGTATTTTTGAAACACCCTGTTCACGTATCCCAGTAAACAACACCCTATCCACTACAATTTGGTAAACAAATCGTTTTTCTATCTTTGAAATTAAGAAAGTTGAGAGGGTGGACAAAATACAGTCAAACACAATGTACAAAAATGTAAACTAAAGTTGATTTTATCAACTTTAACTCGTCTGCTGATATGTTGCTTTGAAGGACAAAAATACATCCGGTCTTATGATTGGTGAGTTGATTTGCTAGCTCATCTATAACCTCATTGGAAATGATCAGTAATCGGTCACTCAAAGAAACATTACCCTTTTACTCGCTGCCAGTGAATATATTCAATACTGCCCAGTTTTTATAAATAGGTCGTACATTTTTTAGTCAAATAAATATTCTCTTCTATTGTATAGTTTTGAGAAATGTGCTTTTACCTATTCACTGGCTTCAAAACAATGAAAATGTAAAAAACGCTGATTGGGTATTTAATTGATAATTGTCTACTGAAAATAAAATATAGTCATTATAATTTTTTTGTGTAATGATTAAGAAAATAATAAAAAAATAATTAAGAAAATTCATTAAGTGTTGTGTTACAATTACAACAAATTTAAACATGTTACCTTCTTCAATTGTAAAAATATCGTAATAATAAAAATATACAAACTAAATCTACAGTTACATAATTATTAAGTCCATTGAAGCGCGAAAAACACACTACCATGGTCTGTTTATTTTTGTTGCTAAAAACCCACAGCGGATTTTTTTTAATTGGATTATTAATGATCAGTAGTTCTTCTTGATGAAATATATTATTAATTACTTAACTTCAATCATTCAAGCATGAAAAAATGTCGATAACTGAATATTGCTGGTAAGAAGGTGTGTATGGGGACACTTTGTAGGCCTCCTCAGTCAAATTTAAATGATTGTTTGCAAATACTTGAAAAATAACTTGGTAAGTTTAATACCTGAACACGATTATGTTGTCTTTAGCAGTGATTTTAACGTTGATTTTGCTGCATCAAATAACTGTAACGGGCAAGTATTGTTTCAATTCCCAGACATCCCTATGCGGTGTTGCCCGATTGTGCACCACAATTTTCCTAAACTTAGGGAAAACGTAGAGTTGACAACGTCGCACCCCAATATGCTTCCCCACAACTTTCGTTCACCTGAAATCAGGTATAGGGAATCCAACTAGTTTTATGTCTCCTAGAAGTTTCTCTTAATAGCGGAAAATAAGAATTTTTCTACGGAAATGTATAATTTACATTTTTCACACTTTAATATACATGAAATCAGTTAAAGAAAAGTTTGCTTTGCTTACCATTCCAAACATTTTCCTGAACATAAAAATGCCAAAATATTTCTGCGGAAATTTTTTATTTCCATATTCCGAGAAAATCCTTTACACTTTAGAATACTGGAAATCAGTGAAAATGATGTATTTCCGCAGGAAAATTTTGATTTCCCGTTATTAAAGAGGACTTTTTGAAGGGAATGCATTTTTTTTTCAAATAACCCATTTCAGGTGAACGAAAGTTGCCCCTTAACAACGTATATATCGCACAGGTAAATCCTTATACCTGTTTTGCAATCAATCAAAACATGTTGTTGATGTTCTCTAGATTGTGAAACGTGAGACGACAATTTACAAGAGAGTCTAAGCGTTACATAGGTAGAAATTATCGAAATAACACATTAGTTTGGGGTGAGGATTTTTATACAGAACAGTGATTTAGTGAAACAAACATTCTTTTCTTTCACCTAATTTTGAGGAATGTAATTTTTCCTGCTCGTTAAGTCAACGCTCACTTCATAATATTCAAAATGTTAAAAGCACTGATTGTATATTTAATTGATCATTGTCTAGTCAGGATAAAAGATAATGATCATCATTTTTTGTGTAATGGTTTTAGCCAATTCATTCGGTGTTGTAACTCATTCGTTCAATCTCAATGAATACCTGATTTGCAAAAAACAGATTTAAATATTTACCTTCTATAAACTAAATCAACAATTACATAATCACGAAATCCATTGAAGCACGAAACACACACTAGCATGATTTTATTCTTATTGGTAAGAACGCACGGAGGTTTTTTTTAAATTGTATTATTGATGGGCAGTATTTCTTCTTGGTGAAATATGTTATAAATTACTGTGCTTCAGTTATTTAAGCATGATAACAGTTCGATAATTTTGCGATATATAATTTATTTCTTTACTTAGGTTTAGTCAGATTTATACGGAAATGCGTAGATGTGTTTTGAGATAAAAATTAATTAAGTGCTTAAATAACTAAAATAAATATTACTCTTAATTTATTTTTCAAAAAATAAAACACATGTCAGTTGTTTCGCCAACACTGTGCCTTCATCAGATCATAAATCTTAAATAAAGGTTTAAGCTTAGAGATATGCTAATCAATCTATGGTCAAAACTATAATAAGCTGATATTTTTTGTGCAAAAATATGATTATTAAGTATTGCGTATTTTAAGGTCTGTATGAGATGGCTTATGGAAAATTTGAAACTTCTATTTATTAAATAGTTATTGTTAGTCTAAAAAATTAGTTTCCTTATTATTTTCTAAAAAAATGTAAAATTTATATTTTTGTGTAGGTTAATTATATAATCAAAAAATTATTTTAATTGTCTGTCAGTACCAGAAAATCATGCTAATATATCATCAACATATCTATACTAGACTCACTCAGTGAAAAACAAAAGGAGTACAGATATATTTGACCTCTCAGTTAAACTCATCAAGACCGTTAAATTACACTGGCCAACAAGATTTTTCTAACACAGGCCAGCTCATTATTTTCACAATGGAAATACCCTCCCAATAATAAAAAAAATATTCGGAAAGCCCTAATACATTTTTTAATGGCCTAATTAGAACCTTTTATATTGGCAGGTAAACAATTTTATTGTCGGGCAGCTAAAATGGGTGCATTTTACAACGGAAAAATTACCTAGACTGGGTTGTTTACAACATTAGACATAAAATAAACGTTAAACATCACTCTTCTGTTGAGTTTCAAATTGAGTGGTTCTCTGTGTATCGATAAACAAGTGTATGTGAAGACGAGAATGTCGAGTCAAAAGCGCCGAAGTTGCAAAATTTCTCCTCACAAATTTTGTTATATTTGTGGAGAATTTCTGGTGAAAACACCAGCCAGGCCATTTTCCGAAAATGTAAAAAAAGCCTACTTTAAATATTTTGGCGTATTAATTGGAGATCAAGATAAGCGGTGAGCTACCCATGTGTGCTGTGTTAGTTGTAGTATATCATTGGTGCAGTGGATGAAGGGAAAGAGAAAAAGTATGCCTTTTGCAGTTTCAATGGTATGGCGAGAACCCGCCAATCATTCTGACGATTGTTACTTTTACCTGACAAAGACTGAAGGTTATTCCAAAAAGAGAAAGCACAATATAGAACATCCAAATTTGCAATCTGCCATACGACCTGTTCTTCATAATGCAAATTTGCCAGTGCCGATTGCGCCTTTAAATTGCCAAGCTATTGATTTGGGAGATAATAGAGATAACGCATCATCAGGCAGCTCAGAAGAACAGTGCACCGATCCCACTTTTACCACAGGTCCCAGTTCCGGCGAGCCACTACAACCTCCTTTTTGTATTTGTTTTTATTGTTGTTTTTTTTTATTTATTTTTATTATTTTACGTTGTTTTACTCGGTGCTCAGATTCTTTTATTTCGGAGGCGTTAGGGCGTGAGTTCAAATAATTTAACCAATATTGTGGGCGCCAGGCCTAGAGTGGCCAAAGAGGTTGAGCAGAAAAGAAAAAAACAAGATAGATACTAATGTACGCTAAGACACAATACTTAAGTTAACTTGTAATGTAGCTTCCCAAAACCTTCTAATTCCTGCAATGGACAGATTATAAATAAAAGAATGAAATACTAATGCAAGGAAATTTATTGTAAATTGTATATAAAATATAAGTATAAATATCACAGTGGTATTAAATGTTGTTCAACACTATCAACAGTAACTATCAAATCACCACATATGAGGTAAAACGATAACTACATTATTCATGAAATTAAATGTGCCAAATGAAATAATATTTATATCTTTAAGTTTAATATCTTGAAAGTACTGAAAAATTTTGATACATAAATTTACCATAAAAGTTAAATGAACTACCAGTAATTAAATATTTTGATTATTAAAATTTAAATTATGCAAAACTGATTAGGTGGAAAGATTGGAGTGAATATTTAAAGTATTAACATTTTAAATTAAGTAAAATGATTAGATGGATAATTGAAAAGAAAGAGAGAGGGCAAGGATACAACCTTGAATTAAATTTTATTTTCTTAATTAAGTTTTATATTTGTTACCAAATATTGTTGAAAGAGCATAGCATGAATGTTGCAAAAATCAGATTTAATAAATATTATTTTATAAAAACCTCATATGAGAGATGCAAATATTAGTATCATATACCGATATTGGCTGAAAATCACCGATAATATGAAGATGGGCTGTAATGCAAAATATATTCAAACAGTCATAAAACTGGTGGCTGAAAATCACAGGTAATTTTAGGAAGTACTGCCCATTACAAAAAACTTAACACTTATGACACTAAGACATGGGTACCCAATATACACTCAACATACCTAATATAACTTATACTACAAAAAACATAAAGTCTCTTACTACCTATAAGCTATGAGCACTTACAAAGCAATTATTTAAAAAAAAAACAATAAGAATGTTTTACAAAACTCAAATTTAATAAAATAAGCCAGAAGATGCAATGAATTCTTTACTCAAAATCAACTAATTAAATAAAATACAACAAAGTAATACTTTGGAGAGTTATAGGTACCGAAATTAGAATAAAAGTTTATAGTTACTGATTTGCAAATGAATTAATGAGAAACTATTTAGAATTAAATTGGTTAATGACTTAAAGTGACTTTATAAAGGTAATTATAGTGCGAGAAGGCTGAATAATTGAAAAATTAGCAACGAAAGATCAAATTTCTAATGTACGCTCAGGGTAAGTAGAACACCAGTAGTAAAGCTACCTTTTATAAGCGAAAGAAGGAAAGGTACTTATCTTTAGACTCGGTGTTGGGTTGGTTCCCTAAATGAAGACTTTCCTCAACGCTTCACAGCAGCGGTTAGCCTATAAGCTCAACCAAAAGGAGGTGGTCCTCTAGACGAGCAGACTGCAACGGAGGCCCCAAAACAGCACAAGCCAACAAGGAAAACCTCAAATGCCCCATTCCAGCTACGCCACGGTAGTCCAACCAGAATCTAAGTTTCCAACTTCCTGCCTGATGTCCCTAAGTTGACCTGCCTAAGCCACTGTTCTTCCCACAATAAAAGAGTGATGTTGATTTTATTGTGATTGCGGTATTAATTAAAATATGCTCCTGCTGTAGGTTAAAAGGTCCTTGTAGTAGGATAAAAGCTTCTTGCAGTACGTTAAAAGCCTGAAAAGATAGAGAAATGTGCTGAGTACCAACCCACGTGGCGACTATTTCATGAACCATCTCCCTAGCAAGATTTTCTAATAATTTTGAATGACTAATTACCTGATGTTATGGCTTTGAGTAGTCTTGAAGTGTTTTCCAATCCCAATTAAGGCTTCATAGAATTCGCCGATCAGTAGAACTTCTTACACGTCGTGTAAAATGGCGGCACAAAAAAACTATGAGAACTAACACTTCATTATTATTCTGCAGAGAGGTAGTAAGAGAGGATCTCTTTGTTCGGTCCAAAGGTTTTATAGTTCTAACAGCGAAAAAAAATTATGTATCCTGTTCCGGTACATGGTACCAACCTAGTACCCTCGATGACAGAAACCCTCGACAGACATTAAAAAAATCACTTTATCATCCCGAAAAGTCTCAAAACATCTCCCTTTGCTACGGAACACCACCACCGATCACCACTAACGAGACAAAATCAGCTGATATAACCTCAGACTTTGAAAACCCTGACATAATTTGGAAATAAAACATAGGGTATAACGGGTTGCCTGCAGTAAGGTGTCGCCAAACAACGATCTCGGATTTTATTAACATTAGGGACTGGTCGCGTCTTTGCTTTATTATTTACGATAATTATTGGTTTGTATTTTATATATTTGACTGTCTTAAAAGAAACAAAATATCAGATATTTTGTGAATAAATAGGTGATAATTAAGAACTTGACCGTTGTAATAATCATTTTCAAAATGATTGTTACACCACATTTGATTGTTCAAAGTGAATTAAATGATTTAGTACGTAATTTGGGGTTATCCAAACAACAATCAGAAATTCTGGGTTCCTATTGGCCAAAGAAACAAAAATTACGAAAAAGAAATGGTATGTTTTCTGAATTCTACAGTATGGAGAATTCGTTGTGCGCGTGTACTGATATAGACAGTTTAATGCAGGAACTTGAAATTGAACATTCTCCTCGTGAGTGGCGCTTATTCATAAACTTCAGGGGGATTTACAAAATATTGCTGTTTTCTTTGTTTATGGGACAGTCGTGGAATAAATCAGCATTATGTAACAAAAATTTGGACAAAAAGAAGCGACTTTCAACCGGGATCTCAAAATGTTAAATTTATACCTCTTGTTGATCCCAAAAATGTCTTGATGAAAAACTTTGTGAAGGCTTTGAATAAAGATGGTGATGGATTTAAATACCTAAGAAAAGTCTTTCCCCAGTTAAGTGATGCCAAATTAAAAGAAGGCATTTTTATTGGGCCACAAATCAGATAATTGCTGGACGATGTCAATTTTACGGAAAAGCTTACCAGGCAGGAACTAATTAAATTTATGTAGTAAGAGGATTTTTAGGCAACAATATGGATGAAAATTATGAACAATTAGTTAATGAACTCTTAGATTAAATTAAAAATTCACTTCACCTCCATTCCCATCTGTCATTTTTTCCTAAAAATTTGGGAGCTGTTAGTGACGTGCAGGGTAAAAGGTTCCACCAAGATATCAGAACAATGGAAATTCGGTACCAAGGGCGATGGGATCCAGCCATGATGGGTGACTACTAAATGGTTTTTGAAGAGAGAAGATAGGACACCTCATAAACGGAAAAAATAAAGTTTAATTAGTCTTTTAAGTTAATATTTTTCTCGTTTGCTTTTCTCTTAGATGTATGGTATGTTTAATAGGCGAAAACTGTAAACATAGTCAATAAACAGGGTTAAGAATTTTCTGAAATGATTTTTTCTATAGATATTAAGTATCGTAACATTCGATATGGTTCTACAACTCTAACAAGAAAACTCTACGTGCTACAACTTTATATTTGTCGTATCGTCGTATTTGGATAGGTCCATTCTATTAGATTATGCTATTGTAATTTGTGTTACAACAAAAAAAATTTTTTTTCTTGGCCAGTGTTATTATAGTGTATCCCTTAACAAAATTAATTAATGACTGCTTTAAGGACAACATCTTCCCCAGTACCGAGAAGAATGCAGCTATCGTCCCTATTTTTAAAAGAGGATATGACCTTTCAAATTACCGCCCAATATCCTTACTGCCAGTTCTGTCTCAGGTGGAGAAAAATGTATGTCTACTGTGAAAGGAACAATATTATCTCAGGGGGCCAGTTTGGCTTTCGGCAGGGCAGGGACGCATCTCTGGGAATTCTTAATCTTCTCTCGACAAAAATGGACTCTTTTGAAAGCTTAGAATATAAAATATCAATATCTTGCGCCTTAAGCAAAGCATTTGAAATGAAATTTTACAAATTCAGTAAAAATAGGATCAAATTGCTACAGTCATCTCAGTAATCGACGACAGGTAATGAGAATAAATGGGGTGTCGTCGTCAGGGAGGGTATTTGACATATGCGTTCCACAAGGATCAGTTCTTGACCCAGGACTTTTCTTAATTCACATAAACGACTTACCATCTTATGCTAGACTATTTGATTTTACCTTGTTTTATGATGACACTACCCCGGCGAGAGGCGCAATTGAAAGTGGCTAATTAGTTTTGAGTCAAACAGACTTTTGTTAAATACAGAAAAAACTCAGAGGAAGATTTTCACACTACGAGATCTAGGGAATAATTAAAACAAAGAGTCAAGTTTCTTGGAACGCATTTAGATCCAAAACTTCAATGGAACTTTCAAGTTGAGAGTGTACTGGGAAGACTAAGAAGCTGTGTTTTCCTGCTCAGAAATCTTGTTGACTGCGTTTCTAAGGATACTATTTTGTGTGCATCCACGCTTTATTCCACTCTGTCATGTCTTTTGGCATACGAGCGTGGGGTGCAGCACCGTGTACGACCAGGGTTTTTGGCATGCAAAGAAAATCACAAGAATTATTACGGGTCTGGCTTTTGTGGTTCTAGGAGAGTTCTGGGGAGTGGACTTTCTGTAAAAAAAGTAAAGAAAGGTTTACTCTTCAAGGTGAACTACACCGACATCCTACCCGGGGTAGGAATGATCTAAAGGCCACCTACTGTCGATTGAGGAAATGCCAGAATTTATTACCTTCAAGCTCTTTAATAAGCTTCATGTACATATAAAAAATACTGAATTCCGATATTTTAAAAGTAAAATGAAATCATATTTGTTATCAATAACTTCCTACAGCATAGAAGACTTTCTAGTATCTCATTTTAATGTGTACATCTCATTTTAATAGGCAAATCAGGTATTGTATTTTAAAACATTGTATCATTAACGTCGCAGGTTTTTGTAATGTGGAACTATTTATGTATAGTTTTTTATTATTGATATTTTAGCTAGCTTTTTCATTTTAATTGAAGTATTATTAGTGCATTTAACATGTTTCCTTTCTTTTCTTTTTATACTTCAGACATCCTTACATTATGACGTGTGTAAATTATTGTTTTGTAATTTTGTCACAAATAAACTATTTTGTTTTTGTTTTTTGTATACCAATAAATGACTGAATGAAAGGGAATATTCATGAAATTTAGTTTCTAAATGATCCATAAATATCTCGACTAAAATACAATAAAAATAACATCAAATATTGCTAAGTTTTGTTTTTTTTTTTAAACAAAGCTGCGACTTTTGCGTTTAGAACTAACGATAGCCTTAGTAGATATATCAAAAACAATAAGATGAAAATCAAAAACTAGAATTAATCCGATATTTACAAGTTAAATTGTGGAACCTAGAACGTGGCAAGATAATCAGGAATCTCCAGGAACTCAATTTAATTATTTATACAGGTCACACTACACTACTTCATACAAATACTGGTCCACATACCGTAACACATTATATCTAAAAAAATATATCGTCCCACGTTTTATAGGAAAGTTATCTTTAGTTAGATATTTACAAGCTATTTATACAGGGTACTTTAGAAAGTCATAAAATACTAAACCTTTTTTTTATTGAGCACTCTTCAGATTAAATTAATTGAATTTTGATGTATTTTGTTTCTTCTTAAATCAATAAATCGATGAATATTATCAAAGCATTTCTTTCCGTAAAATTATGTCTATAAACTTTTGTAGGAGAAAGATATCTGAATATTCTTGAAGAGTTGGACAACGAATATTTAAGTAATTTACCTTTGGCAGAACATAGTCAAATTTTCTACCAACACAATGGCGCCCCACCACATAGAACCGTTGCAGTTATTAACTTTTTACAAGCTACGTTTTACGACAAGTGGATGGCCAACAATGGACCTTTTCTGTGGCCTCCTCGTTCCCCCGACCTGGCAGTCTTAGACTATTTTATATGGGAAACGATAAAAGGAATCGTTTATTTTAATCCAGTAACAACGAAAAAGGACTGTATGGTAAGGGTAAGGGACGCGTTAGAAAGTTTATCTCCAGCTTCAATTAGAGCGGCCACCCACGAGGGATTTATTCGGAAATGCGAAAAAATTACAAGGTGGACATTTTTAATATTTACTGAAAAAATAAGTTGTGCTCTTGTGTAGACTAGACTATAATGGGAATAGGCTTTCTTTAATTAATTTTTGTCTTCACGGTTTCAACATTTTTATAGTTTTCCAACATTTGTTTAACGCTGTTCGGTGACGGTTTCTGTTTATCTATCTGGATATCTATCAGGAAATATCTGCCATGTTCTTGTAAAAACTCTGTTAGATTCCCCATATATAATAAACAAATTCAATTAATCCTCGTGTGTGTAATTTAATCGCCCCGGCATGATTATTAGTTTAATAATTATTATAATTACTATAATAAATAAATAATATTTTAGTAGGTAATTGTTAAACGACAACAAATATTACGTTTCTATAGTAACCAATTGGTTTTGTTCTCGCCATGCCTCCCCGTCATGGCCAACTAACAAGAAAACTTAGAAGCCGTCTGGTATTATTAGAATAAAAAATGTTAAATCGTCAATAACTCAAAAACTACACATTTTTGGAATAGACAACTTTATAGAAAGTCACCCTTATTTTAGGTGTTAAATAAGATAAAATTATAAAACTTGGGGGTTTCCATTTGAAAAATGTAACTTTTAACGATTTTTTAAAGTATATTTATAATGTCAGTTTTTGATCACCCTATATTTATTTATTATAAAAATATCAGCACAGGCCACTAAATTGTACCCTTTTGGGCAAGGAAGCCAACGCAAATAAATAATAGAGACTTCGATAGGCAGATATTTATAGTTATGTCTAGACCTGCAAACGTCATTTTTTACATAAAATTCAAAATATCTCAAAAACAGTTGAACTTAGGTATAGGATATTATACATGAAATATACCTAGAATTTTTCGAGGAATCCAAAAATTTAGTTATATACAGAGTGTTCCATTTAAAATAAGAAAGTTGACGTCAACTTCCGGTATAACCGGAAGTGCCGCCATCTTGCAAATATTTTGCGTGAATGGCCCCGATCGACTTTAGTTAGCTGCCAAAATTTCAAATTTTTCTAAAGCCTACTTTCTGAGAAATCGATCGCCGCAGTTCGTCGTGGGACAGCCTGTATATATATATATATATATATATATATATATATATATATATATATATATATATATATATATATTTATGTTTCTGATACTCCTTCACGGATGGAAAAATACAATGTGTTTTCATTCCGGGTGTACATCCGTTCACTACTGTCGTTCTGAAAAGAACAGTTTTGCTGACGTTTCGCCAAAATCACATTTGGCATTTTCTGTTAATTTTTAGCTTTCAATTTCTCGCGTCCGAAAAAAATATATATATAGATATATATATATATATATATATATATATATATATATGGTCTCTATCTCTATTCGCCTTTGGTCCAATACATATGCTACTGGGATATTTATTTTTACTCGTATATATATACATATATATATATATATATGTGGTTCTTGGTGGCCGTAAATGGATATATATATATATATATATATATATATATATATATATATATATATATATATATATATATATATATATATATATATATATATATATATATATATGTGGTTCTCAGGGTGAGTGACTACAAAAAAAAGCACAAACTCCTGTATTAAGGTGTCAAGAAATGACTAAATCTTGTCACTCTGTTTGTTTCAGAACCAAGGAGCTAATTCTGTGACCCTGGTATCTGCGCCAGCAAGGCTCATCTGGTAGTTTTCTTCTCCTCGGTGGGTGTCAGTATAATGGCGCCACCTGTAAGTACTATGGTGCACTAAATCTCTGTAGATGTGACCTACATCTACCGGGTTTAGATAGCATGGTCGCAGAATTGGCTCATTCGTTCTGAAACAAACAGAACGTCATGATTTTTCTTGATACAATAGTGAAGGAAAAGTCGCTCACCATGAGTTCTTTATTATATATATATATATATATATATATATATATATATATATATATATATATATATATATATATATATATATATATAAATATATATTCAATTAGTATAACCCTATTAGAAGAACCATTGTAGTTAAAATGTATTTCAATTGAAGCGGCGCTCTAAAAAAGACATTAACACTAATAAATTTGCGGCGCCGAACAATTATCACACCTTAACGAGGTAAATCGTTGTTCGGACCCGAAGTTGAGCCCGCTCCGATTCCGGAGTAATGGAAACGGTCAACAACAGAAACCGCCGCGTGGAGCTCGTAAATGGGATGCGAACTCAAATTACTTGCGGAGTTGGAAATGCATTTCCATTTCCGGTATTTGTCCGTGTTTCGAATAGGGATCGACGACGCGCGTGGATACTGTTTGTCTTGACCATTGTGATCGAGTAGGTCCTGTTTGTACTGGTTCGGGTTTTGTGTTAAATTAATTCTAACTTTGTCGTTGACGCACACTGGTACGTTTCAATGCTATTTCACGGCCAAAACCTCAACTTAATCACCAACGACACTAAAACTGTTCTAAAATAGCAAATATATATTAATGCATTATTGCAACGCATGTTAAATTAATGATATAACTAAATTTGGTATTTAAAGATAATTGTATAATTTTCTCTTAGTTTTGCTCTAATCTACTGTCTGTTATCGACACGGAATTTTAAATCCATTCATTAAATAGTTTTTCGGGTTGTATTTTTAAATGTTTTATTAAGCCGCCATTTTGTTCCGCCATATTGGATTTTTACCAAAATGTTACCAGCTCATTCCCATATTTTTCCCACATTTTTGACCAACATTTTTAGTCAAGTGGGTAAGTAGATTTTAGCTATGTCGAGAACAGACAGGCAGACAGACAGTCACGAAAATTGAGACTGACGAAATTAAGAAATGTTTTTTGGCATTAAACTGAGACTAGGAATTACCTAGCTGAAGCTCAAATGACAACCATTCTACCAGAAGTTTTTTCAAGGATAGGTAGATGCAGAAGTAACAGGAGTGGAAGTGGAATAGATTTTTCAATAATATTGCAAGTTTAGATTAGTTGAAGAACAATAAACGAAAATAAATTTGATAATTAAGCTAAATATAGCTGAATTTTTCGTTAATAAATATACCTTCATCAGTGCATAGAGTATGGCTACATGGAAGTGATATAATCAGATCTTCTTGTATTGGAAAGTTAAGCGTAGAAACAGCAGAAGCTCGAAAAAAAAAAGGATTTTAAAAGGTAAGGGTTCTCGAACAGTATCAACGAGGATAGTTTTCATCCTATGCTTATTTCTTCTAATCCGTATATTACCAGCTCGCGTCATAAATGGAAGACATCTGTAAACTTATATATAGCAGAAAAAACTAAGGAACTTTTAGTATTAGTTAAAATAATAAAATATGAAAAATTACATTTTATATTTAATTTTTTGTGTTTATTGATAAGAGAGTTCTGAGTTTCAGTTGATTAAATTTTCTTAATAAAAATATTAAATTAGATAAGTATCACTTTTATTTCGATTTTAATATCCAAAATAATGGATATTATTCAATATTTTTAATATAGGTAACACCAATGGGTAAATTATTGTATTTTGAGAAAACAGTGTAAACCACTGCCTAAACATTTGTTAAAATTTGTTAAATATATACGGCCGGTTGCAGAGAGCTCAATTAAAGTTTAGAATGTTTAACGGAATGTCAAATTTGACAGCAAGTTCCTAGATTTCTATAAGCAGCTTGTTAAATCCGAAAGTTCGGTTAAATATTCTAAACAGAAATTAAGTTTTGTGCAACCGGCTGATAGTATAGTGTAAACAATTCTGGTACCCTAATGGTTTTGGCCAAGAGCGCCCGTATAATCACACCACTGTGTAATGTAAGAGGGAAGCTGACAGAGTTAGTTTATACATAAGTATTAGGTGTGGAAAATACCATAGATGTCACGAATAAAATGATTTCCAAAAGATTCTCCTAAAGTAAGATTCAAAATGCTAGAGGATTGTAAATCATGTATATTAACCCTGCATTTATAAGAGGGGATATAGCTTGTTTGTCATAAAGTTCACATTAAAATAGTGAAACCATTTTAAAGAAAAAATAGTGGGATATTTCGAACTGCGCCTGCATAGAAAATTGACAATGATAAAAGAAATATTTTTCAGTTCTACATTCCTTAAAAAAAAACTTTATTACTTCTCTCATAAAAAGGAAGTATTGAAATAGCGAAAAAAGCACCTCCGAGATTTTTTTAAATCTTTCCATCTAGGATCCCTAGATGCCAAAAACATTTCTCAATTTCGTCGGTCTCAATTTTCGTGACTGTCTGTCTGTTCGCGGCATAGCTAAAATCTACTTACCCACTTGACTTAAAATTTTAGCCAAAAATTAAGGGTCATATGGGAATGAGCTGAAAACATTTTGGTAAAAATCCAATATGGCGGTCTAGTGAAATGTTAAAAAAATTATTATTAAAAAACTACTTATCCTGTTTCTCAAATTTTGCAAAAACATCGAGTATTATTTTGGTATCAACTGGTAACATTTTGGTACGAATTCAAGATGGCAAAACAAAATGGCGGCTAAACAAAATATTTAAAAATTCAGCCTGAAAAAATTGCTGATTTGTTTTCAAATTGTGTGCCAAAACTTATTGTGGTTAACTAATAAAATTGTGGTACTAATTCAAAATGGATTGAACAAAATGGCGGCCAAATAAAATGTTTGTAATTTTGAAAAAATCACCTGTTTTAGCGTCCCTTGATGCCAAAAAATATGTGTTATCAATTCCGTCGGTCCGTCTGTCTGTCAGTTTGCGGCATAGCTTAAAGACTACTTACCCGATTGACTTCAGATCAAGGATTAAGGGTTACGTGGGGGTGACCTGGTAATATTTTGGTAAAAATTCAATATGCGGAAACAAATTGGCGACCTAATAAAATTGCTAAATTATTATTAAAAAACTACTTATCCAATTTATCTCAAATTTCACACAAACATCAAAGGATTATGTTGGAATCAACTGGTAAACATTTGGTATGAAACCAAGATGGCGGAACAAAATGGCGGTATAATGAACTATATAAAAATTCCGCCTGAAAAAAATACTTAATGTATAGATTTCAAATTGTGTGCCATAACTAATTGTGATATAGCGATCAACTAGTAAAACTGTGTTACTAATTCAAGATAGCGGAATAAAATAGAACGGCCAAAAAAATGTTTGTAATCGTGAAAAATCACCCACTCAGGTTTTATATATCTTCTCGTTTTAGCGTCCCTAGATGCCAAAAAACATGTTTTATCAAATCCGTCTATCAGTCTGTCTCTCTGTCTGTAAGTTCGCGGCATAGCTTAAATACTATTTACCCGATTGACTTCAAATTTGAGCCAAAAATTAAGGTTCATATAGGGATGACCTGGCAATATTTTGGTAAAAATACAATTTAGCGCAACAATGTTTTTTAGAGTAGTGTTTTATTTGGGGTTAAGATCCAGTAAAAAAAAAACAAAAGTGTTTTTTTTTTTAACTTTTCGACGTTTCGCAACTTTATTGTTGCATCTTCAGGACCCATATATAGATTCTACATTCTACATGAAACCCATATTATCGGTCTTTTCCTATAACATTGGTCCGCAGATATTTTCTAAATATTAAGTTTCTAAATGGTTTTCGTTAACGATACTCTTGTTGTTATGTTAGAGTGGTTAATTATTTCGTTAGGGTCCAGTAAAAAAGAACAAAAGTATTTTTAAAATTTTCGACGTTTCGCAAGTTTATTGTTGCATCCTCAGGACACATGTATAGATTTTATATCCTGCATGAAACCCATATTATCATTTTCTACTTACTCTGCTCGTTCGCAGATATTTCCCAAAAATTAAGTTTCTAAATGGATCTTCTTGTTGTTATGTTAGAGTGATGTATTATTTGGGGTAAGGAAATATCTGCGGGGAAATCCAGAAGCGAAAATACAAATCAGAAAACGAGAGATATTTATAAATTATTCATTTCAGTTTTTTAAATTTGGACCCAAAAAAGCATTTAAGGACATGACATAGGCTATTGAAACGTTATTTGAAACAAAAAAAGCATGGCATCGGGACATTTTGAACTCGAACATACCAAAATGAAATAATATCCACCATTAAACTGCCCCGTAAGTCAACAAGCACTGCTTCAAAGGGAAATGTACGGTTTTCTCACAAATGTGTTTCAGCTCTTCATTATTTTTTGTTTCTATTGCACTCAAAACAATTTTTTATTAAAGTCTTTGTTATGTAAATAACTGATATACTGTGTTGACAACTCCATGCGAGTAGTAATTTCTATTGCTTTATGCGAAGTTAAAGCTTTAGTTTCCAATAACTTTCCTTCAATTATTTTTTTAACTTAAGTCATAATCAAGTTGATTTCAAAAAGTCTGTTTAATTAGCACCCAAATTTACAATTTATAGAAAGTTTTTTAAAGCGTAGTAAAATTTATAATGTTTTATCATCTTGCTGCTTTCTGCATTGGAATCTTTCAACTTTTTACAATTTCCAATGGTTCTGGAATGTAAAATTGATCCAACAATATATCGATTTCATAGTATTTCTTCTTTTCGGGTACCTCCGGAACCAGTTTGCCGTAAAGAGCGCTGTAGGTTTTCACACCCACGAAATTAAGAAAGTATGGAACCTTTACTTCATTGAATACATCAAAAACTAAAAATCAGTTTCTTAACCCATCGGCTCCATTTGACTTAACTTGCTCAAAATGGCTCTACTGTAAATAATATAACTATCTAGGTGGGTATAGTGTGTGAATCCGAATAATCATCGTCGCCAAACTGTTATGTATGTACTTCAGAAATAGAATACTTTTCTCAGCATACGTTTATATACAATGGAATGAAGTATGGGAAGCTGGGAGCGTTGATGAAAAATATAACACTTTTTATAGAAAATTCTTTTACTGGTTTGATATGGCCTTTCCAAAGAAAAATTCTAGTGTAAATTCAAAATCCGACAATTGGGTAACTCAAGAAATGAAAAATTATTCTTCTTACATAAAAGACTTGTATGTCTGGTATCAGAAAACCAAAAGTCAGCAAGCTTATTTACACTACAAGGCTGAGAAAAAAACATATAAAAGTTATTTATCGGTCTATAATAGATCTATTTATGAAAATAATATTATAAATTCACAAAACAAATCAAAGACAGCTTGGAATATTTTTAACAGAATTTCTAATAAACTAAAGACTAAAAGTAACGTAATAATTGAAGAAAATAATAACATAATTAGTGACCCTGCAGAGGTTTCAGCACTTTTCAGCCAGTACTTCACACTTCCATTTGAATATCGTAATGCCAATGCTCCTCATAATAATTTTGGGTATCCAACAATATTTCTGTATCCTTTAGATCAGCATGAGACTCTTAGGTTACTAATGAACCTTCCCAATAAATTCTCAGCCCGACTGGATGAGATTCCGACAAAAGTAATAAAATATGTTGCAGAATTTCTCTGTGAACCCCCGACACATTACAAATGTATCTTTTTCGACGGGTGCATTCCCCACGGAGCTCAAAAAGGCTAAAGTGGTCCCTGTGTTTAAAAAAAGGGAATCCCCAGTTGCTTAGTAGTTACAGACCCATCTCACTGTGTCACGTGTCAAAGGTCTTTGAAAAAGCTCTCTAACAGAATTCTCAATTTTGTTACTTCCCACAATATACTGGCCACCCACCAGTATGTTTTTATACCAAAAAAGTCCACAAAGCAGGCGATTTTTGCGGCTGTCAGTTATGTTGTGGAGAATCTGGACAAAAATCAAAAAGTAGCAGGTCTTTATTTTGACTTGTCAAAGGCTTTTGACTCGATCAATCATGGTATGCTCCTTAAAAAACTGGATGGGCTAGGTATACGAGGTGTATGTCTGTCCCTTCTACAATCCTATATAACAGGCAGACAGCAATCAGTTTGCATCCTACACAATGGGAAAACACATTACTCATCCTTTCAAGGGTTGCAGCAGGGGGTGCCCCAGGGATCAATTTTGGGACCCTTGTTGTTTTTATTGTATGTGAATGAGCTCTCCGGGGGACTTCCTGGTGGTGGCCTAGTCTGTCAGTATGCGGATGATACATCAGTTATGCTGGCGGCTCCCGCCACGGCTGAACTATCGGGGTCTTGTTCGCGTGCAGTGGAGGCAATGCGCTCCTGGTGTGAGGATAACTTCTTAAAGCTCAATGCTGACAAGACAGATCAAATCCTGTTTGGTAAAACTAAACAGAGTGAGTCACTTTATGTAAAATCGGGTGCTAGATCCATACCCATATCGGAGAATATTAAATTCCTGGGTGTTTATTTAGACCCTCTTTTGAATTGGACTCAGCATAATAGGTCACTAATATCAAATCTAAATAGCAGTTGTGCACTAATACGTCGACTGAGGGATGTTCTCACCTCAAAGACTGTAAGAATTTATTATATGTCTTGCATACAATCAATCTTGAGTTATGGTATACTGTTCTGGGGTTCATCTACCTCGGCCATTGATGTTTTCAGGGCACAATCCGCACTATGTATGGCCTCCATCCCAGGGAGAGTTGTAAACCTTGCTTCTCAGGCCAAAATATATTAACTGCTCCTTGCCTGTACTTTCTGGCCTTAGTAATGTCCATAAAAAAAACAACCAAATCTCTTTGACAGAAATCTGGATCACTATTCGTCGGAAATGAATATTGTGACTCGAAATAGAACCAACCTTATCATTCCTCTCCATAATACCTCCTTTTTCAAGAAAGGTCCCCTATATCGGGCCATAAAGGCATTTCAAATGCTGCCTACAGAAACAAAGCAAATTCAAAGCATTTCAAAATTTATTTACAAGCTAAATGAAACCAAACTATCCAATATTATTTGTTGACCTACTTATTAAAGTGTAGTCCTTTATTTTAATTTATTTTATTTTAATTGTCACATATATTTTCAATGTCTATATTTCAATATAGCATATCATGTACTCTTTTATGACGTTGCTTTGTGATTGTGATCATATTGTTGGCAATAAAGTTATTATTATTATTATTATTATTATTATTATTATTATACAGGGTATCCCACTAAGGGCGGCCGGGTAGCTTTTCTCAGAAACTATGAAAGCTACAGCTTCGCGAAAAAAAAATCATAACTAAAGTGGCCAAGAGAAATTGCTCGAAAATATTTTCAAGTTTGTAAAACTACCGCAAGATGGCGTACCTGTAATGGTAAATAAAAAAAACACTTTTTTTTGCAAAAATACCCAACATAAGATAACACTTTGATAATAGCAACAAAAACTCCAACAAAATCTGCGTTAGTTTTGTTTAAGGCGTTTGGTTATATTTCCAATAATAAGGGTTGGGGAAGGTGATAAATAAATCAACTTTCAAAGCGCTCTGTCTCCTACATCTTTTATTTAATGTTATCCAAGTTGATACTTGTTTGAAAGAGCATTTAAAGCTTTTGTAACTACTGTCATCTTTGGCTCTCAATAGTTCTTGGTGCACTAACTAGAGGGCATTGTTTAAACAAAAGTCAATTTTTAGAGATTTTCTCGAAAAAATCAAATGGAACGGTATGCTTTTAACGCATTTTAACGTTTACCTCACATTTTATTTAGGCTTAGTACTGGTCCTAATTTATTTATTATCAAAAATTTGAAGCATTTAAAATCCAACGTGCTATGACCATAACAAAACGGTAAAACTGAAGTCCTAAAAAATTACCATTACTAAATGTCTTTACAAATGTTCAAAATTGTTGTCATTTCTGTAAACCCAGTGATTTTAAGGAGGGAAATTTAACTAAACCCTGTTTTGATATCTTTATTCATTTTTTAGTTAGGAACAGGAACTTGTGCATGAAAAAAAAATTACTTCTGAAGAAGATTAAGAAATGTACACGAAAAAATTTAAAGGCAAAAGACTTAAGTTACAATGCAAAAATGGATAATCATAATGCAATTTATGATTTAGACACGTCAAAGACTAATATAATCCGTCAGAAACTTTTTAATATTATAGACTAAAAAATATCATGATCACTTAAAAAGTCCTCATCTTCTGAGTCGTCCTCTAATGACGCAATGATCATTGGTGCTATTTCGACATGTAGAACTCGTTCTCGATTCCACCAATCCCATATTAATTTCTCCGTATGTTCCACAGATTTCTTCCAGTACTCCGGCGTAATATAATTTAATGAATCTTGCCAAACAATTTGCACTTGCAACTTGAAGGGTTATATTAGTTTTTGATGTGTATAAATCGTAAATTGCATTATGAACATACATTTTTACATTTTCACTTAAGTCTTCTGCCTTTGGCTTTTTTCGTGTACATTTGTTAATCTTCTTCGGTTGTAAATTATGCTTTTTTTCATGCGCAATTTTCTGCACAGTCTTTATACCGATACCCAGAGCTTTTCCTACTGCCTCCTGGATATTGGCCGGTGAATGTTCATTTTCGTAATATTTTATTAGATTTAATACCATTTTTTTTGCTTGTAGATGCAAAAAAACCAAAAATTGTTTTCTATTACTCATTTTGTCACTGACTTGTCAATCTGACTTTGAAGTGACATCGCTCAAAGATTTTTGTAACTGCTAGTATTTATATGTTTATCCTCTTATTTCATATGAAAATTTCATAGGTCTATCTAATTCATCTCCGAATTTTATGCGGAGGATATGATTACACGTAATAAAAGAAAAAAAAAACTTAAAAAGTTTGTCGTTGATAAATCGTATGACCCGCACAATAACACTGCTTTTGACTATATATAAAATTATAAATATTGCAGTTGTTTATCTTCCTTAAAATTGAAGGATAAAGAGTATTTACATTTCATTTATTTAAATTTAGTATCTCGTAGGGTTTTGTCAGTGATTATTTATATCTTTATTTTGATTTAAAATGGTTTATTCTACTGCAGAAAGATTATCGGTGATTGAACTCTATTATGAAAATGGTAGATGTGCTAACATTGTAGCACAGGTATTTAATAAAATGAATCCAGATAAACATGTTCAGCAAAAGTACATAATTGAACTGGTAGCAAAGTTTAGGGAGACAGAATCAATAGCAAACCGAAAACCAATCGGTCCAAACCGAATGATAGTGGGACATTAAGCACCAGGCAATTAAATTTAGTGTGTGGCATACCTCGTACGAGTATTAGCAGAATTTTAAAGATACATAAATTTCACCTCTACAAAATTCATCTTGTACAACAATTAAACGAAGATGACTTTGACAGACGTTTGGAATTTTGAGAGATTGCGAGGGAACAAATAATAAATAATCCGCATTTTGTGTTCAACCATTTGTTTTTACGATGAGTATTCATTTCTTCTAAAATGGGACTGTTAATCGACAGAATTGTTGATGTTGGTCTGACGAGAATTCATATCTATTCCATGAGGTTCACACTCAACATCCTGAGAACTTAAAAGTCTGGATTGAAATTTATGGCAATTGGTCCTTTTGTTCTCCCAGGCAATCTAAATGGAAAAATGTATTTGCAATTATTAGAAGACGCTATCGATCCTCCATTGACAGAAACGCTTGAAAATAATAATAATTACCATACCAGTGAGTTGACATTTCAGCAAGATGCAATAGAGTGACCTGCAATTCACCTGACTTAAACCTCTTAGATTAGTCGTTAAATGATTTACGTCAGCGGATCGTTGATGAATGTCGGGTTATTACACCAGAAATTCTTCATAAGGTCCGAGGCCATTTTGAACCAAATCTCTATTATTGTATGGATGCAGGAGGCCAACACTTTCAGCACTTATTATCATGAAAAATGAATATACAAAATTTACATCTTGTATCTCATCTTTCTTTGTAAACCTAAATCATACCCATAAGTAAAGCTCAAAAAGAACTATTTTTCCAAGAAAAACAATGTCATTACATAAAATTAACGTAAAGATCGATACAAATTTAAAGTTTTATCACTGTTGACTTATTAACTATTTAACTACCTACTTATTTCTTAAAAATTGCTAGGCCTTGAAAAGAGAACTTAATGACGTTTGAAACGAAGTATCACTTGACATTTAATCCCATTATATATTTTAAGGGTTGCAGCTCGTAGCATAGGAATTTGAATTTATTCTCCACTTGATAAAGGTTGAGGATACTAGCCAAACAAAACGTTGTGGATCAATAAAAATAAAGATAATTGAAAACTGACAAGATTTTTTTAATAATATGGAAATACGCCGAAAAATGTATGAATTCGGCTCTGTTATTTAACGTTACATTTTCTTCAAATCGTAAAATCTCAAAAGCAATTTAAACAAGTTAATTAGCGGAACCGACATCCCCAATGTTGAGCCAAGTTTAGAGCGCGCTGCGAGAATTAGCGGTCACATTTAAACCTCAACCCTGCCTTCTACAGGTTAGGGGTTAAAACTTTACCATTTAACTTATTTAATTACACTCTAGGGGTGCCAAATTTGTGGAAATGCTTCTAACCTTATCCGACATTTGTTTTCCACATAAAACTGTCATCCTAGAATATGAAATTTCTCTTTTTGTAGTTTTTATCTTTGAATTACTTTACGTTCTGCTATCATCAGTTTTTTTGGTTGACTGTTGTATAACGTTTCTATAACATTTAATAATAAAATATATATATATATATATATATATATATATATATATATATATATATATATATATATATATATATATATATATATATATATATATATATATATATTATATATATATATATATAAGATGACAAGTTCCCATAAATTTTTTTCCTAGCGGCCCTCCCTACGGAGATACGGCCCCCTAAAGGACCCCACTGGAAATCGGTTTTTCTAGAATAACTTTTAAATTTAATATGATAAACAGTAGTAAGGACCTCTCAAAATGCTTCCCTTAAAACATAATTAGCTTGTTTAGTTTACCAGGGACGGACTAGATTGTACATTTTAACGCTCAAATTTTTAACACCCTGTATGATAAGGAGTTAAAAAAAATAAATTTGGATACCTTGAACATTAAGCTAAAGAAAAGGTGCTCTTGTTCATTGTCGATAAAATGAACCGTTTTCGAGAAAAAAAAATAATAAAAGAATACAACTTTGGGAGTATTAAATATGTTTTGATCCTGAACAACCTAATACGCTAAATAGAAAAAAGTCAATTAAAAACTTCATAAGTGGGTTCAACATGTGCTCCGTGATTTGTGATGCACTCGCGGGCACGACGAATAGAGGACTGCTGTACTCGCCACAACAACCCAGCATTGTTCCTTATCATATCGCAATGAAACGTGATTCTCTGTAAAAGTTCCTCCCTAGTAGCAACCGGAGAGGAATACACCAAGGTTTTGAGATGACCCCACAGGTAGAAATCCATTGGCGTTAGGTCGGGAGACCGTGGAGGCCAGGCAATGGGACCTCCTCTGCCTATCCAACGGTTTCCATAGACGTTATTTAGGTGGTCCCGTACAGCAACGCTAAAATGGGGTGGGGCTCCATCATGCATAAAATGCATCCTTTGGCGGGTTTCAAGTGGCAAATGCTCTATTGAATCTAGAAAAGCGTTCTGAAGGAACTCTAAATAAAGTTCACCATTCAATCGTGCCGGTAATACGCATGGTCCAATGAAAAAATTGCCGATTATTCCTGCCCAAACATTAATGGATTGAAACTGATGTTGATGATGATGAACGACAGTGGCATGAGGGTTTTCATCAGCCCATACATGCGAGTTATGTAAATTTACAATACCATCTTTGGTAAATCCTGCTTCATCGGTAAAAAGAATAATGCTAATGAAGTTTGGGTTTGTTCGTTGTTGATCTAACAACCAGTTTGCGAACTGGATTCTTCGAGGAAAATCTTCAGGAAGTAGTTGATGCACTTTTTGCAGATGATAAGGGTATATATGTTCTTTATATATAACTATATATATATATATATATATATATATGCTTATATATATATATATATATATATATATAAATATCTTCCTATATTGCACCGTATATATATCACACCAGCATCATATATATTTTCCCATAACTTCCTAAAAATAATTAATGAACGTAATAATATATATATATATATATATATATATGTATATATATATATATATATATTAGGATATATATATAACCTTCTTGCTTCATAAGCATTGCAAGATGCAAGTCCGTACATAAGATGCATATCTGCATACTCACTAAATGTGTATCCCATTATCGAATTAAATTTACCAAGGTATTCAAAATTTAATAAATTAATATCGAAGTAGGTACAAAAAGATCATCGTGTCAAGAAGATTTCAAATGCACACGTCAATGCGAGATTATTTATTTCGTACCATAGTAACGTTTGTAAAAAAGTGCATTCTTTAATACTGATAAATAAACAATAATAAAACATTAATACTTTTATTATTTTTTTTTTCTCGAAAACGGTTCATTTTATCGACAATGAACAAGAGTACCTTTTCTTTAGCTTAATGTTCAAGGTATCCAAATTTATTTTTTTTAACTCCTTATCATACAGGGTGTTAAAAATTTGAGCGTTAAAATGTACAATCTAGTCCGTCCCTGGTAAACTAAACAAGCTAATTATGTTTTAAGGGAGTATTTTGAGAGGTCCTTACTACTGTCTATCATATTAAATTTTCGTTAAATTATATTGAGTCGTTTAAAAGTTATTCTAGAAAAACCGATTTCCAGTGAGGTTCTTTAGGGGGCCGTATCTCCCTAGGCCGCTAGGAAAAAAATTTATGGGAACTTGTCATCTTATTTTTTAATGTTCTATCTGAGTCCGAGAGATCTCCCACATTTTCCCGGACACCCGGTATATATATATATATATATATATATATATATATATATATATATATATATATATATATATATATATATATATATATATATATATATATATATATATATATATATATATATATATATATATATATATATATATATATATATATATATATATATATATATATATATATATATATATATATATATACACAGGGTGTTAATTAATGTCGTGGACATATTTCAGGGAGGGAGTACTCGACAAAAAAGGAAAAAAATGCCAATATATACATGGTCGAAAACGCACCATTTTCGTTATACAGGTTGTCAAAGTTTCAATTTTTTTCTCGTTTTTTGCGTTTTTTTTTCAGTTCCTTCTGAGACAATTAGTTCAAATTTAGAACATGTATTGTTTTTAAGAACCTCTACGATAAAATATTAAAATAGTGGATGGTCGTATACAGGGTGTTACATTTGTTTGCACCACCTACAAGTTTATCTTGCGGAACTTTTTTTTGCAGCACCCTGTATGAATTCTGATATACAATTTAAACTCTTTATTCATTTCTTTAGCTCTTTCGTATTTATATATATATATATATATATTTGCAATAATTGCCATATATATATATATATATATATATATATATATAAAAAGGTAGTATATATATATTTGTTTTTTCTTTAATATATATTGTAAGAATATATTTTTTTGTATATATATATATATATATATATATATATTACAAATCAAGAATATGCAGAAATTCATTTCATTTATGGACTTGCCAACGGCAATTGTTATGAAGCCAGACGACTCTATGAACAGATATATCCAAATGGCATGGTGCCCCATAGACAAACATTTGCAAAGGTACATAATCGGCTATGTGCAAATGGATTATTCAAAAATCCACTCGTATCGGAAACGATATTCAGTTATTTTTATGTTACGAATGTTCACAATATTCAAACCTATCAACACACTAAATTCCATATTTTTATCTCTAGCCGTTGTCAAAAAGCGCCCTTAGTATAGTTTCATTGTCACCTGGTATATATATTTATATATATATATATATATATATATATATATATATATATATATATATATATATATATATATATATATATATATATATATATATATATATATATATATATATATTTATGTACATATATATATATATATATATATTTATATATATATATATATATATATATATATATATATATATATATATATATATATATATATATTTTGTATATTCAGTAAAACAGTTTTCTTGGGTATTTTGGTCCTATTTTTTATATATAAAACCAAGACTTAGCTTATATGTAGCAAAACATGGTCGGGTCATTCCATTACCATTCAAAACACCCCGCGTGCCAAAAAAAAATCAGTAATAATTGGCCTATAAAATTTAGTAGCACCAAATTTCAAACGATAGCAATCCAAAAAGCAAAAGATATATTGATCAAAAATAGCTACCTAAACAACTTAAAAGAAGTATACATCTATTCCAGACATACAAGGCTTATCCGAAAATGTTCAATCCACCTTAAAAAACATATCATCCACCTCTGCCACAAAAGCAGCCATAACACCTTCCAAAAAAACTACTTTAGCTCACTTAAAACTAAAACCCCCATAAATCAAAAAACACATTCAATTTACAAAATACCGTGCAACGAATGTCCCGCTGTATACATAGGGCAAACCTCACAATATCTCAAAAACCGGTTCAATGGCCATAAATACGATAAAAAAAATAAAACCGCTCTCACAAAACATATATACGAAACTTCCCATACTTTTAATTTTCAGGATATATATATATATATATATATATATATATATATATATATATATATATATATATATATATATATATATTCACATATATATAAATACATATATATATATATATATATATATATATATATATATTATAATTTATAAAAGAGAAATATATATATATATATATATATATATATATATATATATATATATATATATATATATATATATGTATATATATATATATATATATATATATATATATATATATATATATATATATATATATATATATATATATATATATATATATATATATATATATATATATATATATATATATATATATATTTATGTTGATTTTTATCTCCTTCACGGATGGAAAAATACAATGTGTTTTCATTCCGGGTGTACATCCATTCACTACTGTCGTTCTGAAAAGAACAGTTCTGCTGACGTTTAAAAAATTACATTTGGCATTTTCGAAGCTTTCTTTATCCGAATAGAGAAATTCGGACAAATTTCGACATTTGATTAATATGATATTTTTTTTATAACGCAAGAACTAAGGCTTCCCGGGTAATAATAAATCATTAAATTCAGACAATCAAAATAATTTTAGAGAATTAGCTAAATCTGCAGAAAATTTAGATAAAGTGTTAATAAATTTATAGAACCCAATTCTATTTTTATAGGTTTTTCGAAACTACAATACAAAATGATTGAATAAAAATGTAATACATTATCAAAAAAGTAAGTTGACTGACTAGAGTAGAACGTTTTACTTTTTTCTTATTAGATTATACTCTTTTAGTATCATTAAAGAACTAAACGAAAAAAAAAAGATTGTTATTTGACCATCATTTGCTGCCTATTTAAAAAAGATTGGTTAGATTATATATATATATATACACACACATATATATATATATATATATATATATATATATATATATATATATATATATATATATATATATATATATATATATATATATATATATATATATATATATATATATATATATATATATATATATATATATATATATATATATATATATATATATATATATTTAGATTTTGAAGTAGGTTTTTTTAAAAGATACGTAGATGATTGTTTGACCTCCGTGTCAGAAAATAGAATTAATGATTTATTACAAGCCTTCAATAACTTTCATCCAAAACTGCAATTCTCCGTCGAAATTGAAAAAAAATGACGGCATAAACTTTTTAGATTTAACTATAATTCGAAACAAAAATAATAATAAACTCGAAACTAAATGGTATACGAAACATACATGGTCAGGCCGCTATCTAAATTTTAACTCTCACCATCCTAATAGTCAAAAAAATAGTGTTGGATTGGATTAGCTGACCGCGCCATATTGTTAACGTCTCCAAAATATCGCGCGGAAACATTAAAAAAGGTAAGACAAACTTTATTTGAAAATAATTTCCTTAAATTAATCAACAGAATTATAAAACAAACGACATACCTATAATACTATAAATTAAACAAAGAGAATAATCCAACAAAAAATATAAATGAAAACAAATCTTATATATCATTACCATATATAAATGAACTGTCTGAAAAAATTAAATACGCTCTAGCCAAACACGACATAATTGTTTATCACAAATCCAATAATTTATTAGGCTCCCTATTCACACCTCTCCAAAGTAAAATACCAGTAAAAAAACAATCAAACTTAATATATGCGGTACCATGCATGAATTGTCCCATGAATGAATTGTCCCATGAAATACATTGGCATGATCACACAATACCTAGAGAGCAGAATAAACTGCCACAAGTACACAAAAAATGCGTCCACTGCTCTGCATAAACATAAAAAATCAGAAAATCACGAGTTTAATTTTTCTGACACACGAATTTTGAATAAGGATAGTATCACTCAAAATTCCTATCAAAAATTAATCATTAAGAAGATGTTTCATATCAAAAAAGAAACACATTCCGTAAATGATAAACAAGATGTCAAGAAACTGAGCAGATTTACCACGGTTTGATATTTTAGTTTAGTGATTTACATATAATAAAATGCCTATATACTCTATACTACGCCATCATAAATATAATTTCTCTAATATCAGCTTGATTTTACACCAATATAAATAATGTAAACATTGTTAATCTAAATAATCGCTCTCAGCCAAAAAAAAAACACATCCCTAGAATTTATTTAGTTTCCACAAGTCACACTGAAACATCATTGCTACTATAATGCAGTGAGTTGTTTTTATTTCCAAGGTGCGTATACCAATGTATTTTAACATGATTTTAACATTAATTTCAAACTGGAGTTTTAAAAATTATAACGTCCTATTTTAACAATTTATTATAATAGTTTTTAGTATGTCAATCGATGTTTTATAGTTTTGTATTTATTGTAGGCCAATAATATCCTTTTAAAAAAGCTCTTCTCTCTTCTTTTAAGAAAATAAACCAGTACCCAAGAATTTTTAACAAAAAAAATATCAGACATGGTTTAAGAAAACGCAACAATATATATATATATATATATATATATATATATATATATATATATATATATATATATATATATATATATATATATATATATATATATATATATATATATATATATATATATATATATATATATATATATTCCCAGTATATTACAATTTGCCAAAGTGGCTTAATTCAAATTTAAATATACCACTCTAATTTTGATTACATAAACATCTTGCCGAAGCAATATCCAGAGCGAACAGAGAGCCGCAAAGTTTTCAATATGCCGATGCGGTAATCACGCAATCCGCAGGTGGCGTAAAATCTATCTCAAGTAGAAAATTCATCGGAATAACAAGTAACAATAATAAACTAATCTCTAATGCAAAACTCGGAATTCTGGTTGTATTAAACTCGACTACTCGGGGGAAATTAGGCTTATAAGGATCATCCCAAACCGAATTAATGAAAACGCATCCGGCATAGGAAAATTGGGGGTGCGATCATTCGGAAAATCACACTTGTGGATGCACTTTCCGTGTATTTTCCAACTTTCTCAATTTTCGCAATCACAACTCTCTTTTGGCTGTTCGCACAGGTTATTTTAAGTGTGGCTGATGAGATTGGTTCCAGGGGCGTAGTATGATGACAAATTCTGACAAAATACAACATCAACGTTATTGTTTTAATAAATCCTATGTATAATTTTTATTGTAAGATATTATTTTTTATTCATTCGCACAGAACAATGTAAATAACAACTAACAGTAAAATATAATATACATATTTTTTCAAAATAATTTATTGATGTTGCTACTAAAAGAATTCAATATATATATATATATATATATATATATATATATATATATATATATATATATATATATATATATATATATATATATATATATATATATATATATATATATATATATATATATATATATATATATATACATATATATATATATATATATATATATATATATTATATATATGTGTATATATATATATATATATATATATATATATATATATATATATATATACTAATTTTGTTTTCTTGGGTATTTTGGTTCGATAGTAGGAATAAAATTAAAACAAATTTAATTTCATTTTTGTTACATTTTTATAGACGTTTCGACCATTTATGGTTGGTCTTCATCAGTATTTTTTTTGTGTGTCTGTAACAATAGAAAACCGAGATAAGATATTTTTCTTAAAAGACCATTATAAATTGTATGGACAAATTATTAATAAAATTATTTTAACATTTTAGATGACTTACCATAAGAGTTTCTGGAAATGTTATACATAAAACGGGAGATCAATGCTATAAATGACAAAACAGACATAAAGAATTTGAGCCAAATATATTATAACGTTATCAAATAACTTTAAAATTGACTTCATATATACATTAAATTAATAAAAAAAAAACAAACTAAATTAGCCCCCTTTCTTCTAAATTCAAAAGTAAATAAACAATATATCACCTTTTAAATAATAAAACAGTTCAAAACAAATCTAATTATCTTTGCTTTTTTAAACTAATATATATATAAAAAAAAACCCATAGAATTCCTTAACCGACGTTTCACATGAATGCATTCTGCCAGTTAAAGCAGTGTCGCTCGAAGATAGACATACTCGTAGCAATTAATATTATAGTAATTTTAATCTGTATGACATTCTTTTCAATGTTTTTAAATGTGCTGTTTCTGAGTGTTGTATGGAAAACGTGTTGTTTTTAAAATGTTGCATACAATTTATGAATTCTTTTAAGAAAGATCCTTCTTATGGTAAGTCATCTAACACACACAAAAAAAATACTGAGGAAGACCAACCATAAATGGTCGAAATGTCTATAAAAATGTAACAAAAATGAAATTAAATTTGTTTTAATTTTATTCCTACTATCGAACCAAAATACCCAAGAAAACAAAATTAGAATATATATGTATAAAAGGTTCAGAACTAAACAAAAAAAAAATCTCTAAATATATATATATATATATATATATATATAGATCTAACGATGCTACATGTTTCAAAATGACCCATTTCTGGATGTTCCTGTGAATGTCTGTATTAAGTCCTAATTGAGCCAAATGCTGTGTAAATGTTGTTGGGGTGAGGCAGGTACTGTTATCACGAGAGGAACAATGATGACTCTTTCCTGTTTTCACAGCCTTTTTATTTCCATTGCCAATTTGGTGTATTTGGTGATCTTCTAACTGTATTTGGATTGGTTGTTCTCGTCGTTGGGGATAGCCATGCCAATTAAATAAGTGATTTTCTCTTTTTTGGATTGAAAGGTGATACCGGGTCTGTTTGCGAGGATTGTTTTATCTGTGTGGATGTCAATGTCCCAGTAAAGCTTGTAGTCTTCGTTTTCAAGTATGGATGTTGGTGTATAATGGTAGTAAGGGTCTGTGTTCTCCGTTAGTTTGTATGTTGTGGCTAATGCTTGATGAACGACCTTCGCTGCTGAGTTGTGTCTCGCGGTGTATTCAGCCCCGGCCATTATTCTACATCCACTCGTTATATGATAGATCGTTTCTAACTGCTGGTGACATCTCCTACACCTCTCGTCATCAATGGTTGTGTCCTTAATGATGTGCTTTCGGTAGTTTCTGGTTGCTATGACTTTATCCTGGATGGCAAGCAGGAAGCCTTCTATTTCGGGGAACAGTTGCCCTTCTTGTAACCACGTATATGAAAGCTTTTTATGTATATGGTCTTGCTTTATGTGGTATCTGTGTCTTCCGTGAAGTGTCTTTTCAGACTAGGTGTTCATCTTTTCTAGTCGTGATTGGATCTGACTGTGTGCGTCTGCTGCGTGGCTCGTTTGAGACAGGTCGAGCGGTGTATAATTCTTGTCTGCCTTCACTATTGCCTTGTGGAGGTTAGTTTGTTTGTTGTGGAAGAATTTTCTGAATTTGTAAATTTGTTTTTTATTTAGCGATTGTATATCTATAATTACCCTTCCTCCTTCTTTTCTCTCGATAGTGTGTCTTTCCTTGCATGCGTTGGGATGTAACTTCCTGTGTTTAGTGAATTCAGAGCGTATGAGAATGTGAATGTTTTCTATGTCTGTGTGTGATCATTTAATGATACCAAACGAATACGTAAGAATGGGTATGGCGAAGGTGTTAATAGCTTTCGTTAGATTTTTGGAATTCAGTTTTGTTTTTAGTAGCTTTGTAAGTCTGATTTTAAATTCCGTCTTGAGCTCTGATTTGATATGAGTGTGGTTAATTTTGGTGCTTTGATGGTAGCCTAGGTATCTAAACGTTTCTTCTTTGAGCATGTTATCTATAACTTCATTGTTGATTGTTTCCTCCGTAGGGTGGTCTTTCCACTGTCTCTTGTTGATATGAAGTATCTTGCATTTACTTACACCAAATTCCATGTTGATGTCCAGGGTAAACGTTTCTGTGAGTTCCTTTAGCTGTGCCTTTGTGCTTACATATAATTTTATGTCATCCACGTACAAGAGATGGTTTATTTTGTGTAGGTTATTTTTGTGATGTTTAATTTGGAATCCGAAGTTTGTGTTATTCAGTGTGTTTGAGAGTGGATTGAGACAGAGGCAGAACCACAAAGCGCTGGGTGAATCTCCCTGGAACATACCTCGTCTGATGTAGATCTCTTCTGTTTTGATGTGCTCTTTTTGTGTTCTCAGGTTGATTTTAGTTTTCCACGTACTTATGATTTGCGTGAGAAATTGCCTGATGTTTTTATTGACTTAATATAATTCTAGTACTCTGGTTAGCCAACTATCTTATATAGGTTTGGAAGGCACGTAATAGGTTAGTAATTTGACGGGTCCTTATTGTCTGAATTTTTGGATTTAAGGTATGTTATTCCTTGGGTGAGAAAACTGGGGAGTGTGCTAGGTTTCAAAATAATTTCATTAATTTGGCGAGTGAGAGCTTCATGTGTGGAGGTAAACTGTTTGTACCAGAAGTTATGAATGTTATCTATTCCAGGACATCTCCAGTTATGCGTATATTTGATTGTTTCTCCAACTTCTTGTGTTGTCATTGCAAAGTCCTCTTGTTCCTCTAAGCACTTGTGTCTGTCTTCTTCCGCTTTAATCCATGAAGCGTTATTATTGTGTAGTTTCGGTTCTGACGAAATATTTTTCCAATATTCTATGATCTCTTGTTTGGTCGGTGGTTCTATTACTCGTGCCTCCTCATTGCTCATGATTTTTTGGTAGAACTGTTTTTCGCTTCTTCGAAACATTATTATGATTATTATTATTATTGTTATTATTATTATGCTTATGTTGTTTATTAAACAAAACGACCTTTTTTGCTAATTAGTTTTTCCTTTTCAGGAAGGCTTTTTTTCTGTAGCTAAATGTTTGACCCTCCCCCCTGGAATACATTTTAAATGCCGCCGTTATGTGTCAAAGTGAAACTTTCGGGATGTCCAAGAGTCACAATCCGGAAAAAAAGATAAAACCCTGTGGTTTTTATTAAAACTTCACTTTTTTGACATTAGTCGTAGTTCATAGTACATCGCGTACCAAATTTGATTAAAATGTCTCTTAGAATGTACAAGTTTTAACAAAAACATCTTAACATTGTTACACGCCGACTCAGGGAAACGAAACTTTTGCACACTCGTGATTATGTGATTAGTTTCTAAAGAAGTATCAAAATATTAATAATACAATTTAAAGGCTTCCTAAAATATTTATGTACATACATATACATTGTATTATTATAATACAATCACTCAATTTTAATATATCCTAAAATGTATTACATAATAAAATTACCATCTGGCAAATCACTTTTGAGTATGGCTCCTATTCGTTACCAAAATTTTTTTTACACCTATTGTGAAACTACTCTGTCAACATATTAGTTATACACTAGTGTTCTTTAAGTCTATGTTCCGCGTACTTACACTTTTATTTATTCTATAATTAATTCTACCACTATACATCTACAAGTGTTTATTGCCTTTAAACTAAATGTTCTTATTTTACAATGGCATTTTGAAGCTTAAACCTGTATAATCAAATGAAATTATTCAAAAAGGTATTAAATGAACCCTTAATAGTTTTTAATTATTTGTTGCTTGGGTGCCGTTTGTCAAAAAAAATTAGATTGGTATCGGTATATAATACGATACAAATTATTTTTCGTGATAGTAACTTGCTAGGTAGTACCATCACCAATGGCGGTTTGTTAATAAGACCTGCAGCACTGGTCGTAAATTTCAAAAAATGAAGTCGGTCAAGTTAGCCCCATAACGAATTTGTATATGAAAATTTTAAGGTTCTTTTGCACTCTTTTTGCACCCTAAAATTTAAAATTTGCACCCTCTCTCCCGAGTAAATACTGGGTGGGGCCCTGTTGACCGTGCTTCCCCTCCCCCCAGTTGACTAATTTTCTAGGTTTCAAATTTCGGGTTTCAGTACAGTTCCTATAGAAGCAAAATTTAACATTTGTGGTGCAAAACTCACTGATTAATATGCCACTTCGCAATCGAAAATTAGGCAACTGGGGGGGGGGGGAGTTCCCCATTGCTGCCAAGTTTCCACCGTTTTTTCTGTTATAAAAGGATTTTTTTAACGGTACACTCTATCTTATATTACTTTTTGAAAATCTGCGTAAAATTCTCAATACTTTTTACTAAAAGCACTTTTTATGAAATAGTTTGTGCGAAAATAAGAGTCTAATATCCATAATTTAATATATTACCTTTTAGTAAAATACCTGCACACAAAAGGTTACCTGATATGTTTGACAATGTCGGTTTTGTTATTTACAAAAATGGATCGTTTAACTGAAAACCAAAGAATTCAAAATTTAATTATACTGGGTTATGGGTATAGAATGTGGAACCTGGAAGATGTTTCTAACATTTTTAATTACAAATATCCTAACACGAATCCAATAACTAAATTTTCCATAAGTAAAATTATCAAAAAAAAATCGTAAAAACTGGAAATTTAAAAGATGCTGTACGCTCTGCCAGACCTAAAATCGCAACAGATTAAAACATTCAGAGCCTTATCATCATGGCTCTGAATGTTTTAATCGATTCAGAAGAAAATCCACATCTTTCTACCAAAACATTAGTGAGAGAAAATGACGTCTCAGACAAGTGCGTAGACCGACTTCTGACAACCGAAAAGTACAAAATAACTTGGTGCAAGAACTCTCTGAGGATGATCACGATAGGCGCTTGGCATTTTGTGAAATCATGATGGAACGTTGAAATACCAACCTAAATTTTGTCAATCAAGTTATTTTTTCTGACGAAGCAACTTTTTTTTTAATGGAAAAGTTAACAGCCAGCGAAAATCCACATTAGATACATGAAAATCATATCCATTTTTCCCAAGAGATAAATGTTTGGTGTGGTATGATGGGTTAAAAAATAATCAGTCCCTCTAGTGTGGAAGACAGATTAACTGGAGAAAGCTATTTGAGTCCTTTAAAGACGGAAATTGTCCCAGCTAATGCAGAACTGCTTCCGAATTACCGGAAGTTTCTTACTTTAACTGCTGTATTAAGTATTTAAACTCGATATTTTTAAGTAATGGTCGACCAAATGATGAAATACGGACATCTTAAAAATGTAGTTTATAAAATTAAGCCCAATAACCTCGAGGATTTAAAGGAGCGAATAGAAATCGAGGGTTAAGGTAAACTTCACGACCTTCGGATTTTTACATTTTTCTCTGCATTTATGTTAATAAATCTTCTCTAGCGGTAGCGCGCCAACATAATTTCGAATGTATATATCAGTATTAGGATTGGTTGAGTTAGGTTAGGATTACTCAGGCCAGGTTAAAACTAGTTAGGTTAGGATTGGTTAGGTTTGCTGTAAAGAAAGCTCGCGGCAAAGCGCAAACATAATTTCGAGTATATATATATATATATATATATATATATATATATATATATATATATATATATGTAGGAATTCTCTCGGGTATTTGGTTCTATTTAATATAGAGAAACACTATACTAGTTTCATAATTGTTTTAATTACTGACGTTTCGGCCACTTCGGCCTTTTTCAGAGCATCTTGTAAACTAAAAGTAGAAAAAATTTTTTTTTCTTATACATCTGTCAATTAATGTTTAAAAAATAAAATGCTTTACCTAAAACAGAAACATAGAAGTTTTACAACACAAAAGACATACTGTAATTTGGACAACACAAATTGTTAAAACTTAAAACTTAGCATCATGTTTATTTACATTTTAAAATGAGGATTCGTAACCTCAACCGGGTTCAAATCCCAGGGTGCGTGTGTCTGCGTGGTGGAGCCCTCGACCACTGGACCACTTCTGGTCTGATAAGGTTTTATATTGAACTGTTAATAAATGAATAAATCATCTTTCTCCCTAAATTTTAAAAATATCATCTTTAGGAAGTGAGGTTACGAATCCTCATTTTAAAATGTAAATAAACATGATTCTAAGTTTTAAGTTTTAACAATTTGTGTTGTCCAAATTACAGTATGTCTTTTGTGTTGTAAAACTTCTATGTTTCTGTTTTAGGTAAGCCATTTTATTATTTTTTAAACATTAATTGACAGATGTATAAGAAAAAAAATGTTTTCCTACTTTTAGTTTACAAGATGCTTTGAAAAAGGCCGAAGTGGCCGAAACGTCAGTAATTAAAACAATTATGAAACTAGTATAGTGTTTCTCTATATTACATAGAACCAAGTACCCGAGAGAATTCCTACAAACATACATTTGTGGTTCAAGAACTATTCGTTTTAACTATATATATATATATATATATATATATATATATATATATATATATATATATATATATATATATATATATATATATATATATATATATATATATATATATATATATATATATATATATATATATATATATATATATATATATATATATATATATATATATATATACCGGGTGTAAACGAGATCACTTTCGGTCTGCCATTTCTTTATTTATTAGCTGATTATTTTGAAACTGGCCCGAGGTGTTAAACTACCAAAATGCCATTTTATGACGATTACTTCAGATTTTTGTGACTTCTGGTTTGTCCGGAAATGACCCTAACTTTCGATTTTTAAATGAGACACTCTATATATTTTTCAATATTTCGAATTTATGGATCATTTTGCGTCCGATAGTATTAGTTTTGTTGCGATTTTGGTAACAAAAAAGAATTTATCACGATATTTAATTTTTAGTCTAGAGGGCCATGACCAACTCAGAATCATTCTAGTGAATGTACATTGTTAGAAAAATATATTTTTATTTTTTCACTACTTTCTTGCTTTTCAGAAATGTTTTATGTCAAATACAACTACCCCATTTTCTAATCACGGTTAAATGGAGTTTTTCAAAACGCATAGAATGACGTAACACAATCATACATGTTGTTTGAGTTTTTTTGTAATTTATTTATTTTTGTCTCCATTGTTTGACATTGCTTAACATACACCCACCTAAGTAAGCATGCCATTACAAAATAGATATAAAAGAAATTTTGTTATTTATGACCTAAACTACCCTAAAGCTAGTTTTTAACCATAAAACATTTTTAACTAACCACCAATAAGATTTTCAAAATGAGCAGCCTAATAAAGCCTAAACATTGCCTAATACGGAACACAGTTTCTTCTACAACATTTTGTAGCATTTGCGGAGTAATGCTTTGAAATGCTTCTCGAATTCTATGTTCCAATACTTCAAGTGTTGCTGTTGGTGTCTGGTATATAAGATTTTTTATGTACCCCCACAAAAAAAAGTCCAGCGGAGTGAGGTCTGGCGACCTTGGTGGCCACTGGATCGCTCCATTTCTGGCTATATATCGCTGTCCAAATTTTTGCTCCAAATAAGCAATCACAACTCGGGAATTATGGGGTGGAGCCCCATCTTGTTGAAATTAAATATCCCGATTTAAAGCCAACGGAATGTCTTCTATTCTAAAAACCCCTAAATTTCGTTTTGCAAAAACTGTAGGTGTCTCTCTCCTGTTAAAGGTCCTTGAAAGAAAATTGGCCCGATTATCCTGGTTCCTAATATCCCAGCCCAAACATTTACTCCGAATCTTTCTTGAAAATTTCCAACATTTAATCTATGCTCATTTTGCATAGACCAATATCTTGTATTTTATCGATTGAACATACCATTGTTTGTAAATCTTGACTCATCTGTGTGTAATATCGTTAATGAAAAATTATTTGGGCCATTATTTTCCAAAAACCAATTAGCGTATTGAAACCTTCTCTCGAAATTACCCTCGTACAAATACTGGTGTAGTTGATACTTGAAGGAGCAATACTTATACTTTTTTAATATTTTCCAAACTGATTGGTGACTAATGTTTAGTTCTTGAGCAATTTTTCTGGTTGAAGCTGTTGAATTTTGTTCCACAAAACCTAATACATTTATTTCTATCTCCTCGTCAATAATAAATCAATTTCTTTGTTCATCAGGCACTTCTCTCATTTTTCTAACTAAATAATTAATGTACTGCCTTGACGGATGGCGATGTCGATCAGGATATTCCATTCGATACAGACGTTCAGTTTCATAGGCACTTTTGCCGCATTGACCGTATATTATTAAAATATCGACTTGCTCACTTCTACTGAATAACATTTTTATTTAAAAGTCATGAAAGAAAAATTACTAGGTATAAAACAAGCACAATAAAATTCGGATGTCAAATAATAAACTGTCAAAATAAAAAATGTTCTGTTTTCCATGGCCTGCTTGGTAGTTTTTTGTTTTACATAAACCATTATCTTGTATCATGTCATTTCTTGTATTTGGAGACAAAAATAAATAAATTTGCGTTTGCATTGCATTCTGTGCGTTCTGAAAAACTCCATTTAACCGTGATTAGAAAATGGGGTAGTTGTATTTGACATAGCTAAGTTATTAACCAAAAATTGATTTTTCCGACTTAAAACATTTCTGAAAAGCAAGAAAGTAGTGAAAAAAATAAAAATGTATTTTTCTAACAATGTACACATTCACTAGAATGAATCTGAGTTGGTCATGGCCCTCTAGAATAAAAATTATATATCGTGATAAATTCTTTTTTGTTACCAAAATCGCAACAAAACTAGTACTATCGGACGTAAAATGATCCATAAATTTGAAAAATTGAAAAATATATAGAGTGTTTTATTTAAAAATCGAAAGTTAGGGTCATTTCCGGTCAAACCGGAAGTCTCAAAAATCTGAAGTAATCGTCATAAAATGGCATTTTGGTAGTTTAACACCTCGGGCCAGTTTCAAAATAATCAGCTAATAAATAAAGAAATGGTAGACCGAAAGTGATCTCGTTTACACCTGCTATATATATATATATATATATATATATATATATATATATATATATATATATATATATATATATATATATATATATATATATAAATATATATATATATATATGCTATATATATATATATATATATATATATATATATATATATATATATATATATATATATATATATAGAGAGAGAGAGGGAGAGAGAGAGAGAGATATATATATATATATATATATATATATATATATATATATATATATATATATATATATGCCGATATATATATATATATATATATATATATATATATATATATATATATATATATATGATATATACACATTGTATTTTTCCATCCGTCAAGAAGTAAAAATCGTTAATAAATATTGTTAATTTATGTTATATATTATATTTTTAAATTTTATACAGTTTTCAAAATCTTTTTTTTAACTTAGGAGAATAGGGACATCTTGGCAACACTGTACGTAATTTGATAATTTTAGGAAGTTTCAGCACTGCAATGTTTGGGAAATGTCGCGATTTTTAATATTTTTGAATGCGATTCTTGCTCTCAAAAGTCCCTCATCCGAAAATGTTTCTCTTTTAAACTGTTGTATAGCAATAGGGATTTCTACTGAAAAAATGCAAAATCTATCGAGGAGGATGGCTTTCTTTTTAATGTATTAAATGTGTTCTCACAATATTTGACCTACTGTCAGGTCAGGAACTAAATGGACAACATTTTAACTTACTTGCTTCATTAATTTATTGTTTGTTGTATTAGGTATTTTTTTCTTGTATTGTATTGTTTCCGTTGTTTTTAACAGCTGATACGCTGTTTTCTCTTGCTGGTGTTTAGGTAGCAAAATGAGGAATTATTGTGTTTTCCGGTCTGCCAGAACGTATAAAATTTTTTACCTTTCCATTTTCACAAAATTTTTTGTTAATTTTACTTACGTTAGATTTAGTTACTGGATTTCTGTTAGAATATTTGTCATTAAAAATATTACAAACATTTTGCAGGTTTCGCATTCTATCCCCATAACTCAGTATAATTAAAATTTTAATTCTTTAGGTTTCAGTTAAACGATCCATTTTTGTAAATCAACCAAACTGACATCGTCAAACATATCAGGTAACCTTGTGTGTGCAGATATTTTAATAAAAGGTGATACATTAAATTAGGGATATTAAGCCCTTATTTTCGCAAAAACTATTGAAAAAAGATAGTACGTCCCAAAATTTTAGCACCAGTTTTATTAATAAACATTTGAACATATTTTTTTTAAGTTTTTTTTTATTCCCATTATTTAATGTCCATTTCGATCGTCGCTTAATTTATTTAAGAAAAATATCTATATTTATTTAAAGTAAGCTTGTGATGATAATTGAAAGACAAACTGAATAACACATCAATAGGTAAAATTTCTTTTAAAAAATACTCCCCCCCTAAACTTTTTCTATTAAGAAAATTATATAAAATATATCAAGATGTTTTTACGTATTAAATTTTGATTTGTTATTTGTAAAATAAATTATAAGGTAATAGCAAACTAGGCAAATAATGTCGAGTATATTGAATACTTAAACTTCATTTAAAACTTTAATAACTTTCTTCGAAACCAGCTTTTCTATAGTTATTTATAATATTCTCGTTCAATGAATGTCTGAAGGATTAATAAAATTAAATAATTTTCTACGAGATCTTTGAATTTGAATACTAAAGATTAGATGATTTTAAAATACATTCGAGAGAAATTGTGTATGCTCTCTTTTAAATATCATTATTTTTTATATTACTAGTATGCTAACCTTATTGAGATGCTATTTCGCAGTATTTGCAATGTTGTATTTACATATCGTAGAAAAATATTAAACATTTTATACAGATTTTTATTAAACAAATCACTTTAACTACATTTCTCAGGTGATTTGCTGCAGTTTGAGGAGAATAATATTTCATTTTTTTTTAAGAAGGATATTGAAAAATCAAACTGATATTAAATATTCAACATACTTAACATTATTTGATTAAATTTTAGTTTTGAAAATGCATGCCTAACTGACCAGTTTCATTGAAAACCTATTGGCCTAGGATTTTCTGACGAGTAAATATTTTCTCGTTCTTTATTGCATGTTCATAAAAATAATAAATAATCCTCAAAAAAAATCATGTAGACATCTTGGCATCTTCTGATTCTTGTGAAACTCCTAGGTAACAAAATAAACATAAATAGATCAACAAAGTTAAATCAACAGACTCTTCTGAAGTCTAAAGTCTAACGGTTTTCTTCATCATTAAAAATGTCTTCTAACAACTGTTTGGTGATACTTCGATGAGGCTTTGTTGGATCTAATTTGGGTCTTCCATACAATCTACTGTTTATGATGTATAACCTAAAAAGGAAAAGTAATAATAATTATTTATTTTTGATAAATAAAATAAAGCAAATATATTATATTCCTTAAATAAGAAAATTTAAATAAAGTATGAAGGCGGTTTAAATTGTCTCAGTTTTAAAATTTTTAGTCCTTCAAACTGACTTGAAAAATCAAATTTTTCGGGGGAATCTGAATTTTGAAAGCCTGTCTTTTCTACATTATGCCATAAAAACGGGTTGGTCAAGTCACAAAATCACTCATCATGTTATCCTTATCATAATATAAAAATACAGACCTTTTTAGAAAATTGTTTTTATGGGGTGGGTCAAGTTTCCCACCCGAATTAAACGAATTTCAAGAATAGATACACTATCATTTTGCACATATTTTGCACAATTTTGCACACAATAACTACAATTTTGCAACTCACCCAAGATAAACTAAAGCATTTTTTTAAACGGGTGGCAAACTTGACCGTCCCCCTGTTTTTTAAAATATCTAAATATTTTTATATCAAACGTCCCATCTAATTTTGCAAAATTTTACACACCCTCCTAGAGAAATTTAAGAGGGCTAAAAATTTGCATTTTCCCCCCGTTTGTCAAGAAATTGAAAAACGTCTATGCTACTATATTCACCTACTTCTGCACAATTTTGCACACATAGTTTTAAAATTTGCACACTCTCCTAGAGAAAATTATGGGGCGTCGAAAAATTGTATTCGTTGTGTAAAATTCGGCATTTGGGGGTTTCTGGACATGCACAGTAAAAAAATGGAATCGGCACTGTTACCAGATTTCCCAGGTTTACGCTACAGCCTTTTTCTTATCTTAAATGTAATACTCCATTTATTTTTACTGCAATGAATTGGATTTCTCAAATTCAGTAAGATCCCAAATTCTCACAATTCTATCTGTACTAGTTGCTAAGACAACACAGCATTTGCAGAAAAAAATACGCTTAAATATCTTAGATGGAATGTCCCATTTATTTTTATTACATTGAATTCATCGTCTCAAATTTAGTAAGATCCCAAATTTGCGTATTTAAAATCAGTATCCATTCTGTTAAGTTATTGTGCTTTAGTTCGTTGACTTTCAATCTCTTTATCTTAGCGTTATAGGTGTTGTTGTTAGTTTGTTATATGGCTCTGCTACAAGGCAATTCGCCAGATTGTTCTCCGCCCGGAACTCAGAGTCGTTAAATCGGCGACCCTCGAAGTCGACCCTGCACCTTATTCCAGTTTGGAGACGTTTTCGGCGACCCTCGAAGTCGACCCTGCACCTTATTCCAGTTTGGAGACGTTATCGGTAGGATATCCGGATGGCGAGCTCTAAACTCCCGGATATCCTGAATTTTTCTAATACTTCTTGATTTTTCCTCTTTTAATTTCTGAAATGCATCTTGGCTTCCACTAGGTGCCGCTTGAGAGTACTACTGATATCACGAGATGATCCTTTCTTTCAAGCTATCACCTTTCCCCTTACCCCTCCTACTCCCAGCACGTAGCGGCCATTACGCTAATATTCTTTGTAGAACTGCGGCAGACGAACGGGATAGAATGCAGGAACAACTAGGCCTCATACGTTCACAGCGTCACATACTGAGCGGTTGAGTCTCCCGTTTCCCCCCGAAATAAAGCAGCATAACCGAACACGTGGAACCACTTATGTTAATAACACAGAGGTGTGCATTCGACGAGACGAACCGGAAGACTGGTTATTGGTGTTTGGTCGTTGTTGTCTCGCCCATTTTTAAACACGCTTTAAGTATCAACCACTGGTAGAAGTTAGACCAGTCTCAAGCCTGGATAAAGTGTGAAGGAAAGGCGTCAATATCAGTTCAACTTTCATAAATTAAAAATCATTAATTTCAATAAAAATCAATGGGGCCTTCCATTTAAGATAAGAAAACGACCACGTGTAGCACAAAACTAGGAAATCAATACCGATACCATTTTTCAATTCCGGTTGCAGAAACACTTAAATATCGAATTTTGTAAGCACAGCTTTAGCAGTTTTGAAAATATTCAAGCGTTTTCGTACTTTTTAGTGTAAATGCGGTGCCATCTCTTAGAAACTATTACAGATAGAGTGTTGAAGATTTGAGATCTTACTAAATTTGAGACAGCTAATTGGAATAAAAATAAAAGAGTCATTCCATTTAGGAAAGATAAGTAGCGCAAAACTGGAAAGTCTGGCAACAGTGCCGATACTTGTTTCAATTTCGTGTGCCCAAAAACCTCCAAATGCTGAATTTTTAAGCATAACTTCAGCGGTTTTGAAGATATTTAAGCGTTTCGGTTCTTTTTACTAGCCCTGTATACTTATTGGTATTACCACCATCAGCGTGCGTCGCGTCGTGCGATGAAGACGCCGCCGCCGCCCGGTGGCCGACCAAGTTAACAATAAATAGAGGCAAAAAATTGAAAAAAAACAGTAAGTCCTTCGATATTTTCCCTTATAATTAATTATACCTATATTCCTTTAATAATATAATTTAATAAGACTATATGTAATTAGGAAGACTGTAACATTATTTACTAAATAGTAGAAAATAAACCAAATACGTCTACGTCTGATTTATGCTGTCTATAACCGACACTTTGTAAATCGATACGAACACCCAGCTCTGTTTGCTTTTAGAAAAAAACGTTTTTTATCTTATTCTGTTATGTATACAATTTCCTTAAAAATCAAATAAAACACAATCACTAAACGATCGCAGCTTAGTAGATAAAAATTAAAAGGTAGATAGAACCCCGAATCATAAAACAATAATGAGGCGCCTTCAGATTTTGGCACGTCGTTTCAAGTCGCTTTGAGATTTTGGCTGTACATATTTCAGTTTAAGGTTATATTAATGTTGTTATAAAATATACAGGTAAAGATAACAAGATGGGCTTTTTATGCAAATAATTGAAAATCTTAATTCGATATTCTGGATCAAAAAAAAAACATAAAATAATAGGGTTAAACATATTGAAAATTTAAAGATATCAGTCATAGAAAACAAATCAGGTTTAAACACTTCCTTGGCAGCCACCACCGAGAGGGGCATTAACGAACTTTGAATTTTATAATATAAAATCATCAACATGCCACAATTTTCTCCAAAAAGAGTGCAACACTTGAAAATAAGTGTCCAAAACTAGGTGATGCAGATTTTTGACACTCCATAACTAGGAGAGTGTGTGCCAACGCCTAAAATAGGTGTGCAAAACTGAACAAAAATAGCCGAACCGAGAAAAAGATTCAATTTCGTGATAGACGGGGAAGTGCGGGGGATACAAATTTTGCAATGCTTATAACTTTCTACAGGAGAGTGTGCAAAATGCGAAAATAGGTGTTCAAAGTTAGGTTAAACGGGTGGCACAACAGTGTTTCAATTTCGTGACTGACGCGACGGGGGGAAAATACAAATTTTCGACGCCCCATAACTTTCTCTAGAAGAGTTTGCAAAATTTAAAAATATACACATAGGTGTGCGAAATTGAACAAAAATTGATGAAACGGGTAGCACAATAGTTTTTCAGTTTTGTGATTGACGGGAGGGAAATTCAAATTTTCGGGGATAATACCACGAGTGTTTAAAAATTTCCGATAATTTTTTACGAATGCGTGTTTTCTTAAATTTGTAGAGAAAACACGCATGAGTGGAAAATTATCTGGTTAATTTTTAAGCACGAATGGTATTTAGGAGGAATATTTCCCGAATCAAATACAGGGAAACTAAGCTTTATTAACTGAATATTAAATACATACCTATTTCAAGTTCAGAAATTTGAATTTTGTAACAAACTGAACACAAATTGAGTAATAATATACTAATAAAATTATTTGTCTAAATATTGTAATTAAATAACATAAATCTAAATATTCAATTTTAATTATTGATTGTATAATAAAAGGTACAGTTCTGATAATTATTAACCACATTGTTATTTTGGGACGACGTAGAAGATGCCGTCAGACCACTACTTGTACTTGTGCTGGGTGACGCTGCTACAGGGGCTGGATGCACGTGCTGTTGAGGTGGTTCTTTTCCAGGTTCCCTCATTTTTTCAATAATTTTTTTGTGGTGATCTGGATCCATTTGCAAATAACTTGATAGGGATTTCGCATTCGAATGACCTGTAATTTTTATCAAGTTTTGCTCCGACACTCCTCTTTTGACCAGCTTGGACACGGCAGTAGCTCTGAGGGAATGGTTGGTGAATTTTTTTGTGGTATTGAGGCCTGATTTCTGTGCTTGTTTTTTTGTCCAAGTTGAAATCTCTTTTTCTCCTACTGGGCTGTTTTTGAACCTTTTTCCGGAAATTTTCCAATGGGGGTTTGGCGTCAAAAATAGTCGAGTGTTGGAGATACTTTTCCTTTTATCTTGTAATTCTTTATAAATTCTTACTGGGCAAAAGCTGGGACTCCTCTCGTTTCTCACCAACCACTTCGAATCGGTGAGTTTTCTGCCACCACCTTGACATGTTTTAGAAAAAACAGGGTTATATTGAATTCTACCTGTTTTTCCTCCGAAGCTTCTTCTTTGAAAAAAGTTGTTTCGGCTCTTGCACCTTCTAATTCTAAGGACAACAGAAAAAAAAACACTTCTTTTGTAAACCCTCTGGAGTTGATTCATCATAAGCTTCGATTAGATTTTTTAATTCATTGTATGTTAAAAAAACGGCCGATTCTCTGCGTTTGCCTTCAATACCTTGCAAATGTCTCCTTTTGGCATTTTTTGCGTCTCGGGCCGATTTGAATTCGATCTGCTCCAGGGATTTATTTTAATTTTGTATTCATTGAAATACCTTTCCATCAATAATTTCGCCGTCACATTCCAAATAATTTTTACCGTGCCTTCTTTATATTCCTCCCCGTTCATTTTTCGCATATTGTAGGCCCAGCTTTTCAAAATCGTTGCTAGTTGGGATACTGGAGTATCTTGGTCAAACGTATAGTTTTTTTCATCGCAGAATGACATAAACTGTCTCCAGATGCTCTTCTTGGATTTAACCGTGTTTCTTGGTTCACTTCCAATTATATTTTCATCAATTTCCTCTTCTTGAACTAGCTCAAAGCGATTATTCATATTGAAAACATTTCAAAAATGTTTGAAAGATACTTAAAAAAAATCAGTTTCTAGGGACTCTAGCGTCTCTCAAAAGCAGGTTTCATATTCTCAAGATTTCATTTTTTGGTTAGGTATGTAACCACACCTAACCAGGTAAGTGGAAACACCATGTTTCCTAGACGAAGTAGTATTTCCGCTATAATTTTTCGAAAACACCACCAGCCTGAGTGGAATATTCGATGAACCATAACTTTCTCTAGGAGAGTGCTTTAAAAATAGGTGTGCAAAATTAGGTGAAACGAATAGCACAATAGTTTTTCAATTTTGTGACTGACGGGAGGGAAATACAAATTATCGATGACCTATAACTTTCTCTAGGAGAATATGCAAATTTTAAAAATCGGTGTGAAAAATTAGGTAAGAGGAGTAGCACAACGGTTTTTAAATTTTGTCACTGACAAGGGGAAAATACAAAGTTTCGACGCCTCATAACTTTATCTAGGACAGTGTGCAAATTTTAAAAATAAGTGTGCAAAATTGTGCAAAATTAGGTGAATTTTGTGACTGACGGGGGGGAAAATACAAATTTTCGACGCCGCATAACTTTCTCTAGGAGAGTGTGCAAATTTTAGAAATAGTGTTGCAAAATTGTGCAAAATTAGGTGAATAAAATAGCATAGAAGTTTTTTCAATTTCGTGAAAAACAGGGGGGAAATGCAAATTTTTGACCACCCTTAGCTTTCTCTAGGAGGGTGTGCAAAATTTGAAAATTAGGGTGCAAAATTAGATGGAACAATTGATATAAAAATATTTAGATATCTTGGAAGATGGGGGGAACGGTCAAGTTTGGCCCCCCGTTTAAAAAAAAGCTTTAGTTTCTCTTGGGTGAGTGTGCAAAATTGTATTTATTGTGTGCAAAATTGTGCAAAATGTGTGCAAAATGATAGCGTATCTATTTTTGAAATTCGTTTGATATGGGGGGGAAACTTGACCCATCCCATAAAAACAATTTTCCAAAAAGGTCTGTATTTTTATATTATGATAAGGATAACATGATGAGTGATCATTAAAATGATGTAAAAATTAAAAAACTCAATACTCACTAAAGAGGTTTAAATTTAGCCTCACTAAAGAGGTTTCAATTCAAACCAATAACTTGACAGTCATAGGTTTGAGATGACGTTTTTAACAACTGAACAAATACTTTTTCTAAATCTCACAATTACAAAATGACAGTGACATAAATGAAACATAACTGGCAAATTACCAGTTTTAAGTACCATGGCAACTAGACCTGGTCTAATTTTTAATCCTTTTTAGTGAATACGGGGGTTAGAGTTTACCATTTTGACAAAAACAAGTTTTACTCATTTTAATACGGTACGATAACTTTTTTGTTAGTTACACCCTAAACAATATATTACAATTTTCGTTTATTATTCAGATTTTAAAATGTTGTCTCTTTAAAATTATAAATATTGATTGGATATAATATGTATTTGTATTTCAAAACTTAGACAATTAAAGTTAAATCAGATTTTAAAAATATGTATCTCTTTATCGGTTATGTTTGAAACGTCAAATTATTTTTATTACATGTCAACTGATTGATGTCAAAAGATTTTTAAAATACCTATAATTTAAAATAAAAATTCCTATCTCTTGAAAAAGGACTTAACACAACACGACCTATAATCAAGAAATTCTTATTGAAAAAAATTATACTACAAGGTCGTAGAAAATAAAATCAAAACAGTTCAAGTTTTTTTCACAATAATTAAAAGGTGTATATACTAATTAAATTGTATCGACATTTCTGAATGAATTACCAAAAATATATGAATTATAAAATAAGGTTTATTTTGTCTACTAAAATTTTGACAAGAAATAGACAATTTAAAACCAGTTATCTATGTATCAATGGCAAAACAAAATGGCGTCCTAGCCATAATGGATTTTTACCAAAATATTATCAGGTTATCCCCATATAACCTTTAACTTTTTACCAAAATTTGAAGTCATTGCGGTAAGTAGTTTTTTAGCTATGCTTGGAACAGACAGACAGACAGACAGACAGACGGATGTAATTGAGAAAACTGGATTACAATACTTCCCTTTTACGAGGGAAGTAAAAATCATAAACCATATGTATGTAAGTAGTAATAAAATAAACAAAGCTTAGAAATGTATGTAACTAATAATTAAAATAAAAAAGTTTTATATTATGTCGAAACTCTTCTGTCAGCATAAGGTTGGCCAGCTAAACTAAATAATTGCTCACTAGCTACAAGTGGGAGGTGTTTATAAAAATGTTTAAAAATGGAGTAAATGGAGTCTAAATGCAATATGCCTTAAAAATCGTCTCTGAATTTTTTCCAACTGATCTATATCACATTTCTAGTATGACGACCACACAGTGGAAGGATACTCAAGTCTAGATCGTACCACGACACAAAAGACATCCCTTAGAGCATATAATTTACTGAAATCTCGAAGAGATCTTAAAAAAGCCTAATAGTTTCATAACCTTATTCATAACATTATCTTTGAGTGGAACAAATGTAAATTGAAAATCCAATAGCACAGTCTTTCACAGTATCGAATGCACTATAATCTCATCAGATAAAATATTTTTTAACTTCACGACTTGACGCCTTCCAGTGAGGTGGCTACATAACCAGGCCAATAAAGAACCTCCCACGCCCATAGCCTCCAATTTCCTTACAGGAATGCAATGATTTACTCTATCAAATACTTTTACACGCTTAGTATTTTTTAAGAACATAACAGGAATTTCATCAGGACCGCAGCCTAAGTTGTTCATCACAGCCATTCACTTATCAGTGTATATGGTCGGGAAATGCTCACAAAACAAGGCAATGTCGCTTAGTATGTCTGCTGTCTTACAACCAAATTTCAAGCAAGTGGGAATTTCAAAACCACTTTTCTTGGAATTTATATATTTACAAAATTCTTTTTTATTGTGTATAGTAAGTTCTAAATTAAAAAAAAAAATAACATCTCTAGCGGCCTTCAGCTGAGCGACTAAGCTTATATTTTATATGCTATCTTTCTAGTGATAGTAAGTTCTTTCAGCCTTTCAGCATGCTATTTAGGAAACCTATCACCAACATTTAAAGACATAATAAATAACATATAAAATTTACTAATGTATCAAACATTGTGATTAAATATAAATATAAGTTAATAGACACATACTCTGCTAAATTAAAATCATAATAATAATAGTCATATTCTGACACATCAATCCTTATATCACATTTAAAATACACATTAAAATTGAATGCCAGATGATAGCTGTCACAAGGCAACAGCGGAGGATCACAAGCCACAACACTCGACCCTCTTGAGGAAGAAGATATTAAATCCAAATAACCACCCCTGCAGTTTGAGATATTGTAGTTTTGAGTAAGCTTGTAAAATGCCATACAATCAGATATTGAATGGATCTACCGGGTGATCTTATTCATTCCAAGACATAAAACATTTCATAGGTTCAAGTCACCACACACTGTCACCTCACTGTTTAGATTATATTCATCCAGAACCGATGACACTGCAAGTGAGAAATCATCATATATCTTTATAAATTATGAAGGAGTTATATAAACCAAACAAATTACCAATCTCACATGTGCTTCCAGTTTTAAAGTTTCCTTTTATCGCCAGTGTACATTGTTGCTTTTTTCCGGTGTTTATGTTCGAGTAGTATTGGAATTGCTTAGCCGGATTCAATATGAAAAAGAATTAGAAAGCATCAGTCAATTGTCAAAGAATTTGCAAATTTATTTTCGTCATGGCCGTACAGTCTTTCCAACGAAGAAATGACCGATATGTTAATGGTTTTTGGATATTGCCAAGGAAATGGTTTAGAATCTTGCAGAATATACAGTGAAAGATTTCAGAATCGTCGCTTACCAAGCCATAAAACCTCCGCTGCAGTTGAAAGACATGTTTGTAAACGGGTATGACCATTACAGTGGTCGTGCACCTACGGTAAGAACTCCAGAGGTTGAGGAAGATATTCTAAATTGAGTAGAAGAAATTCTAAAATTCAGCAGCAGGCGATTGGGCTTAGGGCTAGGGGTAAGCAAAGATACTATTAATAGGGTGACCAGAGGATAACCACTAAGCATTGATATCATGTTCAACGGGTACAACATCTTTTAAACGGTAAAAATTATTTGAACCTCTGCTAAACAAATTACTAGAACTATTAGATCCTTGCCCTTCGAACTTCGCAGAGGAATCTGGTGTATGCATGACGGTGCTCCTCCACATTTTACATTAAACATCCGTAATTATTTGAACGAACAGTATTATTTGAACAAATAGTATCCAAATAGATAGGTAGATGGATTGCTTTTTATGGAAAACTTTGAAAACCCTTGTAGATACAGAAGGTGAGTTAAGGATACGTATTTAAACTAGAGTTAATGCTTTGAAAAATGATGACGAAATGCTTCAGAGACTTCAATTTAATTTTAACCATTATTAAAAGCAATTTTTTAAATTAACTTTTTGTTGTTGATAAATCTCTTACGGACTTTTTTAATACTAGAGAATTAAAAGCACATTTACTTGTTTGTGTAATTCCTGTGGCACTGCAATGGTGAGTTTAAGTAAGAAATCAAAAATTTACATCCAAATATCCCAAAAAGGCAAGCTCAAAAACTCAACTCATACCAGGTATAACTTTATTTGGTAAAAGACATTGGAAGATAAGAATTTTTATTCAAAATTTAGTGACTTTATTATAACACGTTCGCCTCAAATTGCGTTGAACTGTATTACAATAATTTAAGCCTGGACATAAACAAAATGAATTTTTAAAATCTAGATCTCAAAAACGGCTGCTCAAATCAACTCTCAGCAGGTGTACCATTTTTAGGTAAAAGACGTTGGAGAATAAGAATTTTTACTTAAAAGTTAAATACACCATGGCTCAAAATTTAAATATATGCAAAGTACAGCAGGTGGTGCCCTCTAAATTTTACAATGAAAAACTGAACAAATCTGAAGTTTTTACCTCACAAAACTCCTAGCATAATTTTGGTGACAATACACCAATTATTTAATTATTCATGAAAAATCAAAACCAAATTGAGCTTTTGACACTCCGAAATCATCCACTTTTGGACTGAGGTAAGTTGGGTTAGATCGTCATATTTAAGCCTCGGGAATTTGTAGTAGCATTTTTTTTTTTAGAGACATCCTCTATAATAACATTCATTTTTATTTGCGAGCGACTTTCGATTTCGGCAAAAGCTTAGGCTAAATTTTGGCTGAAGCCGATTACACAGGCCAACACACATTTTGGTGCCTGCGATTTTTTAACTGTTCCTGGGTAATTTTGGATGCAGAATCTAAAAAAGTTCTGAGATTTTGTCTATCAGATCTAGTTTTGTTTTTAAACTGTGTATATATTTTACGTTATAACTGTTATAATATATAATATTACTATTGCCAGTTAAAAAAACAAAGACACATGGATTTAAATATTTATTGCAAAAACTTTATTAACATAATTACATTAGTCACTAATCACATACAAATTTTCTTTTATACGACTTTCTAGAATGGAGTTTACTAGGGCAGTCTCGCTGAAGGCTCCAGCAGTAGTCCGCCATCATGTGGCTATCCCGTCGTCCTTGATAACGATCTTCCATAGTTTTAATATCCTGATGGAATCTTTCCCCCTATTCTTCACTACAAATCCCCTAAGTTTTCTGGAAAACGATCTAGGTGGCTGTGGAACTTTTATACTCATATTATAGTCGAGAATATTAAAATTTGAAAGCATAGTTTCCACTAATTCTACGTAATTCACTGCTTTATGATTGCCAAGAAAATTTTGTACTACTTGAACAAATGAACACCAAGCGTTAGATTCAGTCTCGTTCATTGATGTGGTGAATTGTGGATCTTTAACAAGTTGCCTTATTTGATGACCATCAAATATACCAGCTTTTAGTTTTTCCGCGCTAATGCCAGGAAATTTACGTGACAAATACCCAAAACAATTTCCATCTCGATTTAAAGCCTTCACAAATTGCTTCATTAGGCCTAGCTTGATATGCAAGGGTGGAAGTAAGATTTTTTCTCTTGAAACCAAAGGTTCGTTGATCACGTTTTGTTTTCCTTGAATCATGACATCTCTTGAAGGCCAATTTTTGTTAACCCAGTGCTCATTTTTAGCTCTGCTGTCCCAAAGGCACAAAAAACAAGGATATTTTGTATAACCACTCTGCTGTCCAAGGAGGAAGTTAACCATTTTTAAATCAACACAAATTGCCCACTGATGTTCTTCGTATTTAATTTTTCTTAAAACTAATGCAATTGTTTCATATTCTTCCATCATGGTAGTAGAATGACCAATAGGAATTGAGCCATATTTGTTACCGTTATGTAAAAAAACACATTTTAAACTACGTTTTGAACTGTCAATAAAAAGGCGCCAATCATCTAGAGTGTATTCAGGAAAACCCATTTTTTCTAAGAGCCCTTTTATATTGTTACAGAATACCAAGTCATTTTCCTGAGCGAAAAAAGGCAGCAGATCCTTATCTCTTTTACGATAAAATGTAACATTATTGTGGTAGATTTTTTTTCTTTTAATCTGGATGCAAGTAATTCAGTGGATTCCTTTGAGAGATTCAGGTCTCTTATAAGATCGTTTAGTTCCTCTTGATTAAAACACTGCGGAGTTGCTAAATCTGCTTCAAATTCGCTGTCGTTTTCTGACTGAATTCTTTGAACTTCGTCTGACGTTGATGTTTTTGTATCATCTTCTGTCAGTTCGGGTAGACTGCTGAATGATGGAACGGGTATTTCTTCCGAATGCGCTACCGGCCTTCTTGCAGAATCTAGATCAGGATAGGTCCATTAGTGTCTTGATACTACAAAACGACCAAAATTTACACAAAATGATAGCACAACTTTACTTGGGAAAACTCAGTAATATACTAAATCGAGTACAGCCAAGCAGGTATAGAAGGATCGGGTCATAGACAATTACAGGTATAAAAGTAACTAAGAGCAGTGTATTGAGTAGTTCCTAGTATAGGAACATTGGGTCAGGGACAATTCCAGGTATCCGTTTGGTTAATTAGATTCTGGGAAACTTCTATTTTGATGATTAAGTACATATTTATCTTTTTATTTGTTGTCCTTTATCAGAAAAAAATATCAATTAACCTGTAACCTGTATCTCAAAAACTAAAGCTGATTGAAAAAATCTGGCATTTTTGGAATCAGCACATTAAAAACATCTAAAATCAGATGTTAGATTGCAGGCACCAAATTTTTGTTTCCATTTTGTTACCCTGTGTTATTTGCCGAACATTGAAATGATAGCCGAAGGTGGCCGAAGTCGAAACCAATTAATCGGTCGAACTCTATTTAATTTATTGCCATTACAAACATAATTAAAGAATTTTTTTGTTATTGGAAATTTAACAATTTAGTAGGAGAAATCACAGTAGAATAATTTATTACTACAACTAAATCCAACACAAAGGTGTACTTGCGAAATTGCGGGTACTCATTAGTGTAAAATAATTAACAGCTAATATATAGGAAATAAATGTGTTGTCACCGTTGTTTAATCATATATCTTTCTCTCGAAAAAATACGCTATTGTAATTACAGTTTAAGATTTATGTTAACCAAGATCTGAACATTAGAAAAAATTAAATCTCAAAAAGAATCCTTGAATGAATTACGAATAGTAAGTATGAACGTCATTGTGATAAATATCTTTTTCTCATAGCCTAATGAACATATCCAGTACTACAAGTTGTTTGAAACGGCTGACAATTAGATTTTTATTATTAGATATTACAAAGTCACGATATTGAATTTGTGTGTGTAATTACTGCGTTACATTTTAATAAAGGAATGTGACCGATTTATAGATAGATTTTTTTAACTTTGTAATTTGTCTTAAAATGGATCCTTTAATAATTTCAACCCGGATTATGTTTTGCAATCAGAATTAAATAAGTACAGTTATTAATAGGGAAAAAATGAAAATATTGTGTTTAATGTATATAACCAGAGACAGATATACAGGGTCTGCGATGTAAAACTCACCACGCCTCTATATTTATTATTTTTTTAGCTAGAGAATTAAGTGATTAATCAAATTTGTAAAACATTGTTGAGGTCTTTAAAAGTGCGTGCAGAGTAATACAGGGTTGCATCCCAAATTAATTTACGTATTTTTATAATAACAAAAATGTTGAATATAAAAGTTTCTTAATAATAATAATGACACCAAAGATCAAACCAATACTGAGAAAATGCTGCTAAGCAAAGAGAATTGACCAAGTATTGGTCGAACATCTGGGAAAAACCAAAAGAGCATAACCAAAATGCTACATGGATACAATCTCAATGTGATCAAATTCAAACACTACAAATGGAATTTGACTCTATCACCAAGGAGGAAGTTAGCAGCTTCATTAAGGATACGAGCAACTAGAATTCGCCAGGAGTTGACCATATTCACAATTTCTGATATAAGAAATTTGAAGTCCTCATATCTATCACCATCAAGGAGGCAAAGAACAACTTATCATCGACTCTGTGGTATTTAAGTACGCACAGAAAAAACAACGCAACATACATTGCTTTTATAGACTATAAAAAGACGTTTGACAGTGTACCACATTCTTGGCTCATAGACGTACTAGACTATACAAAATTCACCTTCCTGGCAACTATCAAGCACCAGTGGAGAACGAACCTGACGATCTATAATGATGATCAATATCTTATCACTGATGCTATCAACATCAATAGGAGAATTTACAAAGGAGACTCGCTAAATCCACTTTGATTCTGCTTAGCGATGAACCCCCTCTCCACGTTGCTTAACAATACAAAACATGGCTTTAACATCAAAACCAATAGAGACAATTCCTGAACCATATCCCACCTTCCGAATATGGGTGATATTAAGCTCTATGTTGGAAACCATAACCAACCAACTAAACAAGCTTATTGACGTGACATACACCTTCTCGAAAGACATCCATATGGAATTCTGAATGGGAAAATGTAAAGCCTTACACATCGAAAAAGGCAAAGTAATTAATGGTGATGTAGCCCTATCAAATGCAGAAATAGTTCAAGCGATGAATCAACCAACTAACCACCAACCAACTAGAGGGACTACAATCAACTACTCGCCTAACGATGACCAAGTAGAAGTCCCACCACAACAGCGGATATTTCGCAACGACCACCTGCAACTACCAAGGCAGGTAAACCAAGGAAGAGGTTAAAATGGACAGATGACATGAATCGAACGGTGATGCATTCCTACTACACCGCTACCAAACTTTAGACAATTTCATCAGGATACGGACATAAATTGCATACACTTTTCATAGCACAATATTCAGAATACAAATCACTTATCACAGAACAGAGAGTAATAGATCAAAAAAGAGTAATCACTAAGACCAGTAAGCTCACCCCACTCGCATTGAAACCTGCTGAACTAAACATCCATCAACCAAACATTGAGGACAGCGGGCAGATTCCGAACCGATCCCAAATACAAACCAGCCCAACTTTGTGCAAAAGGATCTGCAACCTCACTCAATGCTCAGTAGAGGCGAAGTACCCAGCAACAACCCACGACAGATGACAAGCACCATATAGCACACAGGACAAGTGAATCATTCGCCCAAAGCATCATACACACAGCTACACCTCGGACCGTCTCTCACACAAGCAATCAAAGTAGAAATGAAGTCACATCTAAACAAATGGTCAGGCTCCGATCCTACAACAAGAGATCCTATTCCTCGTATAATCTTCAAACGGGACACACATAAAATCCTAAAGACCATCAACGAACACATAATTCCCGAGTACATAACGAATGCGAGCACAATTGAGGACATTCATACAGTGATCTACGCAGCAGCTATAACCACGATAACACAGAACAATCAGAAACTCCCGCCACGACACAGAAACACCAACAACATAAAACCAAAATTCAAATGGCAGATAAGGAGCGAAAACAAAATTAATAAAATTAGAAAATAATTGGGACATCTTACCCAATTCATGAACGGCAACAAGTCAAAACGTATCACACAAAGTGTAGAGAAAATCAAATCTGCATCTCCTGATTACACGCTTACAGAAATCCTTGACACTCTGAAGCAAAAATTATCTGTGTATGCCACAAGACTCCGAAGATACAAAGAATCAAATGAAAGAAAGGACGCTAAACAAACTGTTTCGAAAAAGCGAAAAACAGTTCTACCAAAAAATCATGAGCAATGAGGAGGCACGAGTAATAGAAGCACCGACCAAACAAGAGATCACAGAATACTGGAAAAGTATTTGGTCAGAACCGAAACTACACAATAATAACGTTTCATGGATTAAAGCGGAAGAAGACAGACACACAGGTGCTTAAAGGAACAAGAGGACTTTGCAATGACAACACAAGAAGTTGCAGAAACAATCAAATACACGCATAACTGGAGATGTCCCAGAATAGATAACATTCATAACTTCTGGTACAAACAGTTTACCTCCACACATAAAGCTCTCACTCGCCAAATTAACGAAATTATTTTAAAACCTAGCACACTCCCCAGTTTTCTCACCCAAGGAATAACATACCTTAAATCCAAAAATTCAGACAATAAGGACCCGTCAAATTACCGACCTATTACGTGCCTTCCAACCCTATATAAAATCACAGCTACAATTACCAGGAGATTAGAACAACATCTAGCACACAAAAACATTCTAACGAAAGAACAAAAAGGGTGCAGGAAAAACAGCCGAGGAGCAGCTCATTATAGACAGCGTCATCATGGAACAAACCAGGAAAAATTATAGAAAACTTCATACTGGTTATATAGATTATAAAAAAGCCTTTGATTTGATACCCCACAGTTGGCTAACCAGAGTACTAGAACTATATAAAGTCAATAAAAACATCAGGCAATTTCTTACGCAAATCATGAGTACGTGGGAAACTAAAATAAACTTAAGAACACAAAAAGAGTACATCGAAACAGAAGAGATTTACATCAGACGAGGTATATTCCAGGGAGATTCACTCAGCGCTTTGTGGTTCTGCCTCTGTCTCAATCCACTCTCAAACACACTGAATAACACAAACTTCGGATTCCAAATTAAACACCAAAAAAATAACCTACACAAAATTAACCATCTCTTGTATATGGATGACATAAAATAATATGCAAGCACAAAGGCACAGCTAAAGGAACTCTTTAAAGTCACAGAAACGTTTACCCTGGACATCAACAAGGGACAGTGGAAAGACCACCCTACGGGGGAAACAATTAATGATGAAACTATAGATAACATGCTCAAAGAAAAAACGTACAGATAGCTAGGCTTCCATCAAAGCACCAAAATTAACCACAGTCATATCAAATCAGAGCTCAAGACGGAATTTAAAACCAGACTCACAAAGCTACTAAAAATAAAACTGAATTCCAGAAATCTAACGAAAGCTATTAACACCTTGACCATACCTATTCTTACGTATTCGTTTGGTATCATTAAATGGTCACACACAGACATAGAAAACATTCACATTCTCATACGCACTGAATTCACTGAACACAGGAAGTTACATCCCAATGCATGCAAGGAAAGACTCACCATCGAGAGAAAAGAAGGAGGAAGGGGAATTAAAAAACAAATTTACGAACTCAGAAAATTCTTCCACAACAAACAAACTCACCTCCACAAGGCAATAGTAAAGGCAGACAAGAATTATATACTGCTCGACCTGCCTCAAACGAGCCACGCAGCAGACGTACACAGTCACATCTAATCACGACTAGAAAAGATGAACACCTGGTCTGAAAAAATACTTTACGAAAGACACAGATACCACATAAAGCAAGACCATATGCATAAAAAGCTTTCATATACGTGGTTACAAGTAGGGCAGCTGTTCCCTGAAACAGAAGGCTTGCCATCCAGGACAAAATCATAGCAACCAGAAACTACCGAAAGCACATTATCAAGGACACAACCATTGAAGACGAGAAGTGTAGGAGATGTCACCAGCAGAGAGAAACGATCGATCACATAACGAATGGATGTAGAATAATGGCCGGAACTGAATACACCGCGAGACACAACTCAGCAGCGAAGGTCGTTCATCAAGCATTAGCCACAACATACAAACTAACGGAGAACACAGACCCTTACTACCATTATACACCAACATCTATACTTGAAAACAAAGACTACAAGCTTCACTGGGACATTGACATCCACACAGATAAAACAATCCCCGCAAATAGACCCGATATCACCTTTCAATCCAAAAAAGAGAAAATCACTTATTTAATTTAATTGACGAGAACCAACAACGCCAAATACACCGACTTGGCAATGGAAGTAAAAAGGCTGTGGAAACAGGAAAGAGTCACCATTGTTCCTTTCGTCATATCAGTAACAGGTCTCACCCCAACAACGTTTACACCGCATTTGGCTCAATTAGGACTTAATACAGACATTCACAGGAATATCCAGAAATCGGTCATTTTGAAAACATGTAGCATAGTAGATCATTTCTTAATACATAATAGTTGTTTTTTTTTCCATTTCCTTTTTTATTTTTATTTTTTGTACTGACTTGGTATAATTCCCTCAGTATGAAATGCAACCACAGGAATACTGAGAGACAACAAGTCATAAAAATAATAATAATAATATTTCTTGTTTATTAACTTATTATACCATAATATACTGATATACATAAAAAGAAATAGTTTCAAAAATAGGCAACAAGAAAGTTAAAATTTAAAATTATTATTTATTATTAATTAAAATTTATCAAGGAAGAAAAGTGAGGGTTCTAAAATTAAAATCATATAAGATCCAAGTTTTGCATCACTTTAAAGAAACTGTCGACTCCGTGAAAATATGTGAAGAATCATTTCATCATGTGAGATGAAGCTACTTCCCATGTTAATGGTCTTGTGAATAAGCAGAATTACAGAATCTGGAGTTCAGAAAATCCTCATATCTATTATTAAAACAAGATTAATAATGTGCCCATCCCCATTTTGTCTTTGAAACCCAGAATAGCAAAACATGTAGAGCTAGATGGATAGGTAGGAACGGTCCTACCTAATGGGCTCCTCGGTCACTAGATTTGATTGTTCCCGATTTCTTTCTTTTCTTATACATCAATGACAAAAAATGCAGACGAACTGAAAGAAAATATCAGAATTGTTGTGGAGGCTATACCACAAAGTTTTTTAGAAGACGCTTTTGAAAACCTGTCAAAAAGATTTGACTCATGTACATGGCCCTTATTTTGAGGAATTTGCAACATCGAAAGATATATTTTGAATAATTAAATTGTAATTTTAAGTTATTCTAAATAAAAAAATAAGCAAAAAGTTGACAAACTTCATCTGAACTCTTTCAATTCTTGAGATGTGCGATAAAATGGCGACCAGTCGTTACAGCAATAGTCGAGATGATTTCGAACTAATGAAATAAAAAGCATTTTCAACACTTCTGAGCTCCTAAAGTCGGAGCACCGTCGTTCAATAAAACCCGACATCTTGAATGCCTTTGCAATGACCCAATTAATGTGTTGCACAAATCTCAACTCGCTGTCAAACAAAACCCCCAGATCATTCACCAAATTTACCAGTTCGAGCCCACAGCCACCGATGGTATATGATTCTAAGACTGGAGATTTCTTTCGGTAAATGAACTAATTTTACATTTCGCCCCGTTTAGCTGTAAATGATTTTCCGTGCACCATGAATCCAAACTCTTGATATCATCCTGCAAAAGACTACAGCCATTGATGTTTCTGATAACACGGTGAATTTTAAGATCGTCCGCAAAGAACAAAAAATGACAATGTTTGAATATAAGCCCTAAGTCATTAATAAACAGAAGGAATAGGATTGGCCCCAAGTGGGATCCTTGTGAAACCCCAGATTTAACCACAAATGGGTCTGATGCAAAACCGTCAATAACTATAGTCTGAACTCGATCCTCAAGATAACTTCTAAACCAAGACAATAAAGGATCTTGTATTCCGTAAACTCTCAGCTTTTCAAGCAAAATGTGATGGTTTACACGATTAAAACCTTTTTTAAAGTCGTAGTAGACTGCATCGACTTGCAAACCACCATCGAGAGCAGTCGCCAAAAAATTCGAGAATAAGCTCAAATTGATTTGACAGGAGCGACCTGGAAAAAACCGTGTTGAGAAGTGGAAATAGCATTTCGGTATGTTGTAACCAGAAAATCTGTTACTATTTTTTCGGATCTTTGCTATACAGTTCAGACCAGAAATAGGTCGATAATTGGATATATCATTCCTGTTGCCAGTCTTAAAAAGTGGCCTGATAACTGCAGATTTCCAAATGGTAGGAAATACACCATTTCTGAGAGATAAGTTGTATATATAGTTGAGAGGCAACGCGAGAGTTAGACTGCAATTATAAAGAAACACTGGGGGTAGTAAGTCAGGACCAGCGCTCTTCTTTATGTCAAGATCAATCAGTTTGCGGAAGACCGTATCAGAGTCAACATAGACGTCGCAAAGATTGACATCAATCAAAGAAAGCCGGTGGATGTTATTATACTGAGTTTTGCTGTGTTGAATATAAAATAACGAAGTTGTCATATCGCCTATCATATTTTTGGTACATCCTAACACCATCATAATTTCAATACTACTGCATAAAACTTTTAGCAAAATTAAACACCGATTTAGAAGTACGCCAAGGCGTTCTTATAAGAAAAATTATAGAAACTACTAGCTTTCATCTTGAGAACTACCTGACTAATATTTATTGTTAATAAAAATATCCGTATTTATTGATGGTTATGGAAACCTAAACTCGTGAAAAAGTTAGTAAATTTTGAAATTAAAAGCAATGAAAAGCAGAAAAAGTCTGCTCTTGCTTTTTTTAATTAAATTGCAACACACATGGACGAAATTTTCAAAAATGACGAGACTGTTCATTTAAAGCCGAACCAATGCTGATTAGTGGGGCGTTGAAGAGTGGAGCATGTCTGCGGCAGGTGGGGGGAATCATATAGCCTCGCTTTGCCGCTTTGCTATCGGGATCCTCAACAGCTTAGTTGGTAGTGCAACGTCCCAATAATAAGGAGGTTGTGGGTTCGAACCTCACTTGAGGGCAAACTTTTTCCTCTTTTCATTGCATTTAATTTCAAAATTTACTAACAATATAATTGAGTCTAAATATACTGACGATTGTGATTGGTCAAAGCGAAGGTTAGTAATGAATTTGGAGTGACATGGTTGGTAGTAGCCCGTGAATAATAAACCATTACTCATTTTTAAAAAAGTAATAGCTACTTTTACCTAATCAAAAACATGTTGATAATTTAGAAATTACTTATTAATAGTAAAAAAAGATATATTTTCGATAAAGGTAGTGGAAAAAGATACTTACTTCTCACTTAGTTCACACCTGACGTTAAACCACCAATCGCATACGAATACCAACTGACTGAACTGAGTACCGTTGGGACACAAGAATGTGGTCTGTCGCCCGTCTATGTCACAGTAATGCCAGCTCTGGCAACGTGTTTCTGGATCTGCATAAAAACCGGGATACTCCTGTTCGTCGCAGTAAAAGTTGGTGTAGGGCACCATTCCAAGAACGGGATAATCTGTACCAGGCCGACCTGAAATATTTATAATATGTTTTTTAATAGAATATACGATCCAACAATAAAAGACAAACTGAATGGATCCCAGCTTTGCCATCTTTCAGCAGAGCTGGGATCCATTGAAACGCTTCCGTGGAACTTAACTCATATCACGGGTAGAGTTGCCAGTCCGCAACCTCCGATTTATTATTAACAGGTGACATAGATATCGGCCCTTGTCGGGCAGTATGGAAACAATACTCGGTAAAATCTAAATTATAAATATATGAAAAGTATAATCTAGTTCGTAAAATCTCGAACTGACGAATTAAACAGTTTAAAATTTTCATTTGAATTAACTTTGACATTTCTCAAATAATTTATAATATTTATAAGCTAAAAATCCAAATTGCTGTCTTGAAGTTCAAAAACATCACTCATTGTCTATATAAGTCTAATAAGACGCCATATCAACATTTCAATCTAGCATTTAAGAAGATTATGTTAACAGTACTTCTTTTTTTTTATTTAGACTTTATTGTAAACCTGTAAACAATGGCGCCTGATATGTCTGATTGCGGCAATGTTTATAGAGATCATCTCTATAGCCATTTGTAATTTTATTACACCTAGGTACTTGGTTTTTTGTACATATACAGTGTGTCCCAGATTCGCTTCGCTATATAGGGATCTCGGCTCCTATTATACCTACAGCAAAGGTTATATGGGGAAAGTTTTAGAGGAAACTTATTGCATTCGATATCTGGCTTCAGATTTACGATCGATCAATAAGTTTGGGAAATATCGGCGTAAAACCGAAAATGGCGAATTTCGTTTTTCGCCAGTATATCCAGAACGGTAAATTTGACAGCTGTCAAAATGTGACATTATTCGGACACATTTTTAAGACAAATAAGATGGCGTATACGACACGTCTTCATTGTTTTTTGTTAACCAGCAACCCGCTTCAACTTTCATTTTTCTTATGACCGCCATATTGGATTTTTCGATTTTTGGAAAGAGCCTAAAATTTCCAGTCTAGTGATATCACACAAGTGCATTAAATATTTTAGTGTCACCAAAATATCACTCTTCGTAAATTAGATTTCAACGTTTTTAAAGGAGGCCATGATTTATTTGTCACAAGATTACATTAATAAGTAAGTAATGTATTGAACGCATTGAATTTTCAATACAACATGAACGTAAATAACGACTTAAAAAATCTAAATGAGCTTTAACTACTTTGTAAGTGGGTAACATTAATTTACAAATCTGCAAAACGACGTCCATTTGCATCGAGACATTTTTGACAATTGGTGACTGTTTTTCGTACAACCCTGGTAAGTGTATTTCGGTTAATATTTCTAAATGTGTCCAGAACTCTTTGTCTCAGGATTTCTATGGTCACGGGGGGATCAAATTCACAGATTTCATTTTTCGTGTGACCCTAGAGTAGAAATCCAAGGGCGACAGGTCAGGGGATCTAGAAGGCCAAGATATTGGACCATTTAAAGAAATTATTCTTTCGTCAAACTGCTCTCTTAAGAAATTCCTGTCTTGAATGGTATTGTGAGCCGGACATCCGTCTTGTTGAAACCAAGTTCTCTCTGCCGGTTCAGGTTGTAGTTAAACAAAAATGGTCCAATTAGTCGATTTCCTGAAATAATTAATAATTTATAAATAGGTGCCCAACAGTCAAGGGCGGTAGGGTGGGCCGGGTGGTACTAGAAACTATAAATTAAAAGGGGAAAATTATCTTTATTAAAAAGTAGATGTTTTCTAATTTTTCTAAAAATAATTATCGAAACATCACGTAATGAATGAGCTTGTATACAGTTGAAACCTATTCAGCTTTATTATGAAAAAGAAAAACATATTTGGTTAGCGGGAAGTAATAGTCATAATAAATTATTTTGTTGGTATTGCATATTAATTTCGGAAATACTAAATCAATTTATTTCGGTGATATAATAATCTTAAGGAAGTACACCGTGCCTTAATAAAACATAAAATATTAAAAGAAGAAACCCCTTGCGCTTTAAAATTTAAATTATTCGGAAATACAGCTGAACGTCTTTCTATAAATCATAATGAAAATCGAAAAATAATTCGACATTTGATTAATATGGTATTTTTTTCATAACGCAAGAACTAGGCTTCCCGGTTAATAATAACTCACTAAATTCAGACAATCAAAATAATTTTAGAGAATTAGCTAAATCTGCAAAAAAATTAGATAAAGTGTTAATAAATTTATAGAACTCAATTCTATTTTTATAGGTTCTTCGAAACTACAATACAAAATGATTGAATAAAAATGTAATACAATATCAAAAAAGTAAGTTGACTGATTAGAGTAGAACGTTTTACTTTTTTTTTATTAGATTATACTCTTTTAGTATCACTAAAGAACTAAACGAAAAAAAAAATATTATTTGACCATCATTTGGTGCCTATTTAAAAAAGATTGGTTAGATTAACTTACCAATGATCCCACACCAAACGTTACTTCCAAATCTGATCTGTAGACGTCTCTCTGCCACTTCCTGAGGATTTTGCACAGCCCAATGATGACGGTTGTGCCTATTAAAGACCCAACAAATCGTGAACCTGCTCTTATTGGACCACAAGACATGATTTACAAAACCAGGATTTTCATTACATCTAGTATACCATCCACCGAACTGTAGTGGTCTTGGAAAAACAGTTTCCTTAAGTCCTTGTACTATTATGGGTTTGTATGGATGGTACTTATTCTTTTTTAAAACTCTCTGTACTGTTGATTTTGGCACATTAGTTTCCTGTTCTACAGTTCTTAACGATGCACAAGGGTTTTCGTTGATAGCTTGTAAAATGTTTCTGTCTCGATTTTCATTGTTATTATTGCATCCGCTTCTAGGTTGTCCGAAGGCACCATGGTTCATTAAATTAACTACGATTTTCCTGAATTGGATTTTATGAGGCTGCCGTCGTTCGGGGTATATCTCCAAATACTTTGCTGTCATGTCATGTCAACCTTTTCTTCATTTGAATACGGAATGCCGGCAATTTTCTATAGGTTTTCACAATTTATGTGTCAGATTTATGATTTTATTAGTATAAAAGCGTACCTACTACTTATTAAAACACAGCTTTGATACTTTCAACTATTTAACTTAACGTCAAAGTAAGTCAAAATCCAATTTTGTTACAGATAAATCATGGCCTCCTTAGAAAAGCATTGAGAACTAACATTACTTTAAATCATGGCCTCCTTAGAAAAAACTGAAACCTAACTTTACGAAGTGTAATATTTCGATGATACTAATATCTTTAATGCACTTATGAGATATCACTAGACTAGAAATTTTAGGCTCTTTCCAAAAATCGAAAAATCCAATATGGCGGCCATAAGAAAAATGAAAGTTGAGGCGGGTTGCGGGTTAACAAAAAACAATGAAGACGTGTCGTATACGCCATCTTATTTGTCTTAAAAATGTGTCCGAATAATGTCACATTTTGGCAGCTGTCAAATTTACCGTTCTGGATATACTAGCGAAAAACGAAATCCGCCTTTTTCGGTTTTTTCCTGATATTTCCAAAAACAATTGATCGATCGTAAATCTGAAGCCGGATATCGAATGTAATAAGTTTCCTCTAAATCTTTCCCAATTTAACCTTTGCTGTAGGTATAATAGGAACCGAGATCCCTGTATAGAGAAGCGAATCTGGGACACACTGTATATACGCTAAATGTTAGTTTGAATATTACATTCTATCTGAAGAAGTTACTGTGTAACGAAACAATATTGTCATAGTATTTTTTAAAATACAGTAGGGGAAATCGTATTTTCGTGTTTTTTTACGTTGAATTATGAATTTCCATCAAGTAACAGTCAACTCCATAAAATGTATTCTAGTATGTAATTTATAATCGCCCTACTGCTTGAATTATTATCGAAAATTTTTTCAAGAATTTTTTTCAGCAAAAATTCGTGAGCGAGAAAAAATTTTCGGTTATTAATTCAAGTACATAGGAGATTCGGTAAGAAAATTTCATACAAGATGAAAAAAAAGCATTAAAAGTGACGTTTTGATAGTACATCAATCAATGAAGAATCGAGTTTAGTACAATTAAATAGTGATACATGTGTATAATAAATTTTTTCATCATTCCAAGCTTTAATTATATATCTCGGTAAATGAAAGTATGTAACTTAAAATAAGAGGATAATTAAATCTAGAAGGCTATATGTTTGTGTATTTTGTGCCTGCCAAACACTATAAACTAATCTTTCAAATCAAACCAATCAATAAAGCTCCAAGTTAGAAATAGCAGAAATATACTTATAAGTTATTTAAAATAGAAAAATTTGAAAAATATGGTTTATGTCCATATGACAAAGAAGTGGGCCATATTAAAATGTACCATCGTTATCTGAAATATCTTACTGATCTAACTGAAAATTGTCACATTCAAATCATGGAACACAATTTGTTTAGAAGAATACGGAACGTGTTGCTGATGATTTCTCCGAAGTTCTCCAGGATGTCTAAGCGGAAGGTAAATCACTCGATGGGAAAATATTATATCTACTTCATAAAACACCGACACCTATTAAGAGCCAGTTCTTGAACCACTGCAAGTCTTAATTATTCACCATTACAAAGAGAAGAAGTCGAGGAGTTTATGGAATATTTCAATTCGCTTGTACAAGGTAACATTTCTTAAATACTTACTTAAATAAAATTCAAGTCTACCTACATAAGTATATCTTTTTGTTATTTTGAAAATCTGCTTAAAATAAATAAATGGGAGATAAATGTATTAATTTATTATAAGGTATGTTGACATATTCTCACAATTATTATTACTAGAATAATCGTGTCGCAAGGTGTTGACATTACATTATACGTCAAAAAATTTCAACTTATTAATTTCGGTCAGGTCAAAATTTCCAAAAATTTGGTTGGTTGCTATGGTAACGAGTTAGAATAACAATATCCGATTGGTTACAAAATGGCGGTACGAAATTTTTGGGGATTTTTCACGAATGCGTGTTTTCTTATAATTTGTAGTTTTCTTAAAACTTGTAGAGAAGACACGCATGAGTGGAAAATTATCTGGTTAATTTTTAAGCACGAATGGAATTTAGGAGGAATATTCCACGAATCAAATACAGAAACTAAGCTTTATTAACTGAATATTAAATACATACCTATTTCAAGTTCAGAAATTTGAATTTTGTAACAAAATGAACACAAATTGAATAATAATATACTAATAAAATTATTTGTCTAAATATTGAAAAGTACTTAATATAAATCTAAATATTCAATTTTAATTATTGATTGTATAATAAAAGGTACAGTTCTGATAATTATTAACCACGTTGTTGTTTTGCGACGACGTATAAAATACCGTCAGACCACTACTTGTACTTGTGCTGGGTGATGCTGCTACAGGGGCTGGATGCACGTGCTGTTGAGGTGGTTCTTTTCCAGGTTCCCTCATATTTTCAATAATTTTTTGTGGTGATCTGGATCTATTTGCAAATAACTTGATAGGGATTTCGCATTCGAATGACCTGTAATTTTTATCAAGTTTTGCTCCAACACTCGGCTTTTGGCCAGCTTAGACACGGCAGTAGCTCTGAGGGAATGGTTGGTAAATTTTTTTGTGGTATTGAGGCCTGATTTCTGTGTTTGTTTTTTTGTCCAAGTCGAAATCTCGTTTTCTCCTACTGGGCTGTTTTTGAACCATTTTCTAATGGGGGTTTGGCGTCAAAAATAGTCGAGTGTTGGAGATACTTTTCTTTTTATCTTGTAATTCTTTAAAAATTCTTACTGGGCAAAAGCTGGGACTTCTCTCGTTTCTCACCAACCACTTCGATCGGCGAGTTTTCGGCCACCACCTTGACATGTTTTAGAAAAAACAGGTTTGTATTAAATTCTACCTGTTTTTCCTTCGAAGTTGTCAGTTTCTTCTTTGAAAAAAGTTGTTTCGGCTCTTGCACCTTTTCCTCCTCTCCAGGCTAATTCATAGGACAACAAAAAAAAACACTTCTTTTGTAAACCCTCTGGAGTTGATTCATCACAAGCTTCGATTAGATTCTTTAATTCATTGTATGTTTTGGCATTTTTTGCGTCTCGGGCCGATTTGAATTCGATCTGCTCGAAGGGATTTATTTTAATTTTGTATTCATTGAAATCCTTTTCCATCAATAATTTCGCCGTCACATTCCAAATAATTTTTACCGTGCCTTCTTTATATTCCACCCCGTTCATTTTTCGCATATTGTAGGCACAGCTTTTCAAAATCATTGCTAGTTGGGATACTAGAGTATCTTGGTCAAACGTATATTATCAAAATATAAACTGTCTCCAGATGCTCTTCTTGGATTTAACGGTGTTGCTTGATTCGCTTCCAATTATATTTTCATCAATTTCCTCTTCTTAAACTAGCCCAAAGCGATTATTCATATTGACAACTTTTCCAAAATGTTTGAAAGATACTTAAAAAAAAATCAGTTTCTAGGGACTCTAGCGTCTCTCAAAAGCAGGTTTCATATTGTCAAGATTTCGTGGTATTTCCGCTATAATTTTTCGAAAACACCACCAGTCTTACGGGAAAATTTGTACATGAGTGGAATATTCATCAAAATAGATTTTATTATAAATATTTTACCTACATTTTTAATGTGGTGTAAGTAGTGTAATCAAAAGCACAGTTACTAGTTTTTCTAACAGTAATCTAGCCAATGGACATAATACCTAATATTAAAAAATACCAGAGCAGTAGTAACAATTAAGTGAAAAAATGAGTTGCACTATTGAAAACCATGCTATCAACTGACCGTCAACTTTAACTATTTTTTTAATACATACACGTTTATAAAATTATTACCATATTAATACGCTATTTATCATAAATACTTGGAACCTTCACAATTAACTGTTATTAAGGTATAATTTCTTTTGGCAGAAAAGTACGAGTGTTAAATATAGAGCAAGGTTATGGAACACGAAGTAATTTAAAAGTATAATTAAGGTTAATATTTCTTTTCTCATTGTCATTACTAACACGTAAGGCTAAGGTTGTTAGAAGAGTTAATGTCCCACGCTAAATACAGAACAGGCCAAAGATTTGTACAAAAGCTAAAGAATCGGTGTAACTAAGATTTACAGTGTGTAAACTGATTCATGAAGATGATTTTTCTTCTAAAACAAAATGTTCTTCTAAACAGGAGTCCGCAACAATAATTCCTTTTTAAAAGCGAAGAACCGTTTATTTGGTTGGTCTCTCGATTGTGTGGTCGCGTCTGCATTTGGACGTTACCTAAGAGTAACCAAAGATAGTGTTGTATTTTCTGAACGTACGCAGTGGCGTTTTCCTTGTCTGCGTGAATGACCAAAATTTTTTGATCGCCATTTTTTCCACAATTGATAGATTCGACTTAAACGGCTTGTAAATTTTGATGATCTTCGCTGTTTCATGCCTTATTACGTCAGCTTCTTCTGATGTAAGTTTTCTAATTGTGACTTCGACGAAGACACTATGTCTTCTACGGGTATGTCCCTTGGGGTAACGGTGAAGTTTTGACCTATGGAGAGGACTAATTGTTCTGCTTCCTTCTACTAAAGACAGTGGCGGGTTTACTGGTCTTTAGTTAACCAGAATTCCTTAGTCTGATGGCCGGTTGCACAAAGTTCAATTAAAGTTTAGAACGTTTAACGGAATGTCAAATTTGACAGCGGGTTCCTACACTTATGTAAGCAGCTTGTTAAATATTCTAAATAGCAATTAAGTTTTATGCAGCTGCTTGCGCATTGGTGGTATCATCGGGGGTTCTAAATTTTTGATGTTCAAGTGTAAAAGGTAATTTTAAATGAATATTTAATAACTTTCGAGCGTTTATATCCAAATCACGACGAGTAGCTTTTATCCTTTCTCTTACTAATGTCATACTGTTTCGTTTGTACATGTTCCTTGCATTTCTTGTTCTATGCATAATGAACTATTAATTTTACTTTTACTTTGTTAATTTACCTTTATATTATTATAGAAATAGTTGCATGAAATGTCGTAATGTACCGAATTTCGGAGTCTAAAAAAATGTACTGAGACGATCTCTTATCGAAGTATGTATCTGTGACGGGTACAAGAGGTCCACATAAAACTACCCACAAAACTATCTGGAAATCCGTAATAGATACGTAAAAAGTTTCTTGAAATTTGATGTTCTTTTAAAATATAATGTTTCCGTGTATACAGGGTGTCCCAATTTTATTTGGACATCAACTGTAAAATTTTAAATGGAACACCCTAAATTTTTCTCCATTATTTCACTTCTTGTCAAAAATAAACATAAATTATACCTTTAAACTATAGCCGATTTTTGCGTACTTTCCTAGATAATTAGGGTTATGTGTGATTTTTGAAAACTAGAGCTATTTTTCAAATCATAAAAAATAGCAAAAATCTTGACATATAAAAATCGGTAAAATCGCTTTACCAGAAACTCGGGACTAACGAATATATATATATATATATATATATATATATATATATATATATACGGTGTGTATCAGCCAAATGGAATAAATTCGATAATAAATAAATGGGGGCGTGTTCGGAAAAACGCTTGGACCCGTCGATTGGTATTTTTAGTTGCTCATTTTCTCCAATAAAAACTTTTTATACAGGGTTTGTCCTGTAACAGTGGTCAATGCCAACTTTCTTATTTCAAATGCAACACCCCGGATATTATTTAATTTTTGGATTCTTTAGGAGATTCTAAACATATTTTATGTTCAATGTCCTATACCTATCTTCAACTATTTCGGCAATATTAAGTGTTTTCAAATTTATTTTTATTTTATTTATTTCGAATTTATTATTATTCATGAAAGTGGCTCTGGTTACTGAACTATTTATTTGATTACAAAAATTCGCTACAACACACTCAATACTTATTTACCATTTAGGTCTTCATATTAAGAATGTAAGCAAAAACCATTTTAGCGTTCCTTTTTATTGATATGGAACAAAAAGAGCCAGTTTTGTTTACTTTTAAGTTTTGTTTACGTTTGTGTAAAATGCCTGGCCTTTCTCTTTGCAAGACAGTAGTTGTCAGTGTCAGTGTCATAGTCTTTTGAATTTCGTTAACTGCATAATACCTAATATCAGAAAAATGGTTCATTTAACAGAAATGCATAAAATAACAATTCTACAAATGATTGGTTATGGAGATAACACACGAACACAAGTGGAAGTTGCTCGCTTATTTCATGAAAAATTTCCAAATTTGCCGCATATATCCCAAGAGACAATTAGTAAAATAGAAAAGCAGTTTCGCGAGCTTGGACATGTGAGGCAGATAAAAAAAGCAGCTGCCAATTCAATAAATGATGATACTAAATTGGATATTATGCTTGAGTTTGAGGAAAACCCACATATTTCTAGTCGACAAGCCGCCGCAATGTTCGATATTAGCCATTCGTCGATTATTCGAACATTAAAAGAAAATAAAATGCTATAAAGTGATACCAACTCAGGAGCTCACGGAAGACGATTATGATAGGAGAACTTATTTTTGTGAACAAATGATGGCTATGTTAGATAACAATGTTATTCAATTAGAACATGTTTTGTTTTCGGATGAGTGCACCTTTACACTTCACGGTCATGTAAATCGTCAAAATTGCCGCTATTGGTCTAGGGAAAATCCTCACTGAATCAGCGAAGAACATACTCAATATCCTGAAAAGGTTAATGTTTGGAAGGAATTGTTAGGGATCATATCATAGGCCCCTTTTTCATTGACGGCAATTTGAATGGCGATAATTATTTAGCACTGCTCCAAAATAATGTCGTGCCAACTTTGACAAATTTGTATCCAGATCCAGCAAACCCACAAGTTCCAGCGAATATGATATGGTTTCAGCAAGATGGAGCACCGCCCCATTACCAAATTAATGTCCGGCAGTACCTCAACGGAATATTTCCAAATCGGTGGATAGGGAGACGAGGATCGATAGAATGGCCAGCGCGATCCCCTGATCTGACGCCATTAGACTTTTTCTTATGGGGACATATTAAAAATGTTGTATACAAAACTAAACCCCTCGACTTAGCTGACTTAAGAAGACGAATAACGCTTGCGATTAGATCGGTCACGCCTGAGATGCTAAATAACGTTAGGAGAAATTTCTATTTAAGATTAGGAATTTGCCAAGACGTTCGCGGCGAGCATATTCAACAGTTCCTAAATTAACTTTTTACTTTTGTTTATACATTATGAAGAAATAAATAATTTTATTTTTTTAATCTTAATTTTTGCAATAAATTTGAAAACACTTAATATTGCCGAAATAGTTGAAGATAGGTATAGGACATTGAACATAAAATATGTTTAGAATCTCCTAAAGAATCCAAAAATTAAATAATATCCGGGGTGTTGCATTTGAAATAAGAAAGTTGGCATTGACCACTGTTACAGGACACACCCTGTATAAAAAGTTTTTATTGGAGAAAATGAGCAACTAAAAATACCAATCGACGGGTCCAAGCGTTTTTCCGAACACGCCCCCATTTATTTATTATCGAATTTATTCCATTTGGCTGATACACACTGTATATATATATATATATATATATATATATATATATATAGGGTGTCCCAATAGTGCGTTCTCGGTTGATATCTTGATAACGGATAGCGATATAAAAAAAGTTCAAATACAAAAGTTGTAGAACAATACGGGCTACATAACCTAAAATTATTTTCATTTATTCAATCTGTAGCGAAGCAAAGTTGTGTTTTTCTTATGGGACACACTGTATATTTTTGCATATTTAGATTCTGCTCGTGATTCTACTCATTTTTTGTATAACATGTCCTATGTCTAAATCTGATAAAAAATTATGAATTGCAGCGCCTTTTTTCAAACGACGTGGGCCGTTGGCTTTTTGCTATAGGATTATGATTTTTGGCAAGAACATTAACAAAAATATGGGTTGACTTTCAACGTGAACAAAATTTGTCGGCGTTGTACAGGGGGTCCTAGATAAGTAGGAGAAATTAAAAACATCATATCTTCATTTTTTTAAATGTATGGTATTTTAATATTTTAGACTATTCGTGAGATTTTGACATTTTTGTATTTATTATTTGGTTTTCAATAGCAATCGCCTTAGAATTGGCTTTATTATCGAATTTATAGAATTTTCCGAGGAATCCAAAAATGGAATAATATACAGGGTGTTCCATTTAAAACAACAAAGTTGATATCCGAGGGACACTTTTGTATTTCAACTTTTTTTCTGTTATTAAAAATAAAGGAATTAAGGGGGGTGGCAAATCTCGGTGAATCACCCTGTACATTAATACACAGTAAAAAATGCAAAATTAAAAATTCAGTCTACTATTTTTCTTTATGTAAAAAAGCAAATAAATATTTTAATTAAAGAGACACAACAGAAAAAGAAGTCCTACAATCACTTGATTAAATGTTCAATATGACCACCATTTCTTTCAATACACACTTGTAGCCGATTCACAAAGGAATTGTTAACTCTATTCAGCATCGCGGCATTGATATTTGTACATGCATTTCTAATTCTCATCTTCATATTCTCTATGGTAGTGGGTGGCGTTTGGTAAACTTGCTCTTTAACAAAACCCCACAAGAAAAAATCTAGTTTTGTGAGGTCCGGAGACCTTGCCGGCCATGATACTGGACCTAGGGACCAATCCATTTATTTTCATAATTCGCGTCTAAAAATTGCCTCACCGCCTGCTAAAATGTGCCGGAGCGCCATCTAGTTGGAACCACATCCGCCTCACTAGATTCAAAGGTAATTCGTCAATCCACTCCTGCAAACTGTTTTGCAGTAAATTTAGGAAAGTGTCTTCATTAACTCTATTTTCGAAAAAATAAGGTCCAATGATACGGTTACCGATTATACTAGCCCATACATTAAGAGACCATCTATGCTGGAGATCCAAGGGGATAATGGATCTGGGGTTTTCAAAACTATAATAGTGGAAATTATGTCGGTTGACGTATCAATTTTTACGAAATGTCGCTTTGTCAGTAAATAAAATATTATTGAAAAAATCATGTTCTTCTCTATTTTTTGCTAATGCCCAAGTACAAAATTCAAGTCTTCGATTGAAATCGTCTTGATCCAGCTCTTGTACCAGTTGACTATGGTATGGGTGAAATTTATGTTTTCTAATTATTCTATTTGCCGTAAATTTAGCAACACCTCTCTCCTTTTCTAACTGCCTATATGAAATATGAGGATTTTCAATTAAACTTTGCATAACAAGATATTCAGTTTCTTCATTTGCGGCTCTTTTCTGCCTTTCCAATTTTTGTTCGTAATCGACACATCCAGTTCTTTCAAATCGTTCTTTGAGTCTGACAAATGATACCTCATGAGGATGAGGTTCGGCATTGCTAAACCGTTGCGCATAAACTCTACTTGCTAAGAAATAATTTTGATCACTTGCGCCCAAAACATAAATCATGTTAATCAATTCTTCTCTAGAAAAACTCATTTTGAATCAATTTGAACACCGTTACTACACAAATACAAGAGTTTGACGTTTCGCCATGACAATATTTTCCCCGTTTTCATTTGTTTTTACTTTAGGATTGTCTAAGGCATCTTCGTACATTAAGTTCTAACTAAATGTTGACACTACCTACGCTTTTATAATAGCCAAAATAGTAAATATTTAAGAATAGTTGGTAAAATATCTGTTCTAAGTCTTTAGGTCGCGATTCTTAGCACAATGTTATGAGCTGAATTTTTAATTTTGGGTCACTTGTAGTGTATTATAATTAGAAAATTCGATAATAAAGCAAATTCTAAGGCGATTGCCATTGAAAACCAAATAATAAATACAAAAATGTCAAAATCTCGGAAACTATGACAAATAGGTATAGGACATATTTATAACGAAAGATAGGGTTTTGGGTCACGAATAGTCTAAAATATTAAAATACTATACATTCCATTTAAAAAAATGAAGATATGATGTTTTTATTTTTTTTTAATTTCCCCTACTTATCTAGGACCCTCTGTACAGCGCCGACAAATTTTGTTCACGTTGAAAGTCAACCCACACTTTTGTTAATGTTCCTGCCAAAAATCATAATCCTATATCAAAAAGCCAACGACCCACGTCGTTTGAAAAAAGGCACTGCAATTCATAATTTTTTACAAAATGGCGGATATTAGAAAAATATCAGATTTAGACATAGGACATGTTATACAAAAAATGTGTAGAATTACGAGCAGAATCTAAATATGCAAAAATATACAGGGTGTTCCATAAGAAAAAACACAACTTTGCTTCGCTACAGATTTTTGAGACACCCTGTATAAATGAAAATAATTTTAGGTTATGTAGCCCATATTGTTTTACAACTTTTGTATTTGAACTTTTTTTATATCGCTATCCGTTATCAATATATCAACCAAGAACGCACTATTGGGACACCCTGTATATATATATATATATATATATATATATATATATATATATATATATATATATATATAAAGTGTGGTCATTTAAGTGTGTAACATATGGCAATTATTTTTATTAACTACACAATTAAAATAAAAATATTGCCAAAAGTTGGTGCATCCTCGATAATCATATAAAGTGTACTTAGAATGGTTGCAAGTCAAACACCATACAGGGTAGGTCAAAAAATATTAAAATCATGCTAGAGTAAAGTACCCTTATTTCGAAAGATTCAGCAAAATGTTTTAAGAAAAGTTGTTTAGCATCAAAAGTCATGCCTGGATACCAAAAAAAAACCTCCTGAGAAAAAAAATTTTTTTTTGGAAAAAATCAAAAAAGTTTTTAAAAAATTATTTTTTTTTGATAATTATCATAAACACTTTCATGGTTTAATCAAAATCAGATCAGATTCGCATAACTCCGTTCAAATTTAAGTATACTTGTGAAATTAACTTGGATTTTTAATTTTTTAGGAAATCACAAACTTCAGGTTTGTTGCAACGATATTAAACACAACTTGCAAATTTCGCCAATATTCCTTTTAACAAGATAAAACATTTGTGAAGAAAATATGCTCGTTAAAAAACTTGCCTATTAAGCCTTTTATTTACCCCTTAGTTTTGAGATATATTTATATACAACTGTATTAATTTTTTTGGGTAAATAATAAACAAAAAAAAATAGGGGAAATGTGTCATCTTTTCGCATTCCTCAAGGTCCAGCAAGGTATGTTTAAAGAACTTTCAAAAAGTTGTTTATTATTAATTTTTATTACTGAAATTTGGCCAAGAACTTAGTTCCGGTAAAATGGGCATAAACACGATTTTTCTTAAATTTTGTATGTTAATAATATACCATTACTAGTTTTGCTCTAAAAATTTACATTCAACATGAACCGATTGTGTTTAATTTGAGTTCTTTTAAATATCAATATTTTTTTGTTTATTTACCTATCGCCAAAATTAGGGGCAGTTTATTTGAAAAATAAAAAAAAAATTTCTTACTCCTCAGTCTTAACGGGGAAAGGTTTCTTCTCTTAAGTGTCCGATGCAACTTGAAGAGGAAAATGATTTGCTAAATTGTTGGGACGGTGACGTGCGTGGGGTTGTAAATTGTCTATTCCTTATTTTAAGATATTTACGTTGCTTCTGATATTTAAAGTAAAGTTTTTATAAAACATTTTAACTGTTTAATAAAGGGATTTAATGGCAACAATAGGGCTGTCATATAAAACGTATTTAATATAAATGCTTAACAGTTTTGTCGTTTGGTTTTATGTGCGTCAGCGTTAAAACCCTTGCATTGGATCAATGGCTCTTGTAGTGTTTCTGACTCATATTAAGACACCTATAAAGTTACCGACTCAAAACTGCGATAAAGTTATCATGAATCCGTTTAAAGCATTTAAAAATTGTTTATTTGGTAGTTATATATGTTTAAAAATGATCTGTACTGTAAGCTGCGTGCGTACTGACGGTCTTGAGAAGAGTGGATAATATCAGTTTATTTAAAAACATTGATTTTTGTTGGAAATAATCTAGTTTCTACGTATATGTGAGCAATTATGCCCTTCCCATGCCAGTTCCCGTTACACCACCTATTAGATTTACGACTATTAGTTTTAAGAATTAGCTATTTAAGTGTTATGTTATTAGGATATAGCTTTTTTTGGGGTACGTGTATTCCCATTCTCTACTTCTGAGGACTTGGTAGAATGTTTTTGAAATACAATCGATTTTGATATCCTGTCGAAAACTTATGGATTGTCGTTCGGATAATCTTTGTAATTTAAACTAGAATAAACTAATTGTTGGAAGTTCTTTGCATCATTTCGCAAATATGATTAATACATTGTTTATTAATACCTATCAAATTTAGTCCATAAGTCAACCTTTTATTAAATTGAACATCTACTACTCTAAATATTAATATGAATACCTAAAGTCACTAATACAGTTATTCATCGTTCCCCGTAGATGTATTCATTGCGATAAAATAGGGCGCAGGCCTCGTATACCTTGCATCTAGCTGTTAGCTGCAGGTGTGCTGTTTCTTTCTTAAACTGTACCGCTACCTGACCTTGCGTGTGGGTGCTAACTTATGTACACCACTAAAACTACATCATATTGACATAGAGCCATTACAAAACTATTGCAGTTTTTTTGTCACTAGCTCTCCGTCTAATAGTATATCATTTTTCCTTAGTTTTTGATGGGTGGGTTAATTACTCCAATTCCCTCCCCATACACGCTTCATAATATTGTAGCTATAGAAATTTTTGTTAAGATTTTTTTTTCGCAAACAGAAAATTTGAGCTTACCAAATATACAAACCCCATCTAAATTTCCACCTTAATAGTTTTATTACAATTCTGTGGAACTGTTATCAAAGGAAAAAGTATTCTTTTAGATGTTTTTTAGAAAATCTTTTTGGCTTTTTGGTATTTAAATCGCTTTTTGTTCATTTTTTTTTAGTAGGCACAATTTAAAAGTAAAGTCTTCTTAAATATTTAACCACAATTTTTATGCAGATTTAAATACGAAAAATGAAGTTTAAAAGGTAATTATTTGAGTATAGCACACTTTGATAACTTAAAGCTAGGTTGCCGCAAAACCCAGTTCAGAATCGAATCTAATTACACAACGGGCTCTCTAACTGAGGCTTTCAAAATGTATACTACTGTTATCTAAAGTTATATCACTGGGATTAAAAACTGCTTTAAAGTTTTCTGGATCTCACAGAGCCGGCTTAAATATACAAGGTTGTATATTTAAGCCGTTAAGTTAAGTTAAGTATACAAATAAATGTGGATGAAAAATCCGCCAATTCGTTAATGCATATGAATTGAAAAATCGAATCACACCTAGTGCATTTTCAAAACGTACCATTGCAAATCTGTGAAAATTACTTACCAGGAATAGATTTTCCTAATTCTAAATATTCTAAAACTGACGGGCTTAGAAAACCAGGAGGTAAGAAATTAGAACTGAGTTCGTTATTTCTCTCTTCAAATTCACTGTCGACATCATTTTCTGGCTCTGGCGGGGGCGCTCTAGGTCTTTTAATTCTGGATTTCTGTTCCAAACCGTCTGAAACAAAAACATTAATTTAAAATAATGTTCAATAGTTAGCTTCATTCGGGTATGCAAAAAACTTCCAAAAAAATATAGCACTTTACTGAGATTTATAGAAGTTATTTTTAAGAATAGCAGTCTAATAAAATTTACATGAGTTATTAAAACGTTTAACATTTATTTATTTATACAAAAATATATTTTATAAAGTTGCCGAAGAGTCAAAATTATTAAATTTTCTCGATAATCGGTGTTACTAACTCAATTCATTATGACAAACAAAAATCTTTTTTGGCTTTTTCGCAACTGAATAAAAACATTTAACCTCAACATGTAGACAGACTAGTCTACATGTTGAGGTATGTAATTATACTAAATATTTGCTTCAATTAATTTAAAGTTAAATATTTTTATTCAGTTGCGAAAAAGCCAAAAAAGATTTTTGTTTGTCAATCTATACGCAACAAATAATCTGAACACATTTAAAAATAACATTATAGATGGCTGCAAACTATCATTTTTTTCATATCTAGATTACATGTCAAACAAACTGACACATTTTAAAATTTTGAAATCAATTCTTTTCTATTATTTAATGTTTTTCTCTTACGATCGGCGCACTGATAAGTCCCGATAGGATGAAAGTATTTGTACAATTACTATGTGTCTATAAAAACTTTAACAGGTAAATGATATAATTTCTTATGCTTGCTTAAATAATATTGTTTATATTATGTATCGAAACATTCCGTAGACAGACTAGTCTACATGTTGAGGTATGTAATTATATTAAATATTTGCTTCAATTAATTTAAAGTTAAATATTTTTATTCAGTTGCGAAAAAGCCAAAAAAGATTTTTGTTTGTCAATCTATACGCAACAAATAATCTGAACACATTTAAAAATCAATTCATTATGTCTATTGTGAAGCGTCACAATAACAGGCTTAGGCATACATAGTTTGTTTGTAATTACTGTCACCCAACCTAAAACTATATTCTTCAAATCATAAAGACTAAATAATAATAATTTTATTAAGCGTAACAAACAGATAAACATTCGAGAAGCTGCCCGATGCACATAGGGGTATTTGTATAATAAAAGCGGACAAAAACAAAAAAAAGAAAACGTATCAATTACTCCTTATTATATGCTTTAATGACATCTATAAAGATTTCGTAATCAAATGCAATTTAATCTAGCAAGACATGACAGAAAACAAAAAAGTTATGAGGACGCGAACAGAAATGCTTTTATCGAAACTGCTGTCAACATGTCACATTTATAATATTTCGTCAGATACTGGTACACTGTAAAGAGTTGTTATATATATATTTTTTTGAACATTTAATAAAGGAAGACGATTTTATATAGGTAGTATGGAATTTAAAATTTTTTTATTTATTTCAAATATTATTTAGGTATTCAGTTATGTTCCGAAAATTTCCGGAACCGCTATAAAGCGGCTTAAGGTTTCTTTATTACGGTTATGAAAAAAAAATATTGCTAATATAAGCTAACGTGGACATTTGGCTATTATAAACTTCCTATGTGTTAGACAATGTATTATATAATGTAATACCTGATATCTAAAAATAGGTTAATTGGATTTGGCAGATAGGCATAATTTAAAGAGTTATGTTTAATGAATTTTAAAATACAAGGTCAGTAGATATAAGTTTCGGTCTGGACTATTTTGGTTTTCATGATGCGGGGTGTAAATTAGAGAAAAAAATATAACCAAAAATACAAAATAGTTTCCAAAAAATCATACAATATGTAATTTTAATAGTTTACGGTTATGAAAAAAAAATATTGCTAATATATGCTAACGTGGACATTTGGCTATTATAAACTTCCTATGTGTTAGACAATGTATTATATAATGTAATACCTGATATCTAAAAATAGGTTAATTGGATTTGGCAGATAGGCATAATTTAAAGAGTTATGTTTAATGAATTTTAAAATACAAGGTCAGTAGATATAAGTTTCGGTCTGGGCTATTTTGGTTTTCATGATGCGGGGTGTAAATTAGAGAAAAAAATATAACCAAAAATACAAAATAGTTTCCAAAAAATCATACAATATGTAATTTTAATAGTTACTGAGACCAAAAACTTAGTGTTAATTATTAAAATTTTTATGTGCAGGTCATTTTTTTTGAAAAACTATTATGATATTGTATTTCAACATCACATGACAGGAAAGTATTATCTCAGAAAATACAGTTCAATGTCCAGAAACTTTATAAGAGAAAAAACAATATCATATCTAACGATAACTGTATAATTTTCAAAAAGTTTTAATTTGTAGCAGAATTAGAAGAATATAGGGAAGAGCCTAATATTAACAAAATCATGTCTTATGTGGTTTTCGAGGTTTTTAGGGTTAAGCATGAGAATTTTAGCATTCATTTATATATTTTGACAACCGTACATAAAGTAGTAGTTATTGCACAAGAGTTGCGGCTTAGTTTATTATTATTAAGCAAAATTTCATTAAAACGTAATGTGGGAGTACTGATTCAATTTGCAGTGGTTTTTCCTATTTTTATTTCGACTTTTTTTAAAAAAATATTTTCCACTTTCTATAACTTTTGTAATTATAATATCTACTAAATCTTTTTAAATCATTAATATAACACAATATCAAAAAATAATTTGTCACAATATAACACAATATCAAAAAAAAAATTGTCACAATAATCTTAATTCAAATTGTTTCATAGCAGCTCCTTATACTTTGCCCATCTTTAAATTAATATATTTAATATTGAAAAACAGAAAAAATAAGAAACATCATTCCACTTGAAGAACTTTCATTTTCTACAAGTACGAGTTTAAGAGCTGCTGGGAATTTAGAAGCTGCGAAAATTGTCAAAGAAGTGAGTAATGAACCCACACGTTCCCAAAAATATATAGAATTTAATAAAGAAAATTGAAAAATATCTTCAAAAAATGGATCCAACCCAAGCTCTTCCCATTATAGTTGAGGCTGGATTGTCTAGACAATATGAGATAATTCGTAGAAATGACAAAGAATTATATCCTTGTTATACCTTGGTTAAAAAAGAAAAATGTACTTGTTACCCAAAAAAAAACTGACTATACTACTATACACATAAAGCCAGCCGGTGGCCGAGAGCGTGGGTTTACACCGGAGTTGGTCTGGGTGCCTAGGTTCGAATCCTAGGTGGGTTAAAAGTTAGTGGTTAAAAATCCAACAGGGAAGAGTGTAAAATGAATTTCACTTTCCACGCTGCCATTCACGCCGGTAACCAGGCCGGGGGGAACCGGATCTTCCCGTGGTAGTTTGGGTAAATTCACACTCCCCGCCATCACATACCCTCTCAGGTGGAGGGGATGGCCGAGGTTCGGACTCCTCGATAAACTATAGGGCCCGTCTGGCTGACATTCCCCAGACGTAAGAATTCCTTCCCCTATCCTAGAAGGGCGATTCTGGACCCTTTCCTTTCCGCGCGCCCTTCAACCGGCAGTTAAGGCTTGATCACCACACAGGTGTAGCCAAGGCGCCCTTCATTATATGTTGTCTAAATAAAAAAGTGCATCCTGCGGGGTTAGTGAAAAGGGCCTTTTAGGCCTAGTCGCTGGGCTTGTCCCCCCCATCTACTACTACTACTACATTACACACATAAGTGCTGAAGTGTCACTTCAGTCTTTACGTGATCTTCTCGAAATGGGGATGTGATGGTTCGGCTCAAAATCAGTATAACCAAAAATTTGAAGTTCACACAATAACGATGCACACTTATTTTTAAGCTCATTTGTACCTCTTCAACTTTCTGTTAAATCTGAACCTAAACAAAAAGTTATTTGGCAGAATCCAAGATCGGGTTCACCCAGATTTTGCAGACCAATAAGATTTAGATTTGTACGCGAGACAGTTGAAGAAACTAAATCGAATCACTTTTGCCGACAAGTATGATCAAAAGTAATTTGCTAATTTCTGTTTATCATTCTTTGTCATTCACTATGGTGGATGGCAAAGTTTGTAACTCTCTGACAAATACCACCTCAACTCAGAAATGTTATATATGCAGGACTATCAGTAACGATTTTAATAATTTGGATAAAGTAATTTTAAGACCAGTAATACAGGTAATTTTAAATTTGGCATATCAATCCTACACGCCCGCATTCGCTTCTTCGAGAGTATTTTACACCTTTCTTACAAAATACCTATAGAAAAGTGGCAAACAAGAAACACCGCAGAAAAGGAATTAGTTCAAGAAACAAAGAAAAAAATCAAACTCAATTTCTGTACCTAAGGCAGGGTTTGGAAACACAAACAATGGTAATTTATCTCGTAGATTTTTTGAAAACTGTGAATTATCTAGCAGAATCACAGGCGTCAACACTGAACTTATCAAAAAATATAAAATTGTATTAGAAACTATAAGTAGTGGTCACAAAATAAATACAGAATTATTCAAATAATTTACTTTAGAAACAGCCAAACTATATGTTGAACTATATGGATGGTATCCTATGCCTCCAACAGTTCACAGGGTTTTGATACACGGGGGCGAAATAATAGAAAATACACTGTTGCCCATAGGGCAGCTCTCAGAAGAGGCTGCAGAAAGCCGTAACAAGCATTTCAGGAAACTCTGAAAAAATTTCCCGTAAAGCTTTTGATGATCAATTCATGATTTTCGTTTTCTTTTGCATTTTCTTTCTGTGTATAAGACTTTAATCTATAATAATCATCATTGAACACATAGTTAACTTTTTAGTGCATTTTCCTTTTTTTTACGTTTAAGTACGTAATTTTATACTGTACAGGGTTGTCCAACGAAGGGTAAACACCTTTATAATTTCTTTATTTTACAAGATATTGAAAAATGGTAAAAACAAAAGTTGTAGGGATTTTAGAGAGGAATAAGGATAATTTATGATAAAAACAATTGGACATCAAATAAAAAAATTACGCGAAAAAATTATGGCTATTTTGCTTATTTTAAATGGAACACCCTGTGTATTATTGCATTTTTGGATTCTCCCGAAAATTCTAAACACTTTTTATATAAGATATTACACCTTTAACCCTAATAGTTTCGGAGCTATGAACAGTTGAAAATCAGTATTTTGGCTAATTTGCATTATTGTAAAACCTATCTAATGAAATAGGTACCATGAGTATACGAAAGTTGGTACTTCAGCTTGTACCATAGTAAACACCACTATTAATTAAAGTGGCCAAGAGGCCGATTTTTTACTTGTTTTTAGCTTAAAAACATATGAATTTAGGAATAACGAAGTGGCAACATATCTGCAATAACTAAACGAGTAGATATTAAATAACGACGGAACAATATTTATTATAAACAAAATATATGTTTCAAAAAAAAACTCGTGGCTGATTTTCCTCATTAAAAAAAGGCTTGTTAACAACTCTCTTCTTATAATCCGCATTCCCGGGCTCGCTGCAGAATCTAACTCCTAATTTCTTTAACGTGTTTAAACTTGGTTATCGTCTATCGAGATACCTGTGCAAATACTGTCGTTTGGTTGCCGGGCAACAAGTTAATCAAAGATTTGTCAAACTTTCGGTAGTTTACTTTTTAAAGAATATTATTTTAGTGAAGTTGTTAGTTGTTAAAGATGAACAGAAACGTCACACGTTATTCCAAAGCCGAAATGATAGATTTGTTAAATATATTGGCGAGGAATGGTTATCTGTTAAGACCGTCCAAACGAGAGTATCTGGACAGATATCCCGATAGACGACAACCAAGTTTAGGAACATTAAAAAAATTAGGAGTTAGATTCCGCGAGACCGGAAACGTGGATTATCAGAAGAGAGTCGTTGTTAACAAGCCTGTTCTCAATGAGGAAAATCAGCTAAGAGTTCTGCTTTCCATTTATGAAAATCCAATTCAAAGTACCAATTCTCGGTGCGAAGCACTTGGTATGTCTTACACATCTGTGAAGAGAATTTTACAAAATCACAAAGTCCATCCCTATAGTATTTCATATCACCAAAAGTTACTACCTGGAGATATAGAAAAAAGAGTAGATTTTTGTTCTTGGGCTATAGAGAAAACTTACCAAAACCCTGACTTTTTTAGAAATGTGTTATTCACAGATGAGTCTACGTTTAGGAGTGACCGTACTATGAACCGACATAATATAAGGTACTACAGTTAACAAAATCCTAATTGGAGAGGGGAAATTATGAAACAAGGAAGATGGTCCGTGAACGTGTGGGGTGGCATTGTAAACGATTATGTTATTGGACCATATTTTTTCCAGGGTAATTTAACTCGTAACATATATTTAAACTTTTTAAGGGAGTCACTGCCGATTTTATTAGAAAATGTGAACATTCAAGTTAGAAACAATATGTGGTTTCAACATGATGGGGCCCCACCGCATGGCACACGTGATGTCACATACTTTTTAACTGAACGTCATGGATCGAATTGGATAGGTAATAGGGGGAATCCATGGTACGTAAATAATGAAGCCGAAGGACCGATTATATGGCCCCCTAGGTCTCCGGACCTCAGTCCTTTGGATTACTTTTTATGGGGATTCGTCGACAATTTTGTAAATGCTACGCCTTATGAAGGTCCAAACGAAATGAAGGAGAGAATACAAGAGGCCTTTAGAGCCGTTAACAACGAAATGTTACGTAACACTCAAGAAAACTTTATAGAACGCATGCAAATGTGCTTAGCCGCTGAAGGAGGCATTTTTGAAAACTAGATTTTTTTCTCATAAGTTTTGTTTCCTTGTTCTTTGATACCTATTTGTTTAGTTATTATAGATTTTGTTTATAATACATATTGTTCCGTCGTTATTTAATACATATTCGTTAAGTTATTATAGATTTGGTTTATAATAAATATTGTTCCGTCGTTATTTAATATCTACTCGTTTAGTTATTGCAGATGTTGCCACTTCGTTATTCCTAAATTCATATGTTTTTAAGCTAAAAACAAGTAAAAATCGGCCTCTTGGCCACTTTAATTAATAGTGGTGCTTACTATGGTACAAGCTGAAGTACCAACTTTCGTATACTCATGGTACCTATTTCATTAGATAGGTTTTACAATAATGCAAATTAGCCAAAATACTGATTTTCAACTGTTCATAGCTCCGAAACTATTAGGTTTAAAGGTGTAATATCTTATATAAAAAGTGTTTAGAATTTTCGGGAGAATCCAAAAATGCAATAATATACAGGGTGTTCCATTTAAAATAAGCAAAATAACCATAATTTTTTCGCGTAATTTTTTTATTTGATGTTCAATTGTTTTTATCATAAATTATCCTTATTCCTCTCTAAAATCCCTACAACTTTTGTTTTTACCATTTTTCAATATCTTGTAAAATAAAAAAATTATAAAGGTGTTTACCCTTCGTTGGACAACCCTGTACATCTTTATTAATATTAAATTTCAAATATCAATAATTAATTCAAAGTTTTTTTGCCACCTTGTTTCCATTAATGTATTGAAGTAATGAAAGTGAATCTGTTAGCCAATAAGATGCACGTCGTCTTATGAATTTTAATAATAGCTTGTATCTACTTAAAATCCATATGTAAGGTGAGACTAAAAGGTACCACTTAATAGCCCAGATTTTAAGATGACCCTGTATATTTTCTAAATATAAACATAAAATTATTATATAAACACAAAAATATATTGTTTGAACTTACACTCACAAAATTCTCAGTTTTTTTTGTATTTCAATTTTGTCCGCTTTTATTAGACAAATACCCCTATGTGCGATGATCTTGAAGCGCTACGAGCGATGCGTTATGAATAACAGTCGGCTCTGAGCGTTCGCATCCTATATTCGCGTACAATCGGGACTCTTGATTCGACAGTATTCTAGTGGCTTATTGCGGGTTATTACTTCATTTAATTCTGATGAGAAAAGGCGAGGGAAATATTGAAGCAAATTCAGCTCAGAAAAAATAGGTCTATCAAGATGTCTGGTTTTAAAAAGCGGAAAGTGGGCACAGAATATCGTCAATTCCAAAACAAATGGACTGATGGATACTTTTTTTATCATGCACAGTGGTAAAGCTATGTGTTTCTTGTGCAATGAAACAATTTCTGTTTTAAAAGAATACAATATGAAGCGGCATTACTCCAGCAAGCATTTTGCTCAATATAATTTACTTACGGGCCAGTTAAGAAAGGATAAAGTTAAAAAACTCATTACCGATTTAGGGAAATAGCAACAAATGTTTTATTCACAAAGATCAAATCTAGTCATCAGTGTTGTTAAAGCTAGTTTTATAGTTAGTTACAAGATAAGGAAAACATCGAAGTCATTTTCTGAGGGAGAGTTTGTTAAAGAGTTTGAGAAAGTGAACTTATCGTGACGTACTGTTCGACGTATAGATATGATGGCTAGTAATATCAAAAAAAAAACATTGACTGATAGATTGGCTGGTTTTCAAGCATTTTCGATTGCTTTGGATGAGAGTACCGATTTATCTGACACATCCCAGTTAGGTATTTTTATACTAGGTGCAAAGTACTTTGATGCAATATAGTTTGCAGTGTTGTAAATTAGTTGGAGTGTGCACAGATGGTGCGCCAGCAATGGTCGGTTCAGGAAAAGATTTTATCGGAATTCTGAAGGAAAGAGGAACCGCTATGAAAGTGCAAGAATGTGATTTAATAATTCCGCATTGCATTATTCACCAACCAAACTCGTGCTCTAAGTCCATTCGACTGAAAATCGTTATGGATGTAGTAGTAATTACCATCAATCTCATTATATCCCGCGGTCTTAACCATCGCCAGTTTAAATAATTTTTGGATGAACTTTCTTCAGAACACAATCATGTGACATACTATTGTGGAGTAAGGTGGCTAAGCAAAGGGGAAATGCTAAAAAGATTTTATGACCGTGGCAAAGAAATAGAGGATTTTATAGAAATAAAAGAGAAAACATTGCCGCAAATTTATGATCCCACATGGCTTTGTCTCTTGGTATTCCTGGTAGACATCACAGGACACTTAAACTACCTGAACTTGAAGCTTTTCAAAACAAAATTCGCTTGTGGGAAACATGTGTGTTTTAACATCATCCAGTCACGAAAACATTGAATACGGTCTCTAAGCTGAAGAACCGAAACTACTGTTGCAGCAATTCTCTAATCAGTTTTCCTATTTTAAGAATATGGATAGCAATATTTTTGCAAATCCTTGTAAGTGTGTAATGCTCCGCTTCACCTACAAAAGGAGTTGATCCAGCTACGAGAAGACTCATATTTGAAGTCTAAATTTTCAGTTTGGATTAGATATAGTTTTATGGGTTATAAACGTAAATTTGAAAAAGTGGCATTTTTTGTCAATACTATAGCAAAAATAAGCGAAATAAAACTGCTCAATTTTAATTTAATTTTGGAACAAAAATATGATAATAAATCCATATTTTTTCCTCTCAATTCTTGTTGTCTTAAAGTGTCATAATCTGGCTTTCTTATATAGCTATTATATTACGATAATTAAACTTAAATACTTGCTAAAATATGTTTGGTTAGCATTTGGGAAAAAATGCGTACTTATTGACCATATTCTGACCTCGATTTCTATTGATTAAAAATGTCACATTTTGGCATTTTAAATAGCTATTCTTACTATAATTTAACTTCAATATTTACTAGAATAATTACTTACCTCACAAGAGATATTTTTGGCCAAGCAATTATGCTATAGCCTATCTACAATAAACATTGTCAGTTTTAGTGCAAAAAATCTAATTTTAAGCGAGCTTTAATGGTTAGAGAACAAATCAGGAATCGTTTGCGAAAATTTGACAAATCTTTATTAGATTTTATGTGTCTTTTATTGCTAACATCAAAAAAGCTCATCAACTAATTTGTGCTACTTGGGGCTGTGGCATATATAGACCTTGCTTCTGGGAAGGGGGGGGGCGGGTTGAGACTATGAGACTATAAACTTAAATAAAACTGAGATGGGGGGAGGGTTTAACCCCCAAACCCTTATATACGTCAGTTGCTAGAGATACTACTCTAGTGGAAACGTTGTGAATAAACTAACAATAAATAAAATGCATGTCTCACAAGAACATTATTTCTATGTTATCAAACCTTCTCTACCACTTCCAACGAAATTTATCTGCTGCGATCTGTCTTCTGTAACATGTTTAGGTTGATGTACTCTTTTACAAGATTTAAAATCCATGAGCTTTTTTCTTAGCACGAAATTATTTCAAGATATTGGATGCAGTAGTAGTAATAAGATGGGGGGGAACAAGTGTAAGTGAGGTCGTAATAAAAAATTCGGTGGGGGTTAAAGGAATTTTAACCCGGAAAAAATACCATCCTGTAATTTTTTCTAAATACTATACAGGGTACCAAATTAGATTTAAAAATTTTTAGGAATGTACGAGGTGAATCAAAAAACTTAACCCTTGTTGTATATAACTTATTTTTATGCATAGACATAATAACAGGGAGAGGGAATTGTTTTGATTTGAACGCAATCATATATTATATCACTTGTTTGGTATATTGTCGTGTGGTCGATTTGGTTGATCCGAAACCGTGTTGTCAATTATGTTTGTTATTTCCATATACTGTCATCACCGACAACACCGCCGCATGCTTTTAAGAATAAAACCGTATTGCTTTGAGTGAAAGCATTGCTTTTGGGCGATTTTTGTGAGTTTTTGGAGGATTTTAGTAATTTATATATATATATATATATATATATGTTTATATATATATATATATATATATATATATATATATATATATATATATATATATATATATATATATATATATATATATATATATATATATATATATATATATATATATATATATATATATATATATATATATATATATATATATATATATATATATATATATACATATACATATACATATATACAGGGTGTAAAGTAACTCATGTCAAAAACTTTGAGAAGTGATTTTATCTCATATTATATATATATTTTTTATTTATATATATATATATTTATTTATCTCATATTATATATATACATATATATATATATATATATATATATATATATAATATGAGATAAAATCACTTCCCAAAGTTTTTGACATGAGTTACATTACACCCTGTATATTCATGTAGCTCAGAAAAAAATATATATAAAAGTTAAGTTTGCATATTTTCAATCCTACTCAAAAATTCATAAAAAATCAAAAGACCGGATGCTGTGAGTGACCCTAAACCTATTCGGTAAATCCTACGTATAGGTTATTACTTTTTATTTTCTTTGATAAAAGAAAGGGTTATTACGAGGTAAGTTACAGAGAATACCGCTTTTCGATCAAAGGCTATTTTTTTTTTAATTTCAATAATAATTTTAAATGCTGGCGATGGAAATTTTTTATATTAAGTCACAAATGTTTGCTCTGCTGGAATTGTTTTTTTTTCTGCTGAACTAATCAATACGAAATTTACAAAGTTCTGTTTATCTTGCTTTAAAATAAAGGGGAATTAAATTGGTGAATTTAAATTTGAATCCGATTTCAATCAAGCAGGACGTCTTAGAAAAATCTCTTTAATTTAAACACGAGAAAGGTGAAATGATTCGAGGCGTCTAGTTTTCCGAATGGGAGCTTCCGCATCCTACAATAAATAGGACACTTTGTTTCATAAAGATTATGCAAGATCTTGTCGCTTACTTTCATTTTAGAACATTTCTTCAAGGCGTATTATAAAAAATTCAAATTGCGGAAATCGTGCACTTTTTATTGTAACGACATTTATGATAAATAAAAATCGCCAACAGTTGCTAAACGATTTTATCGAGCAAGGCACATAATAAATAATTGAAATTTGGTAAGGGATATATTACTTATCATACAGATATCGCCATTCAATATTTAAATTGACAAATATATGGGAACAAATCAAAAGGAAACACGTTTTATTCATTTGTCTTTATTACTTCCCTCGTAAAGGGAAGTATTGTGATCGTGAAAAAATCACTCCCCGAGATTTTTTCAGATCTTTATGTATTAGGGTCGCTAGATGCCGAAAAATAGATTTTCTCAATTCCGTCGATCTGTCTATATTTCGCTTTTTAACACTGTTTACTGTTCTATTAAAAATGCAATACTGTTTTTAAGATCACTGGTCCCAGCTAACGTTAAAGTAGCTACAACTGTTTCCACTACTACTCTTTAAGAGTTTTTACGTATTTATTACTAATAATCCTACTATATATCAACAAACACTTTGAGTTACAGGTTTTTAAGTATTATATATGTATTTGTTACTGCGAATAATACTTTATAGTAATTTTTCATGTAAAGTAATTATATAACTACTGACAAGCAACTACTTAAGGAATTGACTCCAAGGTCCTCATTTCTTTCCGCGACATAATAGTAATTATTCAAAGTTACTGTTTCTAATCTGTTTACCAAATTCCAACTTTTAAGTATCAGTACCTTCTTGAACTTTGCAGAGACTACCCCATTACGTTCAAATGTACTCCTATAACGTATTACTATAAAATAAAACGAGTCGTCGCAGGGTAGAAAAAGTTATCGTCTACTGCTACTTTAAACTGGCTATTACCAGTCGTTATTCTTCTGTTGGAACTTAGAAGTAAGAATTACAGTAATTATTTACTACAAAGAAACTATTACCCCTTGTACTTGAGGTTCCGGAGATAGGGGGCGCTGGTACGAGATTCGGTAGGTGATTTTATAAGGACGGTGGCAACAATAGAGTAACCAATTTTTGATTGGTTCGGCCATATTGCTGCTAAAATCGTTTTGTTTACTTTTCGCCTTCGTGGGTTTCTTATGAGGTTTGTTGTTTTAGTGTTTCATTTTATAGGTTTTTGTTAGTGCTAAAATGAATATTGATTCAAACAAGAAGTCCTCAGCCATTGGCCATATAGAGAAATATATTTAAGCCTGAGTCACCTGTTTTTTGCTTGTAATTATAAAGTGTTTGTGATGAATGTTATTAAATATTGCACATTATTATATTTTAGTTTTATTTTGCTGTAAAATACAATATGGTTTCATGTCTTAGTGTATGTTTTACTTCATTCAACACCTCAATTTGAGGTAGAAGCTCTCTAAGATTAGCATAAAAGAAACTTTATTTTGTAGGTCTTCTTCAGTACATATTACATTACTAAATTCACTTGGCAGACAGCTCTCATTAGTCGCTTGCACAAACATTGTTATTTGTTAAAAATCTAAATGAAAAAATACTAGATAGTTCGAATAGATTATTAAAGTAAAACATTAACGTAACCCTACATTTACAACTGACGCCGACAGAGGTTGTCAATATAAAAGTAGATTAATTTACCATATTTTGCGAAAAACTAACGATAATATGGGTGCCCCCATTTAAATTTTTAAATATTTTACGGGTAGGCTTCTATTGTCGCCACAGTTGTCCTTATAAAGTCATTGTAATTCGCTCTACAGCTATTATTTAGTTGTGTATGTATTATGTTATCGTCTACGAGTAAAACAAGTTAAAATGGTTCACAATGGCTTCACATACCGTAAGAAAAAAAAGTAGCTTTTGTCACTCAGCCACATTTTATAGAAAATTAAAAATATCACAACTTGGTTATGTGATACCTGAACAAAACAACCTAACGTGGTATTGTAAGGAAACAAAAAATAAAAACGAAACAAAGAGTTATGGTTATGATAGATGGCAGAATTATAGTAGTGACCCAAGTACCGCAACTCTCCGCATGCTACAACACAACGCATTAAATTTTGAAGAATCGGCGGAATGTACGCAAATCGTAACCGCTTGGCAATAATATATAGTATGGGATTAATAGGAACTTTGTAGATAACTAGTAGACTTTGGGTATAAGTGACAGTTGCGTATTTAAAGAATCCAAAACTATAAAAGCGTATGGGAGCAGTCGTAGACACTTGATGTTAAGTAAATTTGTCAGTAAAGAAATGCAGCCAACCTAAAAGTAAAAGTCCAATAGAACGCCATTGCTTATTTTCATCTAATCTATACATATTTAGCTATGATTTTTGTTTTTGTGAGTATAAAGATTAAAAATGCATACAAATTAAACATTACGTTACAAAAAGAATATCACTCTTTATGATAAGATATTTAATGATAATTACTATTTAAACCAAAGTCCAAAATTACATTTTTGAGACTAAATTGGCCAATATATTTGACCAAAATGTATTAAAAATGAATGAATTTTAGAGGCGCCTAATTTTTGTACGACTATCATCAGCATATTCACCAGAGAAATTGCCTGCGTTTTAATTTTAGGTCTTTAGCATAGCCAGAAAACTAAGTGAAACGCATGTATCCTACCTTAAATACCAATAACGTATTCTATACGCTCTACACCATATTCCCAATTTGAGTGTTTGTAGTCGCCAGAACTGTTCTGCTTGTATTAAAACGAACCATATATATTTTTAAAACGGATTAAATAAACACAGAAATAAGGAAGTGACGAATAGGGTAAATTAGTACTATTCGGCTACTTAAATGGAACTACACAATTCCGTACTATCTACGTAATAGTCAAAGTCACAGTTACATGTTATTCACGAAATAGTTACCCTAAAATTGTTCCCCATTTTGGTAACGACTACGTAGTCTCAGCTTAAACAGAACGTGTCCACACCAAGTTCCGGTTACTTCAATGAATATACTTGTGATAACAATGACGCATTCATGACTAAAAGTGCTACTTGGAGTATCCAGAGCCATAAAACCTGCATAGAAATAAACGTACAAACGTCATTTCAGAACGAAACTGTCAATGTCAAATAGCTTGCCAAAAAAAACTCTAAAGAAATAACTTGAATATTTTGATATTTTGGCAACATTGTATACCCGAAATCTTCCTCTCCCGAGACATTCGTCGAATGCTGACAATTCAGTTTCCTTTTTATATGAATCCATTGAAGATTTCCACACGAAGCCCTCGTCTTCACAGATGCATCCAAGGGAGATGACCGAACAGTGGGAATTGGCATATGGGGCTCCGGCTTCATTTTTCAAATAGACTTCCGGAATCGTTATCAGTCTGCCCTGCTGAGATTTATGCCATCTTTACTGCCCTTGCATTAATAGAGAATTTTAGTTTGACCAATGTGGTAATATTTTCAGACAGCATTGGAGAAGATTGTGATCACATTACAGTCGCAACGAAGGGCGGATTCAGAGGAGTTGCTTGGGGGGGGGGTGATGTGAGACGACGTACCGGGGGTTTGTACTTGTCATGTCAATTTTTTAAATAGTTTTGATAGTCCTGTTTTTAGCTTCTCGCGCTTACTTTGGTTGGTTTAAATTAATCAACATATAGCATAAAGAAGTAAAATTTCTGAAAAAGTTGTCCACTCCATACTGTTACCCCCGCGGCATTAAATCTGTATATTTGTCGGCCTACTAATAAATAATAAAATATTGCTTTAGTGTTAAAGCACCTCAACCTATTTTGTTACTAAATATATTAATTCAATAATGTAACAAAAATATATCAGAAAACATACAAACTAGTCATTACCTTTCAATTCCGGATAAATCGTAAAAGAGAAGTCAATAATCTTAATAAATTCAGTAAATTCCATAAATACACGACATATATCATATATCAGTAAAGAATTCTCCGAGGGTGTCTCTAATTCCCAAAATCTTATTAAAATTCCACATAAATCTCAGTATATCCAGAAAAATCGCATAAATAGATACTGGGATTTAAAAATCATGTAAATTTTTTTTCGAATGATCCAACTTCCCGATAATTTTATAATACAGTCAGTACATTTTACACTACTAATTCAAATAGCCTAATACATTTATTTTTTTGAACATATTTTTTGCACATTACTGGCTTAATTAATGACTATTTCTTTGATGCCCCACTTTCGCTGTCCTAAAGTCAGGTGATCAAGTAAGTATGACGTATACGGCTTATTCTAGGCTGCGGGATGGAAACTTTACCAACTTAAAAACAATTCCGATTAGTACAATTAAATGCGTACCCCGTTTACCTTGTTAACTGGGAAAAAAATTAGTCTGTGAGTGAATTAGTCTTAATCAATTATTTTTCTCGACTAACCAATATAAGCAAAAGATTATTCTAAACTAATAATAAAATAAGTGACGAGATTCGGTTCTTATGTACGCAACAACTTTATAGAGTCGAACGACCTAGTTGGCGTGGCTCGTGGATGACACAGGCATCAAGCAAGAGGCGGTACCGGCGGCGTATCGATATTTATTTTATCTCGCTAAGTATAAAAAACTAACCATCGAGCGCTGAAAAGCCATTGATACGCATTTTTTCTTGCCCAGGGGGGGTGGAAGAGTGATCACCCCCCCTCGGATCCTCCCTTGATCGCAACCAAGACAAAAATGGATGAAATGAGAAACGGGAACTTTAGGATATCATTGAATTGAGTTCCAAGACACACAGGAATAGTAGGAAACAAAAAAGCGGGTAAATTGGTCAATTTGGAAAGATTTCTCAAAACTATTACGAATATTAAAATGGATTACAGAGAATTTATCCCTCCAGATAAACAACGTTTCTTTGAGAAGTGGAAAGAGATATGGAAACAGGTCTGCCTCACCAAGGGAAGACTATCGGAGAAATTGCACAAACGCCGTATATCAAATCCTGGGTTACACTATCAAAACACCTGCAAAGGAAGGAAATTGTGCCGACTCATATCCATAGAGTCGGCCTCACCTCCTCATATCCTTTTTGAATATCCCCTACATCTTCAGGACTTGTCTCTCTTTTACAATTCCCTACAACGGGATATAGAAACTGGTCCAATTAAACCGTCTTGCCTAGCTAATATTGTAGCTGAGAGCATCTGCAATTTCTTGAGAATATGTGGATTGAAAGTTTGACAATATACAGGGTGTTAATTAATGTCGTGGACTTATTTCAGAGGATGATAGTACTCGACAAAATAGGAAAAAAATGCCAATATATACATGGTCAAAAACGCACCATTTTCGTTATACAGGGTGTCAAAGTTTCAATTTTTTTCACCTTTTTTGCATTTTTTTTTTCAGTTCCTTCTGAGACAATTAGTTTAAATTTAGAACATGCATTATTTTTAAGAACCTCTACGATAAAATATCAAAATCGTGGATAGTAGTATACAGGGTGTTTTGTGCATTTTTTTGCACCACTTACAAGTTTATCTTGCAGAACTTTTTTTTGGAGCACCCTGTATGAATTCTGATATAAAATTTAAACTCTTTGTTCGTTTCTTTAGCTCTTTTGTATATTGCATTATTCTCGTATCTATCACAGTTTGCGACTTATTTGCAATAATCATTGCTTTGCATCGATGGCATATAGGCGAAATTAAGCAAAAAATTAAGAAACGGGTTTTATTTTAAATCATCCGACATGATAATGAACAATCAAATAAAATTATTACAGTTAAATTAAAAATAAAACCAAATTATAAAAGTTGTTGAAAATGTCCTCCTCTTGCTAGAATGCAAGAATCAAGTCTTCGCCTCATGGACTGACGGACCCTGTCAAATATTCCAGGAGTATTGCGAATGATGTCGCATGAAGCTATTATTCTGTTTCTTAAATCTTCTTCTGCCTGAATTGGGGTCTGATACACCAACGTTTTCAGGTGTCCTCAGAATAAGGAATCCAGGTTATTTAGATCTGGAGATTTAGAGGGCCATGGCTGAGGTCCCCTCGCCCTATCCAACGGTTGTTAAAATTATTATTTAGGAACTCCGTCACCTCTATGCTGAAATGTGCTGGTGCACCATCGTGTATGAACCACATTTGATTTCTAAGAATTGGCACGTCTTTTAGCAATACCGGGAGTTCGTCTTCGAGAAATTGACGATAATATCGTCCGTTTTGCCTTGCTGGCAGGAAAAATGGGCCTATCAAATAATCTCCAATAATGCCGGCCCACAGTTTTCACGAAAGAGCTAAAGAAATGAACAAAGATGTTAAATTTTATATCAGAATTCATTCAGGGTGCTGCAGAAAAAAAGTTCCGCAAGATAAACTTGTAGGTGGTGCAAAAAAATGTAACACCCTGTATACTACCATCCACGATTTTAATATTTTATCGTAGAGGTTCTTAAAAATAATACATGTTCTAAATTTGAACTAATTGTCTCAGAAGGAACTGGAAAAAAACGCAAAAAACGAGAAAAAAATTAAAACTATGTATATATTGGCATTTTTTTCCTTTTTTGTCGAGTACTATCACTCCCTGAAATATGTCCACAACATTAATTAACACCCTGTATACTTATTTCAGTGAATCCTTTTAGCCTCAGCCAGTAAGGGTAACGGCCCTCCCTGACCCACTTTACCGTGGACCCTTGTTGCTATTTACACAAAGGGAACCATCAAGACGTCCGTGTAGTCACACCAGCTTTAGGACGTTAAACGGAACAGTCATTCGTCGAGTGACAAGCATGAACATAACTTTTTGTAGTCATTTGTTTTTGTCATATTCGTTCAAAAAAATAAAATACTGTTTACTTTTCAAAAATACTGTTTGTTTTAGTTTTCCGACCTTAAAATACTTTATTTCCCGTGCAAAAAGGTGGAAACTCTAGTCTGTTTGCCGGTCTGTCTGTTCGCGGAATAGCTAAAAAACTACTAACCCGATTGACATCATTGGTCAAATATTAAGGGTTATAATAATACTAAAATTAAATTCGGGTTTCGTTATAAAGCTCGCATGTTGTTTAACACTTGTGCAGTGCTATTAGATGTTAATTATAATTGCGATATGTTTTACATATTTAAGTTCTTAAAGTGTACTGTACTGTTGCCGGTGTGCAATGTTGCCAAATTTATGTTTTCTCTAAGTTAGGGAAATTGTGCACAATCTGATAACACCGCAGTATGGGATAACCCCCATGTAATTCTATATTTCACTATACCCCGCAGTCGTAGAAGGGCCCCTATACGGGAATTATGTTATCGCTTCTAGTACTGTCAATACCCGAATTTTTAAGAAAAACTGAAATTTTTGGAAAAAGTCATAAAAAAATTATTTTTTTTTGTCAATTTTTCTTTTTTTACAAAAAAAACTAGGCATCTGGTCAGAAAACTAATTAAGGCACCAGAAGGTGCTTAAAAAGCTACACCAAACGGACTTTTTAGGAGGGGTCCTGTATTGTATACAGGGGGTGCACTAACGAGGTGAAGTTCCCACCAAAGTTCCCAAGAATGGGTACATTTTTTAACATTATCCTGTATTACAAGGGAACTAATATATGTAAGCCCGTAGGGTATTTTTTTTTGAAACAAGATATTTTTAGGTAGACCGTTATCAAATTTCGAGTTTATAACTTTAACAATTAAATTACTGCAATTTTTTAAATTTGATAATTGAAATTCTTTTATAATATATATATATTATATATTATAATATATTATAAAAGAATATATATATATATATATATATATATATATATATATATATATATATATATATATATATATATATATATACAGGGTGATTCACGAGGAAATGTCAATACTTCAGGTACATATTCAGGACCAAAAAATAAACATAAAATCTATATAAATAAGTGTCCGCAAGCCCTTAGTTCTCGAGATACAGGGTGTTAAAGTTTTTATTTAATTTTCCTATTTTTTAAATAAAATCTATGATAATGTAAATAAAGGAGTGAAAATTGATATACGGGGGTTTTTTGATATGACAAATTCGAATCTAATATTAGTATTGCTCTTACTTGTAGGGGGCGCCACCTACGTGTCTTTCTACTTCTTCGAACAATCACAACTTCTTGGTACAGTCTTGTATTACATTTTTGAGCAAAACAAATTATTCCCTTGCCATTTCTACGTCAAAAAGTTATGTAGATAGTTGTGTAGATATGTTTTGTTCACTGATGAAGCACAGTTCACGCGTGATGGTATAAATAATCTTCACAATGAACACCGGTGATCCTATGAAAATCCTCACGCTACAGTAGAATATAATTTCCAACATAAATTTAGCATTAATGTGTTGTGTGGAATTTTAAATGGTCTTTTAATTGGTCCATTTATAATCTATGGTAGTCTTACAGGTGAAAAATATTTAAACTTTCTTGAAAATCACTTGCCAAATCTACTAGAAGATGTTCCCCTTAATGTAAGACAAAACATGTATTTGCAGCATGATGGAGCCCCTGCACACTACAGTTTACTTGTAAGAGATTTTTTAAACCAAAACTTTCCAAACCGATGGATTGGTCGGGGAGGTCCTAGATCGCCAGACCTTAATCCTTTGGATTATTGTCTTTGGGGATGGTTCAAATCACTGGTATATTCCACTAAAGTAAATACAAGAGAAGCATTATTGGATCGGATAACAAACGCAGCACAAACACAAAGAAATGCGCGCGAATCTATCCACAGAGCAACCCGAGCTATACACCATAGAGCTGACCTGTGCTTAGAAGCAAATGGTGGAATTTTTGAAAATTACAAAACGTAACCTAGATTTTATTAAAAACAACTTAATAATAACAATTTTAACAAAAATTAAATACCTTTTGCTTAATTTATGTTTGAGGCACTGAATACACACCTCAAAAAAATGTGTTAGTCTTTAATTTCAAAGCTTTTGTGTCAAGATGCGTTTAAATTTGGACAAAATAACAAAATTTTAATATTTTGCGATAAAAAATTACATGCGCCGAAATTGTTTTAAATCCAAATATCTCGAAAACGGTTGCTCGTATCCGCTTTTAACAGGTATACTTTTTTGACGTAGAAATGGCAAGAGAATAATTTGTTTCACTCAAAAATTTAATACAAGACTGTACCAAAAAGTTGTGATTGTTCGAAAGAGTAGAAAGACATGTAGGTGGCGCCCCCTACAAGTAAGAGCAATACTAATTTAGAATTTGTCGTACCAAAAACCCCCCGTATATCAATTTTCACTCCATTACTTACATTATCATAGATTTTATTTAAAAAATAGGAAAATTAAATAAAAACTTTAACACCCTGTATCTCAAGAATGCGGACACTTATTTATATAGACTTTTATGTTAATTTTTTGGTCCTGAATATGTACCTGAAGTATTGACATTTCCTCATGAATCACCCTGTATATATATATATATATATATATATATATATATATATATATATATATATATATATATATATAAATAACTTTAACCTCATTTTGTAACTGACTGCGAATAGTAATTGAAATTGCTTTTAGACCCTCGGATGCAGCATTTATTTGGCTGCAAAAAAGCTCTAATAACATTTGCCTCTAACTACTCAGCAAATGGGTGAAAGTTCTATTTAAAGAAAAAAGTGCACATATCTTGGCCACCTATCACTTTATCAAATATCAGAGATATTTGACATGTCAGTTGTGATAGATGTCACGGCTGAGTTTTGGTTTGTTTAAAGCAAATATTTCTCTGATATTTATTATTCCTTCCATTTATGTTTGTGCATTTACGAGTTTTCACGATTTGTATTTTAAATCTGCAAGTTTAAATGTATGTGCATTTTCATTGTGTTCAGAGAACTCTCTTGTTAGAACAAAACTGTGTTTTTCAACGAGAATTTGCCTGAGAAATCGAAGAAAATATAAACGTGGTTCAAGGCAGTTTCTGTGAAGTTACCACATCTCCGTTTTATAATGTAAGTGCTTGGTTATTAATTTTTTTTTAGACAAAAATCGACGTTCTGCATTAGCAATATCCTAGTATCATAATATACATATATTTGATAACGGCGTTGTATGTTAACAATATGATAGTTATTTATTGTGTTTTGAACCATTCCTATTTGAATAATATTAATTTAAATAAGCTCTTCCGAAAAAGTTATCGACTTTCGAAATTTTCATTTTCATTACTCATTTAGTCAATGTTTTATTAAATTTTGTATACTAATTACCGGAATGGGTAGGTTTTCGAAATCTTTAATCTTCTTGTTTTCAATTTTGTATCTACTTTTACCGATTATTTCTGAAACATCTTGCATGTATTATGAGGGGTCCACATAATTAGCTTTTCAGAGTATTTTCTTATAATGTCTGATCAGATACGTACCATTGTAAATTATCAACTCATTTTTTTTAAATACGGACTCAAAACTAATAACACTCATACATTTAGGGATGTTTCTACAATTTTCTTTCTTTATTTCAATATCGTTTATGTACAGGGTTTTCCCGTATATTTTTCCACCCATCTAGAGAGTTTATTTGAATAGACACGGAAATGTCGTAAATTCAAAAGTTGTTGGGTTTTTTATGAAGATTTAGAATATTATATCATAAGTACGAAAATATTATTGGAAATGTCAAATTTAACAGGTTGTCAGTTTTTTCAAATGAAACACACTATATATTATATCATATTCTTGAAGATCTTTTCTTTCTAATTTCAAATATATATATACTTTTAATATATTCTGTCAATTAGTTTTGGATATATAAGCATTTAAACATTAAAGAAATGGTAAGGCAATTTGCGCTAAAACATAGTGAGCTATGGTCAAGACTTGACGTTTAGCGGTCAGAAGTAATTATTTACGAGCATTTTTAATATCTAATACGTTGGACGATGGGTTATTCGGAAGAAGAAAAACTCGACATGATAGAATTATTTTATTTACATGGTAAAAATGCATCGATAGCTCGTAACGAATATCATAGGCGGTTTCCAGATAGACCAACAGCGACTTGTAGGACAATATTAAACATGGCTAAACAATTGAATGAAAGAAAAACACTTAAGCGGAAAGTTAGAATAGTGGAAACGCTGAAGAAGATTTAAATATTTTAATAATCATGTTAATGGACCTATATTTTTAAATGGGAATTTAACCGGACAAAGGTATCAGCAGTCATTAGAAAACGAAATCGAGGGGATTTAGAACAACTACCGATTAATTTATATCTTTATTTGATATGGCAACAAGATGGTGCCCCTCCTCATAATGTCCAGCCGGTCACCAATTTTTTAAATGACAGATATCCATTCCGGATTGAAAGACATGGACCATTAAGATAGCTAGCAAACAGTCCCGATCTCTCTCCATTGGACATATTTTTGTGGGGTTATCTGAAAAACAAGATATACTACAATAGGCCAAGAACCATATAAGCTTTAGAGCAAAATATAGTCCAAACAATCGACGATTTAAACACCCAATCACCTCATTTTTTAGAAGAAATATTCAGAAATGTATTTAGTAGATATAAATTTAGAAGAAAAATTCAGAAATGTATATTCTTCTCTAATTTTTAGATACGGGTTTCACAGTTTCTTTTAATGTCGTAATTTATTTTAGAGAAATATTTTTGCAGCTGTCCAAAAGGACGTCTAGTATTCCGAACTTTTAACTCGCTAAATTTTTTTTAAATGACGTTTTTACAGATAAATGTATAGCATATATATCCGTAACCAGATTTATCGGACTAGCGGACGTTTGTTAATCAAAAATAGCGTCAAGGTTATGATAATAGTAAAACAGGATTGAAAATAAGTGCGTAGGGCTAGACACCTAAGGTCACCCACACGACTAATACACGCACCCAGAGTCCACAGGGACAACCTGACATATTACTTGTTGATCTTAAAAAAGTTCTGTTACCTCCATTACCAAGGAGGCTATATAGAAAACCAAAACTTAGTTCTTTAAGCTAATATTATTATTTACCTACTTTATCTTATTGATTTTTTATGGTATTGTTTCTTTCCACTATTCTAACTTTCCGCTTAAGTGATTGTCTTTCATTCAATTGTTTAACGATGTTTAATATTATGCTACGAGTCGGTGTTGGTCTATCTGGAAACCGTCTATGATATTCGTTACGAGCTATCGATGCATTTTTACCATGTAAATAAAATAATTCTATCATGTCGAGTTTCTCTTCTTCCGAATAACCCATCGTCAAACGTACTAGATATTAAAAATGCTCGTAAATAGATACTTCTGACCGGTAAACGTCAAAAGGGCGTCGTTCATTGCAATTGTCTTGACCATGGCTCACTATGTTTTAGGGCAAATTACCTTACCATTTCTTTAATGTTTAAACGCTTATATATCCAAAACTAATTGACAGAATATATGAAAAGTATGTATATTTGAAATTAGAAAAAAAAAGATCTTCAAGAATATGATTTAATATACAGGGTGTTTCGTTTAAAAAACTGACAACCTGTCGAAATTTGACATTTCCAATAATATTTTCGCACTAATGATATAATAATCTAAATCTTCATAAAAAACCCAACAACTTTTGTATTTAAGACATATCCGTATCTATTCAAATGAACTCTCTAGTTGGGTAGAAAAATATACGGAAAAATTACGGCGCCGGAAAGTACTCAAAAAGATACACAAAATGGACGGTTGAGGAAGGGTCTTGGAATTTATACAGGGGTTGCAATTACTAGGTGAAGTTTGCGCAAAAAACTGTTTTTTTTTCCTTAACTTTTAAACTGCTTAAATTTTTTAAATATGTTAAGTTGTTTGGAAACACAGAAGTAGAATACTGCGAAAACCTTGTAGAAGAACTACTTGAAAACTACTGCGAAATGTCGCATGTCCCTTAAAATACACTATTTGCACTCTCCTTAAATTTTTTTCCCGAAAATTTGGATTCAATTAATGTTGAGCAAGGAGAAGTATATACTAACAATGGAGCAACGCTACCAATGCAGAGAGGATCAAGCAATGGTGGAGATCATTGTTGGTTTCTTATTAATTAAATTATCAGGTGTTCTGTTACATTCTATTATATCATTACTTAGATAAATATCGATAATGTTTTACACATCTATTACTGATCTGCATACGTTTTAACAGTCTGCATAAACCAGTTGCCCCATTACTCAGTAATTAACACGAGTTACGCGTATCGGAGAAAATTAAGAATTATCGCATTGGTGCCAAGACCTTGCCTTGCGAAATTAATTTCTTATGAACTTTTTTAGGGTCACACTAACAATGCATTTAACTAGTCATAATGTGTTGTCAGTTCTTTTAATTATATATTTCTTTAATTATTTGACGTATCTCACAACGTTATTTTTTGTTGTGGAGCGTTCATATTCATGTATTTTAGACAAGGTTGCACTTTGAAAGTTTAATTTTGTTCATAATATTTTAATTGTCTTTGGAAATTAGTATGCTGATATATAATGCGGGGTTTTTAAAGTTTGTCCATTAATTTAAAATATGAATAAATTAATTATTTTGTTCGTTTCACGATCACTACGTATCTTTAACTCTTAAAATAATACAACAGCTTGTTTGGACGAAGGGTTCATTATATTTTTAAATCACTTGCCGAAGTTTTGACACTCTTAGTGTCATCGTCAGGGCTAAAAAGAAACAAAAAACACATCAGCTATTGTACACAAATATAAATGACAAATGCATGCAAAAAAACAAATAGTTGGTATTGAAATAAATGTACATGAATATACTCTATAAGTAAAATAAATAGAAATAAACAAATACATATAAAAGAATTGTTTATATCACACAGATTTTAAAATTTAATGTACATAGATATATACAGTTTATACCAAAACAAATAGAATAAGATAAAAAATAAAAGAATTACTTATGTAACATAGATTTAAAATTTCTACGAATACAAGCAGAGAGCAATGTAACCTAGTTCGATTTGTTTTGATTTTGTTTTTTTCTCGAAGAACGAGAATTTTTTCAGATAAGCATTAAAACAACCTACATGTATCTTATCGCAGCTAGCAATTGGTACTGTCACGACGATGCATGCAAGGACTATGCTGGGCGGCCGTAAAACGCCACGCTTCGTAGAACGTGTGTCTTAAAAATCTGTTATTAATTCAAATTAGGGAAAATTAGATATTATCTTGGGCGAATGTGTCATTTATATTTGCGTACAAAAGCTGATGTGCTCTTTGTAGCTTTTTAGCCCTGATGATGAAACGGAGAGTGTCGAAAAGTCGGCAATTGATTTAAATTAATAAACAACCTTTCTTTCAAGCTGTTGTGTTATTTTAAGAGATGAATAAATTAACTGTTCTGCAGGTTTTAACGCACGTAAGCCGTGAAAGGGTGATTTTTTCAGATTGCAAAAATGTTATTTGTCCGCCATCTTGAATTAGTACCACACTTTTACTAGTTCATCTCTAGACTACAATTTGTTATGCCACAAAATTTGAAATCAGATCATTAGATAGTTTTTTAGGCTGAATTTTTAAATATTTTACTAAGCCGCCATTTTGTTTCGCCATCTTGGATTCATACCAAAATTTTACCAGTTGATTCCTACGTAATACTTGATTTTTGTGCAAAATTTGAGGTAAATTGGATAAGCAGTTTCTAATAATATTTTTTTAACGTTTCACTAGACCGCCGTTTTGTTTTGCTATACTGGATTTTTACCAAAATGTTATCAAGTCACCCCCATATGACCCTTAATTTTTGGCCAAAATTTGAAGTCAATGGGGTAAGCAGATTTTAGCTATGCCGCTTACAGATAAACCGACAGACAGACCGTTTTTCGTCATCTAGGAACCCTGAATCGTAAAGATCGGAAAAATAATGAATGAATGAACTAAAACATGAATTTTAGTTTCTATATGGTCCATAAATACCTCAGCTAAAATTGAATTTAAAGGGATTCCCATTATCAAACCATCCTTACTTATATACATAGTCTGGTTAAATTAAAAATAATTTTGTTCCAAACAGGTCAACGAGACCTCTAAGATATCCTGTTTATAAATTGGATTAACATTTACTCGGGAATAAATTTTCAACATCAAAGGATATCAGTTTGGTGTTACTTTGCTTTTACTTATTAATTGATTATTATATATTTATATTGTATTTAGTTTTAAAATAAAAATAGTTTATTGAAATGTTTATTAACCTATTGGGAAGAACTACTGCTGGGGCTTAAATATAGGACACAACTGCTCTAATTGGCATATCATGTTTATGTAACTTAATGAAAGGGTTTAACTTAGGGGGTGGAAGATTCTATAATGATATTTGATATTTCTCTTGTTCTGTAAATATGCTAAGATTTTTAACTACATTTTTACTAGTTTTTGGAAAAGATTAAATCTACAGAAGCTTGAAGTTAATCAGATAAGTAGCTTTTGAGCTACACCGTACACAGGTAGATTGAAAGACCGACTGAAATGGTAGAATAGGTCTTTTTGGATCTGGTACCCTAAAACGCAAAAATCTGCAAAAATCTCGGAGGATGCTATTCGTCTGACGAGGGAAGTAAAAGTTGTCATCTAATGTATTTTTACAGCTATCACTTCGAAAAATTAATAAAAATACCTTAAATTTTTACAAAATTGTTGAAATCCACACCCTCTTTAAAATACTTGCGCAACATTCTCCGTTACGCAATAGGTTGCAACGTGTATGCGTTTTTGGTACAATAGTTTGACATTTATTTCTTGCTCGTTAGCTATTTTGTGTGTTTTCTATTGTACATTTTATATATCTTAAAATGGCATCATCTATAATTAATAATAAAGGCTTTTCGCGAGAGTTTATACAAATCTGTTATGATTTGCCTTAATCATGGGCGATTAAGTAATTTGCAGTTAAAATTGTTATATAAATGGGTTAAGATTACTCTTAATATTAGGCTCATAGCTGCTGACATATTATATGTCAACGGCAGTGTTGCCAAAACCGTTTGTTTACTAGTAATAGAATGATGTTGAAATAGTAATAGATTTGTAAAAAATAGTAAATATAAAACTAGTGGAACTCGACACTTTTGAAGGAAATCAAATTCACTAACTGAAAAAGAGACATCACTTTACTTTTGACCAAAATAATGCTATTCGAATTTACTTATAATGCGCGGGCTGGTCCCGACACTAAAAAAAAGTCGTTCCTTTCATTCTATCTTCTCTTATTTTTATAAAATATAGAGATCTGTCTAGAGTAAGATAATACTTAATAGGTTTGCTGATAAAGATTACAGAGCTGTTAAAATATTAACAGGTTTATTAGAAATATAGTAGAACGATAACCCTTGTTAACAGCAAGAAGAAAAGAAGTCTGTCATTATAACTTTACAGTATCGCCGACAAAGAGGACAGATATTTTCTTCTGTTATTATATTTATGAGTAGTACCAAAGATGAAATTACATATTTTCTGCTATTTGAGCTCATTTCAAGCCAAGTCGAGTGATGAAACTCACTAGTATTATTTTATTAATTCGAATCTAATAAGTCGATAGAGGGGTTAAGATCTACCGCTCATCTAAAGCATGACCTGCTACCTGACTTCGTTAAGGTCCTACTCGAAAAAAATTATATCTCAGGAGTGGTGCCGCCGATCGTCGCCAAGATTTTTTTAAAATGCTTTTGGCAAATTACTGTTGACAGGTGATTTATGACAACATGTAACATTGTTAGACGACATGTGTTTAATTAGCGATTGCAAAGACATAAATAATGTCTACGTGGAGAAAAAAGTCCTGACGTCGCATATATCATGGACTGTGATATGATCTATGATATCATTAAAAGGGGTTGTAATGGGAAAATTGGTTTACTACTTAATTAGGTATTATACATAATTAATAGCATAATTAAAAAAAAACAGTCAGACCAGTGGCGGCTATTCAGGTAAAGTAGGTGAAGTGCTACTTCACCAAGAAAAATAAACGAGCAAACATCTAACTATATTTATTATATATCTGTTAAAATTTTAGTTTTACATTCATTTATTCACCTAATTGGTAAAAAATAAACTGTACATCTCGAATAAATATTTTACACGACCATTGGCGGCATGTCTTTTTAAAACTTTCAATCGAACTTTATTATAACAACTATAACAGTGACGCAAACCGCTTTGACTTTGTTGGAGGTGCTATGTTTAGTTTACGATTTTCCTACTATATTGCCATGACAACGCGTAGGTGATGACGTAGAGCGCAGCGCTATACAACGCTCTCGGTGAATTGCAGGCGCAGTACACTACACCCACGTGTCGTTCAGTTTGCGGTGGTTGTTTACTTTTATTTTCACGGATTTCGCTGCAACTGGTGAGTTCCTTTGCAGTTAACTTGACTGTTTTGTGTTATATTTATTTATGGTGTTGTTACAACTTCAAATTCGAAGTTAGTAAATGTGATTGTTCAAAACTGAAATAAATTAAAAGACGTCTTTGAATTTATTACAAACTGTGACAAATCTGATGAAAAATCAATCCGCCTTGCGAAAGGATTTTTAGGTGAGATGAACGATTGAATTCACGTTTCTGGCATTAGTGTTTAATGACATTTTCTCATTCACTGACATAGTATTTGACGTTCTTCAAAAAAAATCGTTTGACATTCATTTGTGCATATCCAATATAAAACGCTGTCCTGAGGCACTCTGTAAATTTTAATACCATGTTTGATAAAGCAAATTCTATTACAGAAATAAATCATTACAAACGTGAGCTTGCTAAGCTTTCACCTGAAGAAATTAGAGCTAAGTATAGAACCCTTTTTTATGAAATATTGGACCATATTTTAATGGAAATGACACTACGATTTCAAAACTGTGAAAAACTCACATTTTCATGTTTGGCAGGTTCTGCTAAATTTTCCGAATATAGTTTAAATTTTCCGACTGGCCCGTTTGAAAATTTGTTACAGTTATATGGGAAAATATTTTTAAAAAGTCACAACTTAAAAATGAGCTTGGTCTTATTTTTGCCAATGAGAGTAATTTGAATACATCGCTGCAAGAGCAAATGAAAAAAAATTAATAAAAATAAATATATTTTTACCGAAGCATATAAATTGTTTTTCCTTATTTTGACAATACCGTCGACAAGTGCTTCAGTGGAAAGAAGTTTTTCTTGCTTCAAATGTGTAAAAACTTATTTAAGGAATACAATATCTCAAGAAAGACTAACTTCTCTTGGCAATATTTCAATTCAAAAGGAATTTCTGGAGGAGATTAGAGCAACTCATCCATTTTATGAGGATGTTATAAATAAATTTGCTGCTATGAAGGATAGGAGAATTGATTTAGTATACAAAATTTAGGTAAGTTTCTTGCTTCATTTGCACTTCACTTACTTTTTCACCCGCGAACGGCCACTGAGTCAGACCTGAGTTTAATGGAACAGACGCAGTCAGCAATGGCTCGCAGTTCATCGTCAATGTTAAAAATAACTCTTAACTGTCATTAGTCAAAACTGTCTTTTTTGGGCAGGAACTGTTGATGCCATAAACAGGGCAGTTAAAATATTGACTGACGCACCGTTCCTAAAATATAGTTTTTTTATCATTAGGGCCTTAACGAAGGATACGTCCTAGGTGAGCGATAGGTCTTAACCCCTTCTATCTAAAATATTTGCGAAAAAATGTAAGATGGCATTCCAGGATGGGAATAAAATCAGTAAATTTCCTTTACCCGGAATTTCCCTCGTTATCATTTTTTCCATTTGTTAGGAATAGTGAAGAGTGACCCAATTTAGTTCAGTACATAGTCACAGTATATAAGTGTTAAATATTCTGCCATTTCAAACATTTTTATTGGGTGCCATTTAAGTTCCATCATATTGGATTTCTACCAATATTTTACCAGTTTTTTTCTATCTATACCATAAATTCAATAAGTTTTTACATTGATACATACCGCCATTTTGTTACGTCATGTTGAATTCGTATCACTTTATCCCATTTTCACATTTAATTTTTCTGCAAAATTTAAAGTTAATTGACCAAGGTTTTTTACATTGTTTTTTAAAAATTTCGTTTAACCGCCATCTTAACTTCGTACCACGACTTTACCACTTTATCTCTATATCACACTTAATTCTTACACAAAAATTGAAATTAATTCAATAGGCAGTATTTTCAGGCTGACTATTAAAAGATTTTATTAGGCCGCTATTTTGTTTTGTGCAAAATTTGAGGTAAATTGGATAATTGGTTCTTTTTATAGTCAAAAGCAGTGTTATCGTGCGGGTCATATGATTTATCAACGACACATTTTTGAGTTTGTTTTTCTTTTATTACGTGTAATCATATCCTCCGCATAAAATCCAGAAGATGAATTAGATAGACCTATGATATTTTCATATGAAAAAAGAGGATCAACATATAAATACCAGCAGTTGCAAAAATCTTTGAGCGATGTCACTTCAGTCAGATTGACAAGTCAGTGACAAAATGAGTAATAGGAAACAATTTTCGGGTTTTTTGCATCCACCAGCGAAAAAAATGATATTAAATCTAATAAAATATAATGAAAATGAAAATTCAACGGCCAATATCCAGAAGACAGTAGCAAAACCTCTGGGAATCGGTATAAGGACTGTGCAGAAAATTGTGCATGAAAAAAGCATAATTTGCTACCGAAGAAGATTAAGAAATGTACACGAAAAATGTCAAAGACAGAAGATTTAAGTGACAATGTAAAAATGGATGTTCGTAATGCAATTTACGATTTATACACATCAAAAACTAATATAACCCTAAGTTTTAAAAAAAGCTTTAAAAAATCGAGGCATATTGGAAATTGGACTAAAATCGTTGTCAAAATTAATAAAAATGTTGGGTTTTCGATATAAAAAGGACTGTAATCGAAGATTTTTATGCGAGTTGCCACATATAGCAAGTCAGCGTATCCAGTTTTTAAAGAAATACACGGAAAATGTTAATTCAAAATTTAGAAAAGTGTTATTTTTAGATGAGATATGGATATTTTCTAATGGAAGTGGTTCGAAATCTTGGCAGAACGAGTCTGTAAAAAGTGTCAAGAGAAAAAAGGGATGTGGGACGGGAAAACGGTTCATCATTTTGCATGCAGGTTCTTCAACAAGATTTCTCCCAGGTGCAAGTTTACTGTTTTTTCAACATCCAAAAGTATGAACTACCATGATAATATGAACTGTGAACTGTTTGAAAAGTGGTTAAAAGAACAACTGATTCCAAATTTAGATGCTCCATTTTCAATCATTCTGGACAATACAAAATCTATTAAAAAACCAACAATATATGCCGTAAATGAAATATTACGGGCAAATAGACATGAGGTTTTACGACTGCCGCCATACCATTGTCAGTTTAACGCAATAGAATTAATATGGGCTGGGGCAAAATCATATTACGAAAAACACGTGAACGCTGGTCTTACATCAGATGAAATGTAAATTGTTTGGCAAGATTCGTTAAATTATATTACGCCGGAGTACTGGAAGAAATCTGTGTAACATACGGAGAAATTAATATGGGATTGGTGGAATCGAGAACGAGTTCTAGATGTCGAAATAGAACCAATGATTATTGCGCCATCTTAGGACGACTCAGAAGATGAGGACTTTTTAAGTGATGATGATATTTTTTAGTCTATAATATTAAAAAGTTTTTGAGGGATTATATTAGTCTTTGACATGTATAAATCATAAATTGCATTATGAATATCAATTTTTGCATTGTAACTTTAGTGTTTTGCCTTTGGATTTTTTCGTGTACATTTCTTAATCTTCTTCGGAAGTAAATTATGTTTTTTTTTTCATACACAAGTTTCTGTACATTCCTGATACCGATTCTCAGAGCTTTTGCCACTGGCTCCTGAATATTAGCCAGTGAATTTTAATTTAAAAATGTTTTTATTAGATTTGACACCATTTTTTTGCTTACTTTTTTAGTACATTTGTAATTTTGTAGGCAATAAATAAATAATTATAGAATACTTGTTCCAATTTTAAAGCGTGTTTAAAATAAGTAAATTTTTTTATTAATTATAAGACAAAATTTGACATATAAAAATCGATAAAATCGCTTTACCAGAAACTCGGGACTAACGAATATATATATATATATATATATATATATATATATATATATATATATATATATATATATATATATGTATATATAGCCTGTATTTTTCGCATGCATGGCCCTTAATTTTAAACTGAAATTTGAAGAAATCGGATAAGTAGTTTTTTAGCTAGGCCGCGAACAGACAGACTGGCGGACAGCCATATCTACAGAGGGAATTGAGAAAACATATTTTCCGGCATCTAGGGACTCTTAAACGTAAAGATCTGAAAAAATTTCAGGAGGGAAGTAGTAACTAATTATCTTGTGTTTTTAACAAAAGTGTATAATATTTTTGCAAAGGGGTGACCTGCATTTAAATAAATGACACTATATAAGTGGTTAAATTTTTTTGGTCAAGCGAGGCTCATAATTTTTGGTGATTGATAAAAAAATCTCACTTTCATTAAGTGGCTGTACAAACAGAACATATCCTGATTGTTCCACTGATTCGAACCGCCTTCCGACTTTATTAAGGCGCTTGCCATTTTGTGTATTTTTGTTTGTGCCAACCAAAAATTTTTAACCGAATACATATTTAGCGAATTTTCTTATTTAGTCCCTCGGCATTTAATATATATAATAATATTAAGTGGCTATCTTAATAATATTGCGTAATATAATAAAAAAAACTATTTTCCTTCTACCTGTATATTTGTAAATAGCCCATCGAGATTTAATAGCTCGATAAAAGAATCACACAATATTTTGGTATTCACTGTGTTTTCTGATTATATTCATAATGTTGGTGACCTTTATACCCGCACGATAAGACCGCATTCGACTACAGTAATAATTTTTTTAATATTGTTCCGCCATATTGGATTTTTACCAAAATATTATCAGGTCATCCCCATATGACCCTTAATTTTTCATTAAAATTTTAAGTCAACTTGGTAAGTAATTCTTAAGCTATTCCGCGAACAGACAGAGAGACGGACCGACGGAATTGAGAAAACATATTTTTTGGAATCTAGGGACGCTAAAACGTTGAAGATATGTAAAACTTGAGAGGGTGATTTTTTCACGATTACATAAAATTGTCGCCATTTTGTTCGGCCATCTTCAATTAGTACCACAATTTTACTAGTTGATCCCTATACCACAATTAGTTATGGCACACAATTTGAAATCAATTCATTAAGTAGTTTTTTCAGGCTGAATTTTTATGTCACTAGGCCGCGATTTTGTTTCGCTATATTGGATTCTTACCAAAATGTTCCCTGGTAATCCCAACGTGGCCCCCTTAATTTTTGACCAAAATTTGTAATCTATCGGGTAAGCAGTTTTTTAGCTATGCCGCGAACAGGCAGACCGACAGACAAACCAACGGAATTGAGAAAACATGTTTTTGGCACCTAGGACCCTGAAATGTGAAGATCTCACAAAATTCATTATATTGTCTTTCAGGTTTTGTAAATTTATTACTTAAGTTGGTGTCATATATACGATAGGTCTTAAAAAAACTAAAATATGAAAGAGTAATTTAATTTGGTCTCAATTAAGTTAAATATTCCCAAATTAAAAGTACTTCTAAGCACTAAATTTATCACTATTCATATGCCATGTTCTCGAAAACTTAAATTTGGAGACAAGAATTATTATGAACACAAATATTATTTAAATGTTAAGGGAAATGCAAAAATGCAATAATTCACGGGTTTTCCATTTAAAATAACAATATAGCCACTAGTTTTGAGCAGAATTGGCAACACCGCATCTGTGAAAATATGTTTAGTTTCAGAAAATATAGTTAGCTACACAAGCAAATCGTTTGGAATCAGTGAACAAAAAAAAACTATTTTTATCAAAACAATCGACTTTTTGAGTTGCTTTTTTTTTGTTCACTATTGGCTATATACTATATACTGGCTACTATATGGCCCATTTTATAAAAGTAGTAGGTGATATGCCCTAAAATATTGACGATAGCACAAAAAGGATTATTACATATATACTTATCCAAAGCATTTTTTAATTTCGTTCTTTCCTTTGGTATCAATAAATTTTGGCACGTTTAACTTTTCACTTTTAACTTAAAGATCTGAAAAAATCTCGGAAGTTGATTTTTTCCGATTACAATACTTGCCTTTTACGAGGGAAGTAAAAAAGCTTGGCGCCATTAGGGACTTAATGAAATGATGTAGCAGGACATAATAATAATAATAATAATAATAATAATAATAAATAAAAATAAAAAAATAAAATCTATAGAAACCTTCATACTGGCTACATAGATTAAAAAAAGCCTCCACAGTTGGCTAACCAGAGTACTAGAATTATATAAAGTCAATAAAAATATCAGGCAATTTCTTACGCAAATCATGAGTACGTGGACAACTAAAATCAACCTGAGAACACAAAAAGAGCATATCGAAACAGAAGAGATCTACATCAGACGAGGTATGTTCCAGGGATATTCACTCAAATGCTCTGAATAATACAAACTTCGGATTCCAAATTTAACACCAAAAAATTAACCTACACAAAATAAACCATCTCTTGTACATGGATGACATAAAATTATATGCAAGCATAAAGGCACAGCTAAAGGAACTCCTTAAAATCACAGAAACGCTTACCCTGGATATCAACATGGAATTTGGTATAAGTAAACGCAAGCTACTTCATATCAGCAAGGGACATTGGAAAGACCACCCTACGGGGGAAACAATCAACAATGAAACTATAGATAACATGCTCAAAGAAGAAACATATAGATTCCTAGGCTTCCATCAAAGCACCAAAATTAACCACACTCATATCAAATCAGAGCTCAAGACGGAATTTAAAACCAGATTCACAAAGCTACTAAAAACAAAACTGAATTCCAGAAATCTAACGAAAGCTATTAACATCTTCGCCATACCTATTCTTACGTATTCGTTTGGTATCATTAAATGGTCACACACAGACATAGAAAACATTCACATTCTCATACGTTCTGAATTCACTAAACACAGGAAGTTACATCCCAATGCATGCAAGGAAAGACTCACCATCGAGAGAAAAGAAGGAGGAAGGAGAATTATAGATATACAATCGCTAAATAAAAAACAAATTTACGAAAATTCTTCCACAACCAACAAACTAACCTCCACAAGGCGATAGTGAAGGCAGACAAGAATTTTACACCGCTCGACCTGTCTCAAACGAGCCACGCAGCAGACGCACACAGTCACATCCAATCACGACTAGAAAAGATGAATACCTGGTCTGAAAAAACACTTCACGAAAGACACAGATACCACATAAAGCAAGACCATGTACATAAAAAGCTTTCATATACGTGGTTACAAGAAGGGCAGCTGTTCCCTGAAACAGAAGGCTTTCTGCTTGCCATCCAGGAAAAAGTCATAACAACCAGAAACTACCAAAAGCACATCATCAAGGACACAACCATTGAAGACGAGAGGTGTAGGAGATGTCACCAGCAGAGAGAAACGATCGATCACATAACGAGTGGATGTAGAATAATGGCCGGAACTGAATACACCGCGAGACACAACTCAGCAGCGAATGTCGTTCATCAAGCATTAGCCACAACATACAAACTAACGGAGAACACAGACCCTTACTACCATTATACACCAACATCTATACTTGAAAACGAAGACTACAAGCTCTACTGGAACATTGACATCCACACAGATAAAATTATCCCCGCAAATAGACCCGATATCACCTTTCAATCCAAAAAAGAGAAAATCACATATTTAATTGACATGGCTGTCCCCAACGACGAGAACATCCATCGAAATACAGTGAGAAGATCGCCAAATACACCGACTTGGCAATGGAAGTAAAAAGGCTGTGGAAACAGGAAAGAGTCATCATTGTTCCTCTCGTCATATCAGTAACAGGTCTCACCCCAACAACGTTTACACCGCATTTGGCTCAATTAGGACTTAATACAGACATTCACAGGAACATCCAGGAATCGGTCATTTTGAAAACATTTAGCATAGTTAGATCATTTCTTAATACACAATAGTTGTTTTTTTTCCATTTCCTTTTTTTATTGTTATTTCTTGTACTGGTACTTGGTATAATCCCGTCAGTATAAAATACAACCACAGGAATACTGTGAGACAACAAGTCATAATAATAATAATAATAATAATAATAATAATCTTTTATTGTCTAACAGAAGAATATCCATTTATAAGACAATACGACAATAATAATATTTTTGATCAAAAATAAATAAACTAAAACTATGATGCAAATAGCATTCCACAATTTGAGATTTTAAAAAATACAATGTTTTAGAAGAGCAATGGATCTTAGCTCCCTCTGTCGATCTGTCAAAAAACGTTTGCGAAAAGATGTAAGATGGCGCCGTAGGGAACAAAAAAAAAATCAAAATTTGGAGACATCAATGCTCGATTAAAAAACAGACCTTATAGTTTTTAGCTATTAGGACCTACATAAAGGCGTCTCACTACCTGACCTTGCAGTTGGGTGCTGACTCATGTATTCTCTTAACACTACATGATATTGAAATATGAGCCATTACAAAACTCTTGCAGTCACGAACTCCCCGGCCATAAACAGATCTTCGAAACAATAATTCACGAAAATCTTGTGTTCGGGATGTGTCATTTCAATGCATAACAAGCCAGTGCGTTCACCGCCTCGCTTGCCGCGCCTTTCCTCAGTAAATTATTCGTAAATTAACGCTCTGTTATTATAAAGTTACGCACCAAAACGGTTTATTCAACGTGTAGAACCAATTTTTATAATTGCTTATTACATTCTCTAAGCTATAATTTCAGCCTAAATAATGAAACAAACCCAATCTGAAAGGCAATTAATTTTCTAAATTGCTCTTATTTTTATTGGTTTTCGTGCAAACGTGATATTAAAAAAAAAACTCGGAACTAATAGCACGGATTATGATACATTCCAATCACTTAAAGAACAGGGACCGTTTATCAAACCGAAAATATTGAAATTTGGAAAAAATATGGTATGAAACTAATATAGGTATTCAACGGGTGTATATTGATGACTTTCACTTAAATTTTTCTACGATACTGTACCCTAATTCTGCAAAAGAGAGCCATAAACGTTATGACCGCAGTTCCTAATCCCTACTAGAGCATTTGAAAATATTCCCTATTGAGGGAGGGAAATGGGGATAATGTAAAGTGACCATATGTCAGATCTGAACAGTGAATGTGTTTCAGTGTTCAAATCTCATGGAGTAAAGATCCCTGAGGATGCCTCGTGCAATCGAAGGCGAAACGTCGGATGGTAATTCCAATTTGACACGGTCTAATTCCAAGAACTTACACTTAATTTAATTTTAATTGTTTGTTTACTTTGTTCATTGTATCTTTTTGAGTTTTATTAGTATGATTTACGTGAAGAAAATCTTTACAAGGTGCAAGTAGTTTTCGTTGTGAGTTGCACTTCCTGCTGAACTAAAAATCCGACGAAAAAGTTGAGAAAAACTGAAAGAAAACACACATTTTTAATTTCTGACGAAAGTTTCCCGCTTTGATTTGACGTTAACCTCTAAACTTCATCTAATCTAGTAAAGTGACAGCAATATCGATCATTTATCAGTGACTGTTTCGTCACGAGTTTACAATCATACCGCCTTCGACATCTCAAGCCTTGTCGCACAAATCGACAACACTGGTAGAGGCTGAAAAAGGGAAGCTGAAATAAAAATGTTTGGCCTTTTAAAAAACTTTTGACATAAACTTTAATTTACTAGGATGCAGCGTGCTTTTAAGTGTTGTAAGAACAAAGATTTTCTGAATTTTTGCTGCATTAACTGTAATTCTGTATTCCACCCTAGTTGTATGGAACGCTCGTCAGAAATCGTGAAACTGGGAGGATATAGGATTTTTTGGTCCTGTGATTGGCAATTAGTTTTTAATGAAGATATAGATACAAAGAAGGCACTTAATGAAGAAATTCATAAACTACAGGAAGAACTAAAAGAACAAGAGAGATACATACACAGGCTGCAGCGAAATAGCAAGGCATTCGAGAATGAGGTTCTAGAGGCTGAAACAAAATTTTCTACCGTTATTGATGGACTGAACAAGAATATTATGTCCTTAACTAATGAAGTTCAGGTTCTTAAAAGTAAAGAAATAGAATTTTTAGCCTCTATGGAATCATGTACAGAAATCAAGAAGACCCTGGAGACAAAAATTTAGGATTTGACCAATCTGAATAAAAATATGTTAGTAACCATAAATGCTTTGGAACATGATAATGCAATTTACACAGAGGGTGTCAATAAACTAAAGCAAATGCAAGCAGAGGCAGAAGAAAAGTATACTCATCGTGCTATGTCGAATGTTGCTTATCCTGAACGAGTACCCCCAGTTCCAGTAAATAACAAGAATGTTGCTGAAAAAATAAGACAGCTGCTAATCTTGTGAGCTGAGTCTGCAAGAGGGAGTGTTATGTTATTTAAAAGAGGATTAAATGGCCAATTCGATACCAACTGTCAAATTAATTTAAAATTACTTTTTTCAGATACTGTTAATGAATACGAAAAATTATGTAGTACATTTGGTAGGGAAGACTATGTCATTTTGTTTACTTCCAGCTATAATGCTCAACGAGGAATAAAAATAACTGAGGATGAACTTAATAAGCTCTTGGTATGTACATCAAAAAGTAATTTAATTATTGTGGGCTGCAGCTATTATACAAACAGACCAGTTCTTAATAAGTTAATACATGAACAAAATGTGTTTATAAGTTCATTTTCGTCCAACAAAAATGCTGTCTATGTACCACTTATTAGTACTAACAGAGAAGGCAGAATAAATTTTCATGCTAAAAGAGAATTAATAACATGTTTTGTTGCAACTAAATAAGGCAACTGTAATCGTCGGATGCGTTTATATACCACCAAATACTAGCACCCAGTCATGTGTGAAATTTATAAGTCATTTAGAGAACTTACGGGGCAAGCATAAAAACGCCAATGATTTTGGATGACTACAATATGCCAACCTTGAGCTGGCTAAGTGATGCAGGTACTCTTGTTCCAAACGATCTATCATCACCCGTGGCCGATTGCTTGGTAACGGGAATGTTTATCAATGAACTGCAACAGGTCAACGATTTGCCTAACGAGTTTAACCGATATCTGGATCTGGTATTCTGCGACGAATTTTCGGATATAACAGTAAATTTAGCTCAGATGCCTCTTATTAAGACAGTACCACATCATATCCCAATTGAAGTTCAATTCTCCCTGTTAACTATGCCTGTCTTAGAGAATGATAGTGAGGTTATCTATAATTTTAGTAAAGCAAAATACCAAGACCTTAACAATTACTTTTCTGAGGTCAACTGGAAATGCTTGGAGGCCCGTGTCGACGTTGACAGTATGGTTGACCAATTTTATCGAATTTTACTTGGGGGAATTGATAGATTTGTTCCTAAAAGATGTAATAGGAGGAATAAATATCCTGCATGGTATATAGAGGAGACTAGACGAACTTTGAAAAAGAAAAATAAGGCGTATCAAAAATACAAGTCTTCAAGAAGTCCAGAAGACTACGCACACTACTCTGAACTTCGAAAAGAGTCAAAGTATTTGATTGAGCTAAGCTACCTCCTCTACGTTTCCAATACTGAGTTGATGGTTCCTAAAAATATTAAATATTTCTGGTCTTTTGTAAAGTCTCTAAAAAAAGATCACGGGATCCCCAAAATAATGGAATTCAACAACGAGACAAAAACAACACCACAAGAAATAGCCGATGCTTTTGCACATCATTTTGAATCCTGCTATGACGACTACTCGGATCGGCCAATAGGTGTTTGGTCTTCCCCGGAGGCTGCTGTGCTCGTTGATAACCATTTTACATCTCAAGAAGTTTTTAAGAGGTTGAGTGCCCTGGATGTGACTAAAAGCACTGGTGGGATGGAATACCGCCAGAATTTTTGAAGAGTTGCTGCACATCATTGGCTACTCCTTTGAGCGTGGTTTTTCAGGCCTCATTCGATCAGGGAAAATTTCCAGCCCTGTGTAAGCATTCTTGGGTGGTTCGCATTTTTAAGTCTGGGTCGAAAAAGGAAATTCAGAATTATCGTGGAATTTCATTGTTACCAACCATGTCCAAGATTTTCGAATCCATCATAACAGAAGAACATTTGAGACTTTTAAGCATCGACGAAGGAAGATCTACTGCCACCAACCTGGGTGTCTTTCAGGAATACTTAGTAACGAACATCGAGGGAGGTTCACAAGTGGATGCGGTCTATACCGATCTTGCAAAAGCGTTTGATCGGGTATGCCCTGAACTACTTATAGCAAAGCTTTCTGCTATGGGCGTAACTGGATCATATATTCAGTGGATAGACTCATACCTCAGGAACCGCAAACAGTGTGTAAGACTTGGCAGTGTAGCATCCCGGGAGGTAAACGTGACGTCGGGAGTGCCCCAGGGATCCCTTTAGGGTCAGTATTGTTTTTACTGTTTATAAATGACATTGCATCTGTCTTTGAGAAGTGTGAGTATCTTTTATATGCCGACGACGTAAAGTTGTTTTACGCTGTGAGAAGCTTTGAGTACTGTGTGGCTGTCCAGAATTACCTCAATAATTTAGCTAAATGGTGTGACTTAAATTTCTTACAAATTAAGTGTAAGATTATGCGTTTTTACAAGTGTAAATGTCCATTTCTAATGGAATATGGATATTCCATTAGAAATACTGTCTTGGAATCTGTACATAGTTTTAACGATTTGGGTGTTACTTTTAATAGGGATCTTAGCTTTAACAAACACTTTGACACAATTTTAATGAAAGCTTCTAGAATGTTAGGTTTTGTTCGTCGCACATGTTTCATGTATAATTGTGTGGTGCGAAGTATTTTAGAGTATAACAGTGTTATTTGGTGTCCTAGTTATAACCGTCACATACAGCGATTGAAAATGCTACAAAATAAATATGTTAAGTTTCTTTTGTTTAAGTTAAGATTTCGGTACAAGGACCTAACTTATGCAACACGCATTCAACTTGCTGGAATTGAAAGCCTACAGAAACGAAGGCATACTTATTTCTAAAAGTAGAAAGAACACGTGGATCCGTAGAGTCACAAAGATTAAGGATGTACCAGAAGCTGTGAACGATATGAAGGGGAGATAGGCAGGGCACATAGCGAGACTACAATATGGAAGGTGTTCAAACAATGTGCTAAAATGGAGACCGGATTTAGATTGATCAAGAGGACGACCTCCGAATGCTGAACCGACGATATTAAGAGCCGCGGGATTAGCAGCCCAAAACCGAGAAAACTGAAGGAGCATGAAGGAGGCCGACAGAAAAGAACTATCAAGAACTATCGACAAGAATTTGTACATCATATTTAATTTTCAAGTTGAAAAATTGCCTCACTGTCAGCAATTTTCTAGGAAAAAAAATCGGAAAAATATCATTTAAGTTTGACAAGGTAAGTTATTATTTAATGATCTCAGGAAATAATCTTGCTAATAATACCTCATGCATCTAATTTTTTCTATGGAAAAAATAGAATACTCGTTTCTAATAAATTGGTTTAACAAATAGCAAGTAGAGAAATCCTTGTATTTCACTTTCAGCAGAAAACCTTTATATTTACTGCGTCCAACAAACCAAATTCAAATTTGATATTTAAGTGATATTTTGATAGTTCATGCTTTTTGATGGCTAAAAAGAAAACTACAAGAGTCTCGAAAACGATACTGCAGCGCTGTTAACTACCCATACTGATCTTCAGTTTTCCAGTGGAGTTAGCTTGCAGAAACATGAATTTATTTATTTATTTATTTATTTACAATAAGTTTAGATTAGATTACAGAACAATTTTACATTGTTACATTTCTTATAATTAATAGTTATAAAAATATATTTTTTAAATATCAGCACCTAGATGTTGAAACATCTGTATTTGTTAAGTTCATATTAACCTAAATTATATAATTAAAAAGTATTTATATTTGTATCACACAATATTCCTAAACTAAATGTACATGAAATTTAAACAGATAAGACTAGCAGAAGAAAAAAATCAAATAAACAATTTTTTAAATTGGCAATAATTATATTACATTTTTACAGAGAATTTTAAACCGATTTTGATTTTTACACTCTCTTACATCACCCGGTAGTAAGTTATATGCTTTTGGTCCAATATAATTTATGTATCTTAAGTTAAGGTTATTGTGACTTATGGGTAGTTGCATTTGTCTGTCATGTCTGGTTCGTGTGTCATAGCTATGATTTACTATATTTTGCAAATTTGGATGGATGTGGAAACATGAGCAAATTTCTAATAGGTATATTGATCTAATGTTAAGAATATCTTTATTAAAAAGTAATTGTGTTGGAAATAATATATTTTTTTTAAACATAATTTTTAGTATGTACTTTTGTACTATATTTAATTTATATAGACTATTATTATATAGACCCCCCCCCCATACCAGAATTCCATATTTTAAGATCGATTCAACAAATACCTTATAGATTGTGATTAAGATTTTTTTATTTAAAAATTCTCTTAATAAATAAAATTTATGAATGAGTTTACGAATTCTGTTTGAAAGATAAAGGATGTGAGGTTGCCATTTAAGAAATTTATCAATAATAATACCTAGGTATTTTGTTGAAGATGTCTCCATAATATAGTCATTTCCAATGTTAATGCTGGTATATAATGGTCTGTTTGTACTAGTGAGGGAGAAAGCAATATAATTGGTTTTTTTTAAGTTCAGAGTTAATTTATAGGTTTGAAGCCAGTTCTTTATTGTAGTAAGACTATTAACTGTTTTGAACATTTAGAAGTTCCTTGTGAGGCACAGTGTCAAACGCCTTTGCAAGATCTAGAAATATACATAAACATTTTTTGCTTGAATTCAGATTATTAACCACTTCTGTTATTAATCTATGCATAGCGTCCTCTGTACTGCTCCCCTCAAGAAACCCAAACTGATTTTTTGACAAAATATCATTAATTTTGAAAAATTCAATTAGTCTATTTTTTACACATTTTTCAAAGAGTTTGGCAAAATTAGTAATTAAACTTACTGGTCGATAGTTATGGATAGAAGTTTTAGAACCCGATTTATGAATGGGTGTAATTATTGAGGTTTTAAATGCAGAAGGAACAATTCCACTTTCAAATATTAAGTTTATTATGTGTAAGAGGGGGCTGATAATTTCTGGATGTATCTGCTTTATAGTTTTTGCTCTTATACCATCATATCCCGGTGTGCTGTTATTTTTTAATGTAGCAACAAATGATATTAATTCATTCCTTGTCACAGGCTTCAAGTATATAGAATTAACCATAGGTGGGTTTAAATGATGTTCTATTTGTGGCAGGGGTATAGCTTTTTCCATTTCAATTCCAATATTTATATAATATTCATTGCAGAAATTAGTCATTTCAAAAGAATCAGTGAAATTCACACCATCATTATTTTTTACATTTATTAAATTAGAAATATTTTTACTGCTTTCATAGGTGGCATCCTTAATTATTTCATAGAGTTTTTTCATGTTATTTTTATTATCTTCTATTCGATTCTTATAGTAATTATTTTTTTGCGTATGTATTAATTTATTTAAAATATTGCGATATTCATTGTAATCCTTTTCCAGTTGTGTACTATAATTATTAAAAAGTTTCCTTTTCATCTTATCTCTTCCCTCAGGGGGCCTCTGACTCGTCGAAGACGTAGATCAGAGGTAACGGGGTACGACGATCCCGGGGTCCCCAGTCATACTCTCACTCACATACACAGACTCACACACTCACCTCACACTACTCACACACTCACCTACTCACCCACCCACCTACACACACACACCCACCTACACACACACACACACACACACACACACACACACACACACACACACACACACACACACACACAAAATGTCTAGTCCCCGTATGGCCTCGGATATTGCATTGCCACTCCTCGACTTAGGCAGAGGGTCGAGTGACGCTACGAGACATTCTCCAAAACGAACTGATGGTGAAGCGAATGGCGCCCTCAGCCGGAATACTACCATTCCTAAACAAAACAAAATTACTTCTAATAATTTGCCTCCACTACCCTCTACTGGATCCAAACGATTCAGGCTAGAGTCTTCGGACTCCAACGAAGGCAACCCCTTCCATACTACAAGGTATGATAAGTATTTTTTAATAAAACCAATTGAAGAAAATAATTCCCTTAAAGATTTATCACCATTTAGATTATTCAACTTTTTCCAATCAAAGCCTAACTCTGTTAAGAAACTAAGAGATGGCTCTCTCCTTGTCGAGGTTCTGAACAAAAACCAATCAGATTATGTAACCAATTTGAATAAGATTTGTGGAATTAGAGTTAGTGTCTCTCCTCATGAAAGGCTAAACTTCATCAAAGGCCTCATAAGCTGTTGGGATCTGAACAACTCTGATGAATCAGAGATACTTGAAAATCTCAAAGCAATTAATGTAACCGAAGTCAAAAGGATGAACAAGAAATTAAATGGACAAATTACTCCATCCTCCACTTACATTTTGACTTTTAGCTACCAGCTGAAATTTCAGTAGGTTTTAATCGACTCAAGGTACGACCATATATCCCGAATCCATTAACCTGCTTCAAATGCCAGAAATTTGGTCATATTTCCCATACTTGCCCAAATGATGCTAAATGCCCTTCATGCGGTAAATCCTCACATGGAGAAGACCCATGCTCCCCCCCTCCTGTATGCGTGAACTGTAGTGGCTCTCATTCCCCAAGGTATAAGGGTTGCCCAGTATATAAGAAAGAATTAGCTATACAAAAGTTAAAAACACCAGAAAGAATACCCTATTCAGAGGCAAGAAAAATAATTGAAGCTACAACCCCAAATGATAGAGTAACCTATGAAAAAATACTAAATCAGACTGACACAAATTCGTCTTCTGCTCTCACTTCCTCATCTCACCCCAAAGAAAAACCCCTTACGACAATGCCCCAAAAACTCCCTGACAACTCCAATTCCCCTCCTCTACCTTCTACTCCAGAACCTCTACGTCCTTCCTCTTCCTCCCGCACCATTCCCCCACCCTCTCCATCCTCCAAGATTCCTCCACCTCTAAAATCCACACCTCACTCAGCCTCTAACTCGTCTAGGGGCTCTCACACAACCACTTCAAAACCTCCCGCAAATACTCAAAGTAAGGTTTTCAACCCTGCTCCTAACTCTCATACTGGCAACCATGCCAAATCCAAAAGCTCTTCATCAAGAAAACCTAAGGATATAAAAACTACGGCTAGTAAATCACGTTCCCAAGATCATCTGACCCTACATCCTTCTTCCTCAGAAAACTCAATAATATCCAACGATAGGATGAGCGTAGGAACCAATGGATCTACTAAATCTAAAGATTCAAGGAAATAATGAACTCCAAAATAATCCAGTGGAATTGCAATGATCTGGCTCACCGCTTTGAAGATATTAAATTGATCGTTGGAAAATACTCTCCCAGTTTTCTAGCCATTCAGGAAACCAATCTGAAACCTTCAAAGAACTTTACCCTCAAAGGTTATCAAGTTATAAGGAAGGACAGATCTCAGTTCTCCAGAGCATCTGGTGGCGCAGTGTTGTTAATCAGGGAAGACATTCCCTTCTCCGTAGTAAATCTAAACACTACTTTAGAAGCTTGTGCCATATCAACTTTCTTGAATACCAAAATTACAATATGCAATCTATACCTTTCCCCTAACATACAGGTAACAAAAACTGAACTGGATAACATCATCTCCCAGCTTCCACCACCATTCATTCTGCTGGGTGATCTCAATGCTCACAATACACTTTGGGGTTCAGTACACACAGACTCCAGAGGTAAGTTAATTTCACATCTCGTAACAGAAAATGATCTCATCATCCTCAATGATGGATCCCCAACCCACATATCATCCTCTACAGACTCCCTATCTACAATAGACCTCTCCATTACCAGCTCAACCATTGCCCCAATCTTTCTACATACCATACTAGATGATTGCTATGGAAGCGATCATCTCCCAATTCTAATAGAACTCTTAAACAGCCCTACTCCCTTTATCCCTCCCCCATCATATAATCCTAGCAAAGCTAATTGGACATCCTATACAACCAACTACATATCGCCAATACTAAATCCAAACAATATTGAGGAGTCCACTTCACATTTCGTACAATCTATTCTGACAGTAGCAGATGACTACATTCCAAAAACTAAACCCTCAAAAAATAAACCCCCTGTACCATGGTGGAACGATGAATGCCACAAGGTCATCAAACAAAGGAAACGAGCACTGAACAGGTTTAAACATCACCCCTCCCTCGAAAATTGGGTAGACTTTAAAAAATCCAGAGCTCATGCCAAAAGAATAATTAGTGAAGCAAAGAAATCTTCCTGGCAATCCTACACATCCTCTATCAACTTTAATACTTCAAATCAAGAAGTTTGGAAAAAAATACGAAGGTTAAAGGGAATACACTCGAATAACATTCCAGGCATATTGAAGAACAATCTCTGGATAAATAACCCAGCACTCCTTGCAAATAGCTTCGCTGAACATTACCAGGAATCTCTAAACATTCATCAACTACCTGAACTATTTAATTCTCCTATGCCTACAGATCAAATGTTCTCATATAATTTGCCTTTTAATATGACTGAGCTCGTCCATGCATTGGAAAAGTGTAGAGATAGTGCTCCAGGCATAGATGGCATCATCATACCAATGATCATACACCTACCGACAAAAGGTCTCGAAACTTTACTCTAGCTTTTTAATCTAATTTGGGTGAAGGGAACAATTCTCTCAACATGGCGAAAATCAATTTTGGTACCCATTCATAAACAAGGTAAACCTAGAAGTGATCCTAATAGCTATCGTCCTATTGCCCTTACAAGCCATCTGAGCAAAATATTGGAAAAAATGGTGAATTTTAGATTAACTTGGATTCTAGAAAAGCGTGGATTGCTCACACAAGCCCAGATGGGATTTAGGAGAGACAGATCGACGCTAGATCACTTGGTTGGACTTGAGATGGATATCCAAAACTCCTTCCACAATCATTCTCACACTATCGCAGCTTTTCTAGACCTTACCAGTGCGTTTGACACCATAAAATTCGACAAAATTCTAATCTCACTAAAGGAATGGAATTTAAATGGAGAAATGTTTAATTTTATCAAAAACGTCTTAGCTAACCGCGAATACTCCGTGAGAGTAAATCATCATTTATCTCGTTTCTACCCTCAGAATAATGGGGTTCCCCAGGGCTCTTCAATCAGTCCTACCCTTTTCTTAATTGCTATCAACAGCATAGAAAATCATATCCCTCCACAAGTCAAGTTTAGACTGTTTGCTGATGACATCCTAATATACCATACATCGCAAAACCCACAAGTAAGCGAAAGGCAACTAAACGTATGCCTCTCAAATCTATACATCTGGTCACTATCAATCGGCCTATCCTTCTCAGCTACCAAATCAGCAGCAATTAATTTTTGTCGCAAACACGCATGCCCAAGAACCTGTAATCTCATTCTAAATTCCTCCGCTTTATCTCAAAAATGTCATCAAAAATTCCTAAGCTTAAGCTTCGATCCCCTACTTAATTGGAAGTCTCACATCATGGATGTCAGAACTAGATGTCAGAAAAGCTTGGGTATAATTCGAATGCTTTCCCATACTAGATGGGGATCCGATCGCAAGTCCCTCTTGAATATCTATCGTGCAACTACCCTATCTAAAATTGATTATGTCAGCTTAGTATATTCCTCAGCCCCACACTCATACCTTAGAAAACTGGACACAATTCATAATACTGCTTTGAGATTGTGTATAGGAGCATTCTACACAAGCCCAGCTATAAGCTTGAACTGTGAGACAGAGTCCCTAACTTTGTACTTAAGAAGACAACAACAATTATTGAACTATGGCAACTCATTGAGATTCAGATCTCATATAAATCATCACGGAAATTCCTTTCTCCTCCTAGCACATATCCACCACAAGTAAGATACCAAATGGGAATCAAACTCCAATATCATAAGCTAAAAATCTAATCTCTCTTTCCATATTCCTCCCTCCTTCACAACCAACCCTTATCTTTTTCCCCCTTGGAATCTCTCTCAGATATCTATTGACTACAGTCTCACTCCATTAAATAAAAAGGAAGTCATGCCCAGAATTATCCAAATTGAGTTTAATCAACTTATATCTACTAAATATTCCAACCACTGTCAAATCTTTACCGATGGATTAAAGAGCATCAATGCAGTCGGAGCATCCATTATCTCCACCCAACTTGAGAACTCATACTCTCTTCATAAGACTGCTTCTGTTCTTTCTGCTGAACTTTTTGCCATTCTCAAAGCTGTCAAACATATTTTAGACTATCCAGGGAACAAATGGCTAATAATATCAGACTCACTAAATTCCCTTCGACCCATATCTTCTTACTCCCCCTCACACCCCCTTGGTCAAGAAATAAAAATTCTACATGAATACGCGACCATTAAAAATAAGGTAATTAACTTTCTCTGGATCCCCAGTCACGTCGGCATAAAGGGAAATGAGAGAGCAGACCGACTTGCTAAAGGCCTATCAGACGCAACAATCCCTTACGATAAAATCCTCTCCCCTAAAGACCTCAAGACTGCCATTTCACACCACATAAAAAATCTAGCGCAACTCGAGTGGGATTTAAATGATCGACCAAATAAACTACAAAAAATAAAAGAAATTTTTTTACAAAAGAACCAACACATACACTTTCTAGACGAGACTCGGTCGTCATGAGCAGACTCAGAATAGGCCACACTAAGCTCACTCATGAATACTTGTTGAAGGGAAGACCTCAACCATACTGCGATTCATGTAATCTACCCCTTACCATAAACCATATTCTACTAGATTGTAATAAATACGCTGATAATACCCACCTACAATCACACAGAGGTAACATCAAATTATTACTGTCAATGGACAACTCAGAACACTTATTAAATTTTTTAAGATCAGCAGATTTATATAATAAAATTAAAAATTAAATCAGCAATACAGTTACTTCATTAAATTCTACCTACAATCTAGCCCGTTCACATAAATAAAATTATATAAACCTAAAACTACTTAATATCCATCATCCCAAACAGCAACCAACTTAAATCATATACTACTCAATCATCACTTAGCAATACTAAACTAATAATATATTATCCAACTTCAAACATAAAACTACAGAATGCTATGACTCTCTCTCTCTCTCTCTCTCATCTTATCTCTCTTTTTAATTGATGTTATAATTCCATCTGTAATCCAGCTTTTAATTTTTTTGTGTTTTTTAAATTTAATTGTGTATGTGTCTGTTGCACTAGATAAAAATTCATTATACATTGTTAAAAATATATTTGTTGCAATTTCAGGGTTTTTTTCATTTATAACAATAGACCAATTAGCTTCGCTCAATAGTTGTTTCAATTTAAGGATATTTAGATTTGATTTTTTTATAATTTCTTGACTACATATTGCATTTCCCTCAGAAATTTTATTCTTATTAACAAAAAGCATCACTGGTCTATGATCTGTTATATCTTCATTCACAATCAAAAAACTGAAATACAAATTGTATAACTTTAATTTTTTCTTAACAAAAATGTGGTCGAGGCATGTTTTTGAAACAGGTCTTGTGACCGAGTTGATATACGACTCAAAACCCAGAGCATTTATCACAGCAAGATAATTAGCGACATTATTGTCATTGTTATCTAAAATATATATATTAGTATCTCCTACAAATATTTCAATATTGGATATAGTCAGCGTTCCTAGATAAGTTTGTATGTCATTAATAAAGTCTTTTTTTGAGATAGAAACAGATCTAATTTTTTATAGGCCAATGAAGCGAGTTTTCCTAAGAAGATTATATAAGCGGTGTAGGTCGATATGGACAAATGAGCACCCTAGATTTTCACGGCTACTAAATCACGAAATAATTAAATTGTACCTGCTTCCCTGCTGGTTTCCATATTATTCCTTTTTATACTTAGTGAGCGAAAGATGAACAATCCGATGGATTGATAATCGATATTTACGTATAAAATTCAAGTTTAGTAACAAATAGATTCGTACGCTGTCTTGGGACTTAGGTTTCTATAAATATATTGATAAATTACAATAAATAATCGGTGTGATTCACTCAATTATTATCTGACACTAATTACACTTATAATACAACATTTCTATTGTTTACCGCAACACAACCAGGAAATTTTGCTAAATAAAAATTAGACCTCACCGAGCTTTATTTACATAAATTTTTGCGCTGAAATCAATGAGCCATTAAATCACGGTTTACTCCGTACTACTGCATAATTTCATTCAGTAACCTTGCTTATATTATCCTAATAAGAATTTAACCCCCGGGGTGTTTATTGGAATTTTCGCAGCATATTATGGATGTTTTTCTGATATACTGAATATATGTAATTGAAATATATGTAAAAGAAAAAAATGTAGTATGTAATTGCCACAAAAATAATACAATTATAGTTTCTATCACAGAACAGCAGAACCTGGAGCCCTAGAGTACTACTTTCATTTTTTTTAAATTACTTTCCGAGGTTAAAGTCGGCGTAGTGCCCCAGACTTGTTTCTAAAAATTCGGTACATTTCTTGAATCATGTAATGGATTTGACTGTGACGTCATTGTTTTATATTTCTTTTTAATTTATAGAAAACGTAGCCAATAAAAGATTTTAATATAAAATGACTGTCGCTTCTACAGTAACATAATAATTCGAAAATGCCGCGATATAATCAACAGGTTCAGTTATTAATTTTAAATGTGCTGGTATTTTTTTAGTTAGAAAAGCAACAGCTTAGAGAAGGGTTACTAACTGACTACAGTATTGTACTAATGAGGGCGTCGCATCGGAGGCATTAAAGAGTTGAATCAGACGAAACATATTCAAACAACAAATCAGAAAAAATAACGAAATACGTAAAAATTTTCTCTTTTATTAAGAATAAAATTAGGGATATAATTTATATGATGTATGATAAAAAGAAATACATTACAAAATGGCCAGTTTACAAAAGAAGTTAAATGGACATCTCAGCGTTTTTTTTCTAATTTTTCCCTTTCTTCTCTACGAAATTGGTGCCATAGTATAAGATTCATGGAAGAAAACTAGTAACAGTAAGTAAAGTAGCAAAACATTTTTTTAACTTTATTTGAAACCAATATAAAACAGAAGTTAATAAACTGAGTTTGATAATTAAAAATACCAGCGATAGGATTCGGATTCGCGATTCGAAAAAAATTATTCCAATCATTTGATTCGGATACTTTTGTGTTTGCCTTTTGAGATGACTTTATATTTCTAATTCGTGGATTTTCCTTTAAGTTCAGTAAGACTTAGATATGTAAGCATATCTATGTATTACCTTATTACCACCAATAAATACTAACCTATTTATTTATCTATCCATGAGGCTTTTTATTTAATTGGATATAAATATAGTAAAAAATTATGTATTTAGTTTTTGTGGGAGTTTCTTGCATTTTATTGTTTTAAATATCTATATTAAAAACTATAGATATTAAAAATAAAATGCTATAAACTTGCTACAAAAACAAATTAAATAGAAAATATTCACTAGAAATATATATATATATATATATATATATATATATATATATATATATATATATATATATATATATATATATACAGGGTGATTCATGAGGAAATGTCAATACTTCAGGTACATATTCAGGATCAAAAAATTAACATAAAAGTCTAGATAAATAAGAGCCCGCAAGGCCTTAGTTCTCGAGATACAGGGTGTTAAAGTTTTTATTTAATTTTCCTATTTTTTAAATAAAATCTATGATAATGTAAACAATGGAGTGAAAATTGATATACGGGGGTTTTTTGGTATGACAAATTCGAATCTAATATTAGTATTGCTCTTACTTGTAGGGGGCGCCACCTACATGTCTTTCTACTCCTTCGAACAATCACAACTTTTTTGTACAGTCTTGTATTACATTTTTGAGTAAAAAAAATATTCCCTTGCCATTGCTACGTCAAAAAGGTATACCTGGTAAAAGTGGATACGAGCAACCGTTTTCGAGATATTTGGATTTAAAACAATTTCGGCGCATGTAATTTTTTATCGCAAAATTTTGAAAGTTTGTTATTTTGTCCAAATTTAAACGCATCTTGGCACAAAAGCTTTGAAATGAAAGACTAACACATTTTTTTGAGGTGTGTATTCAGTGCCTCAGACATAAACTAAACAAAAGGTACTTAATTTTTATTAAAATTGTTATTATTAAGTTGTTTCTAATAAAATCTAGGTTACGTTTTATAATTTTCAAAAATTCCACCATTTGCTTCTAACCACAGGTCAGCTCTGTGGTGTATAGCTCGGGTTGCTCTATGGATACATTCAGGCGCATTTCTTAGTGTTTGTGCTGCGTTTGTTATCCGATCAAATAATGCTTCTCTTGTATTTACTTTAATGGAATATACCAGTGATTTGAACCATCCCAAAAGACAATAATCCAAAGGATTAAGGTCTGGCGATCTAGGTGGCCAATTAAACGGACCTCCCCGACCAATCCATCGGTTTGGAAAGTTTTGGTTTAAAAAATCTCTTACAAGTAAACTGTAGTGTGCAGGGGCTCCATGATGCTGCAAATACATGTTTTGTATTACATTAAGGGGAACATCTTCTAATAGATTTCGCAAGTGATTTTCAAGAAAGTTTAAATATTTTTCTCCTGTAAGACTACCGTCGATTATAAATGGACCAATTAAATGACCATTTAACATTCCACACCACACATTAATGCTAAATTTATGTTGGAAATTATGTTCTACTGTAGCGTGAGGATTTTCATAGGACTACCGGTGTTCATTGTGAAGATTATTATTATGTGCTTCATCAGTGAACAAAACATACCTATACAACCTTCGATCTTCATTAATCCAGTTACAGAATTGCATTCTCATCTCAAAATCAACCTCCTGCAAATGTTGAACCCGTTGTAAATGAAATGGGTATAAACAATTAATGTGAAGATTTCTCCAAGCAGGCGACAGTGCTTATGCTTGGATCATTTTTGACGGCATTGAGTATAGCCTCTTCTACTTCAACGTTGGGTCCCGATTCCCTTTCAGATACAATTTTCGCACTTGGAAACATTCCAGATTCTCCAGCAGTAGTGAAAACTTGTTGAAAAACTCTTCTATCTGGAAAACGACGCTGGTACTCCGCGACTGCTTGAATTGCGACCCCATTGCAGAAGCCATAGACGAATATCATATCTGCATATTCACGATGCGAGAATATCACAGATATAATGACGTACTTAGATCTAAAGTTTCTTAAATGATTATTGTCAGATAATAAAAGTTATGAACAGACATTGACAGTGACAAAATTTGATCTTATTATTAACTGACATTACTATTGCTAAGTAACAGGAAAAACGAACCAGCAGTTGTTCTGTCAGCCAAGGCACACTTCTATTTTTTTACAATACATGCATACTTTATGTGAATTTGATAAAAAAAATCACATGCGCCGAAACTGTTTTAAATCCAAATATCTCGAAAACGGTTGCTCGTATCCACTTTTAACAAGTATACCTTTTTGACGTAAAAATGGCAAGGGAATAATTTGTTTTGCTCAAAAATGTAATACAAGACTGTACCAAAAAGTTGTGAATGTTCGAAGAAGTAGAAAGACATGTAGGTGGCGCCCCTTACAAGTAAGAGCAATACTAATATTAGATTCGAATTTGTCATACCAAAAGACCCCCGTATATCAATTTTCACTCCATTATTTACATTATCGTAGATTTTATTTAAAAAATAGGAAAATTAAACACCCTGTATCTCGAGAACTAGGGCCTTGCGGACACTTATTTATATAGACTTTTATGTTTATTTTTTGGTCCTGAATATGTACCTGAAGTATTGACATTTCCTCATGAATCACCCTGTATATATATATATATATATATATATATATATATATATATATATATATATATATATATATATATATATATATATATATATATATATATATATATATATATATATATGCTTGTAAAGAAGTTTATAAACTTGTGAAGAGACGCTTATTGACCTGTAATTCTCTGTTTCTTTTCTTAAACAACAATATGCTTTTAGGGCATAAGGCTGATAATCGTCCGTAATCTCAAGAGAGCCTAGGGCCCTAAAAGATGTAGATGCGGTACTGACTATAGAAGGCTGTTTTGTTACCAGTTCATTTCTACATAATACTTGATTTTTGTGCAAAATTTGAGGTAAATTAGATAAATAGTTTTTACCAATGTTACTTAACATTTCACTAGGTCATCGTTTAGTTCTGACATTGGATTTTTACCAAAATATTACCAGTTCACCCCCTACGATCCTTAATTTTTGACTAAAATTTGATGAAAATCAGATAAGCCTGCACTGCCTGCACACATTACAGTAAAATTTGGCGCACAAATCTGCAAATATCTATGAAAACGGTGCATTTCTCATTGGTGATTGGCTAAAACCCTACATATCCATAGAAACGGTTTGCTTTTAACAAGCCCTTTCGTCTATAATACTATGGGCCGGTTGCAGAAAGCTCAATTAAAGTTTAGAATGTTTAACGGAGTGTTAAATTTGACAGCGGGTTCCTAGATTTCTGTAAGCAACTTGTCAAATCCGAAAGCTCGGATAAAGATTATAAACAGCAATTAAGTGTTGTGCAACCGAGTAAAACGAGTCGTACTGTGATAAGTCACTTACAGAAGTTATAATGTAAATTACTAATTGGCATCTTTTAGGGTCCTTAAAACCTATGGAAACCTGAAAGGGTAATTTTTTTCACGATTACAACGCCTCACTTTTACTAGGGAAGTAAATAGGAAATGAAAAAAATCAAAAGGGAAAATCCTGTATGATTTCATTATTTCATGCTGCCCTAGAGATCGTTTATGTTATGTTCTTAGGAAAACTCCTCTTGTTGGCCTATGACAAATTAGATGTGCTTCTGGAAGCTGTCTTCTAACCACACCCCTGAACAGCCGAAGACCAGTAGGGTACTTAACAGCTGCAGTATCATTTACGAGGGTCTTCTAGCCCTCCTTCTACCCATCAGAAGACATGAACTATCAAAATCTCACCTAAATATCGAATTTGAATTCGTTTTATTGGGCTCCGTAATTATAAGAGAGCAAATCGAAGAAATTGTCTATATTTCTCAAAGAGATCTAGTTTTAATAACAAACATAGAAAAAGTTTCAAAGCCTCGGTCTCATTAAATTATAATTTTACAATTTACAACAAACGTGACACGTGTTTCGTCCTTTCGAGCATGATCAGACCTACAAACAACAGAGAGAACCTTAGTAAATAATCACACTCACAAATCCTAAAACAATAACTTACAAATAGAATAAAACACACTAAAGCACAACAAAACAAACAACTACTTATACATATTTGGTTGACATTAAAATGAGGTTAAGTCTCACGTAAATATTAACAAAGTATTAAAAAAGATTCAAGTCTCTAAACGGGACCGAACCCGGACCGCCCAAGTGAGACGCCGAAGTTACCACCCACAGACCACTGGACTAGTCAAAGAAAACAACCAAAAACTCTCACTCTAAGAAGTAATGAATGAAATAAAGGTTGCCTACAATTATTATTACATTAAATTGTTAAATATTAGGGTTAGTTCAAAATTAAAACCATCGTTAATAGCTTTGGTTATTTCCATTTTTTCTAGAAGGTCAAGCCTTTTCCCCTTCGAACATTCATGTAAAACATCAACGTCAGAAATGGAAAATTCATGACCTGACTCCAACAAATGATTGACAAAAGCTGAAACAGTCTCAGTTACATCCGTATTTCTGAATTTGTTGACAAGGTTTAAATGTTCTCTCACCCTTGTGGAAAATTTTCGACCTGTTAAGACGATGAATTTTCTTACCCAATCTCCTAAATGTATTCTCACCGAAAGACTCAACCTGATCTCTGAAGTCACGATCTAAAACTACAAATTCAATGTGGGATAACAGAAATGTTAAAGTTAGATAGAGATCTTTGAGCTTAAAGTTTACTGAGTTCAACGTTTTATAATGTTGTTTAATCTCGTCCTTGATCCAAACGGTTTGAGCTTTCTTCAGTGCAACTGATACGGCCTTAGTATGAATCTTCCACTTGATTGTCACGAATTTAGGTATCAATTGAAATAGTTAATCATCGTTGAAGGAACCAAATTTTTAGCAGCAAGTTTTTTCGTGCAATTAGGTTCTTTCTGTATACCTGGACAAGTTTAGCCTGACTGGCATTATAAAAATCGAAGAAATTGTCCATATTTCTCAAGGAGACCTAGTTTTAATAACAAACATAGAAAGAGACTCCAAGTCTCGGTCTCATTGAATTATAATTTTACAATTTACAACAAACGTGACACATGTTTCACAATTTCGAGCATCATCAGACCTACAAACAACAGAGAGAACCTTAGTAAATAATCACACTCACAAATTAAACAATAACTTACAAATAGAATAAAACACACTAAAGCACAACAAAACAAACAACTACTTATACATATTTAAATTAAAATGTCAAATTTTCGATAATTTTCCAGAAGGGTGAGAGAACATTTGAGCCTTCTCAACAAATTCAGGAATACGGATGTAACTGAAACTGTCTGCTTTTGCCAATCATTTGTTCGAGTCAGGTCATGAATTTTCCATTTCTGATGTTTTACATGAATGTCCGAAGGGGAAAAGGCTTGACCTTCTAGAAAAAATGGAAATAACCAAAGCTATAAGAAGTCCTATTCTCACTTGCGTTAACGATGTTTTTAATTTTGAACCAACCCTCATATTTAACAATTTAATGTAATAATAATTGTAGACAACCTTCATTTAATTCATTAATTCTTAGAGTGAGAGTTTTTGGATATTTTCTTTAACTAGTCTAGTAGTCTGGGGGTAATTACTTAGGCATCTCGCCTAGAGACATGAATCTTTCTAAATACTTTAATATTTTATTTTGTTTATTCACGTGAGACTTAACCTCATTTTAATGTCAATCAAATATGTATAAGTAGTTGTTTGTTTTTTTGTTCTTTAGTGTGTTTTATTCTATTTGTAAGTTATTGTTTTAGGATTTGTCAGTGTGATTATTTACTAAGGTTCTCTCTGTTGTTTGTAGGTCTGATGATGCTCGAAAGGGCGAAACACGTGTCACGTTTGTTGTAAATTGTAAAATTATAATTTAATGAGACCGTAACTTGGAGTCTTTTTCTATGTTAGTTATAGGAGAGCAGTTCAATTCGTGATATTCGATAAACGTTGGAAAATTTGATGAAAATAGATATATGCATCAAAAAATTATTGCCTGCATCAAATGTTCTGAAGTTCTTGAATTAGCTTTGAGAGGACATGACCCGTCCCGCTTCCTCCGGAATTATCGAATTAGAAAATTATTGACCCGAAACACAGGATTATCCCGAAATTGTAGGTTATTCCAAATCCTAATAAACGATTTCAGGTCAGTTGTCCCGGATTACAATATTTAATGGTATTTTAAAGGAAACTCAAAACATTTAATTGTATTCTGGAGACACGCCATTGACAAATATTGATTTAAATTAAAGAATCATTAAACCATTTAAGTTAATGTTGCCATTTGTGGCAACAATAGCTATTTATGATTCTAGTGAGAAAATAGATATTTACGATACAAGTGAGAACTTGTATAGTTACAAAACTCGTGCTTAATGAGGTTTTTTCTCCTCGTCTGACGCACGACTGATAAAATCCACACATATTTGTTTTAAACAAATTTTGCAAAAAGTTTAAAGCAAGCATAAAACACCTTTCTCTTAGCTGTTACCTATTTGCACTTTAATCCTGCCACTCTACGTTACCCCGGGCAATGTCAACTTAAGTAAGAGCTATTGATAGTTTTAATTTCTTTACTTAAAATGAGCATTCCTTCGGATATTGAACAGGAAGCATCCAGGTCAATTGACGGGTTGCTTTCCGAAAAATCCAAGCCAAAATATGAGTATATTTTCAATGGGTTTCAAAAAGGATGCAGAGAGAAGAATGTTCAGAACTATGGGAATGAAAAAGTACTTATTGTATACTTCGGGGAGTTATCTACTATAGTCAAAAGCAGTGTTATCGTGCGGGTCATACGATTTATCAACGACAAATGTTTTAAGTTTGTTTTTCTTTTATTACGTGTAATCATATCCTCCGCATAAAATCCGGAAGATGAATTAGATAGAGCTATGATATTTTCATATGAAAAAAGAGGATAAACATATAAATACCAGCAGTTGCAAAAATCTTTGAGCGATGTCACTTCAAAGTCAGATTGACAAGTCAGTGACAAAATACTCATTTAGAATAGAACGAAAGCGAAAAAAATGATATTAGATCCAATGAGATATTACGAAAATGAAAATTCACCGGCCAATATCCAGGAGACAGTAGCAAAAGCTCTGGGAATCGAAAAAAAACGGAAAAAAAGCATAATTTACTACCGAAAAGGATTAAGAAATGTACACTAAAAAAGCCAAAGACAGAAGACTTAAGTGACTATGTAAAAATGGATGTTCGTAATGCAATTTACGATTTATACACATCAAAAACTAATATAACTCTTCAAGTTTTAAAAGAAGCTTTAAAAAATCGAGGCATATTGCAAATTGGACTAAAATCGTTGTCAAAAGTAATAAAAATGTTGGGTTTTCGATATAAAAAAGACTGTTATCGAAGATTTTTATGCGAGTTGCCACATATAGCAAGTCAGCATATCCAGTTTTTCAAAATTTAGAAAAGTGGTATTTTTAGACGAGACTTGGATATTTTCTAATGGAAGTGGTGCGAAATCTTGGCAGGACGAATCTGTAAAAAGTGTCAAGAGAAAAAAGGAATTTGGGACGAGAAAACGGTTCATCATTTTGCATGCAAGTTCTTCAACAGGATTTCTCCCAGGTGCAAGGTTACTGTTTTCTTCAACATCCAAAAGTATGGACTGCCATGATAATATGAACTGTGAACTGTTTGAAAAGTGGTTAAAAGAACAACTGATTTCAAATTTAGATGCTCCATCTTTAACCATTCTGGACCATGCATCTTATCATTCAAGACTCTTAAATAAACAACCTACTTCATCCTGGAAGAAAAGTGATATTTATGGCTGGCTAATGAAACAAAAACAAAATCCTTTACCCAATATGCTGAAACTAGAACTTCTTTTAATGGCAAAATCCATTAAAAAACCAACAATATATGCCGTAAATGAAATATTACGGGAAAATGGACATGAAGTTTTACGACTCCCGCCATACCATTGGCAGTTTAACGCAATAGAATTAATATCGGCTGGGGCAAAATCATATTACGAAAAACACGTGAACGATGGTTTTACATCAGATAAAGTGCAAATTGTTTGACAAGATTCATTAAATTATATTACGCCGGAGTACTGGAAGAAATCTGTGGAACATACGGAGAAATTAATATGGGATTGGTGGAATCGAGAACGAGTTCTAGATGTCGAAATAGCCCCAATTTTCATTGCGCCATTTAAGGACGACTCAGAAGATGAGGACTTTTTTTAATCTATAATATTAAAAAGTTTCTGAAGGATTATATTAGTCTTTGATGCGTATAAATCAAAAATTGCGTTATGAATATCCACTTTTGCATTGTAACTTAAGTCTTTTGCCTTTGGATTTTTTCGTGTACATTTCTTAATCTTCTTTGGAAGTAAATTATGTTTTCTTTTACATGCACAAGTTTCTGTACATTCCTTATTCCGATTCTCAGAGCGTATGCCACTGGCTCCTGGATATTAGCCAGTGAATTTTAATTTAAAATTTTTTTTATTAGATTTGACACCATACTTTTTTAGTACATTTGTAATTTTGTAAGCAATAAATAAATAATTATAGAATACTTGTTTCAATTTTAAAGCGTGTTTAAAATAAGTAAATTTTTTTATTAATTATAAGATAAAATTTAATATATAAAAATCGGTAAAATGGCTTTACCAGAAACTCGGGGCTAACGAAAAATACAGGCTATATATATATATATATATATATATATATATATATATATATATATATATATATATATATATGTATATAGCCTGTATTTTTCGCATGCATGGCCCTTAATTTTAGACTGAAGAAATCGGATAAGTAGTTTTTTAGCTATGCCGCGAACAGACAAACTGACGGACAGGGAGGGGAGGGACTAAATAAGAAAATTCGCTAAATATGTATTTGGTTAAAATTTTTTGGTCGGCAAAAATAAAAATATACAAAATGGCAGCGCCTTAATAAAGTCGGAAGGCGGTTCGAATCAGTGGAATAATCAGGATATGTTCTATTTATATCGCCACTTAATGAAAGTGAGACTTTTTTATCCATCACCAAAAATTACGAGCCCCGCTTGAACTAAAATCTAACCACTTATACAGTGTCATTTACTTAAATGCGGGCCACCCCTGTGCAAAGAAAACTTGTTTTTTTTGTATTGTGATAACAAAAAAATTTTATTTTGCAAAAATATTAAACACTTTTGTTAAAAACACGACAATTAGTTACTACTTCCCTCGTGAGATTTTTTCAGATCTTTTTCGTTTAAGGGTCCCTAGATGCCGGAAAACTTGTTTTAATTCCGTCTGTCTGTAGGTATGTCTGTCCGTCAGTCTGTCTGTTCGCGGCATAGCTAAAAAACTACTTATCCGATTTCTTCAAATTTCAGTCTTCAGTCTAAAATTAAGGGCCACCCCTGCCAAAAATACAGGCTATATATATATATATATATATATATATATATATATATATATATATATATATATATATAGAAAAATACTAAATTAGTGGGGATGCAGTCAAAGAAAACCAAAGGCCTAGTTCAAAAGATGAACCCTTTATTGTATAGTCAAGCTTTCGGGATTATTTACCCCTTCTTCAGGACATTTCTACAAAAGATAACCACGTTAGTAACTAATTCTAGAATTTAAGTTTTTTATATAACTCACCAATGTGGGCTTAAAATAAAAGCAAGATTGCATTCCATCAAACAAGAATTTATGTAATGTTTATTCTAAAACAAACCATCACACTTTGGAACATTTAAATTACGAAAATATTGTTATTTAACTGTTATTACATGATTAAAAATTGAAAAAAATTGAGGGATTATTGAAAACGAACGTTCATGAGGAACTCCATTATGTTACTTAAAACAGGTTGTGTTGCCGTATAAAACGATTTAATTTTTAAGATGATGAAATTACAAGGAAAACAAGGTGTGTAATAAGGATAGAGAATTGTTTTGTTAGATGTAAGCGACAAAGAAAGGAGAGAACTATACGACTGAACGTCGGTTACTCTGAACACGCGAAAGGTGATGGAGTGTTGCCTACATTAAGTGAAGGGCTATATACTGCCCAACGCAGTTTTAATCTCTACTAAATTTAAATAAATATATTTGAACATGAGAAGAACAAAAAATTAGTTAATGCTTTTTTTCGTGCCTAATTATCTGTTATGGAAACATAATTTTATTATTAAATGATGGAAGGGAGATTTAAGGAGTTATATTAAGTTCTATTTTTTTATCATTATAAAAATTTTGAAACAAAGTAGAGGGACGGAAAACAGAGAGAAACTCTTTCACTCGTCAGGGGCGGGAGCGTCCAAGCACTGGTATTTGTTTTTATGTAATTTTAGGATGTAGCTGTAAATGGTACTCAGACCTTGAGTATCACTTTTTTTATTCATCACTGGATCCTGTGAAATTATGTGAATCATCTCTAAGAACGTGCGTTTGTAATATGATGAGGCTCTGTCAAGAATCTCAACATTATTCCAGTTAAGAGAATGGTTGTTATTAATAAAGTGTTCACTCAGTGCACAGGACGGTATCTCCGACAGTCACTTTTATGAGATGTGATTCTGCCCTTAAGGCTCCTAGACGTTTGCCCTATGTATACTAATTCACATTCGTTACAAGGAATATATATATATATAGCCTGTATTTTTCGTCAGCCCCGGGTTTCTAGTAAAGCGATTTTATCGATTTTTATATATCAAATTTTGTATTATAATTAATAAAAAAATTTACTTATTTTAAACACGCTTTAAAATTGGAACAAGTTTTCTATAATTATTTATTTATTGCCTACAAAATACCAAATGTACTAAAAAAGTAAGCAAAAAAATGGTGTCAAATCTAATAAAAAAATTTTTAAATTAAAATTCACTGGCTAATATCCAGGAGCCAGTGGCATACACTCTGAGAATCGGAATAAGGAATGTACAGAAACTTGTGCATGTAAAAGAAAACATAATTTACTTCCAAAGAAGATTAAGAAATGTACACGAAAAAATCCAAAGGCAAAAGACTTAAGTTACAATGCAAAAGTGGATATTCATAACGCAATTTTTGATTTATACGCATTAAAGACTAATATAATCCTTCAGAAACTTTTTAATATTATAGACTAAAAAAAGTCCTCATCTTCTGAGTCGTCCTTAAATGGCGCAATGAAAATTGGGGTTATTTCGACATCTAGAAGAATCTAGACATCTAGAACCAATCTCATATTAATTTCTCCGTATGTTCCACAGATTTCTTCCAGTACTCCGGCGTAATATAATTTAATGAATCTTGTCAAACAATTTGCACTTTATCTGATGTAAGACCATCGTTCATGATTTTGCCCCAGCCCATATTAATTCTATTGCGTTAAACTTCCAATGGTATGGCGGGAGTCGTAAAACTTCATGTCCATTTTCCCGTAATATTTCATCTACGGCATATATTGTTGGTTTTTTAATAGATTTTGCCATTAAAAGAAGTTCTAGTTTCAGCATATTGGGTAAAGGATTTTGTTTTTGTTTCATTAGCCAGCCATAAATATCACTTTTCTTCCAGGATGAAGTAGGTTGTTTATTTAAGAGTCTTGAATGATAAGATGCATGGTCCAGAATGGTTAAAGATGGAGCATCTAAATTTGGAATCAGTTGTTCTTTTAACCACTTTTCAAACAGTTCACAGTTCATATTATCATGGCAGTCCATACTTTTGGATGTTGAAGAAAACAGTAAACTTGCACCTGGGAGAAATCCTGTTGAAGAACCTGCATGCAAAATGATGAACCGTTTTCTTGTCCCAAATTCCTTTTTTCTCTTGACACTTTTTACAGATTCGTCCTGCCAAGATTTCGCACCACTTCCATTAGAAAATATCCAAGTCTCGTCTAAAAGTACCACTTTTCTAAATTTTGAAAAACTGGATATGCTGACTTGCTATATGTGGCAACTCGCATAAAAATCTTCGATTACAGTCTTTTTTATATCGAAAACCCAACATTTTTATTACTTTTGACAACGATTTTAGTCCAATTTCCAATATGCCTCGATTTTTTAAAGCTTCTTTTAAAACTTGAAGAGTTATATTAGTTTTTGATGTGTATAAATCGTAAATTGCATTACGAACATCCATTTTTACATTGTCACTTAAGTCTTCTGTCTTTGGCTTTTTCGTGTACATTTCTTACTCTTCTTCGGTAGTAAATTATGCTTTTTTTCATGCACAATTTTCTGCACAGTCCACATTTTCATTTTCGTAATATTTTATTAGATTTAATACAACAATTTTTTTGGCTGGTGGATGCAAAAAACCTGAAAATTGTTTTCTATTACTCATTTTGTCACTGACTTGTCAATCTAACTTTGAAGTGACATCGCTCAAAGATTTTTGCAACTACTGGTATTTATATGTTCATCATCTTTTTTCATATAAAAATATCATAGGTCTATCTAATTCATCTTCCGGATTTTGAAAGAAAAACAAACTTAAAAAGTTTGTCGTTGATAAATCGTATGACCCGCACGATAACACTGCTTTTGACTATAGTAACTTTTTTCTTAAAATCAAACGTTTATATTTCCTTATGTAGGTACTATTAATAAGTTACTTTTATGAAGTAGGCTTTAATTACGATCTGTAATTCTTATAGCAAACAGAACGATAATATTAGTAATTATCATGTTAATGCAAATAAATGGGATAAAAATGATATTTTAATTAATAAATAATGACTCACTAATAAGCATTAAAATAACTAAGGTATGTAATAATGATTTTGCTTAAAATGGCCTTCATCCGCTTTTAAATAATTGAGAAATAGATGATGCCGCAGGTTAGAGGTTGTTGTCTTTTGAATATAATTGGGATTAGATTGGATCCTGACGATAAAATCCGCACTGCTTTGCTTAGCTGAGCTAACTTCAAATTATTTTTAGTCTTGGTTACTACGGCTTATATTAAAAGGCACGAACCGTATGTTGGGTTAAAAATCTTCAAATCGTAAACGTCTATTATAAAAATGACTGACTTACTTTGTTTTCTAAATACCTTATTGTTGTCCCATTTTATTCATTTTGGCATTATTAACTTAATATTAACGTCTCAGGGTGAACATATTAAATATATAATTGTTTCCAAGTATCTCTTCTGTCCTTTCGTAGATCGATACTGGACTCATGTTCAGATGAATCGAAGGATCTTTGCTTCTCTGATAATTCACTATACAGTGTGTCCCAAATTAGCTTCTCTATATAAGGATCTCGAATCCTATTATACCTACAGCAAAGGTTAAATGGAAAAAGTTTTACAGGAAACTTAGCGCATTCGATATATATTGCATGGGCCTTTCAACAAAGACTAGGACTGATTTTTTTACGGCCCAGTGAAACGAGCTACAAACCGCCAAAAAATCAGAAAATATCATCCAAGTAGGCTTCTTTCATTTTGCGAAATGTCAGTTGTCATAAATTATTTACTTGATTTTAGCACTTATCTAAGGTTGAGATATTGTTACTGCGCCTCTAAGAATCGTGATGGATGAATTGAAACCCCGAAATTCAACAAAAATCATACCACGGGAAAAGTCGAGCAGATGTCCTAAACTCTATGGTTTACCAAAAATACACAAACCAGGGGCGCCTATCAGACCTATTGTTAGTGCTGTTAATTCGCCGCTACAAAAACTGGAGAAATACTTTTCTGAAATTACGCAACCAACTGTAGAAAAAGCTGATTCATTCGTAAAAAACTCGGAGCATTTCACTCGAATTATACGAGATATCGTCCTTGAAAAAAACGATATCATAGCAAGCCTAGATGTCAAATCGTTATATCCCAGTATTCCCATCGACGAAGCATTGGACAAGATTACTATGAACGAGGATTTCCAGGCACATGTTATAGAACTCTCGGAGCATTGCCTCAAAAATACTTATTTTTCTTTCAACGGGCAAATGTATAAACAAATGGATGGTGCTCCAATGGGGCCCTCGCTATCACCAGTAGTCGCGAATTTATTTATGATATACTTCGAGAAAGAAGCTCTTGAGAAAGCAAGTTTAAAACCCAAATTATGGATTCGTTATGTGGATGACATATTTATTATATAGCAATATGGTCATACAGAGCTCTTAAATTTAATCCACCCCAGAATACAATTTACTCTAGAGTTAGAGGAAAACAACAAACTACCATTTTTAGATGTTTTGGTCACAAAACTGAATAACGGACATTTCGAGTACACCGTGTATAGAAAACCAACACATACAGACAGATATTTAAATGCAAAATCACATCATCACCCAGCACAAATTCAAGCTGTGGCAAATACTCTAATATCTAGATCCGTGCGACTAACTGAAACACAGACGAGACAAAACGAACTTAAGGTAATATCTAGTGCTTTAAAGAAAAATGGCTACACAAATCGCACCATAGCGAAAGCTATTAATGCACAGGTTTCCCGAACAACGAACAACAAAAAATATGAACCGGGAAAGCAACGAGTAGTCTCATATGTAAAAGGCACAACAGACAGAATCGGAAGAATTCTGAGGAAACACAACATACAAACAATACACAAGCCAAAATAAACAACTATAGGTAAACTACTCGGAAACCCAAAAGATAAAATCAAACTGGAAAACCACGGAGTGTACAGTATTCCGTGCCAGGACTGTGAAAAGTTGTACGTAGGGCAAACTAACAGGCGAATATCAGCAAGAGTGGAAGAGCATAAACTCAGCATCAGAAATAAACAAACAACCTCAGCTTTATTCCTACATCATCAGGAAACCGGCCATAAAATAAATTTCGATGGGTGTAGGGAGATTGCCAATATAGAACATTATAAGACCAGAATAATCCGAGAAGCCATAGAAATTAAAAAACAAGGTGATTTGATTAAAAGGGACGAATCATTAAAGCTACCAACAGTATGGAAGACAATAATCGACAGATCTAAAATCGCAAAAACTCAAGCGCAATTAGCGCAACAACAACAGCACCATCCGGAAAACATAAATAACGACCAACACCTGCACAGATATAACCTTCGGCCCCGAGTGGGGGTATAAAAGGAAGCGTCGCAGTCACCAACACTTCAGTCTCTATTCGGACGCGAGAAAAAAGCTTCGATATATATATATATATTTATGTATATATATATATATATATATATATATATATAATATACTGTTCTATATATATATATACGATATATATATATATATATATATATATATATATATATACACATATATATATATATATATATATATATATATATATATATATATATATATATATATATATATATATATATATATATATATATATATATATATATATATATATATATATATATATATATAAAGAAAAAGTATAAAATTAAAAATAAATATAAACTTATAATACACATTAAAAAACAAACACAAATAAAAATCGTACATGTAAAACATCTTAAAAAAAATGTTTTTTCACAAAAATAAATACACATAACATGCAATTAAAATATAAAAACTGAACAGTTCGCACAAGAATATGGAATAAGAAAAACAAGACAAACTATTAGTATAAATACTATCATGTGTCAAGCAGTAACGACACGCTCAAGACTGCAAATATTCTTGTACTGAATAGAAAGCTTGGTCAATAAGAAATTGTCTGACTTTGTTCCTAAAGTAAGAGCTTTATAGTGTTTGAGCGATTTATTATAAAGGGTCAGATAACTGCAATATGGAGATCTCTGAAAGAATGAGTTTTTATGAGATGGTACACTAGTGACATTCTCATTTCTAGTCGTGTATGAATTAGTCTCTCCCAGTTTGAGAAATAATTTAAGGTTATTGTTTGTATAAATTAGACATTAAAAAAAAAAATATATATATATATATATATATATATATATATATATATATATATAGGGCAATGTTAAAATTCGCTTTCGAGTAAATATAGGCTTACAACCATCTTTGGACAGGAAGAGGCTGTACCTCTTTTGAAAGAAAATAGCTAACATATCATACGCCTCTTCATTAGAATACATATTTTAAACAATAACAATTCAAAGTGATACTAAATAAAAACTGAAATGTTTATCTCTCAAAAATAGTAATTAGTAATGGCCGCTTTTGTTTATAAGTCATGGCCTACCAAGAGGGCCGGATCACTTAGATTTTAATAAAGTAGGTAATCGATTTAGAAAACAATTTTTTTCGCGTGTTGTTTGATGGTTTCTTTACCAAAATGAAACAAAGAATAGTTTTTAATGCTCGTCGTAGTCCATTCCAAGGCTTACTTAGACAAGAGCATATCTACAAATGCGGAAGGCAAATTTAAAGTGAGTTACATCACATTTTGTCAAAAAATAAAGTTATCTGAAAATAACTCAGACACGAATAAAGATATCAATCAGCGGTTTTTACCAGTTTATGTATTTTTTCATGTTATTTTTTTCTAAGTCATGAAAAAAATACCATTGTATTTGAAATTTTAGAGAAAATAACAAAATTTTGCGTATTTGTCATAAAACGCCTGGAACTGGAAGCCGCTGTATTTTCACCTTTGATAGACTCAATGAATGTATTGTAGGATGGTACACATTTTGAACATGTTAGAAGTTTATTATACATTTTGTTTTAATGTGTAGTTTTTATAGTTTCATTGAAATTAAATTTATTTTTGAATGAGGTACGTAATTGATTTCGCGCTTCTACTGATGATTTAAGCATTCAAAATAAATTTTAAAATACTTTTTTTCTACAACCGTGCGTAAAGTACTCGCTTATCCACTATTCGAGACGCTTAAATTTCATTTTTAAAGTAGTGCCTAGAGTAACTAAAAATTTATAAGGCAATTAACAAATTACTTCAGACACTAGCTACGACTCGTGCTACAATATTCATATTAGTTAAAAAATAGTCATTTTACACACTCGATGCATAATTTTATGCTCAGCGTAGCTCCTTCTATGTCTTAATGAGATGGCAGCATACCTAATAAATGCGAAAACCAAATTTAAAGTGAGTGACATCACATTTTGTCAAAAAATAAAGTTGTTTGAAAATAACTCAGATACGAATAAAGATTTTAATCCGCGGTTTTCTCCAGTTTATGTATTTTTTCATGTTATTTTTCCTAAGCAAAGAAAAAAATATCATTGTATTTAAAATTTTAGAGAAAATAAAAAAAGTTTGCGACTTTGTCATAAACTGCCATCTAGCGGCTAGGAAAAAAAATAAAATCTAAATATTAATATTCTCGAAGAAACTTACACATAATATCTTTAAAACAAACAAAAATCGGTTAATCCAAACAAAAGTTATTTAATTTCTTTGAATCCAATGTTTACCCCTTTCCCCACCCTTTATTTGACAATTTAGAGAAAAAAAGTTGAAACGAAAAGTTTTGGAATTATTAGTAGATTGCAAAAAAAGTATTTTTGAAGGGTTAGTTGGGAGTATTTTTGAATAAAACCGTGTTCTCTACTTTACGGTTGGTGTTGCGCCCTCTAGCGGCAGACTTATAAAGTCGAAAATAATCTACGGCTTTTTATTTTTGCCGATTTACTTATTAAATTTTTTTTGCCGATAACCTAGGGCAAATACGTTCTGAGATATGGCCGAGAGCCACCCTTAGTTGAACACCCTGTATATATATATATAGCTCATTTTTCCGATCTGATTAAAAATCTGGCGGTTCAGGTACAATGCTGAAAAAAATGTATTTGAAGTTTTTTCCTGTAACCCTTTGGCTGTAGTAAGCATCAAAGTAATGGATAACCCTGTATATACTGTGAATATGTAATATATAATACTAAAAAACTATAAAATTAGGCGACGAAACAGTTTGAGAAAAAGATAATTAACAACAATTTTGAAAAATCATTATTTCACTTGTAAACTGACAACTTTGTGCCTAAAATTCAATAAGAACTGGTATCAATCATTCAACCAGTTTAAAACAATAAAGTACAATCATAGCGGCATAGGATTACTAAGCAACAAGACAAAATTCATGACATGAAACTTTAGAGGTTATAAAGATCAGATTTTTGATAAGGTCCTACCTATATTTATGGGATGGAGAATGAATAGACGATACCGATGACATGGCATACTGTCCCCTTAAAATAAAAAAATCAATTTGATTAGTCGCCTCTTGACCTTTTACTTTTATGAAAATCAATCACTTTGGTGTCAACTGTAAATCTGCTTCCATCATTTTAGCGATGTATAAATAACTCAGGAATAATACATTAGCAGAAGTTGATAGAATTGTGTCTTACGAAAGGTTTGCTGAAATTAATAACTTCCCTCTTATAGGCAAAAGATTAAAAAAACTGTTCCATTTACTCATATTTGAAAAATTAAAATCATCGTGTTCTTATAAATGTTCTATTATTACAAGTATTTCGACCGCTTTTAACCATTGAAAAACAAAAAAATTCAGAGCAGAAATTGACCACAACTTCTTGCTTGGCAGACTGAATGAGAACAAGAGGAGTCAAACAGGAGCTAAGCAACAGAATTAATGATATAAAGTCACAGTGGACCGATGATGACATATCAGTGGAAGCATCATGGAAGAAAGTTAACAAACAATGATGATTTTTTTCCATTTGGTAAGAATTGTGAAGTGTGACCCAATTTAGTTCAGTATATAGTCACAGTACATAAGTGTTACATATACAGTCTTTTCGGTTTTATTGGGCGCCATTTTGTTCCATTATATTGGATTCCCACCAATAGTTTACCATTTTCTTTCTACCTATGTCACACTTGACTTTTGGTTTCGTATCAGTTTATCCTATTCTCACATTTAATTTTCCTGCAAAATTTAAAGTCGAGATTTTTTTACGTCGATTTTTTAAAAAAATTATTTGGCCGCCATTTTGTTTCGTCATTTTAAATTGAATTGTTTTTTTGTTATGTTAGAGTGGTGTGTTATTTCGGGTTAGAATCCAGTAAAAAAAACACAAGGCCTTTTTTAAATTGTCGACGTTTCGCAACTTTATTGTGGCATTCTCAGGTCAAATATAGTTTTTATATCCCCCATGAAACCCATATTATCAGTCTTTACCTACTCTGCTGGTCCGCCGATATTTCCTAACCCCAAAATAATACACCACTCTAACATAACAAGAGAACTGTTAACGAAAACCATTTAGAAAGTTAATATCTCAGAAATATATGCGGACCAATGGAGTAGGTGAAGTCTGATAATATGGGTTTCTTGCAGGATATAGGATCTATATATGCTCCCTGAGAATGCAATATTTAAATTGCGAAACGTCGACAATTTAAAAAAAGACTTGTTTTTTACTGGTCCTTAACCCCAAATAATACACTACTCTAACAAAAATGTTTTAACATTGTTCCGCCATATTGGATTTTTAACAAAATTCTACCAGGTCATCCCCATATGACTGTTATTTTTTCGTCAAAATTTGAAGTCAATCGGGTAACTAGTATTTAAACTATATCGCAAACTGACAGACAGGCCGACAGACAGACCTTCGATGAAGATATGTGAAACCTGAGAGGGTGATTTTTTCAGGAATACGAAAATTTTATTTGGCCGCCATCTTGAATTAGTAACAGTTTTACTAGTTGAGCCCTGTACGATAATTAGTTATGGCACACAATTTGTAATCAATCTATTAATTAGTTATTTCAGGCTGAAGTTTTAAATATTTTTTAAACCGTTACCAGTTGATATCAACATAATACTTGATGTTTTTGCAAAATTTGAGATAAATTGGATGAGTAGTTTTTTAACAATAATTTTTTTTACATTTCACTAGGCCCCCATTTTGTTTCGCCATATTGGATTTTTGAAAGGGAAACAGCAATCACAAGGCTAAAAATAATGCGCCTGGATCAGATAATGTACAGGGTTTTCCCGTATATTTTTCCACCCACCTAGAGAGTTTATTTGAATAGATACGGAAATGTCGTAAATACAAAAGTTGTTGGGTTTTTTATGAAGATTAAGAATATTATATCATTAGTGCGAAAATATTATTGGAAATGTTAAATTTTGACAGGTTGTCAGTTTTTTTTAATGAAACACCCTGTATATTAAATCATATTCTTGAAGATCTGTTTTTCTAATTTCAAATATATATACTTTTAATATATTGTTTCAATTAGTTTTGGATATATAAGCGTTGAAACATTAAAGAAATGGTAAAGTAATTTGCACTAAAACATAGTGAGCCATGCTCAAGACAATTGGAATGAACGACGCCTTTTTGACGTTTACTGGTTAGAAGTATCTATTTACGAGCATTTTTTATATCTAATACGTTGGACGATGTGTTATTCGGAAGAAGAGAAACTCGACATGATTGAATTATTTTATTTACATGGTAAAAATGCATCGCTAGCTCGTAACGAATATCATAGACAGTTTCCAGATAGACCAATACCGACTCGTAACATAATATTAAACATCGTTAAACAATTGAATGAAAGAAAAACACTTAAGCAAAAAGTTAAAATAGTGGAAAGAAACAATACCATAAAAAATCAATAATATAAAGTAGGTAAATAATAACATTAGTTTAAAGAAGTAAGTTTTCGTTTCTATATAGCCTCCTTGGTTTATAATGCATTTCTGAATATTTCTTCTAAATTTTCTGTGTATGGATGCGTAGATAAAATGAGGTGATTGGGTGTTTAAATCGTCGATTGTTTCGACTATATTTTTCTCTAAAGCTTGGATGGTTCTTGGCCTATTGAAGTATATCTTGTTTTTCAGATAACCCCACAAAAATAAAATATGTCCAATGGAGAGAGATCGGAACTGTTTGCTGGCCATCTTAATGGTCCATGTCTTCAAATCCAAAATGGATACCTGTCATTTAAAAAATTGGTGACCGGCTGGACATTATGAGGAGGGGCACCATCTTGTTGCCATAACAAATTAAGATATGAATTAATTGGTAGTTGTTCTAAATGTCCCTCGATTTCGTTTTCTAATAACTCCTGATACCTTTGTCCGGTTAAATTCCCATTTAAAAATATAGGTCCAATAACATGATTGTTAAGAAGGCCACACCAAACATGTAGGGATCTTCTTCCCTGAATTTTGACCGCCTGAAGAGCTCGCGGGTTTTCTTTTGACCAAAAATGCTTATTTTTCCGGTTAAACATGCCTCCAGTGGTAAATGTTGCCTCGTCAGTGAAAATTATGTTTGACAGATTTAGTTGGTTCATCATAACACGTCTTTCTATTTTTTGGCAGAAGTGTAATCGGTCTATTTTATTTTGATCGGTTAATTCTTGAGTAGGTAAAAACTTATATGGCTTATATTTATAATGTTTTAGAACTGAGTGGATTTTATGCCATGATTTGTTAAAAAAAAGTGGCTGCATCGGGAATTGAGCGCTCAGGATTTTCTAAAACAAGAATAAATAAGATAAATACATTTTTTTAATACAAAAGTTTTAAAATTACCTTCAAAATGTAAAAAAATATTTAAATCTTCTTCAGCGTTTCTTTCCACTATTCTAACTTTTCGCGTAAGTGTTTTTCCTTCATTCAATTGTTTAGCGATGTTTAATATTGTCCTACAAGTCGGTGTTGGTCTCTCTGGAAACCGTCTAGGATATTCTTTACGAGCTATCGATGCATTTTTACTATGTAAATAAAATAATTCTATCATGTCGAGTTTATCTTCTTCCAAATAACTCATCGTTTAACGTATTAGATATTAAAAATGCTCGTAAATAGATACTTCTGACCGGTAAACGTCAAAAAGGCGCCGTTCATTGCAATTGTTTTGACCAAGGCTCACTATGTTTTAGCGGAAATTACATTATCATTTCTTTAATGTTTAAACGCTTATATATCCAAAACTAATTAACAGAATATATTAAAAGTATATATATTTGAAATTAGAAAAAAAAGATCTTCAAGAATATGATTTAATATACAGGGTGTTTCGTTTAAAAAAACTGAACACCTGTCAAAATTTGACATTTCCAATAATATTTTCGCACTTATGATATAATATTTTAAATCTTCATAAAAAAACCCAACAACTTTTGTATTTACGACATTTCCGTATCTAGTCAAATAAACTCTCTAGGTGGCTGGAAAAATATACGGGAAAACCCTGTACAATCATAGAAGCTGAAACTATTAGAGAATAACCAAATTAAACTCATAGCAAGTCTGATGAATAAAATGTATAAAAGTGGTGAAATACCAAAAAATTGAAAAATACTCTTTAATGTTTTTCATTCGCGGATATATAGAATCTCGGAGAGAAACACTTGTTAAGTACAATTCGTCTTCAGAAACGGCCTTGAAACACGGAAAGCTTTATTTCCTATTCAACTGCTGATACAACTAGCCAGTAACGTCAACTGTGACCTATACACATGTTTTATTGACTCCCAAAAGGCATTCAATAAAGTACATCGGAAGCTATTTTAAACACTGCTGGAATCTGGGATTGGAGAAAAATGTTGCGTCTCATAGTAAACATATATTATTACCAGAAAGCAACGTTCTTATTTTCAACGAATATTCTCAAGAAATTCCAATGAAACGAGGATGTTCCGGAAACTCTATATAAATCAATATAAATAAAATTTCTAACTTATTAGCCGGTAATTGCTACTTTCGCTTAATAATTAATAAATTTTATTCCTCTAATATTACAGCCAAAACCAGCATAAACTTAAAACTGTTAATTTCAATCTCCAAAGAAATTCCGAGAAACCTTTTTGGCATAAAATAACTTTTTATATCGCCTCTAATGGCAAATTTCGCTGAATTAAAATCCGACAAGGCTTTGACAGGCAGAGTCTAGTTTATATTTATTTAACACCACCATTTCTTTCAATTTTATACATACATACTTCTGAAAAGTAAAAACTTTCTATCCTAAAATAATTCCAGCCTGGCAACCAATGTAAAAGTATAAGATTAATACATTAAATAAATGATCCTTCTCTTTATTTGCATTCTTGGAATACAGCTGCATGGAAATCAAATATTATTCTTATCTTTCTCCCTCTGGTTGATCAAGCATCTTTTTTTTTTATTTATTTATTTATTGCTTTATTGTTACAGAGTAGCATATAATAATTACAATGATATTATATTAAAATATAAAATGTTACCACTATCTATAACAAAGGCAGAGTTCGCACTCACCGCTTTCACGGAGAGCAGCGCTCTTCCACTCAACCCAAATCTACGATGTAAAGATCCATTCGATGTCCTGTTGCTCCCAAAGGCTAATCACGAAGACTACTTTACAAATGTGGAAAGTAAATGGAATATGATGGACTGCGCAAAGATCTTTACTCGTGATAAGATAAAGACTGAAATGTACAAAACATCCTAGAAGCTCTTTACCTACATATAGCATATAAAACTACGTGTAAACGTAATGTAAATATAATAATGCACAATTTATACAGTAAAAAGCAATTAATGTAAAAGAGAGCAGGAGAAACATTACAATAGCAGATACCAGCAAATAGCGAGAAAAGCATAATAAAAATCTACAAACGATTATTTAACCAGTCCTTGAGACGTTTCTTAAAAACAATTAGCGAAAGGTTTTTGATATTCGCGGGAATTTCGTTATATACTTTAGCAATATTATAGCTAAATGATCCACAGAATTGAGCGGTTCTATGTGTTGGAATAGTCAGATGGTCTTTATGCCGAATATTTATCGTATGGACTGAACTGCGAAATTTTAATTTGTCGTAAAGGTATGTAGGCTTTTTCTTTGAAATAATTTTATAATAAAATACTGAACAGTGTAATGTTCTGCGATCCACCATATTAAGCCATCCCAAGCTCCTGAGGGACAATGATACGTGATCTCTCCTTTTAAGACCACAAATAAGCCGAATACAAGCGTTCTGAACAAGTTGCAGTCGCCGAGCGTCTGCCTGAATTATGTTAGGTCCATAAACAACATCGCCATAGTTCAAGTGGGAGAGAACCATAGCTTCGCAGAGAATTAGGCGACATTTCTTATTTAGTAAGTGCCTGTTAATGTAGATCATTTTAAGGTTCATAAACGCTTTTCTGATAACAGCAGAGACGTGTTCCGAAAATCTCATTCTGCAATCCAAAACCAAACCCAGATTTTTTGAACTCTCTTTCAAAGAAAGTTGCACTCCATTCATCGAAACGTCGATGCTGGGTAGGCATCTTAAGCGGGCTGCAGACTCTCCAAACAGCAACATGCACGACATAGAGGCATTCAAAGTCAAGCAGTATTTTCGAGAGATGTTACAAAGAGATGACAGATCCTGATTGATTTTGTTGCATGCTTCAGTCAAGGTGTCCTCAGAAAATGAAAAATAGACCTGCGTGTCATCGGCATACATATGATATCTACAAAATCGCAGAACTTTAGGGAACTGAGAAGTGTACAGAGAGAAGAGCAAAGGGCCGAGTATGGAACCCTGAGGTACCCACAAGTTATGTAGGAGGGTTCAGATATTTTTCCACACAGCTTAACCGATTGAGATCTGTTGTGTAAGTATAAATGTAAAAGATCTAATGAACCCCTCGAGAAACCCAAATAGTTTAAAAGAGCCAGCATCAAGCTATGATGTATGTGATTAAACGCTTTCGAGTAATCAAGCAGGACTAATAATGTCAGTCTGCTACTATCTGATTCAATTTGGATGTCATCTGTGACCTTAGTCAATGCCGAAACACAGCTGTGATTATTGCGAAATCCGGATTGAAACTCAGGGAGTACGGAGTTTTCCTCCACGAATGTCCTGATTTGACGATCCTAAATTTTTTCTAATACTTTAGAGAGCACGCATAATAAACTAATTGGTCTCAGGTCTTGAAAGTCCTTAGGATCAGCGTTTTTAGCTAGAGGAAAAACGTGTGTTGACTTCCAAAGCACCGGAAATGTGCTATGAGCTGTGCAAAAATTAAATATGTGTTCAATCACTGGAAGGATGCGAGGGCAACAGTAAAGGAGGATATTCGTGCTTATACCATCTGGTCCAACGGAGTTGGACTTTATTGAGAGGAGAGTGCGATAAATTTCTAGTTCATTTGTCGGTTCAAATGAAAATTGATTTCCTATTAACTTGTTATTTGCCAGATAATCCATTGTCTCTGCATCCGGATTTAGGTTGGAAATGGCACTCAAAAAGTAATTATTTATCTTCTGTGGATCAGACAGCTGCTCAGGCAGTTCATTATTGGGTCTTGTAGTAATTATGTTCAGCTTCTTTACCTCCCTCCAGAACACCTTGCCATCCCCAGAAGAGATCTTATATTCAAAATAGGCCCTTTTTTCTCTCTTAACTGCGTGGTTGATTTCATTTCTCAAAGCTTTATAGAAATTCCAGTCCTCAGGTCTCTTGTGCTGTTTAAATTTAAGTAAGGCTTTATCGCGTCTGCGCATGAGCAACTTCAAAGCATTGGTTAGCCAAGGTGCCGAATTCTTTGAAATACGAACGGTTTTTATAGGAGCATAATAATCAAAAAGACTTAGTATAATTGAGTTGAATCGAGAAATCTTTAAATCAATATCATCGGCGTAATAAACGGGCAAAAAGTTCATCAAATTCAAATCCTGGGTAAACTTGTTAATGTTAATATTATTAAGATTTCGGGAAGTATGTAAAAATTGGGTCATTTTTAATTTTAAACTTGGAATTAAACAGGATACAAGATGATGATCAGATATTTCATTAGAAGCGGATACTTGGGAAATAATTTTAGGTATGTTATTTGAGCAGAACAAAACATCCAGGAGTTTGGCACTGTGTGAAGTATATCGAGTTGGTTCCTTCACTAACTGACCTAGATCGAATGACTCCAGCAGCGAATAAAAATCTTTTGTGGACTTGTTTTCAAAATCTAGCATATCAAATGTTTAAATCCCCTGCGCCAATCAAGAATTCAAACTCAGGTATCAAAATACCAAGGACAGTCTCCAGTTCTCCGAGAAAGTCACCAATAGAAGAGCCCGGGGGTCGATACAACGAGCCCACAGCATACCGGCGTTTTAAATGTTTTATTGATATCCACATCTGTTCAGTATGGTCAATGGCACCAAGAATAACGACGTTCGACTCTATGCAGTTGCGGACATAGATCGCAACGCCACCTCCTCTGCCCGTAGATCTATCTTTACGATGCAGCCGATATCCCTGCATTGACACCAGATCATCGGTTACACCTGCATGTAGCCAGGTCTCAGAAATCGTGACAATATCATACTTGTTACAGACAACGTCTCTAAATGTGTTAAAATTTGCTGGTAGCAAATTGTCACAATAAAAAATGTAAAAAATGACAATACCTACAATTTACATAATATTATACTAATACAAAAAAAGAAAGAGAGAAAAAAAAAGTTCATCAATTGAAATATGCATTTTTAACCGTGGTCCTTGAACGAGTAGTTCCAATTGATGGATTTGTGTTTGCTGATATATTATCCTTAAATTTGCGCTTTGTACCGTTTAATTCGGAACTAGTTGATCTAACTTTTTCTCCCTGGTTTTGAATCACAGGCTGCAGAACCACAGATTGTATAACCGCTGCGTCGATGTCTTGATTGTTAGTAGCCTCAGCTGGTAATGCGGGCGTTATATGAGTTATTGCCAGATGGTTTTCGGATTTTTCGAGCTGTATCAAATCCTTGTATGTAAATTCATCACCATTCACAACCAAGATATTGTTCTTTATATTCGCGTCAAAATTATTTGATCGAGCTTTTTTTAGATGGGAGTATAGTACTTTACTCTGGTCGTAGTCCTCAGGTATTAAATCTTTTTTGACGTAAATGTTTGTACCTTTGAGCTCCTTAGATTATCCAATAAATAAAATAATCTCCACTTTCCTAGTGTAGAAAGCCACAATTTTATTTGAATCTTTGTTTCTCTTTGTCAACTAATATAACCCGTCATTTGGGCTAATACACTAGGTTCGCGAAAGCCTGCAGTTGCATTTTTTTACAATAACTTCTATCTTACTTTTCATAACATCAGTCAACTGTGAGTTGTTAAACGTAACGTTGTAAGCATCTCGTGCTTTCGCTTCCCATGTGTTTGATCTATTAGACCAAGGGATCGCTTTACTCTTTTGTTTAGTTTCACGCATTCGTGATTTTCAAAAGAAAATCATTTTCAGCAGTTCTTGTTTGTACAAGGAGTGCAAGTTATTTATTTATTATGTATCACTGAATCCCAACTAGGGTAAAAATAATGTGTAGTCTTGGTGTCCACCTTGGTGAAGAGAACTCAATAGAACTGAAAGTAAAATATTTTCAAAGAGTGTTGTGAGTAAATTTATATCTTATTTTTTCTTTCATTATTACCAACAAAATGGTGGCTAAACATGTATATTTAATGATATGAATGTACGAGTGATTGTTATAATTTTAAGAACGTTATTACTACCATCAACGTTTCATATTTCAACTCATTTTTAACATATTTAAATTTGGTTTTGTTCAATGCAGAGTTTTATTGTTTTAAAAATAAGCTTAAACATTAAATTAATATAAACAAAAAGAAAAACAACAGGTCACAAATAGAGTAATTTAAAATTACAGAACTAGCGCCCTATACCCTATACCAACTATTGTGTTGTATTAAGAATTGCTTACATATTCCTTCGAAACAATTAGTCATTAAATCCAAAGGGTTTCTCTTGGTCAAAGTTATGTAAATATCTCGACTTCTATTAAACGACGTATATTCAATATCATCAATGGCGAAATGTTTATTGTGCAGACAATGGTAAATCATCAGTAGTAGAAGTGGGTAATTCAGAATCAACAACGATATATTATAACGAATAAACAAAATTAGATACGTGAAATGCAACATAAATTAGGAATGGGATCGCTCGTGAGAGAAAAATTCTGTGCAATGTGAATGTGAGCATTGATGTGAGGATGCGAGTCTTAAGATGGAATGTGATCTCGACTCTTCTCTGTGGGGTGGAAGTCTGCACATAAACGCATGCAACAATCACACGTCTGTAAGCTTTAAAATGTAGAGGTATCATCATCATGTCACAAACAATACGATCATACAACAAATGCGAAAGAAGCTAGCAATTATGACCACCGTTAATATCCGAACATGGCGTAATATGGACATGTGATGCGAAATGAAATATACTAGAAGAACTGCTGTGTTGCTCCGAGGGGATGCAAGAGATTTAAACGCTCAGAATGGAAACTAACGACCCGCATCAAAGGGAGCAGACACTGTGAACGAGTAAGGCTTAGTTATTCCTGCATTCTATCCCGTTCGTCTGCCCAGTCTTGCATAGAATATATAGCGTAATGGCCGCTATATGGTGGGAGTAGGAGGGGTGCGGGAATGATTTCAAAGAAAGGGTCATCTCGTGATACCAGTAGTACTTCCTTAAAGGACAACCTGTGGAAGCCAAGACGCATTAGAACAAAATAATAGTACCGTCCAACGGAGAGCATTTTGCTCGACCACCCGTGGACGTTACCTACTTGGCTGGAGAATGGCGCTGAAAACAAAAAAGTCGACTCCATATTGGAAGTAAAGAAAGAAGGAAAAAACATCTAAGCTAAATAACCTTAGGCCATGAAAATTAACTGGTATGGCGACCACAGACCTATTCCCAGCAACTGTGAACAAGGTGATTTGGACCAATGTAATTAGCTACATCGATAAAATGGCCAAAAATTAAGCACTTACCCTAGAAACTGCTTAAATGTTTTTTTTTTATTTGATAAGGGCAAAATAAAGTAAATAACAATAAAACTTAATTTAGTACAATTTAATAAGAAATATATTTTTTTTAAATATGATTTAACATAATTAATGTTAATTTTGCATTCTCCTTACTTAGCCGCTTGGTACAGAGATTTATGTAGTTTATATTCACAATATGTCTCCTAGCTATTAATGTAATATGGTTAGTACCGTTTTAGAAAGCTTTTCATAACAATTCGTACGTGTGAATCTCGATTATGTAATAATAAATGAAGGAAACGATATTTTTTAGATGTGTTGATAATGTTATCTAACTACAAATACACAGTGTGAATCTATAATATGCAATAGATCCATAAATCAATTTTAGCTTTATATTATAGTGTGGAGATTTGAATGTTGATGGGGGTGGTTACAAGATGCTGTCTGACCTTTTTGAATCTTTTCAGCTATCCTCGTTAGTAAGTACTCATTCAAGAGTGTGCACTGTCCCTAAATTCACCTCTTCTTCCATTTTAGATTATGGGGTAACTGATAGATCGGAACTGAACAGTAAATGCAACAATTTTGACCCCGGTCTTTCTGATCATTCTGGTCAACTTGTTTACTACCTTTTTCCTATTTTTCTTAATACAACTGACACAGATGTCTATTTCTTCCGTAATATTCGTCTTTGTAGTGTTGAAAATTTTCCATACTATTTTCACTCAGTTCACAGCTTTTACTGAAGCTGTGAGGTCTATGTATCCTTGCAACAGAAAAAAAATAAAATTATAGATAAAAAAACAAAAAATTGCCTTTTCACAGGGATTACATAATAAAACGCGAGAAAGCGATTTGAGAAGAGTATCAGTCTTTGAAAAAACAAAATTCAGCTAGAAAAACAACTTTATTATGATAATTTAATCGCCAATTCTACGAATAAAACAAAAATGTCATGGACTATTATTAACAATATTCAAGGCAAAAATAGTACCAAAAAAATAAAAGAAATTTCTGATACACATTATAATAAACTAATGAAAAATCCTAGTGAAATTGCCTGGATCTTCGGAAATTATCTCTCCTTGAGGATAGAGGAGAAACTCATTTCGATGGGAACTTTTCTCATAATTGTAATTTGACTAAAAAGTATTCCCAAATTCAATGTTTTTTAAACTTATTACTAGTAACGAAATAATTCATAGAGTGAATAAATTTCCAAAAAGGAATTCTGCAAGATTTGACTATATCAATGTCATTATAAAGATAGTTATTGACAATATAGCTAATATTCTTACTATTCTGTGTTTCAATTAAGTCCGGAGTGTTTCCCGAATACTTTAAAACGGCCATTACCGTACTTATATTTAAGAAAGGAGACCCCTGTCTAGTAGAAAACTATAAACCTATTTCTCTACTACGCTGCTTCTCTAAAATTTTAGAAAAACTCGTTTATAACAGAATATATTCTTTTTTGGTTCAGTATTGTTTGTATTTTTAATATTACCGTTGTCAATAAAAACTATCGCATCTACAAATCAATTTAAATTCGAATTAAAAAAAAACTGTTAACAGCTGATGCATTTTATTTCATAAACGAATTTGTTATTCATTTGGGGAAACTTAGATAATGTGTTTGATCGATGTGTGAGTCTCATTGACGAGCGACCTTCCATTTTAAATTAATAATCATAACCATCCATTGTTAAATTTAACTAACTCATTGTAAGTGTGTGAATTGAAAATTGACTACTTTGTATATTAATTAGTTAAATATATATGACTACTTTGTATATTAAATAGTTAAGTAGTTTTTTGATATATGTCGCGTGTTGAAGCCCAATTTTATTTTTTTTTAGATTTTAATATTATGCATCTATGACTTCTTTCTATCTACACATTGTAGTTCTCGAAATCTAATATATTTTTGAATTATTTTTTGAATATATCAGTTTGTATAAAATAATATTACATTTTTATTCCTTCCCATGCCCCAAATAGCACAAAGGAAACCATCTAGAAAATACTTGCTGACTATGAAAATAAGACCGAGAGGTTTATTAAAAAATTTGTTTCTTTAGAAACATCTATTACCTTTCTTACAGAAATTCTTTTTCTCTCACTTTCAAAACCGTCTTGAACACTATGTTTTTCAAATATCCTTATAAAAAGTAAATAAGCCTATGTCTGGAAATCTTGACGGCTATTGTCCTTTTCTGCTCATCCCACAAAAACTATATTAGATTATCACCAACCGATCCTACAAGGTACGGAAGGGTACAGGGTGTCCCAATAAACTACCCCTATCATCATTTAAGAAATTATTATTATCAAATTATTGTTTATTATCTACAGAATACACAGAAATAAAAACTAACCAATAATCCGCAATTAAACCTTCTGGCGCTTAATCTAGAGTTACCGAAAGTTCGCCGATATTAAAGCAATGCATCGCGTTCACCTAATATGAGCAAAACAAACCCGGAATTTAACGAGTTTCTCCAAATAATTCCCCTTTAAATCCAAACACAGCCGCCAACTTCCCTTCTGATTTATTTAAAAGAATTTAATTCCGCTAACATCAGTTGCTTCTGACAACGCAATTAAAATAACAATTTACGTGTATTTGCCCAAAGACAAAACTAACATTACGTAACTTCCAAGCCAATTATTTAATTAGATAATTAACGAAACCCGTTTTTCAAACGCTTAGGATAGTGTCTGCCTAAATTACATCCTATTCGCTTAGCAAATAACAAAGCAAATTTAAGCGCAAACTAATTTAATTTCGTTGAGATCTTTATAGGTTAGAATAACTACAAATGTTTTAACATTATAATGCACAGAAACCTGAAGCATATTAAAACACAAAAAAAATGTATACTTTTTCTAAAGGTTCATTTTCCTCTCTTACTCTCGAACTACATAAAATAATCGAACTTTTTAACTGTAAGGGATTTTGTTAAAATATCAGCAATTTGATTATTTGTTGATACATATTCTAAAACAACTTTTCCTTCTTCTACATTATCCCTCAAAATATGATGTCTGACATCTATGTGTTTAGTTCTTTTAGTCTCCAACGTTGTTGCCATCCTTATGCAAGCTTGATTGTCGTTTTTGACATAAATTGGAAAAAGATTCTTATTCAAAATTTCACAACATAAGTGACAGAAAAATAAACAATCAGTTATACATCAGGGTAGCGCAATATATTCTGATTCTGTAGTAGACAATGCCACAGTATTTTGTTTTCGTGTTTTCCACTCTATGATATCATTATTTATCTTTATGATATAACCTGTTTCACTTTTACGATCAAAAATATTACTGGCAAAGTGTGCATCAACATAAGCATTAAAATAAAAACTTGAATCATTAGTTTTAGTAAATTTTAAACCGTAATTCATTGTGCATTTTAAATATTTTAAAACATGTTTTAGATGATTCCAACTCAACATAATATATATGAACCAATCAATTCTCGATATGGTAACTGTTCGTTACATTTTGTGTTTAAGTTATTCAATTGTAATTTTGGTTGTATGGGAATATTATGTGGTTTACAATCATCCATATTGAATTTACACAAAACCTTTATTATTACGTTAATTTGATTGATATAAACAGTATTATTTTCTTTGATAATTTCTAAACAAAGGAAATTTTATATTTCTATTTTTAAATTCACGCAAAAAAATCTTTTACATAAAGTTTTTATAGAATTGAACATTTTCTGAGATTCTGAAAAAAATATTAAATTGTTAACATGTAATAATAAAAAAGTGTTATCATAAAAATATAGACGTGGATGTTTTCTAGATCTTTGAAATCCCAGCTCTAATAAAAATTCATTTAACAGTAAGTTCCAACACTTTGGTAATTGTCGTAGACCATATAATGCCTTATTCACTTTACATGCAAGATTTTTATTAATTACACTGGCTGACAAGATTTTTCTAACACAGGCCAGCTCATTATTTTCACAATGGAAATACCCTCCCAATAATAAAAAAAATATTCGGAAAGCCCTAATACGTACTATTTTTTAATAGCCTAATTAGAACCTTTTATATTGGCAGGTAAACAATTTTATTATGGGGCGGCTAAAATGGGTCCTTTTTACAACGGAAAAATTACCTAGACTGGGTTGTTTACAACATTAGACATAAAATAAACGTTAAACATTACTCTTTTGTTGAGTTTCGAATTGAGTGGTTCTGTGTATCGATAAGCAAGTGTATGTGAAAACGAGAATGTCGAGTCAAACGCGCCGAAGTTGCAAAATTTCTCATGGCAAATTTTGTTATATTTGTGGAGAATTTCTTGTGATATCACAAGCCAGGCCATTTTCCGAAAATGTAAAAAAAGCCTACTTTAAATATTTTGATGTGTTAATTGGGGATCAAGATAAGCGGTGGGCTCCCCATGTGTGCTGTGCTAGTTGCAGTATATCGTTGGTGCAGTGGATGAAGGAAAAGACAAAAAGTATCCCTTTTGCAGTTGCAATGGTATGGCGAGAACCCACCAATCATTCTCACGATTGTTATTTTTGCCTGACAAAGACTGAAGGCTATTCCAAAAAGGGAAAGCACAATATAGAATATCCAAATTTGCAATATGCCATAAGACCTGTTCCTCATAATGCAAATTTGCCAGTGCCGATTGCGCCTTTAAATTGGCAAGCTATTCATTTGGGAGATGGAGTTAACGCATCATCAGGCAGCTCAGAAGAACTGTGCACCGATCCCACTTTTACCACAGGTCCCAGTTCCGGCGAGCCACATTTGAGTGCTCAAAGTGAATTAAATGATTTAATACGTGATTTGGGGTTATCCAAGCAACAGTCAGAACTTCTGAGTTCCCGTCTTAAGGAATGGAACCTATTGACCAAAGAAACAAAAATTACGAATTTCAGAAAAAGAAATGCTATGTTTTCTGAATTCTAAAGTATTGAAAATCCGTTGGAAATTTAAAACCCTCTATACCAGTTGCCCATTTAGTTACAATGAAAGAAAATTATAAAAATACGCGCACGATTTTGGATAAAATAAACTACAATAGGTGTGAATGGCAGATATGTGGGGACTTAAAAGTTATAGCGATTTTAGTGGGACTTCAGGGGGGATTTACAAAATATTGCTGTTTTCTATGTTTATGGGATAGTCGTGCAATAAATCAGCATTATGTAACAAAAATTTAGCCAGAAAGAAGCGAATTTGAACCGTGATCTCAAAATGTTAAATTTATACCTCTTGTTGATCCCAAAAATCTCCTTTGCCTCCGCTTCTCATTAAACTTGGGCTGATGAAAAACTTTGTGAAGGCTTTGAATAAAGATGGTGATGGATTTAAATACCTAGGACAAGTCTTTCCCCAGTTAAGTGATGCCAAATTAAAAGAAGGCATTTTTATTGGGCCACAAATCAGAAAATTGCTGAACGATGTCAATTTTACCGAAAAGCTTACCAGGCAGGAACTGAGAGCATGGAATTAATTTGTTAATGTAGTAAGAGGATTTTTAGGCAACAATATGGATGAAAATTATGAACAATTAGGTAATGAACTCTTAGATGCCTATAAAGCGTTTGGTGCCAGAATGTAATTAAAAATTCACTTCCTCCATTTCCATCTCTCATTTTTTCCTAAAAATTTGGGAGCTGTTAGTGACGAGCAGGGTGAAATGTTTCATCAAGATATCAGAACAATGGAAATTCGGTACCAAGGACGATGGGATTCAGCCATGATGGGTGACTAGTGTTGGATTTTAAAGAGAAAAGATAGGACACCTCATAAACGGAAAATATAAAGTTTAATTAGTGTTTTAAGTTAATATTTTTCTCGTTTGCTTTTCTCTTGGATGTATGGTATGTTTAATAGGCGAAAACTGTAAACATAGTCAATAAACTGGGTTAAGAATTTTCTGAAATAATTTTTTCTGTAGATATTAAGTATCGTAACATTCAATATGGTTTTACAACTCTAACAAGAAAACCCTACGTGCTACAACTTTCTATTTGTCATTTTCGTATTTGGATAGGTCCATTCTATTAGATTATGCTATTCTGATTTGTGTTACAACAAAAAAATTTTTTTGTCGGCCAGTGTCATTTCAATACCTTCAGGAGGTTGCATGTAAACGGGATCTTTCAAACATCCATTCAAAAATGCTGGTTTTACATTAAGCTGCAAAACAAATAAATTATGTTCAGTGATAATAAGACTCTGATGCTAGCCATTCTAGCCACTGGTGAATACAAAGCTTCAGTTAAGTCACTTTGTTTATAGCCTCGAACTACTAAACGCGCTTTTTTTTAAAGTCCCATCAATTTCCTTACAAAAAACCCACTTCGAATCTATCACTTCCACACCTTCAGGCGGTATCACCAGTTCCCACACTTTTCTAATGCCAACAATTCTTCTTTAACTGCCTCCTTCCAACTATAGTCCATACTAACAGGTTCCATATAATACTTCCATACTTCCCAGCTAGCACTAAAGTAGCTACAACTGTTTCCAGTACTTCTCTTTAAGAGTTTTTACGTATTTATTACTAATAATCTTACTATATATCAACAAACACTTTGGGTTACACGTTTTTAAGTATGATATATGTATTTGTTACTGCGAATAATACTTTATAGTAATTTTTCATGTAAAGTAATTATATCATAGCTACTGCCAAGCAACTACTTAAGGAATTGACTCCAAGGTCGTAATTTCTTTTCCGTGAAATAATAGTAATTACTCAAAGTTACTGTTTTTAATCTGTTTACTAAATTACCACTTTTAAGTATCAGTACCTTCTTGAACTTTGCAGAGACTACTGTATTACGTTCAAATGTACTCCTATAACATATTACTATAAAGTAAAACAAGTCGTTGCAGAGTAGAAAAAGTTATCGTCTATTTCTACTTTAAACTGGCTATTACCAGTGGTTATTTTTCTGTTGCAACTTAGAAGTAAGAATTACAGTAAATATTTACTACAAGTAAACTATTACCTCTTGTATTTAAGGTTCCGGAGATAGGGGGCGCTGGTACGAGATTCGGTCGGTGATTTTATAAGGACAGTAGCAACAATAGAGTAACCAATTTTTGATTGGTTCGGCCATATTGCTGCTAAAATCGCTTTGCTTACTTTTCGCCTACATGGGTTTCTTATGAGCTTTGTTGTTTTAGTGTCTCATTTTATTGGTTTTTGTGATTATGAAAATAAATATTGATTCAAACAAGAAGTTCGCAGCCATTGGACATATAGAGAAATTTATTTAAGCCTGGTTCACCTGTTTTTTGCTTGTAATTATGAAGTATTTGTGATGAATGTGTAAATGACTATAACCGTAATTATATTTTGGTTTTTTTTGCTGTAAAAGACATTATTGATTGAACAATTTGAGGTAGAAGCTCTCTAAGATTAGCATAAAAGAAACTATATTTTGTAGGCCTTCTTCGTACATATTGCACTACTAAATTCACTTGGCAGACAACTCTCATTAATCGCTTGCACAAACATTGTTATTTGTTAAAAATCTAAATGAAAAAGTAAGTTTGTACTAGATAGTTCGAATAGATTATTAAAGTAAAACATTAACATAACCCTACATTAACAATTGACGCCGACTGAGATGGTCAATAAAAAAGTAGATTAATTTAGTCATATTTTGCGAAAAACTAACGATAATATAGGTGCCCCCATTTAAACCTTTAGAAATTTTGCATCAATTTGGCGGATCGGCTTCTATTGTCGCCACTGTCTTTATAAAATCATTGTAATTCGGTCTACTGCTATTAATTAGTTGTGTATGTATTGTGTTATCGTCTACGAGTAACAAGTTTAAATGGTTCACAATGGCTTCATATACCATAAGAAAAAAAAGTCGCTTTCTTCACTCAGCCACATTTTATAGAAAATCAAAAATATCACAACTTGATTATGTGATACCAGAACAAAGCAACCTAAAGCGGTATTTTAAGGAAACAAAAAATAAAAACGAAACAAAGGGTTATGGTTATGATAGATGGCAGAATTATAGTAGTGACTCAAGTACCGCAACTCTCTGCATGCTACGACACAACGAATTAAATTTTAAAGAACCAGCGGAATTTGTGCAAACCGTAACCGTTTGGTAATAATATATAGTATGGGATTAATTGAAACTTTGTAGAGAACTAGTAGACTTCAAAGTAATTGGGTATAAGTGACAGTTACGTATTTAAAGAATCCAAAACTATAAAAGCGTATGGGAGCAGTCGTAGACACTTGATGTTAAGTAATTTTCTCAGTAAAATGCAGCCAACCTAAAAGTAAAAGTCTAATAGAACGCCATTGTTTATTTTCATCTCCTCTATAAATATTTAGCTGTGATATTCGTTTTTGTGAGTATAAAGAATAAAAAGGCATACAAATTAAACATTACGTTACAAAAAGAATCACTGTAATAAGATATTTAATGATAATTACTATTTAAGCCAAAGTCCACTTCGACCACCTCTGTAATTGTTTTGTCCACCTTTATAAATACCTCGATTGTTATATGTGTCTCTAAATCCACTGTTAAAACATCCATGAGAATTATTTTGTCCATTTTGTGGATACTCAAAACGTTTATGCCCAAAATTATTGCACAGATAGCATCTGAACGGAAAATTTGTATTATTATTCACATAACTTCCTACTTCACTCTTAGAAGGATTTCCTCTAGCTGCTCCAAATTTTCCAGATCTCCCCGTGACACCTTACCTTTACTTGAAACCCACAAAAGACTTCCTTTGCCTTACTTTGACGAACTTCCTCCGTCAGAAGTTTATTCTTTACAAATTCAAAAGTTACGGAAGACTGGTTTTCACAAAACAAAAATTACATTTTTGATATTTAAATTGGCCAATATATTTGACCAAAACGTACTGAAATTTTTAAAGGCGCGTAATTTGTTTACGATTATCAACAGCATATTCACCAGAGAAATTGCCTGCATTTTAATTTGAGGTCTTTAGCATAGCCAGAAAACACTACACAATTGCGTACTATCTACGTAATGGTCAAAGTCGCAGTTACATGTTATTTACGAAATAGTTACCCTAAAATTGTTCCCCATATTGGTAATGACTACGTAGTCTCAGCGTAAACAGAACGTGGCGACACCAAGTTCCAGTTACTTCAAAAAAAATACTTGTGATAACAATAACGTATTCATGACTAAAAGTGCTACTTGGGTTAGGTACATCATTCAAGGTACTTTCAGTTGATAATGCTGCAAATAAAATGTCATTGTCTGGTTCTAAGTCATATTCGTTTAGATATCTTGGCACTTTACTTGTTCTTGTACTTCTTCTAGAGCTTGAGATTTTATTTTCGTTATTTGCATATTTATTTGTATTTTCTTTTTCATTTGTTTCACTTTCTTCTTTTGATGCTTGTTTAGTTTTATTTTCTGTATCTTTTCTTTCTTGTTCACTTTGCTCTTCTTGCTTATTTTCCTGCTCACTGGCATTATATATCCTTTCTTGTTCTAATCCTGATATTTCTTCAAAAACCACATTTCTTCCATGCACAACTTTCTCTTCATTTTGATTCAGTCTATATCCGTTATCTGCATACCCGGTTATTGTTAACTTTTGACAATGTGATTCCAATTTTGACTTTCTTATTTCTATGCACCAGATTATAAGCCTTGCAACCAAAAAGTTTTATTTTATTCAGATTTTATTTTTCCCCATGCCAAGTTTCCGCCGGTGTATTTTCATTCAAACTTCTAGTTCTATTTATTAAATACACTGATGTTCTCACTGCTTCTCCCCATAGTTCTTTTCCTAGCCCAAAAATTAAACAGCGTTCCCTCTCCATTATGGAACGATTAAAGCGCTTCGCGACACCATTTTGCTCTGGATTATAAGCCATGGTATACTAAACTTGAATACCTATTTCTATATAAAAATTTTTAAAGTCAACTGAGCTGTATTCGCCACCACTATCACAACGTAATTTATAAATTACAACATTAACTTTAGCTTCGATCATAGCAACATACATAATATCTTCTACGATCTTATGTTTCAACAGTAATCGGCCCACAAATATCGGTTGACACAATCTCTAACAATTATTTAGCTTTTCTCTCTTCCGGTATATCATGAAAACCTAACCTTGTTTGTTTTCCCTGTAGGCAAACCTGTCATAAACCCTTTTCTATGCCGTAACATCTGATCACTCCCAGTTGAAAGTACTGCAGTATTGTCACTTTTCAAATTACAAAATACCACATATATATTTCTATTTGAAAATCCTTCAAATAAAATGTCATTTTTTAACACACGCACTCTTTTGTCTTTAAATATTACCTCTAGTCCACTTTCTTCATGTTTATTTACACTCAATAAATTGTATAACGAGTTCTTGCACATCCAAACATTTTTCGTTGTCATTGGCCTTCCTAATTCTGCTTGCATCCATAAATCTCCTTCATATTTTGCTGAAATCACTTCTTCCTTCTTGACGACATTTATTTTGTGACCTACGCTCTTTTTATTCTGTATAAATGTTTCAACATTTTTTCCAATTAAATGATCGTCGGGCCACTATCTATAACAAATTTTATAACCGTCTCTGCTGAAGAAATATTTGCATAGTAATGATTTTCAGAGTGGTTTTAATTAACTGAGATTAAAAATGATATATTTTTGTCCATATCTTCCTTGTCCTATGTATGTTGAGCAACATTTCCACCGCCACTATTGTTATATTCAGAATTGTAGCCTAGATTAGTTATCACTTCGACCACCTCTGTAATTATTTTGTCCACCTTCATAAATACATCGATTGTTTTATGTGCCTCTAAATCCACTGTTAAAACTTCCATGAGAATTATTTTGTCCATTTTGAGGACACTCAAAACGTTTATGCCGAAAATTATTGCACAGATGTCATCTGAATGGAAAATTTCCATTATTATTTATATAACTTCCTACTCCACTGCTAGGACGATTTCCTCGAGCTGTTCCGAAATTTCCAGATCTCTCCGTGAAGCCTTGCCTTCATTTGAAACCCACAAAAGCTAAATTTTGATCACTTTCTTCCTTTGCCTTACTTTGACGAACTTCCTCCATCAGATGTTTATTCTTTACAAATTTAAAAGTTACGGAAGACTGGTTTTGACAAAACATAACACCAATGGCTGTCGTTACAGCTTCAAAAGACTCGGGCATACTTGATAATAACTGTAGAATCATTAGCATCAACTGAACCTCCAGCAGCCTTCAGCTCACACACAGTCTGCTCAAATTCCGTCAAAAATTCATTTAATAAAATCTTTCCATTATATTTCAGGCCTCGTAATTTTCGTTGCAAAACTACTTGTGTAGAAATTTCTTTTTTTTTATCATAGGTACCTTTTAATGTGTTAATAATATCCTTTGCTGTAGTTTGATCCTTTTACATCTCCCAAAAAATTTATCAACAACACTTTGAACTATTATCATTCTTGCTTTGATAGCACATTTCATGAATTTATTATATTCGTCGCTGGGTGTTGTAGGGGGCGCTGGTTCGGTCAAAAGATGTAACACACCTTGTTGTTCTAACAATAATCTGACTCTAAATTCCCAATTGGAAAACGAATTTCCATCAAAAAGTTTGACACTAACATATTATTCTGTTGTTTCTCCATGGTTCTTTGTACTAATTTTCACATCCGTGCTTTTCCGCCAAGTTCTAGCGTTACCTTCTCTTCTTGACCAGAAAACTTGTTTGCAATAGGCCTGGGGACCTGGGCCCATAACATATTAAATATTACTATTTCCATTTATAACTACTAAATAATACTTCCTTTCTTCTTCGAACCACTTATTTTCTAACAAAAAAATACAAAAAAAATTATACTTTTTCTTAAGCATTTTACTCTCTTAGTTGTGACAACTCAATTCTGTCAATTAACAATGCTGCCACTTTAAAAACATCTGATAAAAGTATGTAACCCAAAATACAAGTAGTGATGAGGTAAACAGAATTGCTTATTTCTTTATTTATATGTTGAAAATTGAACATAACATACATTTTCACACTATTTTTTATAACATGTAAAGAATCTGACTTCCTCGATTAGCAATATCCAATACTAAATGTCTGACGAAAACTCTCACATTAATTTTAGTATCAAGAGAAGCTCTATTTCCAAAATTGCGCCATTTCTCAGGGTTATCGATAATTGCAGATTTATATCTACATCCGATGAACGCCGCGTGTATCGTCGTCTTGCGTTGCCAGTCTTTTCAAAATGAATCGGTCTAGACCACACACATATAAAGGGGGAGAGACAGCCACATAGAGAAAAATCTCGCCAAGACCCTTTCTTTCCTCTGTTACTTGCCTGTCAACAATTAACAATTCAGTGATGCTTGCTATAGGTGTTTTGCAAATCTTTTCTTGTTTTTCTAATTATAATTATAATAATAAGTTGGGGATTTTTAAAACATTCTCCCAGAACATAAATCATATCGATTAATTCATTTTGCGAATAATAATTACTGTTCATTTTCATTAACAACTTTTCTTATGTGAGTAAAAAAACAAGCAATACACAGAAAATGACAAGTAAATAAAGCAACATTCTCTGACAGTTCTTTATTATTAAAATGTCATAGCCTACCGCGATAGAACTAATTTAGTTATACGAAAAATTTAAAAATATAGAATTTGGAGCAAAACCGTGAGATAGATACCTACAACCTAATATCACTGGAAACCTACAAAATGCTACATTCAACGGCATATTTAAAGTTAGGTAGTGCCAGTGTAGTGATTTTATAGACTCCAAATTCAATTAATGATTGCTCAGAACTAAGAAAGGTTGAGAAGCTGCGCAAGTTGCTTTACTTTAGCACATTTAAAGCCTATTCGAGCTGCAAAATTGCAGTTGCTTAAATTCAAGCATATTCGAATTAATCCATTTAAGGTTATTTTTTAAAAAAAAGTGAAATGTCAAGAAAACGATCCATTACAGACACCATATATGTTATATAAAGTCATGCTAGAATTCACCAAGGTACCCAAATTTCCAATAAAAAATCGGTAATCGTCTCTTCATTTAATTGGGCGGCATTTTATTGAATTCCATCATATTGGATCTTACCAATATATTTAGCATTTCCTTTCTACCTATGCCACATTTGACTTTTGAGCATAATTTAAAATAAATTCAGTAAATACCCCATATTTACATTTAATTTTTCTGCAAAATTTAAAATCAATTAAACAAGAAAATTTTATTTGGCCGTTAATTTATTTCGCCACCTTAAATTGACACCCATATTCTCAGTTTTTACCTACTCCGTTGGTCCGCAGATATCCCATATAACCATAATAACATTAATTATTATTCTCTTGTTGTTCTGTTAGAGTGGTGTATTATTTGGAGTTAGGTTCCAGTAAAAAAAACAAAGGCCCTTTCTTGAAATTGTCGACGTTTTACCAATTTACTGTTGCATCCTCAGGACACAGATTTCATATCCTGCATGAAACTCTTTGACGGCTGCAAACCCATAGGTAATTTAATATGCACTAGCATACTTTTTAAATTACCTATGGGTTTGCAGCCGGAAATCACCGAAGCCCCAATAGGTGGTGCTAAGTGTTACATTTAGCTTGTAGTACTGTTTCAGTATGATAGACGTTTCGTTTTCGATTTTGTCATATCGAGCAATCTGTTATTTCAGATCTCCGTGGGTACAAGCCTGCCTGATAAGGGTAGAGGCCCAGAAATCATGATCGCGGGGGGTACGCTGTGACATAATCGAAAGCAATTCTTCTTGTAGGCCGTTTTGCACCTGCAGAAATTATATATTTTAGCTGATAATATGAATTTCATGCAGAATATACAATCTATTTATTTATATATACCGGGTGTCAACGATATCGTTTTACACGATGCCTTTTGGGTTAGGATTTTTTTTATTTGGGTTAACGAAATATGGTATTAAGACACATATTTTTCATGAAAAAACAATTGAATATTACTGCCAGTTTTTCCGATATCAGAACCAAGTTAAGAATTTCAAATGGAACCCTGTATATTATTTTACATAGTTTGATAGAGCTTAGAATTACCTTTTCAATGACATATCACACGTTATATTTTTTTTCAAAATGGCGGACCAGGAAGCGCTTTTTCAAAATTCAATATGGCGGTCGTTTCCCGATATCGATGAAATTTTTGTTTAACAAATTATTAAAATATTAAAAAAAATCGGGTTTTCAATGGATTTTAATCAAATTTTTAATTTATCACAAAATGGTATAAGTTTAATTTTTTCTCTAAAATGTGAACTTTTTCTTAAATTTTCTCAAAGATTTTAAATAGAAAGTTGTATTTATTAAATATTAGTATTAAAGTATATCTTATTAGCTACACGAAACCGCATAACAAGCCGTATTTTTGCTTTTTGTTTCAGAAAAAATTGACAAAACCTTGCCGATATACATTTTTCCTAATACATAACATGAAACAAACACACACATATTATTAATCAGAAAATCCTGGAATATTTTTTATTGTTTATTGATAAGTAATTTTGTATTATTTTGACATTTTATGACTGTTGTCTTATTTTAGGAAAGCGAGAAAAAATCACAAGTAGTATTAATTTTATTTTACCGGTAGATACGGTGCAGTAACATGAAAGATGACTTAACTAAGATAAGTAGGCCTTGGAAGCAATTGCATAGGGATGCCATTATAATTTTCATTAGATTTAACCAGAAACGTCAAAAGTACTGTTTTGTATCGACATGTCTGATAACTTTCGTTACATTTTTACACTGAGAAGTGGTTCTAGTTAGTTTTAAAAATAAATATTATGGTTTATTCAAGAGAACATCAAATTGACATGCTCCTTATTTATGGGGAATGTCGCAAAAATTCAAGGGACACAGAGAGATTATACCAGGAACGCTTTCCGAATCGTGACGCTCCTTCACATGCATATTATCCTTGGCTAGTACAACATTTAAAAAATGAAAATAATGGTGGTGTCCATGCTAATGGCAATGATGGTTTCGTAGTAAGCGAAGAAGTGGAAACAAACGTTTTAGCGTACATCGAGTATGACCGTACAGCTTCCCTTCGTGAATTAGGCAAACAGTGCAATACGTCCCATGAAAGCGCCAGAAAAATTTTAAAGAAACACGGGTTTAAATCGTTTAAGTATCAAATTCACCACCACCTATTTGAAAATGACTTCCAAAGACGACTTATTTATTGCAATTGGTTTTTAGATAATTATAGAATAAGTCCTGTGTTTCATCATAAGATTATTTTTTCGGACGAATCAAGGTTTACTAATCTAGGGATGTTTAATAGAAATAATTTTCGTTATTGGGCAAAGGAAAATCAAAGATTAGTAAGAGAAGGTGCCTTCCAGGAACGTTTTGGAGTTAATGTTTGGTTAGGCGTTGTAGGACTAAGCGTTATTGGTCCAATATTATTCCATCAGCCTTTAACTGGCGAGATGTATTTCGACTTTCTCGAAAATGAAATTGAACATTTTATAAATAATTTGCAGCAAAATGATGATTTAGTTTACCAACAAGATGGCGCCCCTGCTCATAATTCAAGAATTGTTGCAAATTACTTGAATGAACGATTTGGTGAGAACTGGTTGGGAACCAATGGACCAATTCGATGGCCAGCGAGGTCGCCTGACCTAACCCCGCTTGATTTTTCTATATGGGGTCATCTGAAAGAAAAAGTGTATGCAACTCCTGTAATATCGTTGGAAATGTTAGAAAATAGAATAAGACGAGCCGTTGAGAGTATCTCAGAACAGCATTTACGAAACCTGCTCGCGGAAAATGTTGAGAGAGTTACACTATGCCAAGAACAAGGCGGACAGCGCATAGAACATTTAATTGAGTGACTTTTGTATTAATTGTGAAAGTTTGATTTTAAATTAGCATTAAACCCAATAAAAACCCCCATATTTGTTTATTATTTCTACCTATAATTCAACAATATCTTCGCTGTTAGAAAATGGCCGCCATATTGAATTTTGAACAAAAGCTTCCTGGTCCTCCATTTCGAAAAAAAAATCAACTTGTGATATGTCAATGTAAAGGGAATTCTAAGTTCTATCAAACTGTGTGAAAAAATATACAGGGTTCTTTTTAAACTTCTTGACTTAGGTCTAGGTATTTCCGGAAAAACCGAAAGCCTACCGGTAAAATAAAATTAATACTACTTGTGAATTTTTCTCGATTTCCTAAAATAAGACAGCAAAAATCATAAAATGTCAAAATAATACAAAATTGCTTATCAATAAAAAATATTCCGAAATTTACTGATTAATAATATGTGTGTGTGGGTGTGTGTGTTTCATGTTATGTATTACGAAAAATGTATATCGGCAGAGTTTCATCAATTTTTTCTCAAACAAAAAGCAAAAATACGGTTTGTTATGCGGTTTTGTTTTTGTTTTTTGTTTTTCTCAGTGTAAAAATGTAACGAAAGTTATCAGAAATGTCGATACAAAACAGTACTTTTGACGTTTCTGGTTAAATCTAATGAAAATTATAATGGCATGCAATTGTTTACAAGACCTACTTATCTTAGTTAAGTCATCTTTCATGTTACTGCACCGTATCTACTGGTAAAATAAAATTAATACTACTTGTGATTTTTTCTCGCTTTCCTAAAATAAGACAACAGTCACAAAATGTCAAAATATTACAAAATTACTTATCAATAAACAATAAAAAATATTCCAGGATTTTCTGATTAATAATATGTGTGTGTTTGTTTCATGTTATGTATTAGGAAAAATGTGTATCGGCAAGGTTTTGTCAATTTTTTCTGAAACAAAAAGCAAAAATACGGCTTGTTATGCGGTTTCGTGTAGCTAATAAGATATACTTTAATACTAATATTTAATAAATACAACTTTCTATTTAAAATCTTTGAGAAAATTTAAGAAAAAGTTCACATTTTAAAGAAAAAATTAAACTTATCCCATTTTGTGATAAATTGAAAATTTGATTTTAAATTTGATTAAAATCCATTGAAAACCCCATTTTGTTTAATATTTTAATAATTTGTTAAACAAAATTTCATCGGTATCGGGAAACGACCGCCTTATTGAATTTTGAAAAAGCGCTTCCTGGTCCGCCATTTTGAAAAAAAAATATAACTTGTGATATGTCATTGAAAAGGTAATTCTAAGCTCTATCAAACTATGTAAAATAATATACAGGGTTCCATTTGAAATTCTTAACTTGGTTCTGATATCGGAAAAACTGGCAGTAATATTCAATTGTTTTTTCATGAAAAATATGTGTAATACCTACCATATTTCGTTAACCCAAATATAAATATCCTAACCTAAAAAGCAAATGAATGGCATCGTGTAAAACGATATCGTTGACACCCGGTATATATATATATATATATATATATATATATATATATATATATATATATATATATATATATATACACATATATATGTGTATATCTGGGAAATATCTGCCGTCCATCGTAGTAGGTAAAGACTGTAAATATGTGTTTTATGCAGGATATAGAATCTATATATCTGTCCTGAGGATGCAACAAAAAAGTTTCGAAACATCGACAATTTAAAAAAATTATTTTTTTTTACTGGATCCTAAAGAAAGAGAGGATCGTTAAAAAAACATTTAAAAAGTTAATCTCTTGGAAATATCTGCGGACAAACGGAATATGTAAAGACTCATAATACGGGTTTTATGCTGGACATAGAATCTACATATGTGTCCTGAGGATGCAACTATTAGACCAGTTTTTTTAAGTTAATAAACATTTCAATAAACTATTACAATTTTAAACCTACATACAATATAAAAAATGGACTTCAATTAATAAGTAAAAGCAAAGTAACGATACTGATATCCTTTGATGTTGAAAATTTATTCCCGAGTATTCCGCCATTCCGCAAAAATGTCATTTATTGTTATAGATATGTTGATGATATATTAGCACGTTCTACTGCAGACAGACAATTAAAATCATTTTTACTTCCCACTTCCCTTCGAGATTTTTTCACATCTTTATGTTTCAGGATCCCTTGATGACGAAAAACAGTCTGTCTGTCTGTTCGCAGCATAGCTAAAAAACTGCTTACCCGATTGACTTCAACTTTTGGTCAAAAATTAAGGGTTATATGGGGATGACCTGGTAACATTTTGGTAAAAATCCAATATGGTGAAACAAAATGGCGGCCTAGCGAAATGCTTATCCAATGTATCTCTGTGTAAAATTTACACAAAAATCAAGTAATATGTAAGAATCAACCGGTAAAATTTTGGTATGAATCCAAGATGGCGAAACAAAATGGCGGCTTAGTAAAATATTTTTAAATTGTATAAATTCCCTTCCAAAAATAATCAAGGAACAGGAAACTCTCTTATAAAATGCAGAAAACCTCGAAAACATGTACCAGTAAATAAAAATAATAGCCTTACTCCGGATCTGTCTAAAGTAACAAGTTATTTTCTTTCGGTTTTCCAAGGCTTCTTAACTACGTGGAATTATTTATGATCGCCGAACGTTTAGTGAAAATTGACACGACCGACAAGAAAATAAATATTTCAACATGCCTCCGACCGTTATACAATTGCAAAACTATGATACCGTAATGAGCACGGAGGTTGCTGAAACAGAATATGGTCACCGTTCGGTCGTTTTTCTTCTTGAAACGCCGCTGATTGATGATGGATTTATTTTATTGCCTGTTTGTTTAACGTAAGTATTTTCGTTGCCGTTGTCTTTAGTCTAAAATGGCCATTGGTCCTCCATTTACTAACATGCGTTCCCCATTGCGAAAAGCGTACACCATTGCACTTCGAATTATCCTGTTTCTAATTAAAATCAAAAATAAGGTACTTGCACTATTTTTTTGATAATGAAAATTTATATGGATTGAAAAGGCCTTACTTCCAAAAGAACTTTGCGCTATTTGGTTTGGAATAATATAATTTGATTTTTGATCACATAGTAAAAACGTTTTGACTGGGCGCCATTTTGTTCCACCATATTGGATTCTTACCAATATGTTACCAGCCCCAATTTATGCCACACTTGATTTTTGGATATCATTCATCCTATGTAAAACTTGTGAAAAATTTGAGCTAAATTGAATAATTAGTTTTTTTAGTAATAACTTTTTAACGTTTCACTAGGCCTCCATCTTGTTCCGGCACATTGGATTTTTTCCAAAATATTACCAGATCATCCCCATATGACCTTTAATTTTTGACTGAAATTTAAAGTCAATCTGATAAGTAGTTTTTAAGCTATGCCTCGAAATGACAGAGAGACAGACAACCGACAAATGAATCGACGGGATTGATAAAACATATTTTTGGCATCTAGGGACGCTAAAATGTGAAGATATGTAAAACCCTGAAAGGGTGATTTTTTCACGATTACAAACATCTTATTTGGCTGCCATTTTGTTTCTCCATCTTGAATTAGTACCACAGTTTTATTAGTTCATCTCTATACCACAATTAATTACGACACACAATTTGAAATCCGTCCAATAATAGTTTTTCAGGCTGCATTTTTAAATATTTTATTAAGTGGCCATTTTGTTCTGCCATCTTGGAGACATACCAACATTTTACCAGGTGATTTTTATGTAATACATAAGTAGTTTCTTAGTAGATACTAAAAATCGATAAAAATGCGCTCTCACACATCTTTATCAAAAGTTCTTGGCCGGAAAAGATATATGTATAATAGCAAAAATATATAATTTCTGCAGGTGCAAAATGGCCTACAAGAAGAATTGCTGTCGATTATGTCACAGGGTACCCTCCTGCGATCATGATTTTTGGGCCTCTACCCTTATCAGGCAGGCTTGTACACAAGGAGATCTGAAATAACAGATTGCTCGATATGACAAAATCGAAAACGAAACGTCTATCATACTGAAACAGTACTACAAGCTAAATGTAACACTTAGCACCACCTATTGGGACTTTGGTGATTTCCGGCTACAAACCCATAGGTAATTTAATATGCACTAGCATACTTTTTAAATTACCTATGGGTTTGCAGCCGGAAATCACCGAAGCCCCAATAGGTGGTGCTAAGTGTTACATTTAGCTTGTAGTACTGTTTCAGTATGATAGACGTTTCGTTTTCGATTTTGTCATATCGAGCAATCTGTCATTTCAGATCTCCCTGGGTACAAGCCTGCCTGATGAGGGTAGAGGCCCAGAAATCATGATCGCGGGAAGGTACCCTGTGACATAATCGAAAGCAATCTTCTTGTAGGCCGTTTTACACCTGCAGAAATTATATATTTTTGCTACTATACATAGTTTCTTAGTAATAATTTTTCTAATATTTTACTAGGTGGTCATTTTGTTTTGCCATATTTCATAGCACTGGCGGCTCGTGGTGAATCTTTAAATTGAGCTTTAAATTTCCTTTAAGTTCAGGTCTACTCTTCGTTCTTTAGAACTGGAAAAATGCTGCACGACACGTTCGTTAAAATTACAAGCACATTCCTTTTATAAACGATTTCTCGATACTTAACATTGCTAAACCGGATAGTCTATCTTGGCCCCACTCCTCAACAAAGTTTATAAGCTCTCGAAAAACCCTTGGATTTTCAGACAAAAGACTCATCATGGCCCGAAAAACCCCTGGATTTTCAGACACTACCACGCATTTTATTTCCTGTATATTTCCAACTCACACATGGATTATAAAAATAAAAAATATATATTACAAAAAACAGTATATAAATTAATTTTTATCGATTAAAAACGTCGGAAACACTATCGAGTTAGAATGTCGACCGCGCGACCTCTGATCAATTGAACTTCCGCATGCCGACGTGATGCCGATCGATCGAATTATGAGAAGAGACCGGCTGATGACCCAAATCGCGATTTCATATTCCATTTGCTATCACGTTCGGCTGCCGCTCGGTAGCTGTGATATTTTCGGGTACTTTCGTCAAGCTTTAAGATAATCAAGGCAATTCGTACTACCCAGCCTAGCTTAGTATAGCGTATTTTATTATGCCTAAGGAACTCAACGAGACCATTCGAACCGCCGCGCGCGGCTCACAGTTGAAGCTTCTGAAATATTTTTGGGGGGTCATTGATCAAATGACCCTATGTAAAAGCCGCCACTGTTTCATAGACAAATACATTACCCATGGTATTAGTTATTATACTGAGACTAACTATTTTCCGGATCAGTGGAAAATTTCTATTGGAAAGCCTTTATCTAAAACCAAATATCCAACCAATCTTAGCGATCTCATGATAATCAGCATTTTACCACTTCTTTCTAAAATATAATAAAAGACTTTAGTACATCTATTACATTAGTTGGTCTAACTGATGATATTATGACTGCTGTTGATAAGAAATTAAATACCGCGCTAGTCCCTGATTTTTCAAAAGCTTTTGATACTCTTGATCACGAAGTTTTGCTATCAAGATTAAAATATTATGGTCTTGAGGAACCAGAGATCAGTTACTCTAATAAAGTCATATCGTTATCCAAACATTTTTTGTAATAACACATTTTCAGATGAGGTTCAGATCTTGTCAGGTGTGCCTCAGGGTTCGATCCTTGGACTACTCCTTTCTATTATTTACACTTTAAAATCTTTAAAACATTGTAAAATGTAGGCGTACGCAGATGACACTCAAGTTTACTATCATTTTAGTCATGAAGACTACTTAAACGCATCAAATATGATAAATGAAGATTTAAATATATTAAAAAAGCTTTCTTTTGAACACAACTTAAAATTAAACCCTTCAAAATCAATTTGAATACCTTTTTGGTCCAAAAAACCATAGAGATTTCTATTTTATTTTCTTAATATTAATCTTGACAATGTCAGACTTCTTGTAGTTACGTCTGCTCGTAACTTTGGAATTGTATTGGATTCAGAGTTACAGTTTAGGGAATACATTTAAATATTAATTCAAAAGTCATACCTGTCTTTAAAGGTACTGTTAAAAGTTCAAAATACATGCTCGCGCCTTATTTTGGGACTAAGAAAATTTGACCATATTTCACATTCTTTTAAAGAGCTAGGTTGTCTTAAAATAAATAATCGCAGAACTCTACATTTAGGCAACTTTTTAATAAAAATTTTAAAAAACCCTGTGCTACCCTCATCCCTTAAAAATAAGTTTATGTTACGTTTAAATATCCACTCAGGTAACATTAGATTCTACAATAAATTAATGATGTCTGATTTATCAGAACGCCGTGTTTCAGAGATCTTTTACATATAATGTCATAATGTTATATAACTCATTACCCTCTGAGCTAACGTTGTTAAATGGTATCAAATTTAAAACTCTATTAAAAAAATATCTCTTTAATGTTCAAAACTCTATTTGAAATTAGAATAATTTTATTTGAATTACTATTATTTTTATTTCCAGTTCTTATCTGTTTTTTTTTGTTTCTCCAATGTAACAGGTATGAGCATGACTCCTAATACTCGTAGCTTTCTTATGTATTTTGATATAATTATTTGCTTTGTAAGTTTAGTTTGTATTAATATTTTAACTGTATATCCAGCAAAACGGGGTTCAGTAGAGTAGCCTATTTGGCTAGACTGCGCCCTTTTTTTACCTGGAAGTTTTTTTATTTGAAGTCAATCGGATAAGCATTTTTTAGCTATGCCGCGAACAGACCAACAGACAGATAGACCGATGGAATTGAGATAACATGTTTTTTGGCATCTGGGGATCTTGAAACCACAGTTTAAGAAATAATATACAGTGTTGTTATTTAAATGTGCAACATATTGGAATTTTTTTTAATAACTACACAATCAAAATAAAAATATCGCCAAAAGTTGTTCAATTATCAATAATCATATAAAGTGTACTTAGAATGGTTGCAAGTCAAACAGCATACAGGGTAGGTCAAAAAATATTAAAATCATGCAAGAGTAAAGTACCCTTATTTCGAAAGCTTCAGCAAAACGTTGTTAAGAAAAGTTGTTTAGCATCAAAAGTTATACCTGAATACTAAAACATAGCCTCCTGAGAAAAAAAATTTTTTTGGAAAATATCAAAAAAATTTTTGAAAAATTGATTTTTTTGATAATTATCATAAACACTTTCATATTTAATCAAAATCAGATCAGATTCTCATAACTCCGTTCAAATTTAAGTATACTTGTGAAATTAACTTGGATTTTTAATGTTTGAGGGAATCACAAACTTCCGGTTTGTTTCAACGATATTAAACACAACTTGAAAATTTTGCCAATATTCTTTTTAACAAGATGAAACATTTGTGAAGAAAATATTCTCATTAAATAAACTTTCATTTGAAGTGCAAAATTATAAAATTGTTATTAAATAACTGTACACATTAATTGACAAACCTGAAATCCTATACTAAGATAATCGCGGATACCCATGGAAAAAACAAATGAGGATTAGAGGTAAAAATTATAAAAGTTCGGTGGCGTTAATATTTCATTCTATAAGAACAATTATATTATTACATGTTAACTTTATTTGATTTAAAATGCCTCTTTCAAGACAATTAACGCTAGTCGAGAAGGCAGAATTAATTTTGATATGTGGGGATAATTATAAAATAGTGCGTGACGCAGCAGATATTTTGAATGAACCACATCCAGATAAACAAGTTCACTACTCAACTGTAAGTAGAATTTTAATACACTTCAAACAGACAGAACCTTTAGAGACAAATATAAAAATGAACGTGCCAAAACTGTTTGTACTAAAGAAAATTAATTAGCGGTACTTCACACAGTTATTGGAAACCCTAAAAGATCCAGAAAATTTCTGCTTATACGAGTATTAAAAAAAGCTCTGTTAAGAGTATTCTCAAGAAAAACAAGTTTCTCGCTTATAGGCCAATGTTTATTTGCACTTTTCAAGAACGAAACTGTGACATCCGCTATGATTTCTGCATATCGCTTCAAGAATAACTAGAAGATCAACGTGATTTTCATAGACACATACTCTTTGGGGATAAATCCACGTTCACAACAAATGGCACTGTCTCTTCCCAAAATTGTAGGTGGTGGTCGGACGCAAATCCAAATTGACAATAGAAACCAGTATTACCAAAAAACAAACGTGTGGTGCGGTATTATCAACGAAAAATTATTGGGTCCGTTTTTTTTTTTCGCCGAAACCTAACTGGTGATACCTATTTACAGTTTCTGGAAAACGAATTATCGGGTTTTTTGGACAATATAAGTTTACAAGAACGATATAAATTATGGTTTGTACATGATGGATGTCCCGCTTATTCTACTAGAAATGTTTTTGAATGGTTAAATGGGAAATTTGGTACTAAATGGTTAGGACGAAATACCGATCCACGGTGGCCTCCTCGATCCCCAGATCTTACCCCATTAGATTTTTTTATCGAGATACTTAAAACAAAAAGTTTATAAGGATCGACCGTTTAATAATGTTGAGGAATTTGAAAATTCGATTCGCTTCCATTACAGAAATATTCCAGCAAATATCTTGCAATCTACTTTTAGTGCATTGAACGAGAAGGTGTGCACACAGAAATGCTTAGATAATTTTCATTTTTTTATATACTTCCTTAAATGTTTTTTTACTTCATGCTGATTTGTTAATTGTTAAGTTATAATAAACATTTTTGGTAAAACTAGTGGTATCACATTCAATTAGATCTCGATCCGTTTGATTTTTTGTTTATGTTAATTTACATATAATTCACTTTTAATCCTCATTTGTTTTTTCAAGGGTTTCTAGTTTGGCAATTATGTGTACAGTTCTTTAATAAATATTTGAAATGAAAATTTTGCACTTCAAATGAAAGTTTTTTAATGTCCATATTTTCTTCAGAAATGTTTCATCTTGTTAAAAAGAATATTGGTGAAATTTTCAAGTTGTGTATAATATCGTTGCATAAACCTGAACTTTGTGATTCCCTAAAAAATTAAAAATCCAAGTTAATTTCACAAGTATACTTAAATTTCAACAGAGTTATGCGAATCTGATCTGATTTTGATTAAATTATGAAAGTGTTTATGATGATTATCAAAAAAATCAATTTTTCAAAAACTTTTTTGATTTTTTCCAAAAAAAATTTTTTTTTTCTCAGGAGACTGTTTTAGTATCTAGGCATAACTTTTGATGCTAAACAACTTTTCTTAATAACATTTTGCTGAACCTTTCCAAATAAGGGTACTTTACTCTTGCATGATTTTAATGTTTTTTGACCTACCCTGTATGCTGTTTGACTTGCAACCATTCCAAGTACACTTTATATGATTATTGATGATCCAACAACTTTTGGCAATATTTTTATTTTGATTGTGTAGTTAATAAAAAAAAACCCATAACCCCCCCTTTTACCAGGGAAGTAAAAACAGACCTGGTTTGAGGTTTAAGGCTAATTTCATTGCTACACTCCGTAGCATGCGTTATTATAACCCACAGCTGTGGGATATTATATTTCGATATACTCGTCCAATTAGAATACACACGTAGTCACACAATTGTGGCTTTGTCGAGCACATTATATAAAGACCCATCTCAGCAAAAAAAACTTATCTCCGAACCGATATTCCGGGCCACCAATATTTATGAATCATTACACTGTTGTGCTTTGTCGAGTGTGTCGAGTTACGAGATTTACGTGTATTTATTTATACGGAATAAGTTTTGTTTTCGCAAAAATGCCGAAAAGGAAAAGAGTTTTAGTAGTGATTCTGACGACAGTGAATTGGAAGTGCAAAGAAGAAAATTAAGAAAAAAGTTGGACGATTTGGATAGGAAACAAAGACGGCATAAACATAAAAATGCACGTAAGTTGATTTGGCCTAAAGTCAGCTGGTGATTGTCATCAGTTATGGTTTCGAAATGTATTTTGTTCGAGTAATACCATATTTGACGTAAATTCTACATGTTTTTTGCAATTATTGGTTTCAGACATAGTTCTTTTGACAGTCTGAGTAATGCCATTTTATAGTTATGGTTTCGAAATGTAATTTATTCGAGTAATACCATAAATGTTGCAGAATTTTATTTGTTTTTTGCAATTAATGGTTTCAGACATGATTTCTTTTGACAGTCTGGGTAATGCCATTTTATAGTTATGGTTTTGAAATGTATTTTGTTCGAGTAATACCATATTTGTTGTAGAATTTTACTTGATTTTGCAATTTTTGGTTTCAGACACGATTTCTTTTGACAGTCTGAGTAATGCCATTTTACAGTTATGATTTCGAAATGTATTTCGTTCGAATAATACCATATTGTTGTAAAATTGTACTTGTTTTTTGCAACAATTGGTTTCAGACATCATTCTTTTAACAGTCTGAGTAATGCCATTTCACAGTTGGCTTCATCATACTCATAAGTAGTGAAGTTACAAAAAATAACACCTGATATGTTATTTCCAGGTGGTTCCAGTTCTGACTCAGAAGCCTCTAGTTCAGAAACATCTGGTTCTGCAAATGACCAATCACCTATCAATATGGCTGAAAACTCAAGTTTGCATAATGAGCCTCAAGAACGAGAACAAGACCCTCGAATTTTGGAATTATTGGGAGAAGAACCCACCGGAGGCGAACCATTGTTTGGTGAGGATGTTCATCAAGCTCTTGCAGATCGTTGGACTAAATATATTACCCTGGGAACTGAGAAAGATGAAATAGACGCGATGGGAAAGAAGTATCTTGTTCCTAAAAACATTCCATACCTAAAGGCACCTGTTTTAAATCCTGAACTAGAATCTTCGATGAACGACCAGGGTAAAAAACAGGAAAAAATATGTGTGGGGTTTTTAACATGATTTCAACAAATAGAAAGTACCACGCGGGAACCGCAGCTAATTTAAGTACTACAGTTAAGAAAATTGTAAAAGAAAGTAAGCCAGATGAGTTTCTATGTGGGAAAAATTTTGCGGATAAATTCAGGGAAATTAAAACTCAATTAAAAACAGGCAAGGATATGAAAAATACGTTTTCTGCTCCAAAGAGATTTCCATCAACGTCCAGTAGTGCTTTTCAAAGAAAAGCTTTAAACTACCAGCGCAGTTTTGCAAGAGGAAGGAAAAAGGAGACGGGAAGACCACAGAAGAGGGAACGAGAGTACAGAGAGAACAGACAGTCGTACAAGCCATACAACAAACGGAACAGCTCGAAATAATAGAGGTACATTCTAAACATTACGGGGGCAGATTGAAATTTCATATAGACGCTTGGCGAGTTTTTTCTAAAGACAAGAAAATATTGTCTTGGGTTAGTGGATATAAAATCCCTTTTATTAAAAAACCTGTTCAATCTGGTTACTGGAATAAAAAGCTGCATAAACGAGAATTTGCAGACATAGGACCGGTTATATCAAATTTAGTTTTGAACAATGTTATAAGTGAATGTAAACCTTCAAGAAATCAATTTCTTTCCTCATTTTTTCTTGTTCCTAAATCCGATGGAACGAGTAGATTCATTCTTAACCTTAAACTACTAAATAAGTTCATATGTCCGCCTCATTTTAAATTAGACAATTATAAATCGGTCAAAGATTTAATTACAAAAAATTGTTATATGGCCAAAGTTGATCTGAAGGATGCGTATTATATGGTTCCTATATATGAAAAACATAAGAAATTTCTGCGTTTTAAATTTATCAACAAATTATACCAATTTAATTGTTTGCCTATGGGTTTAGCCACAGCGCCATATATGTTTACCAAACTTCTTAAGCCTGTGTTTCATTATTTTAGGAAACAGGGAATTATATGTATTGTCTATTTAGATGACGTTTTAATAGTGGGAAGTTCTTTTATGGAAGTTAAAGATAATGTCGCTGAAGTCTTACGGATATTTCATGAATTAGGTTTTATTGTAAATGCGAAAAAATCTCGATTAATGCCTTCGCAAATTTGCGAGTATTTAGGATTTATTTATAATAGTAATAATATGACTATGTACATATCTGAAGATAGAAAAAAGTCCATAGTAAAAGATATAGATTCGTTTTCCAGGAAAAACTGTCATAAAATCAGGAGTTTCTCACGAATCATCGGAATTTTAATTTCAATTTGTCCAGCTGTTCAGTACGGCTGGTTTCATACGAAAATTCTTGAACGCGAAAAATATCTAGCTTTAAAGAGATCTGGCGAATCTTATAATTCATTTATGTATCTGTCAAGGACTGCTCATAGTGAACTTGGTTGGTGGAAACAGAAAATAAAACAATCTTTTAATTCTATTCAATGTCAAAAATATTCTTATGAAATCTTTACCGACGCTTCTAAAACTGGATGGGGGGCAGCATATAATGATCAGGTTACTCGAGGGTTTTGGAATAAAAATGAAGCAAAGTTTCACATTAACTATCAAGAATTATTAGCGATTTTTTATGCGCTACAGTGTTTTGCATCTGAAGCGAGGAACTGTAACATTCTTTTGCGAGTTGACAATAAAACAGCTATAGCTTACATTAATAAAATGGGGGGTATCCGTCATCAAATGTTAAATAAACTTACCAGGGAAATATGGAAGTGGTGCGAGGAACGAAAGCTCATTTTATTCGCAAGTTATATCGCTTCAAATGAGAACTTTGTAGCGGATGAACAATCACGAAATTTGTCTATTGAATCGGAATATTCGTTAAATCATGACATATATTTAAAAATTATTTCAAAATTTGGAAAACCGAATATAGATCTCTTCGCATCACGATTAAATGCGAAATGTGATAACTATATTTCCTGGATGCGAGACCCGGGAGCCTTATCTTCAGATGCCTTTACATTAATGTGGGAAAAGTCATTTAAGTTTTATGCCTTTCCACCTTTTCCTTTAATTGGACGCGTTCTAAAGAAAATTATAGAGGACAGGGCAGAAGGAATTCTGGTTGTTCCTTACTGGCCTAATCAATCCTGGTTTTCATTATTTTTAAGACTTTGTATAGTACAGCCAATAATTTTTGAACCGGATAAAAATTTGCTTTTATCACCTTTTAGGACCAACCACCCGTTTTGGAAGAACATCCCCCTAGCGGTAGCGAAATTATCCGGGGATCTTTTTTGAGAAAAGGAATTCCTGAAGATGCTCTTTCTATTATGACTCATTCAATTAGTAAGTCCACCTTGCGACAATATTGTGGAACGCTTAGTAAGTGGTGGTTATATTGTAAAAGAATGTACATACCAGATATTTATGCAGTAAGTGTTGGTAATGTAATTTCTTTTTTACAAGAGATATTTTTAACAAACTGTTCTTATGCAACGTTAAATTCTCATAAATCTGCCTTAGTGTTTATTCTAAATATTTCTAATAGCGACGAGTTGTTACTAAAACGGTTTTTAAAAGGAGTTTTTCGCGAAAGACCTAGTTTTCCCAAATACAATGAAACATGGGATCCATTTATTGTTTTAAATTTTATAAAAGAATGGCATCCTTTAGAAAACTTGTCGTTAGAAAAATTAGTTAAGAAGTTAGTTGTTTTATTAGTATTAGCATCAGGCCAGCGTATTCAAACAATTTCTAAAATTAACTTAGCGAATATTAAAGTTAAGGAGGATGGTGTAGAAATTTATTTCACGGATCTTCTAAAAACATCGAGTAGCAAACGCGCACAACCTGTAATGAAATTTAATTTTTTCGAAACTCATCCAGAATTATGTGTCGCCAAAACTTTAATTAGGTATTTAGACGTATCTAAACAGATTAGGAATAAGGAAAATTATTTAATTTTAACTTACCGTAAACCATTTCATAAAGCTTCATCGCAATCTATAAGTCGCTGGATTAAGAATGTAATGAAATCTAGTGGAATAGATATATCCAAATTTAAAAGCCATAGTACTAGACATGCGTCTACTTCGGCCGCTTATAGAGCAGGCATGAACATTGACTCAATAAAAAATGCAGCTGGATGGACGAAAAAATCAGAAGTTTTTGCAACATTCTATAATCGTCCTCTTGTAACCGAATCTAATTTTGTAGAATATTTAGTATCTAATACTAGATAATGTTTTTTTTTTTGTATTTTATGTATGTATGTTATAAAAATGTTACTAAGCGTTTAATTGTTTGTTAACTTGGTGAATGAAATTAAATGAATGAATTTGTTCTTTTTTTTGTTTTTTCGTAAAAGTAGAAATACATATATAGTTATTTAAATTAAATAAAAATATTTATATTTGAAGCTTTGAACAACTACGTGTGTATTCTAATTGGACGAGTATATCGATATATAATTAATAGAACAAACGACTTACCTGTAGGAAGTTCGTTCTATATTATATGAGATATACTCGTCCAATTAGAAACCCTCCCTTCGTCCCGACCCGTTGAACAAATACAAATATTTTTGAGATAGTGTTCAACAGTGTAATGATTCATAAATATTGGTGGCCCGGAATATCGGTTCGGAGATAAGTTTTTTTTGCTGAGATGGGTCTTTATATAATGTGCTCGACAAAGCCACAATTGTGTGACTAGTGTGTATTCTAATTGGACGAGTATATCTCATATAATATAGAACGAACTTCCTACAGGTAAGTCGCTTGTTCTATTAATTATTTTTTATGCGCAATTGTGCGTAGGAATGGTTTTACTTATTGACCAAGCTATGTAAGAGCGTGTTTACTAATACAGGAGTAGAAAAATAAATTTTTTTACAACGTATGTAATGTTGATATTTCTAAAGTTTGAAAGAAACATATTTTTGACTTTGGTATTTATCCGGATGGAAAGTGATATTTACCTGTCACTTTCCACCTAGATAAATGTCGATATTTATTGGATAACGAAAATCTTTCATTTTTTGCAATTATTTCATTTTTTTTTTCAAACTGTCCGCGGCTTCGCTCAATTGAGGAGGAGTATAAACGATATCTTCTGAATCGCTCATTGTCTTCGAAAACACTTTTTTGATGACAATCTATCAAAAATGCAACTATAGTCGAGTGCGGCCTTATCGTGCGGGTCCAAAGGTCACCAACATTATGAATCAAATCAGAAAACACAGTGAATACCAAAATGTTGTGTGATTCTTTTATCGAGCTATTAAATCTCGAATGGGCTATTTACAAATATATAGGGAGAAAGAAAATAGTTTTTTTATTATATTACGCAATATTATTAAGATAGCCATTTAATATTATTTTATATATTAAATGCCGAGGGACTAAATAAGAAAATTCGCTAAATATGTATTTGGTTAAGATTTTTTGGTTGGCAAAAACTAAAATACAGAAAATGGCAAGCGCCTTAATGAAGTGGGAAGGCGGTTTGAATCAATGGAACAATCAAGAAATGTTCTATTTATACCTCCGCTTAATGAAAGTGAGATTTTTTATCAATCACCAAAAATTATGAGCCCCGCTTGATCTAACAATCTAACCAATTATACAGTGTCAGTTATTTAAATGCAGGCCACCCCTGTGTAAAGAAAACTTGTTTTTTTTTAATTGTGATAACAAAAAAATTTTATTTTGCAAAAATATTATACACTTTTGTTAAAAACACAAGATAATTAGTTATTACTTTCCTCGTGAGATTTTTTCAGATCTTTACGTTTAAGGGCCCCTAGAGGTCGGAAAACATGTCTTTTCAATTCCGTCTGTCTGTAGGTATGTCTGTCCGTCAGTCTGTCTGTTCGCGGGATAGCTAAAAAACTACTTATCCAATTTCTTCAAATTTCAGTCTAAAATTAAGGGCCATGCATGTGAAAATACAGGCTATATATATATATATATATATATATATATATATATATATATATATATATATATATATATATATAGTAAAAAATATTTACTTGTTTTAAACCCGCTTTAAAATTGGTACAAGTATTCTATAATTATTTATTTATTGCCTACAAAATTACAATTGTACTAAAAAAGTAAGCAAAAAAATGGTGTCAAATCTAATAAAAATTTTTTTAAATTAAAATTCACTGGCTAATATCCAGGAGCCAGAGGCAAAAGCTCTGAGAATCGGTATAGGGAATGTACAGAAACTTGTGCATGAAAAAAAGACATAATTTACTTCCGAAGAAGATTAAGAAATGTACACGAAAAAATCTAAAGGCAAAAGACTTAAGTTACAATGCAAAAATGGATATCCATAATGCAATTTATGATTTATAGACGTCAAAGACTAATACAATCCTTCAAAAACTTTTTAATATTATAGACTAAAAAATATCATCATCACTTAAAAAGTCCTCATTTTCTGAGTCGTTCTCAAATGGCGCAATGATCATTGGTGCTATTACGACATTTAGAACTCGTTCTCGATTCCACCAATCCCATAATAATTTCTCCGTATGTTCCATAGATTTCCTCTCAGTACTCCGGCGGCGTAATATAAGTTAATGAATCTTGCCAAACAATTTGCACTTCATCTGATGTAAGACCATCGTTCTCATGTTTTTCGCAGTCGTAAAACCTCATGTCCATTTTCCCGTAATATTTCATCTACGGCATATATTGTTGGTTTTTTAATAGATTTTGCTATTAAAAAAGTTCTAATTTCAGCATATTGGGTAAAGGATTTTGTTTTTGTTTTATTAGCCAGTCATAAATATCACTTTTCATCCAAAATGATTAAATATGGAGCATCTAAATTCGGGATCAGTTGTTCTTTTAACCACCTTTCAGTTCACAACAGTTCACAGTAAACTTGCACCTGGGAGAAATTCTGTTGAAGAACCTGCATGCAAACTGATGAACCGTTTTCCCGCCCGGCATCCCTTTTTTCTCTTGACACTTTTAACAGACTCGTCCTGCCAAGATTTCGAACCACTTCCATTAGAAAATATCCAAGTCTCGTCTAAAAATACCACTTTTCATTGCATATCTTTAAAAACTGGATACGCTGACTTGCTATATGTGGCAACTCGCATAAAAATCTTCGATTACAGTCCTTTTTATATCGAAAACCCAACATTTTTATTAATTTTGACAACGATTTTAGTCCAAGTTCCAATATGCCTCGATTTTTTAAAGCTTCTTTTAAAACTTGAAGGATTATATTAGTTTTTGATGTGTATAAATCGTAAATTGCATTACGAACATCCATTTTTACATTACATTGTCACTTAAGTCTTTTGTCTTTTGCTTTGTTCGTGTTCATTTCTTAATCTTTTTCGGTAGTAAATTATGCTTTTTTTCATGCACAATTTTCTGCACAGTCTTTATAACGATTCCTAGAGATATTGGTCGGTTAATTTTCATTTTCGTAATATTTTATTAGATTTAATACCATTTTTTCGTTTGTCGATGCAAAAAACCCGAAAATTGTTTTCTATTATTCATTTTGTCACTACCTTGTCAACCTGACTTTGAAGTGACATCGCTCAAAGATTTTTGCAACTGCTGGTATTTATATGTTTATCCTCTTTTTTCAAATGAAAATATCATATGTCTACCTAATTCATGTTCCGAATTTTAAGCCGGGGATATGATTACCCGTAATATAAAAAAAACAAACTTAAAAAGTTTGTCGTTGATAAATCGTATGACCCGCACGATAACACTGCTCTATCAGCCCTTTCTTTGCGTCAGTTTCATCAGATGTGTATGTTTTATTGGCCCTATTAAAATGTAAGAAATGTTTAGTACGCTATTGGCTTGGCACATATATTATTTATGTTTAATAATCAATTTCAACATTAAAACAATACCACATGGAATATTATTAAGATTGATTGTAATTAAAATGACTATGTATAAGCTTGAAAAATCATAATAGCAATGGGACACGCACACCATGAAACTATTTGAATGCTAATGCGTAAAAATGTATAATTACTATAGAAGTGTCTATCTATTACCGTACGTTATTGCTGTGATGTGCAATATAATACATATTTAGTAACATTTGTTGTTGTTGAAAAGTGCATTCTTTAAGGTAATGCAAGTTTTTTAAAAGTATGTAATGGCTCATGAGCAGATTAGATTGTGCAATGCGAAATCATATATAACTTGTCTGAAGCTAAACTGACTCTAAATGTGTCTATATAAAAATTGTTCTATATGTCTCTAACGAAGTCATCATTCCACCTTTATTTTAAAATTATAAAAGCAATTATTGAACAGAACTAGCTTAACTTACTTAATGAAAATCCGTTTTAACTAAGTTAACAAAAACTGATTTTGAAAATTTACATTTTTGCTTCTTTGAGCCGTCATAGCACCTGAACAAGGCAAAATTACTTTTACATTCCTATCTTAGTTTTTGATAAGCTATCTTATGATGCCAGTCAAACAAAAAAACGGAAATTATTTTGCTACTTATTTAATTAAATATATTCATAAAAATGTGGAATGTGAAAGTTATTTTGCTCTAGGCCCAACCGTTCAGGTGCTATAACGGCTCAAAGAAACAAAAATGTCAACTTTCAAACATCAATAAATCAAAAACAGTTCAAGATAGACATATAGTACAATTAAAAAACACCGGTAATTGACCATAGAATCCAAAAATATAATAATATATATATGGTGTTCGTTTTAAGAAAAGCAACATCCTTGGCGTAAGTCCTTTGTTTCTCAATCAATTGTTTTTTTGCTACGATTTTAAAATTCTCCGAGCTAAAATTCATCGATTGGCTATTTTGAACTTCTTGAGAAATACAGGGAAAATCAAAAAAATACCGATTTTTGTCCTCAGTGGAAGACTCTGTACATATGACCCAACAATCTGAATCCTAAAGACTCATATTAAAATTACCACACTCTAAAAAATGTAGAAGGCGCAGGCAAAATTCGTAATAACATTGAACATGAATGAAATGAAAATTGAATTTTATTTATTTGTTTTTAGTAGGTAACCTTTAACATTTTTCCTAATCATATAAACAGATTACAGTGTAGCTAACGGCGCAGGTTCTTCAATTCTACGTACATTTATAGATACATGTCGCATAACAGTCTGGATGACGGCTACGTTAATTTCTCGCATTTTTTGAAAAATCCTTCTGCGCAATTGTATTTCATTTCCACTTCCTACCTATTGTTATAGACTTTTCTACTCAGTAGAGCCCAAAATTCCTCAATCGGACTTGCTTGGAAGACGATGAAGAGATCTTTTGGTACAAAGGAAATGTTGTTGGCTTGCAACCACTCTCGAGATTCCCTGGCTTAATGACAAGAAGCTAAGTCAATTTATCTAAATTGTTCCCATTTTGTTCATGAAAATTACATAGAAAAAGCATATAATTATTTTTTCTACATCCGAAATAAAAAAAAGTTAGGACGTTTTCTTTTAGTCATTGGTTTAGATCAAAGTTATTACTACTAAGATTCAAAAGGGGGATCTTTTGTTAGTCATTGGTTGAATCAGATTAAGGGAACTGTGCTGTAGTAGATAATATTTTAAACATTTGTCCGTTTGAAGTTATTAGTGTCTATTAACTTCTAAGCCTTTAGTTCTATAAAAAGTTACAAAAAGAATACAATTTAACATTCTGTTTTTAATCTGTTTTATTTATAATCATTTCATTAACATTTTCTTTTATTATTATTGAAGCTGTATTTATTTTTTGTGGGTCATCAGTTTATTTTCATTCTTTCTTAGATATCCCATATTGATATTTCTAAAAGGTATCAACCTTAATTTAATTAATTAATGTATTAAAGATTCCTTGTGTTATCATTTATGCCACTCCACCGTTAACCTTACTAGTGTATGCTACTGCATCTGCAATTTCATTTCAAAATGTCAGCTCGAAGGCATATCAGTATTTAAAAAGAAATAGCTATCCGTTGCCAGCCTTAAGTACCCTTCGGTGGGTAATTCTTAAGTTGACATGATTTTCACTTTTAATAAAATGTTTTCGACACCTAGTTATATATATTATATACTTTAATTAGATATACTTTTGTACCGTGTAGTGTTAACTACTCAAAAATAATTTCAACTCAAGAAAATGCTTAACCTGACATCAAAGTCCATTAGTTAAAGTGATAAGTACTGAGTGTAGGTTTCTTAAAGTCGCATGTATTTCCAACCTCAGATCGTGACACAAATTAGAAATGTGATGTGTACAAAAAAAAACAATTCTGTATGCAATCTTTTGATGATATTTTTTAAAAGTAAAATAAAGTTAACCTAACCCATTTTCAATTATTTTTAACGTTTACTTTAATGAGGTAATTGTCATAGTTCCTATAAATCTAGTAAAAATAATACTTTAAATAATAAATTTAGGTTTGTCTAATTAAAAAATGTTTTAGTCTTAAATCTAAAAGGTTAGTACACCTAATCATTATAATAAGATATCCTTAATCACTAAAATACAACACAGATACACCGTAGCAGTGGTTTTACAAACCTCATCTACTCTATCTCAATTCGGCTATGTATCTATAACATCTGACTTTAACACACCAGAAGTAAACAAGCTTTTGGGTGACTTGAAAAATATCAGCATTAAAAAAAACTTCTTACACATAAGGGATCAAGTGTGTCCAATAATGATATTCTGTCGATTCACTATTAGTTACAAAATGTACACTTTTACTTAAAAAATTACCATTTTACTGCCCAAGTTAAACAAGTATATTCTACTGTGTAAATGTTTTCTACAGAATTTTACATAGAACTGGAATAAAGTTCACTAAATGCTTATGGAAAGTACATTTTTTAAACCGCCCTATTTTTACTCATTTTCTTTACCTATAACTTAACTTAACTTAACGTGTGGTTTACAAACTTCCTGGAATGATATACATAGATAGAGGCCTTGAGGTAGGCTACAGATAGTAGAAACAAGGAAAAAAAGCTGATACTGGAAAACTCCTATATTGTCAGATACACAACTAAAAACGACATTTTAGCTATTTATCTTAATTAATTAAATGCATACCATGCAATGTAAACTAAATACAGTTTTAGTTAATACCACGTAACACACAATTGGCAGAGACATAATATTAGTTTATTTCTACTATGGTAATGCCAGTAATCTAACTTAGTTTTAATATGTAGTTACAAGCATATATCAACATTTTCACTTTAGGTATATCGTCTTTAAACATAATTAAGTTTGTGCAGTCAGTTCTAGAATTTCATCAAGTTCTTCTATACAGTAGCTAAACACTTCCTAGTTTATAGAATACAAATGCACACAGAAGACTCAAAGTAGGACTCTTAAATTTTCTTTTTATGGTAATTGGAGGTTTTTGTCTTATTTACTTCTGCCTAGAAGTTCCTTCTGAATGAGGGGTAGGCTCGAGGATAGGTAACTGTTAGACGTTTTCAGTTATATTTTTTTCTTTTGGTAATTTCCAACATGAAATGTATGTTGTTTGTTATTTGTAGTGTATTCATTAGTCAGCATCCATATGTATCAACTAAAACAAAAATATCTAGTTAGGTACAGGGTGTTCCAGCGACGACTGAACAGGGACCTATTTTCGACCTTCCTTGTATTTTGGAAAAATTCAAAATAGCCAATCGATGTATTTTTTCTTGTAGAATCCAAAAATGTCATCGAAAAAATATTTGAACCAGAAACAAAAGAGTTACGCTATGCATCAGGTGTTTTTTAAATGGAATGTATCGTTTTTTATACGATTTTTGGAAAGAGTGATTTTTTTTATGTCCGTTCTGATTAAAAGATTTGATTTTGCGATAGCTGTTTATATTACATTTTAATGTTTTACAAACTAAAATTTTAGCTTCACCTGTTTAAAATATACGATAGGTTGGTATAGGTGATCAAGGTAAAATGACGTTTGAATGCTTTGTCAATAAAAATTGACATTATTTTAATTATTGTCGAAGTCTTCACCTAAAAAATATATATTTGACTCTGATCGAAATGAAATACTCTTTGGACGAGCGACTACAGATTGTTATGCTATTTTACAAGTGCCAAGAAAATGCAAGAGAAGCAAGAAGAAGATTTATTGCAAATTTTCATAGAAATATATCCATCAATACAATTCTAAGGATAAAAAACCTATTTGAGAAAAATAAAACTTTACATGATAGAAAAAGAAATTCAATAAAAAATAATTATTAAATAATAAAATAAAACTACTAATAACATAAGTTTTCAATGTGACCGCCGTTTTTCTCGAAACAACATCGATAACCCCTTTGTAGCCTTTCTAAACTTGCTGTTACAATATGATTTTCCTGGTTTAGGCGGTTTATTTCATCGACAATTTTTCCCATGATCTCTTGAATATTTTCGTTTCGTTGTCTGTATACGACGTTCTTCAAATGGCCCCAAAGAAATGTATCCAAAACTGAGAGGTCGGGGCTATTGGGCGGCCAAGCATATGTTCCATTTCGCCCTATCCATTCGCTATATGGCGCCGATTTAAAAATTGAACCACATCATGCACGGCATGAGGAGGCGCCCCATCATGTTGCCAAATTAAATTCTGATATTCTGCCAATGGTAAGTCTTCCAAAAAATTTACAATTTCGTTTTCTAAAAACTCATAATATCTGTACCCATTTAAAGTCCCGTTAAAAAATATTGGTCCCAAAATTTTATTGTTTTTTATCCCACACCAAACATGAATAGAATTCCTCCCTTGAAATTTAATAGTCTGGAACTTTTTTGGATTTTCAACGGCCCAGTGGTGACTATTATGTCTGTTGAATACTCCCGATGTTGTGAAAGTAGCTTCGTCGGTCCACACAATATTTTTGAATAAATCAGGGTCTTCGTTTTCTTGCCGAATTACCATTTGAGAAACAAATTGGAAGCAAAGTTCTTTTTGTGCCGGTGTTAGGTGCTGAAGTGGAAGGATACGAAAAGGCCTAAATGTATGAATTTTCAGAGTCCTGTGAACAGTCCCTCGGGTAACTCTTCTGCGCCTTACACCGCCACCGTACTGAACTTCCCGAACTGCATCCGAAATAGATTTGGTTGGATTAACTTGAAAATAATTTATAATGGCCTGGTCTCGATTTCTTCTTCTTTGTATATTTCTTTTTCTATCATGTAAAGTTTTATTTTCCTCAAATAGGTTTTTTATCCTTAGAATTGTATTGATGGATATATTTCTATGAAAATTTGCAATAAATCTTCTTCTTGCTTCTCTTGCATTTTCTTGGCACTTGTAAAATAGCATAACAATCTGTAGTCTCTCGTCCAAAGAGTATTTCATTTCGATCAGTGTCAAATATATATTTTTTAGGTGAAGACTTCGACAATAATTAAAATAATGTCAATTTTTATTGACAAAGCATTCAAACGTCATTTTACCTTGATCGCCTATACCAACCTATCGTATATTTTAAACAGGTGAAGCTAAAATTTTAGTTTGTAAAACATTAAAATGTAATATAAACAGCTATCGCAAAATCAAATCTTTTAATCAGAACGGACATAAAAAATCACTCTTTCCAAAAATCGTATAAAAAACGATACATTCCATTTAAAAAACACCTGATGCATAGCGTAACTCTTTTGTTTCTGGTTCAAATATTTTTTCGATGACATTTTTGGATTCTACAAGAAAAAATACATCGATTGGCTATTTTGAATTTTTCCAAAATACAAGGAAGGTCGAAAATAGGTCCCTGTTCAGTCCTCGCTGGAACACCCTGTACATATAAAAACTATTGGAACATATATAATATGTATGCTTAAATAATAGAGTAATTTCGGGTAATATGGAATAGTATGGCTAATATGGAATAGCTCTTTAATTTCTTGTAGGTGGCTACATCTACATTTTTAAGGCCACACTAATTTCAATATAACCCTAAACGAAAAATAACGTCAACAGGTTTCAACAGTTGCCATTCTGGTGCATGCAAAACGCCATACTTTATTATTCGTTTATGCAAAATTTTGTAGAATAGATCTTCAAGTTTCTGCAGTGCTGTTATTTTTCAAAATTATTGTTTATTCTGTCAGGTAAGTCTATCCTAATGTTAAAACTAATTTTTGATGGGGTTGTGAGAAAATTATTTTTCAAAACAAATGGTTAGCGTGTATTTTTTTTTGTAACAGGTGTTTCGGGTATTATGGAATATTCCATATTATCCTCATATTGGGGTATCCCATATTACCCGATGGTTTTAGTTAAAGTTCTAAAGTGTAATTTTTTTTTGTAGGCATTATGTCTGCAAAAAAAAGAAAACAATGGGATTCTGACAATATGCAAAAAGCCATAGAAGCGGTTAAGAGCAACAGTTTAGGCTATTTGTCTGCTGCAAAATGTTATAATGTCCCTCGTGCTACACTTCACCGTTTGTGTAAGAAGGAGGGTTCTCCTGACACAGTTTGTAAAACTACTTTGGGCAGGAAACCAGTGTTGCCACCGGAATTGGAAAAAGAACTTGTAGAATATTTGTTGCTTATGGATCAGAAGTATTTTGGTTTAACTCGAAACGATTTAAGATCTATGGCTTTTCAGCTGGCTCGCCGTAACAATCTGGCACATCCGTTTTCATTATTATGCGAGTCCGCCGGAAAAGATTGGCTATACTCTTTTATGAAAAGACATAAAAATAAATTAAGTTTTCGAAAACCAACTGGAACTTCTTTGAATAGAGCTCTTGGTTTCAACAAGGAAAGTGTCAACGAGTTTTTTGACCTTCTTGAACAAGTTATGGAAGAAAATAATTATCCCGCTGATAGAATTTACAACGTTGATGAAACGGGACTATGCATTGTACAATCAAAATGTCCCGTGGTTATTTCAAAGAAGGGCAAACGACAAGTGGGTGCACTAACATCGGCTGAGCGAGGCTCTTTAGTGACAGCAGTTTTATGTATGAATGCTGCAGGTGGGTTCGTGCCACCCATGATTATTTTCCCTCGTCAAAATGCAAGTGAGCAGCTGAAGAAGGGAGCTCCTCCAGGAACGCTATTTGCCTTTCACCCTTCAGGATGGATACAAACCGACTTATTTACTAAGTGGTTCCAACATTTCTTGGAAAAAGTAAAACCCAGCGAAGGTAATCCAGTTCTTCTTATATTAGATGGCCATCACACTCATACGAGAAATTTGGATGTGGTTATAAAAGCTCGAGAGAGTTTTATAACGATTTTATGCTTGCCACCGCATACTTCCCACAAAATGCAGCCACTCGATAAAACCGTTATGGGTGCCCTAAAAACGTTTTACAATGAGGAAATCAGAATCTTTATGCGTGACCATAATAGAGCCGTGACACATTATGATATGAGCGAGCTATTTGGAAGGGCCTTTTTAAAAATCCAGACTGCAGAAAGATCAATAAAAGGATTTAGCACAACTGGGATATATCCGATTCGCCGGGATATTTTTTCTGACGAAAAATTTCTTCACGAAGCCCAAAAACACCATGGCGCACATCATGTAACAGGAGATTCGTCTGTAAAGGAGGGACCAGACTTCGATTTACAACCAAGTATTCTTCCCAAGGATATCGAGCCCATACCAGAACTTAAAAAGAAAATTGGCACTAGGAGAAGAAAACCTGCTCGGGCAAAGGTGATTACCTCAACACCCAATAAGGACGAATTAGAGGAATCTATGAGCACATCGCGTGATAAAGTTAAAAGAAATATTGTTGATAAAGCTGGTCCTAGTTCCTGTTCTATCAAGGAAAAGCGAAAAATAATCAAGAAAACTGGTCCAAGTTCCCGTTCTGTCAGAAAGAAGCAGAATTTACCATCAACTTTATCACCCGCATCATCTGATGATGATTTACTCTTATCATCCCTAGTTAGCCAGAAAGAGGTTGATTTGGAAACCTCCTCTGATGATGATATACCACTATCATCTTTTGTCAGAAAAAAGTCGGCCGGTGATGACACAGAGTGTATTTTTTGTCAAGAACAGTTCGCAACTAGCAAGAGCAGAGAGATATGGGTGCAATATGCAATTTGCAACGGCTGGGCGCATGAAGCGTGCTCACTTATGGAAGCTGATGTGTTTGTATGCGACTTTTGCAAATAATTAATTATATGATTAGTTGTTTTTTTATAAAAATGTATACGTTTAAGAATTAAAATCATGTTCGTTTAGTTTTCTTTAATATTTACCCTATCCCATATTACGCCATATGCTAATCCCATATTACCCTCCACTTTTATTTGACCGATAGAAATGACTAATTCTTAATTTTCCTTCCTTAATCAGAATGTTTTTTTTTCTATTCAAAAATGGTTATAAAGTACTTATAAGAAATACCCCAAAGATTTTATTTTCATAGTTGAGAATAAAAACTGTATTATTTTTTCAGTTATGTGAAAAAAAATAAATGGTATTCCATATTACCCGAACTTACTCTAATATAATCTACATAATAACAAAAAATGTGTTTTATTTACTACCTATTGTGTTATGTAAGGCCTCAGGGGTCTGGTTTCAGTATTTGTCAAAGTAATTACTCAAATACTTACGAATATTAAGTAACATATTCAGCTACACATAGGATATTTTACTTACTATACCATTTGAAACCAAACTTGTTTTTTAAAATACTTGAGTTTAATATGTATAGCTTGTACTAGTCCAAATAAAAATATTTCTGCATTCTGTCTTGAATTGTTTTACATCAGTTTAATGACTATTTGTGTTTTTACATACATCATCTAGTTTTTTTGGAATTTTTTGAAGTGAACAGTTTGGTATGCTAATCGTAACGAACTACATAATTTTCTCATTATATAGGGGAGACCGGGGCTAGTTGGCGCACATTTCACTTTTAAATTTTTTACAAAGTTTGAGATAATTAAAAATTTTTTTTTTGCGTATTCTGATAGTATAGAGCCTTGTCTACAACATTTCTATCTTAATTAATGAGTTTGCTTACTGAATGTGTTTAAAAATACATCCATCATTGCATACGTTAGCTGCGCCAATTCACCCCGTAGTTGGGGTTAATTGGCGCATCATGCGGGGTAAATTGGCGCATTATCAAAATATAGTAAAAAATCGAAATTGAGAACTAAAATTATAATTTATTTGAAATGGTAACTTGAACAAGCTGTCAAAGCATCTTATCAAGATGTTAAACAAAACAAAACACAACATTATATACCTAAAAACAAAAACAATTTGAATAATAAGACGCAACAAAACTAAAACTTAAGTAGAAATTAAGAAACATTAAGGAAAGATTATAAATCGTCATCAGAATCACAATTGATACACTGGTAAAATAAAATATTTTCAGGAGAAGCGCAGATCTCGTGAGCCCATCTTGAACAGGCAGTGCATCGTATCCATTTTTCCTTCGGCTTGCTATGTTTAAAGTCTTCTCCACACATTAAACAAAAGCAATAATCTGAATCATCCTCTTCTTCAATCTTGTTATTTTTCTTAACCTTATTCTTTTTCTTATTTAAAGACTTTTTTGTTTCCAGAGTTAAGTTTCTTTTTATGTTTTTAGTGCTCACCTTCTTGTTACGTTGTTCTTCCTCAAGTGCCTCTTTTTCTGGAGTATCGGTTATAATTGCTGATTTTCTTTTTCGGTGAGACGTGGCTCTAGCAGAGGTGTCTTCAGATAACTGAACTCTGGGTAGAGGTCTAATTTTTTCTAAAATATCAGTTTTCAAATCCGGTGGTTTTAAAATAATGTTTTGAATAATTTTAAGTTTCTTTGGACTATCGCGTTTCATCTTCAATCGTTCAATCTTTTTGTTTGTCACATTAGGTTGTTCTAAGCTTACATTTTCTGTGGTGTTTTTGATGGCTATAGACATTGGCTTATCCAAAGAGTATCCGGCCATAAATTCAGATTCATCAAATACATCTTTGCTAAATGGGCTTATGCCGCTTACTTTAAAGCCAGCCATTATGTTTTTAGGGCTTATTGCCTGCGGCCAAGCCTCTTTAACAATTCCTGGAATGTCGTAAATTGTCATACTTTTACCCGGATTGTTGGTGATCCATGCATCAGAAGCAGAATTAAGATATTTTTTAAAGGGGCCAAACACCCCTCTGTCTAAGGGCTGAAGTTTGTGAGAGGTATGAGGCGGGAATGTCAACATTGTTATTCCATTGTCTTTATATAAATTTAATGCCGCAATGGATAAATGAGAGCTATGGTTATCTAGCAGCAATAAGACCGGCTTGTCTTTTGAACACTTTGTAAACTTAATAAAGTGATTTATAAAGTCTACGAAGTTGGGTTCTTTCATCCACCCTGAAGGGTTACAGCAGCCTGCACTTCCAATGGGAGCGTTATTTAAAAAATATTCTCTGTAGTTCACCCTGGGGAATATAAATAAGGGTGGGATACTGTTTCCCTGCGCAGAAACAGCCGCAGCCAACGTTACCAATGTGCCACGCTCCTGCGAAGTTATTCTTCCGATTTGCTTGTAGCCTTTTCGTGCAACAACCTCTTGTTTGGCTTTTGCGTAGTCGTAACCCCGGTCTCGTCCATATTCCACACATCTGCAGCACCTATTCCTAATCGATCGAGAACTATTTTTAAATTGTCAAAAAAGGCTGAGACAGTATTCTTATTAAAATTTACACAACGAGCAATACTAGTGGCTTCAGGGCAACGAATTGATAGTGCAGAGTTCCTTTTAAGATAAGCGGAAAACCAATCCGGTCCTGCTATTTTATTTTTATGCCAGGAAGGGGGACAGTTAATACGTAATTCTGTTGCGTAATCATAGGCTAGCTTTTTGACGTCCTTAACTGATAATCCGTGATAAATGTCAGATGATTTTGTAATGTAGTTTTCTTGCTGTTCTTGTTCTGTTGAAAATACTTTGCGATTTTTGACATATCCAACTTGTATCTGTTGAGCATTATTGTTAGTTTCGAGTTCAGCTACACTAGTTTTGGCGCAAAATCGGATAAGCGATCTCGAAGGCATCCCGAAATCTTTGGCAACGCTTCTTCTAAAGCGTCCATTGAGCAAAACCTAAAAAATCATTTAACTGATTTACTTATTGTTTATAAACATTAATGTTGTAAAGTGTGTACCTCTTTGGCTGCTCTTATCATCACCTCATTAGAATATTTGGCACGTTCCGTTTTTCTTTTATAATTTCTCATTGGTAAACTAAAACAAATAAGGGATTATTCTAACAATCTGGCAACGGGGCAAGCTGGCGCAGCGCCAACCTGCCCCATTTGTTTTGAGACAAGCTGCCCCAAACCACGCCTTTATTTATTTCGCGCCAAAAATGCATAACCTCAAAAGATTTTGTGAATGTAAATATGGTATATAATTCTACATAAATTGTAGTTTAATTTGCAATATTTATTGTTTAGCTGGCTCTACTTACCTTTATGATACAAACAAGATTTTAAAACATATACAAGTTACTCAAATGATTAAAAAATAAACACCGTGACGTGGCACTCGTACCGCATGAGATACAGACGCGAACTCTCGTATGTAATGTTGATTATGCGCAACAAGTGTAAAGGGCCCAAACAGCGTTGCCAATGTTTATGATAAAGTGGTGAAAACTACGTTGCGCCAACTAACCCGTGCGCCAACTAGCCCCGGTCTCCCCTATGTATCACTAGAAAATTAAATAATACATACCTGCACTTCAAACGATATATATAAGTTTATTCCAATAAACAACCTAACGATCTGCCACTATCATACGTCCACAATTCGACGAAAACACACAAATACGTATGAAAAAAAATCAGAAATATATTTTAACATCTACTTGTCAAATTAACGTTCGCTCATAACCACAAAAAACAAAACTGATAAAAAAGGTCTGGGGTGATTTTATAATTAACAGCTCTTTAAGCGACAGACATATTTCCGTCTCTGTTTTCGCTGTAATCATAAAACAAGACAGAATTATGACCGATACATGAATTCCGTTAACAAGGTTTAGCAAAGGTGTACTGTAATGTTTTGAGGCCTTTACGCAATAAAAACATGGCTAACCTGTCATTTTAATCGTCCCTGGTTTCGCCTCACAATATACGTCAGCAAAACTTGCTCTTAGGCACACCTTGTTTTCTTCCCACCATGAGTCATGCCAGAACATTATTATTACATTATGATTATTGTGATGTATTGTGATTGTGATGTTCTTTATAGTACGCAACAATTTCGGCAAACATCTTTGTGTATAAACATTTGCAGTCACCGCCTCTCCCCTAACATGTCCCACATAAGGTTCCGATACACCAGCTGAGGAAATAGCGCACCATACAAGAATTTTGCAGCAAATTTAGCTTTTGCTTTGTATTGGTGGTCCCCGTGGTCCGGGGCGGTATTAAAATTGTCGGTATAAAAACCATTATTACTTTTTATTTCGGAATTAGAAAAGGTAAAATATTTTTCATCATCCATAATCACCACCTGATATTTGAAAAGTGACGCAGCCTTAACGCTCGGTAACACCGCGGAATTCGATCTAATTGTGCGGCTGAGTATTTCGGGAATTTTCTTCTGTTTCTAAAAGTCAACCCATTTCTCTTCATTTCATGGCTAGCTGTCATATGCGAGACAGGAAACTGCCTTCACAATCTTCTTGTAGACACACCAACACGTTATCTTGCATTCTGTTTAAGCCTTTCTGTTAAGGCGAATTAATATTAAAGGTAAATTTAATATTCATCTCATCCTTAAATCAGTTGTACTTATATCAACTTCGTACTCAATGGGAAAGTTGTCTTGTGAGCGGCAACACCGCGCCCAATTGTTCTGTGAACTCTAAAAAGATAACCCTTGACCGGTCAGAGTAGTGATGTAAATATTCGGATTATTTAGAGAATCGGATCATACGGAATCGAATTACCAGAATACTCGGATTAATCTAATATAATAATAAGTGTTTAGGCAGTTCCAATTTTTATTTTTGTGCTTCCGAATCGGCAGCTGCGGAACTGAAATCGAATGACATCGGCGGGTGCTGAACTGCTGACTCCACGAATGCACAATGCGATGTCAAACGTCGAAATTCGAAGTAGGAATTAGAGTAAAGAAAGAATTAGTAATCCATGCTGTGAGTAGGGTCAATGTGTGAGAATTAATAATTAATGTAACATGTAATTAACATACCAGAAGCCGATATCTCAATATCAACTTAAGGTGCAGAATAATAAATAATACAAATTTAACCATAAAAGAAAGATATGCGGAAGAGGGTTTTAATTTTAAGATAATGCTGAAAAACCTGTCTGCTCTAAGTAACAACCTAAAACTTACACGCAGATCCTCGGCCCCCGCTTCAGGTTTAAATTTTATTATTAATAATCCGAATTTAAAAATCTTCCGAATTCGAAATCAACGTGTTGCCAATGTTCCTATCCCATATTTATTCGGATTCAGCCACCGGCATCGGCCAGTTGCTACCGAACCCCCGAACGAATTTTTCATTCGAAATGCGAATGCAAATTGTACTGCCGTGCTTACTCTGCTGGCATCATAATCGGCAGTAGCTGGGCTGTTACTTAACCGCATAATTATTCCGCATCCGTATTCCGAATTAATTTTAAATACTCGGATGATTCCGAGTATCTCAATACTCGGATTCAACGAGTATTTTAAATCGAATCATTACATCACTAGGTCAGAGTCAGGAGATTTCAGTCCTGCACGGCTGCGCGAAGTATTTAGATCGGGGTTGCGCAGCTCCGTCGTTTTCACCGTCGATCTCGCTACTAATAAATAACATTTTTTACGTCGCATCGCCCCTAAGCCTTTTATTCTGTGTTTAATGTTGAGAGACTTTCAGTAGTGAATTTTATTCATTAAATCATATAATTAATAATTGTTTTTCCTTTTTGGTACAGGCCTCTGCAAACTAAAACCAGTTTCAACAATCAAGTGTACGCAACGCCCGCAAAAGCTGAACCGGGAAAGCGGGTTGTATTTATAAACAACAGTTTATTTTACACTTTCTACGCTTGCCTCTGACAACTTACTTACTTACCACTTTTTGATAAATTTAAACAAAGAATTTCGTCCTCACATTCAATTATTGTCCGATAAATAAAAATCCGAAACATCTTAACAATAGTCGCTTTTGGCATTCGGCCAATTAAATTCTAAATACTCTTTCGGAGTTCAATTTTGTAAGCCATGGTGCAAAATTATTTTGACAACAACTGTCAACGCTCAAGTCAGCAAGGCCCCCATGATGCAATCACCAGCAATGGTTAAACCGCGTTTATCTCCAAGGCATTAACGAAATTTGTCCGAAAACTTTTGTTTTTACATATGTTAATGTATTTTTTGAAACTCCGAAAAATCGGGGAATCTTTGAACTTGGTTCCAATTTCTTCTTCTCTAGGTCCGGCAAATCCAATGCGTTGCTTTGGTTGCAGATTTACCCCTCAATTTTCTTAGTTGGTTGTGTTTGTATTGTCCGGCCGCTGTCATCTTTATAGTAATGTTGTGTAAAAAGACAGATTACTTTTCATAGATTTTTTACCTATAGTTTTCAGATTTTAGGTAATTATTACAAAATTTAATATTAAGCTTTAAATTGTAAAATTTTATCATTTGTTGACAAATTAAGAACAGTTTTTCTGATTTCTATATCACGAGAGAAACAAAACGAGACGAAACAACACGAAAAAGGGAGCGAAAGAAGGGCATTCTCGGTGAAACGAAAGGACACGTGTCTCTCGTGTTACGAGACGAGACAAGACAAAGGCTTCTCTTGTCTCGTCTCGCTTCGCGTTATCACTAGTTCTTGATATTATTTTGGGATGTCATTATCTACACTAGACTGGAATGGTTCTTGAAGCAATTGCGAAGTTGTTTTCTTAGAGATACATAACATTTTAATACCGCATTCAAAACTTCCCTTGTTGTTTCGTCGTCAGTTGCCCGTAAATCATTTGTCCTTACTGGAAATTGATTTTGTTCAAGGCGGACATAAATGGCTTCAAGCGTCGATGCTAATCTAAGGTGTATCCAAGAAGAGTACAACTCTCGATCTGGACAATTCGATCAGCATTTTTGGTAAAAATAGAGTATTTTTTTACTATGTGATTGTTGAGCGTGATTGTTGAGGTAGCCTGTTAATTAGGGATTCCATTCGGAAAAAATACTAGCCAACACTAATCCGTTATTTAAAAAAGTCATCTAGGTGAAATCTTCACCGATTTTTTTTTCAATAGTCCGGTCGATGACATAGATTGAGTGTTGTTTACAAAGAAGGTCAAGAGCTGGCGTAATACACAAGAAAGATTAGTTATATAAAATATTACACTGATGAAATAGAGCACATATTTTTGTAAACAGAGAAACTGAAAACGTACTGTAAGTTTACGGCAGATTATCACGGCACCTTTCCTTTTTATATTTTAAATCATATTTACTAATCACGCTATGCATCGATACACATATTTTTACTTAGGATCAAATGTAATTAAAACTAAGCCGATGTATGTTTTGCGGATTCCAAAAAGAGTTTATTTCCGGCAGTCTATCAATTAATTATTGACATTAGGTAAGATGTTTTTAGACCAACATTTCTGTACCCAAATCAATGATTTTTTTACAATAATTACTCATCTTATACTTTTAGTACTTTGATTCAAAAAATCAGATCTATATGTTCATAATCAAATGTTGAAGCTTTAAACGTCTTAAACATATAGCATCATACAATAATCATATAAGAAAAAAATCAAAAGAGGATAGATCTATGTTGAGCCTTCTCAAAAATTAAATGATGAGTTTCTGCGGACCAGTTTCTTTGTATTATAGCGATTGAAATTTCCCGCATCAGATAACGAGCCTGCCAAAAGATTCATCAGTACGGATTTCTTGTGGCATTGCCGGGGTGTAGATGTTGAACTTTACAATTTTTTTTTGAGCATCAGACTTGGATACACCAGTTGCTTACTCTATTTGCTTGCAAGAAGATGAAGGCTTTACTTCTATATAAACCAATACTTGCGTTCTCTCTGGATATCTAATATGAACCAAAAACGACTCCTCATATATGATTCTAACCCTAACGCTAAAAATGCGCTACCTTTGTAAATACAATTCCGAAGCTTCTTGGGGATTTTCATTACATTATATGAAACAAACCAAAATAATAATACTTTTCATAATTTTTATATACTTCTATTCTTATGAAAAAAATAATCTAATTGTAGTACATAGTTAAATAGAAACACCAAAACAACAAAAGTATTTCATTAATAATCAAAATCTGACAAAACCGCAAAGTTTTTGACAATCGTTTTTTGTTCCAAACAAATAGGCTAATACCTAATAATTGGATACAAAAGAAAATTTTAGAAAATCTTGAATATTGAGCTTGTAAAATATTCTTCTATGAAGTATTGAACTAATCTTAATTAATATAAAGAATAAATAAGTAAGCAAAAGCGCAAAAGTGCCAAAAATGGGATTCCATAATTTTAAAAAATCATTAAATTTCGTTTACAAGGAACTTCCCTAGTTATGGGTTTTTTCTTTTATTAGAACCAGTGAAATGTGACCCAGTTAACAGTTTAGTTCTGCCCATATTTATGATATATATATATATATATATATATATATATATATATATATATATATATATATATACAGTGTGTATCAGCCAAATGGAATAAATTCGATAATAAATAAATGGGGGCGTGTTCGGAAAAACGCTTGGACCCGTCGATTGGTATTTTTAGTTGCTCATTTTCTCCAATAAAAACTTTTTATACAGGGTGTGTCCTGTAACAGTGGTCAATGCCAACTTTCTTATTTCAAATGCAACACCCCGGATATTATTTAATTTTTGGATTCTTTAGGAGATTCTAAATATATTTTATGTTATGTAATATTATTTTGGCAGAAAGCAGAACTTTTTATAAAAAGTAATTTTTTTCCGTAAAACTACTAATAAGAAAGTTTCCCATATGTAGAGAATTTAAGTAGACACACTGATACACACATATACAGTGTGTATCAGCCAAATGGAATAAATTCGATAATAAATAAATGGGGGCGTGTTCGGAAAAACGCTTGGACCCATCGATTGGTATTTTTAGTTGCTCATTTTCTCCAATAAATACTTTTTATACAGGGTGTGTCCTGTAACAGTGGTCAATGCCAACTTTCTTATTTCAAATGCAATAAAATCTCTGTATTTTATATTTTATATTTGATATACAGAGGCAAGTTGAATTTCTGTTTAAAATTTTATACAGGGTTGAGAGCACTAGATTTTGAATTTGTCTTTCTTGTATCTAGGATTACAATAATCGCTTGTAAGTCGTTCAAAATTATTCACTGTTATACAGGGTGGTCAAGTTTTGCAAATTTAACTTGGATTGAATTTTTTTAAATGGAACACCCCATATATTTTACTGTGATATTATACAATACATTTTATAGAATATTTGGTTTTTGCATACCTGCTTCAATTGTTTTCAAAAAATGGCCGGAGTATAACCCTTTTTTCCACTTTAACCTCGTCCCATTCCCTTGGTATAAATTTTAGACCCAACAAACCTCGTATCGAAATGATCGTAACGAATAGGAGAATCAACTAAAATAATAATATACCGGGTGTCCCATTTAAAAAAACACAAGTTTGGTTCACCACGAACTTTTCAGACCACCCTGTATATTGGTTTTAATTTTAAAACACCCCGTTCTTGACTATCAATCATATCCCAATTTTTTTTTTTCAAATTCCTCTCCGTTTGCCCACAATCGTCCACCCCATCTTGGTTGCACCACCCTGTATATATATACGGTAGTACCACGTATTTAGTATTTTGGTTTTTTATTTGTTCTTTCTTTTTGTTGTAATGAAGATAAGGTCTTTGTTTAAATAATAAAGTTAAAATATTTTTTCTGGATAATGGTTGTCTACTAATACCTGTTTAACTTTTTCTATAGTTTCTGGTCGGTATTCTGGAGAGGTTAGTTGCGCGGTCCGTTAATCCTATTATTACATTATTCTTTTGGTTGTTTGAATGGTTGGAATTAAAATTTAGATATCGGCCCGACCAGGTTTCTTTGGTATACCATTTGTTTTAATTTGTTAAGTGTAAATTCTCTGGTTAACGTTGAATCTAAAAAATTTATTTCATTATTTTCTTCAATTTCCTTTGTGAATTGCAACTTAGGATGAAAATTTATTAAAGCCGTTTAGTAGTTTGTTAATTTTATCTTCTGGAATAGCCGTCAAACAATCATCAACGAATCTTTTGAAAAAAATTATATCAAAATCTATTTTCTCCAAAATACTTTCTTCTAGATACTCCGTTTCAAGTTGTTCTATTGTAGAGGGGGAGGAATTTGGGGAGCCCATTGCACAGCTGTTTACCTGTTGATAGAAACTTTCTTCGTATTGAAAGTGTTATGTATTTTTTAACGTGTCCCATTTCTTTGTTATTATCTGAGGAACTAATTCGTTTGTGATATTGGTATATAAAGAAACCACATCAAGCGATACAAGTTTTGTAATTGTTAGGAATATTAATTTTATCAATAAATTGTTTAAAAGTAAAAGAATCTTTTATAAAATAATTGTTTTTACCGGTAATGTTTGACAAGCATTCCGATAAATATTGTGAGAGTTTGTAAAATGGAGATTGTATACACGAAAGAATTGATCTTAATGGAATGCCTGTTTTATGTATTTTAAGTAAACCATAAATTTTAGGAGTAACTGCATTATGTATTGTTAAGTTTTTGGCTGTGTTTTCCGTTATGAGATTTTTACTTAACAACTTTTTTATTAATGAGTTATTTTTGTTTTTAAATATATTTGTAACATCACTTTTTCGTTTCTTATAAGTTGTTGTATCACCGAGTAGTTCATCAATTTTTCTTTCATAATCGATTGAATTCATTACGACTGTTTTATTAAATTTATCAGGTTTGATTATTTTAATTTGGGGGTTATCTTTAACAAAGTGCTTTGTTTTTGATATTTGTTTTTGGACTTTAACTTGAAATTTTGTTAGTTTAAATGTTTTATGATTAATTTTTGTTTTGTGATTTGTGACAACATTTACTACGTCTGCGCGGATTGTATCTTTAATTTCGTTTGGTTTATCATAAATAACACTTTCAACACAGGCGATGTAATCCGTGACAGATAACTGTTTTTCGTTTGTTATCGGAAGAGAGAAATTTGGACCTAGACGTTAACGTCTCAATGTATATAATGATGTTTACGTGTATGTATGTATATATTTGTATTGTATTTAAAAAAAAAATTAGGAATCAGGATACAATAAAATCTTGAAAAAGCTCAACACAATGAGCGAAAAGTTGATTTAAAGTGAGAAATTTTTTTTCTTTTTTTCAGTGTTAACCTAACCCGAGAGAATAAGGCCCCACGTATATATATATATATATATATATACATACAACATTTTTATTAGGTGCATGTTGGATTCATACCAATTTTTTTTGGCATCTGGGAACCCTTAAACAAAGATCTGTAAAATCCTGACAGGGTGCTTTTTTTCACGATTACAATTCTTCCCTTCTTCGAGGGAAGTAGAAAAGAGAATTGTTTTGGCATATAAATCGTTTTTAATAGTAAATTTGTAAAGAAATCAAATATATCCGTAAAAACTATTTCATGCTATCTCGAAATACATATGTATGTCTGGCCGACAAGAAATAAAACTAAGCATTAATGGGAAAAATAATATTCAATTTTACATTTTAATACAAGTTATTTATGCCTCAACATTCCCGCTTATAACAACAATATTACATAATTATCAAATTCAAAATAGACAATTTCTCAAGCCTAACATGCGATGTCCGCTATCACCATTTGCACGTTCCACTTCGGTCTGTATCAAAAACGGCATTACTACCCGTGACACGGAAACTCCATCCGTTTAATGACTCGGTTATCACTACACCCTGTAGATTTGAATTGCATGTGCATTATTTATAAGGTGTTAATGCATCGCGAACCTGGTAGTAGGCCGGTGTTTCGCAATTGTTATTATTGGATAGGATAGCATCTGTATCGATTTATTGATGCAGGTCTGGATTAGGTAGCAGCAATTACACTAGTTTACAGCCATTTTGCTACTATTGTGTAAAAGGTAAATTTTTGGTCCCTAAAAGCGAAAATTGTAGCGGAATAGACTATAGCAACGGAATAGAGTATATATATTTACATATTCTAAACGTAATTCAAACAATATTTTACTAAAACAGTCAGTTTCTCACGTTAAAGCTTAAACAGACTCGATTATTTCATAGAATTTATAAGTGGATTTATCTAATATTAGTTTCAAGACTTTTAAAAGCTAAACAGAATAATAAATATGATTTACCCCTAATGCTATCTTCTAGATTGTGTAGACAGATTTACGTATAGATAAACCTTCTCAAGTTGTTATCATCTATGCCTCCCTTTGGTTTCAGTTCATTATCCCATATAGTAGGAAGCTCTCATTTAAAAAAGTTCGATTCAATTATAATAAATTGTCTATTTACTATGTTAAAAATACAATAGAATATTTTATAATAGAAGAAGTATCAAAAAATCCATGTTTTTTTTTGGAAAGAATTGTTTCTCTTCAGGAAAAATTCGCTGAGAGGGTTTTTCTTTGCCTTTCTTTTTTTCCGCCATGGTCTTTTTGATTCAGAACGCTGATAAGTTAGTTTAAGTTTTAGAAATTTATATAGAAGACAATTTTATCATATTTATGCGAACATTTAGATTATTTTTCAATTACATACATAAAGTAGAATTCTAGGCGACACCTATGAAGTATTTATTAATTAAGGATTCAGGGTGCGTCAACGACGAAGCATTGCATTTCAGCCAAGCAGAGGCAGTTCTTGACAAATTAAGTGTCGACCTTTTTTCTGATTTCTAAAACAAGAGGCAGTCTGTGTCAAAGTTCTGTTTGTTACAGTTGAATTCAAATTCTTCTTTTGTGGTAGTTTATGGTGTTTTACGTATACAGTGGGCTGTAAAAGTTGAGGGACTATCAAAGATATCTTATTTTACTATGTCTTGTTTTAACGATCCAATATGATAATTCTTCGCTGTGTTTTTTAATTTGGGGTAGGGATCCAAAAACCAGAGATAATGAGAACATTAAGATAGCACTAAAAAGTGACAATACACTCAAAACCCACTTTTATTCCAAACTTAAAACAAAAACAAAAAAGGAACAAAAATCTAATGTTGTGTATCACATTCCTTGTTTACAATGTCAGAAATGTTATATTGGACAAACGGGTAGGTACCTCAAGGACAGGATTAGAGAACAAAAATGACCAAAAGAATTTCCTTTTAAAAACTAATCCGACAGCTTTAGTAGAACATAAAAGAGATGGTTTCGATTTTGACAATACATCTGTACTGGATACCCAAACTAACTATAAAAAGAAATTAATCTCAAAAATGATACATATACAACAGAATAAAAATTAAGTTAATAAAAAAACCGATTTAGAGAATCTCAGTACTGTATATTTCAATATAATTGATTAAATCAAATAACTATATCCGTATGCTAAAATTATTTGCAGGCTATTTACAATACATGAAAAAAGTAAAAAACCATATTACTCTTTTTTTTTCCAAAATACGGAAGAATGTTGGTATATTGCTATTCTCAAATAACCGTTGAACGAGCTAGATTGAATGGTTTTAATTCGTTGTGGTGTTTCATTTTATTGCTGTAGCCCCTGTATGTGAGTTTCACTTTGTTTACCTATGTGTTGTTCGTGTATTTTTTTATATAACTATAAAAGTCAAATCCTTAAAATGTAAGTATATAGTTTTTAATTTTTAATTTTATTGTGCATTGTTTTTCAGTTTAAAAAAGATCAAAATATTTAGTTATGTATTTATCGTAATTTATGTGTTTTTGTATGCAATAATTTCCAAAAAAAAAACATTCACTATTTTATGTCAAATTTTCACAGTCAGTATAGCATTTTTCATAGTCAGTATAGCATTTTTTCTACATTACTATTTATTAAGTTGATGTCTTGTAGAGCTATATCGTTTTATGTATGTCTTTTAGTGTCCTGAATATTTGACTTTTCTTTTTGAATCCCTACCCCAAATTAAAAAACACAGTGAAGAAATATCTTATTTTAATTCTAGTGTTTATTTGGTGAGTAATTCTTATGTATTTTCAAGTTAAATCTATGGTTTGTTCAAAGATTTTTCTTTTCATTTCTTTTGCACTAAGTTTGGGAATTTTAATTAAATTCCGTCATTTTCTAGATTTAAATACTCTTTTGTTATTAATTTCAAGTATTATCTTTGTACAGTAATTCACATCATTTTAATTTTTGTTAATAGATATTTAAGTGTTTTTTAGAAACCAAATCTTTTATTTAAATAAATCACGTATTAACTGACAAACAGACAGACAAATCGACAGACGGACTGACGGAATTGATAAAATATATTTTTTGGCATCTAGAAACACTAAATCGGAAAGATGTGTAATATCTGAGAAGTTGATTTTTTTTTCACGATTACAAATATTTTATTTAGCCGCCATTTTGTTCCGCCATCTTTTATTAGTACCACGGCTTTACTAGTTGATCTGTATACCACAATTATTTATAACACACAATTTTAAATCAGTCGATTAAGTAGTTTTTCAGGCTGAATTTTTAAATATATTGAATGACATTGAATTTTACCAAAATGTTACTAGGTCATCTCCATATGACCCTTAATTTTTTATCAAAATTTTAAATCAATCGGGTAAGTAGCTTCTGTAAAAACCGTGACAAATCAAATTTCTATTTTTTTTATATAAATCAATTTTTTACCTACACCGTGTCGAAGATATGAAGCAGCTTCCAAAAAAATGAAAATATCTTTTTATTTTAAAGCAGTTAGTTGAAAAAAAATTATTGAACCACTTTACATTTCTTTTATCCCCGGTAAATTTATCTTATTTTCTTTGCATATAAGAGCATTTTTTCCTTGGGGTTACTCTAAAGGGGGTGAAATAGATCCCTAAAACAAAATTAAAACTTTAAGTATTATTTAAAAGATTATTTTCTATATACTTATAACAACTACAGAGTGAGTGATCCTAAAGGACAAAAGAGCTTTTTAAAAGCGGCAATATTTTGTCTATTTTTTGCACATAAACCTAAATTTTGGAAAAAACATTAACATACGTATATATCAGAGTTGGTTGTAATTTAGAATCTAGAATCTTAGTTTTATTATAAAAAAATGTTATTCTCGCAAACGTAATTGCTATTTCACAATAGTTTGAATATAATAAAAGAATATAACATATAAAAAAGGAAAAAGTAAGCAGACTGAAATTCAATTAATTTTTGACAGTTCTTTGAACGCCCAAATTTTTCAGTTTTAAGGAATCTCTAAACTCTATGCTATTTAAACTGAGTAAAGCCGAATTGTGAAGGTAAAAGTATTTTTACCCACTATCCATCAGTACCAGCCGATGAAGAGCTGTAAGCATGGGCGTGCAGTCCAAGAAAGCGAGGGAAGAAGTGCTTTCCCAAAAAAAATTACAAAACATCTTCTAAAATGTAATTTTTGAAATAGAAAACCATTAATTTAGTTTATATTAAAAATGCTAAAATATGATCACAATAGAAAATCGAATAGAACCTATGCGGACAGCTAGCTTCTCTGCAGCCAAGTCCTGTATGCTTGATTTCCTGTGAATCGAGCCAGAGGTTATTGAACTTTCCACCGGCTGTTTGCAATTTTTGCATTTCAGTCGCGTGCTTTAAGTGCTGGCGGAAGCTATCGTTGGAGTAGGTTCTTTGTTTGAACGGCTATGCGTGTGTTATGTGATACGTACTTCGCGTCGTGCATGGTGCGATATGGAAGACAATAATACGGACGTGGATATGCAAATACCGTCAACTTCGGCTGTCGGTAATAACGTTGAAAATGTTGGAGAATTTAGTAAGAAGAGTGTGTGTGAATGTGTGGTGTGTGTCTTAATAATAACGGGTTTTTCAACAATAAACTTCGGTGATAAGCTTCAAATAATTTCCAAAAGAAGGGCAAAACAGCCTTTGGCAAATGTTTCCACAAAAATGAAAAACTGTATTAGACATTTTTATCCGGAAAAACAATACGAACAATTTAAATGGCTAACAGGGTGGGAAAATATAAGTAAATTATTTTGTTGGCCATGTTTACTTTTTGAAAATGAAAAAGGTCTCTGGAATAAAACTGGTTTTTCCGATTAAAACAACTTCCATAAAGCTGTAAAAAGACACATTATATCCAAAGCGCAGTTACAGGCCGTAATAAAAGAAAAAGTCTTCGGCAAAACCAGAATTGAACACGCCCTTAATAAACAGTTGGAAATTAGTCACGGCCAACACAATGAACTAGTCGATAAAAATAGGCAAATATTAAGAAGACTTATCGATGTTGTTTGTTTTCTCGGACATCACGGATTGGGATTTAGAGGTCATGAAAAAACAAGAGTTTCTTCAAATAGAGGAGATTTTCAAGGTTTACTTAGTTTAATGGCTAAATATAATGATTGCTTAAGAATCCAGAATGATTTAATTTCCGCTGTTGCAACCATTATTCTAAAAATAATTAAGCAGGAGATTGGCGAGGCGCAGTTCATTGCTATTGTTCTGGACCAAACAACTGATATCACTAATTTTAGCCAATTATCTATAGTAATACGCTATGTTAAAAAAGACGGAAGTATTCAAGAGCGATTTTTAGGTTTTAAGAATGTGTCCGAAAATCGTACAGCCGATGCATTATATACCGTAGTTTATAACGTTACTAAAGAAATTAATGGAGAGAAAAAATTAGTTGCTCAAAGCTATGATGGAGCTGCAGTGATGACAGGACAATTAGGGCGTCAGCAAGCTAAAGTTCGAGAAACTTTCCCAAGTGCTGTGTTTGTCCATTGTTTTGTTCATAAATTTAATTTAGTTTTATCCCAGTCTATCAATCACATTAAAGAGTGTAAAGTATTTTTCGTTACTTTAAGTGGCATGGCTGCTTTTTTTCCAAGTCAATAAAACCTACACGAGCTTTGGACTCCATGGTCCACAAACGATTGCTCAAAGTAGCTCCTACTAGGTGGAACTATAATGGAAAACTTGTGTTAAGAGTATCTGAAAATCGTAAATCACTGATTGAACTATTTGAGTATATAATAGAAAATAATGAAACGTGGGACTCAGAAGCAATAAATAGTTCGAGGGCGTTTTTGGACTGTTCGAAACGATATTTTAATTTTAATTATTTGTTAAACAAATCAAACAAATGATATTGCTTTTTGCCTAAAAAAGTGGATGATTTAAGTCCAGGTTAAGCCAAGAAAGAGATGACTGACCTAATTTGGAAGAAAACGATTACGTTAAATGTTCAAACATCATACAGGCGGCTCTTTTATGAAATAATCGATCAAATTCAGCAACAAATAAACTATAGATTTAAGGGTTTAAATGATTCTAAATTCCTCGAGCTCTGCAATTTTGATGCATTTAAAGGAAAAACTTTTCCAGAAGATGCGTTTAAATCTCTTCTTCTGCATTATGGCCAGTTCTTCGACCGAGTGTTACTGCGATCTGAACTAAAATTGATTTAAGAAACTGATGATATTAGCGCAAAATATAACGCTAAGGAACTAGTGCAATTTTTAAAAGACAAGGAGCTGGAAGACGCCTACACCGAAGTGTCGAAATTGTGTGAATTAGTATCGACAATACCTGCCACAAGTTCATCAGTAGAACGCAATTTTTCAACACTTAAACGTATAAAAAATTTCGTGTGAAATTCAACGGAGCAGGAGAGACTTTCGCATACATCGCTATTGTCCATTGAAAATAAACTTCTCCAAAACATGTCGGAGCATCGACGTTTTTGTGATGACGTCATTGACGAATTTGCAAAAAATGATCGAAGAATCGAATTGCATTATAAATAGGTAATTTTCTAAAAATTGCTTCCCTTTCTTAAAATTTCACCTCTCGCCCCTGGCTGTAAGGAAAATTCATTCTCCACGCATTTAATAAATATTGCGAAGTGGCGCTCAACGTAGGGCTTGAATATTTATGTTTCTTTGTTTTTATGCTTTGAGGGTGGAAGTATGACTGGACATTGCATTTGTTAACAATAAAAACATACTTATAATATAATTTAATGACCTATAATCCTTTCACTAAAGAATTCAGAAACTATAAACTACACACTACAACACGTTTTTGCCACTTATAACTCAATTATCATAGGAAAACAAAATCTATTAAATTATATCGCTGCACTTCACCAAAACGTTTCATTCGATGCCACAAGTTACACAACACATTACGAGTGTAAATGTACAAACGGAAACATAACGCTAATTCATCATAAACCTACCCTCGATAAACACAGCAAAACTAGAAATTAATAACACTAACAGTGATATCTGCGCTGTACTAGCGAATTTCATCATAATATTATAAAACCCCCGTAATGGATTCAGCACGCGCTGAAGTTAATAGTTTAATTACTTTAATGGATATGAATTAAAACTGATTCTGTTCGGCCGAACTGGAGGTGAAATAAATGCATATTTTATTTTCAGACTTTTCTTATTGTCGAATTTAATTAAAAGGGGATTTGGATCCAAATTGCTTTTCCACGTGGACTTTACTATTCTCTCAGTCCGAAGAAAAATAATTGTTTGTGGGCCGTAACCACCTCTTTGTCTTGGAGGTTGTAGATAATGAAAAATTCTTGGTAAAGTTTTCGTAAATTGTGGCACAGGTAATTAGAGCTGTTTCTTTGGAATTTCGTTACTCGGGGAAAGGTATAAAATACTAGAAAGGAAAACAGGCAAATGGAAAACATTATTTCAACATGGCGTCCCTAATGACACCTTTCGACGCCTTTACTGACACGTCGCCCTCTTGACTACCCATATAAACATTAAACTATTAATAACCCAGATTTTTCATTTGTACCACTCGAAATTGTTTTACATACTATAATTTTATAATATAGGACACATTTTGATCATTAGATAAAAACCAACAAAAAAAATCTATTATAAGTTTATTTCCCCTCTTGACCAATTCGCAAACACAAAACGAGAAGAGCACGAAAATATTTTAAGCCTGTGATTGGCTGAAATTAGAGATGTGTAACTCAGGAGTGAGCTGACTCAAAGAATCGGCTCAGTTAAGTGAGTCACTGAAGCAGCTCCGCGGTACAGATCTTTTTCGATTCTGACTCGCCTCTCACTTACACTTATATATATATAAATATATATATATATATATATATATATATATATATATATATAATAATATTTATTTACACAAGAAAACATACAATCAATTACATTACAACAAATAATAATTATAAATGGCAAATAAATATTAAAAGAAACCCACTTTACTATCTCTACTTCAAATACAGATAACCCTGTTTAACATCGCTAAGCTTGCGGCTTTTCAGCTATACATAAACAGAGTTTGTGAGTTAAAATCATTTTTCGAAACAAAAGTTAAGTAGAATAGAATAAACCGTCATAATAAATACAAACAAACTAAAATACCATTTCAAATTTAAAAAGATTAAAAAACAACATAAGGGCACTAAATTTAGTGAAATTATTACAAATATATATCCAATAAAAAAATTAAAAAAATGACTATAAAAACAAAACCACTAATTGAACTATTATGTTGAATTATAGCAGAGTAAAAAACATACTACACTGAATGCAATAAAAAACACTACAAACATACATCCAATTAATGAACATTAATGAAAAAAATACAAAAAACAAACTATTACATATATTACAAATCAATTGCTTCTCCTATTAGCCACCTTGATAAGTGTGTTCTAAAGTTCAATTTATATATTTTATTTTTCAGATCTTGAGGCATTAAGTTATAAATTTTCTGGTCAATATAATTAAAATGCTGTTTTCTTATTTGCTTGAATGTTCTCGGTAGTGTCAGATTTAGTCCCTCTCTAAATCGAGTTTGATAAGGGTGTGTATCGTTTTGGCGAAGCATGTGTTTTTTTGACAAATGTAAAACAGATGACTTATAGTAAAGAGACTTTACGCTCAACATATTTGTCTGGGAATACAGAAGATGAGTGGGATACCGTCCATCAAATTTAAACATTGTTTTTAGTATTTTCTTTTGTGCTATAATTACAGGAATCCAATTATTCCATACTCAAGCAGAGACTGTACAAGGGCGTAATACAGCATTTTCAGACATTTTGATATCAAGGATCTTTGACAAATTTCTAAAAATAAACATCAGCGATCTCATTTTCTTAGTAAGGGCTTCAGCCTGGATATTCCATTTTAGATTTTCATCTATAATTATACCAAGATATTTGGTATTTTTTTAACAATGTATAGTCCAGACATGATTTCTAAACGGTAAGTTAATACTGATAGACACCGCATGAGGCAATCCGCTTTTATAACTTGAGAACATCAAATAAACCGTTTTTGTTAAATTTATAGTAAGTAAATTAGAATCGAACCACTACACTATTTTATGTTCCACTTGTAACCCATGTATCGCCTTCTATAAAGAGTGCTGTGTCATCGACCAATGAAATAACGGTTCCCATACATTGTAATGTAAGGAGCTCATTTAAATATACTAAAAACAATACAGGACCGAAAACTGTTCCTTGTGGGATACCATAATTAACAACCTTTGGTTGGCTGATATTTTGATTTATTTCTACGACCTGCTTCCAACCGCTAAGATAGTCTTTAAAGAGATCATGTGCACGTCCACGTATATCACAGTTATAAAGTTTAGATAACAATTTTTGATGGCTTACACTGTCAAATGCCTTTGCTGAATCAACAAATACCGCAGTACATGGTTTACTTGTATCCAAACTTTGACTTATTTTACTGGTTAATAATGCTATTTCATCGTTAGTTGATTTGTTGTTTTGAAATCCAAACTGAAAGGGCGATAATAGATTTTGTTATTATTTAAAAATGACATTAGTCTTATTTTAAGAGCCCTTTCAAAAATCTTAGCAAGGTTTGATATTGGGCTTATTGGTCTGTAGTTTTCCATTTGATCTGTTGCACCATTCTTATAAATCGGTCTAATTTTTGCTTTTTTAAAATGCTGTGGACATTTCCCAGTTAAAAATATTAAGTTTAATAGATGAGTTATTGGTGGTACTAATTTGTAACTACCTACTTTTAATATTTGTGTTGTTATTTCATCAATTCCTGGGCCGGATTCGTTTTTTAGGGACTCAATAATTTCACTTACCTCGTCTTCTGTGGCTTCACACAAATATATTGAATTCCTACAGGTTAAAATTTTGTTTGGAATTTTTTTTTTGTTTTATTATTTTTTATAATGTCCTGAGCCATCTCTTCTCCTACAGAAGCATAATACTCGTTAAAACTTTCCGCGATAGTTTGGGAGTCTGTGAATTGTACTGTTTTTTGTTTATCGAAAATAGCTTGGATTTTCATTGAATTTATTGAGTGATTAGAACTATTGTAACTGTTTATTGTCTGCCATATTCTTTTAGTATTATTCATATTCTTATTAATTACTTTTTTAAAATAATTTTGTTTTGTTATCTGTTATTTGTTTTCAATGTATAATGTCTCGCTGCCACTTCTCTTATATTTTTTATAGATTTCGTCCCTGATTTTCATTGCTTTTAAAATTCCATTTGTAATCCAAGGTGTTTTTTTTACTCTTGATAAATATGTTATTGTGCTCTCGTCCATACACTTCCTCACTGCATCTACCAAGTTACTCGTAATTTTGTCAACATTTCTGTTTTCGAGGTAGATCCCGTTAAAGTTTTGATTTTCCAGTAAGTTTCTTAATTTTTTATAATTAATATATTTCTTTTTCTCTCCTAATTTACTTTGTTTACTAGATATTTCGTATGTTAGCATAATGGGATAATGATCGGTTATTTTAGAATTAAGTATGATAGGTTTTAGTGTTATTTAAAATTATTGTATTTTAAATTATATATATTTAAACATATGATCTATGCAACTTCTAGGGTCCCTTTCGACTCTAGTATACTTATTTATGAGACACTTGTAACCTGCTTCATATAACAAATTTAGGTAGTCCTGGGTTTCTACGGTGTTACTTAAAATATTAATGTTTAAATCTCCTATCAATATTTCGGTATCATTTATTGCAACATTTTTTAGATAAACCTGCAAATCAGCAATGAACAAGTTTATATCAGTAGGGTTTGGTCTATATATAGCTGTTATAGATGTAGTTCTACTTGACATTATTAACTCAATTCTTAGAGAATTTATATTGGCAATCCTAACTATTTTATATTTAAACTTATATACATTTTTAAAAAATACAAGCACACCATCATTCTGATTTATTTTACCATCATTATATATATATATATATATATATATATATATATATATATATATATATATATATATATATATATATATATATATATATATATATATATATATATATATATATATATATATATATATATATATATATATATATTGTAACTGCCTATTGGTAAATATGCATACAAAATAAGGCAATTTACTATTTAAGAAAATATTGTAGATTGAAAAATGCAATAAACTTAAATATTATTTATTCTAACATTATGGAAAAGAACATATGATGACTTTTTTTTCGGCAATATCGTGAAATCATTTTTTAATGTTAATTACACAAATATCTATAAGTTTTAATACCTCTTTTAAACGAAATAAATTTATTTGATAAAAAAATATGTTTTGTTGTAACATAAATCAGAATAGCATAATCTAATAGAATGGACCTATCCGAATAGGAAAATGACAAATAGAAAGTTGAAGCACATACATCTAAGAGAAAAGCAAACGAGAAAAATATTAACATAAAACACTAATTAAACTTTATTTTTTCCGTTTATGAGGTGTCCTATCTTCTCTCTTCAAAAACCAACAGACCCATCATGGCTGGATCCCATCGTCCTTGATACCGAATTTCCATTGTCCTGATATCTTAGTGAAACCTTTCACCCTGCTCGTTACTAACAGCTCCCAAATTTTTAGGAAAAAATGACAGATGGAAATGGAGAAAGTGACATTCTGGCACCAAACGCTTTATAGGCATCTAAGAATTCATTAACTAAAAATCCTCTTACTACAATAACAAATGAATTCCATGCTCTGAGTTTACCATCCTGGTAAGCTTTTCCGTCAAATTGACATCGTCCAGCAATTTTCCGATTTGTGGCCCAATAAAAATGCTTTCTTTTAATTTGACATCACTTAACTGGGGAAAGACTTGTCTTAGGTATTTAAATCCATCACCATCTATATTCAAAGCCTTCACAAAGTTTTTCATCAGCCCAAGTTTAATGTAAAGAGGAGTCAAAAGGGCATTTTTGGGATCAACAAGAGGTATAAATTTAACATTTTGAGGTCCCGGTTGAAATTTGTTTCTTTCTGGCCAAATTTTTGTTACATGATGCTGATTTATTGCACGACTGTCCCATAAAGAAAGAAAACAGCAATATTTTGTAAATCCCCCCTGAAGTCCCACTAAAATCGCTCTAACTTTTAAGCCCCCACATATCTGCCATTTATACTTATTGTAGTTTATTTTATCCAAAATCGTGCGCATATTTTCATAATTTTCTTTCATTGCAACTGAATGGGCAACTGGTATAGAGGGTTTTCCATTATGCAATAACACAGCTAAGCTATATTTAGATGAGTCTATGAATAAGCGCCACTCACGGGGAGAATGTACATAGTATTTCTTTTTCTGAAATTCGTAATTGTTGTTTCTTTGGCCAGTAGGTTCCATTCCTTAAGACGGGAACCCAGAAGTTCTGACTGTTGCTTGGATAACCCCAAATCACATATTAAATCATTTAATTCACTTTGAACAATCAAATGTGGCTCGCCGGAACTGGAACCTGTGGTAAAAGTGGGATCGGTGCACTGTTCTTCTGAGCTGCCTGATGATGCGTTATCTCCATTATCTCACAAATCAATAGCTTGCCAATTTAAAGGCGCTATCGGCACTGGCAAATTTGCATTATGAGGAACAAGTCGTATGGCAGAATGCAAATTTGGATATTCTATATTGTGCTTTCCCTTTTTTGGAATAACCTTCAGTCTTTGTGAGGCAAAAATAACAATCATCAGAATAATTGGTGGGTTCTCGCCATACCATTGGAACTGCAAAAGGCATATTTTTTCTCTTTCCCTTCATCCACTGCACCAATGATACCCTACAACTAACACCGCACACATGGGGAGCCCACCGCTTATCTTGATCCCCAATTAACATACCAAAATATTTAGAGTAGGCTTTTTTTACATTTTCGGAAAACGGCCTGGCTTGTGATTTCACCAGAAATTCTCTACAAATATAACAAAATTTGTTAGGAGAAATTTTGCAACTTCGGCGCGTTTGACTCGACATACTCGTGTTCACATACACTTGCTTATCGATACACAGAGAACCACTCAATTCGAAACTCAACAACAGAGTGATGTTTAACGTTTATTTTATGTCTAATGTTGTAAACAATCCAGTCTAGGTAATTTTTCCGTTGTAAAATGGACCCATTTTAGCCGCCCTACAATAAAATTGTTTACCTGGCAATATAAAAGGTTCTAATTAGGCTATTAAAAAATGGTACGTGGAATATTTTTTTTATAATTGGGAGGGTATTTCCATTGTGAAAATAATGAGCTGGCCTGTGTTAGAAAAATCTTGTCGGCCAGTGAAATTTTATGAGTTGATATCAAGAAAAAAATGTAAATAGCTTAAAAGAAGAGGTGTGGGTTATTTTATTAATCTATCGAAAACCTGCAAACCAAATAATTTGTGGTTACGTGATTCCATGCTCAAAAACGTAATAAAATTTTTTAAAAAATTCGATATAGGCAATTACTTTTAATTAACACCATATTGATTTGCCTAGGATCGACCTTTCATATGCTACACAAATACATGAAAACAACATTGCAAGATATTATTTCTGAATGGCTCACCCTGTATAAACCGGAGAGTAATTTTGGCTATGTGGTTTTTCAATCTCTCGAGGGAAATCCTTCGTTACGCTTCTCAAAAAAAAAATGTATGAAAAATATAACAGCAAAAATAGTTAGACTTTCTCGAATTTGTAGTATATGAGAAAAAGCAATGTGATTGTGTACACGTAGATGTTAAATGGAAAATTGGAAACTTTGTATTTCCTGCAAATATTTATTAAATGTCTTTCAGTTCCGAATTACCCTGCAAATCGATAAGCTCCATCTGGCAATTTTCTGGCATGTCTTCAGTGGATACCCTGAATGGTCGGGCAAAGAGATTGGTGTAATTTTCATTATCTCCGAAGTCAGAAAACCTTGATTGGAACTCTTTTCTGAGTAAATCTAGTTCGTAGATTTTTCTTCAACAACTGATTTTTTCCATAAATCCAGTTTAAATTCAAATGCGTTCAGTGTAGGTTGTTTATGAGATTTTCTTTTCCTTGTAGATTAGTGTTCAAGTCAATGAGGTGCAGCGTGATGTCCGTGAGAAATCCAAAGTCGCGCAGCCAGTCGGGGTCACTAAATTGAGGAACTGGTATCCCTTTGGTTTCCATGAAGGAGGCGATTTCCTTCTTGAGTTCAAAAATGCGTTTTACCATTTTTCCTCTGCTCAGCCAAAGAACATCAGAAAAATATGTCACAATCATCATACTCGGCGTTAATTTCCTGTAAAAAATTTTGGAACTCTCTGTGGTTGAGGCCGCGTGATTTAATGAAGTTCACAGTTTTAAGACCACTTTCATCACTTCATTAATATTTGTAGATTTTGCACAACAATTTAGTTGATGAACGATACAATGGTGATGCATCAAAGGAAGATCTTTCTACTGTTTTTTCATCAAACCCACGAGCCCTTAATTTTTTCCTACCATAGATGGTGCACTGTTTGTTACAACTGCAAAAAGGTTTATCAATTCTAAATTATATCGTCTCAGTACTGTCATCAAACACTTATAAATATCACATCCTTTTGTAGTTCCCTTAATGGGAAAAAGGACAGTCATCTCTTCAGTGATTTCAAAATTATTATCAATGCCCCGAATAAATATAGCTAATTGAGCGGTATAGGTTAAATCTGTGCTTTCGTCGAGCACAACAGAATAGTATACGAACTTCAATGCACGTTCTTTTAGTGAATTTTCAATGTCTGCCGCTAACTCTTCTTGTGGCGACAGTAACACAGGACAAACTAACTTTAGAAAAAAGTTATTTTTGAGACAAGCACAACACTTCAGCGGCGGCCTCCGTACATTCCTTGATAAATTCACTAAAAGGTAAAAGGTTTTGAGTTCAAAGCTATTTTTTCGGATCTAATGTAGCTAACCTTCATGCTTGCTTCCTTTTCAATGTTCTGCTTTTGAAAACTATCTTGCTGTCGTTGAAGCTGAGTTTTTAGAGCTCTCACTTTATCTTGCCGTAATTGGTCTTTGAATGTCTCAAACTTTGTGGCATGCTTTGTATCGTATTGTCTTTTTAAGTTGTATTCTTTCAAGGCTGAAATGAATTCTTGACACCCCAAACAGACGGGTTTTTGATTAACACTAACGAACAAGTACAACTCAGTCCACTTTTCTTAAAATATGGACTTGAATTCACTAATTTTTCGTTTTTTACCCGAAGTAGAAGCCATTTTTAATGTCAGGTAAAAGAAACGAGTTTAATTCTCCGATAAACATGTCCACGACAAAATTAAACTTGCGCGACTGCACGCTACAATACAGTATCTGCCTTACACTCGTCAAAACACTATACTCAAATTACAATAATCACTTATCGCACAGGTAGCAACTTCACTGCTAGTTGGCACTCTTTTGCTTGTATCGCTTCGTTCGCTCTTGGGATTAGAACTGGACGCTGCCTTCTTCGGGGTCTTCTTCTCTTTTACGTCAGCTTGATCGCTATAACGCCTCTTGTATTAACTTGACTTGAATTGAGAATGAATATGTAATTGGAAGAAAAAGGGGGGTGGATAGGGAGAGGGGTAAGGGTGGGCTAAGAGAGGTTTACAAATAACTTAAGGTAGGAGGCAGTCTTTAGGTAGTTTATATTTATCTTTGGGGTTGGAAAAGGTATGGGAGTTATTTATAAGTGCATTTTCTGAAAGATCGGCTCGAATGTAGTAATTTGTGTTTAGCTTGGTTATAAAATCGTGTAGATAGGGAAGTTTGCTGTCTCTGTGTAGGATGGTGTTACGTATAAATCTATCTGCGTTTAAAATTATTCTTAGAACTTTGCTTTGATAGGATTGAAGTCTTTTTTTTGGTTTGGGTGGTGGATGGAGGGGTAGGCATAGGTTAAAATTGGTCTTATATAGGCTTTATAAAGTGTTAGTTTAATTTTAGAGTTAAGTTTACTTTTCCTGTTTAGTGGCGGGTAGAGCATAGAAAATATTCTTTTTGCTTTTTTAATGCTGTTAGTGTTTTGTGCCCAGTTTAATTTTCTGTCAAAAATGACGTCCAAGTATTTGGCTTTTTTATCCCAGTTAATGGGAATATTATTTAGGAGAAGTCTGCTGCTTTTGGAGAAAAGGACAGCTTCTGTTTTGTTAGGATTAACGTTTATTTTCCAGATACTCAACCAGCTCAGGATAGTGTCTAAATGATTTTGAAGTTTAGAGCGGATGAACCCCAATTTTTTGTAGAAGGCTGTGAGGGCTGTGTCATCAGCAAAAAGATAGTTTGGTAAAGGGATTCAGTGGGATATCGGAGGTAAAGATGTTGAACAGGATTGGGGAGTGAGGGGATCCTTGTGGTAACTGGTAAGTGGGTGCAGCGCGAGACAATATTTTCTTTAGCGTCTGGGAGCCGCAAGAGATTAAAAAGGGGGACGCGTATTGAAGACCCTTGCTTTAAAGTTGCCCTTAAGTGACATCCCGTGCTTCGATATTGCCCGTTAACACGTTCACTGCGGTACCAGTTACAGATGATTTGTAAAAAATAACTTTACCAGTCACATGTATCTGGTGTGTGATATATTCATTCAGGCGTTACCAGATATATGGATCTGGTAATCATCCCTCAAAAATAATAACTATAATTCCAAAAATTATTTAAAAAACTATTTTTTTTGCAAAAATGTATTGAATAAGGCCTCTAGTTTGGTATTATAAATTTACACTAGCCTATGTAAAGTAATTAACGCAAAACTAATCGCTAATTAGAATTCAGAATTATGGATACAAAAAAAATTAAAACTTATTATTGATTTTAGTTAGGCTGGAAAACAAGGAAGGCACAAGACTGGTTTGCTGTCGCAATCTGAACAAAAAGTTGACTCTTTTGTAACTCTCTTGTCCGCTTCCCGACTTGACAAATTGATCCTCAATTTTTTGTAGCAGTTTACGCAGTTTCTACGTCGTTTCCTTCCCGGACCCTGCTCTACTTCAAATGTATGAATTCTTTTTGTCGCAGTGGAGGCGAATGATTCAGTGCTCTGATTTTCTTCAGTCAGTGCTAAAGCCAATTTTTCTCTAAATTGGAGCATACTAAGAGTACCATCATTTTTGTTGATGTCATTGTAAATCACTTGAGAATTAACAATAGTTGTCCCGAATATGAGTTCAAACGCGGTTTTCCAATACCATTTGAGTCCTTTTCTCAAGGCTGTATAATAAGAAGTCATTTGATCACTAATATCTGCTCCCTTTTTTGCTTTGTTGTAATCAATTATACATTTGAGCTTCAGAATAGCTTCAGATGACCTACTTTTCTTCCCAGTCTTATATCATGCTCTTTTATAATTTTGATTCCGTTTCCATTATGAACACCTATAATCTGATTCTTTTTTATTTTTCGATTTACAAATTCTCTCGGAAGGTTCTTTCTGTTAGACCGTAAAGTTCCGCAATAGAAGGTTTTTCTAGCTTGAAGTTTCTTTACTAATGGTACGCTGGAATAAAAATTATCGGCGAATAAAGTACGTCCTTGATCTGGCACATTTTGCATGAGATTCATTACCACTTTGACAGTGTGAGGGTCACTTGAGTTATCATTTTGGGTTGTTTCTTTACCGCAGTAAATCTTTATGTTTATAGTATAACCTTCTAAAGTGCACAATTTATATAATTTCACCCCATATTTGTGCCTTTTGTTCTTAATATACTGACGCATGCCCAATCGACCTCTCCATGGGATCATGCTCTCATCTATCACAATGTCTTTACCAGAAGTCAAAATTATCTGAAATCTCGCGTTGAGCATTTCCAGAAGAGGTCTATTATTGAAGTGAGTGTGTTGCAGCAGCAACAAAAAACGGTCTCTAGTCATTTTGGAAGAAATGTATCTATTGCGATAAAGTTCGTTTTTTGACCAGTAGAGATTAAAAGATGGAACTCTAACAAGTCCCATGCAGATTATAACAATTATATATATAATTTGTACATTTCTTGTGGATTGGTATCTGTCCAATTTTCCAGGCGAGACTTATTGCTTAGAGCTACAGTACTTTTTTTTGTAAAGCATACCTATTGGTTTCTTCAACTATCAAATCAATCACTTCCTGATCTATGAAGAGCTTGAATACGTCAATAGGGGTCTTACACGATCCATAGTCAATGTTAATTATTTGCCTCCGATTATATTCCACGATATCCAGCGGATTACCGATGTCCATTGGTAACCAAACATCATTCTGGAGATCCTCTGAAAAATAAAGCAATGTATGAATATGGTAAAATTACATATAATATTTACCTATTTCAACATATACATATTATAGTTATTAAGAATACCTACCTAGAACTTCATCAGCAGCGAATTCCTCTCCCTCGATATTTTGCAATTCCAACAATGCCTGGTCTGTTTCATTCGCATTCGTATCAGATTCATCTGTACGAACAGATGAACCAGGAGAAGATATGCTAGGCTCATACTCAGGATCTGTACTCGAATCAGTACCTGCATATGGTTCCTCTGGATCACTCTCTAGGTCAACTTCGCTACTGCTATCATTTTCCCACACCCCTTGCAATATTTCACGATTTGGATTATTCTCTGTTACAACTTCCACATTTTCAATTTCAGGTTCTATGTTTTCGGTTGCGTGACAACTCTGACAAAGATAATTTTGTGGTTAAAACTTGATATTTTGGTATAATAATTCCAAACTTACCTGGTATGTGTGTTTTAACATGTTGTTCATGAGATTCTGGCCAAGCTGGATCTTGGTTATACTGAGAACGCGCTAATTCACATAGTTTCTTACCGCGATTTGCCATAATTCACAAATTCGCATAGAAAGACCGCAAAAATACTACCAGTCACATGTATCTTGTAACTACAGGTGGTAAAATTATTTTCACTGTGTGCTTTACCAGTCACAAGTGTCTTGTACGTACTATACATCCTAAAAACATTGCGCACGTCACGACTATCAAATAGGTACCTGTAATTCGTTCTGGCGCTGGGTAATAGATGGCACGATCGGCCTCCGCCGTAACGGAATAAACAATACCAGACACATATATCCGCTATCGCAGCGAACGTGTTAATGAACTTGTTCGAGATTTTAGGCCCAGAAATCCGAAAAAAATGCCCAATTTCGAAAAATTAACTATAGCGCCCTGCATTTTGAATCATTCGGGTTTTAAAAACAATGCCCCTATCGAACTCCACAGTCGACTTATTTTAGGTCTCACAGACATCGTGTTTGTACCAAAAGAAGCGCCCATTTTTCCTCTACGAGCTACCCCAGAAGCGTATTTACCCAACATACCGTTACCGAGGTGGTGCACTTAGAAGGTGAAATTTCAAAAATTTCCGGTCCAAAAAAAGGAAACAATAACATACAGTTAGTGAAATTTATATAATTTCATTGGTTTTTGTAAATGACTCGCGGAATAATATTTTAAAACCATCATAATAAATTCAACGCGAGCTGACATTAATTGTTTGCCTGGCCTCAGTTAACGGTCGTTCTGTTTAGATGAACTGGAATTAAAATAAACGCGTATTAATTTATTTTAACATTTTCTTATTGTCGAATTTACACAAAACGGGATTTTTGTGATAATTGCTTTTCCGCGTGCACTTTAAAACAATATTCCCTCAGTTTAGAGCAAAATTTCGTATATAGACCGTAACCACTCTTGTTAAAATGGTTGGAAAATAAATGTCGAGTATTTTATATGGCTGCACATGACGAGGGTCAGCGGAAAACAATAGAAAATATTCAACTTACATTTTATTACGAGAAATTCAAACTAGAGAACTTTACAATAACTGTATTTGGCATATAAAAGAGGAAATCTCCGGTTTTTAAACGACTTTATACTGAAATTAATATTGCGTTTTTTAGTTAATGAAAATATCACATTTCAATCTCAAATTGTGTTGATTAAAAAAAAACACTTTATACATCTACCAGGTGACTACACAGAAAAAAAGATACCTTCATTCAAAGCCACCAGATAGATACTTTTTTTTGGTAATTATTTGTTAATGTTTACGTTTATTTTAGTACCATTTTGGTTTTTCTACAAGAAAAGCGACGCTCTTGATATTTTGACTTGACATATCCAATTTCTCTTGAATAAATATTTCTTGTACAGGCTATCCAATTTTCGGCACTTTTGAGGGATATTTCCTCTATTTTTAAAGATAGAGAGTGGCTACTTTTGGTGAAATTAAAGATGGTGTCAGCAGAATTTTCATAGCTCTTTTGGTTTTTGAGATACAGGGCATTTTCAGTCACCCCTCGTATCCCAGCTATCTGATAAGTTACCGAAAAGGCGAAAACTGTTCCTTTCCATGTAAGTATATGGGGACAGATATCGGACTCTACTTTATGTTTTTAAATGGAACAGCCTGTATATTATTCTTTATATTTATTAAGAATAATGTAGGCTTTCTTAAAATATATACATGTATGCAGCTATTTTGAAAAACAAGCTCAAAATTCGAGATTTTATAAAATTTTCTTTTTTAGTAGGTAGTATGGCTATGGCTAATTTGTTTGCAACAAAAGCAAAATGTCAAAAAGTTGCGGTTTTGTTAGTTTTTGATTATTAATGAGATCTTTTTGTTGTTTTGGTGTATTTATCTAACTATGTACTATATTGGGAGTCCCACCGGAAAGTTACACATTTCGTGACCACTTGAGAATGAAAAGTGATATGCAGTTTTCGCCAAACGTTTTAGAACTGATATTACATGTATTTTGACAATGTTGCCAAACTTGCTCTTTCTTCCTAGTATCTTAGAAAAAATTGTCAATTTTTAGGGTAAAATTACAAATTAAAATTTTAAATATGACACCTTTACAGAAATTTATAGTTTGGACATAATAATTTTACATTTGCAAATTTTAAAATCAACTTATAAGCTCTTGCTTTGAAATTAAGTAAAGAACTTAAGTAAGAAATAAAATTTCTAACATGTCGGTGTTCTTATCTCCGAAGACGATATTCTCCATAAAGAAAAAAAGAACCGATACCTTGGAGGTTGTTAAGTTCAGAGCAGAGTTTATAAATAATTGATTAAAATCTGCAAATGTAAAATTACTATATATATATATATATATATATATATATATATATATATATATATATATATATATCTAAATCGCTTTACCCATGGAATGTCACCAACAAAAACAAAGCAGTAATTTGTAAAAAAAAATTATGTGATTATATGTATGTATATATATATATATATATATATATATATATATATATATATATATATATATATATACAGTGTGTCCCAGATTCGCTTCTCTATACAGGGATCTCGGCTCCTGTTATACCTACAGCAAAAAATGGGGAAAGTTTTAGAGGAAACTTAATGCATTTGATATTCGGCTTCAGATTTACGATCAACTGTTTTTGGAAATATCGAGGAAAAACCGAAAATGGCGGATTTCGTTTTGGGCCAGTATATCCAGAACGGTAAATATGACTGCTGCCAAAATGTGACATGATTCGGACACATTTTTAAGTCAAATAATATACGACACGTCTTCATTGTGTTTTGTTAACCCGCAACCCGCCTCAACTTTCATTTTTCTTATGGCCGCCATATTGGATTTTTCGATTTTTGTAAAGAGCCTAAAATTTCCAGTCTAGCGATATTTCACAAGTGCATTAAAGATTTTAGTATCATCGAAATATTACACTTCGTAAAGTTAGGTTTCAGTTTTTTTTAAGGAGGCCATGATTTAAAGTAATGTTAGCTCTCAATGCTTTTCTAAGGAGGCCATGATTTATCTGTAACAAAATTGGATTTTGACTTTGACGTTCAGTTAAATAGTTGAAAGTATCAGTATAAAAGCGTACCTACTAGGTACGCTTTTATCCCAATAAAATATAACTCTGACACATAAACTGTGAAAACCTATAGAAAATGGCCGGCATTCCGTATTCGAATAAAGAAAAGGTTGACATGTTAGCTCTGTACTTTCAAGCATACAGAAACGCCGACGTTACCTCAGCAAGGTATTTGGAGATGCACCCCGAACGACGGCAGCCTCATAAAACCCAATTCAGGAAAATCGTAGTTAATTTAATTAACCATGGTGCCTTCGAACAACCTAGAAGCGGATACAATAATAACAATGAAAATCGAGACAAAAACATTTTACAAGCTATCAACGAAAACCCTAGTGCATCGGTAAGACCTGTAGAACAAGAAACTTGTGCCAAAATCAACAGTACAGAGAGTTTTAAAAAAGAATAAGTACCATCCATACAAACCCATAATAGTACAAGGACTTAAGGAAACTGATTTTCCAAGACGACTACAGTTCTGTGAGTGGTATACTAGAAGATGTAATGAAAATCCTGATTTTGTAAATCATGTCTTGTGGTCCAATGAGAGCAGGTTCACGAATTGGGGACTCTTTAATAGGCACAAGCGTCAACATTGGGCGGTGCAAAATCCTCACGAAGTGGCAGAGAGACGTCTACAGATCAGATTTGGAAGTAACGTTTGGTGTGGGATCATTGGTAGGTTAATCTAACCAATCTTTTTTAAATAGGCACCAAATGATGGTCAAATAATAATCTTTTTTTTTCGTTTAGTTCTTTAATGATACTAAAAGAGTATAATCTAATAAAAAAAAGTAAAACGTTCTACTCTAGTCAGTCAACTTACTTTTTTGATATTAAATTACATTTTTATTCAATCATTTTTTATTGTAGTTTCGAAGAACCTATAAAAATAGAATAGGGTTCTATAAATTTATTAACACTTTATCTAAATTTTCTGCAGATTTAGCTAATTCTCTAAAATTATTTTGATTGTCTGAATTTTTATTTTTCGATTTTCATTATGATTTATAGAAAGGCGTTCAGCTGTATTTCCGAATAATTAAAATTTTAAAGCGCAAGGGGTTTGTTCTTTTAATATTTTATGTTTTATTAAGGCACAGTGTACTTCTTTAAGATTATTATATCACTGAAATAAATTGATTTAGTATTTCTGAAATTAATATGCAATACCATCAAAATAATTTATTACGGCTATTACTTCCTCCTAACCAAATATGTTTTTCTTTTTCATAATAAAGCTAAATAGGTTTCAACTGTATACAAGCTCATTCATTACGATGTTTCGATAATTATTTTTGGAAAGAAAATATCTACTTTTTAATAAAGATAATTTTCCCTTTATAATTTATAGTTTCTAGTACCACCCGGCCGACCCTGCCGCTCTTGACTGTTGGGCACCTATTTAAAGATTATTAATCATTTCAGGAAATCGACTTATTGGACCATTTTTGTTTGACTACAACCTAAACGGGCAGAGGTACCTAGAGCTTTTGCGAATCCAAGTTGTACCAGCCTTACGAGCTATTCTAACGGAAAATGAATTAAGAAGAACTTGGTTTCAACAAGACGGATGTCCGGCTCACAATACCATTCAAGTCAGGAACTTCTTAAAAGAGGAGTTTGACGAAAGAATAATTTCTTTAAATGGTCCAATATCTTGGACTCCTACATCCCCTGACCTGTCGCCCTTGGATTTCTACATCTGGGGTCATACGAAAAATCTATAAATTTGATCCCCCCGTGACCATAGAATTCCTGAGACAAAGAGTTCTGGACACACTTAGAAATATTAACCGAAATACACTTACCAGGGTTGTACGAAAAACCAATTGTCAAAAATGTCTGCAAATGGACGTCATTTTGTAGATTTGTAAATTAATGTTACCCACTTACAAAGTAGTTAAAGCTCATTTAGATTTTATTACTATTACTATTATACTTATTAATGTAATCTTGTGACAAATAAATCATGGCCACCTTTAAAAACATTAAAACCTAATTGACGAAGTGTGATATTTTGATGACACTAAAATCTTTAATGCGCTTGTGATATATCACTAGACTGGAAATTTTAGGCTCTTTCCAAAAATCGAAAAATCCAATATGGCGGTCATAAGAGAAATGAAAGTTGAGGCGGGTTGCGGGTTAACAAAAAACAATGAAGACGTCTCGTATACGGCATCTTATTTGCCTTAAAAATGTGCCTGAACAATGTCACATTTTGACAGCTGTCAAATTTACCGTTCTGGGTATACTGGCGAAAAACGAAATCCGCCATTTTCGGTTTTTCGCCGATATTTCCCAAACTTATTGATCGATCGTAAGCCAGATATCGAATGCAACAAGTTTCCTCTAAAACTTTCCCCATTTAACATTTGCTGTGGGTATAATAGGAGCCGAGATCCCTATATAGAGAAGCGAATCTGGGCCATTGTATATATATATATATATATATATATATATATATATATATATATACTAATACGACGATAACAAACAAACGAACAAACAAAAACAAAACAAGAACTAGGAATTAATATCTTTACAGCCTATTTCTGCGACCCACTCCATTATTGAAGCAATTTTGAAACATTCTTTCCAATTTCTTAATTGCTTCGAAAATGAAAATGGGACATTCTGTATTTAAAACCCTAATTTCATACACCATTTTGTCGCAACTCGTCAACACTGTCCATTCTTTATGATACAATTTATCCCCACAAAAAATTGTTCAAAGATGTAAGGTCAGGACTACTCGCGAGCCAATGAATATAGCCATATTTGCCAATCCACAAGTTATATCCAGCTTTAAAAAATCTGTAATCTCTCGAATGTCGTATGGTGGTACGCCATCTTGGTGACAAATTATTTGGTTATAAGTGTTTAAAGGAAGCTACTCCAATAAATGCTTAATTTTGTTATTTAATAGATTTAAATATCGTTCCGCCGTTAATATACCCTCAATAAATATCGGACCAATAATTTGGTTTCCCAAGATACCGCACCACACATTTATTGACTTCCACCCTTGTCTCTTTCGCTCTTTAATTATATGTGGATTTCTTGTTGCCCATTGGTACTTCGGCTGTCCCATTACAAAACACAGTAACTACAATTTTACCATAATGGAGAAAATTAGATTTTTCTAAAATTTTCAAGCCGCACTCAATTGTTAAAAAAATCAAAACAAAAACTGTACGGTTTGTTAGTTAAACCCTATTCAATCTTTTTAATACATCTTTGAGTACGTTATTCTGCCTTAGTACTAGGTCGGCAGTCTAAAAACTAATTATGCATAGATTTTTAAACAAACTAAAACAATTTGTTCTATATCAAAACACAGTAACTGCTTTTACTCTGTTTTAATTATCCTACTACCCAAAAAATGTTCTATTTTAAAAAACAGTAAGGGCTGTTACTGTGTTTTGCAAAAATAAATTAAAAATACAATTCGTTAAAAAATCTTTATTTTCATAAAACAAAAAAAACACAAAGTAAAAAATAAGGTGGCTACTTAAAACAAAAAAGTATAATATTACTAAACTGACAGAACGAACGAAAACGAACTAACGAAGTAAACAGGTACAAAAGTCTGGTAAGAAATAAAATAAGCAATCATCACCAGTTATCTATAAACCGGAATCTATGGCTTCCATTTGTTCGTTATCGACTAAGTCTAAAGAAGTTTCTGATTCTGGTAGGGTGTGCCAAAAGTGCTTCCTGTTTTCAGGCATTAATGGCACTAAGTTTTTTAAAATAAGTGCCTTTTTGCCAGATGCGATTCCACGAATATTTAAAGTTTGGGGTATAAAAGTATTTGGACAGTGTTTTTTTTGTAAAAAATCTAACTCCGTATACTCGCCATCGAAATCTGTTTTATATTTTATACAATTACTCCCACGTCTAAAACAAACTTCTACCACGTTTCCTAATAAAAAACCCTTTAAAGGGTCCTCTGGTTTCTTCGTTGTACGCTTTTTATTTTGCCACAAGTGAAACTCTTTTAATTCGAGAATGTCTAATTTTTTTCTCGAGTTTTGTACAAGATCAACCAGTTCCTTAAAATCATAGATATTTCTGTTTCTTAATATTTTTTGTTCAATATTTCCGTGAATTCCATCGGCACTCATGTGGGTATGGCCCTTTGTAAGATATTTTATAACGATTTCATGTGGTCCAGCCGAACGATTAACCTCAGTAATCAGGGAGGTATATAGAACCCAATTTTTATTCTGGGATGTGCAGTTGTCTGCCCAGAACACAAAATGAGACACGTCTCTTTCTTTTTTTATTACTTCCAATAAAGCGTCAACAATAGCTTCAGCTTTACGTCCGCCTAAAGCTTCGTGCCAGAGAACGCAGTAGCTTTTATTTTTAGATTCTTTATTTAAAGTAGCAAATGAAGATTAAAGGCTACAAGTCGGCTAGTAAAAATTGCACTTTTACTTTGAGGCATAATGGGCAAAATTATCACCTTTTGTAAATCCATAGAATATATGCGTTTCGTAAGTATTGCTGTTTCTTCAGAGTTCTTTTTATATTCTCGATTTGACTTTTCAGCTTTAGCACGGTGGGAATTTAGCTGATCTTGAATATTACCCTCTTCATTATTTTCCAACATGTTTTTTAACGTTTTACACTCCTCACATATATCTGATTTGGGTTGGCAAAGTGAAATTTTCATTTCTTTTAAGACTTGTCTATATACTTCAATTTTACAAACGGATGGATGTTTTGATACAAAATCATCATACATTTTCTTATATGTCAACTCTCTCGATAAATACCTAACATTAGGAGCATTCTTTCTTCTATAGTGACTTACAGATGGCTTAAATGATTCAATATGGTTCTTTATTATTTCTCGATTTGATTGCCTACGGCAGCCACCTCTACGTTCCTTAACCTGATCTCCACATGGACCTTGTTTAAATACTTGAATTAATTCTGTTATGACCGAATCGTTGGTATACCCTAGAGTATTTAAAAAAGTACACCTGCATACCTCTAATTCTGTAGAATCTTCTAGTGGTAAAGTAAAACGCCTTGATTCGGACCTCCTACGTTTTGCTGACTGGGTTCTGCGTTTAATAGGAACTAGCTTTACATGTTTATATAACCATTTTCGCCTACATGTGTAGTCTAAGTTCCAGTATTTGATCCAGATTTTCTTTCGATGGTCTTCTGTTAAATTCTTGCACATCCTGCGACACTTCCCTTTACAAAGGTCTCTCATAGGATGCTTTTCCATATCCCTCTCTGTTTTTTCTTTTCCCTTTAGTCTTTTTGTTTTCTTCCCTTCTGCTCCGCATTTCTCTTCGTTAATTATGTCTCTCTCAGCATTACTAACCTAAAAATAATATAATATAAATCCACACAAACAAACAAAACAAATAATAAATAAATTTATTTAATTTATAGAGATATTTTTGGAAACTTAGCACCGAAGCAACAGCTTCTGTATTTTCCATTGTGGATTTGGGCGAATTAGCCGTAACATTTTTGTTTTCCTTGGTTATATCCTAAAAAAGTTGTTTAATTTCATTTTATCACATCTTTTAAAGCCCCAAACCATAATATAAATAATAAAACTTTTTTGGACAACGTTTCATTTCAAAGTAGGCTAAAAACTTACCACTAAAACAGCTTCTTTAGCTTCCAGACTTGCAGAGAATGATTTTTTTTGAGTCTTAACGTTTTTATTCTCATTGCTTGCATCCTAAAAAATATTTAAAATAATTATATATCTAAGTAAGGTTTTTTAAAACTCCGAAGCAATAAAATAAATAAAGTAAATTTAAAAAAATTCTTACTTTTACTTCCGATTTTGAAGCAACAACAACTTTATTAAGTGAAAATGAATAATTTCTCTCTTTTAAAACAGACCGTTGAATTGGAATGCCTGTGTAGGTATTCATTTTTCTCTATTTCGCTTGAATCTTGATTTGATCATTATTTTCGTTATCGCTAGATGATTCTGATGATGGACAGTAATTCTTATCCTGTCGCTATCATCGACCGGACTTTCTATTCGATTGAATTTTAAAAACTCAATTTCCCGTGAAAAAGAATCGTTTGAACCGTAGACATTTTTTAACCTTTTTAAATATATTTCTTTTTGACTTTTACTTTCGTAATTCAATAAAAAAAATGACGATGTTTCAAACTTTACTTGTGGAAAAAGAGGAAGCTCATCGATTTTCTAAAAAAATAAAAGGATTGACAATAAAATGTACTAACATGATATTTTCCTAATATTTAACTTACCTTCGTTGAATACGAGCGTGCCGAAGAAACAATATTCTTCGTACGCGTACTACATCGCGGCATATTTATCTCACGGGGCAGCATACTCTCACTTTGGTATCCAGACTTAAACTAATTGAAACACGCATCGACCGCGGTGACCCGGCGGTGTGTTTGCAGTTACATGGTAATTATTATGGTGGGGGTAGCACATTCTTTGCAAATTAAAGCCAATTCCTCAAATCAAAACACAGTAACTACAAACTGTGGTAAAGCAAGCCTCATCACACCACAAAATCCTTCTCAATAACAGCATATCTTGCCTCAGTCTGATCAGCAGTTGGTTAACAGTTGCACTGGTCTCATTTTATAGGGGCGGTATCGATTTTTTTTAGCACTGAACTGATGTAGAACCACAATTTTCCGGTTATCCGAGAGACGTCCGGAATCGATCTGCTTGGATTTTCTAAAAATTAGTTTTAATTTAACTTTTAAACTGCCTAAAGAAAGAATTTTTTACCTTCAAGATATAATAATATGGATAATTCCTCGTCCAAGTCAAAATTTACTCGTCTTCTTTGTGCGTGGTTTTTTACTATATATGCAACAGTTTTTCTTGAGGGAACTCTTGCACCACGATATAGCAGCCTGTATTGTCGCACTGCAATTGACGGATTATTAGCATTTGCGAAATAAAGTTGAAGAATTTTTAGTTTTTCTACTTCAGTAAATTGCATTTTAGATTTCATTAACTTTGTTTTCCGTAAAATCAATAAAATATTTTACTTACATAAAAGTAAATGTTTTGTTTTTGTTGGTGACATTCCATGGGTAAAGCGATTTCATCATTTCATAGGTACCGCGATTTAAGTTTGGCTGCATATCTGTGAAATTATCATATGTGGTAAATTTAAAGTGGTATAAGTCACGAACTACTGTTCCGAATATAGACAAATTATATATTTTTGGAAAGGGAAAAATGAGGAGAATCGAAAAATGTCAAAAAATACCGGGTGTCCCATTTGATTTTCTGATCGTCTTTTGTTTTTAAATGCCACGTAAATCTTTAGGAAATTCCCTATAACTTTCGTAGGAACCATTTCTTTGTATCTTGGAAAAATAAGTTGAAGAATTTTTAGTTTTTCTCCTTCAGTAAATTGCATTTTAGATTTCATTAACTTTGTTTTCCGTAAAATCAATAAAATATTTTACTTACAATAAGTAAATGTTTTGTTTTTGTTGGTGACATTCCATGGGTAAAGCGATTTCGTCATTTCATAGGTACAGCGATTTAAGTTTGGCTGCATATCTGTGAAATTATCATATGTGGTAAATTTAAAGTGGTATAAGTCACAAACTACTGTTCCGAATATAGACAAATTTTATATTTTTGGAAAGGGAAAAATGAGGAGAATCGAAAAATGTCAAAAAATACAGGGTGTCGCATTTGATTTTCTGATCATCTTTTGTTTTTAAATGCCATGTAAATCTTTAGGAAATTCCCTATAACTTTCGTAGGAACCATTTCTTTGTATCTTGGAAAAATAAGCCTCTCAAATAACCCTATACCTTCAGTCAAAGACACCAGTTCTCTTAATAAATAATCACCAAGAACAAGATAATTCCTCTTCATTCCATTTTTACATTTATTTTAGTTTTGGCTTTGATATTTTGCGGAAAAGTACACTTTTGCATTTTAGTTTGGAAAATTTTACTAGTGCGGAAAACTTTTCCAGATCACTGGACTCACATATAAAGGTACGTACAGACTTGCAACAAAACAACGAACCGAACGTCGTGCCGTCGAGAACATCATCGTATTTATGTTTTTTTTATCTCGTCCGCCGCTTTGAAAACTTTCAAAATGTATTTATTCCCAAAAAAATACATTCTCTTAAATTACTCAAATTCCTATTTTTAAAAAAATCATTTTAAAAAAAAATTCAGGATTTGTTCGTGGGTTTTTTATGATGTTTCTCATGTGATACTTTTACATACATACTATTTTTTCTCTAACTCTAGGAAACTTAACTCTCAACTAAGGGATTAACTAATACTAATAATCGGAATATAATTAAAAAGAACTATTTAATTTTTTTTAATTACTGAATTAATATAATCTAAGCAAGTTTGTTTAGATCCAGTATCCATTTTTTTAGTTTTTGTTTATAGGATTTTGTGTATTTCGAATGTCGTCTGGAATAAAGCAGTAAATAGACGGATCTTTGTCCAATTTTTTTTACTGTCTTTTGAGTGTTAGTTTTTTGGCATGTTTGTGTCTCGTGTTGTGATCATATGTTATGTTTGGTAGTTCGCCTCTTTTTTTTATGCTGCATTGTTAATATTTTAAAACAAAATATTTGGTGAATATTCAATAGGTTACTCTATACAATATGTCAACTGGGGTAGGTTCTCTTCTTATTGAATATGATTTTAACGAAGAGTTTTCGCATTATTTCTAGTTTTTTTTGTGGGTTCATATTGAATGCAAGAATAGACCAGAGAGTAATACATTATTTTTATTTGATCTCCATCTAATATATATCTTAATTTTTTGACAATATTACCAATATGGATGTCCTACTTTAATAGGTTCTCAATATGCACTCCTAGATGTTTAATGTGCTGTGTTTCCTGTATAATAATTTGGTGTTGGTGTATTTGTAAGTTTGAAAATTGCTACATATTTAGTTTTTTTCGGTAATTGTAATCAAGGATATCTCATCAAAGCAAATCCTTTATCCGAGGTATATTTTTTTTTTATATATTGCTTTTATCTTTTCTCTTTGACATTTTAGAAAAATGTGTCCCAAATAAAAGTTTAATGGTTTCAAATGAATATTTATGAAAACATATTATTTCATATACAGGGTGTTACAGAAAGTCTGGGCATATTCCAGTTTTGTTATTTCAAATGAAGCACCCCATTTTTTTATTGAATTTTCGGATTCTATTGAGAATTTTACACATTTTTTATAAATTTTATACTTAAATCTAAAGCCTAAAGAGATATTGTTATTTTTTGAAAACTATTATGTAAAACAGGTAAACATTTTTTGAATCTAAACTGTCATTGACGGTGACTGTTTTACTGTTTGGTAGACTTTCTATCAATTTCTGGATAAAATGTCACATTTCCGATGAGGAAAAATCCGACAACCTTCGCATAGCTTATGAGAATAACGAAAATACACAGGCAAATATAAATCACCATCTTCCAAAAAATCGCCATCTAAACAAACATTTTTGAAATATACATTTTTTTCCTATATACAGGGTATTCCAAAAACATCGAATTTTGGAAATATGCATATGAATCTAATTAAGGCAACACATGTTTTTAAAAAATATATGTATAATATTAACGAAAACAGAAAAGAATATTTTAAAAACTACACACAGTCAAAAAACTATACCCATAAGTCGCAATGCAAATAAGTTTCCTCAAGACCGCGATCTTATCATAAATGAACCAGAAATTGAAAAATGATTATGTCAAAGAATAGCGGGACTACCACTTTAGTTAACTGAGCCATGATATTGTAATCAGCAAGCTAATAAGGAGAGTTTAATTTTTTTATAAGTCCCATTTAATTTGCATTACACTGTGTTAGCTTTTAAACACTTGTAGAGCGTTCTAATTACAATAGAATATTTCATGTGGCTAAAAGTGGCAGCTTATTCGTTAACATAAACTTTTAATTTTGGATCATTTATTACTCAAACATCCAAGGTCTTGAGAAAAGAGCATTTTTGCATTGGAAATTGATGAAGGCAGTTTTTTGAACATGTTTATTACAAAAAACTACATATTATCAAATAATTCAATAATGAAATGAAATATAAATATTATAATTGCTGAATATGTCCACCATTCATTTCAATACAATTTGTAAAACTGCTAATTATTAATCGCATTAATAATAATTAATGCATGATTATTGTTTAAATCCTCAATGGCTTCAATTATTCTCCTTCTTAACACCTCTATATCTTCCGTGGGAGTTTCATATATTTTATTCTGCAAAAATCCCCACAGAAAAGAGTCAAGAGGTGTTAAGTGATATTGGGCGGCCACCGAATCGGTCCAGTCCGACCAATCCACGTTTCAAAATTTTGATTTAAAAAATTTAGGACCGCAAAAACATTGGGGCTCCATCTTGTTGCCAAATAATTTGGTTGTATTGACGGAGGGGTAAGTCATCCAAAATAGGTTCCAGATCATTATTTAATAAATTTAGATATTTTTCTCCATTTAAAGATCCATCAATGAAAATCGGTCCAATAATTTTGTTGTTAAGGAGCCCGCACCACACATTTAAAGTTTTCCGACCTTGGGTTTTAATTTCACGCATGGCCCGTGGGTTTTCCGTTGCCCAAAATCTAACATTTTTCCGGTTGTGAATCCCGGCACAAAGGCGCATTCATCTGACCATAAAACTTTTTGAAAAATATTGTTATCTTCATCTTTCATCAGCAACATTTCCTGGCAAAACATGATTCGTTGGTTTTTCTGATCTTCAGTTAATTTCTGGACGGTAAAATTTTGTATGGGAAATATCCATGCTTTTTTAATGTCAAATAAATTTTGAAAATAGATTTATTAAAAAAAATTGATGCGTCTTTTAAGGCTGCATTTGGATTTTCTGAAAATAAATAATATTTGCGTAAGTTACTTTATATCCTGTGGGTAATTTCTATTAACCTACCTTGAAAAAATAATAAAATATTTAATTCCTCCTCCTCATTAATAACCGCAGTAAGTTTTTTTCTTTTAACAGTCATTCGATTTCGAAAGCCAAGTTCAATATTTTTGAAAGTTTTTCGAGATGGAATAGCTCGCATGGCAAAAGCCCTTTATTCTCTTCTTGCCGCGCAAGCATTATTATTATTCTTGTAGAAAATGCGAAGAATATCACATCTTTCTTCGTCAGTGTAATGCATCTTTTCAATGAATTGACAGAACGACAGATCACCGTCAATGACCAGTTTACGACCAGAAAAATGTTTCTCTGTTTTACATAATAGTTTTCAAAAAATAACAATATCTCTTTAGGCTTTAGATTTAAGTATAGAATATCCCTTATAAAAAATGTGTAAAATTCTCAGGAGAATCCGAAAATTCAATAAAAAAATTTCCTATTTGAAATAAGAAACTTGGACCACGCCCAGACTTTCTGTAACACCCTGTATATGAAAAAAAATGTTTTCATAAAAATTCATTTGAAACCATTAAACTTTTATTTGGGACACATTTTTCTAAAATGTCAAATAAAAAAGATAAGGGGGGTGGCAATATATAAAAAAAAACCCTGTACATTATGTTCCGCTATTGCTTTTACTTCTCTCTAAGAGTAGTCCTCATAGTAAATGACAGTATCTTAGGCAAAGGATGATATATTATGTTCATCGCAATTACCTTGCAACAGCCCGTTTATATAAATAGAAAATAGTATTGGCCCAAGAACTGTGCCTTGTGGCAAACCATATTCCAGTTTTGTTTTCTCAATGAAGCACTCGTCTATTTGAACCTGCTGGATTCTATCGGCAAACCAAAATAAATTTTATTAGTAAGACACATGATAGCATCTTCAGTTGATGTTTTTGATTTGAATCTAAATTGTGTTGGAGATAAAATAAGGTGAGATTGGATAAGTGCATACTCGGGTTAAATGTGTAGAAGGGCTGAAGTCGGTTAATTTCGCTTTCTCAGCCAGCGCCATCTAGTGGCATATGTTAAAATTAACTATGCCCGCCGATCTATCGGTAAAATTTACAGATAAATCGGTAATTTCTCAGGTGAGTGTGTAAATTATTTTAAAATCTATTATCATCGAAAGAGTATCAAATGTCTTTTGTTGTTAAAATATTGTTTAGTATTAAAAAAAAACATCAAATATTCCTGTTGAGTTAATATTTTTAGGAAAAACATGTGTTTGTGGTAAAAATGTGTTTACTACACTTGCCCGCGCAAAATTAATGGAGGTACAAGTGCATAGTAAATAGCACGTGTAAGTGTGTACGTACATACTACACACTTACCCAACATGTTTTTTTTTCAGATTTGTCAAAATGGGCTGAATATATAAAAGCAAGACAGAGATGGCGACATAGTATCCAAAAACAACTTTAAAGCAAGCAATTGGTGAAATAAACAGAGATATATTAAGCCAGTATAAAGCGTCTATAAAATATAAAATACCCCAAATGATCCTCAGTTCTCATAAGAGAGGTATTAGAGGTTCGAAAAGTACTGCTTTGGGAAGAGATACTGCTCTTCCTTTTGAGTTTGAAGCAAGATTGAGCACCGACTTATCCTTGATAGAAAAATGGGGATGGGGCTTATCAAGAAAAAAACATATTTTGTATTGTTGAAGAATATGTAAATTGGAATAACCTAAAAACCCCATTTAAACTGGCATTCCTGGTGAAGCAATTTTTCAATTAAGAAGCCCCAATCTGTAGAATTTGCGAGAAAAAAAATACTGGGTCCGTTTATTATCAATGATTATTTTAAACTGTTAAAAGAGAAACTTAACAAACTTAATTTAAACGACAAGCCAGAACAAGTTTAGAACCTTGACGAGACTAATTTTTCGATGGATCCATCAAAAACCGAAATAGTTGGGGAAAAAAGGGCCACGTCATCTAGAATCACAGCAGAAAGCCGAAGAGAAAACACTACTGCCCTGATGGCTGTTAATGCTGCCGGAGTGAAAGCCCCCCCTTTAATAGTTTTCAAGAGAAAAAATATTTGGGATGAATGGGTGGCTTCTCGTAATGAATCGTTCCTGGTACAACCTATGCTACGGGTGGATGGGATCTGAAGTATTTCTGCAATATTTTCAAAATTCTTTCTTGGAAGCTATAGGTTCTACGAGGCCTGTCTTGCTAATATATGACGGGCATGCTTCACGTGTTGATGAAAGATTAATTCTATGTGCTTAGGAAAATAATATCGCCATTTTGAAGCTGCCTCCTCACTCGTGATATATCTACGACGATATATACTACGAGCCTTAGACCTATCGGTCTTCAAATCTCTTAAATCTAAGTAGACTTAGAGTGCCAAAGAAATCTTTAGCAAAATGATTGGCCAAATTTGGGTAGAAGTCATACCGGAGATCATCTGCAATGGTTTTAGAAATATGTGTTATAGATCCGCCTCTATTTTTCAATATTTTCACCATTCAAATTTTCGGTGAAAACACTGTTTTGTGAAAGCCACTGTCGCCACATTTTAAAATCTTAAAGTTAACCACTCCATTGTTATATTTAAACTAATTAAAATACAATGGCATAAAACCAACATTTAAAATACGTACCTGTTTGAGATTAGTATACCAGTGGACACGGAATATTTTTTGGTTTCAGATCACTCCACAGCAATTTAAAATAGACTCCAATTGATTCAATTGCCTATAATAAGACTGTACAAAAATATTGCCATTTATTATATTGCCATAAAATCCTCAGAACTTTCGTATCTATCTATGCCTGAATAAAAAAAATGAATGGACTATATGCATTATTGCATATGTATAACGTGTAAACGTTACTTCTATATAGAGGCAAAATCGCTTGTTGTATCAGTAATAGACAGCAATCATAATTCGTTATATAATTATTTATTTATATTCGTTACATACCCACCCATTTTGCAACGAAACAATAAAAATTATGACATAGTTTTTTAATGGTACGATATTATAAGGAGCTTATTTCGGACTTATTGGTATATCATTTTCCTTGACACGATAGTATTCAATGCAAAGCAAATTGAATGCATACTTAATCAGAATAATTTTTAGTTCGACTTCAGTTTTCGATTTCGTTTCCGCTGAAGATCAATTAATACGAGTTAAAAACTGAACTATTGCTCAAATACTGGGAGTAATTAATATTGTTCTAACATAATTTTAATCAGATAATGAAAAAAATTGTTTTACAATATTTATGTCCAAACTAAACATACAGTGTGTCCCAGATTTGCGTCCATATACCGGCTGTCAACGAATCTATTAGAGAGGCCATAACTTTTAAAGTATTTGATGTATCAAAACAAAATTTGGTATAGGTAAATGGTACATAAAGAGGAGAGTTTTCGCATGTTTTTCACTTTCCGGTCACTTCCGGTTTCACAGGAAATGACTTCAGTTTTGATTTTTTAAATGGAACACTATATATTTTTACATTTTTGGATTCCTGAGACAATTCTCAATCAGAGTGTGACATTTTAAAAACTTTTTACGCCTACTCGATTTTTATAGACATTTTTAAAATTGCATCTAGGTGGCCATGACCCGAGGCAAATTAATCTAAGGACCTGAAATGATGACAGAATAATACAATCGCTAAGTTTTTAGTGAGTCGTCTGACAGCTACGAGCAAGAGAAGTTGATAAAATCAAATTTTTGTGTCTAACTATTTTTTTCAACTGGCGACCCTTTTTAGACAAACACTTTTTGAAAAGAGGATTTTTTTGCGAATCTAACGATACCAACTTATTTGCGATTGGATTAAAAATATGCTCAAAAATGAAATATTATTAGAAAAATACTCGATAATTAATTACACAGGCCAACACACATTTTGGTGCCTGCGATTTTTTAAGTGATCCTGGGTAATTTTTGGATGCAGAATGTAAAAAAGTTCTCAGATTTTGTCAGATCAGATCTAGATTAAAAAAAAATTGTGTATATATTTTACGTTATAACTGTTATAATATATAATATTACTATTGCCAGTTAAAAAAACAAAGACACATGGTTTTAAGTATTTATTGCTAAAACTTAATTTACATAATTACATTAGTCACTAATCACATAAAAATTTTCTTTTATACGACTTTCTAGAATGGAGTTTAGTAGGGCAGTCTCGCTGAAGGCTCCAGCAGAAGTCCGCCATTATGTGGCTATCCCATCGTCCTTGATAACGAACTTCCATAGTTTTAATATCCTGATGGAATCTTTTCCCCTGTTCTTCACTACAATCACCTAAGTTTTCTGGAAAACGATCTAGGTGGCTGTGGAGTTCACTACCTCCACAGCGTCCTTTTATACTTATGTTACAGCCGAGAATATTAAAATTTGAAAGCAGAGTTTCCACTAATTCTACCTAATTCTCTGCGTGCGTGCAAGCGTTAGATTCAGTTTCGTTCATTGATGTGGTGAAGGACCATCAAATATACCAGCTTTTAGTTTTTCCGTGCTAATGCCAGGAAATTTACGTGACAAATACCTAAAATAATTTCCATCTCGATTTAAAGCCTTCGCAAATTGCTTCATTAGACCTAGCTTGATATGTAAGGGTGAAAGTAAGATTTATTTTTTCTCTTGAAACCAAAGGTTCGTTAATCACGTTTTGTTTTCCTTGAATCATGATATCTCTTGAAGGCCAATTTTTGTTAACCCAGTGCTCATTTTTAGCTCTGCTGTCCCAAAGGCACAAAAAACAAGGATATTTTGTATAACCACTCTGCTGTCCAAGGAGGAAGTTAACCATTTTTAAATCAACACAAATTGCCCACTGAAGTTCTTCGTATTTAATTTTACTCAAAACTAATGCAATTGTTTCATATTCTTCCTTCATGGTAGTGGAATGACCAATAGGAATTGAGCCATATTTGTTACCGTTATGTAAAAGAACACATTTTAAACTACGTTTTGAACTGTCAATAAAAAGGCGCCAATCATATGGAGTGTATTCAGGCAAACCCATTTTTTCTAAGAGCCCTTTTATATTGTTACAGAATACCAAGTCATTTTCCTGAGCGAAAAAAGGCAGCAGATCCTTATCTCTTTACGATAAAATGTAATATTAGTACCTGGACAAAGTAGATTTTTTTCTTTTAATCTGGATGCAAGTAATTCAGCGGATTCCTTTAAGAGATTCAGGTTTCTTATAAGATCGTTTAGTTCTTCTTGATTGAAACACTGCGGAGTTGCTAAATCTGCTTCAAAATCGCTGTCGTTTTCAGATTGAATTCTTTGAACTTCGTCAGACGGTGATGTTTCTGTATCATGTTCTGTCAGTTCGGGTAGACTGCTGAATGATAGAACGGGTATTTCTTCCGAATGCGCTACAGGCCTTCTTGTAGAATCTAAATCAGGATATGTCCATTTGTGTCTATTGTTTCTATTTATGCCTTTAATATTAACGAGACAAAAATAGCAGTCGTTATGATGGTTTCGCGGTTCTCTCCAAACCATTGGTACACCAAACTTTAGGCACTTCCTCTTTCCAGTTGTCCGCTGTCGCAAATGTTCAACACATATTTTACATATGAAATGTGGGGCCCAAGATTTATCTTGATCTCCTAAATGAACGCCAAAATAGGCAAGATAAGCTCTTTTCACAAAGTCAGAAATCGTTTTTCTGCTCTCTTTCAAAGCGTATTCACCACACACAACAAAAATTATCGGGATGATTTACACAGGTACGTCTGCTTGGGGATGCCATTGTTTCAGTTTAGTGTTTTGATACTACAAAACGACCAAAATTTACACAAAATGATAGCACAACTTTACTTGGGAAAACTCAGTAATATACTAAATCGAGTACAGCCAAGCAGGTATAGAAGGATCGGGTCATAGCCAATTACAGGTATAAAAGTAATTAAGAGCAGTGTATTGAGTAGTTCCTAGTATAGGAACATTGGGTCAGGGACAATTCCAGGTATCTATTTGGTTAATTCGATTCTGGGAAATTTCTATTTTGACGAATAAGTACATATTCATCTCTTAATTTGTTGTCCTTTATCAGAAAAAAATATCAATTAACCTGTAACCTGTATCTCAAAAACTAGAGCTGATAGAAAAAATCTGGTGGTTAATTGACAGGGGTTAAAAACTAAAATCAGATGTTTTCTCCAAAATTTTTGAAATTTTGTTACCCTGTGTTATTTACTTTTATCAAGTGTGCCATGGATAGCCATGCTGGATATTAAGTAGGATTTTTTGTTTTAACAGTGACACTTACCTATTCGTTCTGGGTAGACAAAAGATTTCCTTTTTTTTTTTTGATTTTCAGTATTATTTTTGTTTTCAAAAGTCAAAATAATGTTATACTCAAAGTGAAAAAGTAGATATGTCATAAAAATTCAAGGAAATTGCTTGAGATTTTAGAGTTGTAAGTGTTCAGATATTTTTGTTTAATACCCCGCCAGGTTAACATCAAAGTCTATCAGTATTTTCCATATCTCGAGAATCGTTTTAGGCATCAAGAAGGAAATTAAGTGGCGGAAGGCAGATTTATTATAAATGAAAAATGGAGATTAACGTTCTTGCTATGGTTGAAGTTAATAAAACTGTTTCTTTAAGATAAATTAATCACCATCACGATCTGGGTTTAAGTCATGAATCAGCTAGAAAAATACTAAAGAAACACGGATATCGAGCTTTTAAGTACCAGTTACACCAACATTTGTATCCTGACGATGGCGATAGACGGGTATTTCTTTTGTGATTGGTTGCTCCAAAATTGTAGAACAAAAATTTTATCAATTTTATCTTCATTTTCTGACAAATCCAGAAGCAAAACACTCGTTACTGGGCCCAACAAAATCAACAGAAATGAGAGAGGAAATTTTCAAGAAAGGTTTGGTGTCAATGTCTGGGCTTAAAAGTATCGTTGGTAACAGAATAATTGCCAATTTTATTTCAAGGTTAATTAACAAAATTTAGAGTACTTAGCCTTTCTCCAAAATGAAATTTTTAAAACCACATCTTAATGATCTTGTACCTTTAGAAGTTTTTCGTAACGAAATTTAAAAATTCCACCAAGTGGAACGCCGCCTCACACCAGAGAAGTTCTTAATTATTTAATTGAATATTTTAATAATAAAGTTATCGCAACCAATGTTCTCAATACGGTGAAAAATTTTCACAGGATCTCACTGTTCTCGATTTCTTTATTTGAGGATATGTTAAAGAAAGAGTCTATGTAACAGCCCCAGCCACTCTTGAAATCTTAGGAGAAAGGATTGTACGTGAATTTAGTAGTATTACGCCTCACAACCTGTTGAGAGAAGCAATTGAACGAGCGGAAATGTGTCGTGAATAAGGAGGAATGCACTTTGAACAGCTACAGTGAACTCGAATATTGTGCTTTGACATTTTACAGCGTTACTGAAGTTAGTTGTAGTTATATTTTTGTTTAATATTTTGAACTATTTTTAGCATCAACAATATTGCCTAAATTTGTTGACGATGTCTGAAGAGGGGCAGCAGAAAACTGTATAAAAAATGACATGACGCATAGATAGATCCAAAGTAAATAATTTTGATCAACCAACTGCCACAATTAATAATCCTACTTAATATCCGGCATGGATATTCATGGCACACTTGATAAAAGTAAATAATTGATTATCGAGTATTTTTCTTAGTAATATTTATTTTTTGAGCATATTTTTAAGGCAATCGCAAAAAAGTTAGTACCGTAAAATTCGCAGGAAAATCCTCTTTTCAGAAAATGCTTGCCAAGGTCGCCATTTGAAAAAAAATAGTTAGACACAAAAATTTGATTTCATCAACTTCTCTTTTCTAACTATCAGCTAATCACTAAAACTTATTGTATTATTTTCTCATCATTTCAGGTTCTTAGATTAATTTGCGTTGGGTCAAAAATTAGACAATTTTAAAAATGGCTATAAAAAAATCAAGTAGGCGTAAAAAAAATTTTAAGATGTCATATTCTGATTTAGAATTGTCTCAGGAATCCAAAAATGTAAAAATATACAGAGTGTTCCATTTAAAAAATCGAAACTGGAGTTATTTCCGGTGAAACCCGAAATGATCGGAAAGTGAAAATATGCAAAAACTCTCCTTTTTATGTACCATTTACCTATACGAAATTTCGTTTTGATACATCAAATACTTTAAAAGTTATGGCCTGTCTAATAGATTCGTTGCCACCCGGTATAGGTATCTCGGCTCCCATTATACCTACAGCAAAGGTTAAATGGGAAAAGTTTTATCGGTCAATTGCTTTTGACATACGACATGTCTTCGACGTCTTTTGTTATCCCGCAACTCGCCTCAACTTTCATTTTTCTTATAGCCGCCATATTGGGTTTTTCGACTTTTGGAAAGAGCATAAAATTTCTAGTCTACTGATGTTTCATAAGGGCATAAAAGGTTCATCGAAATATCACACTTACTTAAAAGCTAATTTTAATAATAGTCTATAAAAATATACAACAAAATTTGGAGTTATAGAAATGTCTCAAATTTCAAAGTGATGTTTTTAAAACTAAAACAATGGCAGCCTATTACATGTCTCTTGTATCACCCGGTATTGGCAGATTTGGCTCTAAAAGCAACAGATGTATTTTTAAAAATAATAAAGTTACCGAGAAAATAAAAAATGATCATTTGTTCGGTAAACTATCTTGATAGACAATTTTTGCATATTTTGTTTTTTTTTTCCAAAAAGTACCCATTTTCAATATTACATTTCAAAAATAAAAATTGCGGAATATGCAAGAATTTTCCTAAAAAAAATTAATTAAAAACCACATTCGGTCACAATTTGACAGCTTTAAAAAAAAATTTAGCAATGTTGCCAGATTTTAGATTTACCAATTTGTAAAAGGAAATGAAATGACCAATTGAAAATTATTTGGACAATAGAATTGTAATTATTTATTGTTATTATTATAGTTTTAATAAGGTTTTGTTTAACAATGGGAATTTTGAACCTAACGTTAACACAACAGATTTTTTACCTAACAATATAGGTTTTGTTACAGAAACATCCCTTTTTCAATATAGACTCTGAACTCCGTTGGCGCGCTACCGCACGCTTTCTTTACACAAAACCTAACCAATCCGCATTTTTATTAATTATAAGTTTTGTTATAAAAAAAATAGTTTTACGTGTATCATAACTTAAGGTATTTCTTTAATTATGAATATGGCAACGTCGCAAATCAAATTAAAAAGTATGGCGATGGGAACAGTCGGAAAAATGTTTGAAATCAAAATTACCTTTAATTTGTATAATAATCACATCTTAAAGTAATTTTTGAGTGCTGAGGAGAGTTTTCCACACATTTTCTCAATTTGAACTGCTAGAATGGCGGATGAAAACAAAAAGAAAGAAAACAAAAATAAAAAAATAAACTATATTTAAGAGTGTTTGTTTGAGAAAAAATGTTGGAAACGTGGCAACATGGTCAATTTAGTTTATTGTGGCGTTTGACATTTTAGACGGAAATCGCTTGTCATTGCAGAAATGTTAAAGTCCATAAGTAAAATATGTGGGTTATGTAGGTTTTCTGTAACTTTACAAGAAAAATATCATGTATTATAAATAAAGATTAGTGTGAGAATTACATATTTAAGTTACTTTTGACAGCATTCAACGTTAAAACTTCCCCAAACGAGGGTAAAAACCGTACCTGAAGAAGGAGAATAAAACAAGTTTTTTAGTGTTTCTTTATTAAAAAAAAATTGATCAACCAACGTTAAATATGTTATAAAATTTACGACAATACATCAAAACAATACCACAAAAGTGGAAAATATCGGGGTATGTAAAGTCATCCTTCACCTGATTTTAAATTAAAATAGAAAATACCACATTCTCCCAGAAATTATCTTGATTTTCATATTCCCTTGCAAAAATGTCCATTGACCTCCTTTAAAAAACTTTCTACCGCCTGCTTAGTAAGTCCTGTAACGAATATTTTATTAGAAGCAGCACGATTCCTTAAATTTGATAACCATATCCTTCCTCTTGCAGTATTTGCAGAACCTGGGAAATTGATTTCTTCTTTATCCTTTACTGCTGTCTGAAAAGGAATGTTTCATATACATATCCTAACCAAACCTAACCTAACCTATCCTAACCTATATTCCATCCTAACCAAACCTAACCTAAGCTATCTTAACCAAACCTAACTTATCCTAACCAAACCTATCCTAACCTATAATCCATCCTAACCAAACCTCACCTAACCTTTTCTAACCAAACTATCCTTAAAAATTCATAGTTTATTTTCTCTAATTAGTCATAAGGTTTCAAAATAAAAACAACAATTTATATTTATTTATTTAAAACAAAAATTAACAAGTTTTAAAAATATTTAACCTAAATTAGGTGGATATAAGTGAGCTAATTGAATAAAAAAAATATGGATATCATCTGAAAATAAAAATGAACGTTTAAACAAAAATTCTGCTAAATATCCAATAAAATGTGCTCCCTTCCTCCCATATCGTGGAATTGCACCTCTTACGTCCCGCCACGTGCGTTCTATATTTTGGGTATGAATTTGTGGGTTGGTAGGATCTACAAATTGAAGTGAATGATTAATTTGTAAATGTTGAAAACCTTCATTCTGCAAAACATCATAAAATTTCCAGCAATCGGAGAGAATAACGGAGCCTGGAAGTATCCACTGTTTGATAACTGCCAGCAAAGATTTTGTAGTTCTATTTTCAACAGGAACTAAAAAAACTCTTTTAGAGTCTCTTTCAAATCCTCCAAACACCCACTTGCCTTCGATTCAACGTCCCCGATTATATTTTTTCTTTCCAAATTTGGCTTCATCTATCTCTACAATTTTTCCAACTCCGTGGATTTGTCGCGAATTGGTAACTACCCACTGAAGACCAATCAACTACAACATGACTATTATATTTAAGTTCTTTCATAATGAAATGTTGGAAACCCTATCCTCAACCACAAAACCATGAAATAAACTACACTTTCCGATGGCAACTTCGACCAAGTTCTCACTTTGCCATTTTTCTTAAACGTACACTTTTTTTTTCTTCGATTTATTTCGTAGCTTCTTTCGGAAGTATAGAACAACGAATTTATGTTAATTTCTATTCTACTATTACAATTATTGCAAATAGTGTATCTCATCAAAAGTCCATGATTAACTAAAAAATCAACTAATAGTCTTCTGTCTGATAAAAGTAATGTAAAATCTCTTAAAGAGTATTCACAATTATTGCACGCCATCACTTTCAGAACTATGCAAACGAAACCCTTTTTTTACTGCACTAATTTATTTATTATATCACAATTAATTGCACACTATGTCTGATGAACATGAATTTCTTTTAAATTCTATATGAATTTTTAGAAAAAATATCCAGGGCAGTTTACCATTGTCGAGATCCCGAAGTTATATTTGCATCATTGTCTAAATCATAAAAGTTTATTTACCTACCAATTCTATCTAATATTCCAAAAATGAAATGTCACATATTTTCCACTCTGATCTCGTCTAAAGCAGCAACTTTGACACAGGTCAAAGAATAATATCTATTCTTTTCAGTTTAATATCGCTATCGCTTTTTATTGTAGATGCAATGTTGCCCGATTTACATTTTGGTGGCGATTATTTAACAACAAAATGAAAAATTGTTTATAATTTGGAAAATCAATAAAATTATTATAAATCGCAACCGAGGTGACCATCAGATCAACGAATATAAGAAATTCATGCAAAAATTTTTTGAAAAAGTGAAACATTCGCAGAAAACCGTTTACGGCATAATTACCTTGAGTTCTGTTCCTCCGTTAGCTTCGGCATGCTGTATAAAATGTGGACAAATTAGGTATTTGCTTTCAAATCAAAAGCAAAAGACAGTGTCCAAATAAAAAAAATAACTTTGACATTCTAATCCTAGATTAACTTTGACATTGCTATTCTAGGTTAACTTGAAATAACAGTTCAGGAGAGTAAAATGGGTAATTTTTATCCCAGTTGCTTTTGGTGACGATAGTACATATATAGGTTCTTGTAGGTTTTATTATTAAAACCATTAAATGCGAGGCAATAATTAATTCTATTCATACAATCACCTTCCCCTCTAGAATCTCGTAAACAAAACATTTATATCAATTAGTATTAGATGATGAAGATTTTATCACATATCCGAAACAACTATAACTAAACGTAGACTGTATTGCACTTTTATTTTATCTTGATTTAAACGTAGTTAATAAGTGTCGATTCCCACAAAGGACTGATTTTCTACACTAACTTCAATCACAAGTTAATCTCGCAGAATAATTATTATAATTAAAGCACGTATCTGTTTTTATAGTTGACACGAAAAGAAAGGCAATTATTGTAACAGTACTTCTACCAATTTATTTCGTTCTAAATCTCACAATTAATTATTTTGTTAGAGTAACCTTTTGTAAATACCATGTTAGCGGAAGACTTTTCTAGTGAAGAGTTAATTTGGTTTTGGTTTTACGTCAATGCAGAAAACTATATAAAATGTTTATATACTTCTAAATATGAGTTCTTCTACCTTTTTTTGTATATTTTTTTGTGAATTTAAGGAAACCAAACTTAAATTGTATAGTTCTATATGTTATTCAGGGGGTTTGAAAAGTAAACGTACACCTTTTACGAATATAAGGAAAAATTTTCTATGTACAAGGGTCCGTAAAATATACCGATACTTCGATTTCAAGATACCATTAAAGGATTAACAAAAAAACGGATTTTTAGTTTACCACAGCTAATTACGATCTTGTTAAAAATTTGCAAATCCCTATTAAATTTTGTGTCAAAATTAAGTTTTCTTAAGGATGGGAGTGCTTTTTTGCTGTGGTGTTTTTATGATTTAAAGATTAGTGCTGCTATTTATTTATTTATATAAAATCTTCAAAATGATTACCATTAGCCTCACGACAAGCTCTATTTAAATACATTTACATCAGATATTGGCCGGGTATAAACCAGTTGCTTTAAGAGTCCATACAGATGAAAATCTAGTAGGTTCAAATCGGGAGAACGTGGGGGCCAAGCTATTGGACCTCCATGACCATGCGGTGTTGCCACATGTCTGCTCTTAAATTGAGTGGCAGACGATGAAATAAATTAACTAATTCATTTTCATGTATTTTCAAATGTATTATTAAACTTAATAAAATACTTCATGCTTCTAAAAAAACCATATTGATAATTTCTTTCCAATTCAATCTATATTTTGCTAAAACTGAAAAATACAATGTTGGTCAAATATCTTAGCAATAGTTTCTGACATAATAAGACTTATCAATATTTAGCTATTAATTAAGAAAAAAATAAATTATAGTGTAAGTATTATTGATCTATTTTAGGAATTTAATATATAAGTCTTAATATTTTATAATCTATATTTTCACGCAAAAATACAAGGTGTCCAAAAAATAATATTAGTTAAAGACATAGCAGTTCTAAACATTACGTGCGTATATTTTAATACCCGAAATTAAATTTAATTTTTTTTATTTAAATTTTAAGGAGTACTGAACATTTTCTCCAAGCGGTTTTTTATTTTCTCGGTAACTTTATTACATTTAAAAATATATCTGTTGCTTTTAGAGCCAAATCTGCCGATGCAGACTATTATATTGAGCCTAAAACTAGCTTTTCAACGATGTATCATAAGTACACTTGGGTGGTTAAAATGGCGGTTCGACAGTAATTTTTTGTAAATTCAATATTTCCACATTACAAAAAATAAAATCACTATTTACATAATACTTATTTTAAAACACTCTAAAATAAACCTATTTCTTCATTTTTTAAATTACAAAAAAAAACATAAGAAATAAACTGTTTAAAACAAGTATTTTGTAAAAATTTCTGCATTCTTAAATTTTCAAAAAACGTCCAACTGCCATTTTGAAAACCAAAATTAACTTGTGATATTTCTTTGAAAAGCTAATTTTACAGCAGTTTAGTTAAAATTCAGTAAAAGCATGTACTTGCTACTTATATTTAAATTTCCATTTTTAAGTAAACTACTGAATACTTAAGTAGGTTTTTAAAATCAAGTAGTTAATATTGATTACTTTAGGTATTTTTGCTGAGTACTTATCACAAATCTGGGTGGAGGTTAAAACACAACCTCCCTCATAGACGGGATTTATTGAAATCGTGACTTGGGGATTTTTTCAGATTTTTAGATGACGAAAAACATGTTTTTTCGATTCCGTTGGTCTGTCTATCTGTCGGTCTGTCTGTTCACAGCATAGCTTAAAAACTACTTACCCCATTGATTTCAAATATGGGTCAAATATTAAAAGTCATATGGGGATGGCTTGGTAACATTTTGGTAAAAATCCAATATTGCAAAACGAAATGGCGGCCTAGTGAAAAGTTTGAAAAAAAATTCTATAAAGGTACTTATCCGATTTATCTCAAATTTTGCACCAAAATTAAGTATTATGTAGGAATCAACTGGTAAAATTTTCGTACGGATCCAAGATGGCAAAACAAACCGTGGTACTAATTAAAGATGGCGGTACAAAATGGCGGCTAAATAAGATATTTCAGATATTACACATCTTCACCTTTTAGTGTTCTTAGATGCAAAACAATGTTTTGTCAATTCCGTCGGTCAGTCTGTGAGTTTGTCAGTCTTTATGTCTGTCATTTCACGGCATAGCTTAACAACTACTTACCCGATTGACTTCAAATTTTCGTCAAAACTTAAGGGTCATATGGGGATAGTTTTGTCAATTGGCAAAAATCCAATATGGCAAAACAAAATGGGGGCCTATTGAAATGTTAAAAAAATTATTTCTAGAAAGCTACTTATCCAATTTATCTCAAATTGTTCACAAAAAGTCGAATATTATGTAGGAATCAATTAGTAAAATTTTGGTACGAACCCGAGATGATGGAACAAAATGGCGGCTTAGTAAAATATTGTGAGCCAATAATAATTGTGGTATACAGATGAACTGGTAAAACTGTGGTACTAATTCAAGATGGCGGAACAAAATGGCGGCAAAATAAAATATTTGTAATCGTGCAAAAATCATATTATCTGGTTTTACATATCTTCAAGTTTTAGCGTCCGTAGATGCCAAAAACTATGTTCTATCAATTCTGTCGGTCCGTCTGACAGTTTGCCTGTTAGTTCACGGCATAACTTAAAAACTACTTATCATATGGGGATGACCTGGTAATATTTTGGTAAAAATCCAATATGGCAGCCTAGTGAAACGTTTAAAAATAGAAATGAACTGGTAACATTTTGATATGAATATAAGACAGCAAAAAAAATGGCGGTCTTTTAAAATATTTAAAAGTCATCCTGAAAATACTACTTATTACATTAATTTAAAATTTTGTAGAAGCATTAAGTTAAGTTTGATATAGAAATAAACTGGTAAAGTTTTGGTATGAGTTCAAGATAGCAGAACAAAATGGCGACGAATAAAAATGTTTTAAAAAACAGTATATCGTCAGTGTAATTCGCAAAGTGCGTAACTCCATTTTTTCTAAAATATGAAGTTTTGCGTCATCTAATACTGCAATATCATATTTAAAATCTGAAAAATACCCAAGTCCTAAACATCAACCGTTTTCGAACAGAAGCCGGTATAGAAAGTTGCCTATCTCCAAGCTTCAGATTGTTGACGGACAAAATATGTATGTCCCGCCGGTAGCATTGTTTGACACGCCGCTAGTGTATTCCTTAATTCACTCCTAGAAATTATTGTATATATGCTTAAATTGTGGGTGCCTTTTAGAGAATTTGAAGAGAGGTAAGTCTATTATTTGTTATTGTTTATGAATTTCAAGCAATAGCTTAAAAAAACCTGATTTAAACCGTTATTTGTTTACATTAGGAGATACGCATTTTGCGCCAAACAAGATAATAAAATCTGAATAATCTGTTCTAAATCTGTAGTTTCGGTAACCAGAAATGTTTTCTACATTTTTTTCTCATTGAGTATCGTCAAATTTGTGTATGTTGTGATATGTATTTTATAAGAATTTAATACTGATTATAAGAACTACCGTCAAACGGGGCTACTTTGACACCACGGGGTAACTTTGACACTGCGAACATTTTTTTTTTCAATTTTTATTTTTTTGATTTTGCTTCTTTGTAAATTTTATTCTAATATTAGATTCATTTGTTACAGGTACTAACTAACATTTTGTCAGAGATTAGCCATTCTGGTTATATTTCTGATACGAAACATAAGACATATTCTGCTTTTAGTATTTTATTTGTAGGTTTGCTGAAGACGGGGGTAGACTTTCCCTCGAAACGTCAGAAAGCAGGCATTTTTCAGTGTTGTTCCTCGGGTACCTTCGTAGTGGACCCAGAAGTCAAGACTATCTATTCAATTTATAGGGTAATTATACTTTATTTTTTATTTTTTTCAGTTTTCTAAGGCGGAAAAACCCAAAAAATAGTTTTAAACCATGAATCCGCCACTACAATTTCGTAATTAGGTACTAACTAATTAGAAATGGTGAGACATTACGAAAAAGTTCCGGGAACGCGGAGTTACCGCAATTATTCGAACGAAGACTTAAGAAATGCACTTGAAGCTATTGAAAGAGGCATGCCTGTCCAAAGGGCGGCAATAGTTTATAAAATTCCTCGTATAACACTTCGTAATAAGTCCCTTGGTATACACAACCAGTCGGTAAGTCATCCAAGTGTCCTTAGTAGCGGTGAACAGGAAGTGATTCGTAACACTTTACTACAAGTGGCAAAGTGGGGTTTTCCATTAACGAAGTGTGATATTCGTGCCGTGGTGAAGAAATTCTTGGATAAACAGGGGAAAACAGTACGTGAATTCAAAGACAAATATCCCGGACCCGATTTTGTCGAAAACTTTATTAAGAAACACAACCTCTCCACACGAATCGCAACAAATATTAAAAAATCGCGATGGTCCGTATATAGAAACGACATTATTCAGTTTTTTGACAACATAAAAGAAGCATTAGGTGATGTTGATAATAAAAACTTATACAATTACGACGAAACTAACATCGCTGATGATCCTGGGGCGAAGAAATTTATTGTTCCCAGAAACTTCCGTAGAATAGGACGAGTACAAAACTATTCGCGGTCCTGTGTGAGCATAATGGTCTGTGGTAATGCAGCTGGAGAACTCCTGCCTCCTATGGTAGTGTACAAAAGCTCCAATTTATATAAAAACTGGTGTACTGGAGGACCCCTCGGCACTGTTTATGGGAACAGCCCTTCCGGATGGTTCGACATGAACCTTTTTGAGCAATGGTTTTTTAAAGTTCTTTTACCCCACATAATAGCAACCAAGGAACCAGAAACACGAGCAGTTGTAGTTGGCGATAATCTGGCTAGCCATTTTTCACCACAGGTTATAAAAGCAAGCCTAGAAAATAATATATACATGTGCCCTTTTCCAGCCAACGCCACACATTTGATGCAGCCACTAGATGTGTCTGTATTTGCACCCTTCAAGAGGAAGTGGCGCGAAATATTAGAAAAATGGCAAAAGGAGAGCAGATATTCTGGGACCTTACCCAAAGAACACTTCCCGTCCTTACTTTTACTTTTGTGGAACAAAGTTTCAGATACTGTAGAGACAAATTTAAAATCAGGATTTAAAACCACCGGACTGTACCCAATGAATTGATCAAGTCTTAAGGAAGATCCCTGGAGGATTGCTTGAAAACTTGGAAGAAACTGAGAGAGTTCTTGATTCATCATTGGTAGAGTTTTTCAAAGAAATGAGGGGAACAAGCGAAGACCAAAAAAAAAAAGAAAAAGGGGAAAAAAGTTTGAAGCTGGAAAACAGATGACTATCAAAGACCAAGCAATTCCGAGTGAGCAAATCGAAAATGAAGTAGGATCTCCACCCCAGACAATTCCATACAACAGCGACCAAGAGTTGCCTTGTTTCTCCGACACCCTTCCAGGGCCATCAGGAATACGAACGAAAAAGGTCAAAGTCAAAGCTAAGAAACCCGAGAATAAACCTAAAGTGCGTCCTCCTGTTAATATAACAAAAGCAAGTTTAAGGGGTGAGAATGATTCAAATTCAAAATGTGCCTTATGCCGCATGCTTTTTAAAAACTACAGAGGAAGGGCCGAATGGATTGAATGTGTTCAATGCAAGAAGTGGATTTGCGGACTTTATAATTCAGAAAGCACTGATCCATTTTATGTGTGCCCAGTTTGCGAAGACTCAGATGACGAACCGGAGGAACCATTTGCCGATGACAGCGGTGAGGATAGAACCTTTAACCCTGAAACTGAGACCGAAAAGGATCGAAAATTAAAAAAGCTTAGATTTAAGTTTTAATTTTTTATGCTTATGCCAACAGATTTTAGGTTAAGACATGTTTTCTTAGTTTTTTATGTTTAATCTTTCGTTCCTACATGTCAAAGAATTTTTTTGTTGCTGTTTTAGATTGAAATGTTTTTTATTTTATTTTTGTAGGTAATGTAAATGGTAGATTATCATGTTTTCTCGAGTTTTTTGCTTAAGTTTGAAACGAATAATAAAATATTATAATTAAAAGGTTTTATTTTAATAAAGTGCCTTAAATAATCGTTTTTTAGTAAAAAAAACTGTTTTTCTTAACAAAAAAAAACAAACAAAAAATTAGGAGTGGTTTTTAATTCTACATCCATTACCGGGGCTTCTTTGACACTGTAGTGCTTTAAAATGCATTTTATATTGAAATAAAAATGTGTGTCAAAGTAGCCCCAAACTCAGGGTAACATTGACATACCCTTTTTCATTTTTTATTTTGGTTTCTATTATGTTTTGAGCAATTTGGAGTGCATCAATCGATGCAGCAGGCTAGATTTGTTATAATCCAACTTATTTCACAAAGCTAAGTTGATAAATAACAACGTGATATTGAAAAATGTCCTAAAAACATGTCAAAGTAGCCCCGTTTGACGGTACTTCAATTGTAACTCTTAATTTCTTGATTAAAATTGATCGTGGGGCGGTATTTTTAAAAGAATTAAGTTAGTGGAATTGCGTAAAACTTGATTAACATTTTTCACTTTAAAAATTATCAATTATTTAACACATAGAAGTCTAAGAAAACATGTTCTTTTCCAGAAATGGCTAGAAGAGCAGACAAGATCATGAACCTTTTTAAAAGAGATGCCAAAGTTGGTTACTGAGAAAAATTCTGGTTTCGAAAGTGAGAAGAAAGGAACGAATCTTGCGACACACTCTGGAAATACAATTATTCCTGCTCCTTCTTTATCTAATAATGATTATAATAAAAACATTTCTATTTTTGAAAATGATAAGAAAGTGTCGGTTGAGTTAACACCCTTTGATGAAGATACAGTTATATCTGCTCCTTCTTCATATGATATACAAAATAGCAACGATGATGATATTACTATAGTAGAAATTGACATTGAACAGGCAACCATTTGCCCTGTTAACGACCTCGAAAATTATGCTAGAGAAATTGAAGAGATGCTTATTAACCAAATTTCTCAGGAAAAACCATACATTTTGGACTGGGAAGGTTTGGATATAACAGAAGAGACAAAAATATGTTTCAAGGAAGAAATCCCTTGCGCGCAAGAACCTTTGTCAAGACAAAAAAATGGACAAAGACCCTGATTACATGCTTTCCGAAGAAGAGATGGAAGAAGATTCAAATGCTGAAGTAGGATCTGATAGTAATGAGATACTCGAAGAAAACATTTCAGAAGAAAGTGAAATTAATCCAGAAGAATCAAAAAAGCGTTCCAGATCTAAAAGAAGCAAAACAGATAAAAATAAGTGGAGGAAACAAGTAAACTACAAGAACAGAGAGAAGGGGCTTAAGTACAAGGGAAAGAGAAAAGAAAATGGTACATGGAATTACAACGTAGAAAAACGTGCCAAAAAACTAAAACCTCGTTGTAGCTGCAAGTTAAGTAGAAATGACAACACTAAATTAAAATGTTTTTCTCTTACTGAAGATGCTAGGCAAGAAATATTTGAAAATTTATAATAAATAGTTTCACGATTTTCGATTTAAAGCGAGAGCAAGGTAAGTGCTTTTTGTAGAATGAAACAGAAGGGAGGGTAACAGCCAATGAGTTTGCAACAATAATGGTAAATTTCCTCAGAAAGAAAATTGAAGCAGGTTCTGATGACAAAAAAACGGACTATAATTTTTATAGCGATGGCTGCGTAGCCCAAAACCGAAATTGTGATGATATGCAAAAAAGCATGTCTCAAGAATCCTTATAATGTCGAGTATTTATCAGATGATTTTTTTAAGAAAATCGAAGGGAATATAAAATTTATTACATCCATACTACGACCTGGAAAAAGAGTTAGAGATCCTCAAGTTGTTGACCTAAAGGCAATTAAATACACTAAAGAAATGTGTTTTACAAATTAAGACATTCAGAATCCTCGTAAAGAAGGAAAAATATGAGCATTTACAGCAGCTGAAAAAAAGTTTAGAACATGACTATCATGCATTTTACGATCAACTACCTCATAACTAGCCTCCTGTAAAGGGTGTCCGGATTTGCTTGCAAAAGCAGGGTATCTTGCTTATTTTTAAAGATAGAACCTTGCGGTTTTCGCGAATCTGAGCTAATTTTTTGTGAAACTCATGAAGCCGTAAACAAAATTTTCATAGCCTTCTTCGTTTATGAGATACAGGGCGAAATAGAAAATTTTGGGACCTCCCTCGTATCTCGGTTATCCTTTAACTTAACGCAAAGGGAAAAATTGCTGCTTATGCAGTTTTTTACGCTGGATCCAGTGGCGTAGTCACATTTTTCATTTGAGTTGTTATTTTTTAGATATGACCCAAAGTTGTGTTTTTTTAAATGGGACACCATGTATATTTGTCCAGAAATTGATTTGTCCTTTTAAAAGCTTCTGAAAAATATATAATAGTATGGGTCTATTTTAATAAACAATAACAAAAATCCTAATTTTTATAATTATCATCCCAAATTTTGCAGTAGGCCATGCAAAACAATGCTGCCTTTTATTTAAAGTCGTTAACAATATCTACATCCTAACAATAAATCAAAATAAATATGTAATTAAATCTATTTATCAAAATATGTATTGATAATTTCGCACCAAAAAAGTACCACCTACCTAGATTTATGTAACACAAGAACAAAACAGTAATAAATTATTATGTAACAAGCCTTTCAGCAAAAATCAACTGTCGTATAAGAACTACAGTAACCAAGGAAATCAAAAGAACTGTTCAAACTGATTTCCATTTTGTTCTATGCATGCTTCGCATAATTTTCGTATTCGTTTTAGGGAATTAAGCAAAATAACGGGATGATTTTGTAAATAGCGAAAATTTTCTTTTATTACATTTCCTAAATCTTGGACATTATCATAGTGGTCTTCGTAAATTCTATTTTCCAGATATACCCATAGAAAGAAATCTAAAATTGACAAATCTGGGGACCTAGGGGGCCATTTTATAGGTCCATTTGTTCCGATCCATTAATTGGTAAAATTATTGTCCAGAAATAATCTCGTCATTCCAGAATTGTGTGCAGGAGCACCGTCCTGTTGAAAATAAATTTCGTTAATTTGCGCTAGAGGAACATCGTCAAGTAATTCAGGTATAGCTGCCTCTAAAATTTCTATATAGCGATTGGCTGTTAGATTTCCCTCAAATATATAAAATTTTATATGTGTTCCTAATATAAAGCAGGACACATTTAGACCAAACCTGCCCTGCTGTCTTCTGGGAAATATTTGGTGTTGATTTTCCTGGGACCAGAATCTAATATTGTGCCTATTGAGTATACCAGAATTACTGAAATGTGCTTCGTCTGACCATATAACCTTCCTTTCAAAATCTCTAACCATATCGCATCTTTCTCGAAACCAATTGCAGAAGACTACCCGACGCTCTGCATCCCCTGGCTGTAAGTGCTGCACGAGCCTAAATTTGTATGGGTGGTATTTGTGCTTTTTTAGAATTTCTTGAACTCTAGTTTTTGGAATCCCTATGCTCTTTTCACTGGCCCTACAAGAGTTTGTAGGGTAAGCTTCTGCATTAGCCAAAACCGTAATTTCCTCAGCCTCCCGATTTTCTTTATTATATGTTTTCGTACGAGGTTTGATAAATGATCCGTGATTAAGTAAATTCTTTTTTATCCGATAAAAAGTGGATATATTAGGTTGCCTCCTTTTTGGATATCTAAATAAAAATTAAGCAATAGTATTTCAACATACCTAAAAATTAACTATTTACCTGTTAAAATACATCTCAGACGCCGCTTCAACATGTTCATTACTTAATATAAAACAAGCTAACATATCGTACTTTTCATAATGTTCGAAAGTTTCGTTTTCTTCCATAATAATACAAATATATTTTTACATAATAAATAAATACAAAAAACTGGGGCTATATTTTATATACGCGTACAAAATTGAGAAATGTCATTTGCTTCTATAAGAAAACAAAAGAACATCGTTTTACATGGCCTACTGCAAAATTTGGGATGATAATTATAAAAATTAAGATTTTTGTTGTTGTTTATTAAAATAGACCCATACTATTATATATTTTTGAGAAGCTTTTGAAAGGACAAATCAATTTCTGGACAAATATACAAGGTGTCCCATTTAAAAAAACACAACTTTGGGTCATATCTAAAAAATAACAACTCAAATGAAAAATATGACTATGCCACTGGATCTAGCGTAAAAAACTGCATAAGCAGCAATTTTTCCCTTTGCATTAAGTTAAGGGATAACCGAGATACGAGGGGCGTTCCAAAATGCAAAATTTTCTATTTCGCCCTGTATCTCATAAACGAAGAAGGCTATGAAAATTTTGTTTACAGCTTCATGAGTTTCACGAAAAACTAGCTCAAGTTCGTGAAAACCGCAAGGTTCTATCTTTAAAAATAAGCGAGATACCCTGCTTTTGCAACCAAATCCGGACACCCTGTACAATGTCGTAGTTATTATCATAAAGGTTACTTTTTTTTAGCTTCTGCATGGTTTCGCATTATTTTCTTAAGAATTTGCTATTACTTTTAACGTAACGATAGATTAGTTGGATTACTTCATTGTATTTTCTGTCTTTGGTATATTTTTGTAACCTAAGTTGTCATCAAATGATAAAGTTTAGTGTTATTCATTGTGTTGTGAGCAAAAAAAGTCAACATGTATAAGTTTTTGTTTTATGTTAAAGAATAAAATAAAGAAAGTTGTTTTTTGAAAAATGCGTATCTCCATTATGTTTTTAAAAAACCTAGTTTTAAGCCTCACCCACCAGAAATATTATTCTTTTATCTCATCTAAACTAACTAATAGTCATTTAAACAAATTTTCTTTCAATATATGTTAGTATTTATCATTTAAATCAATTTTTTGGCTCCCTTGCAAAATTTTGCTAATTAGAATTACGCACTTTGCGAATTACACTGACGATATATGTGTTACTAAATAACTATGTACTGAACTAAACTGGGCCACAGTTCACTATTTCTAATAAAAGAGAAGCCAGAGAAGTTCCGGGTAAAGGAAATTTATCGCTTTTTTTATTGTTGTCCCAGAATTTACACTAATGTATCTGGCAACCTTAACACAATAACTATTTATTGTAAAAACTGTATTATAATTTTTTTAATTCCTCATTAAACATAAACGATGGGCGTGGCAGAGTCAAGTCTAAAACATATACGCATACCGCGGATTTTCACTGATACGAAAGAAATCTTTGACAACCTTAACCCAATTTTAAACATTTTACGTGCCTTGTTTCAATGCAAACCGTACTAACTTCCACGTCTGCAACGTAAATTTTACATAATTAACGACGTTGGTATTTCCTATAAAACAAAAACAAATTATCTGTTGTTGTCCATGCTCAACATTGGAAGACCGGTTGGTTATTTAAATCGAAAGTAGTAAGATTAGCAAAACTTTCCTAAACACTTGTTTTCTCGGACGTAAAAAATTGTAACATTGTAACAATCAGTTTTCTTCATCATTAACCGCATGGCATTTTTTTTAGCATTGAGAGTAAGGTTAATTATTTATAACAATTTAATTATTTCTAAGCTATTTAGATGCTGAATACCATAGATTAAGTATACAGAAAGATTCATAACGACTACAGCAAATGCATTGAGTGTGGGGGCGCAAAGAAAACCCCAGCAGGGTTAAATGTTGCTAGCTAGCAGTGCTGGATTTGGAAGGATGTCCTGGATTTGAGGCCTTTTATTTGCGCCCCTCTGAAACTCTAGGAAGGGCACCATTTGTCCTGGATTTGAATGCTGATATTATTTTTTCTTTTAAGGATACTGAATTCTAAATTCGTTTTAATGAAAAAGTAACAGAAATACTGATAACTATGACAACAGGAAAATACCGCCTTTGGGGTGGGAGCGTCGATTTAGCGCAAATGATACGTTTTTGAGAGAACATACTGAACACATCACTCAAAGAAACATTACATTTAAAACAAACTGTGATCATGAAAACAAAAATACATTCAAAACAACATTAATATTGTACAGAGTACGTACCTTGGAAACATGTCAGTTTTACGAATGTTTTGCGATTGCAATAATTTCGACATGTCTGGAATTCTGGTAGATAAAAACGAGCCAAATTTTAGCATTAACCCTAATTAGAAACAAGAAAGATCAAAATATAAAAACCAAGTGGTATACAAAAAAAACATGGTCAGGGCGGTACTTAAACTTTAACTCCAACCATCCAAAGAATCAAAAAAATAGCGTTATTATAGGTCTAACCGATCGTGCCACCTCACTTACTTCCCCAGAATATCGTCCTGAGATTTTAAAAAAGGTTAAGGAGACTCTAATAAATATCCATTATCCGGAAAAAACATACTACGAGTTTTTAAACAACGAACTCATGTTTTTTATAATAACTTAAAGAAAGCAACAAAAGAAAAAAATGGTAATACTAAATAGGTTGCAATGGCCTACACAAACGGTCTATCAGAAAAAATAAATCATATCTTATCTGAAACGACATAACTGTCTGTCATAAAGCACAGAATTTACTAAACGGTCTTTTCACTCCCTTGAAAAGCAAAGTAATAAAAAAAAAGAAATCAAATAGTTTACTCAATTCCATGTTTAAATTGGCAAAAAAGTACATAGGAATGACAACACAATACTTAGGTAGTCGATTAAACGGCCACAAATACACAAAAAATGCATCTACTGCACTCCACAAACACGAACATACAGAAAAACATAAATTCGATTTTAAACAAACCAACATTTTAGAGCAAGAAACTAATTATGGAAAAGTCACAATAAAAGAAATGATACAAATTAAAAAAGAGAAAGATGACGTCAACGATAAAAAAGACATCAATAACTTAAGCCAAATTTGTTATAATCTGATATCTAAGTAAATTAATCTAAATAAATAAACTACTCCATACATAAATCCCTGTACATTTTAGTAAGATAATAAACCCAAACTCGGTACAGAAGTAAAAATCTAAGTAAATATAAAAAATAAAAAAAAAGAAAAAATTTGTCTCGTTTTTATCTACCAGAATTCCAGACGTGTCGAAATTATTGCAATCGCAAAACATTCGTAAAACTGAAATGTTTCCAAGGTACGTACTCTGTATAATATTAATGTTGTTTTAAATGTATTTTTGTTTTCATGATCATAGTTTGTTTTAAATGTAATGTTTTTTTGAGTGATGTTTTTTCAATAATGTTTTAACCAATTTAAATACTAACTATATACATGTTTTTATAGTAGAAAATAAATATCTTGAGAAAGCTCAATATAATGAGCGAAACGTCGATTAAATTATAGTTTTACTTCTCAAAGAGTTAACCTATGCCAAGAACAAAATATTTATATACGGTTAAAAAAAAAACGAAATATATATATATATATATATATATATATATATATATATATATATATATATATATATATATATATATATATATATATATATATATATATATATATATATATATATATATATATATATATATATATGTATTAATTGGACTTCTTTCTTGGGTATAGGTTTATTTGCAAAATCATACAATGGGATTAACTTGACGTTTCGCCTATCATAGTAGGCTTTCTCAAAAATTGCTCATTCCTTTATTATTTTTTTTTGGTATATATGGCTTTCCTTACCTATCTACAATTAATTTAAAAAACATTTAGTGGTCTAATTATAAAATGACATTTACAATTTTTATAAAACTGATTTAAAATTTTATACTATTGACAATAATTATTACAAAATTAATAAAATAAGGCTACATACCTCGAAAAATACATGCTGATTATTCACTTATATTTGAATGATAGGTAGCAAGTTAGTGGTTTGCCAGGCAACTCATGGCACAGTTTTAGGTAAAAAAGTGTTCTTATCGTAGAACGTTTTTTTTTTGAGGAATTTATAGATAATTTTTTGCTATTTTTTAATTTAAATCTTAGAGTAGAATCAGACATTCACAATGATATACTACATTTTAAAAATAATGGCTTAGACGAAGTTAAAACTATACTAAAGTATCAAATTGTGGTATATTTGACTTAAGTTTTTTATGTCTTGTTTGTCATTTACTGCATTTTTTTCTTTTTTTATGTGAATCATTTCTTTGATAATTAATTTCTGATACAGGTTGTCTTCATCAATGATTTTGGTTTCAGAAAAATTAAATTCGTGTTTTGTGCTTTTTTCGTGTTTGTGTAATGCAGTGGATGCCTTCTTTGTATACTTATGCCCTTATATTCTATTTTCTAAAAGTTGGGTTGTCATACCAATATATTTCATAGGGCAGTTTAAACAAGGAATTTCATATACGAGATTGGATTTTTTATTTTTGGGAATTTTATTTTTAAGTTTATAAATAGGGAGCCTATCAGGTTCTGGGCTTTATGACACGCAATTATGTTATATTTTCCTAAGATATGTTTTAATTTTTCAGATAATTGAGATGTGTATGGCATTGCAATATATTTTTTTTGCGTATTATCTTGTCTTACGTTTTCGTTATGATTGTTATAATATATGTACGTCCTTTGTTTGATAATTTTTTTTATCAGTTTTTCTGGGAAATGATTTGCATTCAAGGTCTCTTTAACTTTATTAAGGGCTTCAGGACGGTATTCTGGTAACGTTAAAGATATGGCACGGTCAACTAGACCAATCACAACACTTCTTTTTTGTTTCTATGGATGGTGGGAATTGAAATTAAGATATCGTCCAGACCAAGTTTCTTTTGTAAACCATTTAGTTTTTAAATTATTTTCTTTTTGTCTTATTATAGTAAGGTCGAGAAAATTTATTTTGTTTTCTGATTCAACTTCAAGAGTGAACTGAAGTTTCGGATGGAAATTATTGAATGCGAAAAGTAGTTCTTCTATTTTATTTTCTGGAACTGATGCTAAACAATCATCCACATATCTCTTAAAAAAAGTAATATTAAAATTCAATTTTTCAAGAACTTCCTCTTCTAGGTATTCCATAACTATTTGTGCGATTGTAGAGGAAATAGGTGAGCCCATAGCACATCCATCAAGTTGTTGATAAAATTGGTTTTTGTATTGAAAATAATTATTTGACATTATAAGATGTAAGGCTTCTAAGAATTCAGGCTAAGTTAGAGTTGTAAAATTTTTTAAAACATTCCATTTGCCTTTTATAGCACTAACTATGAGTTCATTTGGTATATTAGTATATATATATATATATATATATATATATATATATATATATATATATATATATATATATATATATATATATATATATATATATATATATATATATATATATATATATATATATATATATATATATATATATATATTATTATGCATTTAATTTGTCATTTATTTGCGTGTTTCTGAGAAATAGTGCATACTATTATATATTTTTAAAAAGGTAAAAAAAGAAAAAATTATAGTCTATAAATATACAGGGTGTTCTATTTAAAAGCATAAAGTAGGGTCCGATAACTTTTCGGCCTGACCCTGTGTACTGATTCCGAATTGAGTTCTACGGGAAAAGTTATATAATAAACAGTTTTCACATTATCGATAAGTTATCTGATAGATGAGATAGGGGTGCCTGAAAATGCAACATTTTCAATTCAGCCCTGTATCTTAGAAACTAAAAGGGCTTTGAAAATTTTGTTAAGACATCTTTAGTTTTATGAAAAAGTAACATACTGTCGCGAAAACCTCTACTTTCTATCTATAAGAATAACGGAGATTCCCCGCAAAGGTACCCAAGATGGGACACCCTGTACCGTACATGCTTTATGATATTTGGCATAGCGGTTTATAGCAATTATTTAACATTAAATAATCCTAAGGGGTAAAGGGGTAAGTACAAATTAGATATACTAAGGTGTTAGATATTTAGCCAAAATTTTATACATATTTTTAGTAGAATAACTAAATTTTAAAAATAAATTTCAAGTTCAGAGAGATGGAGGAGCAGGAGTCGCGAACCGATATAAAAAAAATGAAAGAATAGCAAAGATTTTAGGGATATGTTTCCCAGAATAAAGCAGCCGTTAAGTCGGAAAAAACGTGATTCAATATTCGGAAAATTATATTAATGCGTTTACTAGGAAGTATCTAAATTTTGCTCAACTTTATACTAAAGTTTTTTTGAAAGTGATAATTGTTTAAATATTTTTTCTTCCCTCGCAAGAGTCTTGTAATCGTGAATCGGATCTGAGCGTTTTTGAGTCCCTAGAACTCGAAAAATTGTTCTCCTATTTCCGACAGTTTGTCGTTCTGTCATGATGTCTGTACGCAGCAAAGCTCAAAAACTACTGATCCGGTTGACTTCAAATTTTAATTAAACGTTTAAATAATCGGTTAAATTCTATTTCCTCGAACAAAACCGCCTTTTTATGGAGGAAGATATTAAAGAACGAAAGAAGTTGTGGGTAAAAGTGAATTTAATGCCCAGCAGACCTTGTTCTGCCTTTTCCGTTAGATGGCGCGTTGAGTTTACAGTGGAATTGTAACAATATGGGGACCAATCACCACATTGTCCACAAGGGTGATTGAAGAAAAATATATTGGTTTTATAGAAAAAATACACAATAAAACAATGAAAAAAAAAGTGTTAACAAAACACAGAACGCTTATGCATCAAGAGAAATAAAGAGTTATTCTCAAAAGAAAAATAAAAAATAAAGTCAGTCAACAAGTTGAGCAAGACGCATATCGCCATCACTGTCGTCGCACTCAATAACATCTTCGACATTAGGATGTTCTTGCCTATCTACTTCGTCAAAATCTTCGATAGTATCGAAAATAAAAATTGACCTATCGCCCTTTTCTATTTTTTTCAGCAAGTTTTCATTGTGGGATACATAAAGTAGTTTAGCGTCTCTGTCATTGGTAAGTCTGTTTCTCTTTTTCGAATGAGTATGACTATAAACGCTAAAACTGCGTTCCGTATCTGCCGAAGATGCCGGCATCATCAAAATTCGTGACGCTATTTGTGATAATGAAAATGAAGAACAAAGTCCTTTCCACCAAGAGACTGGGTTATCAAAACTACTTTTCCATAAAAAATTATTTCCAAATAATTCGCCACTTCTACAACGGTAATTTGCGATTTCATCAATTATTATTTCTTGGTCCTTTATATTGAGTTTATTTTTTGATATATTAAATGTGCACTCTATGGCTGAAAGAATATGTGTTTCATCAAGTTCAGAACGTTGTGATTTTGGATTTAGTAATTCTGCAGCATAAAGTATGGGCTTAATAACAAATTTTTCTCGTTTGTCAACAAACTCCAACAATTTAGATTTTTCTTTTTCTTTAAGTGGGGACAATGCAAGGTTATTCTGAATTACCCATTTAATGTCACGAAATGCTTTTACAGCAAAGTGAATAGTGCCATAATCCCCTTATATAATTTTTAACCATTTGCAAATAGGTTCAAAAATATTAATTAAGTTACAAATTTGACCCCAAAATACTTCGTCATTTAATATCCACTGCTCAGTGGCGGCTATTCAGGTAAAGTAGGTGAAGTGCTAATTCACCAGGAAAAATAAACAAGCAAACATCTAACTATATTTATTATATATCTCTTAAAATTTTAGTTTTTGCATTCATTTACTCTCCTAATTGGTAAAAAATAAACTGTCCATCTCCAAATAAATATTTTACTTGACCGTTGGCGGCATGTCTTTCTAAAACTTTCAATAGAACTTTATTATAACAACTATAACAGTGGCGCAAACCGCTTTGACTTTGCTGGAGGTGCTACGTTTAGTTTACGATTTTTCTACTATGTTGTCATGACAACGCGTACCCGATGACGTCGAGCCCAGCGCTCCCGGTGAATTGCAGGCGCAGTACACTACACCCACGTGCCGTTTGCGGTAGTTGTTTACTTTTATTCTCGCTGATTTCGCTGATTTCGCTGCAACCGGTGAGTTCCTTTACAGTTAACTTGACTGTTTTGTGTTATATTTATTTATGGTGTTGTAACAACTTCAAATTCGAAGTTAGTAAATGTGATTATTCAAGACTGGAATAAATTAAAAGACGTCTTTGAATTTTTTACAAACTGTGACAAATCTGATGAAAAATCAATCCGCCTTGCGGAAGGATTTTTAGGTAAGATGAACGATTCTGAATTCACGTTTCTGACATTAGTGTTTAATGACATTTTCTCAATCACGGACATACTATTCGACGTTCTTCAAAAAAAATCGCTTGACATTCATTTTTTCATATCCAATATAAAATGCTGTCGTGAGGAGCTTTGTAAAAAAGAAATGAACTTTTTTTTAATACCATGTTTGATAAAGCAAATTCTATTACAGAAATAAAGCATTACACGCGTGTAATAATGTGTTTGTTAATTATTTTCTTGGGCATAGGTTAACTCATTGAGAAGCAAAACTACAATTTAATCAACGTTTCGCTCATTATATTGAGCTTTTTCAAGATATTTTATTTTCTACAATAAAATCACGTATAGTTAGTATTTAAATTGGTTAAAACATTATTGAAAAAACATCACTCAAAAAAACTTACATTTAAAACAAACTATGATCAGGAACACAAAAATACATTTAAAACAACATTAATATTATACAGAGTATGTACCTTGGAAACATGTCATGTGTACGACTGTTTTGCGATTGCAATAATTTCGACACGTCTGGAATTCTGGTAGATAAAAACGAGACAAATTTTTTCTATTTTTTTTTTATATTTACTTTGATTTTTATTGCTGTACAGAGTTTGGGTTTATGATCTTACTGAAATGTACAGGGTTTTATGTATGGAGTAGTTTATTTATTTAAATTAATTTACTTAGATATCAGATTATAATAAATTTGGCTAATAATCTGTATTTTTGTGTTCATGATCATAGTTTGTTTTAAATGTAATGTTTTTTTGTTGTTTTAACCAATTTAGATACGTGTTTTTATTGTAGAAAATAAAATATCTTGAAAAAGCTCAATATAATGAGCGAAACGTCGATTAAATTGTAGTTTTGCTTCTCAATGAGTTAACCTATGCCCAAGAAAATATTTAACAAAATATATATATATATATATATATATATATATATATATATATATATATATGTGTATCAGCCAAATGGAATAAATTCGATAATAAATAAATGGGGGCGTGTTCGGAAAAACGCTTGGACCCGTCGATTGGTATTTTTAGTTGCTCATTTTCTCTCCAATAAAAACTTTTTATACAGGGTGTGTCCTGTAACAGTGGTCAATGCCAACTTTCTTATTTCAAATGCAACACCCCGGATATTATTTAATTTTTGGATTCTTTAGGAGATTTTAAACATATTTTATGTTCAATGTCCTATACCTATCTTCAACTATTTCGGCAATATTAAGTGTTTTCAAATTTATTTTTATTTTATTTATTTCGAATTTATTATTATTCATGAAAGTGGCTCTGGTTACTGAACTATTTATTTGATTACAAAAATTCGCTACAACACACTCAATACTTATTTACCATTTAGATCTTCATATTAAGAATGTAAGCAAAAACCATTTTAGCGTTCCTTTTTATTGATATGGAACAAAAAGAGCCAGTTTTGTTTACTTTTGTATAAAATGCCTGGCCTTTCTCTTTGCAAGACAGTAGTTGTCAGTGTCAGTGTCATAGTCTTTTGAATTTCGTTAACTGCATAATACCTAATATCAGAAAAATGGTTCATTTAACAGAAATGCATAAAATAACAATTCTACAAATGATTGGTTATGGAGATAACACACGAACACAAGTGGAAGTTGCTCGCTTATTTCATGAAAAATTTCCAAATTTGCCGCATATATCCCAAGGGACAATTAGTAAAATAGAAAAGCAGTTTCGCGAGCTTGGACATGTGAGGCAGATAAAAAAAGCAGCTGCCAATTCAATAAATGATGATACTAAATTGGATATTATGCTTGAGTTTGAGGAAAACCCACATATTTCTAGTCGACAAGCCGCCGCAATGTTCGATATTAGCCATTCGTCGATTATTCGAACATTAAAAGAAAATAAAATGCATCCCTATAAAGTGATACCAACTCAGGAGCTCATGGAAGACGATTATGATAAGAGAACTTATTTTTGTGAACAAATGATGGCTATGTTAGATAACAATGTTATTCAATTAGAACATGTTTTGTTTTCGGATGAGTGCACCTTTACACTTCACGGTCATGTAAATCGTCAAAATTGCCGCTATTGGTCTAGGGAAAATCCTCACTGGATCAGCGAAGAACATACTCAATATCCTGAAAAGGTTAATGTTTGGGCAGGAATTATTAGTGATCATATCATAGGCCCCTTTTTCATTGACGGCAATTTGAATGGCGATAATTATTTAGCACTGCTTCAAAATAATGTCGTGCCAACTTTGACAAATTTGTATCCGGATCCAGCAAACCCACAAGTTCCAGCGAATATGATATGGTTTCAGCAAGATGGAGCACCGCCCCATTACCAAATTAATGTCCGGCAGTACCTCAACGGAATATTTTCAAATCGGTGGATAGGGAGACGAGGATCGATAGAATGGCCAGCGCGATCCCCTGATCTGACGCCATTAGACTTTTTCTTATGGGGACATATTAAAAATGTTGTATACAAAACTAAACCCCTGGACTTAGCTGACTTAAGAAGACGAATAACGCTTGCGATTAGATCGGTCACGCCTGAGATGCTAAATAACGTTAGAAGAAATTTATATTTAAGATTAGGAATTTGCCAAGACGTTCGAGTCGAGCATATTCAACAGTTCCTAAATTAACTTTTTACTTTTGTTTATACATTATGAAGAAATAAATAATTTTATTTTTTTAATCTTAATTTTTGCAATAAATTTGAAAACACTTAATATTGCCGAAATAGTTGAAGATAGGTATAGGACATTGAACATAAAATATGTTTAGAATCTGCTAAAGAATCCAAAAATTAAATAATATGCGGGGTGTTGCATTTGAAATAAGAAAGTTGGCATTGACCACTGTTACAGGACACACCCTGTATAAAAAGTTTTTATTGGAGAAAATGAGCAACTAAAAATACCAATCGACGGGTCCAAGCGTTTTTCCGAACACGCCCCCATTTATTTATTATCGAATTTATTCCATTTGGCTGATACACACTGTATATATATATATATATATATATATATATATATATATATATATATATATATATATATATATATATATATATATATATATATATATATATATATATATATATATATATATATATATATATATATATATATATATATATATATATATATATATATATATATATATATATATATATATATATATATATATATATTTGTCTACTTAAGTTCTCTACATATGGGAAACTTTTTTATTAGTAGTTTTACGGAAAAAAGTTACTCTTTAAAAAAAGTTCTGCTTTCTGCCAAAATAATATTAAAATATTCAAACTCTCGATTGCATATACAAGGTGGTCAAAAATTCCAAAAAATCGAAATTGACTCAAGAGAAAAGTACCTTTAATTTTTATTTTATAGCAAAATGTAATACAAAATCTTACTTAGAAAATAGTCTGAAATCACTTCTTAAGGAATGTAAAATTTTGGCTTCTTACTGGGAAGTCCAGTTTCTTACTTTTGTTCCTACCTACATACCAGCAACATTTCCTTATTTATCGAATCTTGATAATGGCATTGTCACTGCCATTGTCAACCACAATATTGTATTACTTTATTGAAACATCAGTTTGAACATTATAGGAAAAAGAAATGCCGCTGAAATTAAGCAAAGAAGATAAAATTGAAATAATTTTAATTGTTGGAGAAAATTATAAAACATTTCGAGAAGCTGCAGACATTTTTAACAACAGACACCCCGAAAAAATTATACATTTCACAACAGTGGGGAATATTCTAACTAAATTCAAGACTTTTGAAAATATAGAAAATAACTTCCCTAATTTTAATTCTAATAAATATTACATGTAAATAACTTAATTAACAATAAAAACGAACTGTTCCGTCACTGCACATTTGCCTAAACATATCCACCATCTCTTTCCATACAGGTAACCGTTCTTACAGAAAATTCTCTTAAAACGTTTCTAATCATGGCAGACGTTACGGCCTGTATCTCTTTCCTAATTACCCTCTCCAAATGATCAACATTCTGAAATGGCCTCTTTAGATACACTTTCTCTTTTAAGTAGCCCCAAAAGAAATAATCAAGAGGGTTCAAGTCCGGAGATCTAGCTGGCCAGAAAATATCAGAATACCTGTCGATTACTCCATTAAGGATAAAATTTAAGTATTGTCTTACATCCCTTGCTCCGTGGCATGGTGCGCCATCCTGCTGGTACCATATTTGGAACCTCTCACTTATGGGTAGTTCATGAATAATATCGTACAAGTAAGTATTTAGAAAATCCAAGTAGCGTTGACTATTTACATTATGTCGAAAAAAAACTGGTCCAATTACTCGATCTTCATAAATTCCGCACCACACATTTGTTTTGAATGAATACTGATCGCGAGTTTGTATAACAAAATTAAGACTAACGTCACTCCACCAACGACAGTTTTGCGAACTTACAGTCTCATGTGTCAGACAGCAAAACTCGAACCGTCGCTCAAAGTTTCCTGGTCTCAAGGTATGTATAAATTTTGGTTTGTAAGGGCGAAAACTGTTTTCTTTCAATATTTTTGAAACTGTATTTTTACCTACGTTATTTGCCAATGTTGCTGACCTTTTGCGAAGGGACTTTTTAGGGTCTTCTATCACAGAGAGCATTACTTGATTTGTAGTTTCGTCATTCGCAACTTTTGACCTCCGTTTCTTGTTAAAGTTATTTTCTACATTTCCAAAAATCTTGAATTTAGTTAGAATATTCCCCACTGTTGTGAAATGTATAATTTTATCAAGGTGTCTGTTGTTAAAAATGTCTGCAGCTTTTCGAAATGTTTTATAATTTTCTCCGTCAATTAAAATTATTTCAATTTTATCTTCTTTGCTTAATTTCAGCGGCATTTTTTTTTACTATAATATTCAAACTGATGTTTCAATAAAGTAACACAATATTGTGGTTGACAATGGCAGTGACAATGCCATTATCAACAATCGATAAATAAAGAAATTTTGCTGGTATGTAGGTAGGAACAAAAGTAAGAAACTGGACTTGCCAGTAAGAAGCCAAAGTTTTACATTCCTTAAGAAGTGATTCCAGATAGGAAGCAACGAATCTAGTGCTACATATGTTTTTTTTATTCTAAGTAAGATTTTTGTATTACATTTTGCTATAAAATAAAAATTAAAGGTACTTTTCTCTTGAGTCAATTTCGATTTTTTGGAATTTTTGACCACCCTGTATATGCAATCTCAAGTTTGAATATTTAAATATTATTTTGGCAGAAAGCAGAACTTTTTATAAAGAGTACCTTTTTTCCGTAAAACTACTAATAAAAAAGTTTCCCATATGTAGAGAAATTTATTAGACACACTGTATATATATATATATATATATATATATATATATATATATATATATATATATATATATATATATATATATATATATATATATATATATATATATATATATATATATATATATATATATATATATATATATATATATATATATATATATATATATATATATATATATATATATATATATATATATATATATATATATATATATATATATATATATATATATATATATATATATATATATATATATATATATATATATATATATATATATATATATATATATATATATATATATATATATATATATATATATATATATATATATATATATATATATATATATATATATATATATATATATATATACTATATATATATATATATATATATATATATATATATATATATATATATATATATATATATATATATATATATATATAGATATATTAATAAACATCGGATTTGAATCGTTTGTGACAAGATTTAAATATGTTTAGAAATACTTCCAATATTCCCAATATTTTCAATATTTCCTAGACACGTCCGGAAATTTCCAATATTTTCATTTCCATGCAAATATTGTCATGGAACACTATCACGAACAGACACCACAGACCGATGGAATTAAGAAAACATTTTTTTCGGAATCTAGAGACTCTGAAACGTAAAGATCTGAAAGAATCTTAGAGGGATAACAATACTTCCCTTTACGGAAAGTAAGGAGGGACCTGTGTCAGAATTTGTCTGAGGTTTAATCCACTTTTCTTTTTTAGTAGCTGAATTGGTGTTGACAGATTTATCCCCAGTAATTTTTGAACTAATTTGCTGATGATAAGTAGAAATAAAAACAATAATTGTTAATGGCCCACCCTGTTCTTTTGCTGAGAATAATCGTTGTTATTCTACAATCCTAATAGTCTAATATTAGTAACATTACAAAAAGGGAGTGTTTTACGATAGAATTCATAATACCAGCTCTTAAAAGATAATTCTTCTTCAGATTACAGGTGAAAGCTGCAGACGCTAGACAAAGTGAACACAGGTATTTGCACATCTTCGCTCTTAGCTTTCCCGCTTAGTAGTTAAGTACCGCCAAACCTCTAAAAATTCTTCCTTATTTAGTTTATCGTTATTTAAACTACGGTTTCGACGAATAAATATGTAAGCAAATACTTTTACATATAGAGGGTGTTTAAAAAAACATGGCTCATCGCTTAATGAGAGATTCCTTGGCATAAAATAACCTAGACATACTTTATGTGGGGTTAAAGTAATTGTTAGAGCAAAAAAATCAGTGAATTGTTGTCAAAAAGGCCATCACACTTAAGATGAAACAAACAAAAGTATGCTTTATTATCGCAGAAAAATTGTTACAATTTTTTAGACATAGCGATATTTACATTAAAACAAAAACAATGAAAAAACGAAGTATTGATCGAAAAAAATCATATTTTTCGATAGGTCAATGCAAATACATAAATTGTAAATATAACATTCGTTATATTCGTAACATTGCCGTAAAGCGGTTAATGATTCCAGGTGACCTAACAAAAGGAAATAAACAATACTTACATATGCGAGGTGAATAATTTCGATGACATTGAAATTAAAATTACGCGATGTTAAACTCTATTTTGTTATGGTTATACAAGCAAAATAAGTGAAGTTAAATAAAAAGTGGACTTGACTAATATAGTAATTAAAGTGTATTAGAAAAAAAAAGAAAATGTATAACAACTTCAATCATTTAATACATCTAGAAAGGGAATTGTTCCATTAGATTCAATTTCCATCGTGAACTTGATATTATGACGCTGCTGATTAAGGTGGTCCAGAAATATGAGGAGATTATCCTGTCCATGAGGCCAAACAACAAAAGTATCATCTACATATCTAAACCAGTGCTTCGGTTTTAGTGGAGCGGATGTTAGAGCAATATCCTCAAAGGCTTCCATAAAGATATTCGCTACCACGGGTGATAGAGGAGATGCCATAGCTGCCCCTGAAGTTTGTTCATAAAAAGTTCCTTGGAAAATGAAATAAGTAGATGTAAGATAAGCTTCCACTAGGTCTATTAAGTTCTTATCAAGATTAGTATTATCCAGTATGTCTGATATAATGGAAATTGATTCGTGAACAGGAAGGTAGATGTATGTGTTCAAAAAAAGGAAAATGGTACCTTAGGACATTCTGTGTATAGAAAACCGACGCATACAAATAGATACTTAAATGCAAATTCTTATCACCATCCAGCCCACAAGAAATCGGTTATTAACTCACTCGTATTCAGAGCTATTTCGATTTCTGATCAAGATTCTTTAACATCGGAAACATCGAAACTGACCGAAGCTCTCAGAGGGAATGGCTATTGCACTGAAGATATTACGCGTATTACTAATGATAAAGAGCCACCATTAGGTAGTGTTGTTCTTCCCTACATACATGGCACTACAGACAAAATAGGACGATTACTTCGGCGGTCCAACATACATACAATCTTCAATACACATAAGAAGATTGGACAATGCTTGCGATCCTCGAAAGATCTTGTACCTTTCCAAACAAAAGGAGTATATAAAATTGCTCTTGTGGAGAAGTGTATGTGGGAGAAGCAAGACGCTCAATATCAACTAGACTTAAGGAACATGAACGATGTATTAAAAAGAAACAAATTGTTCAATCTGCTGTAGCTGAACACCAGCATAACACTGGCCATTTCATAAATGTAAAGGAAACCAAGGTTCTAGCATCGGTTCCAGATTTTTATAAACGAAAAGTTAGAGAATCTATTGAAATATTTAAACATACAAAAAATTTCAATAGATACACGGGTTACGGTCCACATCACATGTGGAAACCGATCTTAACACAAGGTCACGGTTCGGCGAGCACGACGAGTCATTCAGTGTTCAGATCTCGTGTAGTAAAGATCCCTGAAGATGCCTCGTGCAATCGAAGGCGAAACGTCGGATAGTAATTCCAATTTGATACGGTCTAATCCCAAGAACCATGATTTCTTAATTGACCAAAGGCGTGAAAGCTTCCGTTCTATGTTAACATAGGGATTGTTTTTAAATGTTCTGGAAGATGATTGTAAAACTTTATAGCGTTGTAAATAATTGATTTTTTTTATTAATTCTGTGGAGGGAATGGGAAGGTATATGTCATGCCTAGAGTTTCTGGTAGGATATGCGAGTTCTGGCCTTTTCGAAAATGTGCTTATATGTTTTCTTATCAAACAGACGGTTTCTAAAACAAATAATGCAAATAATATTTCATGATTTTTGAAATAGTATTGGCAGTGCGATCTATTATTATTGTCTATTTGTGGCGCGAATTTATCGGCGGAAATAACTTTTAAAATCATCATCAATCGCAATCTTGCGGGAGATTTGTTTCCTTTCATCAAAGAAAATAGGTGTTCACACTTATAGGTACTTCCAAACATTGACAGGATTTTTCAGGCAAATTTTCTCATTTCTTGGTATTGAACAAGCAAGTACTTATAAAATTCGAATGTACCAACACTATCAAATTTTTGTTTTAAATGGATCTGACATTGAATCTCAATTACTTCCATTTGAAAGTGAGGGGGAACTTTATTAATATCTATAGTGAAACGACCAGTAAATAGGGAAAAATTGTTTTTTTGGATCTTAAAATCCTGAAAACGCTTCTCAAATTCTGCCAGAAGGCTTCTCATTTTCTCTGAATATATTTTGTATGATATTGGAATACTTGTGCTTTCCTGATATGCCTTACAAGTCAGAAAACGTGACAGATTATCCTCTGCTAACTGTTTTTCCCACAACATCATCATCTGATCATGCATATCTGTAATAACTTGACGTGATCCCTGCAATTTCGTATTTAAGTCCTACAAGTGTTTTGTGATATCTACCAAAAATGAAAGACCTTGTAAAAAAAGATACATCGCATAATAAGCTGACATCTTCGCCTTTTGTTTCCATGAAAACGCGTATTTCTTCTTTAAGTTTCCAAAACTGGTTTAGTACCATAGAACACGAAAGCCATCGCACCTTTGCATAATATAGTAAACCAGTGTACTCACTTTCTAAATCACGTAAAAATGCAGAAAACTGTCGCTGATTAAGGCCTCGTAACCTTATGGAGTTTATAATTTTTTTCACTTACTTTAAAACACTTTCCAACTTGATCACTTTTGAGTATAAAACTTTTTGGTGGATTATACAATGAATATGATGAAAATCTGGTTTGCCACTGCCCGTTTCTCTGATCTTTGTCTGTAATATTTTAACGAAGCCATTTTATACTCCAGTCATTGAAGGAGCTCCGTCTGTTGCAACGGAAGACAGTTTTGACAAATCTAAATTGTACTTTTGCAGAAGTTCATAAAGAGCATTGAAAATATCCTTCCCAGTTGTTGTATCATGCAATGGTACTAATTCCAGTAATTCTTCATACACATTGATATCTGTATTAACCACACGAAAAAAAAACAGCGAGTTGTGTCACACCACACACATCCGTACTTTCGTCACAGGCAATAGAAAATGCGATGAAAGAGTCTGATTTTGTTTTTATCTGATCACTTATATTGGCAGCCAACTCAGTAGTTTTATGAATATCATAGTGACGTTTTATATTATATAATTTTGGGAGACCCACTGTACTATTACAAATCAAACAAATAATTGTTTCTTTCACTTCACAGCAAATAAACTCTAGTTCCTACTTTTCTTGAAAGATAGGATGCTCATCTACAAGTTTCCTCTTACTTCCACTTGGTTTTGAAACAGACGTGTTAAAAACTGTATCCGAAATAAATTGTAATAAGTACTGTTAAGTGTTGCAACAATAAGTGCGCAACTCGACTCGACACTCTATCGCAACTGACTCATAACTGACTAAATACTGAGCGACTGAACTCAATCGAACACAGTTTATATACGGATTGTAATTTCTCGAGTTCTTTCCAGAATGTTCAGATAGCGTCAACTGTGTTTTTGCGCTATGGAACAAGCCAGATAACGTTTGGCTTTAGGTTTTAGGTTGAGTATATGTAGTTCATCCTCCTAAACATAGATGGCACTATGTACAATTGTACATTTTATTATACCAATCGTTGTAGCAGCGGCGCGCGCTTTCAAAAACAGTTTTCAACTTGTTCGCGGGCCGCATTATCTGGCTGTTTTCAAAACTGATTTAGGCCGCAGAAAAAAGCTAATTGGGCTGCATGTGGCCCGCGGGCCGCATGTTTGACATGGCTGATTTAGACCAAACAAATAGCTGATTGCTCTCTTTTGAAGCCTAAAAATATTAAGAAATTGTTCGGTGGTATAGCAGCCCCAATAGGAAAGGCCATAGCAGAGACTGGATTCGAATAGAGAGAAATAAGTAAATCTAGCAGAAGACACGTCCAGTTCTTTGGAAACTTATGGCATGGCAAAGTAGGCGGTAGAAAGTTTTTTAGTTAAGATGTCAATATGCTTAGATCATTTTAGGTTGTTATTTATATTCAAACCCAGGAATTTAACAGACTCAACGTATTTAATATTGCTGTTAAGTAGCTGAAGTGGTTATAAAGTCCCCTTATAAGATAAGGCCACCATTTTATCCACATTGAAGCAAAGCAGATTGGAAGCGGACCAAGCCTTAATCATAACAAGGTCGTTGGAAATATTAGAATGTAAAGACGTTGTATCAAAATCACTCCATGTTAGGCTTGTGTCGTGAGTAAAGAGAGAGATTTTTCCATTAATTTTTAGGTAGGTGATATCATTAATGTATAACAAAAAAAGAATAGGTCTCAAGACCGAACCTTGAAGGACTCCACTTGTAATCAATTTACAATTAGAATCAGAACCATTTGCCCTTACAAATTGTTGCCTATTCCCGAGATAAGATTTAAACCAATTTAAAATTCAGCTTGCTTATCAAAATTTTATGACTAACACAGTCAAAGGCTTTTACATAGTCACAAGATACCGAGGCAGTGGGGTGGTTGTTATATAGGGATAAGTAAACATGGCTAAGCAACGAGAACATGGCGTCACTGGTGCACTTGTTGGGTAAAAATCCAAACTGATCCGGGTTTATTATCTGATGTTTAAGGAGAAATGGCATAAGACGATTCTTTAGTAACCTTGCAATGATTTTTAATAGCACTGGTAGTAGAGTAATTGGGTGATAATTGCAAGAGTTAGTTTTTTCGCTCCCTTTATGAAAAGGAATAATTATGGCTGTTTTAAGGCATTCAGGGGATATACCTTGTATAAGGTTATTAGTGTTGTAAGGGCCTCTATGACTGGGAGCGGCAGGTTCAGGAATATTTTAATTGATGGGCCATCAGTGCTACACGTAAATTTGTTTGTGATGTTATTCATTTCTTTCATTCATGCTGCTAACAGGGCTTAAGAAATGGCTATCAGCGACATTTTTCGATGGAGGGAGAAACGAAAGAGGGTCCAAAAGTGACATTTTTGCTTACATTGATAAAATAATCATTTAGGTCATTTAGCCTTGGCAAAATATATAAGAGGGAACGCATATTGAAATTCTGAAAAATTGGCGACCAAGAAAATTCTGCCCCATGGCGAGGGCTGTGTAAGGGCCTAAGAGGAATACTAAATTTGGAAAATATTGCTTCGTGATCGGAAAGACCTGTGTTATAAACCTGATGGAAAAAAATCAGACGTTACGTAATCAATGATAGAACAAGAGTATTTTGAAATTGTAGTTGGAGACGATTATAGAAATTAAATATTTCTAGGTGGCACAAACAGTAGCATAGTTAATATTAAGGCCCCGCATAAAATTTTCCTGCCTTTTACTGGTAGACTATCTAGCAAATTTAGCAGGTAATTAAAAAAAGATTGTACATCAGAATTTGGTGATTTATAAGTACAGTTTACATAGAGATCAAAAGTTTTGATTACATACTATAGAAAATTCAAAAAACAAATGGTCACAGTTAGTTACCGAGACGAAATCCCCATTTAGAGAAAGAATCAGTGTTCCTCCATGAGCTGAGTTATTTCTGTCATATCTAGCTATTGCGGAATATCTCTCCACATAAAAAGGTTCGTTTAGATTCAGCCAGTAAATGCAACAAGTTGGGGGAACTCCAATTCTTCTAGAAATAAATACAACTCGTCAGTTTTATTTCTTCGAGAAGCGATATTAATTAGAACCATACCAAGGCCCGTAACAAAAGGAGGTTTTGAGCAATCTAGTTCCTCAGGACACGTCAAGTTTTCTAAAAATTTTTTTTCGGGGAATTGCTGGAAAAGTAGTTCTGTGGCATTCTCTGGTCCTTTAAAGATGGTTTGTTCTCTCCGAAGTTACATCGTCCATAGTGTATATTAGGGTGAAGCGAAAAAATTAACTTTTATTTTTCGCTAACGGCTAGTTTCTAAAAGTTGCCTTTTAGTAAGAAGATTCATTTGCCAAAATTTCAGTTTTTTTCAAACATGACTTCATAAAGCCTAAAAATTTCAAATACGCAAATCTTTTCAAAAAACCTTAACGAACCTAAACAATATTTTTTAATTATTAAATTATAAAAATGTAATTTTTTAAAACCCCTACTTAGTTATTTTCTACCATACTTGGCAACGCCGCTTGTTTACGCACATTTTTCTGGCGTCGTTATTAGCGCGTAATCATTAGTTGTTGTCTTATCGTCAAGCAGCATAGTTGCAGTGTTTTAAGTGTGCGAATCATGCCGAAAACGCGTAAAAACGTGTCATGTCCTGTTTTTGGTGCTCCAAAGCAAATGCCTCTAACGGTCTTGCCGACATATGAGACTGTTATGAAACATTATTTATTTATTCGTTTTGAAATATTACAAGAATGCAACAAGGAGCCTAGTTTTGCCGATATCGCCAATGTGGTGATAAGAGACATTAAAAATATTTGGAGTAAGGCTTGCCTGCCGGTTCTTAGCGATCGTCGAATTTTCCAGATGCTATCACTATGACTATCACTCAAAATTTAGAAAAGTTAAAAAGTATCCTATATCTAGAAAAAACTCAAAATCGTGTTTGTTTTTAGCAGAGGCTAAGAGTAAACTTTTTGATATTTGCTATTGTAAGTGTAGTGACTTTAGTTCTTGTCCTTGCAAAGAAAAGGTACCTCCAAAAGAACGAAATTTCTTAAACGACCAAAGACATTTGAGGCAAATGGTCATTGGAGGAGTGGACTTAGTAACGACAAAATTATTGAAGAAAAAAAATGAAAGAAAAATAAAAACGGAGAAACGCTTAAAGAAAAGTAGTTCCTTAAGTGCTCAACCGACGTGCCCTACCCTATCGGAGCCAACCGAAACACTATCTTCAAGTACAAGCGAAAGTAGCGATTCTGAAATAAGTGACCCAGAGTTCATTTTAAAATCATGTTCCTCAGCTCAGTTAGATCCAGATAAAGCTAGCACATCGCAAATGCGAGTCAATTTGGATAAATTGTCTGCAGTGTGTGATCGAACTGGCGTCTCGGATCGATCGGCAGCAATGATAGCGAGTGCAGTTCTTCAAGACGTTAGTGCGATAAATCAAAAAGACCAATCTAAAGTAATTGATCGAAGCAAAATTAGAAGGGCAAGAAAGAAAAAAAGGTTGTCAATAGTACACAATGTAAGACGAGCAAAACGTATCGTGAAAGGTATTTACTTTGACGGGCGTAAAGATAAAACTATTCAGTACATTCCCATGGGTTCAAAACTACATAGAAAGGTAATTGTAGAAGAGCATATTGTAATAGTAAAAGAACCTGGATCCGAATATTTAGGCCATGTTATCCCTACTACTAGATGTGCGAAAGATATAAAAGAATGCTTAAAAAACTTTATTTATGAAAGAATTGATAAATCCAGATTAGTTGCAATAGGCTGCGATGGTACTGTGATAAACACCGGTCATAAAAATGGAGTAATTGCTCAAATAGAAAGGTCAATAGGAAGACCTTTGCAATGGTTCATCTGTATGCTGCATGCAAATGAGCTACCTCTGAGGCATCTATTTCAATTTTTGGATGGTTCAACAACAGGTCCTCGCGGTTATGCTGGAGAAATAGGAAAACAATTAGAAGGTTGTGAGAATCTTCCCATCATAAATTTTCAACCTATCGAAGTCGAGATGCCTCATGTGGATAACGAATTATTAAGTACTGATCAGAAATACTTACATGAAATGTGTTTGGCGATATCATCTGGAACTATAACAAAAGATCTTTCATGCAAGAATCCAGGACCTCTGGCTCATTCTAGATGGCTAACCTGTGCTAACAGAATACTGCGCTTATATGCGGCTACAGAAGTACCTTCTGAAAGTCTTAACATTTTAGCGACTTTTGTTATGAAAGTATATGCGCCTACCTGGTTTAATATAAAAACCAAACCTTCTTGTTTAGACGGCCCAAAGCATTTGTTGGAAATGATAACACGTTCAAGATATCTTCCTCAAAATATTCTGAAAATTATTGACGCGGTTATAGAAAGAAACTCCTATTTTGCCCATTCAGAGAACCTGTTACTTTGCATGTTAAATGATGAAAGGCAACATATTCGTGAACTTAGCTTAAGACGCATATTGAAATTTAGAGAAAGCCGCATTCCAGAGTCAAGTGCTACTATAAGACAATTTGTCGTGCCTAAGCTGAACTTTTCTGCAAACAGTTAGGAGGACCTCATTAACTGGCAAACATGCAAGATATCTGAACCTCCAATTATTGCATCAATTTCTAACCCAGAACTACTAGAGCTTATAAAATCGACTCCGAAAATGGATCTGGAAAATTTTCCCTGCCACACTCAAGCTGTTGAGAGAATGGTGAAGCTAGTTACAGAGGCATCATTAGCAGTTTCAGGAACAGAAGCTGGGATGGCTTTATAATGACAAAGCTAAAATCAAGGTCTGAGATGCCTAACTTTAATACTAAAAAAGAATTTAACTAAACGTCTTAATTAGTGGGAGGGTAGGGCGGGCGGAACTATTTACTGAGTTCTGGGTAATTTATTGTTTAACTATTTAAGTTTTATGATAAATTAGCGAAAGTCCGTAACAAAGCGCAGAACACTTTTTAATTTTTATTCTCTTGATATTTATGCGTATTGTTTTTTGAAGATGAAGTCCAAATTTGATAAAATTTTGTACAGAATTTTATATTTATGTGTTGCACTTATTTAAAACTAGCCCACCTTAAAATTTGAAAAAAAAAATTAGGATTAGTTTTTCGCTCCACCCTAGTGTATATATATATATATATATATATATATATATATATATATATATATATATATAATGGATATTCATTATACAGAGTGTTCCTAAATATCATGTCCAAACGGAAGGGAGTGATTTAGTATAAATTTTCTTATTCATTTGCTTTATTTTATGGCGTAAAACCCAAAAATAATTTTCTTTATAATATTATCATTAGTACCACTATTATTACTACATATTCCTTTAGAAAATACGTCAGAACAATTCAGTGATTTCCTTTTAATATGCTTCGCCACTATATTAACAGTGCACAAAAATACAAACGTGCTAGATATTCATATATTCTGAAACGTAAAATAAAAGAATTAACTAATTCAGATTCGTAGTTAAGCAAGATACGAATTAATTTTGAAATCGTTTCAAAACAAATCGAATTTAATTACCTTTTTCCATTTGTATACTTAAAAAACCTGATTTCGAAAACGTTTATAATAAATTACTGGGTTTTTAATATCAATAACTGATGTTTATTAATGACTAAAGCTTAATGTTAAAATGTGTTATTCGCCGGAATAAATAATCACAATCGACATCCTTCATCTCATCACTTCTCGTCAATTCCACAATCATTAATGGTACTAAATTTGTCATGCAGGGTATCGTTGTACATTTTTGTGTGTTTGGACATACCACGAAGACCTGATCCCTAAAAATAATGCCCTCCTTACATTCCGGGGTTGCCTTTTTTGGCAACTACTACCTATTGTTAGCAGCCCGTTTCTAGACGGAGACCGGTCTTCCCCGAGTGGTCACCCATCCAGGTACTAGCCGCACATGGCGATGCTTTACAATGATTATTGCTTGAGATAGGACCAATGCAAGTCACCATCGCACTTGTACTGGTCACTAAGGAACTGCTTAAGAGAAAAGGCACAAAACGATACCTAAAAACGAAGCAAAAAGCAGGGGCGTAGTCACCAATGTTCCGCGAGAAAATTCCTAATAAGTAAAAAAAAATACTTAACTTTAATTTTTAAAAATCATCTACCTAAGTAAAATAAACTATTCTTATAAATTATTTATCCCTCTCCAAATAGTTTTTAAATGATTTCCTTTATATTTTATAAAAACTGGATTTTTTACTTCTCGCGTATCGTGTTTCTTTTAAAGATTTTTTCTTTTGCTTTTTCTTTCGTACACACTCCAGTGTCTAGATGTCGCTTTATCTCGAAAATTTCCCTAAACATGAGGCTGGTAAACAACGTTTTAATAAAGTTTGTGGAGTGGATTTATTGGATATGTGTTTCGTTTTCGTATTTGGTGTTTTTAAATTAGATCCTTTTTCTAATTAATAAATAAATTCTATCTGAGACTGGTAGACTGTACTACTGGCATCTGTGAATTATTTTACTAAAGGTACGTATGTAAATTAGTATATTATTTTTTAATTAATACGCTATTTTTCTATCATAGAATGAGCACCTATAAGCAGTGGCGGCTCCTCCATTAGGTTAAATGGTCAATGACCCCCCAATAAATATTTCCAAACAGAAACAAATAAATAAAATAATACCTAATTTATATTTTTTCATTTTTTTTAAATTTAGAAATTCCCTCTAAGCATATAAACTCGTTGACCGTTCCGCGACACACTATCCATGCCTCGCACCGCGATCTCTGCAGACCCGGAGAGGTGTCATTTGATTTGGAATCGATCACGGCTGGCGAACCGCGTTGACCTCGTGGTTATAAACGGAGGCGAATATTTCCCGAGTGTTCCCGGCTTAGGTTGGTAAAGTTTGGGTCAACAGCCGCGTCGAGGAAAATAAAATATTTTTGTCACTTGCTGTGTTTAATATGGGTCGTGTGATTGGTTGTGGTTACGATTGCGTATTTTTATATATTTTATTTTGAAGACTTTACATTTTGTTTGTTGATTTTGTAGTTTAAATTAATGTTTTAAAGAAAGGTAGCCACAGTGTAACAATAACATAAAACAATAGAAAATAATAATAATAAAGTTGTAATAAATGAAAAATCTCCTATGTTATAATTCAATATAATATAAAAACTTGAAACTTGAAAGTTGAAATAAATATTTTTAAAAAATCTATTCATTTTTATTTTTGTAAAAAATGCATTTTTAATTGTTTTTTAAATATTGATAATTTTGTTGCATGTCTTATAGTCTCTGGAAAGTTATTATATATTTTTAAACCATCATGCAGAATAGATTTTTTCCCAAAGTTACTTTTTATTGTAATGTCTGTAATTGTAAGCAATGTCTTGTATCGTGATTACATAAAGAATTAGATTTTTTAAATATAATATTTGATTTTTTTCTATTATTAATAATACAGTGTATTAAAATGCAAATTTTGAAATTATAAATATATTTTGTTCGTTCCGTTAGGTTTATATAAGTTAATAGAAGGTTCCAAATATAATAGTTTATAAATACATTTTAGTGTTTTATGTTGCAATTGTTTTAGTGGTTTAATATGTTACGAACAAGCAGATCCCCAAATTGAAATTAAATATTGGAATTTAGAATATATTAAAGAATAATATAAGTTTTTTAAGAATTTTAATGGTTCGAAAGATCTTGCTTTGTATAATACTCCTATTAATGGAGTTATAGCGGTTCTTATACTCTCAATATAATTTTTCCAACTTAAGTTTTCATCTATAATTAATCCTAAAAAGTTTGTTGTATTTGAATATTTAATGTTGTTAATGTTTATTACTATTGGGGAAATACCAGAATGTATCTTTGTTTTACTTATTAAGATAAAAGAAGATTTACTAAAATTTAATGATAGTTTGTGAGATTTAAGTCAGGAACAAATAATTGTAGATTATGTTTTATATCAAAAAATAAATCATTTAAATTATCAGCAAAATAAATAATTGTTGTGTCATCCGCAAACAATTGCATATTGCCTTTTAAATTTAATTTATATAAATTAAAAATAAAACTGGCCCCAATACTGATCCCTGTGGTTCTCCACAAACTATTTCTTTTTGATTACTTATTGCATTATTTATTTGTACAAACTGTCTGCGCTTACTTAGATAATTTTTAAGTAAATTATACATACTGCCCCTTATTTCAATATTTTATAATTCTAGTAAAAGAATATGATGATTTACTGTATCAAATGTCTTACACAGGTCCAAGGATAGTAAACAGCATTTTTTATTATCATCAACTTTAATTTGAATATCTGTTATGACATCCATAACAGCTATTTCCGTATCCCTGAATCTGCGAAAGCCAGATTGTTTATTAAGTAGTAAATTTTCATTTTCCAAATATTGATTTAATCTATTATTAATAATTTTTTCTGTTATTTTAGAAAACACTGGTAATATAGATATTGGTCGATAATTATTCCATTCATATTGTTTTTCACTTTTAAATATTGGAATTATCTTATCAATCATTTTTTCTGGAAAAATACCTCAAAAACTTAACCGAGATTTATCATTTAGAAATGACACCAACGTCGGAAATGTACGCTCATACACGGGAGTCACAAGAACCATGCACTGAGCAATCCAAGCACATTTCTTTGATTAGTTCTGATACAAATATTAATGTTGATCAGAGTGTTGACTCTTCTTTAGACTCATTGGTAAGTGGAGCAGGCGCTACTATTAATGTAATAGACGAAATCCAGACTGATAAAGGATATTATACACGCGAATTAACAAGTGATCAAACAAGAATTCTTATTGACAATAAGCCATCACGACCGTTAGGACCATTCATTCGAGATGACAAAGGTAGAAGTTTCTCTACATTTTTTATACTAAAATTAATAAATCTGGAATAAAAACCGAACGTCTCTGGTTATGTTTTTCGCCTATTTTCAACCAATGCTACTGCCAACCTTGCTGGTTGTTTTCTAAAGAAAAAGATAGTACTTCTAAGGGATTTAATGACTGATTCCACCTAAATCAGACAATTACTAGGAACGAACAGAAGCAATGCCATAACGAATCTTGTGCAGTATATGACCGATAGAGAAGAAATGATACAATCGACCATGAGCTTGAGTCAAACATTTTACAGGAAATATCCGTATGGCGACAAATTTTAGAATGTGTTTTTACAGTTGCACTTAGTTTGGCTATATGACTTCAGGGGACATGACGAAAGTTTAGATTCCTCGATCCAGGACAATTTTATCTATTATAAATTTGCTTTCTGAATACGATTGATTTGGTTTTAAAAATTTTATTAGAGAATAAAAAAAAATCAGTTACATATTCAAGTCCTACAATACAAAATGACTATTAAGTACTGCTGTTAAATATGAAATAATTGATCAAATAAGAAAGCATCGTTTTATCGATCAGTTAAGTGTTGTTATTCGTTTTCTTACGGTTGAGTACGTAAAAGAGAAGCCAACGAAAATATTAATAAATCAGTCATTTTTAGGATTTATCCCAGTTGAGAGTCAAACTAGAATGGCTTTATCCAATACTATTTTAAGAATATTAACAGAAAAACTTCGCGGTCAGGGATACGACGAAGCTGCAAACAATACATGAGTGGGTTTTACAAAGGTGTAGAACCTCACATATCGGCAATTGTTTCTGATGAAGTATATGTACATTGTGCGGCTCATAACCTAAATTTAATAATTAATGATTCCGTTAAGTATGTTAACTAAATTTTTACGATTTGGTTGAAAGTGTTTTTTTTGGACACAGCACAAAAAGATGGGTCCTTTTAAATAAATATTTTAATAACTCTGTCAATAAAAATAAGAGGATGCTCTTTCAAAACTCTTGCAAAATAAACAGCAAAACATTGAGCATACATCAAAAATGTTTTTTACTGCGCTTGAAAATATCAAAACGATAAGAAATTATTTTGATTTATTAATTAGTGAATCAAGTAGTTTGGCTGAGGAATGGCGAATCAAGAAAGAGTTTTCAAAAAAAAGAATAACTAGGTCCAAACGCCGTGTTGGTGTTTGCTTGATCGTTTAAAAGTAACGGTTGTTCTGTTTCCTTAATACTGTCTTTCAAAGCTCGAGCTTCTAGTCTTCTAAGAGACTGTGCATCGTTAGCATCCGTGTAGAATTTGAGACGCAGATTTATTTGCATTCTTAAAGATATAATAAACAAACTATAAGGTGAAACAATAAATTCGTACTATTGGCAACTATGCAGGTCAGACTCAACAACACTGAAACATAAAGATCTGAAAAAATGTCGGAGGGTGATTTTTTCACGATTACGATATTTCCCTTTTACGAGAGAAGTAAAATTAGTACAAAAATCTTAAAAGATTCGTATTCCCAACCTTTAGATACCTTGAACAAAACAATAAAATATTTTTCTAAATTAGCTACTAAAAAGTAGAAAAAAAAATTGTAGAAAAACTACGTTCTATATTGACTGATATTATAGTCTAGAGCCTAGTTCAAGCATGACCTATGTCAGGAAACATCTCAAAATTATCACAAAAAATACCAGACAATACATTCGATACTTTAACTAATGTATTGTACCCTTCGTTTTTATTTAAAACGTCATTTAATTTTTTGGCAACAAGACTTCCAATGCTATATATGGTTGAACATACAGGGTGTTATTAAATAAGTGCGACAAACTTCAGGTGATTCTGCATGAAAAATAATGTCAGTTTATTATATAATCGTATGTCTGCAAATGATTCGTTTTCCGAGACATGGGGTGTTAAAGTTTTTGACGATTATTTACTGCTCTAAAACCGGTCAAGATATGCCAATGAAATTTAGTAGGTTTTAAGAGGTTGTTGTTGTCATCATACGGGTAATAAACTCAATTTAAAAAAAAATATGGTACACCACTGAAACATTTCAGATTAAAAACCATTTTTGAATCTTTCGTTCAATTTGTGACAAAAAATCTCCTTGCCTTTTTTCATATAGGGCGCGGTTTTTATGCAAAAAAATAAAACATCTTAACGCGTATTTTTCATTTCTTTAATATATTATCAAGGGCTATCTAATACAATAATATTAAACCAGAATACTAATATACTAAATTAAATAGGCGTAAGTTACAACAAATGTTGAAAATGACCTCCCTCAGACGTGACACAAGAGTCAACTCTTCGACTCATTGATTGTCGTATTCGCGCAAATATTCCTGTTGTATTTCTTATTGTCTCACAGCCCCTGCTGTAATTCGATTCCTCAGGTCATCAACATTTTCGGCGGGAGTGGAATAAACTAATGACTTAAGAAAACCCCAAGAGGATTTAAACCCGCGATCGAGCAAGCCAATTTTCCGTACCTCCCCTTCCTATCCAACGATTTGGATATACTGTATCTAAGTGATTACGTACATTAATGTTAAAATGGACTGGTGTACCATCATGTATAAACAATAAGTGTTGTCTCAGCTGTGGAGGAATTTCTTCAAGAAGAACATTTAACTCTTGCTGTGGGAAATTAAGGTAAGATTCGCTTGTTAGGCCTTGTAGAAGGAAATATAGACCAATTAAATGATCATCAATTACCCGAAGCCATACATATATTGAAAACTGATGTTGAAAATGAACTTTAAAGATTCCATGTGGATTTTTTTCAGCCCATAAGTGATTGTTATGGAAATTTCGTATACACTGTCGTCCAAAAGTAGCCTTTTGTTTCAGAAAGTTTGAAATTTGAGGCGCGGAAAAAAGTCTCTAGGTAGTAGAGTTTGCACACGTTGAGTACTTGTTTCAGGTGACTTCGCAATTAACTCGAGAACTGCCTCTTCGAGTTGCACAGTTTGTCAGCTGTTTATTTCTCAAATGTACCATTTTCGCGCAAGCATCGGTGAAGACGAGCAAATATTGTGTGATGGGATACCCTTCGTCCTGGATACAACTCAGCATACAATCGTCGAGCTTACCGACCATAAACAAAATGCATATCTGACAATTTCGCATTTGTAAAAATTTATTCTTTATTTAAAAGAAAAATGTAGATTAATAATAATGTTATTGCAAACTAAACAGCTTAAGAATGAAGAAAAGCTAATTGACTAATCGTAAAAATATTCGTATTTAACAAATAAATGTTGACAATAGCCTACTTTAAAGAAATGAAAAATAAGCGTTAAGATGTTTTAATTTTTTGCATAAAAACCGCGCTCCATACGAAAAAGAGGCAAGAAAGATTTTTTGTTACTAATTCAACGAAGAAATCAAAAATGATTTTTAATTTGAAATGTTTCTGTGGCTTTAAAAAAAATGAGGTCATTACCCGTATGCGCGCCAATGATGAATATAAAATTCTTAATAGAACGTCAAAAAATGCTCCATAACTACCTCTTAAAACCTACCAAATTTCATTGGCATATCTCGACTGGTTTTAGAGCAATAAATAAATCGTCAGAGTTTAACAAAAACGTTAACACCCCCTATCTCCGAAAACGAACCATTTGCAGACATACGTGTATATAGCAAACTATCAGTATATTTCGATTTGAAATTTCGATAAAAGCTATTGACTTTGAAAAACTTAATTTAAAACACTGACCATTTTTCCACATAATTTGCAAGAAAAAAACACCATTACCTTCTAATGTTCATTCCGGATGCGGCTTTATCGACAATTCTACTTTGTAAGATATTTTAAAATGGCCAACTCGATAATACACTTCTCAGGGTAAATAGTTTACATCTAAATGAACGGTTAAACGTGACTGATAAAAAGATACAATATTTTATGAAGTAAACGACGTTATTACGAGAATGAAAATCTCAGGCTTCAAAATTCCATCTACCTAATGCAATAAAATGTTTGAGATGGGCTTTACCGAGGGTTTTTCTCTATTGTCATATTTTTATCTATGAAATTCAAATATTTTAAATGCCTATCGAACAAATGACAGGCAAAATTTGATCCAAAATATGCAACATTATGTAAAAATTTATAAAATAAAATATGAAAATATTGCATACATACGCAATTATATGCATTTTGCGTATAATCATTCGCTATGATATGATCTCTGTCTATTATATTTGCTATTGGTCTGTCTGTTTTGATAAACGCATCTCAATATAAGCGGTGAATATCATTCTCTAGTACCTTAAAAGGTATGTTTTTTTATTAATAATATTATTTGTATTACTATTACATATGCCCTTACGGAATGTTTTAAAACAATTCATTTTAAATCCCCTTTTAATATGCTTTGCTACTATATTATACAAGCGTAATGGTTATTCATATATTCTGAGGAGTAAAAGAAAAAAATTAACTAATTTAGATTCGATCATAAGATATGAATTAATTTTAAAATCGTTTCAAAGCAAATCCGATATAAATACCTTTTTCTGTTTCCAATTCGTATATTCAAAAGAACTCATTTCGAAACGTTTATAATAAATTACAGGGTTTTAATATTAATAATTAATATTTCTTAATGACTGAAGCTTAATGTTAAAAGTAAGTTATTCGCCGGAATAAATAATCACAAAAGACATGCAATCGAAATTCAATTAACACGGAGTCATCCTTCACCTCATCACTCCTCGTCAATTCAACACCACGAATTAAATGTCAGAAACTCACCAGTTACTAAAAAATATCCATAAACCACAAGCACTAATTGCACTAAATTTGTCCTGCAAAGCATCGCTGAATTGATCACTAAAAATTTGATTAAGAGAAAAGACACAAAACAGTACCTGAAAAACGGCACAAAAAGCACGTGTAAAAACAAAATGCAGCTTTCACGCAGAAAAAACGCAGAGCGTCGATAATTTGAAAGTACCGTCAGCAGTACCTTCGCATCTTGTAGAATACTGGTACTACGACGCTGAAAAACACAACAGAAACATAAATTAATTCTTCAGAGAAGGGAGAGAGACTCGTGATTCTTCAGTTTTTATGCATGCGACTAGTATGGGTACCTGCATTAAAAGTTTAATTAAAGTCTGATTCAGCATTGTGTCAAGAAAACAATAAATATTCTAAACGATGGTTTTCTTATTGAGGGCAGGCATTAATTGAAAATTGAGGAAATCAACTTTTAAATTAGAGGATATCTAACTCATATTGGAAAAATGTACGGCTTTTACCAATTTAAAAAAAAAAAAAAAACGTTTCGCCTTTGATTGCACGGCGCATCATCAGGTATCCAAGCAGACTCTAATATCTGGCTTGTTTTCACCGAATTCCAATATTTTGTTTATTGGATCGTAAGAATTGCACTAGTTCCTTAATATTTTTTTGTGCTCAATAGAATGTTGCTGTTCATAGAACAGCCGATATATCAAATTACTCTATAAGGGAAACGTTTCAATTTTATATGAAACTAAACTAATAGATAAGCATAGAAGAGTTTTCTTAGAATAATGGTCGAAATAAGAAAGTAGTTTAGTTTTTGACCAAAATGTATGTCAGTCGGATAATTAGTAATGCGACCAGATCGACAGACAGGCCGACATACAGACCGAAAGACAGACTTCCCTCTTGGAGGGAAGCAACAACTACAATTTTTTTTGGATGTTCGAAAACTGTGTATCTAGTTGTTAGGTACAGGGTTTTCCCGTATATTTTTCTACCTACCTAGAGAGTTTATTTGAATAGATACGGAAATGTCGTAAATACAAAAGTTGTTGGGTTTTTTATGAAGATTTAGAATATTGTATCATAAGTGGGAAAATATTATTGGAAATGTCAAATTTTGACAGGTTGTTAGTTTTTTTAAATGAAACACCCTGTATATTAAATCATATTCTTGAAGACCTTTTTTTTTTAATTTCAAATATATATACTTTTAATATATTCTGTCAATTAGTTTTGGATATATAAGCGTTTAAACATTAAGGAAATGGTAAGGTAATTTGCGCTAAAACATAGTGAGCCGTTTATCGGTCAGAAGTAAATTATTTACGAGCATTTTTAATATCTAATACGTTGGACGATGGGTTATTCGGAAGAAGAGAAACTCGACATGATAGAATTATTTTATTTACATAGTAAAAATGCATCGATAGCTCGTAAAGAATATCATCACGGTTTCCAGATAAACCAACACCGACTTGTAGGACAATATTAAACATCGCTAAACAATTGAATGAAAGAAAAACATTTAAGCGAATTAATTCATTATATAATAAATTAAATTGTATGTAAACTTTACATATTTTTTTGAGGAGTTTATTATTCTTCTAGTAAACCCGGATGTTTTATTTTTTGTTTTAATTTTTCGCAAAGGAAAACTTTTATTTAGCAGTTTTACGAGAATCTCATGAAATTTTTCCAGAGGATCAATAGATCCAAAAATGCTCTGCCAATTAAATTGTTGTGCCAAATGTTTAAAGTTTGTAAAATTTAGCTAGGAAGCTATCGTTGGAGTAGGTTCTTTGTTTGAACGGCTATCCGTGTGTTGTGTGATACGTACGTCTGATAAGCTTCAAATAATTTTCAAAGGAAGGGCAAAACCACCTATGAAAAATTTAACCACAAAAATGAAAAACTGTATTAGACATTTTAATCCGGTTTAACAGGTTGTGAAAATATAAGTAAATTATTTTGTTGGCCATGTTTACTTTTTGAAAATGAAAAAGGTCTCTGGAATAAAACTGGTTTTTCCGATTTAAACAATTTCCATAAAGCTGTAAAAAGACACATTATGTCCAAAGCGCATTTGCAGGCCGTCATAAAATAAAAAGTCTTCGGTAAAACCAGAATTGAACACACCCTTAATAAACAGTTGGAAATTAGTCACCGCCAACACAATGAACTAGTCGATAAAAATGGGCAAATATTAGGAAGACTTATCGATGTTATTTGTTTTATCGGACAGCACGAATTGGGATTTAGAGGTCATGACGAAACAAGGGTTTCTTCAAATAGAGGAAATTTTCAAGATTTAGTTTAATGGCTAAATATGATAATTGCTTAAAAAATCATTTAGGACAATCTAGCGTTTTTTGCGGAACGTCGAATCGAATCCAGAATGATTTAATTTCCGCTGTTGCAACCATTATTCTAAAAAGAATTAAGCAGGAGATTGACGAGAGGCGGTTCGTTGTTATTGTTCTGGACGAAACAACTGATATCACTATTTTTAGAAAATTATCTATAGTAATACGCTAGGTTAAAACAGACGGAAGTATTCAAGAGCGATTTTTAGGTTTTAAGAATGTGTCCGAAAATCGTACAGCAGATGCATTATATACCGTAGTTTATAACGTTACTAAAGAAATTAATGGATAGAAAAAATTAGTTGCTCAAAGCTATGATGGAGCTGCAGTGATGGCAGGACAATTAGGGGGTCTGCACGCTGAAGTTCGAGAAACTTTCCCAAGTGCTGTGTTTGTCCATTGTTTTGCTCATACATTAAATTTAATTTTATCCCAGTCTATCAATCACATTAACTCGGCATTGGTCGCTATATGAGATTTTTTCTCACATTTTTTCGCAACTGGCTGTAAAATATTAACAAAAAGCATTAGATAACTGCCGCCACTGCATATCCTTCATTTGTCCTTCCTTACTCAGAGAGTGGGGATATTTAAAATTCTGGTCGCGCTGTTCAGTTGCAACTTGGCATTGATTAGGTGCAGGTATTCGGTGTGAGACTTTTTCTCATCGCGCGACCGATCGTGATTGCCATGAGTCGAGGCCAAAAATGTGTGGAGCTTGCCCGTTTGAAGTTCGAACAAGATCAAAATAGAGGTAAAATATTATAAATTATATTATAAATAGATAACATATAGTAATAATAATAATAATAATAATAATACTAATAATAATAAGAGGAGTAATATAATAATATTTTGTTTCAGATCAGGAAAAATGCACCCTTCCTAGTCTAGAAGATGAATCTGATCGTATAGATACGATTGAAAGCGACACAGCAAGTGAGCATAGTTTGCACCATACAGATACTGAGCAGTCCGATTCAGACGCTGAAGTAGTGTATATTTCGCCCAATGAGTTTCCATCTTTTCGAGGCAAGGATAAAGTGACGCAATGGTTGAAACATGTCCCATCATCTAGCGGCCGAACAAGAAAACCGAATATAGTAACCCATCTACCGGGCGTAAAAGCTATTGCCAGAAATGCAAAATCTCCAATGGAATGCTGGATATTGTTTTTCCCAAATAATTTAATTCAAGAAATTGTTTACTACACGAATAAATATTTGAAAAAGATGCGTGAAAACTATGCGCGTGAACGTGACTGTCCAGATACAAACTTTGACGAAATACGTGCATTGATTGGACTTCTATATCTTGCGGGGATAAAAAAAAGTCAGCATACGAATATTCAGGAAATGTGGACAGATGATGGTACAGCCCCGGAGTGTTTCCGTGCGACAATGTCTAGTAGAAGATTCTATACACTGTCGCGGGCATTACGATTCGACGATATTGATAGCAGAAATCAACGTAAAACTCTTGATTTTTTGGCACCAGTAAGGGATCACTTTGAGCAGTTTGTTGAAAGATGCAAGGCAAATTACCAAGTCGGGGAATTTCTGACTATAGATGAGATGTTGGAGGCATTTCGAGGCCGTTGCAAGTTCCGTGTATATATAGCAAATAAGCCAGCCAAATACGGCATAAAAATATATGCGTTGGTCGATACAAGAACATTTTATTCTGCAAACTTAGAGATATATGCAGGAAAACAACCCGACGGTCCCTATGCGTTGGCAAATACTGCTACAGCCGTAGTAAAGCGCATAGCGGCACCATTTTTCAACTCCGGCAGAAACATAACAATGGATAATTATTTTACTTCAGTTCCTCTTGCCAAAGAACTTTTTACGGACCATAGAACCACCATAGTAGGAACATTGCGTAAAAATAAGAGGGAGATACCTCCAGAACTTCTTAATGTAAAAGAGCGAAAACTTTGCAACAGCATGTTTGCATTCTGGAAAGACGGTGTTATGGTTTCATATGTGCCCAAACCCAATAAAAATGTACTTCTGTTGTCAACAATGCACAATAACGATGCAATAGATCCAGATTCAGGCGAGCAGACCAAACCAGAGGTTATTACCTTCTACAACTTGACTAAAGGGGCTGTCGACGTCGTCGATGAAATGAAACCGCTCTATTCAGTTTCCCGAGTTAGTTGCCGGTGGCCGTTGACAATTTTTTTCTCCATGTTGAATATTGGCGGCGTGAATAGTTTCATTATATATAAAGCAAATGCTAATTATTCGGGATGCATTATGGAAAGACGAGTCTATCTAAAAGAACTTGCACTTTCACTTATCAAGCCACATTTGGTAAACCGTGCAAAAATAACAAATCTATCGTTTCAACTTCGTAGTACAATTTCCAGAATAGCTGGTAGTTCGCAAGAAACGGAAATTCCACAAGAAGAAAGGCCGCCCAGCTTTTGTAAGTTTTGCCCGCGCAGGAAGAACAGAAAAACAAAAAATATTGCCATACTTGCCGAAAACCAATTTGTCCTGAACATAGCAAATATATTTGTCCGGATTGTTTGAATAGAAGCAGTGATTCAGAATAAGGTTTTTTACACGCTTTGCTTGTAGTTAATAATCCTTTTTTATGTTAAGATGCGTAAAATGTTTAAGTTACTTCCTCTTTTATGTTAAGATACGTAATTGTTTAGGTTAGTTTAATTTCAGTTTTTGTTAGTGATTATCAGTAGGAAAACTTATCGAATGTATTATTTGTAGGTATTTTTCGTTAAAAATAAACTTTCAATATAACTAACATAAATAAAGCTTTGTTACAACAAACATTTCAGACAATTTCATTGTCTACCAGCAAAAATCTAGCAAATTTCCGCAAGTGAGACAAAATCTCACGCGCGACCAACCGCGTAAAACGTAATCTAGCGACCGATGCCGGGTTAAAGAGTGTAAAGTATTTTTCAATACTTTAAGAGGCATGGCCGCTTTTTTTTCCAAGTCAACAAAACATACACAAGCTTTGTACTCCATTGTCCACAAACGATAACCCAAAGTAGCTCCTACTAGGTGGAACTATAATGGAAGACTTGTGTTAACAGTATCTGAAAATCGTAAATCACTGATTAAACTATTTGAGAATATAATAGAAAATAATGAAACGTGGGACTCAGAAGCAATACATAGTTCGAGGGGGTTTTTGGACTGTTTGAAACGAGATTTTAATTTTAATTATTTGTTGAACATATTTTCAGAAATATTTCCATTCTCGGACAATGTTTTTAATATATTACAAACTAAAACAAATGAGATTGCTTTTTGCCTAAAAAAAGTGGATGATTTTAAGTCCATGTTAAGCCAAAAAAGAGATGATTGACCTATTTTGGGAGAAAAAGATGACGTTAAATGTAGAGCCACAAGCCAAACAGACAAGGTCGGAGATGTTTAAGCATCATACAGACGCCTCTTTTATGAAATAATCCATCAAATTCAGCAACAAATAAACTATAGATTTAACGGTTTAAATTATTTTAAATTCCTCGAGCTCTGCAATTTTGATGCATTTAAAGGAAAAACTTTTAAGATGCGTTTAAATCTCTTCTTCATTATGGCCAGTTCTTCGATCGAGTGTTACTGAGATCTGAATTAAAAGTGATTTACGAAACTGATGACATTAGCGCGAAAAATAACGCTAAGGAACTAATGCAATTTTTAAAAGACTGAAGGAGCTGGAAGATGCCTACACCGAAGTGTCGAAATTGTGAGAATTAATATTGACAATACCTGCCACAAGTCATCAGTAGAACGCAATTTTTCGACACTTAAACGTATACAAAATTTCGTGAGAAATTCAACGGGGCAGGAGAGATTTTCGCATACATCGCTGTTGTCCATTGAAAATAAACTTTTCCAAAATATGTTGGAGCATCGACGTTTTTATGATGACTCATTGACGAATTTGCAAAAAATGATCGAAGAATCGCATTACATTACAAATAGGTAAGTTTCTAAAAATTGCTTCCCTTTCTTAAAATTTCACCGGACGCCCCTGGTTCTCTACAAAACTTGAAAACAATCTTATAGTCGGCGATGTGACAAGGCTCACCTAAGCCAGTGCTCAGTTATAAGTACAATGTCTGGCATGTTTTGACTTTCCAATAAAAGAAATGGTTTATTTCACTTATGTCTTAGGAACTGAATATTTAGCAAAATTAATGCACTTGTTGCATTATGATTATTATTATTCTTAATATTATTATTCCTATTAGTTAAATTTCCGAGAGTGGTTCTAAAAAAAAGACATATCGTTGTTGCTATTTGAGTTTTGTATTATATTTAGAATATTAGAGGCGTCTATGCTACATGTTGTCACTGACCTTGAAACAATTTTATTTTAGTAAGTATTCCATCTAAAAACGCGACCATTTTTGACACATCCCCAAGATATATGATTCTGGTTGGTTTACCAAAACTTAATAAGGATTTTAAAGTTGATTTGGGAAGTACCGATGAATAGTCTAGGTCAATGATAAAAATTACACTATCCAAATGAGTCAGATCTCTGATGGACGACGATGCAACAGTCTTCTTAAGCTCCCTCAACTTTGCCCCTGGTTTCATTATCCCTTCTATAGTATACTGTTGATTGCTTAATACATTTTTTAATAAACCGGCACAATTTTAAAACTATGGACACCAAATAGTCTAACTTTTATTTTGTCCTTGTTGCTCATATTTCCCTGTTTTACCGCGCAAATCGAACCTAGAGTACACTAGGATCGAATACCATGAATAGGAGAGTTCTCTGTAGTACCTTACACATGGCTGTTTTCTGACAGATTGGAGTTAATATTTTGCTTCTTTGACAGTTTGTGCGTTTCGAATGTTCTAACAGACTCCAGCATTCTGCGGTTAATGTTCATTAGCTCCTTAAATTCCTATTTGGCCCTACTCAGTTCCAACACCAACTCATCCTTTTCCGACATTAACGCTTTGTCTTTGTCATCTAGGTCTAAGAGATCACATTTAAGCTATTTATTTTGTCCCTTTGTTCATTTAATATCTCGATATTCCACTTTTCTTCCTCAAAAACTTCGTCTTCGAAGTCTTTAGTTCTTCTTTCCAATCTTTTAATGAAAGGCCTCTTATCTTTTATTGCTTTTTTTAATTTATACATCCCATCCGAATTTTCAATTTTGTCAATCACTACATTTTTTCTTCTCTTATTTGCTTCTGTTTATCTAACATTAGTTGAAGTTGCATTACTTCACCGACAGTTTCAGAATGCTTTATAGCACAGGTTTCTGAACAGTAGATTACATTATTTCATAAAATCTTCGCCTAAATTTTATAGTTGTACTCTAACTCACTAAACTTCCAAATATAATATCACTTGTAGTTCAAACAAAAAAAAACGACACTATAGTTTATGTCTACTTAAGTATACTAAATATCAGTCACCCCAGGTATTTAAATATTCATTTTCAATTTTGTCAATCACTACATTTTTTCTTCTCTTATTTGCTTCTGTTTATTTAACATTAGTTGAAGTTGCATTACTTCACCGACAGTTTCAGAATCCTTTTTAGCACAGGTTTCTGAACAGTAGATTACATTATTTGATAAAATCTTCGCCTAAATTTTATAGTTGTACTCTAACTCACTAAACTTCTAAATATAATATCACTTGTAGTTCAAACAAAAAAAAACGACACTATAGTTTATGTCTACTTAAGTATACTAAATATCAGTCACCCCAGGTATTTGAATATTCATATATTACAACAGGGGTGCTCAAACGGTCGATCGCGAGTGCTTTTTGAGTAGATCTCGAGAAGAAATTTTTTTTTAATAAGTAGGTACTTAACTAAACTACAAAAATTTATTACGTAATAAAATAAAACTCTGCTAGCGGCAAAAGGCGGCTTTATCAAAGGAACGCGCGGTACTTACTTCTCAAAGAAAAGCCGCGTTTCTGAATTGCAACTTGAAGGCAATACTACGTCGATACAAAGTTTATTATTAAATAGTACAAAATGAGTCCAACGAAGAAATCTAAAACGTATCTTTTTAATAACGATTAGGAGAAAGAATTTTTTTTTGTATGGTGAAGGATAAGTGCATTTGTCTTATTTGTCGTGCGTCAGTTGCAATACCTAAGCGTGGTAACTTAGAGAGGCATCATAAAACGGTTCATAAAAACTAAGAAAAGGATTTTCCGCCACAGAGTGAATTAAGAAAACGAAAAGTACGTGATTTGATATCTTGTTTGAAAAAGAGCAAACCAAGCTCACAAGACCAGCCAAACAATCAAAAGCTGCTACGATCGCGTCATTTAAAATATCTCATATATTGGCGAAACACAAAAAACCATTCGAAGATGGATCGGTTGTGAAGGAAACATTTAGTGAAGCGGGTGAGACTTTATTTGGAGATTTTAAAAATAAAACAGAAATCATGTCTGCTATTAGAGAACTTCAGTTATCTCGTCCGACTGTCACAAGGCGTATTGAAGTCATGAGTCAGGACATGGCAGATAAACTAAAAAATGATATCATGGAATGCACATACTTTTCTTTACAGTTCGACGAATCCACCGCCCAGCTGTGTATTTTTATTCGGATGGATTCAATGACATGTTGGCTAAGGAAGAATTTTTGACAATGATTCCTCTGAAGGGGAAGACCCGTGGCGAAGATATATATGACGTTTTCTTCAATTTTGTAAAAAACTACAAGCTACCAATATATAAATTAGTGTGCATTACAACCGATGGAGCACCAGCAGTGACTGGAAACCAAAACGGTTTTGTGGCATTGTGTCAAGCTAATGAAGATTTCCCTTCATTTTTTTCAATCCATTGCATTATACGTCAACAAGTTTTGTGTTCAAAAGTTTTAAACACGGAGGAAATTATGGGCATTGCAACAAAAATTGTGATTTCCATCCATGCACGTAGCTTGCAACGGCGGCTCTTTAAGTTGCAGTTGGAAGATAGGGAGTCAGTTGAACACGCTGATTTAGTTCTTCACACGTACCTCAGGTGGTTGAGTCGCGAAAAATTCCTAGAAAGGTTTCAAGAATTATTACCCGAAATAACAGCTTTTCTAGACGAAAGAGGTGATGACACTCAGATGTTGTAAAACGAAAAATGGCTGACTGATTTGGCATTTTTGACTGACATCACAATGCACTTAAACACTATTAACTTGGAGCTTCAAGGTAAAGGAAAAACTGTTATTGAGATGATTAGCGCAGTAAACGCATTCAAAAGTAAATTGCAACTTATGATAGATCAACTGAAAAGAAAGGATCTGAAACATTTTCCGTCTTTGAAAGCAAGGATTCCTCAGTTGAATTATGATACGTATGAGGCTGAATTATCAAATATTTTGGGACAATTCGAAATGCGTTTTTATGATTGTAGTAAATTGGCAAATGTAGCATCATTTATGAGTTATCCTTTTTCATGTAAAAAGATTGGGGAATTAGCTACTGAAATTGCAAGTCAGTTTAATATGAACTCATGTTCTGTTGAAAATGAGTTTGTGCAGATTATATCAGATATACACCTCAAAGCTACAGCACTTGATAGAAATTTCTGGTGTTTTATACCTGAAGATAAATATCCGAATCTAAGGCAAATCGCCCTTCAACTGACAGCAATGTTTGGGTAAACTTTGTGCGAGTCTGCGTTTTCTGAAATGAAGATAATTAAGTCAAAATATCGCAATCGACTAACTGACGATCGTATGTCATCATGCTTGCGATTAGCACTCAGTGCACCATCTTATGAAAAGTATGCTGAGGACATGCAGTGCCTCGCTTCAACATCCAAAGTCACTCCTTAGTTAAGTTTAACACCATATGTAACTCTTTTGTTTTGTAAAAACCAATAAACTCGCAATTTTGAATAACTATTTTTCATTGATATTGTAGAGAAGAACCTAACTAAAGCTAACCTAAACCTTGACTAAAATAATGCATATTGTGCGGAAAGCTAATATCTATATATGCTACGGTACACCCTTCCTAGGTAGGTAGGTAGGTAGAGTGTACGTATCGTATATTTACGACAACCCTACATCACACATACTTGCAGCCTCTCAGAGTCGATCGTAAGTAGTCTAAAAATATTGAGGTATATCGCCAGCAGTTCGAGTTTGAGCACCCCTGTATTACAAGTTCTATGACCAGGCCAAAAAGGGGATTACTTTTTTTGAAAATGTTCTTGGGGAAGCCAAAACGATTTAAAAAAATAATCATTTAAATAAGGGTGTTTAATTTAGAGGAAAAAATGCGAGTTTTAAGAAAAAAATTAATTAACAAAAGTAAATCGTATCAAAATTTTCTGAAATTAGTTTTTCTTAAGACCCCATTTATTAAGTAGATGCATATAAATCAGTCAATCAAATTATTTCAGATTTGCAAATTCTCGCTCTTGACAAAGTTTCCGGAAAAATACTACTTTTGTTTTACCGCTCGTTTATACCAGACCAAAGCAAATCTTAAAACTTAGGTACTACAAAAATATTAACAAAACATAAGCCCACAACATGTAGAAAATTTACAACAACTACAAAAATAATTACGAAATGTATTTAGTTTAGTTATGAGAATTAAAGGTATGTATGTCAGTGGCGGCTCGCCAGGGGATGCGGGTGAAGCGCCGCTTCACCTACAATTTAAAATCAATTTACATAAAAATAAAAATATTTTTAAAATATTATGCATTTTATAATCTATATTTTTATTACAAAAATGTCATGTTTTATATAAATTCACCTTATTTACTTAATTATACCATTATTTTCTATCAAAACTAGTGGGTTATACACTCAAAAAATAAAAAAAAATAATAATGAATTAAAAACGTAGGGCGCTAAACGACTTTTCATAAGAGCGACCCGTAGAGGAATCACAATCAGCAGAAACTAATTCCGCATCAGACTCCCCCGTTCACGCCGGGTTTCGCGCTTCAGTTTGTTTACGGCAGTTGCTATGGCAACGGAATGATGAATATCCGTAAGCCAAATAGAGAAGTGAGTGGCATAAAACTGCTGCTGCAGGCTGCAGGCGCTTGTTCGTGGGGATGCACAATGTTTGAAAAACATCGATACATCGAAAAACCATACATCGAATTCGTTTACATCGATGTAAAAGAAAGATCGAATTTGATCCATCGATGGTTCAAAAACATCGACCAGTTTCCATCGATGTACATCGACATCGAAGATCATAGCATGGACCAACAAAATTAATAAGCTTTTTTTAAAAATACGATCGATTTATGTTATTTCACTTATATTTAAAGTGGGGTATATAAAGCTGCGACAACCTGATTGGCTATAAACACAGTAGAATATTAAAGGTTATTATTTAGAGTTTATCAAAATCAAACCCAGGTGTTCCAGCCTATAAATGTTATTCCTGTAATATCATTAATAACTAAAATATTCTCGATTAACAAATGTATTATTATAAAGCAATAACATTAACAGAAGGTACAGTAAATGTAAATAGATGCATATTTTGAACTGAAACTAAACTAACTAAACTAACTTGGCTTGGGTAAAACAATACAAAAAAACTTAAATCGAAACAACAAGGCGAACGCATATTAATCCTGTTATGAATTTAATATTTTTAACTCCCTAAAGCAACCAGTTTTTTTTTAAGAACTCAAAAAAAGTAATTTAACTCAAGTCTTAAGTAAAACAATTATTAGGATTGCAACCAGCAATATCCAATTATCTGGCAATAGATGGCATCATGGCATGCGAGCTGTAAAATTGAAATGTCCAAATAAAGGCCGAGATTGTAAATTCATCTGCTACTCAATCGAACTAACCCTCGCATTCTTATATAATGTTAAAAAACGAGGATAGAACGTGTACCGATGGACAACTCCGTGAATTTGAACACTCGTCCTAAACCGTCCATGTGTTAAAAATATAGATATATATATATATATATATATATATATATATATATATATATATATATATATATATATATATAAACGAAATAACTCACGTTAAGGATTACTCCTTCACCATTTTGTCGAGAATCGACCAAAACATGACGCTATGTTTGTTTCCAGGCCCTGGAAGCCATTTAGGGAGTGGCACCCTGAAAAATTTTCGTATGCCACTCGTGCATTCCGAAAAATGTTCGCCTGCGGCGCGGCGCTGTGCACCTAAATAGGCTGCGCTTCACCAGTTCTTAAATCCACAAGCCGCCACTGATGTTATGTATTTGGTTTAGTTATGAAAATTAAAATCTGTCACCTTCACACTAGACAAAATGCATTGGAAAGTGGTTTCAGTGAATTTTACGTATGATGTACCTATGTAGTACAACTTCCCAAAAACATTTTACGAGGCGATGGATTATTTTTCGAGTTACGAGGACGCATTTTCGGCACTTTTACGGGGTATCTTCCTTATTTTCAAAGATAGAAGGTTGCAGTTTTCGCGACGGTGTGCTACTTTTATGTGAAATTAAAAATGGCGCCAGCAGAATTTTTATATCCTTTTTGGTTTTTGAAATTTTGAAAGCGGCACTGAATTCCATGAAAAAAAGTGATACAAGGAACAGTTTTCGCCTTTTTGATAAGTTATCAGATAGCTGGGATACGAGGGGCTCCTGAAAATGCAAATTTTCAAAAATATATCTATATTTGTATCTCAAAAACCAAGGAGCTAAGAATATGTAAATTCCGCTGGCGCCGTCTTTAATTTCGCTAAAAAGCAGCGTACTGTCGCGAAAATGGCAACCTTACCTTCCATCTTAAAAAATAAGGGAATTACCCTGCAAAAGTGCCGAAAATGGGATACCAAATATATTTACCAGTAGTACTGTTCGGTATCACCTAAGTTGATTCTAAAATGATGAACAAGTAATCGTATCAAAAATTTTGAATGAAAACATAAAGTATCTTTGAATGGCTTTTTTTTAACGTAATATTATTCCCACTTTTCAAGCCCTTATTCAGTACTAACTAACTACTAAACAAACTAACTATTAGACCGAGGAACTTTTTGGTACAATTTTTGACCCTTTTGTGTAACCCCGATTAAAATCTATCATTAAAAAATAATATTTCTTTCAGGGCCTTTTTGCTTTATTTATTGTAGTTAGTGGTCATACTTCTGTATGGGTGGCGTGCTACCGCGCATTTCTAAACAGCAAACCTAACCAATCATAATCTAATATAATCCGCATTTTTATTAATTATAACTTGTCATCCACCTGAACGGGACATCAAATACCGGGTATCCTACCATCGAGCCAGGAAGAGATTATTTTTAGTAAAAATTCAAAATCATAATGAAATTTCAACATGACTTGTTTATACCCCGCGGAAATAAACGATGAACCAATAAAAACTACATGGAACAATCTATGTTGTGATTGGCGGAAACGGTCTGCTTTGGTCCTGTGATTTCAAGGTTTACGGATTTCACATGATTGCCAAACCTAAATTTCAGAATTGTTACACTTCGACGAATTTTGTTTTCGATTTCGACCTTTCACCACTTCATAACAGAACCAATCAGCTGATAGCCATGCGATGACTGATAACAGCTGTTTATCTGCCAAGTTCTTAAACAATGGGGCTGATTTGTGATTAAAAATTCCTTAAGGACTTATTATGGATCATACATAATTAGTAATAGTTAACAGAACTGTGTAAAAACAATGAATCAACAGTCCTTCTTTTTTAGTAGTGATTTGGGTGTCTATTTAATTAAAGGAATAAATATAAAAAGCGCTAGTGGATTAGTTGCGGTTTGCATTTTTGTGGGATGTATGTCTTTTTCGTTTGAATATTTAAGGTAAGAAGCAAAAATGATACTTGCTGTGTTATTTTTATCAGCATCAAGAGATAGGTATAGTGCTATCGAGAATTCTCTCACTTAAAAGAGTGGCTGAGACCCAGAAATTTAATTATTTAGCAATTTTTTTTTGAAAATTGGTGGTGAAAGTATAAATAAATATGGACTTTTTAGACATTTGGTAAGTTGTAAAACATCATAATAAGGAATGCAAATATATTCATATTTTGTACCTTACATGTTCTATTTTAATCTGAGGTTAATGTGTTTACTTGTCTTAGTTTGTAAATTATAGGCTTAGGATAGTTAGATAAGCTTAGAAAAACATTCACTTAAATATGCATTTATTTTAGAGCAATAAATAAATAAAATGGAAAATATGTGGCATTTAAATAAATTATGTTATACTGTTAAATAAATTATGGTTACATTTAATAACAATATGTAAATTTTCATCTATTATTTGATAACAGGAGTTTATCTCAGAGTTTTTTTCGTATTCTCTCAACATCACAGGAAATAATAATTGGTCTATATACTAATGAGAAACAATCCCTGATTGTTGAAAACTGCAGATTATTTAAAGTATAATACTCTTTCTTTATTGTCCAAGGTGCACTAATATTTTTTAAATTCTGGTAACCGGTAGTCTTTTGCAAAGCACTGGTTAATTCTTGGTAAATATTTTTATTTTTTATTGCATTTAGAGAAATTGTAACATGTTTTACAATTTCAATACATTTTGACCAATAAAATACTTTCGAAATAGTAATGCAATATGTAATTTAACAAGCAAAGTTATTTGGAGAAAACAAATAGCATTAAAATATTTACAAAACATATTCAGTAAATAAAAAGGAGGTTTAATGCTTTTCGAATCTTAGAATGCCACAAAACTAATGTGTAACTTATCTCAAAGTTCAAACACAGTGATTTTACTGTTTTAGGTCATTTGCTCATGTACAGCGTGGTCATTTTAACTTATCTACATTTTATTTGCTACAACTTTCTTATTTTTCAAGGTATCAAAATGATTAAAAAGCAATTGGTAGCTTCCAAAATTTTTGTAACATTAGAAAAATATTCAAAAGTGTCATTTGTCAAACATACAAATATAATGCATTTTTTTAAATGTGACATCTGATTTTAAACATACCGATACCCTTCTTTTAAAAAACAAGCGGGAAAATGAATAAAATCTGAGCCATAAGACAAATGTGTGTGACAAAGTTTTCCTTCATTTTCTTGTTTTAAAGATGAAGTTATTAAATCTGTTATACTGCTATATTTAGGACTCCGGGAAAGCGGCTTTTTTATTAAATGTGAAATGTACAGGGTGTCTCATTTAGAAAACAAAGAGAGCTTTATATCATTGTCAGTTGAGAATTATTTTATATAATGTAATATAAAATTTGGTAACTAGCCATACACTTTGTCACCATCATCACCATGTACATGTGTATAAAATCTGTGTATTTATTAAAATGTCTATCTGAACTTGTGTTTTTTTTTGTCTTTCTAGATATGTGCAGACAAAAAATAAGCAAAAAGAACTAAAGATAAGGGCAAAACAAATAAAGTTGTTATGTCCTACAGAAAGTGCCACTTTACTTTCCCAGACAATTAGGGACACCAGGAATCCCTTAAATATTACAATATTTGACAGGTAATGTTAAAAAGGTTTCTTGTATTGGGAATATAAGAGAAAGATTGCTATTTTCTGTCATTTCTTAATTTCATATTTGGTAAAGTGAAAGACATTATCATTATTTCTGACCATTACTGTTATATCCCTCAGTCCTGTCTTTGAGTCAAAAACGATGTTAAAAATAACTCAAATAAGTACCTAATATTTTTTTCAGATCAGATATGTTATTTATTGTTCAATTCGCGCCCACCCTCATGTTTTTAATAAATAAAATAACTCGACAGCTTATTTAGATGAATGAGCTGTTGAATCATTTTGCCTATATATATGTTGCTTATATTTACAGAGAAAATCAGACTGGAAAAAATTAGTACTTGTTCTGCATTAAAATTTGTTTTTGTCAATAATTAAATAAGTTATATTATTTAAAGTTTTTTTCTTCTACAATTTTGTTAGGTCATTCAATAGTGTTTATATTTTAGGCCTAGATTTTCTAAATTTGAAAAATAAAACCGTGAATGCTGAATTTGCATTTTAAAGTGTGACCTTCAGTGGTATATCTTAAGACCTCTATTTTATTTAAAAAAGTGTTCAAAATGGCGATAACTTGTGTTTATAGAAATTGGTTTACTGCTATATATTTATTACTAAAATTTGGCAAAGATCTTCTTATTCTGATGTAGATGGGAGGTAAGAGAGGAGTTTTTGAAACTTTGTTCCACTATATCTCTTCAACTAAATGGGATTCTAATTTGGTTATTTTGTCAATGATTTTTGGGCAAAATTATTTGGATAAATTCCACCCTTAAATGGTTAAAAGGAATGAAATGTGTTTTTGCTTTTTTTACAAAATATCTTGAAGTAAATGAGAATTCTCGGAAATTGCACCCCAAATGTGCTTTAACTTTTTCTACGATATATTTTCAACTAAAGAAGATTTTAAGATGATTCATTCATTAATGGCTTTCAGAATAAGTATCGTAAGTCAGTTTCTGGATTTTTTGCATTACATCCTTAAGGGCAGTGATAGCCAGACAGCCAAGAGCGTAAAGCCTTGGGTTTTCGCCAGAGTTGGTCTGAGGGCCTGGGTTTGAATCCTAGGTTTGACTTTTCAAGTCTGCAGACAATATGAGTGCTTAAAAATGCAACAGGGAAGAGTGTAAAATTAATTTCACTTTCCATGCTGTTGGGGTAAATTCACACTCCCCTCCATAACATACCTTCTTGGGTGGAGGGGATGGCCGAGGTTCAGACTCCTCGATAAACTGTAGGGCCCCCGCCTGGTCTAAACACCATGCAGACGTTAATTCCTTTCCCCATCCAAGAAGGGTGATTGTGGTCATCTTTTCTTTCCTCACTCCCTTCACCAGGCAGTCAAGGCTTGATCACCACTCAAGTGTAGACAAGGCGCCCTCCGCTATATGTTGTCTGAATAAATTCGTTAAATTAGCAAAGTTTTCAATAGACTTTCTAACATTAATTTAAGTAAGGGGCCTGGACCAGATGACATTACTGCCTTATTTTTGAGAAACACTGCTTTCCCTCTTTCTAGGCCCTTATGGCTTCTTTTTAATATGTCACTGTCATCTGGAATATTTTTTGATATTTCGAAGCTGTCATATTTCATGCTCATTTTCAAGGGTGTGGGAAATAAAGACATATTTGGGAATTATCGGCCTATTACTTTGATGTCTTTGATACCAAAGTTATTTGAATCGATCATAGCTGACTTCTTCAGGGATACTTTTAAGAATTTTATCTCTGACATTCAGCATGGTTTTTGTAAAAATCGATCAGTAAGAAGTAATTTACTAGTTTTACACAGACTTCTCCAAGGCATTTGACAAGGTAGATCATGAGCTTCTGTTGAAGAAGCTCTTTAATGTTGGAATTCATTGTGCACTGCTTAACTGGATTCGGTCATATTTGTCAGATAGAGTTCAGATTGTCAAGTTAAATAATCATTTGTCTAGGACTATCAACGTTACTTCTAGTCAACATATTATGGCTTACTGTAGTAAGGCTCTCAAAATGTTAGGATTCATCAAGAGAAGCACAAAAGATTTTACAAATGTGCAGTCTATTAAGGTACTTTATCTTTCACTAGTGCAGCCCCATCTTGAGTGTTTAACTGTTGTCTGGTCCCCCTTTTACCAAAAATATATTGACAAAAATTGAGTCGATTCAGAGGAAATTCCTTCGCTATATTGCATTTAAATGTAGAATTCCAACTGAGTTTGTCAATTATAGCAACTTGGAACAAGAGCTTGGTATTCAAAGTCTTTTTGTGCGAAGGAGGAATACTGACATTATCACTGCCTATAAAATTATACATGGTTCTGTTGATTGCCCCAATCTCCTCTCTAAACTTAAGTTTTATGTTCCTCCTAGATCTAATCAATAGAATTATAAGGAGCTAATGAGATAGATTTGGATGTGTTTTGTGTGTCTGATGTGTCTTTGAGGTGTCATCTTACACATTATAGGTAATTTGTGGGATGTTCTGTGTTAGTTTATTAGTATTTTTTAATCTATTTACTTTGGTGTATTGTCTCGACTTTTACATATACATTCCTTATATAATATAATATTTTGTATTTTTCCCCTGGGGTTAGCGAAAAGGGCCTTTCAGGCATAGTAGCTGGGCTTGTCGCCCACATATACTACTACTACTACTACTAAGGGCAGTGATTCCTGTGGACCACAGATAGTCCTTGAGAACCAATAAAGTGGTCCATAAAAAAAATCAAAGTAACACAAATGAAATAAGAATTAGGAAAACTTTTATATTGTTTTTTGATAATCTCGGTATAAAATAATTTTGCAATCACGACTCACTGCAATATTCATCATCAAGCGTTAGCTTCCAAAACCTTGCCTCCAAGGCTTAACTTGTGCTATGAAGTTGTCCATCTTTTTTCACCCATTTTAGAATACTTTAAATTTTTACCTTTTAATTTTAAATTTGTTTTAAAATAACAATGTGCTTAAAAATACATGAAAAAAGGTAATTATTTAAACATTTCTTATGAAAGAGATGTTCATGTCAAGCTTTGGATAAAAAAATTTTTTGTTGTGTCACTTTCGTTTTGTCCAAACACTATAGTAAATATAACAATGATTTAATTTAACTGAAAAAAGTGAAGCAGTAATTATTTTTGGTCACGCCAATTGGAATATTCGTGCGAATACTTAGTTCACAGATATTAAAAATAACTGCTTTCAAAAATTACACAAATTGGAAATGTAAAAAATTCCCCAAAACTAGATGGCCGCATATTTTTGAAAAACGACAAATCCACATTGTAGATACAATGGTAGTAAGTCCAAAAGATACCAAGCAGGTAGCAAAAGCAAGCAGTGCACCTAGTTCTACAGTTAAAAAATAAATCCATTTTTTGCATATAAAATGAAAATTGTACACCAAGTAGAGGAGGTTATGATACAGGTAGAAGGATACAGTTTAGCGAAATCATTTCAGACAAAAATTCTAGAATTTCGAACTATGTAAGGCATATCTGCGCTTCGGTAATGGAAATACATTTTCCTTAAATTTCAACACCCAAAACTGTAGATCCTGGAGCGATGCTTCCATGAGTATTTCGAGAACGGGAAGTCGTACGCCGTATCCAGAAAAAATTAATATGTAAGCTAGAATTATGGGGACCACTGCTTTTCATCATATACACCAATGACTTTGTTGGCATTACTGATTGTAGTGCGGTTCTTTTTGCTGAGGACACTTCTCTGATTTTCAGTGAAAATGATCAACAAGCGTGTGCAAATCATATAACCGAGTCCTTGAATGCATTGGGGGGTTGGTTTGTGAATAACAACCTTCTCCTTAATGTGTCTAAATCACAGATGATGCGACTGATTTTTCTTTAACATATAAAAATACAAACATAAAATCAACTGAAGAGCTCTTTTTTTGGGGGTAAGATTAAATCAGGGGGTAAATTGGAAGTCCCATGTTAAACAGCTTGCAGCAGGGGTCAGTAGGTGCTTCGAGTTATTCATAATAATGTTGGGTGGCAGGCATCTTTCATAGCATATCAATGCATATATCCAGTCTCATATTGTCTATGGTGTAATATTTTGGGAAAATTCTGTTGAATCAGATCGAATATTTTTATACAAAAAAAATTCATACGTATTGTATTTGGCATGGGATGTCGAGACAGCTGCAGAGAGGTATTCCGGGAAGCTGGTATACTTATCTTGTACAGCCTCCATATTCTCGAATGTGTTAAGTTTTTAATTAATAACTTTTCCCTTTTCTCTGATAAGATGCGACAACATTCTTATGATACAAGATTTAAAACAAACCTCAAGACAGAAAAACCAAATTTTACATTTGTACAAAGAAATGTTGTATTTAACATAATTAAGGTCTGGAATATGCTCCCTCCACCTTTGAGGCAACAGCCATCTGGTAAGGTTTTGCATAGGCTTAAAGCATTTTTGAAGGAGAGAGCATACTACAGTCTGAGAGAATTTTTTGAGGATGTTAACACTATAAATGAGGCACTGCACTAAATATAAGCTTGTTCCTTTATAGATTAGTTTTTATTATAATTTTATTGTACCTTTAACTAAATTTAAATGTTGATTTGTTTTTTGTTTTATTATTATTTTATTGTCTTCAAGTTTATTTAGCTGTAGGTATTTCTAGTTTTAAGACTTATTGTGACATGATCCATACCCCAATTCAGATCATAGTATTACCTTGTAATATATTAAAGGATTGAATAAAGAATTAACTAACTGATTATGGGTAACTATAATAGTCCATTATTTTTGGAGAAAAATTTAAATGGTGCGGTTATCTTAACCTACTAAGATATTGTCTTTCAACAAAATGGTTACCCGTCACATTCCTTTCGGTATGTAAGAAATTATTTCAACAATGCATTTCCAGGTCAATGGATCGGCTGGTGTAGTCCTATAGAATGGCCTGCGTGATCTCCGCATATGTCCCTTCCGGATTTTTTCCTTTGGAATTATATTAAACCTATAAGTTATGAAACACAATCAGCTACAGCTTTCAATTTTACCAATAAACACAAAATATTACATATCTAATAAGAACAACTGGGAATTAATCTTAATTTCCAATTCCCACTTTAAACTGAGAATTACTCTTAATTCCTACTTTAAACTGGAGATTAGTCTTAAGAAATAGTGTGGCCTGAATACTCTTTCTAAGTCGTATGTCACTTTTGCTATTTAAATTTTATTAAATAGATAATAAAACACTCAGTATGTTTTAAATTTTCACTTTTATTCACAACTTGTCAATATTTCGCTAACACTGTAGCTTCTTATATATATATATATATATATATATATATATATATATATATATATATATATATATATATATATATATATATATATATATATATATATATATATATATATATATATATATATATATATATATATATATATATATATATATATATATATATATATATATATATATATATATATATATATATATATATATATATATATATATATATATATATATATATATATATATATATATATATATATATATATATATATATATATATATATATATATATATATATATATATATATATATATATATATATATATATATATATATATATATATATATATATATATATATATATATATACAGTGTGTGTCAATTAACTACTTGTACAAACTTTAAGGGGTGATTCTTTGACTAATTTTAGGATGAAAAGTTCATTTGAACATGGGTCTGAAATGGCTTTGTTTCTGAGATACAGGGCGTCCAAAAAATAGTTTTGTTTGGTTTTTTGCTTATATTTGGGTATTAGTGGTCATGAGAGTATTAATTATGACAATGTAATGCATTTACTTAATCTAAAAACATTGAATGAAAGACGCTGCAATTTTGATCAGATTTTTATTTACAAACTCATTAAAAACCAAATAGACAGCATTGATCTGCTAACACCTATTAACATTTATGTACCCCCTAGGCTTTGACACATTTCATACTGAGCGTCATCGCACATTATATGGAAAACATTCTACTATAAACAGAATGATGATAAATGCAAATATGCTTAGGGTGGATGTGTTTAGCTCCTTCCTACAACAAGTTAAAAAATCGTTATAATAAGAGCACATACCTGAAATATTTGTCTTTAATGTGCTAATGTTTATCTGACATACAACCTGTTACTGACTTTTATTTGCACTTTTATCTTTAAATGTTAAATTAAGTAACTTGATATATTTTATGTAAAACTGGGTTAAAACCCGTTGATTAAATAAATAAATAAATAAATATATTTTTGTTAAGGAACATGACAATTGGACAAAATTTGGGATTCTGGGTATATTGATGACGAGAAATTCAAATATTAACTTAGTTTTTTATTTAATGTTAGAGGGCGTCATATACAGTGTTGTTCCTAAATTTAATTTACGATAACTTTTTTGTGAAGCCTTTTATGTCATTTTTGACTAGGTAGACCTATTCTCCATTTAATTCTACATAAAAAAGGTGCTCTTAGTATTTGTCGCTAAAAGCAGCCATTTTGGATAAAAAGGGGTTTGAAGTTAAATCTGCATTGAAATTGTTTAAATTAGATCATAAGCAAAAAAATATATCTTTTATTGATTGTATTATCAGGTAAAAAACTTAAATCATTTACACGACTAAAACTAAACTAGTTAATAACATTATTTTACAATAATTGTTGAAAATGACCACCACCTACTTGAACGCATGCAATTAGTCGCTTTAACGTTGATTGCCGAACCTTTTCAAATATACCTAGCGTCTGATTAATAATGGCACAAGATTCAAATATCCTATTTCTTAGATCTTGTTCATTTTGGACTGGACTTTTATAAACCAAAGACTTCAAGTGATCCCACAGAAAATAATCCAAAAGATTCAAATCTGGTGATCTGGGAGGCCAGACTTGTGGTCCAGCTCTTCCTATCCAAAGATTAGGGCAATTCTCGTCCAGAAATTAACGCGTAACGGCACCAAAGTGTGGCGGAGCTCCGTCGTGCATTAAACACATCCTGTTTCTGGTTTCTAAATCAACTTCTTCTAAATGGTTGGGAAGTTCGTGCTCGAAAAACCTTCGATATTCTTCGCCATTGAGCCTTTGCGGAAGAAGGCAAGGTCCAATAAGGTGATCACCGATAATTCCTACCCAAATATTGAGAGAAAGTAGCACCTGAAAATGATTTTCACTCATAGCATTCGGATTATCCTCAGCTCAGATATGGTTGTTATGAAAGTTAATTTCGAAAAAACGAGGCTTCATCTATGAAAAGCATATGGCTTAAGAAACCCGGAGTTCGTACTAATATATTACGCAACCAAATACAAAAATCGAGTCTTAAGGGAAAATCTCTAGGTAATAGAGCCTAACCGCTAGCACGTTGCATATGATAAGGATAAAGTTGTTGGGACCTTAAAATTTGCCAAACAAGTGTGTGTGTAATATTCAATTCAAGAGCTATGTCCTGTGTACTAGTACTTTGATATGTTAATGTGATAGAGTGACATAGCACATGATTTTGAAAAAGTTTTTTTTTTTCTTATTTTCGAAAATCTTGGAAATCATTCAATTAAAAAAATTTCAACGCGGATGTAACTTCAAAGCCTTTTTTATCCAAAACGGATTTTTTAGCGACAAATACTAAGAGTAACTTTTTTATGTAAAATTGAATGGAGAATAGGTCTGCCTTGTCAAAAATGACATAAAAGGTTTCACAAAAAAGTTATGGTTAATTAAATTCAGGAACAACACTGTATGTGGCGCCCTCTAACATTAAATAAAAAAGTAAGTTAATATTTGGATTTCTCGCCATCAATATACCGAGAATCCCAAATTTTGTCCAATTGTCATGTTCCTTAAGAAAAATAAAAAAAACCAGATAAAATTGTTTTTTTTTGAACACCCTGTATCTCAGAAACAAGGCCGTTTCAGACCCATGTTCATATGAACTTTTAATCTTAAAATTAGTCAAAGAATCACCCCTTAAAGTTTGTACATGTACTTAATTGACACCCTGTATATTTATATATATATATATATATATGTGTGTGTGTGTGTGTGTGTGTGTGAACATTTAATAATGAATATTTGATAATGAATTTTCATCAAGTAACGATCCAGTCAATTAAATTTTTAAATTTTATTCTTTCATAAACAGTTTTTCTATTCTATTACTAAAATGAGGTTGATTATATTTATTTTTTAATAGTTCAACAGAAAGCCAAATTAAACTTATTAAACTGTTGAACTGTGAATAAAAAAATAACTTAGCAAAAATACTTGAAATATAAATAAAAGCACTAACAGCACAAGAAATTTCAATTCTGACAAAGGACCAATATATGGCTAGTATAAAACTTAAGGTTTTTTTTAGAGCTCTCCTCTTTGGTACAGAAGTTTCACTATGGTTGCTTTTGCAAAACCTAGGATACCTTATAATGCTCTCAGTTATGCTCTATGACGCCTGGATACTTATCTCTGCAGTTATTGGTGGTGGTATTGGTTATTTTGTTTTTGGTCAGAATTTTATGAAAATTAACTTGGAAAACTGCCACATTATTAGAGAGGCATATTGCACCCAAATTTGTGGGGAAACAGGTAAATCAATTCATGCAACTATAGTCTGTTGTCTGGATATTTTGTAATAAATGTTACGAAAATACACAGGAATTTTACATTTTAAGAAATAATTATGAGCATTTTAATGCAAAATAACAACAGGGTGTTTTATGAAATGCTAGTTTGATGTTTTTCATGTAGAGCTTTTTAGTTATTAGGTTAAAAAAACACTCACTTCATATTGTAAGTTTATAATAGTCAGTTTTATGCTAATCAGAAAAATCAGCTCATAAAAGATTATTCAATAAAAATTAATGTGACTGAAAACATCTCAAAAATTTTAATGTTACACTTGAGAGAAATGTATCTATATTAATTAATATAGATAATTTGACTACCAGTACTAACATTCAGGTAGATCTTTTGCCTATTCTAAATTGTACAAATAATTTTTAATTTTTTTTCTAGAAAAAGCTACTATTGGCAGTCCTGGTACTTCCCAAAAATATGATGTCCTATTTTGAAATACATCCTATCCGTTATTGTTCCCATTATCCTTATCCTTATAAAATAATATTAATATACATAATGTTAAAATTAAATTGTTTTTAAGTAAAACTGATATTTATACAGTATTTGCCATAAAGTTTACAGAATGTTTCAGAAAACTTGCTTCACCGCTTAATGGTAGATTCCTTCTTTTTCAAGACACAGGGTGTTAAAGAAAATTTAGATATAGTAAGAACACGTATAGAAATACATTTTTTATGATACATTCTTGTCAGTGCTACCGAGTGGCATACTTAATTCACCATTATTCGGCGATATTATTTTTAGTGTTGGCATTTTTGACAATTTGATGAATGGTACTTGATCTCTGAATAATTTTACACAAAAAGATGCCTTACCCTTATTTCAACTCTATAAATCTAACCATGTCCGAGATATTTTAATTTTAAATAATGCTGGACATTATTAAAATATGCTCAAAATTTAAGTAAATGATTAAAGAGTGCATTGTATTTTTAAAAACAAGCACTAAACCTTAATTTGGTTATTCATGTCAAATTATGACTATTTTTGTTATTTGTAATTAGTGGCGGCTGTTGGGTCTCAGGCGGGGGGGGGTCAAAAATCTGGGCAAAATATATTTTGTCAAAAATATACCAGAATTTATAAAAAAAGTGCATAATAATTATTATTAAGTAAGACTTACTCTAATCTCTTTTATATTTTAAGAGAGAAGCGTAACTCCTAGGACGAAATCTATAATTTCACCAAAAATGAAGTTTAATAATGAATTTAAAATTCATGTCTACAACATCATATTCTTCTAATTTGAAGAATTTTCTCAGTTTTTTGATACTTATATTTGCTCCCATCAAAAAAAATTATAAAGGCAGAAGTAGTAAGTCATTTTGTCCAACTTAAAAAATGCATTGTAAAAAGAATAGTGAAGTGTAATTTTCTCTTCACTGTTCTTATTAAAAAAAGGTTTTCATAGGAATGAATATTTTTTGAGCATCTATAGTCTGTTTCAGAAATGTATGGAGTAATAAAACAAGGAATGCAAGAGGACTACACCAATAATTTATATTAATTCAATAGGTTGGTTTGATCTTATTACAAAATCCTTTCTTTTCTTCAAGTGCAGGTATTACCTCCCAAACATTGAAAATGGTGCGCCAAAGGCGTGCGGTTGTGTACTTATAGAAAGAATTTAACTTAAACCTAATTTTATTTTAATAAAATAAAAACTATATATAATCTGTCCTAACACTGGAACCTGTGGTGGACGATAGATCAAAATACAAGAGTTCTAACCACACTACGCCACAACTTGTTACGTTCTGGACGCGCGTTTCGCTAACCATGTTAGCATCATCAGCAGATGATATAAACTGTTATATAGTTTATATATTTATATAGTTTATATCATCTGCTGATGATGCTAACTTGGTTAGCGAAACGCGCGTCCAGAACGTACCAAGTTGTGGTGTAGTGTGGTTAGAACTCCTCTTTTGATATATATAATCTGTACAATATATATACACATATATATACATATATATATATATATATATATATATATATATATATATATATATATATATATATATATATATATATATATATATATATATATATATATATATATATATATATATATATATATATATATATATATATATATATATATATATATATATATATATATATATATATATATATATATATATATATATATATATATATATATATATATATATATATATATATATATATATATATATATATATATATATATATATATATATATATATATTTACTCCTTCAGGGATGGAAAAATACAATGTGTTTTCATTCTGGGTGTACATCCGTTCACTACCGTACCAAGTTGTGGTGTAGTGTGGTTAGAACTCCTGTATTTTGATATATATATATATAATCTGTACAATATATATACACACATATATATATATATATATATATATATATATATATATATATATATATATATATATATACATTTTGCATCTGTTTTGCTGACGTTTCGCCAAAATCACATTTGGCATTTTCGATGCTTTATTTCTCGCGTCTAAATAGAGACTGAAGTGTTGGTGACTGAAGTGTTGGTGACTGCGACGCTTCCTTTTATACCCCCACTCGGGGCCAAAGGTTATATCTGCGCAGGCGTTAGTCGTTATTTATGTTTTCCGGATGGTGCTGTTGTTGTTGCGCTAATTGCGCTTGAGTTTTTGCGATTTTAGATTTGTCGATTATTGTCTTCCATACTGTTAGTAGTTTTAATGATTTGTCCCTTTTATTCAAATCACCTTGTTTTTCAATTTCTATGGCTTCTCGGATTATTCTGGTCTTATAATGTTCTATATTGTCAATCTCCCTACACCCATCGAAATTTATTTTATGGCCGGTTTCCTGATGATGTAGGAATAAAGCTGAGGTTGTTTGTTTATTTCTGATGCTGAGTTTATGCTCTTCCACTCTTGATGATATTTTCCTGTTAGTTTGCCCTACGTACAACTTTTCACAGTCCTGGCCCGGAATACTGTACACTCCGTGGTTTTCCAGTTTGATTTTATCTTTTGGGTTTCCGAGTAGTTTACCTATAGTTGTTTGTGGCTTGTGTATTGTTTGTATGTTGTGTTTCCTCAGAATTCTTCCGATTCTGTCTGTTGTGCCTTTTACATATGGTAAGACTACTCGTTGCTTTCCCGGCTCATATTTTTTGTTGTTCGTTGTTCGGGAAACCTGTGCATTAATAGCTTTCTCTATGGTGCGATTTGTGTAGCCATTTTTCTTTAAAGCACTAGATATTACCTTACATTCGTTTTGTCTCGTCTGTGTTTCAGTTAGTCGCACGGATCTAGATATTAGAGTATTTGCCACAGCTTGAATTTGTGCTGGGTGATGATGTGATTTTGCATTTAAATATCTGTGTGAATGTGTTGGTTTTCTATACACGGTGTATTCGAAATGTCCGTTATGTAGTTTTGTGACCAAAACATCTAAAAATGGTAGTTTGTTGTTTTCCTCTAGCTCTAGAGTAAATTGTATTCTGGGGTGGATTGAATTTACGTGAGTCAGAAATTTTTCGAGCTCTGCATGACCATGTTGCCATATAATAAATATGTCATCCACATAACGAATCCATAATTTGGGTTTTAAACTTGCTTTCTCAAGAGTTTCTTTCACGAAATATATCATAAATAAATTCGCGACTACTGGTGATAGCGAGGACCCCATTGGAGCACCATCCATTTGTTTATACATTTGCCCATTGAAAGAAAAATAAGTATTTTTGAGGCAATGCTCCGAGAGTTCTATTATATGTGCCTGGAAATCCTCGTTCATAGCAAACTTGTCCAATGCTTCGTCGATGGGAATACTGGGATATAACAGTGGCGGCTCGTGAGTATATTGAAGGGTGAGGCTACATGAGGTTAATTTTGTTTAAATGTGAATAAATTTCCACGTCACCCATGAGGTATTATTCTGCGACGCGTTGACCTTTTTTTTTAATGGAGGTCATCGCCAATAGCCCTACTAAACCATTAAAAACTAAAAAACTAAACTCTAAAAAAAGTAAATAAAAAGTAAACAAAACAAGTAAAATATGTACACCTATCACTAAAATATAGCGGTGATTGCGATAATAAAAACATAATTTAGTTTATTAAAACTTAAAATAAATAGTTGTATGAAATAAGATAAAAAAAACTACTTTTTGTACATTAAATCTATACGTCTGTCTTTTAAGGTTGCAAATTTATCTATAATTTGGTCATAAAAGTTTTGGTCTTCACTAAGTTCTGACAGTAATTCCTGCCCTATTGACATCATTGCTGAACCCGAAAGCCGTTCTTGTGTCATTGTGTTTCTTAGGTAGGTTTTGATCCGTTTAAGACATGAAAAATTTCGTTCGGCCGATACACTTGTTGCGGGAATAGTTAAAACTAAATTAAAAAGCTTATATGCTTCCGCAAAAATTGCTTTAAAATCTTTAAATAACAAAGCTAGACTTTCTTCGACATCTAAATTTGAAAATTGTTCATCCCTATACAATACAGAAAGCTCATTCTTTAATCTATCTCTGTCAAAAATGTTTGGATAATTTTTTAATAAATTATTTAATAAGTCGTCTGGAAAGCATTTAACATATTCCGAATATTTTGTGCAATCGACTAAAGCAAAGAAATTTAAATTATTTAAATTTTCAAACCGCGTCCCTAATTGAAGAATTATACAATCTATTATTTCGAAATATAATATTTTATATTTAGTAAAAATATCAAAGTCGCTAGAACATTGCCCTCGACGTGTGTTAGTTGACAGAATAGTGGCTTTTTTAGCAATATTGAAAAGTTTTTTGAAATGGTCCTCGTTTCTAAATTTAATAATTCGTTGCTTGGCAAGGTTTCTTTGCGAAATGCAGTAATTTATATCTAAATGCTTTAACTGTAATATTTGAAACAGTACATCAGTGCAACTAAAAATTTGTTTATAAATATGCGTTAAAAGGCAAAATTCGAAATCATTAAAATGCTTTAGAAATCCTTTTGCACCATTAATAGATTCTGTTCCAGAACTTAAGTCATTAATAATAGTTTCAAATACTATAATTAAATTGTCCCATTCATTAACGTCAAAAAATCCTAAAAATCTTTCTTTTAAAGATCCGTTGGTCACATACCTAACTGTTATCGAACACTGTGATTTTTCTGTTATATCAGTACTATCATCCGCAATTACGCCAAAAAAACAACAATCGGTGTCATTGATTTCTTTTTTTATATATTCTTGAATATAGTCATGTATGCAACCAATTAGTTCATTTTGTATAGTCTTAGATTGTCCCGTAAAAATATTACTAAATTTAGCACAATGTTCAGTAACTTCGGCATTTCTTTTTATTAAGCATGCAAATATTTCCTTAAAATTGCCACGGTTAAAAGAATCTGTTGTTTCATTATGACCTCGAAATGCCAAGTCCTGTTTACCCAAAGTAATAGTAACATCAATTAAATAATTTAATAATAAACGGTTTTTTCGAACATTTTCATTATAAACAATTTTATTAAGACTTGCATTTTCTTGTAGTGTATCCGCAATAGTCGCCCTATTTTGCTCCAGTCTTGTAAGTGCTACCGAATTTTTATTATGCCCTCTTGAACTTTCATGCGATTTTACTGCTCGTGAAAAATTTTTTAAATCCGAATATCCGCCCCCTGAACTCTATTTCTGACGCAACCTAATAAAATACAAGGCCAACAATATAAACTTTCTTCATAAATACTTCCGCATAGCCACCTATAAGTTTCGTACCAAGATATTTGAAAAGTTCTTGAATATTTTTTACCTTGCTTCTTATCGTTAAATATTGCTAAAATTTTCGGCGTCGGACGGCTACCTAATATCTGTTTCTTTTCAGTTTCGCTTCTTCTTAAAAAAGGCGTTTCAATTAATGAAGCAATAATGTCGTGAATAGGATTCATTTCAAAAGCAAAAAGCAAATACAAAAAATGGGACGGTCCAACTTACCCAATCAAAACAAAACAAAAACTTACTCACGCGTATTTATTCACCTTAAAAGACAGAACGCCCTCAATCAGCGATTATCGCAATCTATTTCCTATTTCTTTCTCAGCCGCACGCACCACGTAAAAAGAAGCCGTTGGAATATTTCGCTAGTCATGTGATTTAAATAACCAATAAAAGCATATCCAAGCTACAGATTTATCGCCTCAAGAATGCAATAGAAAACGCGTGCATCGGCAATCGCCATCCCGCTCTGTCGTAATCAGGTGACTCGCCGGCATCGGCACCGGCCGTTGATAAATAGGTCAGAAGTCGAAACTTTCCAAGCTAAAATTATTTCGCCTCATTCGAGAGCACTTTCTTTAGGAATGGGTTTGCACGGATTGCACGGTCGGTGTTTTGATGTGGTCAGAATTTATTTTCTAAAATATTTATTATGGGATTATATTTTGTTTTTTTTTTAATGTTATTATGTTGTAAAACTGTTAAAAAGTATATTTCTAATTGGTAATAGATAAAAAGTTATATAAAAAAATTCTCTTTTCCTTTATTTTGGGGGTGAGGCGCGGCCTCAGAGGCCTACCCTGACGAGCCGCCACTGGGATATAACGATTTGACATCTAGGCTTGCTTGAAACGTCAGCAAAACTGTTCTTTTCAGAACGACAGTAGTGAACGGATGTTCACCCAGAATGAAGACACACACATATATATATATATATATATATATATATATATATATATATATATATATATATATATATATATATATATATATAGGGAAAATAATTATATATTATTATACATCAATTAAATTATAATAGGTTATATTCTTAGTCATCTGAGAAACTGTCATCACCTCTTGACATTATAATTTAAGAGTCGACCGTCTGATCCATCAGGTTGTCAAGATTTCACGTTTTCTCCTCCTGTTTATCCCATGCTGGACTGCTTTTCCCCAGTTCTTAATGACTTGATCAAATAGTAGCATCTTTCATTTTAAATGTTGTGTTTTGCCTTCCTACAAATCATTTCATTTGCGCCCATATAAGTTCGATAGGATTTAGTTCGCAATGATATGGCGGTAAGCGCAGCATAGTTACATTATATGTTTCTGCTATATCTTCCACGGCATATTTCATAAACGAATTTTGTGAATTTGCTATGGCTAGTAGTTCTTTCTTTATCAAATCGGGTTCAAACTCAATAACTTTGGTTGTTAGCCAGTTGATAATTCCTTGCTTCCTCCAAGATGAAGTTGGTGTCTTCTCTATGCGGCATAAATGATAGCTTGCGTTATCCATAACCACTACCGAATCAGCCGGAAGATATTTTATCATTTCACCAAAATAGTCTTTGAAAACATCTGAATTCATTTCCACATTATAGTCTCCCGTCCGGCAAGTCAGCAAACGTTCTTTTAAAAATCCCTCTTCGCTTCCAATGTGTGGAATAATTCGTCTCTTCCCTTTTCCCGAAGGCACTTTAATACCCGTTGACAGGGCTTCTATAAAAGCTTCGCGGGCACTGTCTATATTTTTATCTTGCCACATTTTTGTACTATATAACCTTCATTCATCCACGTCGTCTCATCAAGATAAAAAATGTTCTTTTGCTACTTGCGGTAGTGCTTTAAACTTCTCAAGTATTTTCGTCGCCAGCAAACAATTTCATCGCTTTCCAGTAAAAGTGCTTTTGGGTTACGCTTTTCCCAGGCAAAATCCATAATTTTAATCAAGGGCTTGTGCTGATCTTCCTGGAACTTTCTTGGCAGGTTCCACTTGACCTGCTACCTTTCTCTCCCCCAATAATTTGATAATGGTGGACGTTCTATTTCCAGTCAATCGGGAACATCGTTCAACAATTTCTTGTATAGTAAAACTAGGATAATCGCGTTTTATGCAATCGTGTACATTTAAAATAATAACTGTTTCGCTCACTGATAGTCTAGAATTATTAGAACATCTTTTCGTTGTAGTGAATGTCGCCATTTTATTAACATTGATATTTATTTATTTATTATTACGAAGCATCTACAGCATATATCTGCCATTTATAGATACCAATACCTAGACATTTACAAAGTAAATGTACAATATTGATCTAAGTGTAAATTCAGTAGAACTAAGTCTTAACCTGAGTTGCTAATAATTTAGTTTCTATGATCGCTTTATACTGTTCCAAACTCAGAGTAGCTAGGTCCATATCACTTGCAAATCTATTGAACAAATGACACATTCTGTAGACATGTGAGTTCTTATATAGATGTTAAATCACTTTCTTGCCAAATTACTTTTTAAAAAGTTATTTTATTACTCAAAAATACAAATTTAAATATATACATTTGAACTTGCAAAATTACAAAGTAACGTTTAACAAAATAAATTCGAGCTGGACTGAACTGTACTGAACTAACTTTATACAAAGAAAAATAACTATTTATATGTTTCGTTATGCTGACTCAGTGGGAACTGTTTACTTCGTTCTTGAACACTTGGGTCAGGACGTGGGTTCTGCTGATGAAGCTTTCTTGGTACAGACTTGTTTTCGTAAACAAGTAACACCTGCTGTTTATGAGAATAGGTATGATGTGTATGATGTATGATGAAATAGCTGGTGAGAATAGATATAACATAGATTCATCCTGGGGAAGTCCAGCTAGCAGGTAGAATGAATTTCTATTTCTTGTATATCCAAGAGTCACCAAGAATGACAGCTGAGATAATATATCGGTAATTTCTACTTGATCTTTCAACAGTTTGTACCAGTATACCAACGAGATTTTCATTTTTCGATTCTCAAGTGACAAGCTATTAAACAGCGACAATAATTGATTGTGACTATACCCTTGAGGAGGGTAATAGCCATATTTTTTATAAAATATGTATTTAAGAAATTTTCTTTGTATGCTTTCATTAATCCAGATTTCATATTTAGTGGACTATATTATGCAACCGTAGTCGAGTTTAGGCAATACAAGGCTATCAAAGAGTTAAGGAATAGATTTACATCAGAGCTCTTGGTGGACTTGATAATAAAACCCATTATCTTATGTGCCTCATTGATTTTGTCACCATATGTTCAGTAAAAAAAGCGTGTTATTTAAATATACACCCAAATCTTTTTACTTATTAGAGGTATGTAATACATCATTATTGATCTTGTATTCAGCATTTATAACATTTTTTTTCAATGAAAATGTAATTTTTGCACATTTTTTACATTTAATTCAAAACCAATTTTCATAACATCAAACACATACATTATGTAAATGTACAATCTACGAAAATGTACAAAAATTACATCAACCAGGTTTTTCTTATTGAAAGCTTCATGCAAGTACTCAACAAAACTTTTAAAATTTGTCATTGTGGGCCTGTTTGGTAAAAAAACATGCTGACAGGTAGATATATAATTCTTCACCGGATCATACTATTGAATATTATTATGCTTGTATTATCGCTTCTAGATTATGGTGACGTTGTATATCACAGCTCAATAAATGGAAGTGTTATCAGATCTATCCAAAAACTTCAGAATGCTTGTATGCGTTTTTCCTTTAATATTCCCTTTAGAAATCACATTACTCCATATCTTAACAATAATTCAATTTTGTCAATGCTAAACCGACGTGAATGTCATTTACTGTCTCTAATTTATAAAGTCTTGAAAATTGGTCAGACCCCATATTTAAGAGCCCTTTTTAATATACATAATCCCTCTCATCTTACTAGAAACTTAAATAATTTTACTATACCACCCCACAAAACAGCAAATTTTCAAAAATCGTTTAGTTTTGTAGCAATCCAATTATGGAATAATCTTCCTAATCACATTAGAGATTTTTCAGTTTTTAAATTTAATGAATACATTAAGAATTTACTTTTAAATGAGCAACGAAACATTTAGTAAGAGCTGATTATTTTTTTTCTTTTCTATCTCGATCTGCTTTTAAACAAAACTTATACAGTCAGTTAAATAAATCTATATATAAATAATTTTTTAATTTAATCCGCTGGTGTGCCGACTTTTCAATTTAATATCTCATTTTTTTTATCATTTTTTGTTGTTCCTTGTTTTGCGCCCGTTCTGCACCGCTCGTGTTTGTGTATCGCTGCTTTGCCTGTTCGTGAACTCCGCCTTTTGTGGAAATTATAAGGTTAAACTATATACAAATATGTATTTATGCTCGCATTTAAGTTGCATTATTAATATTAAATTTAGGTAATATACCTTTCTAGGGCAGGGCTACTCCGGCATATATCCTTATGTCGATGGATCGGTTTTATAATCGCAGTGTTGTCCTTATTCGTCAGAACTAATCTTATTTTAAATTGTAATTTACATGTTATTTATTGTATTTAACTGACTAATAAAATAGTTTTGAATTTGAATTTGAATATAACTATCTCATATACCTTAGAAATGGCATTTATAATAGATATAGGTCTGTAATTAGCCAGTTGTTCTTTCGAACCTCTCTTGAAAGCTGGTATTACTTCACCCATCTTCCAAGTACTGGGATATGCAGTTCGTAGAATAATATTAGAATATGAGATAGGACCTCATGCTCAGTAATAGGCAATTCATAAAAATAATCTTTTTAGCATGAGCAAGGGTCCATCGGCATTACTTCAGCCAAAGAGAAAACGTAACTGAAAAATACAGAAAAACCATCGGATATCTTTAGTACCCCTAAAAGAAACATTGTCATAGTACTTCTCACCTGGTATGCCATTATCGTTCTTTTGCAAGACGTCGAGTATTCCTATATTTATCCAACCAATAAGCCAATTTAGTTTTCCTGTTCTTTTTTCTTGATTAATTTTATTATGTCATCGTTATACCATACAGAAAACGTTCTACCCACCTGCGTGGACAAAGGAACACACTCTTTAAAGACCATACTAAGTAGATGATAGAACATGTCAACTGCCTCATTGACATCATTGAATGCGTAAGGTGTTTGTCAGTCTTAGGTTCTTATTAAATAATACGTTAAATTAAAATCGCCCTTTTTTGAAATTAAATTTTGTGTTAACTATCTGCTCACGCTCATTATACTTATACTTACAATGGATACTCACTTCCAATGCTGGGTGGTACTGATCAATAGGCAACAATGGTTCATCGTCCATATCCACCCTACACCCTTGTAAACGACAACTGACAATAACCAAGTCTAAGAGGACATTATTTGCATTTCTAATATTATTGAATAAAACTTGTAAACAATAAAAAACTTTTAATACCGTTAACAATATGACGTAACAGCAAATACTAACTTGTTTAAGGCGTAACAGCAAATACTAACTTGTTTAAGACACAATTAAGAAGTATTTAAAATCTGTGTTTGATTAAAGTGCGGGACACGAAAGAAACCCGGTCGGAGTCAATCGGTTTAGGAAGGTCGGCCAAGAAATCTCTTTAAACCAGTGGAGTCCCGTCGTTCTTTAAATAATATGGCACTCCTTTTTGACTATTCGCACATCAGAAAATTAAATAATGTAACTATGCTTAATGAACATTTATCTATATTTGTCTGTTTTCTTTCGTGTACCGCACTAATATATCTCTTTTGTGTTGCAAAAATGACGAGCTTTCGAATTTTAAAATGATTTAATTTTGATTTTTCTTGATCGATTTACCTATAAATATATTTTTTCGAGTTCTGTCATTAACGGTTCCCGGGCTACTGCCTGCGTCCACTATTATTGGACCACCCAGTATAGTGATACACGATTTACAAGTCCAGATTTTACAAGGGCAGCCAGCATCAGATCCAGTGTACGAGATTTATCAAAATTTTACTTTATGCAGTTCGACTTTGGGCTACTCGGGTATGCCAAAAGTGGCCGCCTGTCTCCACTAGTCATATTACTTTATATAGGGGCCGTCATTGTGAAGTACTATACAGGGCGTTTCCTAATTGCGTGCTGATGTTAAAGGAGGTGTTTTCATGTCCTAAAAGTCTTAACTTTTAAGATACAGGATGGTAAAGTTTAAAAAGAAAACATTTTTTTTCATCCCAATTCTGATGCTATTGTAGATAACTGCATGAAATTTGATACACGTCTTCTATGCATTAAGGAGCATACGGATTTACCCAGGTTAATTACATATGCACGCGACTAGTAGAAATTTCAAAAATTGATTGTTAATAAAAAATGCCCTTTTATGCATAAAAGACGTGTATCAAATTTCACACAGTTATTTATCTATAATAGCATCAGAATTAGGATTTAAAAAAAATGTTTTTTTAAAACCCTGTATCTCCAAAGTTAAGACTTTTAGGTTCATATTAAACTTTTTTCTTAAAAAGGTCCAAGAATCACCCCCCTGTACAAAGTAATATGACAGACGGAGACAAACGGTCACTTTTGGCATACCCGAATAGCCCAAAGTCGAACTGTATAAGTTAAAATTTTGATAAATCCTGTTCACTGGAATCAGTGCTGACCCCCTACTATAAATACATCGTTGTGTTAATTTTGGAAAAATATGAGTGAGATAATAGTTTTTCAAATATTAATTGCAATATTAGATATTTTTTCACACCCGGTATTGAACAGAAAATTAATTGTTTTGAAGCAGTTTATTGACAGCTACTTTATGAGCAATTTTACAAAATATATGAAAAAAAAACTCTGCCATTTTTGAGGTTGACGGCTGTGATTCTAATTTCCTTCTAAATCGTTGTCTTCCTCTGAAAATGATGAGGTTTCGTCGTCACTACTTGAAGATCCCAGTGTGATAACTCATCAATAACCGTTTCAATTTTGCCATCTACTTCCCAGTATTTATCTTCAATAGAACGAACATGTTTAACATACGATTTCCAATTTTCAGCCCATATTGAGTCAATCGCCTTCTAATGTTATTTTATTTAAATCTTTAATTGAAATTTCACCGGTGTTGCGCTCTCGAATATATTTTTTTACTCCTGCCCATGCAAGTTCAATAAGGTTGAGGTCGCACATGTATGGAAGCAGCCTTAAAGGTGTATGACCGAGGTTACGTAAAAGACCGTCTATTTTATACTTTTTTCTCTAGGCTTGTGGGCTGATATTACTTCATATAATTGATATTTTCTCCATGTTGGATCACATAAAAGATTGTTCGATTTAAGCCACGATATCATATGAGCTTTTGTTGAGTATTTAGTTGGGACTTTATCTTCTACGTGAGAATGATGAGACGCATTATCCATTACCACGACTGATTTGGGAGGAATAGAAGCTCTCTCTCTCTTTTCAAAATTATCTCGATTGATCTGTCCATGATAGTCTCCAGTTGTTAGTCCCGAGCGAAAAACTAAAGCAGCACCTGGAATAATCCGGCTTCTAAACCAGCATGAACTATAATAATTTCCTGAATAACTCCTGTAACACTTTCACTTTGCCAGCATTTGTTCACTGTCATATCATTATCTACCCAGGTTTCGTCTAGATACACAATATTGCGTCCTTCTTGCCTATATTGCCTTACAGTTGATAGATATTTCACCCGCCAGTGAAAAATACTTGGTCTTTCAATGAACAATTTTCCTTTATTTTGTCACTTGCGCCAAACAAAACCATTTGATCGTTAAAGCCCATTTAAGGTTTTATACCCGTACGGAAAATCTATTTTTGTTCTTTACAGCACGAAGTAGGGGTTTGCAGGTCGGAACCTTCTTCAAGTTTATATAAAAATCCTCTATTTGTCGAATTACTTGAAAATCACCATCGTCAATTTTATCTTTGTATGATAATCGGGGTCTTTTTTTACCAGGAGATCTTAAAGGTGAAGTAGAACATGAGCCATCATTATGTTCTCTTTGAATTTTTCTTACACTACTTTCCGAAACAACAGTGTAAAATGCAGCGCGTTCAGTTCGATTTTGAAGTGGAATAATCAAACTATTATTTTCAGCTTCTCTAGTACAGGGACACAATAACTTCACGTGCACCGCTTCGAATTGTTATTCTTCTTTTGCTCGCCATACTTCGAAATAATAATTCAAATTCAACGCAACGCATTTATGTAGAAATGAAAACAAATGATCGAAATGTATAGGCGCTACTGGAAATAGCAAGAACCTTTTAGCGGCAAGTGCATGGAGACTCTAGGCACATCCCAATTACAAGTGGACCAGTGAGAAATTTACTAAATCCTCGATTAATTTTCCGTACCGCTTAGCTGGCGCACTTTATAGGTGAAACGGCAAACTATTACAACAAATAAAATAACATAAAATTTATTTGCGTATACAAATTTTACTTTTCCGCTTGCTTAAGACTATGAACCTTTATTTTAAGGACCGCCCGGTTTTCTTTCATGTCCCGCACTTTACTTGTCTCCATTAAGTACTAGCCTATTATTTATGCACTGAGTAATAAATGTTATCTATAGAGTAATAAAACCTCATTAGATATGCAAAAGGACAGGGATTTAAAAGGATTTTTATTATTATTTCTATAAACAAAGTTTACCTACGCCTATAGACGACCCCGAAATTCAGCCAAACAGGACGGAATTTCCCATTTTATTACTCTATAAATTTCTGAAACAGACGGTATTCAAAACTTCGATATTTTGCTAAATCACAAAATAAACTAAAACCTTAATTAAATATTGAGTATTTAAATGATAAAAAATCCAATATTACGAAAAAATTAACTTTAATAAGCTACAAATGAATCAGTTTCTTAAAAAAAAAGATTAGTCGATTAATCATAAAAAAAACGTGTAACGCATTAGACCAAAAATTGATTATTAGTTTAGATAATCACCCATTCTAGTAGAGAATGGTATTAAGAGTTGTCTAATAATATCGTTATTTAGATGTGGGCATGTTCAGTGGGGAGCCTTCTCAGACTACACCACCTTTAGAAAGTCCTTCGAACTCACAAGAAGCAATCCATCAAGGCTGCCACGGCGATGAGCCTTCTTCTCAAGCAGTAACTGTCAGCGTTCATAGGGCATGTCACTAAACTTACGTCGATTTAAGCCATATCTATATCATATATGGAATGTATTATCACATTAAGCCAAATATTTATTTGTAGGTGTTTGTGTATTCTCTCGATTGGTTTGTATTCTTGGGGGGTTTATTTTAATCACAATATTTTAAATTATGTAAGTTCACAAAAAATGACATAATTCCTTTTACTTAGATCACATTAATTTGTACAATTTATAGTAAGTATTAATGCAATTTTATTATATGATATTTTTAGATATTACTTTTTTCTGATGTATAGTAATTTTGTTGTGTCAGTTATATTTATTTTTAATGACATAATAATAAAAATTTTTAAAAACTTTTATGAATATTATAAGGGGCACAAATTCGGTAACTCGTCTTTCTTAAAAAGAAATGTACGTGATAAAACATAATTTTTAAGTTGCCAAAATTAAATTATATCAGTATGAATAATTTCTAATATTTTTTGTTGTGATAAGTGATAAAAAAGTGCCTTTTTTATTCGTAACAGTAATTATTAAGTATTAAGTGGAAAAAACTACTCGTGGATTGAAAATCTATTAGTCAATTTTCCCCGTTTTGGGAATTGATTAACTTTGGATGTAAATAATTTAAGTTAAAGGTTTCCATTCAATTTTTATATACTGTTGTGTAATATGAATCATAGTGTGATTTAAAGACTGCGATCACACCCTACTGTTTCTAGTGAACAATTTATTATTTCTGATGCTTTGAACTTTTTATAGATTTTATTTTATTTTGTGATTTTTTAAGGTTAATACCTCTATAGGATTATTATAATGTCACATCATTACTTGGAGAACTCTCTTCCATTGAGCTAATTGCTATTAGCTCAAGATTTAGTAAAGACATCAGGTTTAAGTTGGGTTTTGAACTTTTGATGCCGCCTTCCATATTCACGAGTAGTTCTATGCAACCCGTTTTATATGTACATTTTTATAGATTAGTGTTATTGTTAATCTGCAGACTCCTAATTGACTATTAAAATTATTATTAATAATCTAACACTAACCTTCATAAAATAAAATAAGTAAAAATACCTACATAGGTTCTATTACAGCAAAATATTTTGTTGACAGTGATTTGCAAACAGATCTATATTTTATCCTTCATTTTGCAATTTGGTTTTGATTTAATTGACTGATTTTTTGGGCTTAAATTAAAAATTAGACAACTTAGTTTGACTAGTATATATGTATACAACGTTTCAAACTATTTGATCAAGGTTAAGGCCATAGGTAGTAATTGCATCTGTATCAAATATTAAAGCGATATGATGTCAAGCGAAAATGGTTATAAAGAATGAAGTTCATGGTCAAGGTTCTCGGGCAATTGTATTGTCATTCTACCTATATGAAATTTAAGGCGGGTTGTTGATTTTGATGGATTGGATTTTTATAAGATTATTTTGACTTCCTAAAATCTTTGCCTTTACGAAATCGAAAGCATGTTCATCATTGTAAAAACGATGTTTTAGAATCCTTTATTATATGAACGCTTCGGCAGTTCTCTTGCTTGTTCACACATTCTTTTTTTTAAGTTTGACCTATATATGTGTTTATTTTGGCATTTGTTATTCTGTAAATTATGTTCGATTTATGTATTATTGGGTTTTTTTTCTTTTGAGTTTTGAAAAAACAGTTTTTTAAGAGTGTTTTCACTGACAAATTTATGTTAATTGACATTTAGTTTTTTCATATAATTATAATTATTTATATTGGTCCCCATTATTTGGGTGCTTAATTATTTGAGTGTTTATTTTTTTCTTTTTTCTTTTTGGAAATTTATTATGAACCAACTAAAAGCTTGCTTCTTGTATGTTATTTTGTGTTATTGTATTTTTTTAGGCAAATAATTTGTTGTCCTTTTAAAATTGTATTTTGTTTCTCAGCTTTGTCAATGAGTTTTACTTCTGACAATAAAGCATGTTTTGAATTTGAATTTTAAAGACAATTTTTTGTCTTGACGTGAGAGTACTGATCTAAATTTTTCTGAGACACCTCTGTTGTAGAGAATTTTGTGAAAAGTTATATTCTCTGAAACAGTAGACGTTTTTAATGTACCGTTTGGTTTATTTTTTTATATTTGACTTATTATTTTAATGGAGTAATTATTTTTAATCAAGACATTTTAATTCAGTTTACATTTTTGTCTCTAAATTATGGATAATTGTACAGCTTTATGCTTTAGGTTATTTACTATGAGGATGGTCAGAAAATAATTTAGAAATCTCTCAGAGAAGGTAGATTTATGATACCAATCTGTAAAAATGTGTCCGGTAACTTGTCTTACGCATGGTATGTCTAGAAATGGTAGAGATTTGTCTATTTCAATCCCAAGAGTAAATTGTACTTGTAGTTGAAAGTGACTAACAATCCTTTCGTTTTATTGTGTTGTAGTGAGATAAATATGTCATCAGCGTATGAACAACGGAACAGTAAAATAGAGTTGAGATAAGCAATGATTTTGTAGCTCTGACATTACTATATCTGAAGAGACAGGGGACATGCAATTACCCATGCCGAGGCCACATTTGTTTCATTGTAAATAAAGTACTTATTATCAACAATTAAGTTGAACATGCTAATAAAAATGACAAGTGTAAAGTAGCGTCCCCTTTATGGTTTCACATCTTTATTTATATTATATCATTATATCAAGTGAAATAACATCTACAGTTTTTAACATGTTTTTCATCCCTCATAAACCCAAAACTTATATTGCCTTTGTCTGCTCTTATTGTTACAATATTTCACCATTTTATGAAAGCCCTAGTTTATTTCAAGGCTTTTGAAAAGGGCATGAGTTTATTATTGTTGCTGTAAATAAAGTTTTTTCGTACCTAGAAAAATTATTTATGAAATTATAAAATATATTTACAAACTGGTTTCGTTTAAGAATTTTTTGCTCATCCTCAGTGATTTGATCTATAATATATTCAGTGTCTACTATAAATTGTGTTATTGGTAAGTTTTTTCTTGTGTATGGAACATTAAATTTTTCTCGTAAACTTAAAATTACGTTAACCCTTTAACGGGCAAAATTATCTGGAAAATATTTTATATAAAAAAACATTAATTATGCAATCTCTTGAAGGTCCTAAAACATAATTCCTGGCTAACATTCTTGTTTTATTTCTTTTTTTTACCTCATATTACCCGGTAAACCATTTTACCAGAGACCATTAAAGACCAAATATGTAACAAATACAACGGTTTACCACATCATACTACTTTTGAATGGTTTAGTTTAAATAATCTAATTTTACAGAAGTCTTGATTTGTCTTTTATTGCAATTAAGTCACAAATACATAGAAACAAATGTTGACAGAATTAGATAAATAGAAAATATTAAACTTAACACATGTTTGTAACTGATTTATAACAATATTATAATAAACTAAATCAAACGAAACTAGTAAACAAAACATGTGATTTCTTAATAAAAAAAAACAATTAAAACTAAACTAACAAACTAAACATCCAAGGACCAAACAAAATGCTATAGTTATAAAACTAGGAATTATGGTGAAGACCAAGACATTCGACGCATAAAGCAACTTGGCATTCACCGCACATATAATTACTCCCTTTTTGAATACCAAGTTTGCAGTATTGTTGGCATATTCGTTTTGTGGTTTTCACTGGAAAATGTAAAGTATTTTTAAAATAATTTCTTAATGGTATTGGACCTGTCTTTTTCCTAAATATAAAGTTTCTGATCAATTGATCAGCGAGAAGGCTTCGAAACTTTAGCTGATTCAATGGTTTCTTTCTGGGATTGCTTTTTTTGATAGTTTTTGTGTAAATTATATATGAATTGACAAAACTAGAATCGATAAAGTAATACAGGAAATTTATCCACCATCTCCTACTCTTCCAACTTACGCAGTATGACTCAAGCTTTCGAGTTGCATTTTATCGTTTATTTATTTCTACTAAAGAATTGTAAATTTATAAAATCATACCTTGGTCAATAACATGATTAAAATTTTCCTAACGCAACAAAAAGAAGAAAACATTTTAACAGGTACCTTATTTAGAATCATATATAAAACTTCTATCAAAAGATGAATGTAAAAAGAAGCGTAGAAATTTTGTAAAATATTAAATAAAATTTGTTTAAAAATCATAAATCACTCGAAACTAAACTTATGTTACTTAGTAAACATTTATAGATAATACTTACCAAATAAATAAACAAAAAGCAATATTTCTTATAAATATAAACAAAAATATATCCAAAAACAAAAAAAAACCTAATTTTTGTTGGCGTTAGAAGTCTTTGGTATATATGTTGTACATCTTTGTCGCTAACGTCCGTACTCTTGGAAGTATCACAAGCTATTAAAGACTGTTTGCAACACTAATTGAAGGCGGATAAATTTGACATGGCGCGTAATTTGATTTACATTTTATAATAACTTATTATGGTGGTAATACGTGTATACCAAAGAACTTTAAAGGGTTAAGGGTATTTGATCTGTAAGGTTAACGCACACTTTTTGTCAGTGTTTCTGTTGACAAGGGTTCTAGATTTTGTGTTTGTTTAAGGTTGTTAACCTTTTTTTACATTTTACATAATTTTTATTTTTATTATAGAAACTAGTCTATAAGTTATTTTAGAGTGCGCATTTTCCAAATTTAAATTTTTTTTGTTATGTATTATTGTTAAGCAGTTTACAGATTTAAGAATACGGTTAGGTAAATGTTTTTGTTTTCTACAAGTTGTGTACTTTTCTAAATTTGTTAGTTTTATTGATAATTTGGCTAAGTTCTTCTTTCTTGTTGGAATTTCTGTTTCGTATAATATGTTGATTTCTTCAAAAAATCTTGTGGTTTACCTGCTCCTTTGTCGATGTTTATTACCCAGTTTAAGTAATTAATTTTTTTAATGATAATGATCCTTAATCTTGTATAGTTTCTCATCAAAATCTGGAGGATTAAGGATTATTATCATTAAAAAAATTAATTTAAAATGGGAATTGATACAAATCTATTTTTAAAATTAAGGCTCAGGTCAAGGTCATCATATTGTATTGTAATCAGTGGTTATATATGTGTAAAAAATTTCAAAACCATCGGTTAAGTGTCTATTTGTTTAAAAAAAATCAGGAGTGTTTGTAGTTTTGTTTGTGTTTTGTAGGAGTGTTTTAATATTTTGCACTAATTTGCAGTCCAAAAATGCATCTTTTTAAACGAGAACTAAATCGCATTTTGCCGCATTATTAAAACTAATGTGAATATATCAAAAAGGAATTAATATTTACCTGCCCTTTATATAGATAATGTTCTAAAGTGAGATTAAAGTAAACCACATTTTAAAATAGAAAAATCGGTTTATTCAAATTTACAATGCACTATTTATTTACATTTTAACGTTAACGTATTTGTATCCAGACGGTACTCATATAATTAGGAAGTCTTGCAGATATTTTTAAGTTGCTAAAATGAAGTATATTTTATTCAATTTATATAGAAACATATATGTATAGAAAAAGATTAATTGAAAAAGGTATATAAAAATAATTAATATTGATATTTGTTTCCTATTATATAATAACTTATACATATCGTTATATAAATTGCCAAAGCTGTAGTTGTAAGATTTTGTTATCTGTTGGTTTATTCGATTCAATCTTATCAGATGTTATTGTTTATAAGATTTATTTAAGAACTATGGATCAGGTGAAAATTATACATACATATTTTTAAAGATATTACTGCTTTTTTTATCGTTTTTTGATGTTCCTACAGCAAATAGGTACTGGATACAGTGGCAGCTCGTGAACTATTGGTCTACTTTATTTTTTTAAATGGAACACCCTGTATATTTACAGACTATAAAATTTGTCTTTTTTTACGTTTTCAAAAATATAAAATAGTATGCATTTTTTCTCAAAAACACGCAAATAAATTGACAATTTTCTGAAATTAAATGCATAATTTAATAGTAGGCTGTGGCTATTGTTTATGACAACAAACAAAAATAAATGTCAAATATTTGTCTATATCATCGACTTTTGGTTTATAAACGTTCTTTTGGTATTTTTATTTAATTGATATTTATCAATTTCTTCGAATAATGGCTGCATATGAAAAATATGATATGCTGGTATGTTTTATAAACAGTAATGAAATTTGTGAAGAAGCCTCGGAATTATATTTCCAAAGGTAAGAGAGCTATTATGACTATGAAAATCTGTATTATCATTATAAGTTTTTGCTTGTTAGATACCCAGAAACTAGACAACCGTTTTTTGAGATATTTGCTCGTTTAAAAGCAAATTTAGTTGAGCATGGATTATTTGTTCACCCTTGTCCTAAACCTACAACAAAGAGAACAGGGAAAGAAAAGAGATAGATGTTTTCGGATATATAGAAGCAACACCTCATGTAGAAAAATTGAGAAAGAAATGGGTGTGCCAAAAACTGACGGTCAGATGATCTTGAAGAAATATAAGTATCATCCATACAAATTTGATATAGTGCAACATTTACATCCTGGCGATGCCGAGCGCCGGGCACTGTTTTGCCGGTGGTATTTGCAACAAATCGAAGCTAACGATTTATTTGGCAGGCTTATTATTTGGTCAGACGAATGCTTTTTTTTAAGTGCGGGAATTTTTAATCGTCACAATATCAGAAACTAGCATAGTGAAAATCAGCATTTAATGTTTAAAAGGTCACATCAAGAACGCTTTGGAGTTGGGGTGTGTTTTTTTTATTTTGGGCAGACATATAGTTTATAGGATTTTGAAAGAGGTCTTACAGTAAGTGGATATCTAGAAATCCTTGAAGTTATTCCAGAACTGCTTGAAAATATTCTATTAGCCCAATATAATGCTGTTTACCTACAGCAAAATGGTGCCCCAAGTCACAACTCTAGGCTGTTAGGGTAATTTCGTCATAATAACTTTCCTCAAAGATGGATAGGTACCAACCAGGTCTGTTGGTAGGTACCTATCCATCTTGTTAGATGGCCTCCACAATATATAAAATATAAATATATATATATATATATATATATATATATATATATATATATATATATATATATATATATATATATATATATATATATATACAGTCATTTTATTTCTTAAATTATTAGGATTAGCTGAAAAAATTAAATACAAAATTTCGAATTTCAAAAATACATATTTTTACGGTAACTGTTATTATACAGGGTCGGTCAAAAATGCTGGGCGTGGTCTAAACGCAATTTTTTTAAATAAGAACTTACATTTTTTTATTCATTTTCGGATTCTTCATGAAATTCTAGAAAAAAAATTATATTGAAGTGATACAGCTAAATTTAACGGTTTATGAGATATTAATGTTTAAAAATTGTAAATTATACCTGCGGCATAACATAAGATTTGTTATTTTATTGTTTAGTTTCTTGAGCGACGTTACTTGTACTTTTGTAGGAAAAACACCAGTTGATGTAAATGTCATTTGAGGTTTTGTCAGTATTAAAAATTTTACATTTTAAAGTATACATTTTTATGGCGTTTAATCTAATGTTCCCCATCAACGAATTAAGTGACATTTTTACTAATTGGTAAATGTCAGCGTAAGATAAAAACTACTAAACGTCTATACCAAGAAAAATTTTCAGGTAGAAGACAGCCAAGCCGTGAAGTTCTAAAAAAAACTCTACATCGGTTTAGACAAACAGGAAGTGTTGCTTATTCTAAAAAGAGAAAAAAAAATTCATAATAAACGAAGACAATGAATTAAAGGTTTTGTTAAGTTTGGAAGAAAATCCTCAAGTAAGTTCACAAACTTTGGCCAGTGAATTAGATATAAGTCAAAGTACCGTTTCCAGAATATCTCGAAAACACAAATACCATCCCTACCATTTATCTTTAACGCAATAACTTTATGATGATGATTTCGAAAATAGGGTACACTTTTGCAGGATCCTTCAGATGCATATTAATGAAGATGCGTTATTTTTAAAAAATGTTTTGTTCACCGACGAGGCTTCGTTTAAGAGCAATGGTGTAGTTAATAGGCATAATATGCACTATTATAGTACCCCAGATCCCCATTGGATGAGAACAATTGACAATCAAAGAGTATGGTCTCTTAATGTCTGGGGTGGGATTCGCGGACACCGAATTATTGGACCTCATTTTTTGACGGTGTTTTAAATGGAGAAATGTACCTAAATTTTTTAGTGAATCATCTTCCAATTCTTTTAGAAGATGTTCCTATCCGAGAACGTCAAAACATGTGGTATCAGCAAGATGGTGCTCCACCTTATTTTTCACTCAATGTTCGTCAGTATTTGGACCAGTTATATCCCAATAGGTGGATAGGAAGAGGAGGTCAAATTCAGTGGCCAGCAAGATCGCCGGATCTCACACCGTGCGATTTTTTCCTATGGGGATATGTCAAGGAGAAGGTCTACAAAGTTCCTCCGATTGACCAAGAAGATATGAAGGATCGAATAAGGAATGCATTTGTTGAAATTACCCCACAAACTCTTCAAGGCGTCCTTGAAAATATTGAGAGAAGGTTGGAAATATGCATTCGACAAAATGGGCATAAGTTTGAACATTTGCAGTGAATTTAACAGTATAACCTGTTTTAAGTTTAAGTTGTAAGTTTTAAATGGTGTTTTTTTATATTTTTAGTATTCTTGAATTACCTCGTATACTTACTACGTATTACTTCGAAATAATTCATGTTATAAATAAATAACGTTGTGAAGATTCACAGGTCTTTTTACAATTTTTAAACATTAATATCTCATAAACCGTTAAATTTAGCTATATCACTTCAATATAATTTTTTTTCTAGAATTCTATGAAGAACCCGAAAATGAATGAAAAAATCTAAGTTCTTATTTAAAAAAATTGCGTTTAGACCACGCCCAGCATTTTTGACCCACCCTGTATAATAACAGTTACCATAAAAATATATATTGTTGAAATTCGAAAATTCGAAACACTTTTGTATTTAATTTTTTCAGCTAATCCTAATAGTTTAAGAAATAAATGGGGGTGCCACTTGGTTGACTCACCCCCATATATATATATATATATATATATATATATATATATATATATATATATATATATATATATATATATATGTATATGTATATATATATATATATATATATATATATATATATATATATATATATGTATATGTATATATATATATATATATATATATATATATATATATATATATATATAAAACACGACATGACGGCATAGCAGAACTTGGAGAGGCAATTCATTTAGCCTTTCGAAATCTGCGAATGAGACCAATGTTTCTTTTTAACGTTATTCAAAGAATTACAAGAATGTGCCAATTTTGCATTAGGTAAACAGCATTATATTGAGAAAATGGTCGTCAATTTAAACATCCCCTTTAAAAGTTTTTTTTTTCTTTTTTTTAATGTTGTTTTTCTGTGATTGTTATTTTATGCTATAAAACTGTTGTTACAAACTTACTGTTATTAAAAAACTATAGGTATTTTTATATAAGCAGATGCCTATATGCAAAGTATCCAATTCTTCGTTAGCAATATGTAACTATCAATTGTTAATTATTGTTATTCATGGCTTACTATTAAATTATGCATTTAATATCAGAAAATTGTCATTTATTTGCGTGTTTCTGAGAAAATGTGCATAGTATTATATTTTTTTGAAAAGGTAAAAAAAGGCAAATGTTAAAGTCGATAAATATACAGGGTGTTCCATTTAAAAAATAAAGTAGGGTCAGATTACTTTTTAACCTGACTCTGTATACTAATTCCGAAGGCGGAATTGATTTCTACAGGAAAAGTTATATAAGAAACAGTTTTTAAATTTTCGATAAATTATCTGATAGTCAAAATGGAACACCCTGTACATCGATTACCCCGCGACGGTTTGACCAATTTAGATGCAATTTTCAGGGAATATTCGGGATTATACTGGAGTGATGCCATATCAAGCATATTGAAAAAATGGCGGAATGACGCGATTTTGAACTGTTACATTGAACAATATGTATATATATAATAAACACATCGTAGCTCCGTTGACATACTTAGTAAACATATCTTTTGAATATGTTTATTTCCAGAAGAACTAAAAAAATCTATTGTTGTCCCCATTCATAAAAAGGGGGATATGGCGGCTATTGAGAATTACCGATCTATTGCTCTTTTGTCTGTAAGACTGGTAAATTTTTTGGACGCGTTTTCCAACCTAAACTCCAGACACTTTGGTTTCGGGGCTGGTCATTCTACAGACGACGCTTTGTGTAAAAAAGTTCTTGTTAATTTTGACAAAAAATTAAAAACGGTCGGCATTTTTTATGACTTTACTAAAGCCTTTGATACTATCAACCATGAGGTGTTGCTAGACAAACTAATGCACTATGGAATTAGAGGACCCGCATGGAACTGGATTAAATCGTATTTGTCAGGTAGATTTCAAGTTGTCGAATGCAGGGTAAATATTACTACAGGAGTGCCACAAGGTAGCATCCTGGGACCAATATTATTTTTGTTATTCATTAATGATCTTCGTCTACTAGTAAATGACTGTTATGGTACACTTTTTGCAGACGACACATCTACGGTGGTCGAAGCCGACAACGATAGAATCCTTTTTTTTTTAAATAGCTCAAAAACCAACTTTATGCTTGTCACCCCTATAAGAGTTCTGTAGGATAGAAGTCTGCTTATCAGGAATGGGTTTACTAGTATCAAGCAAAGATAATCTGTTAAGTTCTTGGGAGTTTCAATCGACCAACACCTCTCCTGGAGTACTCACACCGAATGCGTGTGCAATAAATTGTCGTCTCTTAATTTTGCAAGCTAAGGTTGAAAGACTGTATCAACACCGACACACTTAAGACTTTTTACTACGAATCAGTAAATTCTGTTTTGTCATATGGTCTACTGGCATGGGGCAATTCTGCTAGTATTGATCAGGTTCTCATAAGTCAAAAGCGAATTCTCAGAACCGTGTTTCGACTACCATTTAGGGCCTTATGATGCCCAGTTTTTGCTTCTGAGAAGATACTGTGATAAACCTTTATGTTCTACAGTGTAGTTGTATTATTTTTAAGCATCGTTTTAACTATTTGAAATGGAGTGATATTAATCATTGCAAAACACGAAATGCAGACAAGCTTTATGTGCCCAGTACGAGACTGACTCAGGTGAGATAAGTTCTCTGAAGGTGTTCAATCATCTACCTACATACATTAAAGAAAAACCCAATTATTTTCAATTTAAAAGTCAATTAAAGACCATATTAGCCGCAAATCCTTTTTACTCTCTCAAAGAATTGTATTTGTTTCAATTTTGATGACTATGACCATACTATTGTATTGTATTTTATTTAAATGTATCTTCTTTCTTTTATTTTAATTTATTTTTTTAAATGTATCTTCTTACATGACAATTCCAATGCATCCTGTATATCTATGGAAATAAACGATTTTGATTGAAGGCAGGCCTTCTCATTTTAAACTTTTTAACCTACCAATATCTGATTGGCGATCTCCTGCCTGGTAAGCAGCTACCAATACGCGATTTTAAGTTTTCAGAAAAGTGAATTCCACGCGGCATTATGAAAAAATAACGAAATCACAATTTTGTGAGTGATACAAAATTGTATCAATCACAGCTCAAAAGGAAAACTGATGGGTACTGAAAGTCAGTGTTATTATAATCTGAAAATACTTATTCGTCTACTGTTGTCCATAGCAGGAAAGTTTTTTCAAGACTGGATAGTGTATTAATAAGGAATGTGGAATTTATTTTTATTTTTAAAGAAACATCACAAGATACTATTTATAAACACAGTGCCAAAGAAATTGGAATATACTATGCGATACAAAAGGAACTATATAACGAATTTTGTATTTGTTCATCCACTGACGGCCAATACTGTATGTTAAAAAAGAAACTTAAATTCTAATAAAATAAAAGCGTGCATTTTAGTTTATGAATTCTTCTGCAAAACCGATGTTATTACAGATTTTGCTTCGGTGTATTGTCTTAATCCATACAAGCCCATTTCTCTACCGTGGCCTGAATCTTTGAACCCTAGAAATATACAAATATATCAAGCTGGAATATGCATCAATATATAACAGTGTTAAATTTACCTATACCGGGTGTCAAAGAATCTCTTAGACAGGCCATAACTTTTAAAGTATTTGAAGTATCAGAACGAAATTTCATATAGATGTTACCGGCCAAACCCGATTTCAGGCTAAACTAGTTTTTCCTAGGCCAAACCAGTCTATCCTAAGAGCGATAGAATGAATTAGTTTGCCCTAGTCCAAACTAGTTCATCCTAAAATCAATTAATTGATAATAGGACAAACTGGTTTGTCCTAGTCTAAACTACTTCGATCTGCGATTTAACTAGTTAAACTAGTAGTAAAAGTAGGCAGGGGTTTCGCTTTGGCTGTTCGATCACGAGGATTTAGTTATTTTAGTTTGTGCACGTACGTTGACTGTTACGAAGCATTCATATTATTGTAATATAATTTTCTTGTGTGTTTGTTTCTAAACCTAAGCTAGACATTTTGAGACATTTTGTGTTTTTTTCTTATGATCTAATTACCAGTGTGTATTTCTGTTTCTCGTTATCATGGATGAAGCTTCGCCAAGTGGGCACGTAGGCGTAGGTCAAAAAGACTGAAGGCAGAGATTCTTGGCGCAGGTTTTAAGATACAAGGATGAAAAATCAACTCATTTTAATGTTCTGACTAAAGAAAAGTACTTGGCACTTATACAACAAGTGGAAAAGGCTAAAAAAATTGAAAAAAAATCACCCCTCCAACAAAGAAGACTAAAACGATTTGATGTGATAGAAATCGGAGGCGTAAAGAAACTCATCGCACGAAATGAAGAAAATACACATAACGTAAAGTATTATCTCACTGCCGATGACTTATACGACGTTATTGACGCAGCTCACGTAGCAGTACAGTCGTGACAGAATGTTGGCTGAAACTTCACGAACGAACGTCACAAAGGAAGTGATATGTCTTTTTTTATCCATGTGCATGGTGTGCAAACAAAAAAAGATGAAGAGGAAAAAAGGCTTAGTATCCAAACCGATTCTGCACTCCGAAATGAACAGCCGATGCCAAGTGGACCTTATTGACTTCCAGGCTCAAACATATGGAAGGTTTAAATTTATATTGGTGTATCAGGACCACCTAACAAAATTTGTTTTGCTTCGTCCATTGGAAAGCAAGAGAGCCGAAGAGGTAGCCTACCATTTAAATGATGTTTTTGAACTTTTGGAGCCCCATGCATTCTACAATCTGACAACGGCCGAGAATTTGTGAAATGTGTAATTTTTTAAGTGATAAATCTGTGGCCACAGCTTAAAATTGTGCATGGAAAACCACGACATAGTCAAGGTCAGGAATCAGTCGAGAGAGCAAACCAGGATATTGAAAACATGCTTAGTGCTTAGATGAACGACAACCAGTCAATTAAATACAGTTTACGAAAAACCGCGCATTTCATTCTAGAATTAAACAATCGCCTTATAAGGCAATGTTTGGCGCGGAACCCAAAGTTGGCCTTTCTACTACTTCACTGCCTTCGGAGCTGCTGAAGGATATTGAAGACGAGAAGGATCTTCGAAACCTTTTTGATGAAAAAAACATGGACAGACATGAAAATGATGACAGGGATGGATACGAAGATAGGGATGGGACTTCAGTAAATATTTTAGAAGCACATACAAAGGCTGTGCAGAGTATTGAAAAACAAGCCAAGAAGATGAAAGCAACCTCTGACAAGTCGCATCCACCAGCGAAAGTTGAACACCACCATACCTACTTCTGACGTAGGCAGAGCTAAAGGAGATCTTCGGAACGTTATTGGAGTTATTCTTGAAGTATCTGAAGACGGATTTTATAAGATTGGAACCAAGCATGATATCTTACAAAAATTGTACAGCAGGTAATTATTTCTATAAAAATAATGAAACATTTTTACTTCCCTCGTAAAAGGGAAGTATTGTAATCGTGAAAAATCATCCTCCGAGATTTTTGCAGATCTTTACATATTTGGGTCCCTAGACCCCGAAAAACATGTTCTTCCATTTCCGTCGATCTGTCCGTCTGTCTGTACGCGGCATGGCTCAAAAACTACTTAACCGATTGCCTTCAAATTTGGGTCAAAAATCAAAGATCATAAGAGGATGAAATGGTATCATTTTGGTGAAAATCCACTAAGGCGAAACAAAATGGCGGCCTAGTGAAATATTTAAAAAATTATTACTAAAAAAATACGTATCCTATTTATCTCAAATTTTGCACAGAAATCAAGCATTACGTGGAAATTAGCTGGTAAAATTTTGGTACAAATCCAATATGGCAAAACAAAATGGCGGCAAAATAAAATATTTAAAAATTCAGCCTGGAAAAACGACCTTATAGAATGATCTAAAATTTTGCCCAAGAATTCATTGCGGTATAGAGATGAGTTCGTAAAAGTTTGGCATGAATTCAAGACGGCGGAACAAAATGGCGGTCAAGTAAAAAAAATTAATTTTGGAAAAAATTCCAAATTTAACGTAATATGTTTAGTTCCTACATGCCAAAAAAATATGTTTTCTCAATTCGGTCGTTCTGTCTGTCGGTCTGTTAGTCTATCTGCCAATTCGCGTCTTAGCCAAAAAACTGCAATTAATTACACATTTTTTCAGAAAAATTAAATGTAATTTAGGGATAAGGTCCCACAACTTCAACATGAGGGAACAAATGGCAATAAAAAAATTCAGGGTAAACATTATTATTCAATTTATTTTAAATCATGCTTAAAAATTAAGTGTGGCTTAGGTAGTAACTGATTAGTAAATGATCGTGTGCGGAATTAAATTGAGTTTTTTTACTTTACTTACTTACTTTAACTTTACTATTTTTAATAAAAGGATATATATAAAACGGGGAAAGTTCCGGGTAATGGAGTTAACCGATTTTTTTAAATGAAATATTTCTATTTCTGAAATGAATTTGATATCTGCGCACAAAAGTTTTTATTGGAAGAACAAGTTGACAAAAATATTGAGATTTCGTTAAGAACCCCAGCGATCAAGCATTCAGTCGGAACAGGCCAAGGTTTCTTTAAGTGTAGTTGCACAAAGAAGTGTACGTTAAATCGATGCCTATGCAAGAAGAACAACGTTCTCTGCAACTCGAAATGCCATAATGGTTTGACATATAATAACAAGTACATAATAAACGTTACTTAAACTGTAATAATAATATATTATTATTTATTAACCCCAGTTTGTTATATCCTAAAAAAATCCTATTTCGAACTAGTTTAGCCTAGGGCAAATCAGTTTTTCCTAATAGTATTACAATGATTTTAGGACAACCTAGTTTGGACTAGGGCAAACTAATTCATCCTATCGCTCTTAGGATAGACTGGTTTGGCCTAGGAAAAACTGTTTACCCTAAAATCGGGTTTGGTCGGTAACATAGATAAATGGTACATAAAAAAGAGAGTTTTCGCATATTTTTCACTTTCCGGTTTCACCGGAAATGACTCCAGTTTCGATTCTTTAGTTGAAACACTCTGTATATTTTTACATTTTTGGATTCCTGAGACAATTCTGAATCAGAATGTGACATTTTAAAAACTTTTTACGTCTACTTGATTTTTTTTATAGCTATTTTTAAAATTGCATCTAGGTGACCATGACCGGACGCAAATTAATCTAAGGACGTGAAAGAATGACAGAATAATATAATCGCTAAGTTTTAAGGATTAGTCTGATAGCTAGGAATAAGAGAAGTTGATAAAATCAAGTTTTTGTGTCTAACTATTTTTTTTTTTAATAGCAACCCTTTTTAGATAAGCACTTTTTGAAAAGAGGATATTTCTGCGAATCTAACGGTACTAACTTTTTTGCGATTGGATTAAAAATAAGCTCAAAAATTAAATACTACTATGAAAAATATTACTAATAAATTTACTTTTATTAAGAATCCCATGGATATCCATGCTGTATATTAAATAGGAGTTTTAATTGTGACAGTTCGATGATCAAGATTACTTACGTTGGATGCGTCATGCCATGTACAGGGTGTCCGGATTTTGTTGCAAAAGCAGGGTATCTCGTTTATTTTTAAAGATAGAACCTTGAGGTTTTCACGAACCTGAGCTAATTTTTTGTGAAACTCATGAAGCCTTAAACAAAATTTTCATAGCCCTCTTCGTTTATGAGATACAGGGCGAAATAGAAAATTTTGCATTTTGGGACCCCCCTCTCGTATCTCGTTTATCCTTTAACTTAACGAAAAGGTAAAAATTGCTGCTTATGTAGTTTTTTACGCTAAATCCAGTGGCGTAATCATATTTTTCATTTGAGTTGTTATTTTTTAGAAATGGCCCAAAGTTGTGTTTTTTTAAATGGGACACCCTGTATATTTGTCCAGAAATTGATTTGTCCTTTTAAAAGCTTCTTAAAAATATAGTATGGGTCTATTTTAATAAACAACAACAAAAATCTTAATTTTTATAATTATCATCCCGAATTTTGCAGTAGGCCATGCAAAACGATGCCGTTTTCTTTTGTTTTCTTGGAAGCAAATGACATTTCCCAATTTTGTACGCGTATATAAAATATAGCGCTAGTTTTTTGTATTTATTTATTGTGTAAAAATATATTTGTATTATTATGGAAGAAAACCAAACTTTCGAACATTATGAAAAGTACGATATCTTAGCTTGTTTTATATTAAGTAATGAAAATGTTGAAGCGGCTTCTGAGATGTATTTTAACAGGTAAATAGTTAATTTTTAGGTATGTTGAAATACTATTGCTTAATTTTTATTTAGATATCCAGAAAGGAGGCAACCTAATATATCCACTTTTTATCGGATAAAAAAGAATTTACTTAATCACGGATCATTTGTCAAACCTCGTACGAAAACATATAATAAAGAAAATCGGGAGGCTGAGGAAATTACGGTTTTAGCTAATGCAGAAACTTACCCTACAAACTCTTATAGGGCCAGTGAAAAGAGCACAGGGATTCCAAAAACTAGAGATCAAGAAATTCTAAAAAAGCACAAATACCACCCATACAAATTTAGGCTCGTGCAGCACTTACAGCCAGGGGATGCAGAGCGTCGGGTAGTCTTTTGCAATTGGTTTCGAGAAAGATGCGATATGGTTAGAGATTTTGAAGGGAAGGTTATATGGTCAGACGAAACACATTTCACTAATTCTGGTATACTCAATAGGCACGATAGTAGATTCTGGTCCCAGGAAAATCAACACCAAATATTTCCCAGAAGACAGCAGGGCAGGTTTGGTCTAAATGTGTCCTGCTTCATATTAGGAACACATATAAAATTTTATATATTTGAGGGAAATCTAACAGCCAATCGCTATATAGAAATTTTAGAGGCAGCTATACCTGAATTATTTGACGATGTTCCTCTAGCGCAAATTAACGAAATTTATTTTCAACAGGACGATGCCCCTGCACACAATTCTGGAATGACGAGATTATTTCAGAACAATAATTTTACCAATCAATGGATCGGAACAAATGGACCTATAAGATGACCCCCTAGGTCCCCAGATTTGTTGCTTTTAGATTTCTTTCTATGGGGATATCTGGAAAATAGAATTTACAAAGACCACTATGATAATGTCCAAGATTTAGGAAATGCAATAAGAGAAAATTTTCGCTATTTACAAAATCATCCCGTTATTTTGCTTAATTCCCTAAAACGAATACGAAAATTGTGCGAAGCATGCATAGAACAAAATGGAGATCAGTTTGAACAGTTCTTTTGATTTTCTTGGTTACTGTAGTTCTTATACGACAGTCGATTTTTGCTGAAAGGCTTGTTACATAATAATTTATTACTGTTTTGTTCTTGTTGTACTTTTTTGGTGCGAAATTGTCAATACATATTTTGATAAATAGATTTAATTACATATTTATTTTGATTTATTGTTAGGATGTAGATATTGTTAACGACTTTAAATAAAAGGCAGCATTGTTTTGCATGGCCTACTGCAAAATTTGGGATGATAATTATAAAAATTAGGATTTTTGTTGTTGCTTATTAAAATAGACCCATACTATTATATATTTTTGAGAAGCTTTTAAAAGGACAAATCAATTTCTGGACAAATATACAGAGTGTCCCATTTAAAAAACACAACTTTGGGTCATATCTAAAAAATAACAACTTAAATGAAAAATATGGCTACGCCACTGGATCCAGCGTAAAAAACTGCATAAGCAGCAATTTTTCCCTTTGCGTTGGGTTAAAGGATAACCGAGATACGAGGGGGGTCCCAAAATGCAAAATTTTCTATTTCGCCCTGTATCTCATAAACGAAGAAGGCTATGAAAATTTTGTTTACAGCTTCATGAGTTTCACAAAAAATTAGCTCAGGTTCTATCTTTAAAAATAAGTAAGATACCCTGCTTTTGCAACCAAATCCGGACACCCTGTACAGTCTGCCCAGCCTATCTTTGTTGATGAAAAGAATGCACGTCTATGCGCCTAACGCTCGGAACAGCATTTTTTATACAGTTTTCTGATGCTCCTCTTCAGATATCGTCAACAAATTTAGGAGTGCAAATCTGTAGCTTTGGCTTACAAATACTTCAGAGTATTAAACAAAAATATAACTTCAATAACGCTGTAAAATATAAAAGCACAATATTCGAGTTCACTGTAGTTGTTCAAAGTGCATTCCTCCCTGTTCACGACACATTTCCGCTCGTTCAATTGCTTCTCTTAACACGTTGTGCATAAGTACACGTACAATCCTTTCTTCTAAGATTTCAATAGTGGTTGGGTCTGTTACATAGACTCTTTCTTTAACATATCTCCAAATAAAGAAATCGACAATAGTGAGATCCGTTAAACGGGCGGGACACCGTATTGGGCCAGTGGTTGCAATAACATTATTATTGAAATATTCAATTAAATATTTAAGAACTTCTCTGTATTTTGAGGTGGTGCTCCATCTTGCTGGAAATAAATTCGGCGTAAAACTTCTAATGATAGATCATTAGGATGTTGCTCAATTTCATTTTGGAGAAAGCCTAAGTACCTAACCCCTGTTAATTGGCCCAATTATTCTGTTACCAACATCACCAGCTTAAACATTGACACCAAACTTTTCTTGAAAATTTCCTACTCTCATTTCATGTTGATTTTGTTGGACTCAGTGACGAGTGTTTTGCTTGTTAAACATACCATTATTAGTAAATCTGGATTCGTCAGAAAATAAGATAAAGTTGATAAAATTAAGGGTCAATTCTACAATTTTGGAGCAACCAATCACAAAACGATACCTGTCTATCGCCATGGTCAGGATACAAATATTGGTGCAACTGGTACTTAAAAGCTCGATATCCGTGTTTGTTTAGTATTTTTCTAGCTGATTCGTGACTTAAATCCAGTTCTTGATTAATTTTTCTTAAAGAAACAGTTTTATCAACTTCAACCATAGCAAGAACGTTAATCTCCATTTCTTCATTTATAATAAATCTGCATCCCGCCACTTGATTTCCTTCTTGATGCCTAAAACGATTCTCGAGATATGGCAAATACTGATGAACTGGACGTTGGCGGTCGGGGTATCTCTGAGCATACAACTCAGCAGCATTCCTTGAATTTTTATGACATTCTCCAAATGTTAATAACATATCGACTTTTTCACTTTGGGTATACATTATTTTGACTTTTGAAAACAAAAATAATACTGAAAAATAAAAAAATCTTATATCTTATATCACTGTCAAAACAAAAAATCCTACTTAATATCCAGTATGGCTATCCATGGCACCCTTGATAAAAGTAAATAATTGATTATTATCGAGTATTTATCTTAGAAATATTTAATTTTTGAGCTTATTTTTAATCCAATCGCAAAGAAGTTAGTACCGTTAGATTCGCGAAAAAAATCCTTTTTTCGAAAAGTGCTTGTCTAAAAAGAGTCGCCATTTGCAAAAAAATAGTTAGACACAAAAATTTGATTTTATCAATTCCTCTTGTTCCTGGCTATCAGACTAATCACTAAAACTTAGCGATTGTATTATTCTGTCATCATTTCAGGTCCTTAGATTAGTTTACGTCCGGTCATGGCCACCTAGACGCAATTTTAAAAATGGCTATGAAAAAATCAAGTAGGCGTAAAAAGTTTTTAAAATGTCACACTCTGATTCAGAATTGTCTCAGGAATCCAAAAACGTAAAAATATACATAGTGTTCCTTTTAAAAAATCGAAACTAGAGTTATTTCCGGTGATAATATGCGAACACTCTCCTCTTTATGTACCATTTACCTAGAGGAAGGTCGCCTATTATGGGGTATGTTCCTAATATGGGGTATGCACGTATCTTTGCAACCAAAGTGGAGACATCTGTGTTTCAACGGTTAAAGCACACCTAATAGACTTGCATCGATTTCTACTTAATATTATAGCCATAAACCAATCTGCTGTTCTGTCATTTTCGTTTACACATTCTAGCGGTGATAAAAGTTTTAGTGGGTGCATATTAAAACGATTGTTTTTTTTCAATACAAGGTAAGTCTTACCTATTTGTTATATATAGGATAATAGTAGGGTCGGTAATAGATATGTGTATACAGGTGTTTGTTGTTGTTCTCGTTTAAACATAAATATTTCATTGTTTATTATTTGCCGAACCCTTCCTATTATGGGGTATCAGATATATTCCTAATATGGGGTACCCCATATTAGGCTTCAATTAAAAGTAACTAGATATTAATATGCGTGTTTTTTTACAGATGCCAAGTCAAGGTAGGAGGAAAAACTGGGATGTTGAAAATATGGTTGCAGCCATAAAAGCCTGTAGAAGTAAAACAATGGGTTACAAAAAAAGTGCTAAAACACACGGAGTACCACAAACGACATTGGAAAGGTTTGTTAAAATGAACGGAACGGCAAGAAACCAGTGTTTTCGCCAGAAATGGAAAATCATCTTTCAACACACTGCCTGCAAACGGAATAAAAATATTTCGGAATAACCAAAAGAGATATTTGCAAAATGGCATTTTCCCTGTGCAGAGAAATTAAAATAAAGAATCCTTTTAACACGGTAAATGAGTGTGCAGGCTCTAAGTGGTTTAAAGGTTTTCTTCGGCGTCATCCAGAGCTCTCCCTAAGGACCCCACAAGGAATTTCATACTCGAGAATAAAATCATTTACTCCTGACAACGTTTCCAAATTTTTTGATTTATATGAACCAGAGATGGATAAAATTAGACATAATCCATCAAGGGTGTATAACTGCGATGAATCTGGGATTTCAGTTGTGCAACATAAGTACATTAAAGTAATAGCTCGAAAAGGAAAAAAACAAATAGGAGCGATGACATCTGCAGAAGGGGCAAGGCCGCCGCCAGGAAAAAATGTAGGGGGGGTCAAAAAGTAAAAATGAATGTCACAAGGATGGCTCCCAAAACAAGGTAATTTTTTTGCGACACCACGCCTTAATTTGACCAAAAAAAATCACACATTGGGCAGAATTTGAACCATTAGAATTTAAAGCTCTCCCAGTCCAGTAAAAGCTCCAGTGTCTAACATTAAAATAAAAACACAATAGCAATTTCACAACTTTTATTTCTAAATCATACAAAACGTTATTCGCTAAATAAAGACTGCAACCTCCTTCGGTCCTGACCAAATTTATTTAAAACTTTGTTTATAAAACTTTCTTTATTTTTAAGGACTTTTTGCCTATGTACACTTAACAAACATAACCCAGACAATCTATCTTCTGATAAGGTTGATCGTAACCATGTTTTAACACGTCGCAGTGTGCTAAACGATCTTTCAATGCTAACACTACTTGGTGGTAAGGCTAAAAATATATTTATAGCCTTTTTAATTGATGGGAAGAAATGTACGTCGTGCATTAGAATATCGCGAAATTCTACATTTTCTTCAACTGTCTTTGTTTTCCAAAGTTCCACCCATGTTTCAATTTCTTCTGAAAAATTGTCAAGATCATATTTCTGGGAAATTTCATCCTTTTTAAGTACCAGTTCTGTACCTAATTTTCTGGGATGAATTTCTGAAAGCAAAAATGCAGTGCTGGCGTTGTCAGAGAATCTGATTGAAATGGACTGTATAATAGAGTCCAAATAAGGGATGAAAAGGGAAAGTTTATAATATTCTTCAGGTCCATTTGATGAATAGTTAGCTCTCTGTGTTTGTCTAGATGCTATTGGTATGGGTGGTATTTTAATTTCTAATTTAAATGTATTGGCGTAATCTACACATTTGTCATATATTTCACGAAACCACTTATCAGGATCATTTCTATGTGACTGAAATAATCGAAGAAGATCGTCTAGATGTCTTTTAACTGAAAGTAGGTCTATGTCTTTAGATTGCAATATTTTACAAATTGGTTCCAATTTACTCGAATATTTTGCCATAATAAATAGGCAAACAATAAATTTTGACGCTGATACCCACGTCAAAAGCTGATTGGATTTTGTTCTTGTTTGCAGATTAAAATTCGGACTAAAAGCTAGTGTCTCAAGAGCATTCGTAATTTCTTTTAAGTTTGAAGCAAAAATTCTTATGGATTTATATTTAGCTGACCATCGTGTTTCACAAAATAATGGTAAATTAGGGACGTACTTTCTTCTTAAAGGGCTATCTCGGAAAAAGTTTATAATTTCTTTAATTGTTGCAGCTGTATTTTGAATATCTTGTATTTTATTTAAGTCATTTATTACTAAATTTAATTTATGGGAAGCACAATGAAAAAATGTGGCTTTTGTATATTTGTCCCTAATTATTTTTTGTACGCCATTCTCATGCCCTGCCATAGTGGAACACCCGTCAAATCCCAAACCAACTAGATTTTCCATATTCAAATTATTTTCTAAACAATAATTTAAAATTGTATTTGCAATCCCTTCAGCATTTAAAGTCCTTAGCCCACAAAATCCCAAAAAATCTTCTCTTACACAGTTTGTTTTGTCTACAAATCTAATACCGAGAGAAAGTTGTTCTATACCGGCTATATCAGCACTCTCATCAGCCATAATGGAAAAACCATCACTGGAATTAATCTCCTCTACGATATCCTGCCTAATTAGTGTTCCACAAATAGAGATTAATTCATTTTGGGTTTGATGTGACGTGTATTTTGCATTTTTATTTGAATTAGTTAAATGCTCACTTAATATATGATCCCCACTTTCCACTCTAAAATCTAGAAGATCTTCAAAGTTACCTTTCATCGTACCACGTAAAGGTAAATCATGTGTGCCACAAAAAATTATAGTTGAAATAATTGGAAACAGTTTTTTCCGATTCGACTCTATCAACTCCCGTTCTGCATTACTAATTTGTTCAATCACAGGGATAACTTGGCCCTCGATAGATTTAATAAAATTCTGAGCTTTAATTGTTGATTGCTTATGCCAATCAGAAGAACTATGCGCTTTTGCAGAAGCCATGAAATCATTATATTTTATAAAAGGCTTAACTATAAACCCTCCTTGTATGCCTCTGTTTACTACAGGTCGAAAAATAACACAATATTTACATAAGGCCCCTTTTAACCTAGGCGAATATGCCAGCCAATCAAACTGTTGAAACCATTCATATCTAAAGGCCCTTTTGCCTTCCTTTGAGTCACCTTTAAAATTATATTGAATGCCTGGCTTAAAAGGATTCTTAATCACTTCAAATCTAGTATTGTCTGATAGTGGCTGTTGCAAGTTAATAAAATTGCCCAAGTCTAATTTATGATATGAAATATCAAGCTCATTATTAGGAACAGGAACATCCTCAATCGATACAGTTTCTAAAAAAGAAATTTAACCTAAATAAGAAACTAAAATTCCGACTATGCTTTTTGTAATAATTTTACCTAAACCTTTTTTATTAGTAGTACACGATTTTAAATTGAAAGTATCACCTCACCTTTATTAGAAGCCTCACCACCTAATTCGGGCAAACCATAACCAATACGACTATTACCACCATTACTACTAATTTTAGATTTCTCATTTTTGTCAGTTTTGGATTTAAAAAATTTTCTAATATCCATTTTCAACAAAAATCTAGAAAGAATAAGAATTAAAATAAAAGTAATATTTTACTTATTTTGAATTATTGACCGATATAGCCCTAGCACATGCATTTCTGGCGCGTTAATCATGTTTACAGAACAGAAAAAACATATTTTATTTATAAGATTACTTAACAGTTTCGAATTGATTCTCTATGGAACTACACACACAATAACGAAAAATTACAGACTGCACAATTTAAATGTCTAATAAAAAAACAAGCGCTTGATTAAACATAAGAAAACCAACACGTTAAAACCAGTTAAAACAGTTCCAAGTTTACGTCAGGAGCAGCAACCAGGGAAACAGCAAATATCTTGGTCTTGGTTATGAGACCCGCGGACTGCGGCACCACCCGTATTAATTTGTGGGACTTTTCGCATTGCTATGCTTTACTTTAACGTTTACTTCTAAATTAATTTGAATTAATTAAATTTAGTGTCAATTTTGGATTCCTAGGCAATATTGTTTTATAGAATTTGGAATTACCTTGTTTTTTATAAATACCCAGGGGGGGTCGACGGACCCCCCCTGCCGGCGGCCTTGAGAACGGGGATCTACCATAACTGTTGTATTTTGTTTTAATGCTGTAGGGCAATATGTGTCACCATTGATAATATTCCCCTGAAAGTCGAACTGATGAATGGTACCCTGCCAGGTTCAATATATGCGTGTCATCAGTCGGGTTGGATTCAACAGGAAATATTTGTTCAGTAGCTGCACCATTTTATTGAATACACAAAGCCAACAGCAGAAGATCCTGTTCTCCTTATTTTGGACGGGCATTATTCACATACAAAAAATCTGGAGGTGGTAAATGTAGCAACAGACGTTAAATGTTGCATTTGTCACCATTTAAAACATATTATGCGCAGGAAATCTCCCAATGGCTTAAGCAACATGCTGGCCGTGTGGTGACAGTTTACCAAGTTGCGGAGTTATTTGGCTTGGCATATAATAGAGCAGCCACTGTAGAAACGGCAATCAATGGATTTAAAAAGACCGGAATATTCCCGGTAAACCGAAACATTTTTCGAGAACACGATTTTGCTGAATATGAAAATGCAGCCGAAAACGTTGGTGATGCTTCTATGAATATCACACCTAAAGATTCAATACCGAGCACCTCGATGACAAATAGTGTGGATTGTACTCCCTCTACCAGATCAAAATTAGTTGCAGACCATGCGGTTCCAGGCACTTCAAAGTGTAATTCTGAGGAGATGCTTCATATCACTCCTACTAAAAAACTGATTTTACCCAGCAACATATTGCCTGTTCCAAATATAAGCAACAAGATTGATGAGCAGAAAAAAACTAGAGGGGGCAAGTGCGTTGTGGTTACTAGCACACCCTACAAAAATGAACTGGAAGAGAGTGCGAAAAAGAATAAAATTGTTCCTAAAACAACGAAAAGAAAAGTTTTGAGCGAAAAAAATTCAATATCGAACAAAGGAAAAAAGACAAAGAAAATATACAATAAAAATAAAGACGACTCTGATTTGGATGATCTTCAAACAGAATGCATGTTTTGTCACCTTTGTTTAAGGACGATAAAAGTGGGGATGAGTGGGTTCGTTGTGAAGGATGTATGGAATGGGCCCATGTCAAATGTGCCGGAAATGATACGCCGAATTACATTTGCGACTTCTGTAAAAGCTTTTGAGTTTTACATATATTTTTAAACGTGTTTATTAGTTTGTTTAACTTGCAACTATTATTTTCTCGATATAGGGTTTTAAAAAATCTATACAAGGTTTGGTTTGTTCCGTTGTCAATAAAATTTAAAAGTTTTTAATATGTTTTATTTTTGGTTTTTTTACTATACAGATTTGTACTAAATACTTACTTTTTTCAGGTACCCCATATTAGGTTATACCGGGACCACTTATTAGGCTACCTAGTAGCCTAATATGGGGTAGACACTGAATTTAGATATTATTTTTTTTTACAAATATTCTAATATTATATGTATTTTTTTATCAAGTATGATCATACTTGCATAATAAAGAATTAATATTACTAAAATGAGAGATAAGCAAAAATAAAAAAACATAATATTTGGTCAAAATTAAAATGTTACCCCATAATTGGCGACTTTCCAAAGTTTTTAAAATGTCACATTCTGATTCAGAATTGTCTCAGGCATCCAAAAATGTAAAAATATACAGAGTGTTCCTTTTAAAAAATCGAAACTAGAGTCATTTCCGGTGAAAATATGCGAACACTCTCCTCTTTATGTACCATTTAGCTATACGAAATTTCGTTTTGATACATCAAATACTTTAAAAGTTATGGACTGTCTAATAGATTCGTTGACACCCAGTATAACAGGGCAGGGAAATCAAAATCAAAATACAGGATAACTTCGATAGTCCGGACAGATATTCCGGCATATGCTCGGACTATCGAAGTGTCTGGATTAGTGAAAACACCTCAGAATGTGTGAAAAAGTTCAAAAACATCCTTGATGTCTTACCTCCGAACGGTAGTTGCGGTCCCAAAGCGCCATAACAATTCACCCAAATGGTACCAGCCTTAATGCCTTGCGTAAGGTAGTTAATTTTGTCAACGTCTTTCGAAAATATGGCCGCTGCCAAGCCATAGTTTGTCTTGTTCGCCCTCACAATTATTTCGTCCAAGTCTTTGAATTTCATTATTTGTTGCACTGGTCCAAAAATCTGAAAAAAGAACAAGTCTGCTTAAACCTAAATATACAGGGTGCTTCACTTAAAACTCTAATCGTCATTTTGTCGGAAACTAACGGGCATATCGAAATTCGGTAAAAGCGTTTATTAGTACCGTAGACATAACAAAAGGAAGATGTTTTGATGCAATGATTAAGGTAAATAAACATATGGTGGTGTTGACAATCAACCCAAAAAACATACGACAATAATTTAGGTGCACGAATATGATGCTGCTGAGAAGGTCGAAGACTATAATTTATGTTATTATTAATAATATATAATATTTATATTATTATTATTGTTATTAATAATAATATAAATTATAACCATAGGCCTTTTCTGCAACTAAATTATTGCCGCATGTTTTTGGTTGTTTTTTTGGGTTGATTGTCAACACCACTTATGGATTACTGTGAGGTTTATAAAATTTGTCCAAGAAAGCTGTTATTGTTTCATTTTATGAATACAAATTAGTGTACGATAAAACCAACCATATAACTCAGTATTTTAAAATAATTTAATGTAAGAAATGTATATTTTTTATGTCAAGTATGTATTCCTGTGTTTTTTGTATCTACATTCATCGGTTTTGCCTTGGAATTTATGAATATGTAACTTAGAGAAAAAAGTTCAGATATGTAATTCGGCTTTCTAAAGAATAATAAAATAACGATTACATTAACCCTTAAAGTAATTAATCGGACTTTCAATTTAATAAAATATTAGGGTGAATCATGGTATCACGTACGCCAATTAAAACAGAAAACAACAACATTTTGACTTTCCCGAGAAAAAGAGAAGTTACTAATAAAATTTAATTTACCCACTCTATTTAACACAATAATATACAGGGTGTTCCTTTAAAAAAAAGTCACTTTTGATCAAATTTATAAAATCTGAAGTAAAGTTAATTTTTTTGACACTCTGTATAAAAGTCGGTGATCCTATGTTGCTAAAATGAAAGAACCACATGTTCACTAAATAATAAAATTTAAAAAAAAAAATCGAAGAAATTGTCCATATTGCTCAAAGAGACCTAGTTTTAATAACAAACATAGAAAAAGACTCCAAGTCTCGGTCTCATTAAATTATAATTTTACAATTCACAACAAACATGACACGTGTTTCGCCCTTTCGAGCATCATCAGACCTACAAACAACAGAGAGAACCTTAGTAAATAATCACACTCACAAATCCTAAAACAATAACTTACAAATAGAATAAAACACACTAAAGCACAACAAAACAAACAACTACTTATACATATTTGATGGACATTGAAATGAGGTTAAGTCTCACGTGAATAAATAAAATAAAATATTAAAAAAGTATTAAAAAAGATTCATGTCTCTAGACGGGATCGAACCCAGACCACCCGAGTGAGACACCGAAGCAACCACCCACAGACCACTGGACTAGTCGAATAAAAGAACCAAAAACTCTCACTCTATGAATTACTGAATGAAATGAAGGTTGCCTACAATTATTATTACATTAAATTGTTAAATATTAGGGTTGGTTCAAAATTAAAAACATCGTTAACGCAAGTGAGAATGGGACTTTTTATAGCTTTGGTTATTTCCATTTTTTCTAGAAGGTCAAGCTTTTTCCCCTTCGGACATTCATGTAAAACATCAACGTCAGAAATGGAAAATTCATGACCTGACTCCAACAAATGATTGGCAAAAGCCGAAACAGTCTCAGTTACATCCGTATTTCTGAATTTGTTGACAAGGCTTAAATGTTCTCTCACCCTTGTGTAAATTTTTCGACCTGTTTGTCCCACATAGGTCGTGGAACATTCGCTACAATTTAGTGCATAAACCCCAGATCTGGACAATTTATCGGTTGTGTCCTTTGTCCTTACTAAATGTCTCTTGAGAGTATTTACTGTTTTGAATGAAATATTGACATTTTTAACATTTTTAAAAAATTTTGCCAAATGGAGAGAAATACTTCCGAAAAAAGTAATGCACTTGAAAAAATTTGTCTCATCGCTACGTTTTGAATTTATGACAGTATAGGACATTTTGTACTTGTTTGTAAATTTGTAATATAATTTGGTGATGGACTCCAAAGGAAAACCGTTATTCATAGCAATCTGCATTATAATATCACGCTCCTTAGTAAACGCTTCCCTTGACAATGGTAAATTACATAACCGATAGAAAAAGGAGTTGAACGCGGCAAATTTATGTGTGTAAGGAGAGTTTAAAGCATACTGAATAACATTATCCGTGGACGATGTTTTCCGGTAAACCTCAAACTCTATCCTACTGTGTTTCCGAGATAGTAAAAGGTCAAGAAAGGGTAGCTTTCCTTCATCTTCCATTTCCAATGTAAACTCAATTTTAGGATGCAAGGAGTTAACGAATTGTAAAAACTCTTCCAACTGATTTCTGTTGCCATTCCACACAATGCAAATATCATCCACGTATCTTTTATATGCTGTTAGAAAGGAGGCAAAATAACTATTCATTATCCTGTTTTCCAAATTGTTCATGAAAACCTCACTCAGAAATGGCGACAAACAAGAACCCATAGCCAGCCCAGACCTTTGCCTATATAACTGTCCATTAAATTTGAAAAAATTTTGGTCTAAAACTAAGGTAAGAAGAGAAGTGAGGCCATCAACGAGTAACTGTGGCAAAGAAGATCTCGCCAATAAATCCCTTACCAACTGAATACAGTCTGCGGGAGGCACACTAGGAAACAAATTCTTAACATCTGATTTGCAGTCAACATAATCAGTTCTTTCCATAACTACTAAACAAGAGCCTTTATCGGCCTTGGTGCAATCCAACGATCTGATTTGCACCAAGGCCGATAAAGGCTCTTGTTTAGTAGTTATGGAAAGAACTGATTATGTTGACAAGGTTATTGGTTTCTTGAACTCTGGTGATTTTGAAAGAATAAACAGAGACCCAACAAACTCATTTTTTACGAGGTTAAAAAGTAGTCTGGACACATTTCTAACAACCTTAGAATATTTTAACATGACAAAAGATAAATTATATCCTATGAACCCTAAAACACCCTTACTTTATGACTTGCCAAAGATTCATAAAGATGGCACGCCCATGAGGCCAGTGGTTTCATTTATTGATTCCCCATGCTACAAACTTTCAGCTTGGCTAAATAGAGTTCTTAGGGACGTAACGGGTTTTCATAGCACGTATTCTACCAGGAATTCCATCGACTTTGCCAATCACCTGAAAAACGTTGATATTCCGCACAATGCATTATTAGTTTCATTGGATGTTAAGAATTTGTTTCCTAGTGTGCCTCCCGCAGACTGTATTCAGTTGGTAAGGGATTTATTGGCGAGATCTTCTTTGCCACAGTTACTCGTTGATGGCCTCACTTCTCTTCTTACCTTAGTTTTAGACCAAAATTTTTTCAAATTTAATGGACAGTTATATAGGCAAAGGTCTGGGCTGGCTATGGGTTCTTGTTTGTCGCCATTTCTGAGTGAGGTTTTCATGAACAATTTGGAAAACAGGATAATGAATAGTTATTTTGCCTCGTTTCTAACAGCATATAAAAGATACGTGGATGATATTTGCATTATGTGGAATGGCAACAGAAATCAGTTGGAAGAGTTTTTACAATTCGTTAACTCCTTGCATCCTAAAATTGAGTTTACATTGGAAATGGAAGATGAAGGAAAGCTACCCTTTCTTGACCTTTTACTATCTCGGAAACACAGTAGGATAGAGTTTGAGGTTTACCGGAAAACATCGTCCACGGATAATGTTATTCAGTATGCTTCAAACTCTCCTTACACACATAAATTTGCCGCGTTCAACTCCTTTTTCTATCGGTTATGTAATTTACCATTGTCAAGGGAAGCGTTTACTAAGGAGCGTGATATTATAATGCAGATTGCTATGAATAACGTTTTCCTTTGGAGTCCATCACCAAATTATATTACAAATTTACAAACAAGTACAAAATGTCCTATACTGTCATAAATTCAAAACGTAGCGATGAGACAAATTTTTTCAAGTGCATTACTTTTTTCGGAAGTATTTCTCTCCAATTGGCAAAATTTTTTAAAAATGTTAAAAATGTCAATATTTCATTCAAAACAGTAAATACTCTCAAGAGACATTTAGTAAGGACAAAGGACACAACCGATAAATTGTCCAGATCTGGGGTTTATGCACTAAATTGTAGCGAATGTTCCACGACCTATGTGGGACAAACAGGTCGAAAAATTTACACAAGGGTGAGAGAACATTTAAGCCTTGTCAACAAATTCAGAAATACGGATGTAACTGAGACTGTTTCGGCTTTTGCCAATCATTTGTTGGAGTCAGGTCATGAATTTTCCATTTCTGACGTTGATGTTTTACATGAATGTCCGAAGGGGAAAAAGCTTGACCTTCTAGAAAAAATGGAAATAACCAAAGCTATAAAAAGTCCCATTCTCACTTGCGTTAACGATGTTTTTAATTTTGAACCAACCCTAATATTTAACAATTTAATGTAATAATAATTGTAGGCAACCTTCATTTCATTCCCTAATTCATAGAGTGAGAGTTTTTGGTTCTTTTATTCGACTAGTCCAGTGGTCTGTGGGTGGTTGCTTCGGTGTTTCACTCGGGTGGTCTGGGTTCGATCCCGTCTAGAGACATGAATCTTTTTTAATACTTTTTTAATATTTTATTTTGTTTATTCACGTGAGACTTAACCTCATTTTATCATGTCCATCAAATATGTATAAGTAGTTGTTTGTTTTGTTGTGCTTTAGTGTGTTTTATTCTATTTGTATATTGTTTTAGGATTTGTGAGTGTGATTATTTACTAAGGTTCTCTCTGTTGTTTGTAGGTCTGATGATGCTCGAAAGGGCGAAACACGTGTCATGTTTGTTGTGAATTGTAAAATTATAATTTAATGAGACCGAGACTTGGAGTCTTTTTCTATGTTTGTTAATAAAATTTTATATTGATTTGACTTTTTAATTCACATAGTTTTGGTAAAAAAAAAACACAAAATAATTAATATTTAAGAAACGGTAAGAGAAATAAAAAAATGTCCTATACAAATAACCTAGATTTTTTCACAGAATCTAAATTACAAACTACAGGGTGTCCCATAGATCGAGCAACACTGCAATCACGAAATTATTTTTAAAAGCTAGCACCCCCTTTTTCAAGATACAAAGAAATGGTTCCTACGAAAGTTATAGAGAATTTCCTAAAGATTTCCATGGCGGCAATTTTAAAAACAAAAGACGATCGGAAAATCCATAAATCACCATCAACTATGTTATTTCAAATTGGACTCCCTATATTTTTTGACATTTTTAGATTCTCCTCATTCTCCACTTTTCAAAAATATATAATTTGTCTATATTCGGCACAGTAGTTTTTGACTTATTTCACTTTAAAGTTACCACATATTACAATTTCACAGATATGCAGCCATACTTAAATCGTGGTCCCCATGAAATAATGATATCGCTTTACCCATGGAATGTCACTAACAAAAACAAAATTAATAAAATCCAAAATGCAATTTACCGAAGAAGAAAAACAAAAATTCTTCAACTTTGTTTCGCAAATGCTAATAATGCGTCAATTGCAGTGCGACGATACAGGCTGCTATATTCTGGTGCAACAGTTCCCTCACCAAAAACTGTTGCTAATATAGTAAAAAACCACGCACAAAGAAAATTCTTGTAGAGGCAAAGAAGACGAGCAAATTTTGACTTGGACGAGGAATTATCCATATTATTGTTATAATTTTGAAGGTAAAAAATTCCTTTAGGTTGTCTAAAAGTTAAATTAAAACTAATTTTTAGAAAATCCAAGCAGATCGATTCCGGACGTCCTCGAAAATCGAGGTTCTACATCCGTTCAGTGCTAAAAAAAATCGATACCGCCCGTATAAAATTAGACCAGTGCCACTATTAACCAACGATCATTTTAACCAACGCCTCCACTTCTGTGAGGATATGGTGACTAGACTGAGGGAAGATATGCTGTTATTCAGATGGAATTTTGTGGTCTGATAAGGCTTGTTTTATCACAGGCGGAATGTTTAATAGAGAAAACAAGCGCCATTGGGCAACAATAAATCCACATGTAAGTGAAGAGCGAAAGAGACAAGAGCGGAAGTCAATAAATGACTTGTGCAGCATCTTGGGAAACCAATTTATTAGTCCGATATTTGTTGAGGGTATTTTAACGGGGGAACGATATATAAATCTATTAAATAACGAAATTGAGCATTTTTTGGAGCAGCTTCCTTTATATATAACACTTATAACCAAATAATTTGGCACCAAGATGGCGCACCACCACACAACATTCGAGAGGTCAAAGATTTTTTAAATGCTCCATATAATTTGTAGATTGGCAAATATGGCCATATTTATTGGCCCGCGACCAGTCGCGACCTTACACCTTTGGACAATTTTTTATAGGGATACCTAAAGAATAAAGTGTATCATAATAGAACGGACAGTGTTGACGATTTGCGACAAAAAATAGTGTATGAGATTAGGGTTTTAAATACAAAATGTCCTAACTTCATTACCCAAGCAATTAGGAAACTGGAAGAGAGTTTCAAAATTACTTGGATAACGGTGGGGGTCACGTAAATAGGCTAATATTAATTCCTAGTTCTTGTTTGTTATCGTATTAGTATATATATATATATATATATATATATATATATATATATATATATATATATATATATCAGTGTTACCAATGCTCCGACACAAAAATATCCTCCATTCCTCTCAAAAAATCCGATTTTTGTTCGAAAACCTCCCAGACAGGGATGAAAAATAAATTAGCTGAAAACTTGTCGATAAAATTAAATTATCGGTAGGTATGCCCTAAAAAAATTATTTTTAATTATTAATAAATATGTAGACCATTTATTAACTATTTTAAAAAATTCTGTATCTATTGTTTTTTTAATTTGCTGCTCGGAATTAGGGAAAAATATTCCAGTTAAACTATCACCTTTGATTAAAATGATCAGAACCTCAAATATTGTATATTTTACAGTATTGCCATATTCTTTCATGATTCTTTACAGCAAACCTAACCAATCCAAGCCTAACCTAATATATATTTTTGACTATAGATTTTAGTTAAAAAAATATATAAAAAGTCACGGCCTGTACGAGACGGGGATCCATTGTATTCGAAGTTGAATGCCTTGTCACTGTTCCACTGTGAAAGTTTAAAGAACTTTCTCTGATATCTCTAATAATTAAGCAAAATGCCGCCATCAGCACCACTGAATATACATGATTTATGCGTTCTTGAAATAATCTTCAATATGTCCGCACCTTAGATGTCTGCATTAGAAACGTGACCGAAGTTAGCCAATCAAATTAGCAATTGTACTCCGGATCCGTGTCGCTTGTGTTTATATAAATTTAGTATAAACCACAGTCTTACCCAGGTACTTGAAAAAAGTATGTACAGGTAGCATAATATAAAAACGAGGAATAAAATACAAGGAACAAATAACATTTTTTTATACATAAAAAAATAAAGGAATAACCAGTGTTGGCTATTTGCTTCGAACATCCAAACACTCTAAAATCTGCAAACAAATAGAATAATGGTCTGGTGGATCAGCACTCCTCTCTCATTTCTTATTTATTGCCAATTAAACAATGCGTTAGAGAAGGATAGCAGTCCTAAATAAAAAGGGAATACATATGTGTCAGGTTCGCAACCCGTTTTATTAGGGAGGAGAAAGAAGTATCGACTCGACAGATATTGCGCAGTTGCCGGCTATACCTATTTATCTTCAGTCTTCCCGGAATTTTTAATAAATTTCCCGATTGTCATCCCTTATTTTACATAGTTTATATTAGAACACAAAAATCCGCCAAATATCCACTTTTTAACAAAATATCCGAAAAAACTCCGAAATATTTTAAAATCCGAAAAAAATCCACTCACTCTGAAAAAATCCGCTAATTGGTAACACTGATATATATATATATATATATATATATATATATATATATATATATATATATATTTATCCTAATTTTTCTTGGTTTGAGGTCAATACATTAACAACAAAATTAGTACATATTTTTAAACATATATTTCGTTTCTAAGGTGACGTTTCGACCATAGTTTTGGTCTTTTTCAAACCTAAAATTTGTTTAGCACTATTTTTTTAAGTTTATAAAGTATTAAAAATTTAGGACTTACCATAGAACGTAAAATAGTTGACTAAAAAGTATACATAATCCACATATCTGACATATACTACACATATTTAATTTACATTTTACATATTGTGGACGTTTATTACAGACAAATTACAAGCGACTGAGCGAACACTGTTATAGCTCAGTCGCTTGTAATTTTTGTGTAATAAACGTCCACAATATTTGTAAAATGTAAATTAAATATGTGTAGTATATGTCAGATATGTGGATTATGTATACTTTTTAGTCAACTATTTTACGTTCTATGGTAAGTCCTAAATTTTTAATACTTTATAAACTTAAAAAAATAGTGCTAAACAAATTTTAGGTTTGAAAAAGACCAAAACTATGGTCGAAACGTCACCTTAGAAACGAAATATATGTTTAAAAATATGTACTAATTTTGTTGTTAATGTATTGACCTCAAACCAAGAAAAATTAGGATAAATATATATTGAAAAAAAAAGGTCAAAGAACACAAAGCAAAAAAAAAATATATATATATATATATATATATATATATATATATATATATATATATCACATTAAATAATTTTTTCTTACAAATTGCTGTTTTTGTTGGTGACATTCCATGGATAAAGCGATTTAAGAATCATGTGTTCACGTCCAACAGGGCTCCTTTGTTTTTAAAGACCGCGATTTAAGTATGGCTGCATATCTGTGAAATTGTCATATGTGGTAACTTTAAAGTGGAATAAGTCAAAAACTACTATTCCGAATATATATATAATAGCAGAAATATATAATTTCTGCAGGTGCAAAACGGCCTAAAAGAAGAATAGCTTTCGATCATGATTTCTGGTCCTCTACCCTCATCAGGCAGGCTTGTACCTAGTGAGATCAGAAATAACAGATTGTTCTATATAACAAAATTGAAAACGAAACCTCTATCATACTGAAACAGTACTACAAGTTAAATGTAACATTTAGCACCACCTATCGGGGCTCCGGTGATTTCCGGCTGCAAACCCGTAGGTAATTTAAAAAGCATGCACTAGCACCATCACGCGGAGGGTAGATACTAAAAATCGATAAAAATGCGCTCTCACACATCTTTATCAAAAGTTCTTGGCCGGAAAAGATATATGTATAATAGCAGAAATATATAATTTCTGCAGGTGCAAAACGGCCTAAAAGAAGAATTGCTTTCGATTATGTTGTAACATTTAGCACCATCTATCGGGGCTCCGGTAATTTCCGGCTGCAAACCCGTAGGTAATTTAAGAAGCATGCACTAGCACCATCACGCGGAGAGTAGATACTAAAAATCGATAAAAATGCGCTCTCACACATCTTTATCATAAGTTCTTGGCCGGAAAAGATATATGTATAATAGCAGAAATATATAATTTCTGCTGGTGCAAAACTGCTTAAAAGAAGAATTGCTTTCGATTATGTCACAGGGTACCCTTCCTGCGATCATGATTTCTGGGCCTCTACCCTCATCAGGCAGGCTTGTACCCAGGGAGATCCGAAATAACAGATTGCTCCATATGACAAAATCGAAAACGAAACGTCTATCATACTGAAACAGTACTACAAGTTAAATGTAACATTTAGCACCACCTATCGGGGCTCCGGTGATTTCCGGCTGCAAACCCGTAGGTAATTTAAAAAGCATGCACTAGCACCATCATGCGGAGAGTAGATACTAAAAATCGATAAAAATGCGCTCTCACACATCTTTATCAAAAGTTCTTGGCCGCAAAAGATGTATGTATAATAGCAGAAATATATAATTTCTGGGAAAGTTTCTCGAACTTTAGCTTGCAGACCCCCTAATTGTCCTGCCATCACTGCAGCTCCATCATAGCTTTGAGCAACTAATTTTTTCTCTCCATTAACTTCTTTAGTAACGTTATAAACTACGGTATATAATGCATCTGCTGTACGATAGCGTATTACTATAGATAATTGGCTAAAATGAGTGATATCAGTTGCTTCGTCCAGAGCAATAGCAATGAACCGCGCCTCGCCAATCTCCTGCTTAATTATTTTTAGAATAATGGTTGCAATAGCGGAGATCAAATCATTCTGGATTCGATTCGACGTTCCGCGAAAAATGCTAGACTGCTCTAAACGATTTTTTAAGCAATCATCATATTTAACCATTAAACTAAGTAAATCTTGAAAATTTCCTCTATTTGAAGAAACCCTTGTTTCGTCATGACCTCTAAATCCCAATTCGTGCTGTCCGAGAAAACACTATCGACTAGTTCATTGTGTTGGCGGTGACTAATTTCCAACTGTTTATTAAGGGTGTGTTCAATTCTGGTTATGCCGAAGACTTTTTCTTTTATGACGGCCTGCAAATGCGCTTTGGACATAATGTGTCTTTTTACAGCTTTATGGAAATTGTTTAAATCGGAAAAACCAGTTTTATTCTAGAGAAAGGTCATTTTCAAAAAGTAAACATGGCCAACAAAATAATTTACTTATATTTTCACACCATGTTAGCCATTTAAATTGTATTGTTTTTCCGGATAAAAATGTCTAATACGGTTTTTCATTTTTGTGGTTAAATTTTTCATAGGAGGTTTTGCCCTTCCTTTGGAAATTGTTTGAAGCTTATCAGCGAAGTTTAATGTTGAAAATCCCTTTATTATTAAGGCACACAACACACATTCACACACACTCTTCTTACTAAATTCTCCAACATTTTCAACGTTATTACCGACAGCCGAAGTTGACGGTATTTGCATATCCACGTCCGTATTATTGTCTTCCATATCGCACCATGCACGACGCGACGTACGTATCACACAACACACGGATAGCCGTTCAACCAAAGAACCTACTCCAACGATAGCTTCCGCCCCCACTTAAAGCACGCGACTGAAATGCAAAAATTGTAAACAGCCGGTGGAAAGTTCAGTAACCTCTGGCTCGATTCACAGGAAATCAAGCATAAAGGAGTTGGCTGCAGAGAAGCTAGCGGCCCGCATAGGTTCTATTGGATTTGTATTGTGGCTCGGTCGGAGTCAAGGCCGCATTTATTATGGGCTTGATAATTAAGATAATATTTTAGCATTTTTAATATAAATTAAATTAATGGTTTCCTATTTCATAAATTACATTTTAGAAGATATTTTGTAGTTTTTTTTGGGGGAAGCACTGCTTTCCTTGCTTCCATGGACTGCACGCTCCTGAATCAGTTTCGTATCCCATTTGTTATATCTATGGTTACTACTACTGACGCCACGACGCCGCGACGCTAGGAAAAAAACAAAAAATATGCAAGAACTCTATATCTTTTTATTTTAGTGAATTGTAACTATTAAGATGTAAGATAAAATCGATGGCGGCATTAGCATAGGCGTCGCGACGCCAAAAAAATAAAACAATTGTAGAAACTTTAAAAGTACAAATTTTCAATCTACGTCTATTGATAAGACATTTTTGTTATTTACACCAAATTGCCAAATGCTATATTGGTTTTTAAAATATAACGTGCTTTTAGTAAAATATTGACTTTTTTAGGACAATTTTTTTAAATAATCAGACAACAGGCGAGAATCTGTCGTCTCGGCGGCATCACTGGTTCTGCTAAAAGGGAAACATTTTATCTTGGCGTTACTATTTTCGACATAAAGTTCATTCAAATTAGCTATCTTCTAATTAGAGCAAAAGCAGCTCCAATGAACAACTGCCACATATAAAGCAAAAAATGGGGTAAAATAATGAAATCATTTATTAGCGGGCGATAACCCTTACAAAGGAGAAAACTCGCATTGAAAGAAGAAATTAAGAATTAAGAATGCTTTTTTCTTACTTCTTCTCTAGCAACAATGTGATGATCCTCTACGTCAGCAAACACTGTCGGTTGTATAAAATAACCTTCATCCCCATGTCTTTCTCCTCCATGGACCAATTTTGCTCCACCTGCTACACCTTCTTTAATCAACCCGAGAATTCTCTTAAACTGCACTTCGTCAATCTACAAGCATAAATATACAAATGGCAACCAAGCAACTAACGTTAATCATAACATGTAACGAAGACAGATTAGAATTCATCAAGTACTGTAGTTCAAATTTCATAATTTAATTGTTAGTTGACAGCTCATCGCTCGAGTCGTCAGATGTCTTACTATGAACAGAATTAGAATGTGCTTAACGATATTTTAGAAAATACAAATTAGGAAAATGTCGTTAGAAGGTCAATTAAAATCTTACTAATAATGCCTATAGATTACCCAAAGGAACTTGAACAATTACTGAAAATTTTTGGTACTCATACAACTTTCTACCCTTTTTGAATATTTTGTGTACGTTAGTCTTTAGCATTTTTTACAATTTCAACGTGTATGCTATAATTTTGTATTGTATGTTCTTTTAGTTCATAGTTTGTACTGAGAAAATATCGTAAATTTTAAAAAAAAATCGGCAAATTTTCCTCTCCCGGAACTTCCCTCGTTATGATTGATTACCATTTGTTAGGAATAGTGTGAAGTGTGACCCAATTTCTTCCCCTATATAGTCACAGTATATATGTGTTACATATAGTGTCCTTTCAAACATTTTTATTGAGCGCTCTTTTATGCCATTATATTAGTTTTCTTACCAATATTACCAGTTACTTTCTACCTATGCCACACTTAACTTTTGGGCATATTTTAAAATAAATTCAATAAGTAGTTTTTACATTGACCTATACCGCCATTTTGTTACGTCATGTTGAATTCGTAACAGTTTGTCACAGTGGCGGCTCCTCCATTAGGTCAAATGGCCAATGACCCCCCAATAAATATTTCCAAACAGAAATAAATAAATAAAATAATACATAATTTATATTTTTTCAATTTTTTTAAAATTCGGAAATGCCCTCTATTATTCTAAGCGTATAAACTCGTTGACCGTTCTCGTAATTCCGCGACACACTATCCATGCCTCGCACTGCGATCTCCGGAGAGGTTTCGTTTCATGAGGAATCGATCACGGCTGGCGGCCCGCTTTGACCTCGTGGTTATAAACGGGGCAAGTTTTTCTCGAGTGTTCCCGATCAAATTCACATAGGTAAGATACGGCTTACGTTGGCAACGTTTGGGTCACAGTCCCGCCGAGGAAACTTAAATATTTTTGTTTAACGTGGTTCGTGTGATAGGTGTGTGGTTACGATTGCGTATTTTTATAGATTTTATTTTGAAGATTTTACATTTTGTTTGCTGATTTTGTGGCTTAAATTAATGTTTTAAAGAAAGGCAGCCACAGTGTTTTAGAATATTAAGACTTTATAATCCGTTTTCAATTATATTGGCAAGCTGAACGTTGAGAAACGACTCGAATTTAAGACCGGTAGTTGACCTTTGCCGAAATTTAAAATTCAGCAAACAGGTAAAGAGAAAAACAAAGAAGTAAATCGTTATTTTCGTAGAAATATGTACGATTTATGTGCCTGGACATGCGGTTGCCAAGTAACAAGTTATTGTTTCGTGTGTCTGATTTTTTCAGATGAGTCTGTGGTTTATATGTATTGACCGCCCTTGAAAAGTTGCTCTCGAGCCGCCACTGGTTTATCCCATTTTTCTGCATAATTTAAAGTCAATTGAACAAGATTTTTTACGTTGATTTTTTAAAAATTTTATTTGGCCGCTATTTTGTTTCGCCATCTTAAATTCGTACCCTAACTTTACCAGTTTATCCCTACTTCACATTTAATTCTTTCAAAAAATTGAAATTAATTTAATAAGTAGAATTTTCAGGCTGATTTTTACTTCCCTCATAAAAGGGTCGTTCTTGAAAAAAGCCGCATTTTTAATGATATTTTTTTTTAAATTGAAAATATAATAAATTCTATAAAAATTAGCAAAACCTATTTAAAACGTTTTACTTGTAGCAAAATAGTAAGCTGTTGATCTTGTTTTTGCCTCGAATTTTGTTTCATAACCAATAATTATGTACAGATAACGGGAATGACGTATGTATAACGGAAATGATATTGCTTCATAAATTAGCAGTAAAATAATACACAGGAGATCTTGAAAAATGTTGTAATACATGTTTAAAAAAAATACAAAAAATGCGAATAAACTTAACAAATGTTGAAACCTCGATTGAATCTAAATATGTATCCAAGGTATGATGACCAGACTAAGTATCCTAATCTGTATCCAAATACTGAAAACAAAATTATTTTTCTAAGTACTGCCTAAACATTATAATAAATTTGTATCAAAGACAAATTAACATGATTTGTTAGGCCCAAAATGACTCAGAATACAGCTTAAAGAAATGTTATTTTGAAATATTACATAAATAAAGGTATTATCAATAACTACACAACATGAGAAAATCAACTTAACCTAAATTTTGAACAGACTCAATTTCATCTAGATCGAAAAAGTATTGACCTCTTTTTTCATAGGGATTTTTTAAAAATAAAGTTACATCCTTTTTAGGTACTGTATAAATGTCTTCTTGGATTGGAAATACAAATTTTACATCAGTCTTCCTTCTCATAAAACTAATTGTATCCTCTTCATTTTCATCTTGACCGTGAAGGACTTTACCTATAAAATGTTTTACTCCCCTTTTTGACTGCAAATTGTACCACGACAAAAATATCTGTGGTTTTAGAGAGTTTTTGTCTATCAATTACTTCTTCATCTGAAGATGAAGAGTACACATCAGAATATCTTAGTGTTTTGCGGGTCATAGGCAAATCATTCTGTTCACTTTTAGATCCAGTTCGACTCTTAAATTGCATTAGACCAAGATGGTAATGTTCACACATTCCTACGCATTGAAGGCAACTGAGGTAGCGAAAAAACAATGAATTTTGTTTACTTCTACTCCAAAATATCTGTCGAATGCGCAGAGTGCCTTTAAAAGATTCCAAGTTAGTAGGAACTAGGCTGTCAAATCTTATTATGTCTTCATTACTAATAGCGATTATTTTTATTTTTTTTACATTCTTCTTGTAAAACATGATGAAATTCTTGGAAGCTTGAAACATCTTTACCTTTCGCCACAGCTTCATCTGCTTTTCGCTTAACAGAACCTCCAATGCCATCCGGCGCTCCCTTGCCATGTCCGCTTTCGCTATAGTGCCACTGTATCCGATTCACTTCTAATAAATCTGCAATATAAGTGGCAATCAAGTAGAACATTTTTTTGTTCTTATATTGCGTTGTTGGGCCATCGCTTTGGAAATGAGCTGTTTTAATTTGTAAATTTTGAAATTTTATTTCAGTGAAAATAGGTATCAAATGGCCACATATAGCTGATGGGTCGTGGCGTAAGTTTTCAGAGATTGTACAGAAATGTATGTGTCTAGGCCGATCTTCATTAGAGACATAAACAATCACCGTATGAAGAGAAATCTGAGGTTTAGAACCGCCAAAATGGGCAGATTGTATTTCCCTTCCATATTTACAGTTATAGTTCTCTGAAAAATCCATGTGAATCAGAACTTCAGAGCTTCTAAGATTTTTTTTTAATATCATCTATAGATTTTTGCTGGTGAATTCTGTTTCGTAAATGCAACATGTATTTCGGTAATTCAACTAACAATTTAGAAGCAAGCTCTTTTATAGTGGACTCGACCTATTCTTTTATTGTTTTCAGACAATCTTGTTCTTCTCCTTTAATATTTACTTTCATTTTCTTCGTTTCCCATAACTTATATCGTATTTTTTCTTCTGGCTGAGCCATATTCAAGAAGACTTGTTTATCTTTGCAAAATTCACATGTGCGGCTTAAACAGTGTTTTCCAAGAACTCCATTACAACATAATTCTTTGCAAAGTTCATTTGGAAAAGTAACTTGAATTATATCGAGAATCCTTAATTTTCGGACAATTAAGCTTATATTCTCGCATTGCTTGCATGCACAAGTTTCTCTGTCTCGGGCATTTGGTATTAAAACCTAAAACGGTCTATTCTTACAAAATTGAGAGTAACTTAGTTTTTTATATTCTGGAAAAAACAATTGAAATTTCTTGTGTATATTTATTAAGGAGTCCTTTTTACCTGGCATTAATCGACTACATTCGTCCCTCTCGAAAAAATCGATAATTATTTTTTATAACTTGGTCCTATAAATTTTTCTGCGATTAAGGCGGTTTGTAGAACAATGTAAATTTCTAGAAATGGAATTTAAAACATTACAGAACTTGTACTTTTTCACTGCTTTTCCAGATATAGCCTGCAAAACTTTTCTTTTTCCATCCAGACATTTTTCTTGCATTATATTTTCCTTCACTAGTTTTGTTACAACTTCCGCGAAAAGAATTTTTTTCTTTATTTCACGGGAATTATTTACTTCATCTTTAAGTAAAAGTTCTACTTTTTTGCCAGGACTGTCTGGATCGAAAGCTTTTTTTTTCATTCTGCTCCATCTTGACTTGTTTTCTCAGTTTTTCATTTTGCTTCTTTAAATTTTTGATAGTTTTGTTCAACTCGCGCCTGTGATTTCTAGAACGTTTCTGACCCTGTAGTAACTGCCTATTCGGCGTTGAAATCGAATTACTCGTTTCTGCTGACCTTGAAGGACTAGGAGGTGGACTATTTGCATCCATGAAATTTTGAATTTTTTTGCGAGAGTCACGATATTTCTTAGCACTTTCTCTCCAACTTTTGCGTTTTTCCTTTTGTTGCCTGCGGTGCAGATCACTTATTGGCTTGATCTTTCTCTCGGCTTTTCTTATCCTGTATCTTTCACGTTCTTTTCTTTTATATTCCTCGTATTTTTCGGGATCACTTTTTATGTTTGCTCTTATTCTTCTTATGTTCTGCTTAACCTGCTCTTGCCTGTCAGATTTTTTTTTAGAAGCCATTTTTAAGTCTAAAAAGATAGAAGAAATAAGATTATTAGGTATTGATCAACTCCGTTATCATTGAGATCATCACCGTTATCATGTACTGATAACGGTAATGATACAACGGAGTTGATGACCAGGAATGTTTTATATTTTACATTTCAATGTTACAAAAAATGTTTTTATTTTCTTTATGTAATGGTATAAAGGTTGGTAAAATACATAAAATAAGAACGAAATGAAAAGGAAAAAATACTACTTACGTCAATAACTTGATAACGGCAACGACAATTTAAGATCGAACAAACCCTTGAGCACGTGTTTGCACCGTATTTTTTACACTGTGTACTGACCGGTATTTATAGAGAATTTACAACTAGCATGCACCAGTTTGTAGCGCCTCTAGTGTGTGACATCAAGAATTACAATCTGATAACGGTAATGATGCCAATACATAGTTGCACGTAAAATGTATATAATTTTTTCAACTTCCAAAAATTAGTTTGAAATTTAATTAGAGGCAAAACATATTTTACGCTATATAAAAAAATTATAGTGCAAGAGAATTATCAAGTTTTCAAATTAAATTAAGGTTTTTTTAATAATATTGCAAAGATATTGCTAGTTACGATAACGGAGTATGACGTTTTTGCAAGTTTCATACGAAAAATAATATTAAAAAATAAATTTAGATAAAATTAATAATAGTGCTATATAAATACTATTAGAATACGTTTTGTTTATGGAGAAAAAATAAGTATAATATTAATAAATAATTTTGTTTTTAATAGTAACATAAAAATGCAGCTTTTTTCAAGAACTACCCAACTAGTTTTTTATATACATATACTAATATTTTCGTAAGTTGGCTATCACACAAGATCGTCTTCAATGGTGATCAATAGTGTACAACCAAGTGCTGTAGGTTAAAATGCATGCTAAAAAGCGCGGGTTACAAGCTACCGGCATTAAAACTTCAAAGCCGAAATATAAAAAATAATGAAAATAGCAGTTATAAATGACATGCTGCTTGATTGGTTACATTATTACTTCCCTCGAAAAAAAGAAGCATTGTAATCGTGAAAAAAATCACCCTCCCAAGTTTTTACAGATCTTGACGTTTTAGGGCCCTATCAGTGGCGGCTCGTGGTGAATTATATTGGGAGGTCAATAACAAATTTAAAAATAGGCATAGTTAAAATAAAAATAAATATCTTATCTTTAAATTGAGCTTTAAATTCTCTTGAAGTTCAGGCCTACTCTTCGTTCTTCAGAATTGGAAAAATGCTGAATGACATGTTCGTTAAAATTGGACGCACATTCCTTTTATAAACGCCATTTTGTTTCGCCTGGATTCGATTCAAAATTTACCAGTTGATTTCTACGTAATACTCGATTTTTGTACAAGATTTCAAGTAAATTAGATAAGTAGTTTTTTAGTAATAATTTTTTAACATTTCACTAGGCCGCCATCTTGTTTCGCTATCTTGGATTCATACCAAAATTTTATCAGTTGATTTCTGCGTAGTAATTGATTTTTGTGCAAAATTTCAGGCAAATTGGATAAGCAGTTTTTTAGCAATATTTTTTTAGCATATCAGCAGGTCACCATTTTGTTCCGCTATATTTTGTTTACCAAAATGAAACCATTTTAGCTCTCATAAAATAAATTATTCGTTTGGCCGTCCCTCCTAATAGTTGTAATAAAACGCGAACCTTGGGAAAAGTTAAATACGCTACACTATTAGCCGCGCGCGGCGGTTCGAATGATCTCGTTGCGTTCCTTAGGCATAATAAAATACGCTATACTAAGCTAGGCTGAGCAGTCCGAATTGCCCTGATTACCTTAAAGCTTGACGACAGTACCCGAAGATTTCATAGCTACCGAGCGGCAGCCGAACTTCTCATAATTCGATCGATCGGTCGCGGCATCACGTCGGTGTGTCGGGATTTTAACAGGCATAATTAATTAACGATACATCAAAGTGGTCGAAACACAAGAACACCTTTAATCTCAAAAGGTAGAAAATTGCTAAGTCCCGTGCTTCGCTGATAGCATGGAGCACCGAGACGAAACAAAATCGGAGAAAAGTGAGAGCCATTTCCTGCCATCGCCATACGCACTATGTCGCCTGTTTTTACCGCTTTGCGCCGCGGACTATGGAAATTTTCCGCTGACGACCCGCCGGCCGCAAGCAGGCTCATCGAGCGCCCAAAAACCGGGCCATATATGGAAATGCACAGGGAAAGAAGCGCAAATCTGGCTATAAAAGCAGCCGGAGCGAGGAAATCAGCAGTCTTATTAGCGACTACCATTGCTAAAAGTCAATTTAAAAAGTTAAAGTTTTTCATTTTCTAATTTAATTTTTTTTGGTTTGCCTGTTAGTTTTGTCGTCCGCACTATGAACAAAAATCAAATTGGATAGATTTTTGCGCGTACTTCAGTCCGGAATACAGTGTTAGGATTTATTCTCCGAAAAAGAACAATTGACTTAACGAGTAAGTAATATGTAAACCATTGGGCCTTGTGAACTTTTATTGTCATTGTCTATGTCGTTTGAAACAAATTGTGAACAATAAGCCTTAATTATTATTTAATAGAAATAGTGTTTTTAAAAATCTCAGAATGTGTTTATGTTTGGCCGTACTTGAAAATCCATCCTTAGACTCTAGGCTAGGTAGTAAACAAACGTCGAGTGGATGGTCAATAACCTAATTTCGTATCAGCTGTTAGGCACTTAGGCCGTCGATGAGTGCTACTCAGTATTTAGCATATAGGGCACCCATCTGTCTGGATTCATTTTGCGATGCGAGGAATTTTGCTCACAGCGCGACAGAGTAGTATTTAGAATAAAAGTGTAATAAAGAGATTTAATTTTAAATAAAAGTTATAGTTTAAATTCTCTTATTATGTTCGAAGCCGCAGGCTGAATAATTACCATGTCAGACCGAATTAATAATTAGCTAGTTTAAATAAATGTTTAACAGAATGATAGAAATTAATTTAAGTATAAACTCACTTTGTTAAGTGCATTTAAATTAATTAATAGAGTTTGAATTTAAGAAAAGAATAGGAACTTATAAATAAAGCTGAGTTTTGTCAAGTGATTTGAACAATAGGTAGAACTATAAACTTCGTTAGGGAATTTAATTAGGGTTAATGACGTTTAACAAAAAAAAGAAGAGGAATAAGAAACTTGATGAGTGCGTTTAGATATTTTATTGATTTGAAAATAAATTAGTAAAAAGGAATTTAGTCAGATGAACTTAAGTGTTTTATCTCGACTTAAGAATTATAGAAAGGAATAGGAAGGAGAGCCTATTGAGCTAAGACATGAGATGTTAGGTAGCGTATAAAATCTGACTATAAGATCTAGTGGAATTAAGTTAAGTTTTATCTGTTTGAAATAGTTAGGAATGTGGACTGGGTAACTGAAAATAATTCACTTTATTAACAGTAGGAATAAATATACGAAAGTGTACTGTATCAAATAATATTAACGAAATTATAATTGAATTCTTTACGAAAAGAGATAGTAGAATAAACTTTTAAAGTAATTTTAATTAAATGACTTTATTGGAAACAATTAAAGTTATTATGCCGTAAAGGCTCTCTTTCACTTATTACGTATAACAAAATCATAATTCAAATTACCTTAGCTCGGAACCTGAATTAATGTTACTATCTAAAGAGTAAATATATCAACTTAGGATTTAAGAAGTGTAGTTTTAAGAAGGGATAAATAAGGTGCCTGGTGCTACGGACCCTTGAATGTAACCTGAAGAGGACCAGCAACAACAACGTACTAGAAGTAAGTACATTACGGGCCATATTGGTAAGCTATACTGTGTACAAACAGGTTACGTGTGTTGACCTACTAGAAAAGGGGATAATAAATAGAGTAGAGAAAAGTAGGCCATCACATAGGCATGGAAAACCTGGCAGGGAAGTTCAATTGTTCAGAGGTCGCGCGGTCGATATTCTAACTCGATATTGTTTCGGACGTTTTTAATCGATGACAATTGAGTTAGATACTGTTTTTTTGTAATATATATTTTTTTATTTTTATGATCCATGTGTGAGTTGGAAATAAAATGTTGGTAGTGACTAGTGCAAAAAAATAAACAACTAAAAAGTGCTTACAAACTTAGTTTTGCAAAAATAATCAATTTCAAGGTGGTCTATGTTTGAGTTGTGAATGTAGATGAAATATAATGTCGGTAGTGCAAAAAATTAAACAACTAAAGAGTGCTAACGAACTTAATTTTGAGAAAATAACCGAATTCAAAGTAAATGGTCGCAATTTGCCAGAACTTAGTATACGACAAACTAGTAGAGACAAAAATAAAGAGGTTCTGGATATGTGGTTGTGAAGTCTCTAACTCATTTTACTATTATGTTTGTCGTTTTCTAAGAACTCGTCGGACTCATTATGGTGCAAAACCGGTGTTAAAGACTTAAAACACTTAAAAGAAAAAATAAAAGAAACATGCATTTTCTGCAGATCACATGAAATGTTCGGTGAACTATGCTACGTTCGGAAGTGTTGATATTCGCACTCAGCTCGACACAGCTTATAGAAAATCCCTTAGAGATTTTAATGAAAATGTTGGATACATTTAAAATCCATCCAAATAGATTGTGTAAAATTTTGTGGGGCATTCGAGCTGGCACTACGTGGCCATGATGAAACGGCTTTGTCTGAAAATCCAGGGGTTTTCCGAGGGTTTATACATTTTGTTGAGGAGTTGGGCCAAGATAGACTATCCGCTTTAGCAATTTTAAGTATCTAGAAATTGTTTATAAAAGGAATGTGCATGCAATTTTAACGAACGTGTCATTCAGCATTTTTCCAATTCTAAAGAACGAAGAGTAGACCTGAACTTCAAGAGAACTTAAAGCTCAATTTAAAGATAAATTATTTATTTTTATTTTAAGTATGTCTATTTTTAAATTTGTAATTGACCTCCCAATATAATTCACCACGAGCCGCCACTGATATGACCCTAAAACATCAAGATCTGTAAAAACTTGGGAGGGTGATTTTTTTACGAGGAAAGTAATGTAACCAATCAAACAGCATGTCATTTATAACTGCTATTTTCATTATTTTTTATATTTCGGCTTTGAAGTTTTAATGCCCCTAGCTTGTAACCCCCGCTTTTTAGCATGCATTTTAACCTACACCACTTGGTTGTACACTATTGATTACGATTGAAGACGATCTTGAGTGATAGCCAACTTACGAAAATATTACCTGTAACATTAAATGAAACACATTGTATATGCTTACTTGAGGTCCCTGTTCGGTTTCGGGATGAAAAGGATCTCCAACTTTACGTTTTTTCGCCCTTTCAATTGAACGCTCGACAAATTCGTCATAAATCGAATCTTCCACAAATGTACGAGATCCAGCAACGCATATTTGACCTAGAAAACAATTCTCGTTTGAATGCTGAAACATTTACAACATTTTAAACTTATAAAATTAAACAAAAATACCTTGATTAAAGAAAAGAGCCGAATGAGCTGTTTCGACTGCCTTTTCTATGTCCACATCACCAAATATAATGTTCGGACTCTTTCCACCAAGTTCCAGGGAGACTCGTTTCAAGTTGCCTACTCCTGAATTGCGTTGGATTAGTTTTCCCACCTCTGTAGATCCTGTGAATGCTACTTTATCCACCTAGCAAATAACATTTACTATGGATCAGTGTTGCCAATCGGTGTGTAATTACACGATCTACGGTCAGCGTCAGCCAACTGGTCAAGCCGAGTTAGGCACGCCACTGGAAATTTAACGAGTGACAAACGGTGTAAGAACTGTCTGTATTGCATTGCAAGTAGAATATAGAAAAATATGCTTATAGTTAGCACTGGGATTCGTTTGACAATAGTAACCTAACCAATAAAAAAAGTTTAGTGTTTTAAAGATTCTAGTCATTTATTAGGCTGTCCAAAATGCTGTCAAATTTGACATCCATCCATCCAACATTTATTTTTAATAAATCTGGCTTTATATACAGGGTTATTCACGCAACCCGTTCATTAAAAGTTTTTCATGATTCCATTTAGATAAAAATTTCAAATTTTGGGATTAAGGTAAGGTCAAGGGGTACTTACTTTTTGAAATATTTTCAACTTCCTGTCACTTCCGGTTTAACCGGAAGTTGGTAGGTATCAACTTGCTTATTTTAAATGGAACACCCTGTATTTTATGATATTTTTGGATTCTACGGAGAATTTTAATGCTATTTTATGTAGCATGTCCTATAGCTAGGTTAAAGCGTTCTTAAGATACTTGACCTAGAACCAAAAATGAGCCTTCGGGGTACCAAATTTTAAAATCTCATATTTTTGTAAGTTTTGAAGATATAATCTTCATATTTTGCATACGATCGGTAAATAATCTTAGGTTTCTATTTTTTTTTTATTGAATTTGTCTATTTTTATACAGGGTTTCCTAAATTCAGCGGCAAACATTCACATTTTCAAAGCCGCTAAAGTTCGTTTTTTTAAATAGGACACCCTATAACTTTATGCACTATCAAATGTAGAATTTAATTTTCTATCGAACTGTATTAAGGTTCCCTATACCTATTCGTAACCATTTTCGAAATAATTGGGTTTTATAAAAATATCGTATGTATTTGCTTAAAAGTTTACATGTTCCAATGGTGAGCCATGGAAAAACAATTGAGATCCAATATCCAATATGACAGATGATTAGTATGCGTTATTTATCGAAAGCTGTCAGTGATAAACTAAATCTTCTAAATCGAAATGAAAGAATGCTCAAACGCTGATATTCTCAATCTATTTTATATTCATGGAGAATGTTATAAAATTTTGGAGAGAACATGTCGTGTGTTTAATGAACGCCACCCTGATTTGCCGCCAATGAACAAGTCAAAATTCTAGAGGATTGAAACGAACTTTTTGCGTTTTGGCAAGGTTAAAGTTACAAAAAATGTTCCGAAACTAGTGACAAATGCCGAGGATAACGTAATAAACACATTAGCTTATTTCCACGCAAACCCGCAAAGTTCAATACCGTCTGCAGAAAACGATTTGGGAATTTCTTCTTCATCTGTCCAAAGAATCTTGAGCGAACATTATATGCATCCTTATTCCTTACAAAACGTGCAAGCCTTGAGACCTGGTGATGACGTCCGACGAGTAGAATTTTGCGAATTCATGTTTTTGAAAATTCAAGAGGACCTTTCAAAAATATTTTGGGCCGATGAAAAGAATTTTCTAAAGGGGGAATAACAAATAAAAGAAACGAACATTTCTGAATAGCACGCTTTACGCTAAACGCGTTTTCAAGAGAGGTTTAGCTTCAATGTTTTCGGTATAGTATTAAATGATCAGGTATTTATGAAGACAATTTAAACAGTGATAAGTATTTGGAAATTATACGAAGGACGGTTTCTGAATTTATAGAAAAAAATCCTATTGGTGAGCTGCAAAATTATTGGTATCAATTAGATGGGGCACCAGCACATAATTCCGCTGCAGTTTATCTCCAATTATCTCGAATTTTTGGAGATCGCTGGATTGGTCCCAATGGCCCTTGGAGATGGCCCCCGCGAATGCCTGATTTAACACCCCTAGACTTTTATTTATGGGGATTTATCAAAGGTAAAGTCTATGCTTCCCAGTAAATAACCAACTAGATTACTGGACAGGATACGAACAGCTTTTGCCGAATTAGAAAACGGACAAATTCAACGGGCCACAGCAACTGTACAAAAAAGAGTTGAAATGTGTCTTCAAATGAACGGACAGCATATAGAACATTTGTTATAATTCAATTTTATTATTTTATTTATTTATTATTGATTGTTAGATTGCTATAATTTTTAAGTTCACTAAAATAAGTTTAGAACAGTCTCGAACTTAGTAGATATGGTTAAAAATAATGTAAACAATTTATTACACTTTTTATAACTTTAACTTTTCCGAAACGAAAAAAATTTCGTTTCAATCCTCTTCAATTTTCTCTTGTTCATTGGCGATAAATGAGGATGTTTTTCATTAAAAACATGGCACCTTCTCTCCAATATATAGTAACATTCTCCGCGAATATAAAATAAATTGAGAATATCAGCTTGAGTGTTATTTTATTTTAATTTAAAAGTTTCAAATCAGCTGTCATGTTGAATAGAAAAGCACAACAATTGTTCCATGGCTTACTACGGGAAGGTGTAAGCAAACGAACTTTAGCGGCTTTGAAAATGTGAATGTTTGCGGCTGCATTTAGGACACCCTGTAAAAAATAGACAAATTCAATAAAAAAAAATAGAAACCTAAGATTATTTACCGATCGTCTGCAAAATATGAAGGTTATATCTTCAAAACTTACAAAAATATGAGATTTTAAAATTTGGTACCCCGAAGGCTCATTTTCGGTTCAAGGTCAAATATCTTAAGAACGCTTGAACCTAGGTCTATACCTAGGTTCAAGCATGTCCTATACATGCTACATAAAATAGCATTAAAATTCTCCGTAGAACCAAAAATATCATAAAATACAGGGTGTTCCATTTAAAATAAGCAAGTTGATACCAACTTCCGGTTAAACCGGAAGTGAGTTGAAAATATTTCAAAAAGAACCTTACCTTAATCCCAAAATTTGAAATTTTTATCTAAATGGCATCATCAAAAACTTTTAATGAACGGGTTGCGTGAATAACCCTGTATAATGAATAAATCAATTTCAAACACAATAATATGTTTAAAATAAATATAGTAACGTGCATACTGTCAGGGATTGCCTAATGCAAAGCAAACCTAATTTTGACAAACAAAAATCTTTTTTGGCTTTTTCCCATCTTCAACAAAAAAAAAGGAAAATCATGAAATTCATGAAAATTCTCTGTCGCATATCTATAGAGAAACAACAAATTTTGTCTGTGATTCTATCAAGTTTTTTGTCATTATCTACGAAGCCGGATTTATTCATAGAAATGCGTAAATTCGTTGTGTGCCTACAGGCGGCCATTTTAGATGTGAAATTTGACAGCATTCTGGACAGCCTAATTGAGCCAATAGTCGATGGTAAAAACAGGTAAATACCTAAAAAGTAGCTTATTCTTGTTCTCGTTGATCAAATTATAATAAGCATTAAAATTATTTTTCTAGCAAGCGGCAAGACGCAGTAAGTTCTAACCGCATGACGGCTATTTAGCATATCTTTGATACTATATTAGACTATCAAGATTTTTTATCATTAAATTTGTGATAGAAAATCCGCAGCCATACATGATTTAAAATCTGACAATACTCATAGTGTAAAAGTGTGCCATTTGAAGAGCTGCAGTGTGCAATTTTACAACTTTATGTTGGCAACACTGCGGTGAATATTATAAAGTGATCATTCAACAAATAGCTTAGAGCAGTCATGTCAAACATGGGGCCCAGTGAGCATTTTTCTGCGGCCCAAATCAGTTTTGAAAACAGCCAGACAATGCGGCCCGCGAACAAGTTGAAAACCGTTTTGGAAAGCGCGTGCCGCTACAACAACGATTGGTATAATAAAATGTACAATTGTACATAGTGCCATCTATGTTTAGGAAGATGAACTACACATACTCAACCTAAAACGTAAAGCCAAACGTTATCTGGCTTGTTCCATGAAATTCTATTGCGCAAAAACACAGATGACGCTATCTGAACATTCTGGAAAGAACTCGAGAAATCACAATCGGTATATAAGCCGTGTTCGATTGAGTTCAGTTGTTCAGTGTTTAGTCAGTTACGATACAACACTTAACAGTACTTATTATAATTTATTTCAGATACAGTTCTTAACCTGTCTCTTTCAAAACCAAGTGGAAGTAAGAGGAAACTTGTAGATGAGCATCGAATCTTTCAAGAAAAGTGGGAATTAGAGTTTTTTTGCTGTGAAGTGAAAGAAAAAATTATTTGTTTGATTTGTTATAGTACAGTCTGTGTCCCAAAATTATATAATATAAAACGTCACTATGATATTCATAAAACTATGTTTATCAAGTATACAGGCATGGTCAGAAACAAAAAGTTAAATAAGTTAAAATCACGGTTGAAAGATCGGCAGCTTATGTTTACACGTCCAAAGCAAGAAAATGAATCTGTCCTTCAAGCGAGCTATAGAGTTGATCGCGGAACAGTCAAAACCATTTATTGAAGGTGAATTTATAAAAAAGTGCCTTGTAAAGGCCGCGGAAATTATAAGTCCCGGGAAAGTCAAGGCATTTCAAAATATTTCCTTGTCGCGGAATACTGTCGCTGAAAGAGTTACTGAGTTGGCTGCCAATATAAGTGATTATAAAAACAAAATCAGACTCTTTCATTGCATTTTCTATTGCCTGTGACGAAAGTACGGATGTGTGTGGTGTGGCGCAACTCGCTGTTTTCTTCGTGCGGTTGATACAGATATCAATGTGTATGAAGAATTACTGGAATTAGAACCATTGCATGATTCAACAACTGGGAAGGATATTTACAATGCTGTTTATGGACTTCTGCAAAAGTACAATTTAGATTTGTCAAAACTGTGTTCCTTTGCAACAGACGGAACTCCTTCAATGACTGAAGTAAAAAATGGCTTCGTTAAAATATTACAGACAAAAATCAGAGAAACGGGCAGTGACAAACCAGATTTTCATCATATTCGTTGTATAATTCACCAAGAAGTTTTATGCTCAAAAGCGATCAAGTTGGAAAGCGTTTTAAAGTCAGTGAAAAAAATTATAAACCTCATAAGGTGGTAGGCCTTAATCAGCCATAGTTTTCTGCATTTTTACGTGATTTAGAAAGTGAGTACACTTGTTTACCATATTATGCAGAGGTGCGATGGCTTTCTTTTGGAAACTCAAAGAAGAAATACGCCTTTTCATAGAAACAAAAGGAGAAGATGTCAGCTTATTATGCGATGTACCTTTTTTACAAGATTTTTCATTTATGGTAGATTTCACAAAACACTTGTCGGACTTAAATACGAAATTGCAAGGACCACGTCAAGTTATTACAGATATGCATGATCATGTGAAAGTTAGCAGAGAATAATCTGTCACATTTTCTGACTTGTAAGGCATATCAGGAAACACAACTGTCCCAATATCATACAAAATATATTCAGAGAAAATGAGAAGCCTTCTGGCAAAATTTGAGAAGCGTTTTCAGGATTTGAGACCCAAGAAAACAATTTTTCTCTATTTACTGTCTTTTTACTATCGATATTGAAAAAGTTTCCCCTCACTTGCAAATGGAAGTAATTGATATTCAGTGTCAGACCCATTTAAAACAAAAATTTGATAGTGTTGGTACATTCGAATTATATAAGTACTTGCCTGTTCAATATCAAGAAATGAGAAAATTTGCCCGTAAAATCCCGTCAATGTTTGGAAGTACCTATAAGTGTGAACAACTATTTTCTTTGATGAAAGGAAACAAATCTCCCGCAAGATCGCGATTGACGGACGCACACTTGGACCCAGTTTTAAAAGTTATTTCCGCCGATAAATTCGCCCCACAAATAGACAACTTAATTAAAGACAACAGATGTCAAATATCTGGCAAAAGAATTTAATGTTTGTAGTTTTTTGTAGTGTCCTTTTTATTGGAAATTTAATAAACAGACTTGTCCTATAATAGTATTTTGTGTAGTAGTTTGTCTTCTTTAAGATAAGGTTTTGCGGCCTACCTAGTCGATGGTCTTCATGCTTTTGGCCCACCAGTGACTTTGAGTTTGACATGGCTGGCTTAGAGTGTCCGATCATTATCCGGTTTATTATTCAGGGTGCCCCACAGAAAAGTAACACATTTCGCGACTTAACAGTTCGAAAACGAAAAATGATATCGAAATGCGGTTTTCACGGAATGGCTTAGATTTGCCCCGAGTTTTTTCTTCTCAGTGTTGCCAAAATTTCCCATTTATCCTAGGATCGCGGAGAAATACCTATTTTTTGGGGCTAAATTACTGTTTTATTTTAAATGGGACACCCGATATATTTTTATTGTCTTGGATAGCCTGGCACTTCTTCTTTTCAAAAATACATAGTTTGGGGATATTTATTTTAAGTTCTTAGATTTTAAAATTAACTTTGTAAATTCTTGCTTTGAACCTAATTTCAAATTTCTTTATTGCTACAAATACCTATTTTGTGGAAATAAATTACTGTCTTATTTTAAACGGGACACCCTATATATTTTTATTTTATATTATTCAGTTAACAATAAGCTTCTCGAAAATATATAATAGTATATACTTTTCTATTGGAATCGCCCAGTAATTTGCATCTTGCGGTCCTTAAAATAAAGGTTCATAGTCTTAAGCAAGCGGAAAAGTAAAATTTGTGTACGCAAATAAATGTTATGTTATTTTATTTGTTGTAATAGTTTGCCGCTTCACCTATAAAGTGCGCCAGCTAAGCGGTATGGAAAATTAATCGAGGATTTAGTAAATGTGCCTAGAGTCTCCGTGCACTTGCCTCTAGAAGGTTCTAGCTATTTCCAGTGGCACCTATACATTTCGAGCATTTGTTTTCATTTCTATATAAATGCGTTGCGTTGAATTTGAATTATTATTTCGAAGTAACGATGGCGAGCAAAAGAGGAAAAACAATTCGAAGCAGTGCACGTGAAATTATTGCGAGAGTTAGAGAAGCCTGTACTAGAGAAGCTGAAAATAATAGTTTGACTATTTTAATTCAAAATCGAACAGAACGCGCTGCATTTTACACTGGTGTTTCGGAAAGTAGTGTGAGAAAAATTCAAAGAGAACATAATGATCTCTCATGTTCTAGTTCACCTTTAAAATCTCCTGGTAAAAAAAGACCTCGATTATCATACAAAGATAAAATTGACGATGGTGATTTTCAAGTAATTCGACGAACATATAAAAATCCTGTATTTTATATAAACTTAAAGAAGGTTCCGACCTGCAAACCCCTACTTCATGCTGTAAAGAACAAAATAGATTTTCCTTACGGGTATAAAACCTTAAATCAGCTTTTACGATCAAATGGTTTTGTTTGGCGCAACTGCCAAAATAAACGAAAATCTATCAACTGTAAGGCAATACAGGCAAGAAGGACGCAATATTGTGTATCTAGACGAAACCTGGGTAGATAATTGTTAGACAGTGAACAAATGCTGGCAAAGTGAAAGTGTTACAGGTGTTGTTCAGGAAATCCGCTCTAGTAGTCGCTTTATTATAGTTCATATTGGTTCAGAAGCCTGATTTGTTCCAGATGCTGCTTTAGTTTTTCGCTCGAGACTAACAACTGGAGACTATCATGGAGAGATGAATAGAGATAATTTTGAAAAGTGGTTGCTCGAGAAGCTTCTACCTAACGTTCCTCCCAAATCAGTCGTGGTAATGGATAATGCGTCTTATCATTCTCACGTAGAAGATAAGGTGCCAACTAAATACTCTACAAAAGCTCATATGACATCGTGGCTTAAATCCAACAATCTTGTATGTGATCCAACATGGAGAAAATATCAATTATATATTTAAGGCTGCCTCCATACATGTGTGACCTCAACCCTATTGAACGTGAACAATATCGGCTGAAAATTGGAAATCGTATGTTAAACATGTTCGTTTTATTGAAGATAAATACTGGGAAGTAGATGGCAAAATTGAAATGGTTATTGATGATTTAGTTATCACACTGGGATCTTCAAGTAGTGACGACGAAACCTCGTCATTTTCAGAGGAAGACAACGATTTAGAAGGAATCGAACCATTAGAATCGGCTTAGTTTTTTTTCATATATTTTGTAAAATTCTTCATAAAGTAGCTGTCAATAAATTGCTTCAAAATAATTAATTTTCTGTTTAATACCGGGTGTCAAAAAATATCTAATATTGCAATTAATATTTGAAAAACTACAGAACTCATATTTTTCCAAAATTAACACATCAATGTAGTTATAGTAGGGGAGCCAGCACTGATTCCAGTGAACAAGATTTATCAAAATTTTAACTTATGCAGTTCAACTTTGGGTTATTCGGGTATGCCGTCTGTCTCCGTCTGTCATATTACTTTGTACAGGGGGCGTCATTGTGAAGTACTATACAGGGCGGTTCCTAATTGCATGGTAATGTTAAAGGGGGGTGATTCTTGGACCTTTTAAGGGAAAAAGTTTAATATGAACCTAAAAGTCTTAACTTTGGAGATAGAAGGTTTTAAAAAAACATTTTTTTAAAATCCTAATTCTGATGCTATTATAGATAAATAACTGTGTAAAATTTGATACACGCCTTTTATGCATAAAAGGGCATTTTTTATTAACAATTAATTTTTGAAATTTCTACCCAGTGGTGTGCATATGTAATTAACTTGGGTAAATCCGTATGCTCCTTAATGCATAGAAGACGTGTATCAAATTTCATGCAGTTATCTACAATAGCATCAGAATTGGGATGAAAATTTTCTTTTTAAACTTTACCATCCTGTATCTCAAAAGCTAAGACTTTTAGGACATAAAAACACCTCCTTTAACTTCAGCACGCAATTAGGAAACGTCCTGTATAGTACTTCACAATAACGGCCCCTGTATAAAGTAATATGACAAACGGAGAGAAAAATCTCGTTCACTGGATCTGATGCTGACTGCCCTTGTAAAATCTGGACGTGTAAATCGTGTATCACTATACTGGGTGGTCCAATAATAGTGGACGTAGGCAGTAGCCCGGAAACCATTAATGACAGAACTCAAGAACAAATATATCAAGAAAAATCAAGTTCGCCGGTTTTTCAACACAAAAGAGATATAGAAGTGCGGTACACGAAAGAAAACAGACAAATATAGATAAAGGTTCATTAAGCATAGTTAAATTTTTTAATTATCTGAAGTGCATATAGTCAAAAAGGAGTGCCATATTATTTAAAGAACGAAGAAGAAAGACTCCGCCCGGTCTTCTTTCGTGTCCCGCACTTTAATAGGCTGGGATTGCCTAAATAAAACAAAAAATAATTGTTGTCATGTTAAATAAATTACCTGTCAAAAACCTCTGCTTCGTTTTGAAGCTAGATTAGATAACCGCAAGAATTATTATAAATTTTATAATAAAAAATAGCTAGAAATCAAACGTTTTCTAATGAAGAAAAATACGACATGTTGCTCTGCTTTGCACAATCTAACGAAGATGTTAATGAGGCTTCGGAACTGTAGAAAAGTATATACTATTATATAGTTTCGAGAACTTATTGTGAACTGAATAATATAAAATAAAGATATACGGGGTGCCCCATTTAAAAAGTTATAAGTTTGTATTATATCTCAAAAACGACAGCTCACATAAAAAATCTGACTACGCCACTGAATTTTACGTGAAACACTATATCAGAGCCCGTTTTTACTTTTTCGATAAGTTAAATAACAACCGAAATACGTGGGGGAGGGGGGGGCTAAAAATGCAATCTGTTCAATTTCACACTGTATCTTAAAAACGAAGAGGGCTATGAAAATTTTGTTTGGGTCATCTTTCGTTTCACAAGAAAGGAAGAAAGGAACCCTCTATCTTCACTAATAAGCGAGATACCCCATAAAAACAACGAAAACGGGACACCCTGTACTACAGTAACTATACTTAACTAAAATTAAAATAATTTATCGTAATGTTAGCAGCTTACGTTCGGATTGGTAACAATAGCTGCCCCAGCGTCCCCATGACCTGGAACGACGTTGACAACACCTGGTGGGAAACCAGCTTGATTGCAGAGTTCAGCGAGGTACAAGGAAGTTAACGGGGTCTGTTCAGCGGGCTTTAAAACTATTGTATTACCTGTAAAAACAAAATACAGTGATATGTATTTTTCAAAGTTCTTTTACTACAAAACCTAGTAAGTTTCGCTTTGCAGAGTATGCAATATAAAAAAACGTAATGTTTTGTTGGTTCTGTTGATCGTTCTCCTTGTAGTTATGAGTTTACTATAAATTCTAAATATTCAAGAAAAACCATCATTACCTCAACCACTTAAAGAAAGAATCTAATATTAAAAGGTTCTGCTTTGGATATGACAAGTGCTCTATCTCAAAAAGTTCACTGTCCTCAATTGGAATTACGTTTTGACAGCACTACTATGAAAGCTGCAACATACTAGGTTTACACCTGTTCGTTACAGGGTGACGTTAAATCTTCAGATGATCTATTGTCCATATATGGTGAAGCTTTTGGTCAGCAAAATCCGAGGAACAAGTCAATAATGTACGGAATGTATGACGGTTTATTGACGTATTTATTACTTGAAAGGAGTTAGAGGAGATATACCTGAGAATGGCCCACACTGCGAAGTCTTGTCAAGTAATGCCTATTTGACACATTCTAAGTCAAAAAGTGTTAAGGGCCAGGTAAATAATGATTTGAGAGTTGGAATATGACAGCAGAGAGATTTTATAGTCACGAGCCTTCCTGTATGATAAAAAAAGGCATAAAACCAACATAAAACCACAGTTTAAGAAAGAATTATATATAGACTCTGATGAAACTTTCTATACAAATACTCATAAATATAAACAGCTATGGCTAACTTAAAATCGGTAAGATCTATCTGAAGGATAAATGCCAATGTACTATGTAGATTTTGGTAAGTAAGGTTGATGATGTCGTAATATCACATTTTTTGCTGAAATTAACCAAATACTATAAGTAAAATTAGGCCAAAATAAAGAAAAATGAATTCCCTATATATTTACATGCATTAGACATTGGAAACAGGCCTAGAAATCATCTTCTAGAGCTTCGAACCAATTCGAATAACATACGTAACCACACCTAATCTAGAAATTTCGATGGAAACATTCCACCCAATCAATTTAAAGCATTCAAGTCTTTCAGCCAATCAGATTCAACCACGCTACAATCGGATTGGTCTGTTCGATTCCAGAAATTCTATAAGTATAAAAATTAATTAAAAATATTTCTAATCAAAATAATTTAATGAAACTTTGTACAAATGATCTCTAGTATATGCGCTTCACGCTCATATAAAAATCTTTACAAAAACATTATTATTTCTACATAAAATTCAACGTTTAAAATTTTTCAAAATCTAAAAACTAAATATTTTACAAAACTTTTTACATCCCCAAAAAGGCCTGATTAAAACACACATTTCAGTAAAAGAATGATTAAAATCCGTTCAGTAATAACCGAGAAAATTAGCTTTAAAGGAAAAAATTCAAAAAATCAAGTTCGTTAAATTTTAATTTTTTAATTTCAATCTTAAATAAATTTTTTTCTAAACCAGACAGACAAGTGCCGTAAGGACTAGTCAAAAGAGCCCCCTTAGGGCCACCTTGTACCCAAATTTGAAGAAGAAATATCGAGAATTGACAAAATTATGAATAAAAGAAGATAGGCGTCGTAGATGCCACTCCTGAAAAAGGACGCTACGTCCGTAGCGCCTAAACGCGACGTCGGACGTAAAAAAGTCACTAGACAAAAAAGATTCCCAATGATTTCAACTACAACATATTAAATTTTCAAGGAAATAGGAAAATTTTTGCGAACAAAATTTTTCACTTTTTTGGACTTAGTCAAAATTTTGGATAAACAAAAAATCAAAATAAAGGTATCAACTTGGGACCTTCACAGGATGAAAGCCCACACAAAAAGAAGAGTTTTATATAATAAAACATTTTTGGAAAAAACTACCAGAAAACCAGGAAATCGACGTTGAAAGTAATGCACCAGGACCTGGTGAATATGTCCAATATCTATAAAACGACTGACAGAAAAAATCTGATTTTTGACAGGATTAAATATTAAATAAAGAACTATCGTTTAACAAAGTTTTAAAGCTGTACGAATTTTTTAATTTCAAAAAGAAAAAAGTTATAATAAAAATCTGAAACTTGGCTAGAATACGTATAAAGTGATACTATTCTAGGGAAAAATCCCAAACTGAGAAAATTCTCAAAAACAAAGATCCCACGGGACTTTAAAGTTTCCCGGGAGATGTTCCTTCAAGAAAATCTTGTTCGAAAATGAACAGAAAATGCACCAGTTTCGTTCACGGGACTCCGCCCACAATCAACAGGATTGGTCCAGAGCGTGCAAAAGGGTGTCGCCGTGACGTCAAACTTCGATTAATATAAATATAGACAGATTTTTGTTTGGAAAGCTTTCGATCATTTCTTTACGACCAGTAACACGCGTAAATCTCGTGAGTGAAATAGCCTATATTCATATACCCTCCTAAGCGTCGGAAGCAGTGTTAATTGTGCGTTTCTTATTTGTCCTTCTGAGTGATACAGCCGAAGCCTACGAGAGGAACCTTGCACTTTGTTCCCAACGTTGGATTGCGCCGGATCTTTGCTTGAAAGGTTCCATTGCACTAAGGTTCTTAGTAGAGCTCTGATTGTGAAGATCGTCCTCGGGTCTTAAATCTGGTTCTCTTGATTTATGGCCTAGTAGGAGGCATCTGGAAGAAATAATAACTGGCTGTCTAAATTGCGTGAGGAAAAACTAGTAAGTAGTTGTGCCTCTGGTCTCCTTCTCCTCTAAGCGTTCTCCAAGCTCAGTTTTTCTCCAGATCAAGTTTCCATTCTTAGCTCGAACCTTAGCCTAACTAGTATTCAAGTGTTAAAGTTAAAACTCTGTAACTTCTGGCATAAATTATCACTCATTTTTTCAAAACGTAGACCTGTTTACCTTTGCTTATTTTGGGAAAATTTGAATTTGCTTTTTCACTCTAATTTTTAACGAATTGCTCACTGATAAAAATTTTTTGATAACTTATAAATTTTTTGACTTTCCTATTTTTGACTACAAAAATATTTACTATCTTGTAACATTGTATATTTTATTTGATTTGTATTTTATGATCTACCCTTAATTGGGCAAATCATATTTTTGTAAAATTACTGATTGTGACAAACCTGATTTTGATATTCTCTTGTAACTAAACTTAATTGTTTAAACAAATTGTAAATAATAATTTACTTGATCTTGTATTAGGTAAGATAGGATCCTAGCATTAAGTACGCTTGGTGAATCCGATCTTTTTAAACTTAACGATCCCTCCAGAGACATAGCACGTCAGTTCCTGAAGTTCTCAATCTCTCTTAAGTGTAGAGGATTGTTTATTCTAAGGAACACTTAGCAAAAACCGTGCATTTGATTTTGACTAAAATTTGATTTGATTTGATATATATATATATTCGTGACTTTTGTATATATTATATAAGATATCATAAACTTTAACTTTAACAAAATATTAATTTTAATTTTTATTTTTAAATAATTAAATATTACAAACATTTTCGCGTCTAATATCCCAAGCGGCGTGACCCAAGTGGACTATTAGATAGGGATTTTGGCAAGCTTGAAAAGAATATCTTTTTGATTTTTAATTTTTTGAATAGCTTTGCCAGCTTTTTAAATAAGACTAAGATTTTACTGATTTGACTTCATTAATAATAATAAATAAAACTTAAATTTTTAGTGTAAATAGAAAAAAGATATTCACTTAATTAGTTCGACTAGGTTAAGATAGATTGTATTTTGATTCAAAGTTGTAACTAAAAGACTTTACTTAGCAGTCACAGCGTTTATTCTGAATTTTGATAAACAAATAACAGATACGAGAGATTTGTTATTCTCTTTGATTTTGTCTTGATTACCGAAAGTGAGCAAAAAGACAGTCCTAGTAATTGAGGTCAATTACTAGTTGTTTTGGCAAAAGACTGTTGAGCGAACTTTGTGTAAATCTCAACATTGACTAATAATAAACAATAAACTATAAACTTAAACGTCAAAGTACCTACACGAACACTAATAGTGACAGTGCGTAGTGCTTTCTTTGAACGTTTCGACTTAAAATCGAAAGGTGGAATATTTAGTGGTGTAAGGACTTAGCAAAGCCTACACACGGCCAAAGCCATATTGTTAGGATTTTTTAAGTAAATAAATCCATAAGATTTTTGTAAATAAAAAACTTAGACTTAGTGATAGGACTCCGCTCGGGTTACGTTACTTTAGTTTTAAGTGACTTTCCCCCGACTGACTCCCGTTGCTCCCTAATTTGTTTGTTCGGCAAGTCCGGACTTTGAATCTTTAAATTAAAATTTTTTACAACTGACTACCAATGGCTACTCCAACTTCTGGTGTAGTTCCCGAGGGTGGTAGTTCAGAAGTCCATTCGCCCAGCAACACCGTCCCCCTTCTTGAGCCTATGCTCAATCTCTTTCCTGGCGAGGGGAACGAACATTCAAAAATTCCCCGGGTGAGTGGTGGGTGCCCGGCAAGCTTACCAAGCTTGCCTTTCAATGCCCCTGAGTACTATGACAACCATGACCAATCCTTTAGGACATATTTAGTGGATACTTTCGACGGAGCTACCTACATGGAGAACCTCTCCATGGAGGTACCCCGTAAAAGAGAGTATCAACATGATTCATCTTTTATAAACAATAAATTCAAATCTAATAATGAATTAAATAAAAATAACAAACCAAATGAAACCCTGTTGCCCGATAGTAGCCGCGAGCGCGAATCTCTGCATACTATTTACGCTGACAGTTCGTTAGAACTTAAAAAACAAATTAATAACAGAAAAACTTATTCATTATTTGAGTTGGATTTCTCTCCTGACCGTCAGAGTTTGGGTGGGAAATCAGAAGTCGACCTTCTTTCCATATGCGAAGGCGGCGACAGGACAATTTACAAAAAACAACAGGACCGCAGGTCCTTACATAACAAAAAACAGACTACAGGACACAGGGAAGGGAGTTTGTATTCCCTGTTTACTAACGAAGAAATGGAGCTCAGTGTCCCCGCAGGGGAAAGACAAGGTGACAGGACTGTAGCTCCGCCCAAATTTCGAACAAATTCGAATAGAATCGAACGCCCACGAGAACATGGCATTCTGTATGGGGAAACCCTTCAGAGATCAGCAATGTTCGATGGGAAATTAAATAATTTTTTGAATCAAACTCCTCCCCTAACAGAACAATGAAATCAAATTATATAAGTTTTTCGAATATTTTTTACTTCCCTCGCAAAAGGGAATTATTGTAATCGAGAAAAAAATCACCCTCCGAGATTTTTTCAGATCTTCACGTTTCAGGGCCCCTAGATGATGCAAAAAATGTGTTCTCAATTCTGACTGTCTGTCTGCCTGTTCGCAGCGTAGCAAAAAACTACTTATTAGATTGACTTCAGAGTTCAGTCATAAACTAAGGGTCATATGGGGATGACCTGGTAACATATTAGTAAAAATCCAATATGACGAAACAAAATGGCGGCCTAGTGAAACGTTAAAAAAAATTATTAAAAAACTACTTATCCAATTTATCTCCAATTTTGCGAAAACATCAAGGATTATGTTGAAATCAACTGGTAACATTTTGGTACGAATCGAAGATGGCGGACCAAAATGGCGGTTTAATAAAATATTTAAAAATTCAGCCTGAAAAACCACTTAATGGATTGATTTAAAATTGTGTTTCATAGCTAATTGTAGTATAGGGGTCAACTAGTAAAATTGTGGTACTATTTCAAGATGGCTGAACAAAATGTTTTTAATTGTGAAAAAATCACCCTCTTAGTTTTGACATATTTTTTAGCGTCTTTAGATGCCAAAAAAAATAAGTTTTATCAATTCCGTCGGCCCGTCTGTCGGTCTGTCTGTCTGTCACCCAATTGACAAATTTTGTCAACATTATTAGACAAAAAGTACTTATTCAATTTATTTCAAATTTTGCAAAAACAACAAGTATTACGTTGGAATCAATTGGCAAAATTTTGGTACGAATCCAAGATGGCGGGACAAAATGGCCGTATAATAAAATATTTATAAATACAACCTGAAAAACCTAATTGGTTTCAAATTGTGCGCCATAACTAATTGTGGTATATGGATCAACTAGTAAAACTGTGTTACTAATACAAGACGGCGGAACAAAATGACGACCAAATAAAATATTTGTAATCGTGAAAAAATCACTCTCAGGTTTTACATATCTTCACGTTTTAGCGCCCCTAGATAACAAAAAACATGTTATATCAATTTTGTCTGTCTGTCTGTCAGTTTGCGGCGTAGCTTAAGTACTACTTGTAGTATCCTCTAGTGAATAGCAGGTGTAATACAATATGTTTGGGCAGTCAATTACAGAAATCTACTTTATTGCATAGCATTCTCTACAGGAACCTGTAATTACCTACTTTGTGGATGCCTTTGTATTAATTAGTCAGTTTTCTGTTTCATTCATTGTACGGTTTCCCTATGGCATGTTTGTTCTCCCTTAGAATGGTGATCAGTTTTGTTAACCTCTTGTTTACAGTATGTAATAAAGAATCCCGTTTTACTAAGACCATCTTGTGTTATTTCGGCTACATATATAACATTTTGGCAACGAGTGATGAAAATCTTTGTGGCGAGCTAAATATTTTAGTGTTTTCGGAAAAAGTTCTGATATAATTGATAGCTGATTCATCGTTGGCGGCAAGGCGATTTACGGATTACGTTTGGTACGGTAAATGACTCTACTGCGAATATTACTGTGGTGAACACGGGAAGTATCGCAAACTTAGCGACATTTAGAGTCGGAGATGACTGGGAAATTTTTAGTGAGAGATTGGAGCAGTTTTTTATGGCCAATCGGGTGGAAGATGGGCGTAAAGTTTCTGTGTTATTAACTTCAGTTACAGAAGAGGTTTACATTATTTTAAGAAACATTTGTCACCCTGAAAAGCCCAGCTCAAAGACCTTCAAACAGTTAATTGAATTATTAGGAGGGCAGTTTAGCAGTTTGGTAATCTATTAGAAGCCAGAGTGCTGGATAAGTTTGTAGTGGGATTGAAACCAGGCCCGATTTTAGACCGTCTATGTGAAGAAAGCATTTCAAAAGGTTTGAAGGAAATGGTTGAAATTGCGCTAGTCAAGGAGGCTTCGATGAAAGAAATTCGACGTCCAATGTCTGAGTATACTATGTCCAGAGTAAGAAGGATAGTCCAGTTCAGCGAGGAAAATGTGGAACCAATAAAGGTGGTAAACCAAAAGAAGAAAAGGTAAGCTCCAAACCAGTTTTATGTTTTGCGTGTGGAGAAACCAATCATATCTTTAAAAAGTGTAAATTTAAAACCTATTCATGTTCAAAACGCAAGAAAAAGGGGCACATTGCAAAGGCCTGCAAGGTCCAAGTACAAAGGAATTTCAGTTTGGAAAATCCTGTAGAGATAGAGCGTAGTTATATTGCAGATTTTTTTAATATTGACATTTTTAATGTAGATACTAATTATATTGCACCAATTACTTTAACCGCATTTTTAAATGGTATTAAAACCAGGTTGGAGGTTGATACGGGGGCAGGTTTATCATGTTTACCTTTTAGTATTTACAAAGAAAAATTTGCTACAGTAGAATTAAAACCTAGTAAAATCAGGATCAAGGTGTATTATGGGCCTATAGTTGCAGCCAAGGGTCAAATTGAGTTAAATGTGAGAATTAATAATGTAACTAAGCAGTGTACCTTTTTGATAATAAAGGGCCCAACAAAATCATTAATTGGTCGTGATATTTGGAAAAAGTTTTTATTAACCTTGAATGAAAGTGGCGAGGTTATGTTGAATGGTAGAAATATTTATGCATCTGAACAAGTGTGTCAAGTTAGTAGTACTAGGGATGAGAAATTACAGAATATTTTAAACAGATTTGAAGATTTATTTAAAAGTGAGCTAGGCACGTATAAATATGAAAAAATTAAATTAGAATTGAATGAGAATGTTGCACCTATTTTTAAAGAGCCGGTACCAATTCCGTATGCTTTTAGAGAGAAAGTACAAAAAGAATTAGAAAGGTTAGTTCAAATTTTGGAACACCATTGGTACCAGTTGTAAAAGCAAATGGGGTAGATGTTAGGGTGTGTACTAATTATAAAGTAACCATTAACAAATTTTTAAAAGATTTTAATCACCCACTTCCCAGGATTGAAGATATTTTTGTAGCGTTGCAAAGTGGAAAACGTTTTACAAAATTGGACTTTCTGAATGCCTATAACCAGTTAGTTTTAGATGAGGAAACTTCTGAGCTCTTAGCATGGAGTACTCCAAATGGTATTTATAAAGTAAAAAGGTTACCTTATGGTACAAACCCTGCATGTGCTATTTTGCAGTGTGTTATAGAGAAAGTTTTACAGGGGTGTAAAGGCACCGTCAATTATTTAGATGATATTGTTATTACAGGCAGGACAGAGGAGGAGCATATAGAAAATTTAACAGAAGTTCTGAGTAGATTAGAAAAAGCCGGATTTAGGTTGAATAAAAACAAATATGTTTTCTTTAAAGATAAAATTTTTTACTTAGGTCATATAATTTCAGAGCAAGGTTTAGAGAAGAATGACAACAAAATTGCAGCTATTTTGAAACCCCACATCCGAGGGATAAGACTGAATTGCGTGCATTTGTTGGTATGATCAATTACTATTCTAAGTTTATACAAAATTTAGCACATAATTTAAAACCTTTGTATAAATTATTAGAAAAAGATAAAGATTTTATATGAACTAAGACTTGTGATGAAAGTTTTGAGTTTGCAAAAAAAAGCTATTGCTTCTGAATGTATTCTTATTCATTTTGATCAGAATAAACCATTAAGATTAGCATGTGATAGTAGTGAATATGGTATAGGTGCTGTACTTTTACATGTTATGCCAGATGGTATGGAAAGACCAATAAGCTTTGTTTCTAGAGTTTTGTCAAAAGCTGAAAGAAATCATAGTATGGTACACAAAGAAGCTCTTAGTATTTATTGGGCTACGTCTTCAAAGGTGGTCTTTGATTTTAAGTGGGTTTGATTATTCTATTCGTTATATCAGCGGCAAGGAAAATGTTAAGGCTGATGCTATGAGTCGACACCTTTACCAGTTTCTGAACCAGAAGTCTTACTGAAATATGATTATTTAAATTTTTTAGAATCGGTTATTCCTATCGACACTAATAGAATTAGGTCAGAGACAAGACGTGATGCAAATCTTGGTCAAGTTTTTAATTTTATTAGGCACGTTTTTCCAAATTATACAGAAAATGAATTAATCAAAGCTTATTTTATTCGTAAGTTAGAACTTTCAATTAATAATGGAATTATTTTATGGGGGTATCGAGTTGTAGTTCCTAATAAATTAAGGGCTCAACTTTTATTAGAATTGCACATGAAGGTATATGCAAAATGAAAGCTAATGCGAGAGCATATTTCTGGTGGCCTTCGCTTGACAAAGATATTGAAAGAACAGTGTCTGAATGTAGAATTTGTTCAGTTTCTAAACCAGAACCCAATAAATCAATGTTAATGTCGTGTGTTAAATCAAATTATTTTTATGAAAGAATTCATGCTGATTTCTTGGGTCCAGTTAAAGGAAAAATGGTTTTAATTATTATAGATACTTATTCTAAATGGCCTGAGGCATTTATAACGAAAAATACTGATGCAGTAAGTACAGTAGAAAAATTTAGAGAATGTTTTGCGCGTTTCGGTTTACCCAGGGTTGTAGTTACAGACAATGGTCCACAATTTTCTTCAGGAGAATTATCCAGGTATTTTAGTTTGAATGCTATAAAACATCAGAGTTCCCCTCCGTACCATCCTGCAACCAATGGTTTAGCAGAAAATGCTGTTAGAAATTTTAAAAACGGTGTGTTAAAAGCTTTTAAGGATGAGGCTAATAGTAGTGATTCATTTGAAACAATCATGAATCGTTATTTATTTCATTATAGAAATTCAATACATTCTACTACTGGTGTCACCCCAAGCAGTTTAGTTTTTAAACACAAAACTAGAAATAGATTTGATTTGTTAACTGAAAGAATTTTAAATGTAGATAAAAATGTATTAAATTATCAATTATATTAGAGTATTATGTAGAGATTATCGTAATCCCAGTAAAAAGGCTTGGGTTGAAGCTGAAATAGATGAGGTGTTAGATGATAGAACTTATTTATGTAAAGTAATAAAAGAAGGGTTTATTTGGAAAAGGCATACCAACCAAATTTTAAGTAGTAATTTAAAACCAGAAGGTCAAAAAGTGTTGGACACAACTTTGGAGGATGTTCCTTATTATAGTCAGTCTGATATATCTAATAAAATGTATATTCCTTCATTTGACTTACCTTCCGACTTGTCAACTTGCAATGTTAATCCAAATAATGATATTTCTAAATATACCAGTGACAATGAAGTGTTAGAAGATAAGTGATTGAGTCACTGACAAGCAAAAAGTTGTTAAATAACAATGTTAGTGTTAAGCATAATTCTGAATTAAATATTGTTACTCGTCCAAGAAGGCAAATAAAAGCGCCAGTACGTTTAGATTTATAGTTGGGGTATATTGTAGTATCCTCTAGTAAATAGCAGGTGTAATACAATATGTTTGGGCAAAGTCAATTACAGAAATCTACTTTATTGCATAGCATTCACTACAGGAACCTGTAATGACCTACTTTGTAGATGCCTTTGTATTAGTCAGTTTTCTGTTTCATTCATTGTACGGTTTCCCTATGAAATGTTTGTTCTCTCTTAGAATGGTGATCAGTTTTGTTAACCTCTTGTTTACATTATGTAATAAAGAATCCCGTTTTACTAAGACCATCTTGTGTTATTTCGGCTACATATATAGCACTACTTACCCGCATAACTTCAAATTTTTATCAAAAATTAAGGGTCATAAGGGGATGACCTGGTAATATTTTGGTAAGAATCCAATATGGCAGAATAATGTTAAAAAAGTTTTGTTAGAGTGTATAGTAATACTCACTTAGGGTTAAGATTCAGTAAAAAAAAACAAAAGTCGTTTTTAAAATTGTCGACGTTTCACAACTTTATTGTTGCGTAGTAAACCCATAGTATCAGTCTTTACTTACTCCGTTGGTCCGCATATATTTCCCAGATATTAAATTTCTAAATTGTTTTCGTTAACAATCCTCTTGTTGATATGTTAGAATGGCGTATTATTCAGGGTTTCGATCCAGTAAAAAAAATCAAAAGTCTATTTTTTAATAGTCGACGTTTCGCAACTTTATTTTTGCAACCTCAGGACACATATTGATTTTATATATTTCATGAATCCCATATTATCAGTCTTTACCTACTCCGTTGGTTGGCAGATGTTTCCCAGATATTAAATTTCTAAATGGTTTTCGTTAACGAACCTCTTGTTGTTATGTTAGAGTTAGGGTTAGAAAATATCTGCTGACCAATGCAGTAGATAAAAACTGGTAATACGGGTTTCATGCACGATCTAAAATCAATACGTGCCCTGAGAACGAAACAATAAAGTTACGAAACGTCGACACTTCGAAAAAAGACTTGTTTTTTTTTTACTAGATCCTAACCCCAAATAATACACCACTCTGACATAATAACAAGAGGATAACCTTTAGAAACTTAATATCTGGCAAATATCTGCGGACCAACGGAGTAGGTAAAGAATGGTAAAGATTGATTCTCACTATACGTTCCATTTCCGTTCCGTAACATTTCCTTTCCTTTTACATAAAATATTATTAAATGAAAAGTTAATGTGTGTATACACATATTCCGTTCCATATACTTTTCCAATGCTTTACGTTTAATATCATTCGAAACGTATTTTTACCGGACAGGCTGAAACGTGCAGGAAACGGTATCGATAGAGTGAACATAAATGCGTATCAGTTCTATACAATTTATTATAGAGGAGTGATTTAAATATGAATGACGAGAAGCTGATTGAACTTGTTAGGCAAAATACGACCCTTTATGATTTTGAAAATAGTAAATATAGTGACAATAACTTTAAAGACAAGATCTGGGCAGCAATTGCGAAAGAACTAAACGTTGCATTGGGTAAGTAAAAAAGTATTTAGACATATTTAAATATTTATTTATTTCATTTGAGAAATATTATTATGATACAAAAAAGTACTTATAAAATTAATATGGGTTCGTTATAATAATACAGGCTAAACTTTTTAAACTGCATCCATTTGCCAGTCAACAGCTCCTATTGGAGAATTGAAATAATCTTTGTAAATATCTCTAACTTGAAATGCAGTAGCTGTAGCATTTCCTCCTTGTTGCGGTAAAGTTCCGAGGCCAGAGTTAGTATCTGTGATAAAATTGTCCGAACGAATGGTAAAATCTTTGATAAAATTATGCAATATACAAGTTGTTAGGACAATCTTATCTGCATATTCTGGCGAGGATTTTAATCTCCGATTATACAATTGAAACTTTTGACTGAGAATACCAAAAGAATTTTCGGAACATCTTCGAGCACGTGATAGTCTATAATTAAAAATTTTTTTTGTTATGTCGTCTCGTTGTTGATTTGAAGAGTAGGGTCTTAATAAATTTGTCTTCAGGGGAAAAGCCTCATCACCCACTATAACAAAAGGCGCCTCCTGGTTGGTACCCGGAAGTACTGTTGGATTAGGAATATTTAAGGCACTTCTTTCTAAAGTTTTTCCTAAATTTGAATGCGCAAAAATACCGCCATCACTATTTTTTCCATATGATCCTACGTCAACAGTAATGAAATTATATTGCGCATCTACAAGTGCTAGGAGAACGATCGAGAAAGTTTTTTTGTAATTAAAAAATTGAGAGCCAGAATTAGCTGGAGCTGTTATCACCACATGTTTCCCGTCCAGAGCTCCCAAGCAATTAGGAAAATTTCAAATATTTTCAAAATTTTTGGCAATTCCTCTCCAGTCTTCCTCTGTGGGTGGGGGCCCACTCTGTAGCTAAAGGCTATTGTGCGGAAAGAATCACCTGTTGCCAAAAACCTGAAAAGAAAAAGTATAAATGCAGATTTTTTTTATTACAGGTTCAACATGCAAAAGTAGATGGAATCAGCTAAGAGACCAGTGGCGAAAAAATAAAAAAAATCAGGTAACGAAATCGGGACAAGCCAATAAGCCAGTAAGGAAGTGGCGATTGAAGAACAAATGTCTTTTTTGGAACCATTTGTGCGCCAAAGGGAAACAATTAGCAATCTTAACGACCCTGATGATAGGGAGGAAGATGAACCTGAGACACAGGAGAATACCGCTGTTACTGAGACCCAAGAAAATACCATTGTTACTGAAAGTGATGAAAACACATCAGAAGCTACAAGGATACTTGTTACTGGAACCGAAGTTACGCCTACTCGAAAAAAGCAGCGATTTTCTTCAAATATAAAACAATTACCGAAACCAAAAAGAGATGACCCTGCTTCTTCACAATTAATGACATACCTTATTGAGAAGCAAAAAAAGAAGAAACTGGCCACTCTGCAACAAAAGACCCAACAGATTTCTTTTGTGCCAGTATTGCTGAAAAAATTAAGCGATTCACGCCATATTATCGAAATATCGCTGAAAGTAGAATCTTTACTTTAGTGCAAGAGCTGGAATTAGAACAGCTTTTACAAACGCAAGATCGGCCACAAGGACATTCCAAACAGCAATATCCTAATAACAATTACCCAAATGACGTTCCTTCTAATCAGATTACATATGTGGGTTCGCCTTCGCCTTCTCCTGCTTCTACAGCCTCCACAGCTGCTTCATACTTAGCAACATTTTCTTATAATGATGGACATTATGACAACAATTAAGTTCTCATGTTTTAGACTACTTATGTTTGTTTGCTATATATTTCAACTTTGTTTATAAAAAATAAACTACTTACCTTAAACAGACGCACAGTTTATGTTTCGCTGATATTGATTCCCTAAATTTGGCATTTTTTTCTTTATTACAGGTTCGATGTTGGACAGTAATTCGTGAAACTTGTACTTTGACATGCGCAAATATTGAAAAAACTTGGTGTCATCATCTATGAGTTCTTTATATAACGTAATATATTCTCCTTCAATATTTCTTTTTTTTAACATGTCATGTACCCAAAATCGTCGTTTTCTTTTTTTCGAGTGAGCTTCTTCATCCAATATAATAGCCGCTATAATTAGGTTTTCCTCAGACCACATTTTAAACTAATTTTTATGTCAAAATAATCACACACTATTAATTTACATCAGTAACTGACTAGTTATTACGGACGGAAAAGTGTGCATACGAACGAATTTGCTGGAACGTCGATTTAATGGTTACGGAACGGAAATGGAACGTATAGTGAGAATCAACCTTAATATGGGTTTCACGCAGAATAAAGAATCTATGTGTGTCCTGTGGATGCAACAATAAAGTTGCGAAACGTCCACAATTTTTAAAAAGACTTTTGTTTTTCTTACTGGATCCTGATGATACACTACTCTAATATAACAACAAGAGGATCGGATTAAAAAGTTTAGAACAATTATTGCTTAAAAAACTAATTTACCTCAAATTTTAGAAAGTTTAAAACAATTATTACTAAAAAAACCAATTTTCCTCACATGTCAAGTGTTACATAGGAATGAACTGATAACAATTTGATATGAATTGAAGATAGCAAAATAAAATAGCGGCCTAAATGAATATTAAAAAAATCAGCCTGAAAATAATATTTATCAAATTACTTTCAATTTTTGTTCAAGAATTAATTGTGATATAGATAAAAATTGGTAAAGTTGCGGTATGAATTGAAGATGGCGAAAAAAAATGACAAACAAATAAAATTTAAAAGAAGTCAACGTAAAGAAATCTTGTTTAATTGACTTTAAATTTCATGACGTAACAAAATGGCGGTATGTGTGAATGTAAAAACCACTTATTGAATTTATTTTAAATTATGCCCAGAAGTCAAGTGCGGCATAGGTAGAAAGAAACTGGTAAAATATTGGTAGGAATCCAACATGATGGAACAAAATGGCGCCCAATAAAAATGAGCAGACAGTACATGTTACACATAATATACAGGGTGATTCACGTTGAGTGTCCTATTAAAAGTTCTGGAGAACTATAAAAGGGATTTTTTTCAAATTCGGCATATGTACATAATAGGTAATAATCTATATTTTAAAAATATTTTCGCAAGTGCAGCGTTGCCACATCTCTCCGAAACCAATAGCAACATTGAAATTTCAAATAGAACACCCTATATTTTATTGCAGTTTCTGATTCTACGCACGATTTTAAGTAACTTTTGTTAAAATCTTCCTATACATATCTCCTACCATTTTCTCTAAAAAAATTAATTTATGATTTTTTTTTAGAAAATCACCACGTTAATAAAATTCCATATTTACCTGCGTAAGCGAGATAATTACTAGATTTTTTTCTTGATTAGAGAGTGCATATATTTAATATAACTATATGTTAGAATAGCGATATATCATACAGGGTGTCGTATAAAAAGGGCATTTTTATCGAAATTTAGTAATGGTGAAAACTCATTTATTTTAAATACAACACCCTGTATTTTATGGTGTCTTCGAATAAACCAATACCTTACCTACAATATTTCCATATATGTTCCTATACCCATCTCCAACCATTTTTTAGATACGAGCCAACTTTGAATATTTTCCTGCTTTCAAAAACCATCCACAACAAAAGCACCCGCCTCGGCACCTGCTTAGCGAATCACTTAACTAGTTAGGCCTTGTAAGGTTTTATTTACCTCGTACTGACAAATATTTGAAATAAACAGACATTTTTAAATACGGTGAATAATCCAAAATGTATTTTTTTAAATACAATTTGTAACCTAAAGGTGTTAGATATTATAAGTGATAATTAAACAAACAAATAATACATAATCGTTAATTTTTAGCAAAAGAAAGATAACTAATTGTTAAATTGCTTAAAATGGCCACCATTTGTTGTTGCTCTTCGTATTTCCTCAGGATTTAATTCGTCAAAAGCTCGACGTACTCGATTTTCCAGATCCTGGAGATTTTGTATTGAATTTCCTACATACACTCGCTCTTGGATGGTGCCCCAAAGGTAAGAATCTAGGGGAGTTAGGTCCGGAGACCGAGGTGGCCAATCCCATGGTCCCAAACGTCTGAATCACCTATCTTCGAACATTCCATATAATTCTTGACTCACTTCATTGCTGCAATGTGCAGGAGCCCCATCCAATTGGTACCAGCAAGAAATCAATAATTGTAGTGGTAACTCATCCAAAAACTCATTAACTGTAGTTCTTAAAATATCCAGATATTTATTCGAAGTTAAATTTTCATCGTAGATACAATAAGCAAATTTATTGTCCATCAGTAAGCAAAAAACATTAAACCCGAATTGAAACTGAAATCTTCGTTCTATAACCAATTTTGGGTTTTCAGCCGCCCAAAAATGACTATTTCGTCTAACCTTCCCTCGTAAATTTCGACTCGTCAGTCCAGATAATTTTTTTCAAAAATGTGGGTCTTCCTCAATTTTAGTTAGAACTATTTCGCAAAATTCAGTACGTCTCTGAAAATCTTCTGGTAAAAGGCCTTGCTGGGTGATAAATTTAAATGGTTGAATGTTATGTTTGCTTAGAATACGTTAAATTGTTGAATATGAAAGTCCTAGATATATTTCAGCACTTCTAATTGATGCTTGAGGGTAAACGTTAAAATATCCAAGTACATTTATTTCATTGCCTTCATTATCAGTTTGTAGTTTTGTGTATTACCTATGTTTTATAATTTTGCCGTGATTTTTAAAATTTGCTTCATATCTGAAATATGAAGGCAAAATAAATAGAAAGCCTAAGATGCTGTTTACACGTACGAAAGAATTGTACCAAAAGAGAGGATGTCAGTATTAATGTGTGTAATCAGTCATCAAAATATTATGTTATGCACGTTAATACTGACAACCTCCTGTTGTTTCAGATTTTTAAGAAAATAAAAACTATTATAGCATAAATTGATTTTTGCCTGTGCATAGGAAAATAAAAACTATGAAATAACTTCGTTACACTTCCATGAATGTAAAATAATTTAAAATTTTTGGAATATTCAATTGCGTTTTCCAGTTTTCACCATTACTAAATTTCGATAAAAATGCCCTTTTTATACGATACCCTGTATGGTATATCGCTATTCTAACATATAGTTATTTTAAATATATGCATTCTCTAACCCAGAAAAAAAAATCTAGTAATTATCTCGCTTACGCAGGTAAATATGGAATTTTATTAACATGGTGATTTTCTAAAAAAAAATCATAAATACATTTTTTTAGAGAAAATGGTAGGAGATAAGTATAGGAAGATGTTAACAAAAGTTACTTAAAATCGTGCATAGAATCAGAAACTGCAATAAAATATAGGGTGTTCTATTTGAAATTTCAATGTTGCTATTGGTTTCGGAGAGATGTGGCAACGCTGCACTTGCGAAAATATTTTTAAAATATAGATTATTACCTATTATGTCCGTATGCCGAATTTGAAAAAAATCCCTTTTATAGTTCTCCAGAAATTTTAATAGGACACTCAACGTGAATCATCCTGTATACTATGACTATGTACTGAAATACATTGGGTCACACTTCACTACTCCTACCAAATGGAAAAAAATTAAACGAGGGAAGTTCCGAGTAAAATAAATTTACCGATTTTTTAAAGTAATTTCTGGAAATAAAGATACATACTAAAAAAATATTATTAATTGTTTAAAAAATACTAATTTCTATTACTTTGAAATGGAAAAATTAAATGTCGGATTTGAGAAATAAGCAAAGATGAGAGTTTTTTCCTGCATATCACAACTGCTTTTCAACATTGAAATAACATTATACAAGCATTTTTACTTCCGTCGTTAGAAAAAAACAATCGTGAAAAAATCACCCAAGATTTTTTCAGATCTTCACGTTTTACGGTCTATAGATGCCAAAAAAAAATTTTTTTTCTCAGTTCAGTCGATCTGCCTGTGGTCTGTCAGTCTGTTCAGACCACAGCGAAAAACTGCTTACCAGACTGACTTAAAATTTTGGCCAAAAATTAACGGTCATATGTGGATGACATAGTAACATTCTGGCAAAATTCCAAAATGACAAAACAAAATGGCGGCCTAGTAAAATATAAAAAAATTATTCCTAAAACTACTTATTTAAATGACTTTAAATTTTACACTTAAATCAAATGTGACGTAGAAGTAAACCGTGAAATCTCTTCTTTTGTTTACAAAAATAAAAAAAAAAACATAATATACAGAGTGTCCCACGATGAACTGCGGCGATCGATTTCTCAGAAAGTAGTCTTTAGAAAACTTTAAAATTTTGGCCGCTAACTAAAGTCGATGGGGGCAATTCGAGCAAAATATTTTCAAGGTGGCGGCACTCCCAGTTATACCGGAAGTAGACGTCAATTTTCTTATTTTAAACGGAACACCCTGTGTATAATCAAATTTTTGGATTCCTCCAAAAATTCCAGGTATATTTTATGTATAATATCCTATACCTAAGTTCAACTGTTTTTGAGATATTTTGAATTTTATGTAAAAAATGACGTTTGCAGGTCTAGACATAACTATAAATATCTGCTTATCGAAATCTCTATTATTTATTTGCGGTTGGCTTCCTTGTTTTTTTATTTATTTAACACTTAAAATAAGGGTGACTTTGTATAAAGTTGTCTATTCCAAAGATTTGTAGTTTTTGAGTTATTGACGATTTAACATTTTTTATTCTAATAATACCAGACGGCTTCTAAGTTTTCTTGTTAGTTGGCCACGACGGGGAGGCCTGGCGAGAACAAAACCAATTGGTTACTATAGAAACGTAATATTTGTTGTCGTTTGACAATTACCTACTAAAATATTATTTGTTTATCATAGTAATTTATAATAATTATTAAACTAATAATCATGCCGGGGCGATTAAATTACACACACGAGGATTATTTGAATTTGTTCATTATCTATGGGGAATCTAACAGAGTTTTAACAAGAATATGCCAGATATTTGATGATAGATATCCAGATAAACAGAAACCGTCACCGAACATTAAACAAATGTTGGAAAGCTATAAAAATGTTGAAACCGTGAAGAAAAAAATTAATTAAAGAAAGCGTATTCCCATTATAGTCTAGTCTACAGAAGAGCACAACTTATTTTTTCAATAAATGTTGAAAATGTCCACCTTGTACTTCCAAACATTTTTCGCATCTCCGAATAAATCCCTCGTGGGTGGCCGCTCTAATTGAAGCTGGAAATAAACTTACCCTTGTCACACAGTCCTCTTTCGTTGTTACTGGATTAAAATAAACGATTCCTTTTATCGTTTCCCATATAAAATAGTCTAAGACTGCCAGGTCGGGGGAACGAGGAGGCCACAGGAAAGGTCCATTGCTGGCAATCCACTTGTCGTAAAACGTAGCTTGTAAAAAGTTAGTAACTGCAACGGTTCTATGTGGTGGGGCGCCATCGTGTTGGTAGAAAATTTGAAAATGTTCTGCCAAAGGTAAATTACTTAAATATTCGTTATCCAAGTCTTCAAGAATATTCAGATATCTTTCTCCTACAAAAGTTTAAAGACATAATTTTACGGAAAGAAATGCTTTGATAATATTCATCGATTTATTGATTTAAGAAGAAACAAAATACATCAAAATTCAGTTAATTTAATCTGAAGAGTGCTCAATAAAAAAAAGGTTTAGTATTTTATGACTTTCTAAAGTACCCTGTATAAATAGCTTGTAAATATCTAACTAAAGATAACTTTCCTATAAAACTTGGGACGATATATTTTTTAGATATGATATGTTATGGTATGTGGACCAGTATTTGTATGAAGTAGTGTAGTGTGACCTCTATACATAATTTAATTTAATTTATTTATGTAATACTATTTACTAAATGATTTATCTAATTTAGGATTGACGCTAAATTGATAAAAAAAATTATTGTAATATTACCTAAATGGATTATTTTTCATTAAAAAAGTTCTTATGTTTAGGCAATTAGCAAAGTTATACAACTTACAATTCAAATTTTCTTCGTAAAAATTCAGTTTTATTATTCCATCGTTCCTTACTGCACAAAATACATTAAATTGCCAGGATTCTTGAAAGTTCCGCGATCTTACTGCATAAGGATTCGAATCACTCCAAAAATGGGAATTGTGTCTATTGATAAGGCCATTTTTGCTTCATTGGTCCAAATTATATTGTCCAAAAATCTAGGGTTATCTTGTACCATTGTTAAATAAACTCTCAAAACTGTACTCTTTTTGGCAAATCAGTGTCTTTTAGATGTTGAACCAATGATATTAAATAAGGTTGGAAGTTATGTTTTAACAGAATCCTATGCACTGAGTTCCTCGAGATTCATGATTGTCTTGCCACGTTTCTTAGGGATGTCATTGGATATGCTGCAAAATATTCCAGAATTGCAATCTCGACATTTTCGTTATCAACAATGGGCTTCCTCTTATTAATTTTTGCCTTGACGTTTCCAAAATTTTTATAGTTTTCCAACATTTGTTTAACGCTGTTCGGTGACGGTTTCTGTTTATCTGGCATGTTCTTGTTAAAACTCTATTAGATTCCCCATAGATAAAAAATTCAAATAATCCTCGTGTGTGTAATTTAATCGCCCCGGCATGATTATTAGTTTTATTATTATTATAATTACTATAATAAATAAATAATATTTTAGTAGGTAATTGTCAAACGACAATAATTATTACGTTTCTATAGTAACCAATTGGTTTTGTTTTCGCCAGGCCTCCCTATCATGGCCAACTAACAAAAAAACTTAGAAGCCGTCTGGCATTATTAGAATAAAAAATGTTAAATCGTCAATAACTCAAAAACTACAAATTTTTGGAATAGACAACTTTACACAAAGTCACCCTTATTTTAAGTGTTAAATAGGATAAAATTATAAAAATTGGGGGTTTCCATTTGAAAAAAGTAACTTTTAACGATTTTGTAAAGTATGTTTATAATGTGTCTTTATAATATCAGCACAGGCCACTAAAGTGGATCCTTTTGGACAAGGAAGCCACCCACAAATAAATAATAGACTTCGATAAGCAGATATTTATAGTTATGTCTAGACCTGCAAACGTCATTTTTTACATAAAATTGAAAACATCTCAAAAACAGTTCAACTTAGGTATAGGATATTCTGCATGAAATATACCTAGAATTTTTCGAGAAATCCAAAAATTCTATAATATACGGAGTGTTCTATTTAAAAAAAGAACGTTGACGTCTACTTCCGGTATAACCGGATATGCCGCCATCTTGAAAATATTTTGCGCAAATTGCCCCTATCGACTTTAGTTAGCTGCCAAAATTTCAAATTTTTCCAAGGCCTACTTTCTGAAAAATCAATCGCCGCAGTTCGTCGTGCGACACCCTGTATATGTTAATAAATGATTATTGTGGAACTAAATAGCGTCGTACTTCACTATTTCTAATAAAAGGAAGAATTAATAAGTTCCGGATACAGGAAAATTACGGTTTTTTAATTTAAAAAATGTTTCTGTATTTCACTTACCCATAGCCAGAGCAGGTGCAATCTTCCAAGTAGCCATTATTAGGGGGACGTTCCATGGTGTAATCATCCCACACACTCCCACAGGTTCGTGCTTAGTGTAAGCTAAGTAGGAACCATCTACTGGTACGGTTATGCCATGGTCCTTGTCGGCCCAACCTGCCATGTAACGCAGAGTTTGGACAGACATCGGAACATCAAAATTATAGGAAGTCGTGAAAGTTTTTCCATTGTCAACGGTTTCGAGGCTCTATCGGAAAATTAGCAAATATTAAATTCAGAGGTTTAACGTATTGTATACCCTATAAGTTCTGAGAAAAAATAATAATGTTTTATCTTGTTTTAATATTATACGACTTAAACAACGAAAAGTGTGGATATACAAATTAGTTCATTGCGAGCTTTGCAAAGGCACGTGCTGGGGACCAATTATGCTCTGAGAATTGCACCGCCAAAAATAAAGACTATTTAATAAACTAAATATTATGTATTAAAATATTTTCGTCTCGCTTATGACGACCTATTTGCTTTTTCATTCACTTCATGCCCAAGTAGCACATATAATCATATATGGGCTAAAAATGTGATATTGGCTAATATCCCCTGGCTAATTAGCTAAAATGGCTAGCCAGAATAACAGTTCTATTCCAGTATAAAGACGGAAATATGGCTAAAGTGGGGAATAATAATTTGGGTAAAAATGGCCAATTGGCAATTAAACGACCCTCTCTTTTGATTTTATGGTTGGGTTTATTAGCTACTTTTTGACTTTAAAATCAAGCTTTTTTAGCTGAATTCTGACTTGTTTTTTAACCAAAATTTAAGTAACATTTTTTCCGCAATTTACCTATATAATTTCTCATTTTTTGCTTTTTCTTCATTTATATAATAAATCATCAATGGTTTCAAATTATGTAGAAATAGTATTGACAGAGCCAATCAGTATAAGAATTTATGAGCCAAGAGGAAATGCAAAGATAACAAATCATGGTTTGACGGTTGGTAGAGACAAAAAACATTTGCGAAGGAACTTTTACTGTTAAAAGAATCTAAGATAGGCATGTAAAATACGCGCCCCTTCTTGAAACTAAAAATTTAGATTTCTACAAATATTTTTTTTTTTTTTTTAGTTTGGAAATGTATTTTACTAAGTAAATTGATTAAAGAGTTCATGACGTAAAAAACATACATGAAAATACGTATTTATAGGTAGAAAGAATATATTTGTTGAAAGTGGTCAAGTAATGGCTGCTATGAAATTAGTTTAATTTTAATTTCAATCATGGCGGATTATAAAAAGCTTTGGGCTATTTTTTAAGCAAATATTCCTTGAAATTATAAGCAAATATTTATCGAATGGCAATAATTTACAAATGTAGCCAAAATGTAGCAAAATTTACTAAAAATATGCCAATAAAAATGCTTACTTGGTTTGTCTTTAGTACCCGCTAAAAAATGGCTAATTTAAGACCCAAGAGCCAGCGTAACAAAATTAAACGAAGATTACCCCAAGATGGCGTTTTTCTATGATATGTGGTGGAATTTTAGCTTTTTATTTGACATTTTATATGGTAAATAATTTATATTTCTTTTTTCTAATTATGTCTTCAGTTTTGTTAAGTATAATTTTATTGGTTATAAACGTAAATTTTGAAAATGTGGCATATTTTGGAAATATTATAGCAAAAATAACCAGTGTTGCCAGGCTAAAGAAATAGTATCACCAGATTTAGATTTGCCTTAAAAAAAGTTGCCAGATCACAAATTTCTATTTATTTATTTCAAATAACATACTATACAGAGTCAACCTCCAAATGCTATGGTTAAAAGCAAAATTAAAATAAGCTCTCATTTTTTTTGTTTCTTTTTTAACAAAACTTTGGTAGTTGTTTTTTAGAAACCGGATTGCGATTTGGTTAGCCCTTATTGGGCGTTTTCTTGAGGTAATAAAAAAAGTGTAGCTATATTTAAACAAGGAGACAGCATCCTGAGTTAGCACCAAGTTTGTCAATAAATTCACCATTTAAACCATATTATAATTAATAATAAAGTGTATCTATAATAAAAATAATATTACAAGTTTATTTAATTAGCTGTTGCGACTGGGAACTGGGCCTTGATTGGTGGTGTATTTAAATTCTCGTCTACTACATCATAAAACTACCCAATTTTAGTTTAATTTGAAACAAAAATATGATAATAAAAGCCATATTTTTTCGGGGATAATACCACGAGTGCTTAAAAATTTCCGATAATTTTTCACGAATGCGTGTTTTCTTATAATTTCCCGAATCCGAAGGACGAGGGAAATTTGTAGAGAAAACACGCATGAGTGGAAAATTATCTGGTTAATTTTTAAGCACGAATGGTATTTAGGAGGAATATTTCACGAATCAAATACAGGGAAACTAAGCTTTATTAACTGAATATTAAATACATACCTATTTCAAGTTCAGAAATTTGAATTTTGAATAATAATATACTAATAAAATTATTTGTCTAAATATTGAAAAGTACTTAATATAAATCTAAATATTCAATTTTAATTATTGATTGTATAATAAAAGGTACAGTTCTGATAATTATTAACCACATTGTTGTTTTGCGTCGACGTAGAAAATGCCGTCAGACCACTACTTGTACTTGTTTTCAATAATTTTTTTGTGGTGATCTGGATCCATTTGCAAATAAGTTGATAGGGATTTCGCATTCGAATGACCTATAATTTGTATCAAGTTTTGCTCCGACACTCCGGTTTTGGCCAGCTTGGACACGGCAGTAGCTCTGAGGCAATGGTTGGTAAATTTTTTTGTGGTATTGAGGCCTGATTTCTGTGCTTGTTTTTTTGTCCAAGTTGAAATCTCGTTTTCTCCTACTGTTTTTGAACCATTTTCCGGAAATTTTCCATTGGGGGTTTGCCGTCAAAAATAGTCGAGTGTTGGAGATACATTTTATCTTGTAATCCTTTATAAATTCTTACTGGGCAAAAGCTGGGACTTCTCTCGTTTCTCACCAACCACTTCGAATCGGCGAATTTTCGGCCACCACCTTGACATGTTTTAGAAAAAACAGGGTTGTATTGAATTCTACCTGTTTTTCCTCCGAAGTTGTCAGTTTCTTCTTTGAAAAAAGTTGTTTCGGCTCTTGCACCTTCTCCTCCTCTCCAGGCTAATTCATAGGACAACAGAAAAAAACACTTTTTTTGTAAACCCTCTGGAGCTGATTCATCACAAGCTTCGATTAGATCTTTTAATTCATTGTATGTTAAAAAAAACGGCCGTTTCTCTGCGTTTGCCTTCAATTTGGCAGTTTTTACGTCTCGGGCCGATTTGAATTCGATCTGCTCGAAGGGATTTATTTTAATTTTGTATTCATTGAAATACCTTTTCTTCAATAATCTCGCCGTCACATTCCAAATAATTTTTACCGTGCCTTCTTTATATTCCTCCCCGTTCATTTTTCGCATATTGTAGGCCCAGCTTTTCAAAATCATTGCTAGTTGGGATACTGGAGTATCTTGATCAAACGTATAGTTTTTTTCATCGCAGAATGACATAAACTGTCTCCAGATGCTCTTCTTGGATTTAACGGTGTTTTTTGGTTCGCTTCCAATTATATTTTCATCAATTTCCTCTTCTTGAACTAGCCCAAAGCGATTATTCATATTGACAACTTTTCAAAAATGTTTGAAAGATACTTAAAAAAAATCAGTTTCTAGGGACTCTAGCGTCTCTCAAAAGCAGGTTTCATATTGTCAAGATTTCATTTTTTGGTTAGGTATGTAACCACACCTAACCAGGTAAGTAGAAACACCATGTTTCCTAGACGACGTGGTATTTCCGTGGTACATAATTTTTCGAAAACACCACCAGTCTTACGGGAAAATTTGTACATGAGTGGAATATTCCTCCCAATTTTTGTTGTCTTAAAACGTCATAATCTGGCATTCTTAGATTATTATTACTATAATTAAACTTAAATACTTGCTAAGCTATGTTTGGTTGGAATTTGGGAAAAATGCCTACTTATTGATTATATTCTGACCTCGATTTCTATTGATTAAAAATGCCATATTCTGGCATTTTAAACAGCTATGCTTACTATAATTTAACTTCAGTACTTACTAGAATATATCTGGTTATGTTGGGACAACAAAATTAACAGATATTTCTACTTTTTGGCCATCCAATATTACAAAAAAAAAGTTGGAAGCTTAATTACCCCATAAAAGATATTTTTGGCCAAGTAATTATGCTATAGCCTATCTACTTTAAAAACTGCCACTTTTGGAGACAAAAAATCTAATTTGAAGCGAGCTTTCATAACTAGAAAACAACCCAAGAATCATTTGCCAATATTTGACAAATGTCTGGTTTTTATGTGTTTTTTATGGCTAACTGTTAGACAGAAAAAGCTCATTTGTGTTACTTGGGTGGAATCTACCAGACTCCACAGTCGCACCACCACCTCCTCCTGCGACTGATACGTCGCAAGTCTCAAGTTTTTTTTTGTCTGTTTCCTTAGCTGTTCACTAGTGGAAAGTGGAATTATTTAAATTTTCGCGGTTGCAATGGAACGTCAAAATTCTAGTCACAATCACCTGCAAATCAAAAGAGAATAGATATACAGCGGGCATAATCTGACTCCCCAAGCTAACAGAGTTTCTTTTTAAATGAAACAATCTACATTAACAACAGAAACAAGATTTTCTACATCGAAAATAACACTCAAGCCGAATATGATAATGTAATTTGGAATCACGTAACATTATTTTTCGTGTTATTACACATTACTAAGATTAAAGGTTATAAGATTTGACAGTGTTAATTTGAATCAAGGTCAATTCGGATTCGACACTTAGTGACTTTTAGGTGTATTAACTTTAGAAGGATTTGGGTTATCTATCTATTTCCTTTAGTATTTTATTATTAAACAGTATATGATCGTTATTTTTGTTTTTTCCTCCTCGTCGTCGCGGTCTTAATATTAAAAAGGAGTGTAACATGTTTTATATATTCGTAATGAACACGAAAATTTTAAAATAAAATTTTGGACAGCAACGATTTTTTTTGACACAAAAAGAAAACCCTGAGAAGAAAGAGTACATAGCAATCTGTTTTTTAGGATTGTGAAAAGTGATGCAAGAGTTCTTTGCATGTCTTAGTGGTTTTATACTTTATGAAAAACATTCGTGTGCATTATTAACTTTTCGCCACAAACATATCTTGTTGATAAGGGTTTGGAGACAAATAAAGTAATAAAAAAAGCAATGACGTACAATAGCAAGTACCCTTGTTAGATGTCTGGAAAGGGTCAAATATCTCAAAAACCACTCAACCGATCTGCTCCATATTTGACGATTGGATCTTACTGAAAGTGAATTATATCCTTAATTCTTTGGTATATCAGGCAACGTTGTCAGATTTTCAGTTTTTTTGGAAACTATCCTAACTTTTTTTCAAATCAAATGCTATTTAACGTGATTAATTTCCCGTATAGTGTAACTTCAAAATTGCAATTGTCTTGATCCATTAAATGTTAAATTTATTAAATGTTTTTAAAAATACGTCAACCAATTAGGAATTAAAAAACCACAACTGACTAATTTCGCTATTAACGAGCAGTTAAAAACGTCTTCCTTCTACAATTTAACAGTATCCTAAGCGGTCAATAAATTCCTGAAACTGAATATCCCCAATTTTTTTGGTGCATCAGGCAACGTTGTCAGATTTTCAGTTTTATTGGAAACTACCCTAACTTTTTTTTCAAATCAAATGCTGTTTAACGTGATTAATTTCCCGTATAGTGTAACTCCAAAATTGCAAATTTTTGTCTTGATCCATTAAATGTTAAATTTATTAAATGCTTTTAAAAATACGTCAACAAATTAGGAATTAAAAAACCACAACTGACTAATTTTGCTATTAACAAGAAGTTGAGAACGTCGTCCTTCTACAATTTGACAGTATCCTAAGCGGTCAATAAATTCTTGAAAGTGAATATTCCCAATTCTTTGGTGCATCAGGGAACGTAGTTGGATTTTCAGTTTTTTTAGAAACTATCTTAACTTTTTTTTTCAAATCAAATGCTATTTAACATGATTTATTTCTCGTATAGTGTAACTCTAAAATTGCAAATTTTTGTCTTGATCCATTAAATGTGGAATTTATGATATATTTTTAAAAATACGTCAACGAATTAGGAATTAAAAAATCACAACTGAATAATTTCGCTATTAACGAGATGTTGAGAGCGTCGTCCTTCTAAAATTTGACAGTATCCTAAGCGGTCATCAATAAATTCCCGAATAGTGTTTTGGTACTTTTTCTATTTCATTTCTAATTCTAGCCATTCTAATTTCATGATTCTTGGGGTTAGTTTTATGTACGGTCGTATTCAAGTGACAAAGGGTAAAATCTAGCGGATTTAAGTCCGTTGACCTTGGAGGCCATTTAACAACCCCCTTCTCCTACTCCAGCATCCCAGAAGTGTCGTGTTCAAATATTTTTTAACAGTAGTAGTAGTTAGGGGGAGGTCTAGAGACCTGACTGGTAGGCCTATAAGGCCCCTTTTTAACAGTAACTGTAAAATGCTGCGGTTCGCAATCTTGTTGGAATCATACGTCACCAAAACCATTAGAGAAAATATCGCTTAATGCTGAAATAATCTGGTTCTCCAACAGCTGCAGATAAAGACTGGCCGATATTATTTTCAACGGCTAACATAAAACTGGACGTTTCAGGGTGCTCAATTGCGGAAAGTAGAACACTAAGCGTGTTTTCATTATTACTAGACGTTTAAGCGGACTGTTTTTGGCAAACTTTTAACATAACATGACCTGTAGCTTCAAATTGTATAAATATGTTCACCACAGTGGTCTTCACAATAATTTCTGGCCTATCCGGATGCTCTTAATTAAAAAGTGTGCAAACTCATACGTGACAACATCTCCGTGACCTAACAACATCAAAATCTTTATTATTTCTGTTTCTAACATAATTAATAATTTAAATTACAATACTTTTAAAAGTTGCCTTTTATAAGTAGTTTAAACTTGACTTTGACAACTCATGTCATAATCATCGCCCTTACAGGTATTACCTCTGAATATGAGACAATGCAATTTTGGGGTTATACTAAGGATAATACGGGAAACAAATTACGTCAAAAAAACAGATCATCTGATTTGAAAAAAAGTTAGGTTAGTTTGCAAAACAACTGAAAATCTGACAACGTTGTGGTACACACCAATACTCCCCCCCCCCCGAATATTCAGTCACCCCCCAAAAAGCAAACAAGGTTAATTATCATTATATAACTTCTTAATATTTGACTGAACTTTTTTGGACAAATTACATTTTTAAAACTTTCATTATATATTTTTTAAGGTTTAGGTAGATTTATTTTATTAGGAATATAACAATCAATACAGATTTAAGTGTTGAAATTTTAAGAGTTATGAAAAAAGGGCCGAAAAAATAAAACAATATAAAATTACTTACTGCCAAGTAAGCAGCATCTCTTTCAATCAAATCAGCCAACTTATATAAAAGTCTGCCTCTTTCAGATGCATCCATAGTTCTCCAGACCGAACCAAATCGGAAAGCCTCATTTGCCGCATTAACAGCTTTATCTATAAATAGGAAACAAGTTACGGGTGGAAAGGAGATAATCTGTTATGACTGTTTGTACAAATTTATAACTTATTGTTAAATATTAAATAAATTATGCGAGATCAATAGATAAAGTTGGAATATGGAATAATATAAACAGATTTAGAATCTGACACTAAAGTCAATGAAAAATGGAAACGACGCCCTTAGGCTTCGTATCGATACCTTTCTGCATTATTTATTGCCATTTTGAATCGCAATACACTTATCCATTCATTATTATATTAAATTAAGAGCTTACCTATATCCTCCTTACCACCCTTCTGAACATTTGTGATGATCTTTTCATTAGCTGGGTTGATGGTGGGGAAAGTAGCACCAGATTCGGATTTATGCCATTCATTGTTGATGAAGATCTAAATAATAGATATTTTAAAATAAATAAGTCATGGGTGTATTATGAATTAATTTTTACCTAAATCTAGAGCAGTGGTCGCCAACCTTTTTAATGTGTTGACCTACTTCGATGACCGAAATGAAATAATGCACAGTTGTATTCCATACACATTTATTTCGTTTATTGACATAGAATAATAAAAATAAACTAATATTATTTTAGTAAAGTGCGGGACACGAAAGAAAACCGGGCGGTCCTTAAAATAAAGATTCATAGTCTTAAGTAAGCGGAAAAGTAAAATTTGTGTACGCAAATAAATTTTATGTTATTTTATTTGCTGTAATACTTTGCCGCTTCACCTATTATTAAATTATGAAAATTAATCGAGGTTTTAGTAAATTTCGCACTGATCCACTCATAATTGGGATGTGCCTAGAGTCTCCATGTACTTGCCGCTAGAAGGTTCTAGCTATTTCCAGTGGCGGCTATACATTTCAAGTATTATTTTCATTTCTATATAAATGCGTTGCGTTGAATTTGAATTATTATTTCGAAGTAACGGAGGCGAGCAAAAGAGGAAAAACAATTCGAAACGGTGCATGTGAAGTTATTGCGAGCGTTATAGAGGCCTGTACTAGAGAAGCTGAAAACAATAGTTTGACTAATCCAATTCAAAATCGAACAGAACGCGCTGCATTTTATACTGGTGTTTTGGAAAGTAGTATAAGAAAAATTTAAAGAGAACATAATGATCGCTCATGTTCTACTTCACCTTTAAAATCTCCTGGTAAAAAAAGACCCCGATTATCATACAAAGATAAAATTGACGATGGTGATTTTCAAGTAATTCGACGAAAAATGGAGGATTTTTATATAAGCTTGAAGAAGGTTCCGACCTGCAAACCCCTACTTCGTGCTGTAGATAACAAAATAGCAACTTATAGGAATCACATGATATAGCAGTACAATCGGCAGGTTCTGTAATGATTTTTATATGTGTATGTTGGTTTTTATGTGTGCACCTACCTCCTAAAATGTTTGTTGTTTTATTTGTAAAGCATTTTACTTAAAACTTTAATTTTAATTGGTTGTATTAATATTTGTTGTTTGTGTGTAATCTTTTCCAAAAAACGTTTTATTTGACATTATATAACTTAAATTAGTTAACATATATAACTTATTGACATGTAAAACTTAAATTGTTTGTAATAATAATTAATTATTGTGGTTATTAGTTCTTTGAGCTAAATAAATAAATAAATTTTCCGTACGGATATAAAACCTTCCACCGGCTTTTACGATCAAATGGTTTTGTTTGGGGCAAGTGCCAAAATAAACGAAAATTGCTCATTAAGAGACCAAATATTTTTCACTGGCGGGTGAAATATCTATCAACTGTAAGGCAATATAGGCCTTATTGTGTATCTAGACGAAACCTGGGTAGATAATGATATGACAGTGAACAAATGCTGGCAAAGTGAAAGAGTTACAGGTGTTGTTCAGGGAATCCGCTCTAGTAGTCGCTTTATTATAGTTCATGCTGGTTCAGAAGCCATAATTTTGAAAAGTGGTTGCTCGAGAAGCTTCTACCTAACATTCCTCCCAAATCAGTCGTGGTAATGGATAATGCGTCTTATCATTCTCACCTAGAAGATAAAGTGCCAACTAAATACTCTACAAAAGCTCATATGATATCGTGGCGAAAAATCTTGTATGTGATCCAACATGGAGAAAACATCAATTATATGAAATAATATCAGCCAACAAGCCTAGAGAAAAAAAGTATAAAATTGACGGTCTTTTACGTAAGCTTGGTCATACACTTTTAAGGCTGCCTCCGACCTCAACCCTATTGAACTTGCATGGGCAGGAGTAAAAAAATATATTCGAGAGCGCAATACCGGTGAACTTTTAATTAAAAATTTAAATAAAATAACATTAGAAGCTATTGACTTAATATTGGCTGAAAATTGGAAATCGTATGTTAAAGATGTTCGTTCTATTGAAGATACATACTGGGAAGTAGATGGCAAAATTGAAACGGTTATTGATGATTTAGTTATCACACTGGGATCTTGAAGTAGTGACGACGACACCTCATCATTTTCAGAGGAAGACAACGATTTAGAAGGAATCGAGCCATTAGAATCACAGCCGTCAACCTCAAAAATTGTTTAGTTTTTTTCGTATATTTTGTAAAATTGTTCATAAAGTAGCCATCAATAAACTGATTCAAAATAATTAATTTTCTGTTCAATACCGGGTGTCAAAAAATATTTAATATTGCAATTAATATTTGAAAAACTGCAGAACTCATATTTTCGAAAATTAACACATCAATGTAGTTATAGTAGGGGAGCCAGCACTGATTTCAGTGAACAAGATTTATCAAAATTTTAACTTATGCAGTTCCACTTTGGGCTATTCGGGTATGCCAAAAGTGACCGTTTATCTCCGTCATATTACTTTGTACAGGGGTCGTCATTGTGAAGTACTATACAGGGCGTTTCCTAATTGCGTGCTAATGTTAAAGGGAGATGATTCTTGGACCTTTTTAAGAAAAAAGTTTATAAATTTATACCGTTTAAAGCAAGCATCGTTCCCGAACACAAGCGCGTTGTCGCGCTGATCAATTCTAATCGATTCTAGCAAAGTTTACTGAAAAATATTTTTATTCAGTAAACTTTGATTCTAGCCAGGTGACGTGGCATCGGCTACATATCGTTTACCGCAGTGTTGCCGCCGCTCGCGTTTATTATGAGAATTTGCGCAATTTAGGGAATTTAAAATTTCCCTTGCGAGCTACATGTAGCTCGCGATCGACGGGTTGGCGACCAATTTTTTTTATATCAACAACGTTTAGCTTTTTTAAAACAGGGCAAATTTATTTTTTTTAGCATACATAAGCAATTTTTTTCTTTATTTAGGGTTAGTCTGAGGGGGCGAAACAGAATTAAAAATTTTCAATTTTTTAAGGATATAAAACGCCAAATTTTAATAAACCGTTAATATTTTATAGTTATTGCGTAAAACCATTTACGAACATACATTATGGGAAAGTACCATATTTGTCAAAACACATTTTTTTATATTATAAATAAATGTCATTATAATGCAGATATTTTTGCAGCAGGAAAATGAAATCTTTTACTATAAGATAAAAGCCCGCCTGAATCTATCCGAACTCATTCAGTGTTCAGATCTTATAGAACAAAGATTCCTGAAGATCCCTCGTGCAGTCGAAGGCAAAACTTTGGATAGTAATTCCAATTTGGCACGGTCGATCCCAAGAACCATGATTTCTTATTAGACAATAATTTTTAAAATTGCTAGCTAAAATAACAATTCTATTACAGTATAAAGACCGAAATATGGCTAAAGTGGGCAATAATAAGTTGGCAATAATGGGGTAAAAATGGCCAATTGGCAATTATACGACCCTCTCTTTTGATTTCATGGTTGGGTTTATTAGCTACTTTTTGACTTTAAAATCGACCTTTTTAGCTAAATTCTGATTTGTTTTTTAGCCGAAATTTGAGTAACATTTTTTTCTTAGCTACTTTTTGACTTTAAAATCGACCTTTTTAGCTTAATTCTTACCTTTGAATAACATTTTTTTTCCGAATTTCTTATAATTTTTTTTTTGCCTTTTCTTCATTTGTATGATAAATCATCAATTGTTTCAAATTTTTTAGAAATAGTATTAACAGAGCCAATCAGTGTAAGAATGTATGAGCTAAGAGAGAATGCAAAGATAACAAATCATGGTTTCCTAGAAATACGTACACTATGGGTTATTGTGTAAAATATTTTAAGAAGTTTGGCGGTTGGTAGGGACAAAAAACAGGAACTTTTACTGTTAAAAGAATCTAACTTAGGCATATAATAGGCATCAGGGGCGCTGCAAGCGGGCATGCAAGGCACGCGGGCGCACTTCTCAAGGGGCGCCGCGCGCCCCTCCGAGGTTTTACTAAATTTCCATTGACCTTTGATACCACCTTTACGCGTTTCTTCTTATAATTATAAAACCAAAAATCCTTTTTTAAAGTTTATAGAGGTGTTGTAGTTTTGTCTATATAATTATTATAATATAATTAATAAAAATACTGTAATTATTATTTAATAAGAAGAATCATTATTATATTATCCTATAAAGGTTTTACAAGTTTTTCCGTCCAGAAAAAAATAATTTCAGAATAACCAATTAATTTTACATTACATATCTAATCACAATAAACAAACAAGTAAATAATTATATTATGTAATTATTATTTTCTTGAATGATGTTTAAGAAAATCATTGTTTCATTGTTATTGTTTTTGAAGTTATAATTTTTCTCGATATTTTTTATTCGATATCGACGACGCGACGCGACGATTTTATATCACATCCTTAAACCAAAGCGACATGCGAACATGCAGAAATAATAGGTTGGGGAAATTTTCTGTAGGCTGTAAAAGCAAGAGGCCATTGTAACTAAAAAAGAAGAAGAAGAAGCTGAAGAAATAATAGGTTATGGGTTATAGGGGACTTCCCCGATGTAGCGCGTTTTTCTGTGCCCTTCGCTTACTAGTAAACTGTGCTTTAAGTGTCTATTATTTATGATTTTGTTTCATCGAAATAGCGTTTTTTATTATTTTGTTTGTTAACCTAGATACAATATACAATTGTTTTACTTTTGTAATTTGATTGTAATTCGTTTTGCTTTTGCTTGCAATGGTAAGTATTATTTATTATTTACCATAATAAAAAACCCAAAGTGGTAATTTTTAAAGGACGCTCCGTTGCGTAGTTGCCTTGGTCGACAATTAATCTTTATTAAAAGTGTTTCTTAACTTTGTAGGATCCGAAAAGGAAAAAATTGTCTGGGGCACAATTTTGTTACAAAAGAGAACAAAAATTAGAAGAAAGTAGAAAATTAGCTGGCTCTCTCCAGAATAACATTAACAGAAAATGAAGTTTTAGATACTAATATATCTCAGCCTATAACAGCTGTCGTATCTATGGAAGGAGATGAAGGGAGTGAAAAAAAAAGCATAACGAAGGAGTCTTCCGATAGTTCAAATTCCGATTTAGACGAAAATTTGGAAAATATTCCAGGTCCAAGTAGCACAAGTACCGATACAAGTACCCTAATACCAAATGACCCAGGTATGTGGCCAGAAGCTATTACAAGTTATGTTGCAAAAATACTGGTAGAACGAGGCCCTATAAAGGTAAATCCTATTTATTTTGATTATCCAAGTAATGCTGATGGACGTAAATTCTCCGAAAAATATTATAACCGTCAACTTGCCAATGGAGAAGAAATTAAAAGAGATTGGTTGCTATATTCTGTTTCTAAAGACTCTGTTTTCTGTTTTTGTTGTAAAATTTTTGGAAAATCTCATACTAGCTTATCTGACTTAAATGGCTTTTCTGATTGGCGGCATTTGTCTTTAACACTTAAAAGGCATGAAACATGTGTAAGCCACAGTGAAAATATCAAATTATGGATAAATTTTAATAGTACATTAAAGACAAATACTGCTATTAATCAGAGCCAGCTTCGACTCTTAGATGTAGAAAAAAAACATTGGTATGAGGTTATTGAAAGAATAATTGCAATTATACAATATCTATCTCGTCAATGTCTGGCATTAAGGGGCCGTTCTAATAAATTATTTGAGTATAATAACGGAAGCTTTTTAAAAGCTGTAGAAATGATTTCAAAATTTGATCCTTGTAATGCGTGAACATGTGCGTCGAATCCAACAGGTTCAAATAAAACATAAGTCAATTGCTCATTATTTGGGAGATCAAATCCAAAATGAAATTATTGATTTATTGGGTTCAGCAATAAAAACAAATATTCTTAATATGATTAGAAAATCAAAATATTTTTCCATTATCCTTGACTGTACCCCTGATGTAAGTCATAAAGAACAAATAACCATTATTATTAGATTTGTATTGATGAACAATGACTCTAAAAAGGTTGAAGTGCGTGAACACTTTATTGGGTTCTGCCCAATCACAGACTCAACAGGGGAAGGTTTATGCCAATTTTTGGTGGATTTGCTTTTAAAATTAAATTTAAATATTTATAATTTGCGCGGCCAAGGGTATGACAATGGCGCCAATATGCGTGGTAAGCATAGCGGAATGCAAAAAAGAATTTTGGAAATAAATAGTCGTGCTTTTTTTATACCATGTGCAGCCCACAGTTTAAACCTGGTCGTTAATGATGCAGCAAAAATTTCACATGAAACTATTAATTTTTTTGACATTATTCAAGAGTTCTATGTATTTTTTTCCGCTTCAACAAAAAGGTGGGCCATTTTTGAGAAGCAAGTACCAGATTTAAAATTAAAACCTTTAAGTGATACCAGATGGTCGAGCAGAATAGATGCGATTAAACCATTACGTTACAATTTGTGTAAAATATTTGATGCCCTCCTAGAAATAGCCACCGATTCGTCTTTAGATTTAAACATTTCCCATAAGGCAAACTCATTAGCCCTCAAAATTCAAAATTATAAATTTTTAGTTTCAATAATTATTTGGCATAATATTTTATTTAAAATAAATACAGTAAGCAAAATAATGCAAAGTTCAACAATAAATGTAAAAGTATGTTTAGATTATCTCAACAAATTAATAAATTATTTTTGTCGAGGCTAATGAGATTGCCTTAGAATTGGATACTGAACCATCTTTCCCTCTTCCTCAAACATTACGTCCGCGAAGAAAGCCAAAAATGTTTGATTACGAGAAAAGAGATGATGTTGTTTTGGATCCCAAAGAAAATTTTAAAATCGAATTCTTTTATCGTATTTTAGATCAAACATTATCATCTCTTCGCGGCAGGTTTGAGGAGCTTCAAACATTTAACAACGTTTTTGGTTTTCTGACCAACATAGGAGATTACTCGGAGGAAGACTTAATCAAATTTTGCAAAGATGTACACCTAAAATTGCAAGATCAGTCACGTGAAGAGTCAGACATTGACGGAATAGATTTATTTAATGAAATATTAGCTTTGCGTTTACATTCTACAATAACAAACTCATTAAGTGAACCGCAAACTATTTTGCAATATATTTTTGAAAACGATCTCATATCAACATTTCCCAATATTTCTATAGCTTTAAGAATCCTACTTACCCTACCAGTTTCAGTTGCCTCTGGTGAGAGGTCTTTTAGCAAGTTAAAAATTATAAAAAATTATTTAAGATCAACAATGGTCCAACAAAGACTTTCAAATTTAGCTTTTATTTCAATTGAGCAAGAAATACTGGATAGTTTAAAAATGCACGATACCATATCAGAATTTGCAGCACTTAAAGCAAGAAAAGTTCAGTTTGTATAATTTTAATAGACATCGTTATTGTTTTTTTTTGTATACAATAAGGATACATTATTATTTTTTGTCATTTATTATACCCTTTAGTTTTTGATACATTTTTTTTGCTATCTGTGTTGTACATTGTGTACTTAATAAAACTATATGTTATTTAAAAATGCTCCGTAGCTTCTTTCAAAAATAATATAAATTTTAGGGCGCCAAAATTTGGTTGCACGCGGGCGCACCAAGTTCTAGCAGCGCCCCTGATAGGCATTAAAAGAATCTAACTTAGGCATATAAAACTACGCGCCCCTTCTTGAAACTAAAAATTTCATTTTCTACAATTTTTTTTGGTTTGCGAGTTAGAGTCCCTAACGTAAAAAAACATGCATGAAAATTTTATAGGTAGAAAGAATATGTTTGTTTAAAGTGGTCAATGGGTGCTAGGAAATTAGTTTACTTTTAATTTTAAAAAAGCTTTGGGCTATTTTTTAAGTAAATATTTCTTGAAATTGGCCACTTTGTAAGCAAATATTTATCAAATGGCAATAAATTTCAAATGTAGCCAATAACGTACATTTACTAAACTTTTGATAATAAAAATGCCTACATGGTTTGCCTTTACTACTCGCTAAAAAATGGCTAATTTAAGACCCAGGAGCCAGCGTAAGAAAATTAAACGACGATTACTTCAAGTCGGCGTTTTTCTATAATATGTAGTGGAATATTTAATCGTTTTATTAGACATTTTTTATGGTAAATAATTTATATTTCGTTTTTCTAAATAAATCTTAAGTTTGGTTAAATATAGTTTTATAGGTTATAAACGTAAATTTGAAAATATGGCATTTTTTGGCAACATCGTAGCAAAAATAAGCGAAATAAAACTACCCAATTTTAGTTTAAATTTTGAAACAAAAATATGATAATGAAAGCCATATTTTTTCCTCCCAGTTTTTGTTGTCTTAATCTTAATGTCTTAATCTGGCATTCTTATATAGCTGTTATTACTATAATTAAACTTAAATACCTGTTTAAAATGCCATATCCTGGCATTTTAAACAGCTATGCTTACTATATTTTAACTTCAATACTTACTAGAATATATCTGGTTTGTATATATGGTTATGTTACTTTTTGGCCATCCAATATTACAAAAAAAATTTGGAGATTTAATTACCCCATAAAAGATATTTTTTGGTTAAGTAATTATGCTATTGCCTATCTACATCAGTGGCGGCTCGTGAGTATATTGAAGGGTGAGGCTACATGAGGTTAATTTTGTTTAAATGTGAATAAATTTCCACGTCACCCATGAGGTATTAGCAATAGCCCTACTAAACCATTAAAAACTAAAAAAATAAACTCTAAAAAAAGTAAATAAAAAGTAAACAAAACAAGTAAAATATGTACACCTATCACTAAAATATAGCGGTGATTGCGATAATAAAAATATAATTTAGTTTATTAAAACTTAAAATAAATAGTTGTATGAAATAAGATAAAAAAACTACTTTTTGTACATTAAATCTATACGTCTGTCTTTTAAGGTTGCAAATTTATCTATAATTTGGTCGTAAAAGTTTTGATCTTCACTAAGTTCTGACAGTAATTCCTGCTCTATTGACATCATTGCTAAACCCGAAAGCCGTTCTTGTGTCATTGTGTTTCTTAGGTAGGTTTTGATCCGTTTAAGACATGAAAAATTTCGTTCGGCCGATACACTTGTTGCGGGAATAGTTAAAACTAAATTAAAAAGCTTATATGCTTCCGCAAAAATTGCTTTAAAATCTTTAAATAACAAAGCTAGACTTTTTTCGACATCTAAATTTGAAAATTGTTCATCCCTATACAATACAGAAAGCTCATTCTTTAATCTATCTCTGTCAAAAATGTTTGGATAATTTTTTAATAAAATATTTAATAAGTCGTCTGGAAAGCATTTAACATATTCCGAATATTTTGTGCAATCGACTAAACCAAAGAAATTTAAATTATTTAAATTTTCAAACCGCGTTCCTAATTGAAGAATTATACAATCTATTATTTCGAAATATATTTTATATTTAGTAAAAATATCAAAGTCGCTAGAACATTGCCCTCGGACGTGTGTTAGTTGGCAGAATTTTTTTTAGCAATATTGAAAAGTTCTTTGAAATGGTCCTCGTTTCTAAATTCAATAATTCGTTGCTTGGCAAGGTTTATTTGCGAAATGCAGTAATTTATATCTAAATGCTTTAACTGTAATATTTGAAACAGTACATCAGTGCAAATAAAAATTGTTTATAAATATGCGTTAAAAGGCAAAATTCGAAATCATTAAAATGCTTTAGAAATCCTTTTACACCATTAATAGATTCTGTTCTAGAACTTAAGTCATTAATAATAGTTTCAAATACTATAATTAAATTGTCCCATTCATTAGCCACTAAGTTAAAATTTTAGACCGTGTATACCATCGCGTTTCTACAGCTCGCGGAATTCTTTTACCTACTATCTGATTAAGCACAAAAGACCGTTTTGGTGATTGATGGAAATAATTTGGTATTCCTAATAAAGTGGCAAAAAATATACGACTTTGGGTAATCAGTTTTGTTCCCTGTTGTAAAACTAGATTTAATCTGTGGGCGCAACAATGAGTAAACATAGCTAAAGGAGCAATAGATCTAACTTGTTTGAAGCCCATTTATTTCACCTGCCATAACACTAGCTCCATCGTAACACTGCGCGACCAATTTATTTTTAAAGTCATAAGGCTCTAAGCTGTTTTGTATTAAATGAAAAAGACTCTCTGCTGTTCTATTATCGCTAACGTCAAAAAATCCTAAAAATCTTTCTTTTAAAGATCCGTTGGTCACATACCTAACTGTTATCGAACACTGTGATTTTTCTGTTATATCAGTACTATCATCCGCAATTACGCCAAAAAAACAACAATCGGTGTCATTGATTTCTTTTTTTTTATATTCTTGAATATAGTCATGTATGCAACCAATTAGTTCATTTTGTATAGTCTTAGATTGTCCCGTAAAAATATTACTAAATTTAGCACAATGTTCAGTAAGTTCGGCATTTCTTTTTATTAAGCATGCAAATATTTCCTTAAAATTGCCACGGTTAAAAGAATCTGTTGTTTCATTATGACCTCGAAATGCCAAGTCCTGTTTACCCAAAGTAATAGTAACATCAATTAAATAATTTAATAATAAACGGTTTTTTCGAACATTTTCATTATAAACAATTTTATTAAGACTTGCATTTTCTTGTAGTGCATCCGCAATAGTCGCCCTATTTTGCTCCAGTCTTGTAAGTGCTACCGAATTTTTAATATGCTCTCTTGAACTTTCATGCGATCTTACTGCTCGTGAAAAATTTTTAAATCCGAATATCCGCCCCCTGGGATTATATTTTATATAAAAGTATATTTCTAATTGGTAATAGATAAAAAGTTATATAAAAAAATTCTCTTTTCCTTTATTTTGCTATATTACCCTGACGAGCCGCCACTGATCTACATTCATAACTGCTTCTTTTGGAGCCAAAAAATCTAATTCGAAGCGAGCTTTCATGGCTAAAAAATAAACCAAGAATAATTTGACAAATCTCTGGCTTTTATGTGTCTTTTATGGCTAACTTTAGGCAAAAAAGCTCATCAGCTAATTTGTGCTACTTGGGCAATTACGCACTTTTTTGCTTCAGACCATTTGTCTATTTTCAAATATAAAGTAGTGGGGGGAACGTTAAACATTTTTACTTTCAATTAAATAATAATAATAATTTTATTTCACCAATAAAACAGATGTATATAATATACAATCAGTAATTAAAGAAACCATCAAAAAGAGTAAATCAAGTATACCTATACTTACAAAAGTACATCGTCAAAAAGGTAATAGTAGTAAATGACTAGAAAAGGAAAAATGCGAAAAATAATTAAATTAGATACGTACTTTAGAAAAAACTTAAAAAAAAAACTAAATTAAAAAAAACTCTTGCACAGAATAAAAATTACCCTCCATAAGATATTGTTTTAATTTACGTTTAAAAGATTTAAGATTATCAGCATCTTGAATATCATTATGCAATTTATTAAAAAATCTACATGCATTTTACATTACATTTTTTTTTGTTAATTCAAATTTATGTGAATTAGGTAGCAGTAAGGTTTTATTTCTAGTACTGTAACTATGTGAAGCGCGATTGCCTTGAAGTGTTTTAATATTCTGATAAGCCAAAACGGACACTTTAAATATGTAGATTCCAGCCAAGGTCAATATTTTTAATTGCTTGAAATAGTCTCGACACGAATCTGTACATGAAAGACCACACAAATTCGGATCGCATAATTTTGAATCAAAAAGACTCTTGTCACGTCCGAGCTTAAACCTCAATTTATGATGCCATAGGACAGGTGAGAGTGTATATTAGAATAATATACCGACATCATAGCATTTTGACTACAATAACTTGACAGTGATTTGACACCATAACAATTTTTTCTTATCTTTCTACATAGATTTTCTATATGATTTCCTCATCTTAAGTTTTCATCAATTTCCAAGCCCAACATTACTGAGGACTTGAAAGATGTAATAGGACCAATGTCAGTTTCATGAAGTAAAAAATTGTCATTGTTTTGTTTTTTATTTGAAAATGAATGATTTATAATCAAACAATTCTTTTTGGACCACAACATAATATCATCATAAACCAAATCTGCTGTTCTTTTGAGAGATAGTGCACTCTTTTCCACTATAACAATTGTTGTTTCATATGATACGACAGAAATACCAATGGAAATATTCTTTAAGTGGGAAATAAGATCAATAGAATAAAAAGATCTAGCGCAGCGGACCAAGGACTAAACCTTGGGGAACACCCTGATTTACTAGCAATGAGTCGTTTCCCATCCCATTTACCATAACACACTGTTGACGTCCACTTAAATAAGACTCCTTAAGGTTTCACGCCTGTCCTCTAATACCACAACGATGCAACTTTATTAACAAAAGTTCATGGCTAACTACGAAAGCGTAGAAGGGCCATAATTTTTTTATTTTTGTAACAAATTCCGACTTCTAACTCGGAATTCCGACTTCTAACTCGGAATTCCGACCTCTATCTCGGAATTCCGACTTCTATCTCGGAATTCCGACTTCTATCTGGGAATTCCGACTTCTATCTCGGAATTCCGACTTGTAACTCGGAATTCCGACTTCTATCTCGGAATTCTGACTTGTAACTCGGAATTCCGACTTCTGTCTCGGAATTCCGACTTCTAACTCGGAATTTCGACTTCTAGTAGTGTTTTCACATAAATGTTCCAATTTTGCTTTGGATACGTTGTCCAGTGGCTGCACATTTAATAATTATCCTTGTGATAAAAACATTTATGACTTGTGTAAAATATTAATTGCTGAAAATGTTTAGAAATAGTATCTAGTATGATAAAATCTAACCCCTGGTGTGAAAACAAAGAAATTTTTAATAAATGAAGAAAAAATAAATAATTAAATTCTATCCCTTGTAGAGACATAGAATGCTTTTACCAACATATCTATAAATAATATTAAGTATAAATAAAAAGTGCAGCGAATCTCTAAAGAGTAGATAACTTAAACAGATTTTAATAAATAAGAAGAAAAGTATATTTTACCCCAAGTAGACTCCCTCGGATGATAGTGCAAGCCAAAATATTTATAGGGGGCTATTACCCCGATATCTGGAAATAATATATATTATGAATTAATGTAGCAGCGGGTTTCGGACAGGGTAGAAAATTCAAATTAATTTTAATAAAGTAGGAAAAATTCAATTAATTTAATTACCAATGTGTCTAGAAATAACAACTCTATGAATAAAAGTGACAGGAGTAGAAAACTGAAGCAAATTTTATTGAATGAGGAAAGTCATATTTTCATATTATGTCCCAAGTCCCGAAAAAAACTAGGTTGTCAAAATATTAATTGGAAGTTGTTGCCAATAGGTTTAATAATAATATATAGTATGTATAAAAGTGGCAGTGAGGTCCTTAAGGGTAGAAGACCCCGGCCTGCCGAGTCATTCCGATATATTAATGATGTACGTATTACAAACTTTTATGACAAGTAGAAGAAGATCCAAAACGACTAGTGAAACTTAATAGATTATAAAAAATGTAAATGACTGTGAATGTTAGTCAAAGAGTCTATAATCAATAATGAAGTCTACTGTATTAGATATTTTGTCAGCAAACCACGTATATCAAGGTACACATTTTGATATTTTGGACAAATTAAAAGAAATACCTATTCCTTTTGTTGGGTGTGATCAACACGAAAAAAATTTACAACTACGATCATTGAGTTGTACCTTGTCAGTAGAATGCGCTTTATTTGTAAAGAGGTTTACGGAATAGATAAAGCTAAAAGAAAGAAAATAAGGTGATTAAAGAAACAATCAAAATTATAATTAACTTTTCACTGTGTTCCTGTAGTCTGTTTTGATAGATTGATGTCCTTCCACGAAATTAGAAATAAGAACTACAACGGAAACTTGATTTATGAGGATGTGATTTGCTAACAATTTTTTTTTGCTGAAATCATGTTACAGATTTTTGTTTTCAAACTTCATACAATATTAATGTCTTCATTTGTGGAAGAATTCTAGTAAATCATAGTTCAAAAAACTGAAAAACACGCTTTAATAGTAAACTGAATTAAAAAAAAACCCTTTGGATGAGAATAAAGTGATTAACAAGAAAATTAATGTCATTGTGAAAACAGCGTGGGTCTGATATCTTTTTATCTTTATAATATTTTATCGGTATAATTTCTGAAAGTAAAGTCAGTATGAGTATATGGCATAAAGGCACCCTACGCTTTTTTACAAAAGTTTTTTTTTCTTGTTAGTTCAATTTACTATTAAAGCGTTTTTTTAGTTTTTAAAACTATATTTTTTCTTTTTAGTTCCGTTTACTATCAGAGCGTGTTTTTTAGTTTTGTCAAACTGTAATTTATTCTTCTTCGCTAACTCTCCGTGCCGAATATGGGTAATTTGCGCGCCTGCTGCCTTCTTTTTATATGGTAGCCATTTCCCAGGGTCCCTCTCCGAGATAAATTTTTTTTATCCTGACGATCCTGTTCAGGATAATGGGACAAACTTATCAAATCATTGCATTTTCATCGATTGTAATCTGGCGTTATAAAGTGGGTGAAAATCAAATGAAACTAATAACAGCGTTTTAAAACAAGTAAAATTACTAGAGTATTATTTTAACTAATAGATATCAGGGAAAATTGTTTTTTCTGACTTTATTTTAGTTATTATGTTTTGTATCATACATAGAATGTAACTGATTAGTGATGTCCCTGTCCTTAAAGACAACCTAAAATCTCTTATACTTTGATGATGAAATTTAATCTGAATGAATAATAACTGAATTGAAAAATAAAGATTAATGAATAATCGTTTTAACGAAATATAAGTTACTTTAATAGAGTATGCATAAACCTTTCATAGGTACTAGTTATTTATTCAAAAAAAGATGTTTTTTTAAACAAATATATTTCTTTTCTCCTAAAAGAAAAACAATAAGTAAATAGTTGGTAAATTGGGAAAAGAAAAGTACAATACTTGGGACTAAATGACGATAAGCCTTGATGAAGAGCGAGGAGATATATGCCCCCCACACTACAGTGCATATATTAAAATCTGAAAAAAAAAAAAATATATATATATATATATATATATATATATATAAATTTATATATATATATATATATATATATATATATATATATATATATATATATATACAGTGTGTATCAGCCAAATGGAATAAATTCGATAATAAATAAATGGGGGCGTGTTCGGAAAAACGCTTGGACCCGTCGATTGGTATTTTTAGTTGCTCATTTTCTCCAATAAAAACTTTTTATACAGGGTGTGTCCTGTAACAGTGGTCAATGCCAACTTTCTTATTTCAAATGAAACACCCCGGATATTATTTAATTTTTGGATTCTTTAGGAGATTCTAAACATATTTTATGTTCAATGTCCTATACCTATCTTCAACTATTTCGGCAATATTAAGTGTTTTCAAATTTATTGCAAAAATTAAGATTAAAAAAATAAAATTATTTATTTCTTCATAATGTATAAACAAAAGTAAAAAGTTAATTTAGGAACTGTTGAATATGCTCGCCGCTAACGTCTTGGCAAATTCCTAATCTTAAATAGAAATTTCTTCTAACGTTATTTAGCATCTCAGGCGTGACCGATCTAATCGCAAGCGTTATTCGTCTTCTTAAGTCAGCTAAGTCGAGGGGTTCAGTTTTGTATACAACATTTTTAATATGTAATAAGAAAAAGTCTGATGGCGTCAGATCAGGGGATCGCGCTGGCCATTCTATCGATCCTCGTCGCCCTATCCACCGATTTGGAAATATTCCGTTGAGGTACTGCCGGACATTAATTTGGTAATGAGGCGGTGCTCCATCTTGCTGAAACCATATCATATTCGCTGGAACTTGTGGGTTTGCTGGATCCATATACAAATTTGTCAAAGCTGGCACGACATTATTTTGGAGCAGTGCTAAATAATTATCGCCATTCAAATTGCCGTCAATGAAAAAGAGGCCTATGATATGATCCCAAACAATTCCTGCCCAAACATTAACCTTTTCAGGATATTGAGTATGTTCTTCGCTGATCCAGTGAGGATTTTCCCTAGACCAATAGCGGCAATTTTGACGATTTACATGACCGTGAAGTGTAAAGGTGCACTCATCCGAAAACAAAACATGTTCTAATTGAATAACATTGTTATCTAACATAGCCATCATTTGTTCACAAAAATAAGTTCTCCTATCATAATCGTCTTCCATGAGCTCCTGAGTTGGTATCACTTTATAGGGATGCATTTTATTTTCTTTTAATGTTCGAATAATCGACGAATGGCTAATATCGAACATTGCGGCGGCTTGTCGACTAGAAATATGTGGGTTTTCCTCAAACTCAAGCATAATATCCAATTTAGTATCATCATTTATTGAATTGGCAGCTGCTTTTTTTATCTGCCTCACATGTCCAAGCTCGCGAAACTGCTTTTCTATTTTACTAATTGTCCCTTGGGATATATGCGGCAAATTTGGAAATTTTTCATGAAATAAGCGAGCAACTTCCACTTGTGTTCGTGTGTTATCTCCATAACCAATCATTTGTAGAATTGTTATTTTATGCATTTCTGTTAAATGAACCATTTTTCTGATATTAGGTATTATGCAGATAACGAAATTCAAAAGACTATGGACACTGACACTGACAACTACTGTCTTGCAAAGAGAAAGGCCAGGCATTTTACACAAAAAAAAACAAAACTTAAAAGTAAACAAAACTGGCTCTTTTTGTTCCATATCAATAAAAAGGAACGCTAAAATGGTTTTTGCTTACATTCTTAACATGAAGACCTAAATGGTAAATAAGTATTGAGTGTGTTGTAGCGAATTTTTGTAATCAAATAAATAGTTCAGTAACCAGAGCCACTTTCATGAATAATAATAAATTCGAAATAAATAAAATAAAAATAAATTTGAAAACACTTAATATTGCCGAAATAGTTGAAGATAGGTATAGGACATTGAACATAAAATATGTTTAGAATCTCCTAAAGAACCCAAAAATTAAATAATATCCGGGGTGTTGCATTTGAAATAAGAAAGTTGGCATTGACCACTGTTACAGGACACACCCTGTATAAAAAGTTTTTATTGGAAAAAATGAGCAACTAAAAATACCAATCGACGGGTCCAAGCGTTTTTCCGAACACGCCCCCATTTATTTATTATCGAATTTATTCCATTTGGCTGATACACACTGTATATATATATTATATCTGAAAATGCGTGCACCCCCTCAGATCAGATGTTCTTACTAAATGGCGTTTTATTATTTCTACTATCTATGAAAAAGATAAAGCAAAGTACAAGATTTTATTTTTCATGTCAACCATATTCAAGCCATCGGAACCGAACCAGTCGTTATTTTTTAATTTGGACTTGCACAGTTAATAAATTTCTTGTAGTTTTACTTAGCTTCATCCTGATCCCTATAATTAAAATATTAATTTCATTTAGAATGAACGCTTCATTTGACGTTAAAAGAATATATAAAAATGATTGCGCTTTAAGAAGTCGTGTATTAATTACAACGGATTCCGAGATAGAAATTCCGAAATAGAAGTCGGAATTCCGAGTTAGAAGTCGGAATTCCGAGATAGAAGCCGGAATTCCGAGTTGGAAGACGGAATTCCGAGATAGAAGTCGGAATTCCGAGATAGAAGTCGGAATTCCGAGTTAGAAATCGGAATTCTTAGATAGAAGTCGGAATTCCGAGTCAGAAGTCGGAGTTCCGAGATAGAAGTCGGAATTCCGAGATAGAAGTCAGAATTCCGAGATAGAAGCCGGAATTCCGAGTTGGAAGACGGATTTCCGAGATAGAAGTTGGAATTCCGAGATAGAAGTCGGAATTCCGAGATAGAAGTCGGAATTCCGAGATAAAAGTCGGAATTCCGAGTTAGAAGTCAGAATTCCGAGAAGTAACCATATAAAATCCATAAATAAACCCAATACATGAAGGTGTTCATCAATTGCATCGACCACTGTCGATTGGAAATCGCATAGGGGACTATCAGTAATGAGTGATTCCGTAAAACCATGTTGATAATATTCTTTTTATTAACCAACAATTAAACGAAATAACTGATGTTTCAAATTCAACTCAAAAATTTTAGAAATGCTTCTTAGCAGACTTACGCCTCTATAATTTGATTAATCATTAGAATCCCTCTTTTTATATAGTGGAATGACAGTTGCAAACTTCAATTGTTCAGGAAATATTACATACTGTGCCGAGAGATTTATCAAGTAGGTTAAAACATCACACAAAGCAAAACCACATTTTTTCAACAAATTATTGGATAGGCCACCATGTCCTGTGGCATTTGAGTTCTTAAGTTTTACAATAAATGATAAAACATCTTGTTTACATATGGGTGACAGAAAGAATGTATTTATACAAGGTGGTACACAGTTATCAACAAATGCTTTGTCGATATCATTATTAATAAGAGTTAGTAAATTGATAATTAAAATTACTTGCAACTACATTATCCGGAACTATTTCGCCATTTTCAATTGTTTTCAGTTCCGTATAAGACTTGTTTTTATTTTGTAACGTTTTTATAATTTGCCACATGGCCTTTGATTTATTGCTTGAGTGTTGAATTATTTTATCATTTTGATGTGTAAAAAAAAGTTTAAATTTTTCCTCTAAATAATGTTATTATGTTTGCTAATATACTTGTACTATAAATACTGTTAATATGTTTGCTAATATACTTCAAAAGCAAGATTGAGACACTCACGAAAATAAACATCATTTAATTCCTCTCTGTTTAAAAAGTCTAAAAAGCGTGTTATATGTTTTTTTGAAAAGTCACGTCGCATGACACAGCTTGACGTGGTGTCTTTTTTATCAGTTCTGATAACATCTATTTTCAAAACCTGAGGGAAGTGATCTGACAAGTTCAGATTAACAACAGATGCTGAAAACTGTGTGTTTGAACTTATTAAAAAATTATTAATGCATGTGCTTGATTTTGTAGTCACTCTCGTGGGTTCCCTAATAGTATGTATACGATTAAAAGTAGCTATTAAATCTAGAAAAATCGATAGTTGTGTACTATGCTCTAAAACGTTTAAATTAAAATCACCCACAATAACAAGGGTAGAAAGAGGATCAAATGGATTTTCGAGTAGCGCATTAATTAATTGTAGATATGAACCGATTTTATTCAACTTGGTCTCGAAAAAGAGTGCTTTTTTTTGCTCTATTTGTAGAGCCATAAACTGTACCGTAATGACTTTGTTAGTGGTCACTAGTTGGGGTTGTTTCGGAATTCTCCAAAGAATGCTGATTTTCTCAAAAAAATCATATGGTACGCTGTAACTTATATCAAAATTTATTTGGTAGTTACGAAGGGCAATGAATAGTTTAATAAAAAATCCAGGTTCTTATTTAAATTAATAAAGTTGATGATGGTGTCTCGAATCCGAAACGTCGAATTGACAAATTAACCTTGCCATTCTGTAGGAGGAAAAGTGACAAGTGACAATGGCAAAGTAGAAATTATTTTCATATCTCGTTTCAATTAATTCTAAAATTTTAGGAAAACCAAAAAACTGGAAAAAACAAGGGACCAATAGAAACTAGTAACCTTACATAACTCTAAAGAATAGAGGAATAAAACAAAAAATACTAAAACTCAGTCTCATATAAATATAAGCTTCACAATAAAATAGTTAAAGCTAGGGCGAGACAGGACAGGACTCTGTTTGGGCAAAAAGATTAAACCGAATTCCACCTTGCTTCAGTGAAACAAACAAAAATAAACTAATAACAAATATCCCAAGCAACACAAATTAACTGATGAGCTTTTTCGTCTAACAGTTAGCCATAAGACACTTAAAAACCAGAGATTTGGCAAATGATTCTTGGTTTGTTTTCTAGCCATGAAAGCTCGCTTCGGATTAGATTTTTTGGCTTCAAAAGTAACAGTTTTTAATATAGACTACTTGGCAAAAAAATATCTTTTAACCTCCAACTTTTTTTTCTAATATTAGATGGCCAAAAAGTGGAAATATCTGTCAATTTTGTTGCAGGCAGAATATGGCATTTTTAATCAATAGAAATCGAGGTCAAAATATAATCAATAAGTAAGCATTTTGTTTGTCACTCACTCGTCAAGGATTGTAACCTGCTATTTTCGCAAAAACAACAATTAATATTAATGCTGTCAGTACAAAAATTTTACCAGTTGAAGGACATTGTTAGTTCTGTGTGGCGGAGGTGAAACATAGCGGCTTTTATGTAGTTGTAAGTTTGTACAGACCGCCTAATGGACATTTTGATATTTTTTTTTCTGTAATATCGGCCTTAATGGAAAAAATATATAAAGTTAATGTGCATATTATTATTGGGGGTGACTTTAACATCAATTTTGCTATAGCAAATAATACTAATGCGGATCGCCTTTTAAATTTGATGTCGAGTTATGGGCTGTTGCCAACTGTTTCAGGTGTCTCAAGGTCTGGGACTGGTTCGGATAGTCAAATAGACAATATATTTACCAATATTCAAGTCTCATTCAAGTCCTATCCGAATGACATATCTGATCACCATGGACAGATACTTGCGATACCCATTAAAAAGAGTGTGCCCATTAATTTTAATTTTACGCAGAAAAGATTTTTTTCAGATGAAAATATACAACAATTTAGATCACTTCTACAGAATGAATCTTGGATAGATATCTATAATACTCAGGGAGTCAACAGTAAGTATACTACATTTGAGCAAGTTATCTATTACTATTTCAATATGGCCTTTCCAATGTGCTCAAGTAGACTAAAACCAAAAAATTGGGTAAGCAAAGAAATAAAAAATTATGCAAGTTATATAAAAATTTATATGTCAATTACAAATTCTCAGTTACAAATTTATAAATCAAATTATAAAAAGTTTTTGTCTGATTACAATAAGTGTGTCAATGATAGTAAAATAATAAACTCAAAAAACAAAAACAAAACAATATGGAAGAAATTAACAAAGAATAATCTGCAGGATATAACTATCAAGTCACAAAATGATAATTTGATTGAGGATCCCGTAGAATTATCTAATGCTTTTCTTAAGCAGTTTACCCCACCAGTGCCGACTCATGGAGTTCCCGAGTATATGCCAAATCGTACTTTTCCTACCATGTTTCTTCATCCTGTGGATGAGAATGAGGTTTATAAAATCAGCTGTAATCTTTCCAATAAATATTTGTCAGGGCTGGATGAGATACCTGTAAATGTATTAAGGTCTGTGGGTGAATTTGTTTGTGTGCCACTGAGTCATATCATTAATGAAAGCTTTTTAATAGGTACCTTTCCGAGTGGCCTGAAGAAAGCAAAAATTGTTCCCATATACAAAAAAGGTGATAGACAGGACTGTGCAAACTATAGGCCTATATCTCTGCTATCTGCAGTGTCAAAGGTCTTTGAGAAAGCAATATTTACCCGAATAATAAACTTCTTAAATAGACACAATATATTAAATAAACAGCAATTTGGATTTAGACAATCGTGCTCCACAGAGCATGCAATTTTTAATACCTTGAAGTTTATCTATGAAAATTTAGATATAAAGCAGCAGGTGGCAGGTCTTTATTTTGACTTGTCAAAGGCCTTTGACACTCTCAATCATGCTCGATTGATTCGCAAATGTCACAGTTATGGACTGAGGGGCATGTGTGGAAGCTTGTTGGAGTCATTTCTGGAAAATAGAGCTAATGTGGTGGGTATTGTTAAGGGTGGAAAACAGTATTTTTCTGAACAGACGTCTAGCACACAGGGAGTGCCGCAGGGTTCAATCCTCGGGCCACTTTTTTTTGTTGTATATGTAAATGATTTAGAGATCAGATCTCAGAAGGGCATAATGTGTAAGTATGCTGATGACACTTTGGTGATAATTGCTGGCGAGTCCAAATTCGAATTGTCTCTGGAATGCAGTCAAGTGGCAAGTGATATGTCACAGTGGTGTCACGGCAACTTCCTACAGCTAAACGTGGATAAAACAGACATAATAACTTTTTCGAAATCTGAGGCTGACCAAACATCGCTTCTGGTAAGGATGAATCATAGATCGATTCCTACAGTTGACTTTGTTAAGTTTTTGGGAGTGGGTTTGGACTCTTGCTTGAACTGGGAAACCCACATAAGGGAGCTACAGAAAAGGCTGAATGTCATAAGGAGACTGAGACAATGCATATCTCTGTACTGTCTGCATGCATACTATTTTGGGTATATTCAATCTGTTATGAGCTATGGTATTGCTTTCTGGGGATCCTCAAGGCAAGCAACACAGATTTTTAAAACACAAAAAAGAATAATAAGATGTATTTTGGGACTTGGTTATAGGGATTCCTGTAGACAACATTTTTCTAATCTGAACATTGTGACTGTTCCATCTTTGTATTTTGTGTCTTTGGTAATGCTGGTTAGACGTAACCCTAATGATTTCCAACATAACTTTGAAAATTATGATGCTGATATGCGCATAACCACACGAAACAGAAATGAGTTGGCGATTCCTGCCCATGTCTCGACTTTTTATAAGAAAGGCTCTTATTACATGGCTATAAAGGCCTATCGATCGCTACCCAATGATATTAAGTCCATACAAGATCTCCATTATTTTAAAAAATCAGTTATAACTTACGGCAAAGAAAAATGTTTCTATTCTTTCAATTTTACCTAGGTGTGTTCTTAAAAGGTGTGTTTTTATTGTTTTATATATGTATATGTGAAATTTTAAATATTCTTGTATGAATTTTTGATTTATTGGTAAAAATTATTAATTTTTAATTTTAAGTTATGTATACATGTGCTGTTACAATTTTTATTAACACCTTAAATTATAATTACATGCAACTATGTCTAATATTTATTGTATTATGCTTATTTATCTATAGAATCTATATTATTGTAATGTATACTCTCCCCTGACGTTGCTTTGTCACCCATTTGTGATTTTGTTGGCAATAAAGAAGATTATTATTATTATTATTATTATTATTTTTCCTAAATACCAACCAAACATATTTTAGCAAGTATTCAAGTTTTAATTATTAATAATAGCTATATAAGAATGCCAGAGTATGACATTTTAAGACAACAAAAACTGAGAGGACAAAATATGGCTTTTATTATCATATTTTTGTTTCAACATTAAACTAAAATTGGGTAGTTTTATTTCGCTTATTTTTGCTATAGTATTTCCAAAATATGCCACATTTTCAAATTTACGTTTATAACTTATAAAACTATACTTAACCAAACTGAAGATATATTTAGAAAAATGAAATATACATTATTTACTATACAAAATGTCTAATAAAAAGATTAAATATTCACCACATATCATAGAAAAACGCCGTCTTGGGGTAATCGTCGTTTAATTTTGTTACGCTGGCTCCTGGGTCTTAAATTAGCCATTTTTTAGCTAGTACTAAAGCCAAACCAAATAGGCATTTTTATTGGCAAATTTTTAGTAAATGTTGCTACTTTTTGGCTACATTTGAAAACTGTTGCCATTTGATAAATATTTGCTTACAAAGTGGCCGATTTCAAGGAATATTTGCTTAAAAAATAGCCCAAAGCTTTTGATGATCCGCCATGATTGAAATTAAAATTAATCTAATTTCCTAGCAGTCATTACTTGACCACACAAACATATTCTTTGTACCTATAAATATATATTTTCATGCATGTTTTTTTTTAGGTCATGAACCTTTTAATCAATTCTCTTAGTAAAGTACATTTCCAAACTAAGAAATAAAAAAAAATAGTAGAAATCGAAATTTTTAGTTTCAAGAAAAGGCGCATGTTTTACATGCCTATCTTAGATTCTTTTGAGTAAAAGTTCCTTCGCAAGTGTTTTTTGTCCCTACCAACCGTCAAACCATGATTTGTTATCTTTGCATTTCCTCTTCGCTTATAAATTCTTACACTGATTGGCTCTGTCAATACTATTTCTACATAATTTGAAACAATTGATGATTTATTACATAAATGAGGAAAAGGCAAAAAATGAGAAATTATTTAGGTAAATTTCGGAAAAAAATGTTACTTAAATTTCGGTTAAAAAACAAATCAGAACTCAGCTAAAAAAGCTCGATTTTAAAGTCAAAAAGTAGCTAATAAACCCAACCACAAAATCAAAAAAGAGGGTCGTGTAATTGCCAATTGGCCATTTTTACCCCATAAAGGCCAAATTATTATTCCCCACTTTAGCCATATTTCCGTCTATATACTCTAATAGAACTGTTATTTTGACTAGCCATTTTTGCTAATTAGCCATAGATATTAGCCAATATGTGCTACTTGGGATATTTAAAATTATTGAAAACAACTTAAGGTAAAAAGATTTAGTATACTCGGCTCGACCTACTACAAAAAACGATATGGTGCACCGTATTAGCATAGATAAACCAACAAGCAGAAGTGGAGGCTCCAGTCCAATCGACACAGAAAAGATTGCAACTTTGTATTGAGAATTCGGTTGGTATTTTGAGCATTTGAAAGTAGTTTTCAGTAATTTTAAATTAAATATATTTGTTATTAGTTCATTTCGTCGTTCTTTTTTCGATGTTTCACTGAAGGGTAGGTAGAACTCGATTTAATCTTTTTGCTCGAACCGAGTCCTGTCCTTCCTCGCCCTAGCTTCAGCTATTTATTGCGAAGCTTATATTTTGTTCCTTTGTTAAGTTTTGTTCGTTACAGTTATGCAAGATTCCTAAAATTTTAGGATTAATTGAAATGAAAAATGAATCACTCTCCTCTACAAAACGGCAAAGTTAATTTTCTCATCCCACGTTTCGGATTTAAGAGAACATCATCAACTTTCTTAACGTAAATGCGGACTTTTATTTCACTATTCAATGCCCTTCATAACTACCAGGGGCGTGCAGTTCATGGAAGCAAGGGAAGCAGGACTTCCCCAAAAAAAAATTACATAACATCTTTTAAAATGTAATTTTTGAAATAGGAAACCATTAATTTGGTTTATATCAAAAATGCTGAAATATCTTAATTATCAAGCCCATAATAAATGCAGCCTTGACTCTGACCCAGCCACAATAGAATATCGAATAGAACCTACGCGGGCCGCTAGCTTCTCTGCAGCCAAGTCCTGTATGCTTGATTTCCTGTGAATCAAGCCAAAGGTTATTGAACTTTCCACCGGCTGTTTGCAATTTTTGCATTTCAGTCGCGTGCTTTAAGTGATGGCGGAAGCTATCGTTAGAGTAAGTTCTTTGTTTGAACGGCTATCCGTGTGTTGTGTGATACGTACGTCGCGTCGTGCATGGTGCGATATGGAAGACAATAATACGGACGTGGATATGCAAATACCGTCAACTTCGGCTGTCGGTAAACACGTCAAAAATGTTGGAGAATTTAGTAAGAAGAGTGTGTGTGAATATGTGGTGTGTGTGAATATGTGGTGGGTGTCTTAATAATAAAGGGATTTTCAACATTAAACTTCGGAAAGGCAAAACCGCCTATGAAAAATTTAACCACAAAAATGAAAAACTATTAGATATTTTTATCCGAAAAAACAATACGAACAATTTAAATGGCTAACAGGGTGTGAAAATATAAGTAAATTATTTTGTTAGCCATGTTTACTTTTTGAAATCATAAAAGAAAAAGTCTTCGGCAAAACCAGAATTGAACACGCCCTTAATAAACAGTTGGAAATTAGTCACCGCCAACACAATGAACTAGTCAATAAAAATAGGCAGATATTAAGAAGACTTATCGATGTTGTTTGTTTTCTCGGCCAGCACGAATTGGGATTTAGAGGTCAAGACGAAACAAGGGTTTCTTCAAATATACGAAATTTTCAAGATTTATATTTTATATTTAAAGAAAAAATTAATTGCTCAAAGCTTTGATGGAGCTGCAGTGATGGCACGACAATTAGGGGGTCTGCAAGCTACAGTTCGAGAAACTTTCCCAAGTGCTGTGTTTGTCTATTGTTTTGCTCATAAATTAAATTTAGTTTTATCCCAGTCCATCAATACATTAAAGAGTGTAAAGTAGTTTTCGTTACTTTAAGTGGCATGGCTGCTTTTTTTCCAAGTCAACAAAACGTACACAAGCTTTGGACTCCATTGTCCACAAACGATTACTCAAAGCAGCTCCTACTAGGTGGAACTATAATGGAAGACTTGTGTTAACAGTATCTGAAAATCGTGAATCACTGATTGAACTATTTGACAATATAATAGAAAATAATGAAACATGGGACTCAGAAGTAATAAATAGTTCGAGGGGGTTTTTGGACTGTTTGAAACGAGATTTTAATTTTAATTATTTGTTGAACACATTTTCAGAAATATTTCCATTCTCGGACAATGTTTTTAATATATTAGAAACTAAAACAAATGATATTGCTTTTTGCCTAAAAAAGTGGATGATTTTAAGTTCATGTTAAGCCAAAAAAGAGATGACTTTGACCTATTTTGGGAGAAAACGATGACGTTAAATGTAAAGCCACAAGCCAAGCGTATTCGAACAGACAAGGTGGGAGATGTTCAAACATCATACAGACGCCTCTTTTATGAAGTAATCGATCAAATTCAGCAACAAATAAACTATAGATTTAACGGTTTAAATGATTTTAAATTCCTAGAGCTCTGCAATTTTGATGCATTTAAAGGAAAAACTATTCCAGAAGATGCGTTTAAATCTCCTCTTCTTCATTAGGCGAGTTCTTCGACTGAGTGTTACTGCGATTTGAACTAAAAGTGATTTACGAAACTGATGACATTAGCGCAAAAAATAACGCTAAGGAACTAAAGCAATTTTTAAAAGACAAGGTGCTGGAAGATGCCTACACCGAAGTGTCGAAATTGTGTGAATTAGTATTGACAATACTTGCCACAATTTCACATCAGTAGAACGCAATTTTTCAACACTTAAACGTATAAAAAATTTCGTGAGAAATTCAACGGGACAGGAGAGACTTTTGCCATTGAAAATAAACTTCTTCAAAATATGTCGGAGCATCCACGTTGTTATGATGACATCATTGACGAATTTGCAAAAAATGATCGAAGAATCGAATTTCATTACAAATAGGTAAGTTTCTAAAAATTGCTTCCCTTGCTTAAAATTTCACCGCACGCCCCTGATAACTACCAAATAAATTGTGATATAAAAGTCAATCCCATAACATTTGATTTTTTTTTGAGAAAATCAGCATTCTTTGGAGAATTCCGAAACAACCCCAACTAGTGACCACTAACAAAGACATTACGGTACAGTTTATGGCTCCACGAGTAGAGCAAAAAAAGCACTATTTTTTCGACACCAAGTTGAATAAAATCGTTTCATTCAAAACAGAGCTGTCAACATTTGAAAGCAAAAATGTTTAACTTTCCCCCATCACTTTAATTTTGAAAATAGTCTCAGGGAAAAAGTGCGTAATTGGTTGAAGAATACAATGCTTATATTTTCAACATACCTCAATTAGTGAAATTTAAGAGAAAATTAGCAATTTTTTATTTCGTGTTGCTTTTACGCACCCTAACGGCCAACTTTCAAACTTGAAAATAATTTACAGCGATTTCTCCTGGCCGATTTACCTATAAATATTTTTTCATCATTAACGATTCCCCAGCTCCAGCCGACGTCCTCTATTATTGGACCATCCTGTATAAATTTAGTATTGTTTGTTTTACTTCGAAGTACTGTCCTTTTCTCTTTGTACCCTTCTTCAACAAAGGAGGAGGTTATCAATTCGACCCTATGTATTTTTTTATGAATGTACATTCTGGGTGAGACCAATTTAGATGAAATTTTCAGGGAATATTCAAGATATTATCGGAGTGGTCCCATAGCAAGCATATTAAAAACATGTTAAAAATGACGGAGTGGTAGCATTTTTAACATGTTTTACATGTATACACGACCGCCGGAATCGATATACGTTGCGTTCACCATATCCTCAGGAAAAAAATATTTATATTAATATCTTGCTTTCTTGGTCTTTAATAGCACGAAGTTCAATTTTACTCATTGTTTTAGATTTTGATAATGTGTATAGTTAATTTTGTTGCATAGATGGTACATTTTGAACAATATTAATACGGTGATTCTGGCAAAATTATTTTATTAGGGACGTCTAACATTTTAACCAAAGTTTAGTCCTTACAACTTGAAACTTCGTACCAACAGAAAAGTTTTTCAAAAAAATAGATCCAACTTCGAAAAAAAAAGCATTGAAAAGAAAAAAAAAATATTTTATTCTGCATTGAAAATTCGACTTTATGAAGTCGGTGTCAAACCAGTAGAGGCCGTTTTTGCCATTTATATAAAACTAGTCCACGAGATCTAAAGATCCCTGAAGATACCTCGTGCTATCGAAGGCGAAACGTCGGATAGTAATTTCAATTTGACACGGTCTAATCCCAATAACCATGATTTCTTAATTCACTTACATAAATGTCTGTTTGTGATGTCACGTTACACCAATGCCATAACGAGGACAATACGATCCTTGTCTGGAACAGGTTCTGCAATACCGCAGGCGCAAAGATCCAATTTTGCTTTTTAGCCATTTTTTAACTAAGGAGTAGTTTGACGCCGACTTAGTAAAGCCAAATTTTCAATGTGGAATATTATCTTTTAATTTTTAGTGCTTTTTTTAAAAGTTTCAAAACTGTTAATAGAAATAGACATTTATAAAACCTCTGTTAAGTCACATTTGAATGAACAATATGTATTTGCCTTGTGTATTTTTTTTGGTGCAGTAAAATATTTTCTAGATCTTCTTAAAATCATAAAAAATAGTGGAAAAATTAGATTAAGCAAAAATGCTAGATATTCTACCAAAAAACTATACTAAGAGACAAATCTATCTTATTAAGTTTGTTTTAAATTGTTTAATATTATGTGTGTATAAAAATTTTAATGTATAATTACGAAATCGTAGTGGTGGGTTCATGATTTAAGAATTCGGTCAGAGATTAGCCATTCCGGTTATATTTCTGATATAAAACATGGCTGATATATTGCTCTTAGTTTTTAATTTCCTCGTAAAAGGGATCTAGTAAAAAAAACAAAAGTCTTTTTTTAAATAGTCGACGTTTCGCAACTTTATTAGTGAATCCTCAGGACTCATATATAGTTTTTCTGTCCTGCATGAAATCCATATTATCAGTCTTTACCTACTCCGTTGGTCCGCAGATATTTCCCAGATATTAAGTTTCTAAATGGTTTTCGTTAACGATCCTCTTGTTATGATAGAGTGGTGTATTATTTGGGGTTAGGTCCAGTAAAAAAAACCTTTTTTTAAATTTTTGACGTTTCGCAACTTTATTGTTGCACCCTCAGGACACATAGATTCTATATCCTGCATGAAACCCATATTATCAGTGTTTACTTATACCGTTGGTTCACAGATATTTCCCAGATATTGAGTTTCTAAATGGTTTTCGTTAACGATCTTCTTGTTGTTATGTTAGGGTGGTGTATTATTTGGGTTAGGAAATTTCTGCGGACCAACCGGAGGTAATATAGGTTTTAGGAAGGATCTAGAATCTATATGTGTGTGTCCTGAGGATGCAACAATAAAGTTGCAAAACAATGACTATTTAAAAAAAGACTCTTTTTTTTAAGTCAACTTTTTCTTTGCTGGATCCTAACCCCAAATAATACACAATAAAACAATTATTACTAAAAAAACAATTTACCTCAATTTTTGCACAAAAATCAAATGTTACATAGGAATGAACTAATAACATTTTGTTATGAATCCAAGATAGCAAAACAAAATAACGGACGAATAAAATATTTAAAAAATCAACCTATAAATATTTTTTTGCAAGAATTAAGTGTGATATAGAAAGATAAATTGGTTATGGTACGAATTTAAGATGGCGAAACAAAATGGCGGCCAAATAATTTTTTTTAAAAATCAACGTGAAAAAAATCTCGTTCAATTGACTTTAAATTTTGCAGAAAAATTAAATGTGAAAATTACGGAAGCGTATAAGAGCCGCAATTTTTTTTATTAATAAATTCTGAGTTTAAAGTCAGATTTTAACAAAATTCTGAGTTTAAAGTCGAAATTTAACTAAATTCTGAGTTTAAAGTCAGAACTTAACTAAGTTCTGAGTTTAAAGTCAGAAATTAACTAAATTCTGAGTTTAAAGTCAGAATTTAACTAAATTCTGAGTTTAAAGTCAGAATTTAACGAAATGCATTTTTGACGTCTCCTGCCAAACCTGAAATTGGTGTCAGGAGATAGATAATTAAATATTAAGACAGATAAGTTAAATCCATTTCGTCGCAAGTAAACTCGTTTGAGATTTACCAAGCTTCAAAGGGTCAAAATTGTCATTGTTCAAGCGCCATTTTCTCGAAAACAGTTAAATTTAGGCATGAGGAAAGTAACTCAATAAGTGCTTGGATTTTTAAGAAAAATATAAAAATTTAATAAAATATAGGGCATTTCATTTAAAAAACGGATGATTCCTCCGGTTTGAGGTAGAAGCGGCAACACCGCGCAATTTAAAATATTTATAACGAGAGTATATTATGTTCATCTATGGCCAAAGCCAAATTCTCAAAACATCCTGTTCGTTGGATATCCAGATATTTCTAATAGGACACTCAACTTGAATCACCCTGAAACAGAGAGGGAGATCTGTCAGTATATTTCGCGAGACACCCTTACATCGTTGAAACATATATGAATCGTTTCTTAAGACTTATTTATGGTTTTGTATTACCTTTTTTATTTTCTGAACCTTTTAATGTATATGTTTTCTTGTATTAATTTTGGCTTTTTTTTCAGCAATAGAAATAAATAAAAATATATAAAATGAACTAATTAAACATATGTTTAATTTGTCAGGGACTTATTTAACACTCAAAAACGAAAATAGGAAACTTTTATTTTGTATCCCCCCTTTTATCATTTTTTAACTATCTGTAGTTTGGTGGAACAATTCATAGCGCATTTGCCATTATTCAAACAAGAATATTGAACTTGTTTTTTTGGTTCCAGTCTGTTATACAATCGTACGGACTAAATTCTGACTTTAAACTCAGAATTTTATTAAATTCCGACTTTAAACTCAGAATTTTGTTAAATTTCTACTTTAAACTCAAAATTTTGTTAAATTTCGACTTTAAACTCAGAATTTTATTAAATTCCGGCTTTAAACTTTTTATTAAATTCCAATTTTGAACTCAGAATTTTGTTAATTTCTGACTTTAAACTCAGAATTTATTTAAATTCCGACTTTAAACTCAGAATTTTATTAAATTCCGACTTTGAACTCAGAATTTTGTTAAATTCTGACTTTAAACTCAGAATTTTGTTAAATTGCGACTTAAAAAAAATTGTGGCTCATTTATTAATACTTATTGAATATTGAATTATGCCCAAAAGTCAAATGTGGCATATAGGTGAAAAATAAAAAAAAATTGTGGCCCTTTTGAATAGACAGTATATGTAACACATAGATAGTGTGACAATGTACCGTAGAAAATGGGATAAACTGGTACGAATTTAATATGACGTAACAAAAACGCGGTACGTGTCAATGTAAAAACTACTTATTGAATATTGAATTATGCCCAAAAGTCAAATGTGGCATATAGGTCGAAAGAAACTGATAAAGTATTGGTAGGAATCCAATATGATGGAACAAAATGGTGCCCAATAAGAATATTTGAATAGACAGTACATGTAACACATAGATAGTGTGACAATGTACCGGGTAAGTCAACGATTGAAAAAAAGTAAATTTATGTCGAACAGGTACAATTTGGAAATAAACTATTTATGCTATGGGATACATATGTAAATCGCACTCATTCTAAAAATAATTTGAATTATACGGGGTGCGTCAAAAATGTAGGGCTATTAAAAGTTGTATTTTTTTAAATGGAACACCCTATATTTGACTTGATTTGTAAATTCTATAAAATTCTAACACTTTTTTGTATAACATGTTATATGGCTAAAATGATTTTCAAATTCTAAAAATAAAGTATTTTGGTTCTGCACAAAACAGGCATGGAATAAAGGACTGATTTCGTAATATTGAAGATATTACATACAAGGTGTCCAAATTTAAATGCCCAACTTTAACATATTTAAACCAATTTATTTTAGTTTTTTTAGATGGAACCCCCTGTTTATTTTTATTTATTCTTTTTAAGCATAAAAAATCTACAACTTTTATTACATTTATTATATATCTATCTTTAATAGTTTTCGAAATATTTTAAAATTCCCTTTTTTTGCCTAATTTAGAAAATTACCAACTCGATTAAAGTAGTCATAGTAGCTGTCAGTAAAACAAAAGTATTTAATATGAATACAATAGTTTATTATCTAAAATTAATCCAATGAAAATTTAGATAATATAATAATTTGTTAATAAAATTGCTAAAAAAAAGATCTAATAACCTTAGGATTTTAACATCAGAATCTACAGTAAGCAAGACTACAAGAAAATATAAATATGATCCATTTCATATTACATTAAAGCAAGAGTCATACGCTGAAGATTTTAAAATCCGTGTTAAGTTTTGTAACCCAATGATAAGGCGAGTAGGGCCATTTCCGAACTTTTTAGACAATATTATGTTTTTGGAATAAATCTTACATTTAAAAGCAAAGTCTAGTTTGCAAATAAGTAAATACACTTCAATGAAGGAATACATTTCAATTTAGATAGTCGAAAACTTATATTAATAGGTACTAATTTTTAAAGTTATACAGAAAAAAAACTTATCAGACTAAAAAAAATCGCTTTTAAAAGTTAATCAAATGTTTTCATAGTTATATTCTAAAAGATGCTCAAATAAGCGTCCGCCTTCACGAATACACATGTTGAACCTCTTAATAATATTTTGCCTAGCTTTAACTAGCATGTCTGGTGATATAGTGGGGCATACATCCCTGATTCGTTTCTGCATCTTCTCCCTTGCTGTAGGTGGTTGAGTGTAAACACGATCTTTAATATAACCCCACAAGAAAAAATCAAATGGAGTTGTATCGCAAGATTTGGGTGGCCATTCGATAAAACCGCTACGACCAATCCATTTTTGATTAAAATTAGCGTCCAAAAATTCACGAACGTCCCGATGGTAATGAGCAGGTGCACCGTTTTGCTGCAGCCACATGTCTCTTCTTTCTTCTATGCTGAGTGGTCTGAGAAGAATAGGCAGCTCAACGTTCAAAAAATCTAAATATCTTTGTCCATTAAGTGGAAAGTCTATTCGCCTTATCATTAAGTTCCAAAAGTTAACACGCATTTCAAAATCTTCATCGTGCAACTGTTGGTGTAATTCCATATGATATGGATGATATTTATATCTTCTTGTGGTCCTGTTTATTGATTACTGTTTACAGATTGTGATGTCTCAGTTAAACTAGCAAGTTGTCGACTACTTAAACTGGGATTTTCTTCTAAATGAAGTAGAATTTTCAACTCTTTATCTTGATTTGTAGCAATTTTATTGACAACTGTTCTCTTCGAATATGCCACATTGCTACTAGCATCAAATCTCTCCATGACATTTTGAAAGGCCACTTTAGAAGGTGCGCGACGATCCGGATATTTTGCCTCATATAGCCTTTTGGCCAGAAAGCAATATTTTTGAGCTTCACCCAATATATAGACCATCTATCATTTCATTTTGTGAAAAATTCATTTTAAATTAGACGAGAATACGAAAGACGAAATACATTGCACTAACAACAACACGTTTTTGACATTTCATACATTTAGTCGCCAGTTGCTATAGACTGTTTTTTTCTGTGGCTACTTTGATCGAGTTGTTGATTTTCTAAATTACGCAAAAAAAGGAAATTTGAAAATATTTCGAAAACTATTGAAGATAGGTATATAATATCTTTAATAAAATTTGTGGATTTTTTTATTCTTAACAAGAATAAATAAAAATATGCAGGGGGTTCCATTTAAAAAAACTGAAATAAATTGGTTTGAAAATGTTAGAGTTGGGCATTTAAATTTGGACATACTGTATGTGATATCTTCAATATTACGAAAACAGTCTTTTATTCCATGCTTATTTTGTGCAGAAGCAAAATATTTTATTTTTAGTGGCACAACTAGGCGTTATATTGCTAATCATAGATCATCAAATTTAATTTTTTTTTGTTTAAAGCTAAATATTTAAGAAAGTATCAATTTTAGCCGTATATCATGTTATACAAAAAAGGGTTAGAATTTTATGTAGAATTTATAAATCAAGTCGGTGTCCCATTTAAAAAAAATACAACTTTTAGACTTACTTACTTACTTTTTTGACGCACCCCGTATAATTTAAAATATTTTTAAAATGAGCACGACTTACAAATATATCCCACAGCATAAACAGTTTGTTTCCAGATAGATTTTACCTGTTCGACGTAAATTTATCCATCATGACTGGGTTCATGATGGATAAATTATAAGTGATTATGATGATTATAAATTCCGGGTCAAGGAAATTTACCGATTTTTTATTTTTAGTTTGCTGAAAACGGGAGTAGACTTTATTGTATTTTTCAGTGTTGTTCATCGGGTACCTTCATAGCGGACCCAGAATTAAAGACTACATATTAACATTTTAAGGTAAGTCGATAACATTATTTTAGCATATTAATTTTTGTATTATAATTCTTAAATTTTAATATAGTAGAGAAACAAATATAACATATCCTGAATAATACAAAATTAATATATAACCAGGTGAATTTCAAAATAGATTTTTCTAGGTCTACTAAAAATATACAAAACCTTCTTACCCCGGTGTAAAGTACATTTGGTGATGGATCCGGTTTTACTTCTGCTATACTAGAAAAATTAAGACTTTTCTGTAATTTACCGACTTTAGATACAACGTTCCTAGCGACTTGTAAAATTCTCATTTCGAAAATTGTATATTTTATTTACTTAAGGAGATAAAAAAACTGATACTAGTGCTAACTGTATAAACTAAAAACTACTAAGTATAAACAATCCGACAAACGCGGTCCTGATTAGTGAATTTCATATTTTTAAGTAGATTAAATCACAGATATGTTCAATATCAAAGTTTAAGAATAGCAGAGCAATAGCAGACAGGACCGCATTCGCCTATGCAGATATTTAACAGTTTAGAAGAAGTCCTAACACTGGAACCTGTGGTGGAAGATGGATCAAAATACAAGAGTTCTAACCACACTACACCACAACTTGTTATGTTCTGGGCGCGCGTTTCGCTAATCAAGTTAGCATCATCAACAGATGATATAAACTAAAGTAATTTATCCTAACCGACACTATTTATAGGTAAATGAAGAGCTTTTCTCCAAAACTTAACAAGTCCACATATGGTCCAAGCCGAGTTAACAACGGAATTTAGTGGAAAATCTTAAATAGAAACAAGTCCTTAACAGTTTTCGACCAAAACTTCACTAATCCTTTAGAAATTAAATGGTTAAAATGATGATTTGCATCAAAACTGAACAAGTCAATCTGATTTGAAATAATGTTAAATAAAAGCGATATCATGGCAATAGTACACAAGTCCAATGGAATTCTAAATCTAGGCCACAGCTACTATCTAAGCTGTGTCTAGGCATTTCATTTTCTAGCAAAACTGAACAAGTTCTAATACGCATTGGTATAGTTTTTATTGCAAGTATTATTAACTAATACTTACCTATGTTAAGTACACTAACGTATTGTAGAGGTTATTGCAGTATGAGATTTGAGATGTCAGCACAGTATAGAACAGAGGTGCTCAAACGGTCGATCGTGAGTGCTTTTTGAGTAGATCTCGTGAAGAAAATTTTTTTTAATAAGTAGGTACTTAACTAAACTACAAAAATTTATTACGCAATAAAATATCACTCTGCTAGCGGCAAAAGGCGGCTTTATCAAAGGAACGCGCGGTACTTGTCAAAGAGAAGCCGCGTTTCTTATTCTTGCCGCTTTTCTAGTAATTTCGGGTGGCGCGTTTGACGGGAACATTCGAGACTTTCGTTCACACCGATATAAATGTTGCGCCTGCAGGAATTGGGGTCACTCTGAATTGCAACTTGAAGGCAATACTACGTCGATACAAAGTTTATTATTAAATAGTACAAAATGAGTGCAACGAAGAAATTTAAAACATATCATTTTAATAACGATTGGGAGGAAGAATTTTTGTTTTGTATGGTTTGTCTTATTTGTCGTGCGTCAGTTGCAATACCTAAGCGTGGTAACTTAGAGAGGCATCATAAAACGTTTCATAAAAACTAAGAAAAGGATTTTCCGCCACAGAGTGAATTAAGAAAAGGAAAAGTACGTGATTTGATATCTTGTTTGAAAAAAGAACAAACCATGCTCACAAGACCAGCCAAACAATCAAAAGCTGCTACGATCGCGTCATTTAAAATTTCTCATATATTGGCGAAACACAAAAAACCATTCGAAGATGGATCGGTTGTGAAGGAAGCATTTATTGAAGCGGGTGAGACTATTTGGAGATTTTAAAAATAAAACAGAAATCATGTCTGCTATTAGAGAACTTCAGTTATCTCGTCCGACTGTCACAAGGCGTATTGAAGTCATGAGTCAAGACATGGCAGCTAAACTAAAAAATGATATCATGGAATGTACATACTTTTCTTTACAGTTCGACGAATCCACCGCCCAGCTGTGTATTTTTATTCGGATGGTATTCAATGACATGTTGGCTAAGGAAGAATTTTTGACAATCATTCCTCTGAAGGGGAAGACGTTTTCTTCAATTTTGTAAAAAACTACAAGCTACCAATATATAAATTAGTGTGCATTACAACCGATGGAGCACCAGCAATGACTGGAAACAAAAACGGTTTTGTGGCATTGTGTCGAGCTAATGAGGATTTCCCTTCATTTTTTTCAATCCTTTGCATTATACATCAACAAGTTTTGTGTTCAAAAGTTTTAAACACGGAGGAAATTATGGGCATTGCAACAAAAATTGTGAATTCCTTCCGTGCACGTAGCTTGCAACGGCGGCTCTTTAAGTTGCAGTTGGAAGATAGGGAGTCAGCTGAACACACTGATTTAGTTCTTCACACGGACGTCAGGTGTTTGAGTCGCGGATAATTCCTAGAAAGGTTTCAAGAATTATTGCCCGAAATAACAGCTTTTCTAGACGAAAGAGGTGATGACACTCAGATGTTGAAAAACGAAAAATGGCTGACTGATTTGGCATTTTTGACTGACATCACAATGCACTTAAACGCCATTAACTTGGAGCTTCAAGGTAAAGGAAAAACTGTTATTGAGATGATTAGCGCAGTAAACGCATTCAAAAGTAAATTGCACCTTATGATAGATCAACTGAAAAGAAAGGATCTGAAACATTTTCCGTCTTTGAAAGCAAGGATTCCTCACTTGAATTATGATACGTATGAGGCTGAATTATCAAATATTTTGGGACAATTCGAAATACGTTTTTATGATTGTAGTAAATTGGCAAGTGTAGCAGCATTTATGAGTTATCCTTTTTCATGTAAAAACATTGAGGAATTAGCTACTGAAATAGCAAGTCAGTTTAATATGTTCTGTTGAACTGACTGAACTGACAGCAATGTTTGGGTCAACTTACTTGTGCGAGTCTGCATTTTCTGAAATGAAGATAATTAAGTCAAAATATCGCAATCGACTAACTGACGATCATATGTCATCATGCATGCGATTAGCACTCAGTGGTTACGTACCATCTTATGAAAAGTATGCTGAGGACATGCAGTGCCATGCTTCAACATCCAAAGTCACTCCTTAGTTAAGTTTAACACCATTTCAACTGTTTCAACACCATTGTAACTCTTTTGTTTTGTAAAAACCAATAAACTCGCAATTTTGAATAACTATGAGTTTTTTCATTGATATTGTAGAGAAGAACCTAACTGAACCTAACCCAAACCTTGACTAAAATAATGTATATTGTGCGGAAAGCTAATATCTATATATGCTACGGTACACCCTTCCTAGGTAGGTAGGTAGGTAGGTAGGTAGGGTGTATGTATCGTGTATGTACGACAACCCTGCATCACACATACTTGCAGCCTCTCAGAGTCGATCGTAAGTAGTCTAAAAATATTGAGGTAGATCGCCAGCAGTGCTAATCGTTTATAGAACGATAACGATTTACATTTATTAGGTTAATTAACTCTGGAAATTGTGTTTTTTTTTGTGCGACATAAAAATTATTTGAAGAATAATTATGGATGAATGCTCCGTATCAGTTGCTGAAGGTAGTAGAGGTTGCCGGAAGCGAAAAAGAGCCGTCCCTAAAAGCCTAACAGCTAAAACATTAAGGTAGGAGATTTTAGAGGTTAGAACGAGAGTTAGAATGATTCGATTGAAACGATTAGGTTCAAGATTTGATTTTTTAATGCATTGTTGCTTATACTTCTAGGCATAGCGTTGCTATTGAATTACAAGAATTTGTCCTACCATGTAACCACAAAAAACAAAAGAAATTTTGTTGCCAAGAAATCACTCTTCCTGACATTCATAATGCTAGAAGAAAAGTATTTTCCTCTAACGAAAAAGCAAGTTAAGACCAAAGGGTTTGTCTTTTTTTATGTACAGCTGAGCCGTTAAGAAGACGACCACGCAGTGCCGTACCAAGAAAAAAACATAATTTGACCGTACAATATTTTGTAAGTGTGTATGTGTATTACGGGGTGCGTAAAAATAATGCCAAAAAGTACAAAAGAGAATTGACTGAGATTAGGTTTTTTTTTTTTTTCTTTTTTTTCGGTTTAGAACGTCTTACGACGTTGTCCGACGCCTAATTTCCACCTTCTTCGGTCGGTGCAGTCTTCTTCGGATAGGTTTCTTTCACTCATTGCTTTTTGCACCGCTCTTTGCCATTCTGCTTTGGGTCTTCCTCTCTTACGTCTGCCCCCTGGAACCCATTCCATCAGTTTTTTTGGTAATCTTGAATCTGCCATTCTTTTCACATGTCCATACCATGTAAGTTGTTTTATGTTTACATCTTGTAGCGTGTTTCCCTCTATGCCAAATCTCTCTTTTACTGTTGCATTTGAAATCCTATCTCGCCTTGAAATTCCCAGAGAGCGCCGCATTACATCCATCTCAACTGCTTCTATTTTTCGTTTTTGTCTGTCGTTTATTCTCCATGTTTCAGAGCCATATAGGAGTGTACTTTTTATCATTGTTTCGTATATGTTGAATTTTCTTGGTTGTTTTGTTCTCCATTTATGCAGATATACTTTGTCTTATCAATATTTACTGTTAGACCCCATTTGTTGTATTCCTCGACCAATTTTCTTAACATGTATTCCATGTCTTCAATGTCGTTTGCTGTCACCACTTGGTCATCTGCAAATTGTAGTGTATACAAGCATTCATCTCCCAGTTCTATACCCATTCCCTGTACTTTTCTCTTCCATTGTTTTAATGCTGCTGCGACATAAATTTTGAATAGGGTAGGTGAGATGCAGCATCCTTGTCGTAATCCTTTTGTTACTTCGAACTCCTCATATATTTGTTTTCCGATTTTTATTTTCGATTTTGAATGTCTATAGAAATCTTTGAGTCTTTTTATCAGTGTGATGTTTATATTAGATTCCTCTAGTATTTGCCAGAGTTTGGGTATAGGGATATTATCATAGGCTTTTTCAAGGTCAATGAATGTTATATGCGTTTCAAGATTTCTTGCCGTTCTTTTCTCTATAACCTGTTTGAGACAAAACACGTTATCAGTGCATGATCTTCCGGCTCTAAACCCACTTTGTTCTTCTTCTTCTTTGGCTTGGAATTCTTCCTCTATAAGGTCTCGCATAATTCTGCCGTAAAGTCTACTAAGTGTGCTGGTTACTGAAATCCCTCTACAATTGTTACAGTCCTTTTTGTTTCCCTTTTTGTGTATTGAAGATATGTATGCCATTTTCCATGCTTCTGGTACAGGTTGACCATTCAAGCATTTGTTTATTATGTACGTTATATTCTGTACCATTTTATTAGTTCCATTTTTAAGCATTTCTGCAGATATTCCCTCAGGTCCATTAGCTTTACCATTCTTAAGTTTCATAATTGCATTTTTCACGACTTTTTCTTCTACAGCAACTTCTTCTCCTTGTATGTTAAATATTACTTCTTCTGTATTTTGTTCTAAATATTCTGGTCTTGTTTCAGTAAGTAACTTTTGGTAGTGGTCTTTCCATTGTTTTGGTGTTATTGTCTGTAGAAAAGCTTTATCTTTGCCTGGATTTTTAAGCGCTCCAATAAATTTCCATGCTTCTGAACACTTTCTGCCACCTATATATGTATTTATTTCTTGGCATTTTTTATCCCATGTTTTGTTTTTTGCTGCTGCAATAGCTCTTCGCAGTATTATCTTGTATTCTTTATACATATCTAAGTCTTCTTGCTTCTTTGTACTTAGCCATTTGAGGTATTGCTCTTTCTTTTTTGTTACCAGATCTTCTATTTCACTATTCCACCATATTTTTGTACTTTTACTTCTATTTTTTATCCCTACAGCTTTCGCTGTTGCTTCGTGTAAACTAGCAATCAGGTTTTCGTAAATTTCTGCAAAACTTTTCTGTTCAGTATTACAAAGTTTCTCATCCAGGCGATTTTGGTAGAGCCTTTTCGTGCTTTCGTTCTCAAAACTATCGAAGTTGTACTGTTTCGTGTCAATCGTTTCTCCATTTTCGTTCTTGTCACTGATCCTCTCGCTGTTGTTGTTTTTGAACGGAAACCCAACTATTGCTCTTACAAGGTAGTGATCGGATCCGCATACTATGCCTCTCATGACTCTTACATCATTCCAGAATAGAGTTGATTGTTATTTCGTTATAATATAATCGATAATTGTTTTCAAGTTTTTGGTATTTTGTACCCAGGTGTATCGGTGAATATCTTTGTGTTTGTAGAAGCCATTTAAGATCTTGAGGTCGTGTATTTCACAGATATCTATTAACCTTTGCCCATTATCATTGACGGTTTGTTCTCCAAATGGCCCCACAATTTTCTCATTTATTCGAGATCCAGTTCTACCATTAATATCGCCTAATAGAACTATTTCTCTGTTGTTACCGAGTTCCGAGATAAGGTCTTCAACCTTTTCGAAGAAGTTGTCTTTTTTGGCTACAGTTTCATCATCGGATGGTGCATACACCGCCAAGAAAGTCACGTTGTGTCCAAACAGCTGCACATTGAGTTTTAGAATGTTCTCATCAACTGGTTCCCAATTGGTTATTTTGTTCTTGAATTTTTTCTTTATTAAGATAGAGACACCTCTAGATGCTCGTCTCTCCTTTGGAACTCCAGTGTAAAGGTGTACATAGTTTCCAATTATGGCTGTGCCAGATGCTTTCTTTTTTGTTTCTGTAAGGACAACAATGTCCAGGTCTTGTTTCGATATTTCTGAGAGAACTATATCTATCTTTGGTCCTATCCCCTGTACATTCCATGTTCCCATTCTCATTGTCCGTTTTCTTTGCTTTTTCCGTCTTTGAGTGTTGACATCATTTTTTCCGAGGCTTGTTTTAGGCTTTTTGGTACTTTACATTTTTTTCACGAGTATTGGAGAACCAGTCCAATGCCTCAACCCCCAACCAGGAGGGCCAGGTTATTTTTGATCAAGGTGTTCTTCCTCTAACCTTTGACGAGCCAACGCCGAAAGCTGCAAGGTAGCAGTTTCGCCTGTAACCCTAGGCAGGAACCCTGACAGGGTGCTATCATCTGGGTCAGATGAACCCTGGTTTTTTAGCGAGGTGTTACTCCTCGAACCCTCCTCCTTTCCCGTAGTGCAATGGGACTCCGGGCTTGGGACCGGCGTAGCGGAGTTTAGGTATACTTATATAAATTCGATGACAATACAATATTGTGATGTCCAATCGTGAATGTCTTATACGGGGTGCATATAAAATATTGCTAAAAAGTACAAAACAGTTCCCTTTACCGGAATTGACTGAGATTTAGTATACGTACATAAAGTCGATGATAGTACGATATTATGGTGTCCAATCGTAAATGTCTTGTTCAGGAAGCGTCCAAAATAATGTTTAAAAGTATAAAATAAATAAATGTAAAAAACCTTCTATTTATAAACTAATGTTTTGGAAATACAAGAATTTGGTAATCATTAGCAATGGTTTTATATGACAGATTGGGTGCAAACGAATTGAAAAATGTGATTTCATGTCATTAGCATCTTTTTTTTCAGATCCCAGTTAAAAACAAATCTAAGCAAGTATGTCAGAAATTTTTTTTGTCTGCGTTGAAAATATCTAAATCAAAAATTATTAGAATGTCTAAAACAATATTACATGGAGATATTCCTAAGGAATTGAGAGGAGGCGACAGAGTTTCCAAAGCATTTGAAGAAGCAAAAACAAGTGTCAGAAAATTTATAAAGAATTTGAAGGGGACTGAAAGTCACTATGCTAGAAAAAACTCAAAAAGAATTTACCTAAGTTCCGAATTAAATATAAGCAAGCTCTACAAATTTTATTTCGAGTTATCCAGATCCATTTTTAAAACAAATATCTTATGAAACATACCGTATTTAGTATGTTTCATAAGATATTTGTCACAGATTTTAATACAGGATTTCGTTCACCAGCCTCTGATATATGCAGTTATTGCCTGCGTTTAAAAGAGCAAATCCAGAATGAAAAAAATTATGACAAAAAAGTTAAAGCTATAATAGAGGGAAGGGTCCATAAGTTACGAGCTAATGCTGTGCCTTTTACGAACTTTTAAAAATAAATCCTGAAAATGCCATATCATTTTGCTTCGATATGCAGCAAGTATAGCCTCTTCCTGAAATTCCTGTCGGAGAAGCCTTTTATTAAAGGCAGCTGGGCTACTACACGTTATGTTGTGTAAAGACTGATTCGTCAAAACCAACGTTTTATTCATGGACTGAAGACCAGGAGGGTAGAGGCTGTATGGAAGTAGGATCGGTGATCCCAAAATTGACACCCTTAGATTGTTTTGCGATGGCTGTTGTGGCCAAAACAAAAATTCACATATTATACATGTATTGTTATTTTGGCTGCATAATGAAGCTACAAATATAACCAAAATACACATTCACTTACCTGTACGTGGACATAGTTTCCTACCAGCAGATAGGATTTTTGGAAAAGTGAAAAAAAACTAAGAAAAGAAGCAGTCATAGAAAAAAAGGAGCGATACCATGAAATATACAGGTAAGTGGGTGACCTTAAAATTATAGGCAGAGATTGGACACTTTTTAACGTAAAAGATCTTCAAACATTTTATAAAAAATTAGATAAAACTAGTGAGTATAAGAGAATAATATTGACAAAAACTGACTCTTTTAAGCATACATATATTCTCATTTATTTTTGCAAATGGTAACAAGTCCATGTACCAAACGATGCAAAACTGAACAAGTCTACCATATTTTATCAAAACGCGACAAGTCCAAATAATTTTTGGTAATAAAAAGAAGTCCATTTGTAATTTACTTTTACAATGTTCTTTTAAGATAATTGTTATGACCTTTCTCGTCGTTTTTATCTTTGAACATTTACTTCAATGTATATACAAAATATTTACTATTCTCGAAATGGACAATAATGGATTTGTTCAGTTTTGCAGAAAAGCTCTTCACGTAACCTCGGTCATACACCTTTAAGACTGCCTCCATACATGTGCGACCTCAACCCTATTGAACTTGCATAGGCAGGAGTAAAAAAATATATTCAAAAGAGCAACACCGAAGAACTTTCAATTAAAGATTTAGATAAAATAACATTAGAAGCGATTGACTCAATATCGGCTGAAAATTGGAAATCGTATGTTAAACATGTTCGTTCTATGAAGATATATATATATATATATATATATATATATATATATATACAGTGTGTATCAGCCAAATGGAATAAATTCGATAATAAATAAATGGGGGCGTGTTCGGAAAAACGCTTGGACCCGTCGATTGGTATTTTTAGTTGCTCATTTTCTCCAATAAAAACTTTTTATACAGGGTGTGTCCTGTAACAGTGCTCAATGCCAACTTTCTTATTTCAAATGCAACACCCCGGATATTATTTAATTTTTGGATTCTTTAGGAGATTCTAAACATATTTTATGTTCAATGTCCTATACCTATCTTCAACTATTTCGGCAATATTAAGTGTTTTCAAATTTATTTTTATTTTATTTATTTCGAATTTATTATTATTCATGAAAGTGGCTCTGGTTACTGAACTATTTATTTGATTACAAAAATTCGCTACAACACACTCAATACTTATTTACCATTTAGGTGTTCATATTAAGAATGTAAGCAAAAACCATTTTAGCGTTCCTTTTTATTGATATGGAACAAAAAGAGCCAGTTTTGTTTACTTTTAAGTTTTGTTTACTTTTGTGTAAAATGCCTGGCCTTTCTCTTTGCAAGACAGTAGTTGTCAGTGTCAGTGTCATAGTCTTTTGAATTTCGTTAACTGCATAATACCTAAAAATGGTTCATTTAACAGAAATGCATAAAATAGCAATTCTACAAATGACTGGTTATAGAGATAACACACGAACACAAGTGGAAGTTGCTCGCTTATTTCATGAAAAATTTCCAAATTTGCCGCATATATCCCAAGGGACAATTAGTAAAATAGAAAAGCAGTTTCGCTAGCTTGGACATGTGAGGCAGATAAAAAAAGCAGCTGCCAATTCAATAAATGATGATACTAAATTGGATATTATGCTTGAGTTTGAGGAAAACCCACATATTTCTAGTCGACAAGCCGCCGCAATGTTCGATATTAGCCATTCGTCGATTATTCGAACATTAAAAGAAAATAAAATGCATCCCTATAAGACGATTATGATAGGAGAACTTATTTTTGTGAACAAATGATGGCTATGTTAGATAACAATGTTATTCAATTAGAACATGTTTTGTTTTCGGATGAGTGCACCTTTACACTTCACGGTCATGTAAATCGTCAAAATTGCCGCTATTGGTCTAGGGAAAATCCTCACTGGATCAGCGAAGAACATACTCAATATCCTGAAAAGGTTAATGTTTGGGCAGGAATTGTTAGGGATCATATCATAGGCCCCTTTTTCATTGACGGCAATTTGAATGGCGATAATTATTTAGCACTGCTCCAAAATAATGTCGTGCCAACTTTGACAAATTTGTATCCGGATCCAGCAAACCCACAAGTTCCAGCGAATATGCTATGGTTTCAGCAAGATGGAGCACCGCCCCATTACCAAATTAATGTCCGGCAGTACCTCAACGGAATATTTCCAAATCGGTGGATAGGGAGACGAGGATCGATAGAATGGCCAGCGCGATCCCCTGATCTGAAGCCATTAGACTTTTTCTTATGGGGACATATTAAAAATGTTGTATACAAAACTAAACCCCTCAACTTAGCTGACTTAAGAAGACGAATAACGCTTGCGATTAGATCGGTCACGCCTGAGATGCTAAATAACGTTAGAAGAAATTTCTATTTAAGATTAGGAATTTGCCAAGACGTTCGCGGCGAGCATATTCAACAGTTCCTAAATTAACTTTTTACTTTTGTTTATACATTATGATGAAATAAATAATTTTATTTTTTTAATCTTAATTTTTGCAATAAATTTGAAAACACTTAATATTGCCGAAATAGTTGAAGATAGGTATAGGACATTGAACATAAAATATGTTTAGAATCTCCTAAAGAATCCAAAAATTAAATAATATCCGGGGTGTTGCATTTGAAATAAGAAAGTTGGCATTGACCACTGTTACAGGACACACCCTGTATAAAAAAGTTTTTATTGGAGAAAATGAGCAACTAAAAATACCAATCGACGGGTTCAAGCGTTTTTCCGAACACGCCCCCATTTATTTATTATCGAATTTATTCCATTTGGCTGATACACACTGTATATATATATATATATATATAGGATCTTCAAGTAGTGACGACGAAACCTCATCCTTTTCAGAGGAAGGCAGCGATTTAGAAGGAATCGAACCATTAGAATCACAGCCGTCAACCTCAAAAATGGCTTAGTTTTTTTTCATATATTTTGTAAAATTGTTCATAAAGTAGTTGTCAATAAACTGCTTCAAAATAATTAATTTTCCAATATTGCAATTAATATTTGAAAAACTTCAGAACTCATATTTTTCCAAAATTAACACATCAATGTAGTTATAGTAGGGAAGCCAGCACTGATTCCAGTGAACAAGATTTATCAAAATTTTAACTTATGCAGTTCGACTTTGGGCTATTCGGGTATGCCAAAAGTGACCGTTTGTCTCTGTCTGTCATATTACTTTGTACAGGGGGCGTCATTGTGAAGTAATATACAGGGCGTTTCCTAATTCCGTGCTAATGTTAAAAAGGGGGCCTTTTTTAGAAAAAAGTTTAATATGAACCTAAAAGTCTTAATTTTGGAGATACAGGGTTTTAAAAAAAACCTTTTTTTTTAATCCTAATTCTGATGCTATTATAGATAAATAACTGTGTGAAATTTCTACCAGTGGCGTGCATATGTAATTAACCTGGGTAAATCCGTATGCTCCTTAATGCATAGAAGACGTGTATCAAATTTCATGCAGTTATCTACAATAGCATCAGAAATGGGATGAAAAAAAGTGTTCTCTTTTTAAAATTTACCATCCTGTATCTCAAAAGTTAAGACTTTTAGGACATAAAAACACCCCCTTTAACATCAGAACGCAATTAGGAAACGCCCTGTATAGTACTTCACAATGACGGCCCCGATATAAAGTAATATGACAAACGGAGACAGAGGGCCACTTTTGGCATACCCGAGTAGCCCAAAGTCGAACTGCATAAATTAAAATTTTGATAAATCTCGTTCACTGGATCTGATGCTGGCTGCCCTTGTAAAATCTGGACTTGTAAATAGTGTATCACTATACTGGGTGGTCTAATAATAGTGGACATAAGCAGTAGCCCGGGAACCGTTAATGACAGAACTCAAGAAAAAATATGTTTATAGGTAAATCGATCAAGAAAAATCAAAATTAAATCATTTTAAAATTCGAAAGTTCGCCGTTTTTGCAACACAAAAGAGATATAGAAGTGCGGTATACGAAAGTAAACAGACAAATATAGATAAAGGTTTATTAAGCATAGTTATATTTTTTAATTATCTGAAGAGCGTATAGTCAAAAAGGAGTGCCATATTATTTAAAGAACGACGGGACACCACTGGTTTAAAGAGATTTCTTGGCCGACCTTCCTAAACCGATTAACTCCGCTCGGTTTTCTTTCGTGTCCCGCACTTTTACCTCTACATATATTTGCGACAAACGCGGTTCATATGGGTCATAATCTGTTAATAAAGATATCAGAGAAAAAAAATTAAATTGTAAATATATACTCCATTTATCCGTAACTATCGATGTTCTTGTCTACTTATCGATATCATCGAATACTTAAAACGATATTATTGCACACCTATCAGCAACTTATCGATATGTTGATGTTTTTTATTTACCTGTTCTTATTCGATATGCGTTTTTTTCAGAAACGGTTTGTTTTTAGGATACAGTGGGATAAAATATATTTTTTAATAATTATTATTTAGATAAAATCTTATTTCGAGTAGTTTCAGTTTTCTTGGTCTTTCAATTGTTATTATTCATATAAGTATCCGTCTTTTTCTCTATACAAAGTGAAGTAAACTGATGTAGTTAGAGAGTCTGCCAGACTACTATGTATATACAATGTAACTTGAAAAGTTCTGCTTCCTCCGAAAATATTATTGGAATTATAAAACTTAAAAAATATTGCCAAAAACTTCTAAATCTAAAATTGCCTTAAGAGAAAACTACCCATAAATTTAGTTTTAGAGTAAAATGCCATAAGAGAATTATTCTGAGTATTCGGAGGTGTGATAAAATACTGAATTTCATAAAGAAATTCGAATCTCCGTGGGCGCCATTCCATACAAATTATGGTTCTTCTACTGAACTCCGCTATTGCCGCTCTTCCCACAGCTGGCGTAATTTCTTGTAAACACTGCCTGATGACTGTTTCCAGGTGATCTACGTTTTGGAATGGCCTGTGAAGATAAACCTTTCCTTTTAACAGTCCCCAACGGAAAAAGTCCAACGAGGTCAGGTCAGGAGATCTGGCTGGCCACGGGATTGCAGAATACCTTCTTATCCAGCGATTTGAAATAGTCGTTTGTAAAAAATTGGAAACTATCTGTGTAGTAAGACATGCTAATCCATCGTGTTGGTATCAAAGTGAACGCCTGATATTTAATGGCAATTCTTCAATAAATTCAAACAAAGTTAAGAACGTTTCAAGACACGCTGTATAGTGAAAATAATATATGAACATTTATTATCTACTACTTTGCTTAACAATATTCTAAAACACCACCGAATACAAAATTTATTGTGAAAGTAGAGAATGTAGAACCAAAAAAAAAAAATATATATATATATATATATATATATAATATATATATATATATATATATATATATATATATATATATATATATATATATATATATATATATATATATATATATATATATATATATATATATCTATATATATATACATATTTTATATATATATATATATATATATATATATATATATATATATATATATATATATATATATATATATATACATATGTATATATACATATATATATATATATATATATATATATATATATATATATATATATATATATATATATATATATATATATATATATATATATATATATATATATATATATATATATATATATATATATATATATATATATATATATATATATATATATATATATATATATATATATATATATATATATATACATATATATATATATATATATATATATATATGATGTAAGATCCAGGGATTAAAATAAAGTGTTTTTCTTCGTTGTTTTTTTATTTCATTTTTGACGTTTCGGTCAGGCACGACCTTCTGCAGAAAAAAATTTTTATGGTCTGTAAAAAAAACCGTAACAAAGTCAATAGTAAATGCACACAGAAAGATTTATACAACTTACCAGAAACAAAAGTCTCGAAGATTTATTGTTAACAGTTTAAAAACAATATAAAACGAAAATTAGTTACACAGCACATTTTTCATTTTTGAGACAAACACATTAAAAATACTAAAATTTTATTATTTGTCGCATATACAGGTGAAAGGTTTGGATGTCGAGTTGTTTATGCCGACTGCCAAAATATGTTAGATTATTTATTATTTATCAGATGAAATTCCTTTCCTACTGCATACGGATGCTACCGGAAGAAACTATTGTTGAAATATAAGAATATTTACTTTCAAGTTTTTAATTAAGTTATAATATATATTAATTAATTTTTTTGTGTCAGTTTTTGAATTTACTGAATCTGCATTTCTCTGTATTTCAATCATCTCGAGAAACTCTCTTTTTTTTGTTATTTTCAGTTCTTAAAATTTGTACGTTCTCAAAATCAAAACTATGGCTATTTTCTATAACGTGGTTTGTTAGAGCCGTTTTGTTTTTTCTATCATATTTGTGACCGTTTATGCGATTACCAAGGTATTGGCTGGTTTGTCCGATGTATATTGTTTCTGGTAAGTTGTATAAATATCTTTCTGTGTGCATTTACTATTGACTTTGTTACGGTTTTTTTACATACCATAAAATTTTTTTTTTGAAAAAGGTCGTGCCTGACCGAAACGTCAAAAATAAAACAAAAAAAATAACGAAGAAAAACACTTTATTTTAATCTCTGGATCTTACATTCCAAAGAACCAACACTCTAATATATGTATATATATATATATATATATATATATATATATATATATATATTTTAATTAATATTAATGATTTTACATCTACTATCTATTTAAATGACAAAATAAGCCTTAATATTAATTAAGACAATTAATGGCTAAAGTGATATTTGCACAAAACCTAACCACTAAGGTGACTGTGAAGTAAAGAATGACAATGTATTTTTTATAAAAAAACATGAATTTACTTAACAAAAAGTAATACAGTGAAACCTCTCAAAAACGGACAGTAGCCGTGCCACAGAAACTGTCCGTTGTATAGAGTTGTCCGTTGTGGGGAGTGAACCAATTAAACACCAATATAATTTTATTTAAAAAAATATTTTATTTTTAAGTAAAAAAATAATATATTTTGAACAAATTATTAACCCAATTGTTACTACATATGCACTAACATTTTTTACATACATATATGCATACAATAAAAATGTACTACCTAATATAAAATATTATACTACCTACATATACAGTTTGATACAGTTCTACTTTATAAAAAGTATCTATTTAAAAAAATTATCAAGTGTCGTTTGTCTTAAACTAGTTAATTTATTTTTAATAATTTGGGATTCCATTTTAGATGAAACTTCTGAGATTTTTTCCCCTAAAATAGAATAACATACAAAAGTTTTCAATATTCCTTAACATTTTATATGGTTCCTTAATGTTCTTCATATTGGAAGAAATAATTGTCAGACGAAATCTGACCGTTCTCACTATTTTGAAATTCACTGATGCACTCACGTACACTTATGCTAGGAATTTCTATACATAATTCTGATAATGGCACATCATCTTCACTATCGTAGTCAACGTTTTCCTCGAGAATTTCGTCGAATCCAGCTTTACGGAAACAGTTATTGATGGTCTTGGATTCCACTTTTTTCCATGCAGCAACAATACAAATCAAGGCACTTACCACATTTATAGATTTCTCCAATTGTTCGGTAGGTTCATAATACTCCATGGATGACAAAAGTCGCTTGATTAAAAACTTTCTGTAGTGGTTTTTAAAATTTTGAATCACGCCCTGGTCCAATGGCTGGCAATGTGATGTCGTATTTGGCGGTAAAAAAAATATTTTAACATTTCAGTTTTACCTTTGCATTTTTCGGTCAAATTTCATCAACTAATCCGACATTATATTCTTTGTCATCCATGCTTTCTTGTTATAGTACCATTCAAGTGGCAATTTTTTCACGCTTGATCCTTTAAAACAACAGGGTTTTTTATTTTTACCAATCACCAGCGCATTTTCTTTTTCTCCATTCATAGCGGAGCAAAGCAAAATAGTGAGTCTCTCCTTGAACGCTTTCCCGCTAGGACATGTTTCGCCTTTTAAAGAAAACGTTTTATTTAGCAAGGCGTGGAAAAAGAGTCCTGTTTCACCGGCGTTATAAATGTCTCTCGGTGCGTAGTTTTTGATAATAGCACATAACTTCGTCGGCCAATCAGTTACCTGAATCAATTCTACAGCCGCTGCTTCGCCACAGATGGATTTGAAAGAGATATTATAACATTGACAGAATTTCTCCAACCAACAATTTGATCCTTTAAAACCATCAACTTCTAGATTCTTCGCAATTTCTTGTTCTTTTTCCTTTATTATTGTACCGGATATTGGAATGTTTTTGGGGCGTACTTTACAAAACCAGTCGTAGATAATTTGGTCTATGGCAGCACCCTCAGTTTTCGCAAATTTCTTTTTCTCTTTCATGTCTTGGCGAATCGTTTAAGATCGCTCTTGTTTCTCAAAATATCACTAATTTGAGATTTTCTTACACAGAATTTTTCGGCTAATACTCGAACACTGAGTTTGTTTTTTGCCGCGTACTGAATTATTTCAACTTTTTCTTGAAGACTCAAAAACTTTCTTTTGTTTGAAGACATCAAAACTAAGATATTCTATTGATGAGACATTTTATAAAAATAAGGTGATCTATTTATTACGCAATTCACCGCAATTGACCTACAAGCCAGACTATTGTTAAACTAGTGCTATTAACAATACGTAGGCGCCGCGCCGCTTATTAGCATAGATCTAAACATTGTTACGGACCGCTTTGGAAAAGGTCGCCCTAGGATCTCAGATAAAAAGAAACTAGACGTTCTCTTAACTTTTCGAGATAATCCACATTCCTCAACTACTGACGCAGCCTATGATAATGATATACATCAAACAACAGTTTCCAAATTTTTGAAAAAAGAACATTTTTATCCCTATAAAGTGAAATTCGTTCAAGAATTAGTAAATGATGATTCAGATCGCAGAAACGAGTTTTGCGAAATTATAACCAACATGTGAAATCATGATCCATTATTTGTCAAAAGAATTTGTTTCACAGATGAGGCAACATTTTGTCTCAATGGAGAAGTAAATAAACAAAATTTTAGACACTGGGCACAAGAAAATCCTAACTGGTACAGGGAAAGTCATACACAGAATCGTCAAAGTGTTAATGTATGGGCAGGTATTGTAGGCAATAAAGTTATAGGTCCATATTTCTTTGATTCCTCACTAACGGGGCAAATGTATCTTCAATTTTTGGAAGAGAATCTTATACCAGCATTAGCTACCCTACATCCTAATGTAAACGATCCGGATCTTCCCAGTGAACTGTTATGGTATCAACAGGATGGGGCACCACCCCATTTTGCAGCTGATGTCAGGAGATACTTAAATGAAACCTTTCCGAGACGATGGATTGGGCGACGTGGGACAATAGAGTGGCCGGCAAGATCGCCGGACTTAAGCCTGTTAGACTTTTTTCTTTGGGGTATGTGAAAAACGAAGTGTATAAAAATAAGCCACATACTATTGAAATTCTTAAGGATCGTATTCGAACTGTTATAAGAAATATTCAATGTGATACAGTTACTAATGTGCAACAAGAGTTTTTCCATCGTCTAGGGCATTGTAGAGCTGTAAATGGTGGACATTTTCAAAATTTAATAAAGTAGTTTTCTTATTTAATTTCCTGATATGTGTTTTACGTTTTATTCAGATAAACATATTTCGATAACTGTTGATTTTCAGTATAGGTTATGTTATACCAAAAATGTCTAGAATTTCATAATTTCCTGAGAATTCAAATCATTTTCAGAAAAAAATAAATGCGTTGTATTGAAAAAATCAAAGATGACAGTTGTACAACTTTTGTGAGTGACCCTGTATAGTTTAAAATAATTTCTAAATATGCGTAAAAATAAATCTAAATCGACGGGTTCGAGCGTTTTTCTATTACCTTTTTAATTTCCAAGATAATGAATTTATTCCTTAATTTATCATAACCCTGTATATCTAAATATTGTCATAATCTACAATAAAAATACCAGCATTAAATGTGGGTTTTTCAAAAATTATCTGAACATCTGTCCATTCTGAGGAGGTAAATTTTACTGTTTTTTATTAAAAATGTTCCAAATTTTACTGTCCATGTCCGTTATCAAGAGGGTGTAATACACAGGAATACATATACTGACCGGCGGTGACTTCAAAATTGTCCGTTCAGCAGAGGTCTCCATTGTTCGGAGGTATTCGTTAAGGGAGGTTTCACTATATATGGAAGTGCCTACAATCTGTTACCTTATAATGGTATTCTTCTAAGGTCCTATACAGTGAGGTTATTTTTGAATGTTTCAAAGTTCTTGTAGTCCAGGGTTCTTTACAAACAAACCTCTTAGTAATGCTTACTTTAATGACTTCATTCAGTTGTCACAACAACCAACATTTTTGACTAAAAAGTTGTCGCCTCACTTTGGTAGCTAGACGTAGTAGACATACTGACCCAGCCACTTTCTGATTGACAATGAAGTAATGATACCATGGAATAGTTAAATTTTGTATTTCTTTAGATATAGTTACTATTAGCATTAACTTCATAGTATTTATACTTTAAAGAATAATTTTTGGTGACCATGTTTGAACCCACATCCCTGACCCTACTATGGTATACACTTACGCAAAATTAAAAAAAAAAAAACGTAGCATTATATTCATCTAAGGAATTGATTCCTATTGAATCCATTAGGTAAAACAAAACAACAAACAGTCAAATCATTTAATTGAAAAAATATGTTACTTTTGCATCAACAGATCTAAATAAAAACATTACAAAATCTCGTTAAAAATATTAAACAATATTATACATTTAACCCTTATATTAATTAAAAAGCACCTTATATACTAAGCGCCTGTATAGTAGTCTATGAATTCTTCTGCAAAAGTGATGTAATAATCGTTTTTACTTCAGTGTATTGCCTTAGTCCATAACTGCTCAACTCCCTGCCATGACCTGAATCCTTGTATCCTGAAATGAATAAAATTAAGGCTATATTTTTTTATGAAAAACAGGAGTAAGCACAGTAATTTTCAAAAGTCAATAAAAGAGCATTCAAAGTATTGGTAGGCTCCATTAATTTCCCAGTTCATAAACAATACGGGACTCAGTGGTTTTTAAGTGTTAATAACAACAGTTTAGTGAAACAAATATCTATATTAGAGGATATTAAAATTTTAAGTTGAACATGAAGTCGGTTAAATTGGAGGGTGGGGGGCAAAGGTGCATTGTAGTGCTTAAGTCTCCTCCAGTTAAAATTTTAGAATATTTAAGAAAGTCCAAAAATGAACTGAATTTACTTTTTCATTTTCTGACTCTTATTATGGTTATTTGAAAAAAACTTTCTCTAAAAACCTTACTTATTATTTGAAATCAAGGTTCCGTTTTTTTTTAATCATCTTGTCATTTTGTTTTAAATACAGAAAGACAAAAACATTTCTTAAGACCCATATTTAGTATTATTTTGTTTATAACGTTTATTATATCAAGCTCTAAAAATGTATTGACACTCTAAAGGAAACTATTTTCTCAGTATTTTATTTCTCTATTAATATATAGTTTTGCACGGCATTCAGCTTGCAGCAAAATTTAAAACGTATTACTAATCTTATTATTATTAATTTTGTAACCCTTATCTGCAGTACAGTAAAGATCCCTGAAGATGACTCGCGTAAACGCAGGCGAAACGTCGAAAAGTAATTCCAATTTAACACAGTCTAAACCCAAGAACTATGATTTCTTTATTGACTTACTGAAAAGGTAAAACCTTTACTGTCAAGGGATAAAGTGATAATTTTATCAAAAATAAAATATGAATCTGGCAGCAGTGTAAGACATCTCCTTACAAATGTCATAATTAGGAGTTTTCACACTGAACGGCAGTGAAAATATTGAACTTCTTTTTGTTTTTTTTTTCCTAGAAAATTGGTTCATCGATTTTTTTTAATGATTCAAAGAACGTAAACTTTCTTTTTATATTCAAAAATTATTAAATTCTATAGGACTAATACAATTTTAGGAAAATATTTCTGGTTTTAATTGAATTCTGTATACATTCAAAGTTTCACTGTACGAGGTAAAGACAAAGTAAAAAAAAACACATTTGTTGTTTTTTTAATTTCTAAACGGAAAATCACTAAGCAATAAAACCCACAACTTAGCCTCGAAGTTGTAGCACCCTGTATACTTCATATCTTATATCTGTTCAAAATATTTAAACTCGAATACAACCAGGGGCAGTGTGGGAACCAGGGAGTGTGGAAACTCTAGTTACCTAAATACCTTGCAATGCATATATAACTGTCTTACCTCCAAAAGGTGCCTGTGCTGGCAAAACGTTGTAACAATTCACCCAGACAGTACCCGCCTTAATGCCTTGCGTAAGATAGTTGATTTTGTCAACATCTTTCGAAAATACGGCTGAGGCCAGGCCGTAGTTTGTCCTGTTCGCACGCACAATAATTTCATCCAAATCCTTGAATTTCATCAATTGCTGTACTGGGCCGAAGATCTAAAAAAATATATGCTTTCATTAGACTCAAAAGATCATCAAACTGAGCTTCCTGGAACTATAATGTCATGGCATCAGTGTTGCCGTTAGAGCATACTTGTATTAAATTTAGTACATTTTTTATGGTAAAGAACATTTTAGGCAAAATTTGGTGCATTTACAAGTTAATATATTAAAAAGATTGTTGATTACGTAAAGGTTCCATGATGGAAAGACACAAAAGTCAAAATTCAAGACTATAGTGGGATAATGACATTTGTTTTCACGAAGATTATACAAAAAATCAATTAATTGAAGGGCTAAAGTGTAAAGAAAAGTGTATGTATGCGACGGTTATCCAGAAAGTCAAGGGCATTAGGTATGCAATTTAATCCACTCGAGCATATATGGCACGAACTAAAATCCGGAATTCGTCGGAATAATATTTCTCCTACTTTAAATACCAATGTACGAATCCAATCGAAAGTGACGTACTAAAAATTCCTTAATTAGTTGAACAAATGTGTTTCACAGGTACAAAAAGTAGAACAGTCTTATAATCATATTTCTAATACAGAATTAATTATGAATGTATATAATTTGTGTTTATAGGTCACCATCTATTGGTGATTTTTTTTTTGAGGGCCTAGATGCTCTTTTATACCAAATTTTAGGAGATTTTAAGGAAAATTACTCACTATTAAGCTACTATAATAGATTATGTTTGTTCTAATTTCAGTAGTGATGTTGTTGAGTGTTCAGTTGTTAATGCAGCCCTATGTGACCACGAGTCAGTTGATTTAAATGAATATAATGCAAATTTGCATGCAATTACCCCTTCTAGATATGGTAAAATTTTTAGTAGAACAGACTATAATAGATTTTTATCAACTGTGTCTGTCTGTTGACTGGGAGAATGTGATAATGTCACGAGACTCTATTGGTAAATTTCGTGGAACGCTGTAGATGTTTCTAACAAAGCCTTTCCAATAAACCAAATAAAGAATAAATCTTAAAAACTATGGTTTACTCAGGGACTACAAGCTTCTTTGAAAAACATGCGTTCACTTCATACAATTAGAAAATTTACTGGTTCTGTTTATTACCCTCAATACTTTAATGCTTTCCGATCACTTGATCGCAAATTAATTATTATTTCAAAAAGAAATTACTACTCTGATCGTCTGAGACAACTGAGCAAATAAACAAGAAGAATGTTGGTCTATTGTAAGTGATATTTGTCACAATGGATTTCCGGGAGCTGTTGAACCTGAACAATCCCCTGATGTCATTTACAATGTCAATTACTATTGCACTATTGCTGCTACAGGCAATAAACATCTCATGGGAAAAGGGTTTCTTTTCTCGAAGTTTAACTTTAGCCATATCTAAAGCATTTGACTGTGCCAGTCACGGAATTTTGCTGCGAAACTTCACTAGTATTGCTTTAGAGGAGTGGCTCTTTCCTGGTTTGAGTCGTATTTGTCGGGTTGGTGGCAAAGGGTCTTTGTGGGTTCAAGTGCCTCCGATTCCCAAGCTAATAAGTGGGGAGTACCACAGGGCTCTGTCTTGGGCCCATTTCTCTTCTTTCTTTATATAAATGGCCTTGCTAACTTGGAGATTTCTGGTCAGTTCACATTATTTGCAGATGACACAACGATTTTATGGTATTCTGCTGATGTCAATTTATTGAATGACATTATATCAACGGATACTAAAAAAATTAAAGCATGGTGTGATTCGAATCTCTTGTCACCGAATTTGACAAAGACCAACATCGTTTGTTCTAGATGTTGTTTGCAAGGTTTGGAAATTGATAATGCTCCTTTCGCAAGAAAGCATAGTTCAAGGTTTCTCGGTTTGGTCATAGATGATGAACTTAAATTTGATGACCATATTAATGCCCTCGGTAGGAAAATATCGTCTGGTTGTTGTGCGGTTAAGGTAGTAGTTTAAGAACTAGGTAGTATAGCTGGAAAATCGGTATATTATGCCCTTAATGAATCGAGCCTTGGATATGGAATTTGTTTCTGGGGGAGTAGCTAGCAACTATTTAATTAATATGTTGTTCGTTATTCATTAAAGAGCAATAAGATATATATATGCAAGGAAAAAACCCGTGATTTTTGTAAACTGCTTTTTATAAACCAAAAAATATTAGCCATTGTTAGTTTATACATTTTAGAAACTTAGAAGTCAGTATCGTATAGGCTAACAAAGATAAATTTACAGTCCAAATAAACTAACTAACTCGCCACCATCTCAATCTACATTTACCTATTCCTACGTCAAGGTTGGCGAAAAAATCTATCATTTATGAGGGAATTAAGATGTACAAATCTCTTCCAAATAATATTAAGGAACAATCCACTCTGAAACTATTTAAACAGCAAGTTCGGTTGACAAGGCCAATTATAGTCTGACATTTTTTAGTGACATGCTGTGGTACTGTTAGTATTGGTATCAGTCTGTTTTATTTTTCTTTATTTTCATTTGATGATCCTGTTAATGTTTTTTTTTATTTGAATTTTCTTGATATTTATTTGTAATATTTCTTATTTTTTGTTGGAACGTTTGTTTAAAATTGTCATAGTTGCTCTTAGTTCTAGTTTTTAATTCTCATTATCCCATCCCATTTTTATATACCTACTTTCAATCAATCTGTTTTTTAATTGTATTTTTAAATTATATCTTGTCCCGATTGAATTCTCAAAATTCTTAATTTTACTGACATTTGTATTGTTTACATACTGAATTGTTTGTCTCAAATATAGTATACGTTGAATTTCTTTATTAGCCAATAGTTTTGATACACTGTGTTTTTACAAGATACACTTGTCTTTATGTGTTTTATATTTCTTATTATTTATTATGTTTTATTTTTATTTTTAACTTATATATAACTCATGCTTTGTCGATAAAACTTTCTTTCGTTTTTTGATAATAAAGCTTATTGGGAATCTGAACGTAGATGATAATAATAGCGATAGTGATGGTGATGTCAATAGTGAGTAATGAGTAAACTGCAATAAATTAAACAATTTATATGCAAGTAATAACATATTTTGGTTTCATTTAAACAGCAAAATAATTATTTAAATAAGTAATCCGGATCTGTTTCAATAACCACCGAAATGTACAGTACTTAATTCCAAATTATTTGATTATATTAGTGGGAGACCACTGGTCACTTCCTTCTATATCTGATTGTACTTTAAGAAGAGGCCCATTTAATGGAATAATAATATACAAGGTATCCCATTTAAAACAATATGTTATATATTTTTTTCTACTTTTTAATGATTTTTAAAAATGTTTTAATATTCCTAAAGAATAATAAAAGAAAAATCTTACAACTTTAGTATTTAAACTTTTTTTTATATTTTTAATAGTTAGCGCTGTTGCTAGGTGTCAAAATATAAATGAAAGCCCTGTAGTTCAGATCTATAATTGGCCATTATATTCAAATATTTTTAAATGAAGGTGCCCATTGATCATTTACTCTGGCGTGGCCATTAAAAACTGATCCTCAATCTTAAGGCATCTAATTACATCAGTTTTTATTTTAACATACTAAGTTCACTAAAATCTAAATAGCTAAACAACGATACTTACTTCTTCTCTAGCGACAATGTGATGGTCCTCTACGTCAGCAAATATTGTAGGCTGTATAAAGTAACCTTCATCTCCGTGCCTTTTTCCCCCGTGGACCAATTTTGCTCCACCTGCTATACCTTCTTCAATTAAACCAAGAATTTTCTTAAGTTGTTCTTCATCAATCTGCAAGAAAAAGAGGTACATAATGGAGACCCAAATAATTACAACAATAACAACTGAGTGACACTAAGGCCTTACAAGTGCTACAAAAGAACTCTTTCACACTATCCCTTAATATTCAATTAATTTGATTTTTAAATATTGTTACTTACATTCAATAGAGGGTATTCCAACAGAAAATTACCGATTTTGGAGGTTAAACGACGATAGTTTCAAATGCGCGGTTAATTTTGATCTACTTCTGAAACCAATAAGTTTTTTTGGTAATTATTATTGTCTATCTCTTCTACAAAAAGCCCAAAAAAATTTTAAAATTTCAGTAATCTCCGTTATTTTAAATGCAACTGCCTGTATCCTTAACGCCAAAAAAAAAATGATATATGGTTAAGGTCTCCACAAATCCCTAATTATCATAAATAGTGGTACCGTTGTAGACAAAAAATAAATATTTAATGTTTCATCATAATTCGAATGAAGATTCCTTTTGTTTCGTGGACTTCACTGTTCCATAAGTTTTGCTTGGAACAACTAAAACAATTTTTCCCATGAGCGTGTGGAAAGTAAGCACTTTCCGCACGAATGTTAGTGCGGAAAATTAGTTTTTACCTCACTAGTACGGAAAGTAATTTACTTTCCGCATTAGTGCTTGAAAAGTTTCAGTTAGCTTAATGCTAAGTACCCTTAGTTACAATTCTTTCAACAATAGTGCTAATAGACAAGTCTCGGTTGCGATGACACCAAAAATCAATAACAACAATTTATGCGTCTGCGCGTGATTTAGTTTGCGTAGTTATGTGTAACGGCATCATCTGAGAAAGAATGCAGATGGCTTGTAATATATTGGAGGCATGGTGTAATGAGGTAGGTCTCACGGTAGAGTGTATGGTCAACAACTGACCTTGGCAAAAGAGGTTAAATACCTGGGGGTCACAGTAGATGCAAAGCTGAGCTGGAAGACTCATGTCGATAGGCAGATAAGGAAGTCAATAGCGACCTTCTGGCAGCTCCGTAGAGCGGTAGGCACAACCTGGGGGCTAAGTCCTAGGGTCATGAACTGGCTGTACCAAGCAGTCATAAGACCCAGGTTATCATACGTTTCAATAGTATGGTGGCCCTCGGTGGAGAGGAAAACCATTCGTTCCAGTCTTGCAAAAGTCCAGAGACTGGCTAGCCTAGCGATAACTGGAGCAATGAGGACGACGCCGTCAGCAGCATTGGATGTCTTGCTAGGGCTGCCATCATTGTCTACTTTCATTAAGAAAGAGGCTATGGCAGCGCACTTGCGAATGAGAGACGCAGGAGCTTGGCATACCAAAGGTGAGGTTGTGGGTCATGCAAGGATCTCCCACATTGTGGAAAGAGAGATCCCTATATCTACCTACAGAGTAGGTAGACTAAGATGGCATAAGGGTTACAGTATCTCGATCCCAGAAAGAGAGGACTGGGAGAGAAACAGGCTGGAGTTCTCCAGAGAGGCAATTGTTTGCTATACGGATGGTTCACGTACGGAGTTTATATTGAGGCTACACAAACCGGGTCCAGCTTCCCTTTGGGAAAGTTTTCAACGGTGTTTCAGGCTGAGGTATATGCCATTCTAATGGCAATAACGATGAAGGAAGTCATAGAGGAGGCAGAGGAAGAGATTGTTATATGCTCAGACAGTCAAGCAGCACTTAAGGCGCTCGACTCACCCATGGCGGGATCAGTTTTGGTTCAGGAATGCGGTGACAGGCTAGAGCAGTTGGCGCGACGTAAAAGAGTGAAGTTGGTTTGGGTGCCAGGACACTGTGGGATTGAGGGCAACGAGAGGGCAGATGAGTTTGCTAGACTCGGCGCCACCAGCCCGTATGTAGGACCAGAACCAGCTTTAGGCATCACTAGGCAGCAGATAAGGACAGCACTCGACGAATGGGCACAACGTGAATGGGGCCAGTCCGGGGTCGGGAGGCAAGCTAAAGACTTCATTGTGAATCCCGATAAGGGCCGAACAGAGTGGTTACTAGCCCGAGACAGGAAAGCTCTAAATTTCATCGCAGGAATAGTAACGGGGCACTGTCGATTGAGGAGACACGTCTTTATGTTAGGCATTGAGGAAGATTCTATCTGCACGGAGTGTCAGGAAGAGGAGGAAACTCCGCTTCACTTCCTGTGCAGATGTGAAGCGCAAGCGAGACTGCGACGAGATATTTTCGGCACTACGGTCTTGCATAGGGACGAAGTTAAGGATCTTGCATGGAAGGATATGCAGACTTACATAGTAAGGACAGGCAGATTCAATGATGTAAACCTGGTGGTGGTTGAGAGAGGAGCTGGGTAGACTGAAAGGGCCTTATAGGCCTACCAGTCAGGTCTCTAGACCTCCCCCTAACTACTACTACTACTATGTGAAACTTTGTACTTTTAAAAGTCGGTTTATGCAAGATATAGACGAAGATGTAATTCCTGAAAGTATTTTCGAGGTAGCTGCAGCAGTCTGCGTACAGATATTGCCCGAAAAATCCCGCCATAGGTGTAAAAAAGAATACAAGGTTTTTATACAATGGTGCAAGAAGAAACAGGTAAAATCTCTTAAAAAAGAAGTATTTCTAGCCTATTTTGGCGAAAAATCTTAAACCCGCAAATCTTGTATACTATGCTCAAATTGATCATCAAAACAAAGATGTGGATATAGATAAATATTCAAAATTAGCAGCATTTTTAAAACTGAAAAACGTAGGACACTGTCCAAAAAATCCAGTTTTTTCAAAAGCCGAAATTGCGAAAAATTTTTCCGAGGCACCTGATGATGTCCATTAGTTGATTAAATTGCGACCATTATTAAAATGCCATTACAAAAACCCATATTTTCACAACGTTTTGTAATTGGTGGAGATGCAGTTCACCTTCAGCTTTATAGGAAATATGCAGCTCTACGTCCTTCGAACATACCTCATCGTCGTTTTCGTGTAAACTACAAAAAGGGAAAATGCACAATACAATGTGTGGAGATTAATATATCTGGGAAGATGCCATCCAATTTTGCCTGATACCTGGGATTGCCACATCCAAAAATGTACACGGGTCACAGTTTTCGCCGATCTTCCGCCACAATGTCAGCGGATTCAGGAGAAAATATAACTAATAATAAGAGGCATGGCGGATGGAAACTGATGTTAGTTCATGGTATGAAGAAACCATTTCAGATAATTCTTAAAATTTAAGTTGCCCTTAATTTTTATTCTTAAAAATTAGCTTGAGTATCCAGTTATTATTAACATCAAAATTAACAAAATAAATTCCCATAGTTATTATTGTTTTTAATGTTGTGTATATGTACATACCTGAGGTCCCTGTTCGGTTTCAGGATGGAAAGGATCGCCAACTTTACGTTTCTTCGCCCTTTCAATTGAACGTTCCACAAATTCGTCATAAATCGATTCTTCTACAAAGGTACGAGATCCAGCGCAGCACACTTGACCTGGAAAAGCAACTCTTGAAACACTCATACATTTTAACAGATAGAAGTAGATAATTTAGAGCAAAAATTCCTAATTCTTCAAAGGCCTTGACGTTATGGCCATTAAGTTTTACGAATTTCGCTGCACGAATTGATATTTTAAATGCTACAATTTTGTTGAGTTTCGTTGAATACAATAAAATTGTAATTATTTTGACCATCTGTGCGCATAACGAACAAAACTGAGTTGCAATGGACCGCAGTAACTCACCACTGACAATCCAGGGTAGTCATATAAATTTGTCAAAAAAAAATTAAACCTCTGTGGGAATTTTTCCCAAACCAGTTATTTCTTCCGGGAAAATTTCAAAAATTATAAAGTTTTCTAAACATTACTAAAACTGTAAATTTCTACTGAAATACCCAAATACCTTGATTAAAGTAGACAGCAGTATGGGCTGCTTCCACGGCCTTTTCAATATCCACATCGCCCAGTATGATGTTAGGACTCTTTCCACCCAGCTCAAGAGTGACTCGTTTCAAGTTGCCTACACCAGAGTTCTGTTGAATTAGCTTTCCTACTTCCGTGGATCCTGTGAATGCCACTTTATCCACCTGAAAATAAAAAGTAAAGTGGAATTGCGACATTAAAAATTGTGTCCACAGTATCAAGGTATCAGCGCCACAATGGAATGACATCTACGATCAACCGATTTGTGTCCGCTGGACTTTTTACGGGGTCTTCCAAAAAAAACCTCTCTATTTATATTATTCTCTTCATTTTTATAAAAAACTCCGATTTTAGACGTCTATGTCCAAAAAGAAACCTAATAATCAACAAAAACAAACAAAACCCCATAACAAAAAGAATTATCTTGTGTACAAAATTTTCATAAAAAACTTTTTGGTCAGTTTGCACAAAAACTACAGTGCAGTTTTTAACCGTTTTCTTAGATATAAAGCCATACATTTTAGTAAGCTTATTATAGGCTTAGGATATATATGCATTTGCATGAAAGATATATAAATGCATATTTTGGCAATTTTTGTATTTAAATGCATATTTTGCAGTTATTACAGGAAAAATGCATATATCCTAATTTTTCTGAATATATGGGTGATTCACGACCCACTGTACATACTTATCCCTAGGGTATATCGAAATGGATATTTAAATTGATTAATTCGGCTTTATTACCAAGATACAGGGTGATTTTCGTATTTTGGTAAAAATTTGTTCATCCTGTATCTCCTAAACGGCTTAATCCATTTTTTTTTAATTTTGTACACAAACACTCTTGGTATATCATAACTTTTTGACGTTTGAAAAGTATCAAAGTTCCAGGGCCGTATCCAGACAATTCACACAGGGGGGGCTAGTTTTGAGACACCCTGTACATCGGAATTCGGTATTTTTGAATTTTTTTCTTAAACTAGATTCATTTGTGAACAATAATATGCCACCATCTTGAATGGCACACTAAAGGTTATGTACGAAATTTAAATCTTTAGATAGTACATACCCCTTTTTTTAGCGGTATCTGTATTAAAGCTTTTAATAAGTATAAAATTATTTAAATGATTGACTTTAAAAAAAATTAAACTATCTCTACTAATAAAACACAGCCTTGTCGAATTATTTTTTATTTTTAGTGGCCCAAAAATACCAAAATCTACCCTAACACAATAACGCCTGTCTAACGGTATCTCTACATTTTTGTGCACGCTTTTGTGAATTGCAATTGAGCGTTGAATCATTTACATTTGAGGTTTTTGTCTAAATGCTTGACTTTTAAAAAAATTAAACTATCTCTACTAATAAACCAGTTAATTTCTGTTTGAGTCTTTTTCGCCTCATCTCTTATCTAATGCTCGAGATCGTGATCATTTATCGGCTACCGTAAAAATTTATCTTTTTTTATTTTTGTTATTGTATACAAATTACGTGTAAGAGCTTGTTTTTTTTTTAATTTTTTTATTTACCTTTATTTTTTTCGTAACCTTAAAACCTACAAAAAAATACAAATTCAATAAATTTTAATACCCAAAAATAATAAAATAAGCCTTGGAATTTAGACAGATATTTTAAAAATGACATTACGTACATACAATTCAATCATTTGTGTTTGACATTGTTAATTAAAGATTTTTTATTTGAATTTTCTCTTTGCAAAAAGTTTGTACGTTTCAATAATTGTAAAAATGCCGTTATTTACAAATGCTGAGTACGCAGACATCGTATTTGTGTACGGATTTTGTAATGGTAACGGAAGGGCTGCTACAGAAGAATACAGAAGACGATTTCCGGATCGGAGAATTCCAAATTACCAAACGTTTGCCGCAACCTTTAATACATTGCGTGAAAAGGGTAAGTTTCCCTCAACCTATCTTCATGTTGAAAGAGTGGGTGCTAATAACGTGGTCCAAGAAGAGAATATTCTCAACCTTGTGAGGTAAGATCCAACCACCAGCACTAGGCGAATTTCCGCCCAATTAGCGATACCGCAGACAAGAGTATGGAGAACTATAAAAAATGAAAAATTATACCCTTTCCATGTACAAGAGGTACAAAGATTAGAAGCAGGCGACTACTTGCCTAGATTAGCATTTGCTAGGTGGGTAATAAATCATCGAAGAACTATTTTTAGAGCACTATTCACTGATGAAGCCCAATTTACAAGGGACGGAGTCTTTAATTCTAGAAACTCTCATGTATGGGCAGATGAAAACCCTCATTCGTTGCGATTGGCCAATTCTCAACGAAAGTTTTCAGTGAATGTTTGGTGCGGCTTAATAAATAATCATTTAATTGGACCACATATTTTCCTTCAACGACTAAAGGCTGTTGTGTATTTGGACTTTCTACAAAACATTTTACCGGGCTTATTAGAAAATGTAAATTTAAGAGGCATATGGTTTCAACACGATGGGGCACCTGCACATTTTGGAATTGATGTTCGAAATTATCTCAATCAACAATTTGCTGATCGGTGGATTGGACGCGGAGGACCACATCCTTGGCCAGCTAGGTCGCCAGACTTTAATCCAGCCGACTACTTTTTGTGGCGGCATCTAAAACAAAAAGTTTACAGTGTTCCAATCGAAACTAGGGATCAATTAATAAATAGGATACATTTTTATTGCCACGAGGTTAGAAAAAAACCCTCAAATGATTCACCGCTCAATTGCAAACCTACAAAAGCGTGCACAAAAATGTAGAGACACCGGTGGTATGCATTTTGAAAACATTTTGTAGATTTTAAGACGTTATTGTGTTAGGGTAGATTTTAGTTTTTTTTGGGCTACTGAAAATAAAAATTAATTCGACAAGGCTGTGTTTTATTAGTAGAGATAGTTTAATTTTTTTTTAAAGTCAATCATTGAAATAATTTTATACTTAGTTAAAAGCTTTAATACAGATACCGCTAAAAAAAGGGGTATGTACTATCTAAAGATTTAAATTTCGTACATAACCTTTAGTGTGCCATTCAAGATGGTGGCATATTTTTGTTCACAAATGAATATAGTTTAAGAAAAAAATTCAAAAACACGGAATTCCGATGTACAGGGTGGCTCAAAACTAACCCCCCTCCCCTGTGTGAATTGGCTGGATACGGCCCTGGAACTCTGCTACTTTTCAAACGTCAAAAAGTTATGATATACCAAGAGTGTTTGTGTACAAAATTTTAAAAAAATCTATTAAGCAGTTTAGGAGACACAGGGTGAACAAATTTTTACCAAAATACGAAAATCCCCTGTATCTTGGTAATAAAGCCGAATTAATCAATTTAAATATCCATTTCGATATACCCTAGGGATACCCTATACACCACATAAGTAAGTACAGTGGGTCGTGAATCACCCAGTATATTTCCCAAGAGAAATTTGATGTATTTCAAATATAATCCATAATAATAAAATAATAAAAAATGTTTGTTGTTGGCAGACCAAGGGTTTTACCCATCCTTTCTTAAAATTGTTATAGGTACCCAATAAAACATCTGTGCTTTAAAAACTATGAATTTACCACGGATTTATAATCATAAATACGCACATTTTAAGAATTTTTCAATTCAGCTTACAGATTGTGGCGTGAACATTGTCCAATATGCCGAAAGAAAAGCGTTGATTAAGTGCGGTATTAAATCAATTCGTGAAAGATTTTCCTGATTTTACGACTGACGGTTTTGTGCTTGTACTTAATTCCTTAAACGAATTATTTTCACTTTTGCTTAGTTCAATATCTTTCTATTTATATGGAATAATCTTAGTAAGTCAGTTATTATATATACTAGTTATATAGCCGTTAGGTCATATGGTCAATGACCCCCCAATAAATATTTCCAAACAAACCACTAAATAAAATAATACATAATTTATATTTTTTCAATTTTGTTTTAATTTAGGAATTCCCTCTATTATTCTAAGCGTATAAACTCGTTGACCGTTTACTTAATTCCGCGACACACCAACGATGCATGTTGGCATCGATCACGGCTAGCGGCCCGCGTTGACCTCATGGTTATAAACGGAGGCGAGTTTTTCCCGAGTGTTCTCGATCAAATTAGCATAGGGGCGCATAGGTAATAAACGGGCTACGGCTTATGTTGGCAAAGTTTGGGTCAAAAGCCGCGCCGAGGAAACTAAATATTTTTAATTTAATCAACTGCAATTGATGCGTTTAATAGGTTGTGGCAAAGTTTACTGAATATAATATAAGTTCCCGCACTTCGACGAAAATTCCGATCTATCTTTACCATTCCCCTCGCCGCAGCTGGTTCTCGGCAGTCCACCGTTTTCAGATGTTCGAGGCGCTTGTGTGTACTCAGTGGATTTTGTTTACGATTAACATATTGTCGGTTGTTTGTACATGGTAGACCAATAAAATGCCCGTCGAATATTGTTCTGTGGGTATTTGTTTTTCAAAACGAGGAGGTGAACCAAGTTAGGCACCTACCTATTTTGGAATATAAAATTATAACATTATAATTTTTGTGCAATTTTAAAAATTTTAAAAAATATATGAATATCCTTCGTATAGTACCCATTTTTTGGTATTTAAATTGAAATATAATAATATCTCTGCAGATGTCAAGCTTGGAAGTCGCATTTAGGGTTTACTAAGGACCACAAATATGCAGACATTAATTCTGAGTCGTCCTATCAAAAAAAATTAGGATTTGCAGCCGTTATTTTACGGACGAAAGCTTTATGTCACCCTTAAAGTAACGCATCTAGTACAATGCGATTCCCACATTATATCCAAAAAGTAGCTAAAATTTGGGAGTAATATCTAAAATCCGAAAAACTAGTTTCTAAGGAATTTGTTTCATAAATAGTGTATGAGCGCTACTGGTTTTAAAAATCCGAGGAAGACGAGGATTTTTACTTCCCTCGTAAAAGCGAAGTATTGTAATGGTGAAAAATCACCCTCCGAGATTTTTTCAGATATGTACGTTTCAGGGGGCCTCTAGATTCCGACAAACAAGTTTTCTCCATTCCGTCGGTCTCTGTCCGTTCCCGGTATAACTAGAAAACTAGGTACTTATCCCATTGACTTCAAAAATTAAGGGTCATTATGAGATAATCTGGTAACATTTTGATGAAAATCCAAAATGGCTGTAAAAATGGCGGCCTAGTAAATTGTTAAAAAAATATTACTAAAAAACTACACCTCAAATTTTGCACAAAGTGTTACGTAGTAATCGACGGGTAGAATTTTGGTACGAATCCGAGATGGCGTAACAAAATGGCGACATAATAAAATATTTAAGTAAAAATTTATTTTGGTTTAGAAGTTAACTGTTAAAATTGTGAAACGAATATAAGATGGCGAAACAAAATGGCGGTTAAATTATTACTTCTATATCTCTAAGAGATGGAAAACTATAATATCGGCAAAAAGAAATTTTTTTTTTCGCTAAATTGATTTAAAATGACCCAAAAAGTGTAAAAACATAATTTCGGCGAAATCTATTTTCTGTTTGTCTGTTAGTTTATGTGATAAATTTCAAAGGAATAATTGTGCTATCGAGTTTAAATTTGGTTATAGGTAGTAATCCATATGGTATTGAGTAAAATCGGTTGAGAAGAAGGGGGTGAAGTGGGGGATTAATTGATAAAAAAACAACAATTTTTTATTAATAATTCCGTAATATGCCTTTTTATGGGTTTTGGGGTACTCAGATTTGAATCATAACACTTTGGTAAATAATAAGGGATAAGGGAAATAATAAATATAAAAGAGTTTTGTCTTTTTCTTGCAGCAAGAACAAGACAAGAACAAGACATTTGCAAGAGTCTTGTGAAACACTACATATGCAACTTAAGTCCAATTTGAAAAAAATGTCTATCAGCAAAATTCAAACCACATCAACTTGAAATGGTGAATATACAGGGGGTCCCATGAAATGTTAACTAGGGAATATCTCAGTTGATGTAGAAAATAGAATAAAGTGTCATTCATAAGATACATGGTCTTAGCATAGCTTTGATCATACACTTCAGCTCACAATTCACAAAGCCATAGCAAACCAAACTTCTTTTCTTTTTTAATCAGACACCCAGTGCATTTGTTGTATTTTGGAAAGTTTATTCGAAAAGCGGTTTATTTATTTATATTTACTTATACATGGTTTTATTGGTTTCCAAGTTGTCCATGCATACTTCAGAATGTGTACTCTTTAGCACCCTGTATAAGCTAAACCAAAAAATATGGTGTTTTCGAATTGGCCTTTAAATAAGCTTACCAAAATAAAACGAATATACTCTGTGTCTTATTAAAAAAAGAAAGATTGGTTTGCTACGGTTTTGTGAGCTACCCTGTATGATTAAAGTTATGTTTAAATTATGCACCTCATGGATCGCATAGAAAGTTCTTAAGACACTATGTCCATTTTCGAACACCAACCGGGATGTACTCTGTTATAAACAAATAATATTAAGAACGCATTTCTTACACTGTTATAACTTTTATAATTTACCAATAAAAAAACTTAAAACAAAAAGGAACATCCTTTTGTATTACCGGCTTAATTTAGCTAAAATTTCTACTCTCCATTAAAAATCAATATTCCAGGAAGGGAAATATTTACGTATTCGGACACCAGAAAGTACCTTTCGTAAACGTTAGAAAAATCCCGGCTATTGCATTATGACACGGCAATGCTTGTTATAAACATATAATATTATACCATTTATAAATCAAACAATGTAAAAAATGGTGATGCTTTTCGACTGTGATTTTTCTTTTCTCCATCTCGTACGAATAGTCACGTCCATAGAACGGATTTCTTAAACATCAAATTAATTTCTTTAAACTTTTATTTAAATTAATGACTGTTGGATAATAGTAATAAATATTAAACTTTATTACTATTATTATTTTACAATCGAACACCGCCTGACATCGCCTTCCCCACAATATGCAACTGAGGAGAAAACGATTACATTTTTTATTTTATTACTCTAATCTCCCCTGGAAGTTTTTTGTTCAAGGCGGCACGGGCTTTGTCCAAGTCGGCAGGCTTTTCTAACCCGTTCGACAAAGTTCCGACTCGGAGTGAAGGATCTTGTATATTATATTCAGTAAACTTTTGCGTTTTTTATAGATTTTATTTTGAAAACTTTACATTTTATTTGCTGATTTTGTGGGTTAAATTAATGTTTTAAAGAAATGTAGCCTCAGTGTTATCAAAATCAGAAATATCAAGACTTTAAAACATTTTTCAATTATTTGACGAGCTGGACTTTGAGAAACGGCTCGAATTTAAGACCAGTAGTTGACCTTTGCCGAAAATTAAAATTCAGCAAACAAGTAAAGACAAAAACAAAGTAAATCGTTATTTTCGTAAAAATATGTAGGATTTATATGCCTATTTTGTGAAGTAAAAATAGCATTTTATTGTTTCGTGTGTGTCTGATTTTTTCAGATGACTCTTTGTGGTGTATATGTATTGACCCCCCTGAACATTTGACCACGAGCTGCCACTGATATATACTAATAAACTGTGACATGAAACAACAGAACTAATAGCGTAAAAATGCTTTTGGCAATAAGATCTGTGTGTTTTCTATATTAAAGAGTATTACTTATATAATATAAGCTACATACATTGGGATTAGCAACAATAGCTGCTCCAGCATCCCCATAGCCTGGAACAACGTTGACGACACCTGGTGGAAATCCGGCTTCTTTGCAGAGTTCAGCAACGTACAGGGAAGTTAATGGGGTCTGTTCAGCTGGTTTCAAAACTACGGTATTGCCTGAAAAAAATAAAGAAATTAATTTTAATGTATTTCAATAATTTATACAGGGTAGGACCACGAATTTGCCAATTGTTAAGTTGCCAGGTCTCTCTCCATAAATTACTGTACATACATTTTCGGATTACTGGGTAGGTATCTTTAGAAAAATCTTGGGTTTAGAGTATGACCAATATCGAAAGTTATATTTATTAACTGTACCATAAAGCAATTTTTTTTTTTGATTAAGTTAAGCGTACACTTTATACTTATCTTTTTGATAAACTGCAAATCACAAGTAAATGTTAACTTTAATTTCTTGAAATATATCAGTTTTGACCCCCTTTCCATTTAAGATTCTGAGGGTAAGTGACCCTTCCGCTAGAGGTGAAAGTTATATTGATAAAAATACCTCAAAATTTGTCTCCTTAAAATCAAAGCCCACCCTGTATATACAGTGTGACCAGTAAAGTGAACACCATATGGAACATTTTTTTAATAACTGACCCTGGTAAAATTTGAGTTTGAAGAAAGTTTTTGGCTTAAAAATGCAAAATGGTAAAGGAAAATTATGTTTTTTTTTGAACTGCAATCTATATACAAAATTTCTTTGTCTAATTTTTTTTCCAACTTAATGCCTTTTCACCTAACGAACCGAATGCAAGTACACGTGAATTAAACTTCAGTGCACTATTACGAATGCTACAATTTAACAAAGCCTCAAAAAACATAGGTTTGAGAATGAACTATAGTAAGGTTGGGTCACACAATTAAGTTGGGTAAAGAGAACCAAAATGCGGAGATTGTTAGGCGAATTCGTCTCGCATGACCTGCATTTGGAAATTTAAACAATATTCTCAAAAACGATACAATCCCTATAAACTTGAAAACCAAAGTTTACAATACGTGTGTCCTGCCTGTCAACACTGAGGACTTAAAACCATATCGTTCACAAAATTGTATGCCAATAAAATTAAAACATCTCAAAGAGCAATGGAACTATTCTTGGTATCTCACTTAGACAGAGAATCCGCAACAAGGAAATTAGAAGAAGAACAAAAGTTAAAGACATTGTAGAAGAAGTGATAAAGTTGAAATGGAGATCATGTGGCTAGGCAGTACAGAGAGAGATGGACGCGAAAAATAACGGAATAGAGACCAAGACAAACCAAGAGGACCATAGGGCGCCCCCAGGGTGGATGACATCAGTTCAATAGCAGGGGAACAATGGTTGAGAACAGCGCATGACAGAGGCCAATGGAGAAGACTGGGAGAGATCTACGTCCAGGAGTGGATGGAAATGGGTTGAAGAAGAAGAAGTACTATTGCGAATAGAATGGATGCAGAAGTTAATTGTTTTCATAGGCACCTTTATAATTTAGGCTTTATTTGGTTGTTTAAATTAATTTAATAAAAATATTCTATTTACTTCTAGAAACTCGTTTTTATTAGAATGTAAATAAATATGCATTAACTTAATATATAACCCAATTTAAAAACATGTTATATTAAACTGCGGAAACTTGATAAACTTTGTTTCAAGTTGGACGCATTTTTTTTGACCCATTTATGTTTTCGTCAAAGTTGCGTGAAAAAATTAATTAAGAAATAGCGATGAAATTATTAAAAATAAATAGTTTAATTCAGGTCTACTTACATTCGAAACAAGCGAAAAACAATCAAATAAAAAATGAGAAAATTTTTAAATCAACTGATAGCGGTAAAATTTGGCATATGGCTATAAAGTTTAAAAAAAAACTACTTTCTTTGCCATTTTTCAAAATTTTGAGGGAAAAAATAGTTTCTTGCCATTTATAAAAATGTCAAATTTGACAAGCAAGAGCTTCTTGAATACCCAAATTTTACTTAAGCCAATTATTAAAAAAATCCAATATGATGCGGGTTTTACTGATCACACAGTACAGGGTTATTTTTTATAATTTGCCAACCCCTGAGAGGCTTATTTTTTCAAGATACAAAGAAATGGTTCCTACGAAAGTTTTAGGGAATTTCCTAAAGATTTACATGGCGGCAATTTTAAAAACAAAAGACGATCGGAAAATCACTAAATCACCATCAACTTTGTTATTTTAAATTGGGCACCCCATATTTTTTGACATTCTTTCTTTAGGTAGTCTAAAAGTTAAATTAAAGCTAATTTTTTGAAAATCCAAGCAGATCGATTCCGGACGTCTCTTGGACAACCGGACAATCGAGGATCTACATCGGACAATCGAGGTTTTACATCCGTTCAGTGTTAAAAAAAATCGATACCGCCCGTCTAAAATTAGACCAATATAACTATTAACCAACGCCCCCCCAATTCTGTGAGAATATGCTGAACAGACTGAGGCAAGATATGCTGTTATTCAGAATTAGGAAACTGGCAAGAGTATTTTAAAATTGCTTGGATAATGGAGGGAATCACATAAATAGGCTGTAAAAATATTAGTTCCTACTTAGTTCTTTTCCGGTTATAAAATATTATAATTTTGAATTCTTCTGGAATGTCCAATATTGCATGAATATTTTTGGATCTTATCAAATCCACTTACCCATAGCTAGAGCAGGTCCAATTTTCCAGCAAGTCATCAACAAGGGGAAGTTCCAAGGAGTGATCTGCCCGCAAACTCCCACGGGTTCGTGCTTAGTGTAAGCCAGGTAGGGCCCGTCCAATGGTATGGTTATGCCATGATCTTTGTCTGCCCATCCTGCCATATAACGTATAGCTTTGATAGATAACTGAACATCGACTGGGTAGGAATGGGTGAACGGTTTTCCATTGTCAACGGTTTCAAGGCTCTGCAGCAAAACAATGACCATCAGAAATACACTGACATTTCATTGGAGAAAACATAATTTAAGTGTAAGGTTGTTTCACCACAAAGTGTACAGGGTGGTCGGTTTATTAAGGGCCTATACCTTTTCTCGGAAACTATAAGTTATTCGAGAAAAAGCTATTTATGAAACTTGTTTGTAGTAAAAGTATCTTTAATTTTATAATATTTTTAGGTTTGTTGCTTTATTATATACAGGGTGGCGGCACAAAGTATATTTTTTTAAATATAATATATTTTTGGATAGCCCTTTCAAAGACAAATGCAACGATATATATGAGTATGGGTCTATGATGCACCGTTTCGAACTTATTAGCGATTATCTTCAGAGTTGATGCAATTATTTAACCGCCAAGGCTACGATGCTGATTGACATTCAACAAATTTATATGCGTGTTTTTTTAACACGACAGTGCTTTTGCTAAGTCAGTGTCCCAATTTCAAATTTCGTAAAAAATTACGCAGTGTTGCCAAGTTTGGCAAATTGTTGCTTTCCGCATTTTTTTCAAATGAGACCTTTTTTATTATTGCCCTTTAATGTCAATTTCAAATATTATAACATATAGTATGTGTATGGACATACAGTTTTGGCTTGATTGGCTAATATTTTTTGATAACGCATCAATTCTTTTACGTTTGCAATTTAAAAATCTTGTAGATCAGACTCTAAAACTGTGCTTAAAAGGAAAAACCCCGATAAAAAAATCCAATAATCTACATCACATTCCTTAAAAAATAATTTATAGAAACTGTAGAAAGACACAACCACAAAATTGATGTAATTAACTTTTTGACATAATCATCACAGCGGCCTTGAAAACAATAATAATGGTTCTCTGTTGTCATGGAAATATTACTTATTTTTTGACAGGTATTATTGTATTTTCATATTTTAAGCGTATTTTTTTAGACTTCTAGTATTTTTTATTTATTTTATTAAGTTTTTTGCAGCATTTTTTGTTCCTATTTTGTATAATGTATACGAAGGAAAAAGTTGACCTATTAGAATGTTATATCGCGAATAACAAAAAGTCCGGCTCTTGCTCTCAGACAATATCGTGCTATTTTTCCCCGTAGGCGTTTGCCAGAAAAAGAAATTATTTGCCAAGATATACCAGCAGTTTCGAGCAAATGGAAGTTTTCCAGTAAAAAAGGCAGGCGCCGAGCAGTTTTGGATGAAAATACGAATTCTTCTGCATTTTGAAAATACTCCAGAGACCTCCACCCGCCTTGCTGCTTCAGATCTAGATGTAAGACGAACCACACTTCAAACATGTTTAGAAATTAACAGTTATAAGCCATTTAAATTTAGACCAGTACGAAAATTACAAGAAGCAGATTTTAATTTAAGGCTTGAATTTTGCAACATAATGATGGATAGGCCTTTTTTAAATAACATTTTTCAAAATATCATTTGGACCGATGAGTCCATATTTACAACATCTACCATGATATTTAACAGAAAAAATAAGCATTATTGGAGTTCCGAGAATAAGCAATATATTTTTTAAGTAAACAAGCAGAGGCGAAGATCAGTGTAGTATGGTACTCAATATGGAGATACAAAATTTTGGGACCCATATTTTCCAAAAAATTTAACTTCTATAAGATATTTAAACTTATTAAGAAACGACATTTGGCTACTTATTTCAAAATATTATTACAGAAAGCGAGTATCCAAGCTTAATTTGGCAGCAAGATGGCGCTCCTTACCATCGAAGTGGTGAAATCATTCGTTTTTTAAACGGAAATTTCACGGAGTGGATTGGACAAGGCGGAACCATCTCCTGGGCAGAAAGGAGTCCAGATCTGACTCCGATGAAGTATTTTTATAGGGCACATTGAAAAATATGGTTTACAAAGATAAACCGTCAACAGTTTTGGAAGTGCAGAAACGACTTCGCACGGCAATAAATTATTTTAATGAAACAAATTACGTCTCAAATACCATACACCATTTGGAGACAGCCTATACCAGTTTGCATCCTTCAAAACGGTGGACATTTCTAAAATTTAGTTTAATTAGTTCTACTACTTGTGAGTAATAGTAATAAAACGTGTTTGCATTTATGTTAATTTTTTGTAGTCATTTACGTACACATTTAGACACGGAGAAATAATTCACTTATTAAATTTGGCAACACTGCGAAGTTTAATATTTTCTTTTTAATATGACTTCTGAACAACAGCCTAAAGCCTGTGCTAAAACGGTGGTGAACACTTTGACAAGGAGCTCATATTCAGTTTCATATCTTAATAATTTAAATCTTATAACCAATTTTTTAATTTAAAAATACGAACTGGCTATTTAAAAATACGAACCTCATAACGTTTGAAACCAAAATATCCGTCAAAAAATCTTTATATATAAAATATAAAACAAATTTGGCGTTTTTCACCTCTCATAAAAAAACTAAAATTTTAACTCTTTTTTAGGGAGCTGTTTCACCTCCTTAGAATGATCCTACATACAAAAAAATCGCATTTGTAGGCAAAAAATGAAAATAAGTTTTACCGTTTTTAAAAAGAGCAAGGCGTTATGGTTACAAAAAATATTTGTAAGTTTGAAGATTCTTGTAATTCCCAAGGGCAACCCTGTATAGAGTAGAAAATATTTAATGTAGAAAGAGATAATAAAAGAAAATTGACATGCTTCACCGTTTTTTTTTTATTTTCAGGTAGCCTCCTAGGGCTACCCTGTATATTTGAAAAAATGTTTCTATAAAAAAAATTCTTATTTTTTTTTGTTTATAATATTTGTTTCTTGAATATTGGCTTTTGTTTTCAGGGGGCTGCGTCATAATTTTAGAGCTACCTTGTATAATGAAAATATATTTTATGTACAAAAAATAAAATAAATTTGATGTATTTCGCCGTTTTTCGAAATATTATCGATAAACGCAAAAAAATGCAATATCTAAGTCAATAACTTGCACAATGTCAAAACAATTACCTCAACTATGTCTGTTTTAAATTTGACTGTCATCGGTTGGTGCGTTCTCAAAAAATGAACTGTTTACGTTATTATACCCCTTAAAAATATCGAAGATCTAACTCCCAAAATCCCTCGTTTAATGATCACTCATGATGATTATCAGTCAGTTTAAGCATAAGAGCCCGCGACCACTTTAGAAATTACAAAAAGCGGCGACTTCATATGCCCAATATCTTATGTCAAAAATTAAATGAAAGTTGCTGTTGAATTTCCCGGTTACTGGAAAATGCCACTGCTTTAATACTACGTATATAAATCTACATCACGAAACCATATAAAAATATTAAAGTCAGCGATACTTTAAATACCGCACAGTTACAACGCAAAAAATATGACTGACTACTAAGTCCTGCGTATATTAAAAAAGCGATAATTATTCCGAACCTACGTAACCATACTGAAAGAAGTAAACATTGCTTATTATTAACTGAAAGAGAGAAATTCCTTCTAGTTAATAACAATAATCTCTACACTATCCATATTTTGTATCATAACGTATCATCATTTCGTATATAAAATAGTTACTATAGCTCTGTTTGGAGAGGAATCCTGATATTTCTATACTTTTCGATATTTGCAAATTTTGGAGGCATTTTGGATTAAAAAGATCGCTACTCTGTCAACAATCTTATTAACTTTGGTCGACCCAAAGCTACATAGCTGGCAGAGCCCAGGCCAACTTGAAAATGTGGTAAATTTAATTGCAAATGGAAAATAATGCACTTTTTACTCGAAACTAGATTTTACCAAAAAAAAATGTAAATATATCTCTTCTAACAAAGGAATGAATTTTCGATATATTTAGTCGTTTTTTTATCTCAGGAGGTACCGATACGACTTTACGAACGGTAAAAGAATGGCAAACAGAATTCATGCACGCTACAATTCAAAAATTTCATAAGTTTCACACCAGTCTCTAGGAGAAATAAAGACGTTTTTTGCGTATTTACTTGATTCGGGTAGGATTAATCGTTCAGAGACAAACGCGAAACCATAGTAAAATATAGAAAACAACATTGCAGTATTGATTTTAAATCTCCTCTATTTCCCCCATTGAACCCCCTTTTTCCTTGACAAAGTAGTCAAGGTTTCGACACCGCAAAATGCCTTCCAAGTTACCCCATTATTTACCCCTTTTTAATTTTGTTTAAGCGACATCCCCTGTTCAAATATTGCCCGTTAACGAGCTTAAGTCCGAGATTTTTGGACGAAAAACCCGAAAAAAAATGCTCCACCTTAAAAAATTAACCATGCATACGTGGATTTTGAATCATCGGGTTTCGAAAAGAGTGCCACAGTGGACGCCACTGTCGGCTTATGGCTACCATAATTATTAATTTATTATAATTAATTAATTTCAGAAAATTTTCATTTATTTGCGTGTTTTGGAGAAAAAGTGCATACTTACTTCTATATATTTTGGAAAATGTAAAAAAAGACAAATTTTATAATCTATAAATATATAGGGTGTTCCATTTAAGAAAATAAAGTAGGGTCCGATAACTTGTTGACCTGAACCTGTATTCTAATTCCGAAGACGGAGTTGAGTTCTACGGGAAAAGTTATATAAGAAACAGTGTTCACATTGTCGATACGTTATCTGATAGTTGAGATACGAGGGGTGCCTGAAAATGCAACTTTCTATCTATAAAAATAACGGAGATACCCCGCAAAAGTACCCAAAATGGGGCACTCTGTACAATGTACTCTTTATATGTTACAAGCTAAAAACTAAAAAAGTGTCAAAATATCGCGGTTTTTTTGGCTCCCAAAAGTTTATCTCACCTCAGAAACAACCCATTCCCTGTTTTTTACGAGTTAATGGAAGGCATGTTTCTTTTTTGATCTAATTTGACTGGGCTATACTGGTAGCCTTAGAAATTGTGAAGAATCAAAGTAATAAGTTATTCACTAGCTAATATTAATACTAGAGAATGAATATTGTAATAAAAATATCAACTTTTTCGACTCGTACATTTTTGAACTTTTGCCAATACTATTTCTAATTCCAAGAAATTAATGTTAAGCAATAAACGAACCGAACCTGACTAAACCCAGTTTCAGAATTTTATCTGCAACTAATTTGCTTTTTCCTAGAATTTCAACAAAGCAGTGTGCAATACTTGTTTGCTGGAATAATGGAAATGCATTAAAACAACCGAGATAAAGCGTAAACAGTTTATCAAGAATGAAGAATGGTGTTTTATTATTTACTGATTGTATGTTATGCATATGTGAATTACTTTTGGTATACCTATAGCATCTGTTACTGTATGATGTAATATTTATTCCATGCAATGATCAAGCATTTTTATCTGTATAAAACCGTTTAATGTCACTGAAAAACAGTATGCATTAATTTAATAATTACTTATCCTTCATATTTATAAACCAGACCACAATCACAGTTTTAAAGCACATGAGTTTCGTGAAACTTTCCTCGATTTTTTAGTACATTGTTGTCATACCTATAAGAAAACTTTTCGCCATTGCACCATACCTCGCAAACTACAGGGTGAGTCAGAAATCGAGAGCCAAAAGTTGTATATTGCAAATTTACTCAAATTTGCACAGACATATTTACAAAGCTTGGAAGTAAACCTATTTAAATATAAGATATTTAATAGTAATTCGTAATACCTAAATTGTTACTTCGAGATGTCTTGAAAATACAGGGTAAAAAACATAATTGGTGTATATTTTTTTATTTTGATAGAAATATTGGACAATATTACTTTAATTAGAAAACAATTTTAAAAAAATTGCCCCCTCTGCGGGCTAAAAAGAAATTTTGTATATAGGTAAGTTGACTTAAATTGGTCATTAAACGTTGTACATATATTTTCCGAACACCCTGTATGTCTATGGAATAATTTCTAAATTTCTGCCTATAAATAGGGCATCAATAATTTTTTAAATCAAAGTTTAAAAATGGATATTTGAATTCATTTTTACTCTAGTCGTTTTATCAGTCTTGATATAGGGTCTTCGTTTTTAATTAAAAAAGAGTAATATAAGGTATTATTTATTTAATCAATTATACAAATGCAGGAGGTAATTTGTTTGGTCATTTTAGGCCTAAAAGTTCATATAAACATGTCTCCACAAAGTCTTCGTTTTTGAGATAGGAGTGTTAAAGTTTTATCTATTTTTCGTCATGGACCTCGTATATTTCTAGAGATAAATAATTCAAATTTGATACACTGTATGCTGTGAGCAATACCTTCGAAATGGCTATAATACATTTTAAAAAAATCTACGGTGTTTTACTTTTTCCCAGGTACCCCCCTGAAATTTTTACTGTAACGCCACTGGTCATTTTTACAACAAATTTAGTTTCCTTATTCTGTTCTGTAACTATTTGGTTTCTTAGATTTTTTTCGATATTGTGTACCGTTTAGAATTTGTTTAGCAAAATACATCAGTGTTCATTTGAATATAAATTAATGTCTATAAGTTTCTTCTAAATTAAATAGGAACAGTTCAAAAAACAACTTTTTATTGAAAAATAACCATTACAATACAAAACTATACACTAATAAAAAATTTTATAATAAAATGAAACCGAAAAATGCACTAAAAAGTGAAAAATAATATTAAAATTTTCAAGGTGGAATAAATACTTATTTATTATACAAGGGAAAAAAGTATCAGATTTTAGCTAGAGGTTGTAGGTTGGTAAAACCGAGAGCTAAAATCTCATATTTCCCGCGTATAATACACTAGTTTTTTCTGTGACGGGATTTAATATTGAAAATAGTTGAATGAAGTCAGAAAATTATCGATGTGAAATTTGAAGTTTTAAACTGGTAGGCTGTTGTCAATGTAATCAAATATCTGTCAATTTATTTATGTGATTTGATTTAAAAATTGCGAACTTAGTGGTTGTTTAGTAGTTATTGTTGACTCAACCTGAGTTAGTAGAAGCAGCGAAAGTAGCGTCACAAACATTATTACCAGCTAAATCGAGGAAAATTTACCAAACCGGGTATTCAAGATTTATAGAATGGAAGATGAAAAAGACATGCAGTTCTTTCTCGGAGACGGTGTTATTGGGTTATTTTTCGAAACTGGCACAACAACAAAAGCCATCAAAAGTGTGGTCGAATTATTCAATGATTAAAAGTATGTTACAATCCAACAATAATGTAGACCCTAACACTGGAACCTGTGGTGGAAGATAGATCAAAATACAAGAGATCTAACCACACTACACCACAACTTGTTACGTTCTGGACGCGCGTTTCGCTAACCAAGTTAGCATCATCAGCAGATGATATAAACTAAAGTAACTTATCCTAACCGAGACTATTTATAGGTAAATGTGGTCACACTTGGTTGCACCCGTTGTCAAGTAAACATTAGAGGGGACTATAGGGAATAGGCCCTTTGTCTTTATTTAGTGCTTTCTTACCACATTTAACTATTTCTATACTCTCAAATGCATCCAATAATCTATTATTAGATACATTTTTAATCAACTTAAGATTATTTATTCCTATTCGGTGATTGTTTTCCAAAGCATGTTGGGCAACGCTTGATTTTTCTGTTCTTCCGTATCTTAAATGTGCCATGTGTTCTTTAAAACGAATGTTTATGGAGCGTTTAGTTTGCCCAACATAAAAGTGTCTAAATTTTCTGTTTTAGCAAATATATCGTCTACGTATCTACACCACACCCTTGGGAAATACTTGAGTTCTTTTTTGAATTAGGTTTTTAATCTGCCCATAAACAAATTTGCAAAGGAACGGAGATAAGCAATTGCCCATCGCTGTTCCCTCAAGTTGTTTATAATATTTATTGTTGAACTGAAAAAAAATATGATTCATACATAATTTTGTGAGAAGTAAATATTCATCAATAATTTCTTTCTTCAAATTATTGATTTCAAGTAGTTCCTTTAGGTACTCTAAAGCTAGTGGTATGGGTACACTAGGAAGCAATGAGCTTACATCAAAAGATATTAAAATTTCACCTTCTGTCAAGTGAATATTCTTAATTTTATCTAAGAATTCTAACGAGTTGGTAACCTCAAAGTTATCATACGAGATATTTTCAGTAAATTAAATATCTCGTATGATAACTTGAGGTTACCAACTCGTTAGAATTCTTACACAAAATTAAGAATGTTCACTTGAAAGAAGGTGAAATTTTAATATCTTTTGATGTAAGCTCATTGCTTCTTAGTGTACCCATACCACTAGCTTTAGAGTAGCTAAAGGAACTACTTGAAATCAATAATTTGAAGAAAGAAATTATTGATGAATATTTACTTGTCACAATATTATGTATGAATCAAATTTTTTTTCAGTTCAAAAACAAATATTATAAACAACTTGAGGGAACTGCGATGGGCAATTGCTTATCTCCGTTCCTTGTAAATTTGTTTATGGGCAGATCAGAAACCCAATTCAAAAAAGAACACAAGTATTTCCCAAGGGTGTGGTATAGATACGTAGACGATATATTTGCTATTTTTGATATTAAAACAGAAAATTTGGAAGCAATAAGTATCCTTCCATTAATTTTACGTACGAAAAGGAGAACAATGGGCAATTACCTTTTCTCGACACGTTAGTTATTAGAAATAACGATAAATTAGAATTTGATATTTATAGGAATATAACATCTCACTCATTTCATTGCCGGCAACACAAAATAGCAGCATTCCATTTCTTAACTCACAGGTTAGTAAATTTTCCATTAAGTAAAGAACGTTTTAACAATGAAATGAATCGGATTAAAAATATAGCTAAAAGTAATGGATATAATGATAATTTTGTACATAAATTAGTAAATAGACATAAGCATAAGAAAATGTTAAAAGATGCCACTACTCTTCAAACACCTGAGGCTTCCAATAAATTCATAGTAATCCCATATGATCCCAGATATACGAGAGGTCTAGAAAAAGTATTTAAAAACGTAGGTTTTAGAGTAGCCTACAAAACGGAGAACAGTTTAAAAAATCTCCTTGGAAACCCCAAAGACAAAGTCGACTTGAGGGAGAGGAGTGGCATCTATGAAATTAGCTGTAATGACTGCGATCTAAAATATGTTGGGCAAACTAAACGCTCCATAAACATTCGTTTTAAAGAACACATGGCACATTTAAGATACGGAAGAACAGAAAAGTCAAGCGTTGTCCAACATGCGTTGGAAAACAATAACCGAATAGGAATAAATAATCTTAAGTTGATTAAAAATGTATCTAATAATAGATTATTGGATGCATTTGAGATTATAGAAATAGTTAAATGTGGTAAGAAAGCACTAAATAAAGACAGAGGCCCTATTCCCTATAGTCCCCTCTATTGTTTACTTGACAACGGTGCAGTCGGGTGTAACCAAGTGTGACCACATTTACCTATAAATAACCTATAAATAGTCTCGGTTAGGATAAGTTACTTTAGTTTATATCATCTGCTGATCATGCTAACTTGGTTAGCGAAACGCGCGTCCAGAACGTAACAAGTTGTGGTGTAGTGTGGTTAGAACTCTTGTATTTTGAATAATGTAGACATTTCAAAATATTTCAAACTAATTACCATTCTGAAACAAAATGGGCAAGGTTACACGCTTAATAAAGCTGCGATTTTTACGAGTAAACACATTAGCGATTTTTTAAATAATGCTCCCAGTGAAGTTTATTTAATGGCCAAGGTTGTTGTTGTATTTCGAATTGCAGGAGCTTGTCGAATTTGTGAAATCAGCCAGGTAACATTTGATGATAATGAAGATTAGGGAACGTTATTAATTGTGCAACTTAAGCAAATAGTTAATGATGTAAACAGGAGATTTGTAGTTACTGAAGAACACATTACATTTTACCGAATGTACAGGGTATCCCGTTTTTGTTGTTTTTATGGAGTATCTCTCTTATTTTTGTCACATCACATCACACAAACTTATAATTTTTTTAAATGGGACACTCCGTATATTTTTATTTTATATTATTCAGTTCACAATAAGCTTCTCGAAAATATATAATTGTATATACTTTTCTATTCGAATCGCCCAGTAATTTGCATTTTTTTTAGAGATAGACTCAGTTTTTGGTAGTAGGCTGGGATCGCTTAAACAAAACAAAAGAAAATTGTTGTCATGTTAAATAAATTACTTGTCAAAAACCTGTGGTTCGTTTTGAAGCTAGATTAGATAACCGCAACAATTATTTTAAATTTTATAATAAAAAATGGCTAGAAACCAAATGTTTTCTAATGAAGAAAAATACATGTTGCTCTGGTTTGCACAATCTAACGAAGATGTTAACGAGGCTTCGGAACTATATTTATTAAGGTATGCTTAGAATTCGTCGTATTTTATAATAAATATATTTTTATGAAGCTGTTGGCGTTTTAAACATAGGTATCCAGAACGAAGACAACCCTGTGATATTACATTTCTTAGAATGAAAAGAAATCTAGTTGATTTCGGATATTTCAATACGCCGCCGCAGCATCGAATATTTCCTCGCGAACGACAGGGTAGGTTTGGGTTTAATATTTCTTGTTTCATATTGGGTTCGAAAATAATGTATCGTATATACCAGGGGAGTTTAGATACAGATTGGTATTTCCAAATACTGGAACTTATTCTACCGGAATTACTCGATGATCTGCCTTTGGCCTATTTACTCAAAATATATTTTCAGCGGGACGGAGCACCTGCTCATAATTTCGGTAGAATAAGGCAGTATTTGGAAAATAATTTTCTTCGAAGATGGATAGGGACCAATGATCCTGTAAGATGGCCGGCGAGATTGCCAGATCTCTCGGTTTTGGATAACTTCCTGTGGGATACTTTAGAAAACAAAATATATAGGACAAGACATGACACCTTAGCCGATTTAATAAACGCCACAAGAAGGGCATTCAATGAAATGCAACAACGACCGGTTAGTATTTTCAATGCCTTAAGAAGAATACGGAAATTGTGCAAGGCAAAATGGACATCATTTCGAGCAATATCTTTAGTGGTATGATTAGTTTTTGTTGTTGTTGTTGTTAGTTGCTGTTTAGAGGTATTAGAGGTAGAATTATTAACATATTCATTTTATTCAATTAATAATACTTTTCAAGATTGATGGATTCACGGGTTTAGCAGCGAAAAACAGGTTAATAATAATTCTTTTTATAATAAAACCGAGTTTTCGGTCCGATTTTAAATCTTCTTCAAGGCAACAGGCTAAAATTATAACAATGTAATATAAATATTGCTATCACAGTTATTACAAATCTACTTACATTTTACATTATTGAATTATCAAATTGCTAAAATTTGAACATTCCTTGTAAAATATTATAAAACCAGGATATACAAGGTAATAATTTATTGTAGAATTTTTTAAAAAATTCTTCTTACTATAAACAAAATATACCTGAAAAATTCATTTGTTTTGTAAGCAATCCCAGCCTACTACCAAAAACGAGTCTATCTCAGTCTAGCTCATTGTGGAGTGAATAATATAAATTAAAAATATACGGGATGTCCCTTTTAAAAAATTAAGTTTGCTTTATATCTCAAAAGCAACAGCTCACATAAAAAAGCTGACTACACCACTGGATTCTACGTGAAAAACTGTATCAGAGCCAGTTTTTACCTTTTTGATAAGCTAAACAACAACCGAAATGCGAGGGGGGGGGTCAAAAATGCAATATTTTCAATTTCACACTGTATCTTAAAAACGAAGCGGGCTATGAACATTTTGTTTAGGTCATCTTTCGTTTCACAAAAAAGTAACCCCATGTCGCGAAAACCGCAACCCTCTATCTTCACTAATAAGAGAGATAGCAGCAGCAGCAAAGGATCTCCGCCTGTTTTATGCATGGAAAATGTATCAACCAGGTTGTGGGTAAAAATCAGTTTTATAAGGTACCTGAAACAGTAGCTAATTTTAAGTTGCAAATGTTAAATTATATACAGGTCATTCATGAAGGGTATGTTCATGAATCGGTAGCACACAGGGCAGAAATAGCTATTAAAGTGAACATGTGGCAGTGCTGAAATAACACCCGATTTGCGACCAGCTACATCAACTTCAGTTGTGTCCATGGTAGAAAAAATGTAATTTCAACACAAGAAAATACCCAATAGTTCAAGGAGCATGTCATTCATGCACATTTAATAATTGTACTTTTGATATAAAAAATGTAACTTTTGTATAATAAAATATTCTAAAATTAAATATCTACCTTTACTTATGTATGTATGTATGTATGTATGTATGTATATATATATATATATATATATATATATATAAATATTCGGAAAAAAAGTTGTCATTTTTTTCCTCGGGAAAAAATAATTTCATAAAAAGTGATGTTTTGTTATCTGTAACAGGGGTTAAATGTCAAACTTTTTTCCCGTCAAAAAAAATTGTTTTTCACTTTTTAGCGCATTTTTTTAAGCCGGTTTCATTTTTTATATAAATTTTTATTTCCTCCTTATTTTTCTCTATACGAGTTTTATGGTAAAAATCAGCTTTAACAAATGGTCCACTGCATAATATTTTTCCTGATATAATAGTGAACGCGTAGAATCAAGACGCGACAATATTTATTAATAAATATTAAAAAACTTCTTGCAATGTATATTGGCGCAAAAAACAAAATGGCGTCATTCCGCCAAATTTTTAATATTGTTGCTATGAGACCACTCCGCCAATATCCTGAACATCCCCTGAAAATGTCATCTAAATTGGTCCAACCATCGCGGAGTAATCGAAGTACAAACAAAAACAACAAAATGGCCCCCGTTCCGCCATTTTTAACATCTTTTAAATACGCTTGCTATGGGTCTACTCCTCAATCCTCCCTGAAAATTTCATCCAAATTGATCAAACCATCCCGGAGTAATCGAGGTACAAACATAAAAAAATGCATAGGGTCAAATTGATCATCTCCTCTTTTTTGATGTCGGTTAAAAATCATAATGAGGATAGTCGGTTAATAAAGTTTTATTTACACCGAATGTTGCTTTTTGAAACTGTCAAGTAAAATACTAGATTTTGCAAAAAAAGTTGCAGTCCGACTCACCCTTCGAACTAGTAGAAAAGACAAAGCATGGCATGGATTTTAGTAATGTATTGTAATTTTGTAGTCCGGTATTATTCTGTACAAACTAAAACCCATAATTTGGTTTATTTTAGCTTATTGATAGAAAATATTTTTTTATAAAAAAGTAGTTAATAACGTTGCCATTGCATTGAACAGATTTTGAAAAAATTACAAAATGTGCTCAGTTCATTTTGTTGCCGGTTCAATAAAATTTCGTTGGGGCTAATACGATTATTTCATAACTATAACTTGGCAAATGAACCTTACTATATATATTTTTAGATTATATTCGATTTCTGACGTGATTTCACCTCTCTAGCTGTTATGTTATACGGGGAAGCAAAATTACAAATTAATAGGAAATTTTAAAACTGTACTTACAGCCAAATACGAGGCGTCCCTTTCAAGCAAGTCACCCAACTTATATAGGAGTCTTCCTCTTTCAGACGCATCCATCGTTCTCCAAACCGAACCAAAACGGAAGGCTTCATTTGCAGCGTTAACAGCTTTTTCTATAAACAGGAAAAAATGTAACCAATAAACTAGCATTTTTTAAATTAGTTAAAATAGGAAAAAAGGAATGAAAAAAACATGATGCACCAGATGTATAGACCCTTAAAATACCTACAAAAAAACTCTATTAAATTTGAATCCACTGAAGAACTTACCTACATCCTCTTTTCCTCCCCGCTGGACCTCTGTGATTACCTTTCCATTGGCTGGGTTGATGGTAGGAAAAGTACCGCCAGCCTTGGATTTGTGCCATTCATTGTTGATGAATATCTAATAATAGAAATACCAATATTACTGTCTAATTTTAAGCCTTGGCTCCTATGGTGGTGGAAAGACAGATGTGCGAAAGTTACCGGAACCCTTTCGAAATTAAAATAATATTGAAAAAAGGGAAAAAAGGAAAGAAGAAAGCCTGTGTGAAAACCTATTTTAAGACATGTAAAAAGTTGCTAAGTTTAACTTTTCTGAATTCATTTTTCGAAAAATTATGAATAGTCGTGACAAATATGTAATCACAAAAAAACTATTTTAGAGATAATAAAAGCTAGAATAATGTTTAGGTAATTACCAATTATATAAATACTTCAAAAACTTATTTATCAGCACAAGAACATATAAATTAAATACATTTTATGTGATGAAACAATAAGCATACTTACAAACCTTATCAGATCTCGAAAAATAGCAACTATTAATAATAATTTAGATCGTGTCATTTTTCAAAACTCTGTAACTCCCAAACGACTTAACTCTTAACGAAATGGATTTCCCCCACACCAATTTCTACTTTCATAGGAGGTGTCAAAATTTTTCCTCTCAAAGCAAAATTGGTGTGAGGAAGTAGAGACAAGAAAGTGCAATCTATTTCGTTCACATGTCCAGAATATCAATTTTCAAGCGTTATTTTCTCGGAAAACAGTTGAGTTTAGGTATAGGAAACGTAGCACAAAAAGTATTTAGAATGTTCACAAAAATACAATAATATACAGGGCATTCCAATTAGAAAACTGATGTTGAAACCTATTTAAGGTAGAAGCGGCAACACCGCACAATTTAAAATATTTTAAAAAGAGAGTTTATGTTAATTTACGGCTAGAGCCAAATTATCAAACTAATTTATTCTTTGATTCTACAGATATTTCTAATAGGCCTCTCAGTTTGAAGTTGTGTCATGGTGTATTAGCCTAAATGTTCCAGATTATGTATTTTCCACTCTTTTACGCAAAAAAAACGCATTGTGAATGTCGCTTCGAGCGGCCGTTTTCCTGATATTTGAGTATCCACTTGACACCTTTTCAAATTCCCGAATGTCAACTTTTATCGAAGTAGGCTGTTATTAAATCAGATGTCAGTTGCAGTAACAAACGCTACACACTTAGCACTAAGTTACTGTCAAACTTTGTTAGTGTTTGTTGACATGTCATGACGTGTTTCACATAGTTTTTGAGAGATTATTTCATAAGTACGAAATGCCAAGGCATAACGAGTTTTCTAACAAAGAGATGCGGCATAAGTTGTGTGTGTACCAGCAGGAAAACTTTAATGGACGCAGGGTTCATGTACGATATTTAGAAATGTATCGAGAACGCAGACAGCCAGATTTTAAAATTTTCGAGAATCTCTCCACTGCACTGTGGTCTCCACAATTGGCTAAATTAATTTAAATTAATACGATTTACTTTTTTAAGACCCATTGTTTTTAAATTGCCAATAGTCCAAATTCATTCAGTATTTATTAATAAAGTTACTCCTAAGTTTGACCTTATCATGTTTGCCGTAATAAAGGAATTTAAAATTTTATCAAGTTGGCGCTGCGCTAACCTCGCATATTTAATATTTTTTGACAATTTGTTATAAAGTGGCTTTGGTGACAAGTTTTTCGCTATGGATATTGAAAAACAAGGTAAGTTTATTAACACTGAGTCTTAGAAATTGCTAATTTATAAAGCTTTTACGTTAATCACGCAAACTTATCCGAAAAATTCAGCGTTTCAAATGTTTCCCGTTTTTCTCCGAAATGATTTCTATGCTGTCAAGTAGGTACATGCCTTGACTTTTTGCAGGATAATTATTAGTGTGCAGTTTTTGCTATTCCTTTTTTAATCATGATCTGTAATAACTCATGCATAGTAAAATAAGGCTTAAAAATTCCGTTCTTTTCAGGTACATCATATCGAATATATTTATTTGTGCAAAAAAATAGCAGAAAATTGGACAAAAGCTAGACGCAACAAGGATTTTTTTCTAAAAACAAATTCTAATTGGTTAGTAAAGAATGAAGAGAATTTGGTTAACGTACAGGCATTCAAATCAACACAAGTCAACAAACCATCTGCTCGTGGAAGACCGAAGAAAAATTTGTGTTGTCGTCGGTCACAACAGAGGAAACTTTCACAAATTTCTGTAATCGATAAATCCATGGTTAATATGTTACGAAGGCCTTCAACCAACAATCTTCACAAGAAAGTTAATCCCGATGAAATCGTATCCCTTCTTGTCGAAGCTAAGCTTACTAAACATCGATATATGTTATTAACACGTTTTATTAATTTCAAAATTGAAAACATGTTTCCTTCACATCAAAAAGTTTTGAGAAAAAAGTGCTACCCCAGTGAAGACTAAAATTACCGGACTGTCTGCGTCTGCTGAGGTAGAGCTGTAGAACTTATTAGATCACACAGCAAGCAGAATATTGACGTCTCAAAAAGAGGTGGTAGCTTCTACATCAATCAAAACATCATTGTTTTTGAAGGTAACCCTGAAAAAATAGTGTGGAAAAATCCCCGAACCTCGTCTACACGGTATTGTAGATCGATTAGATTCCAATTCAAAAAAGAAACAAAGGAGGTAACTCTTAATGAAGAAAAATGCCGATTGGAGAACTATCAGAAGAAGCTGCTGAGGCCAAAAATAATGAATATGAATTATTTAGACTAAACCATACTAGAAAAATGTCTCGTTCAAAGTGTAATATGGATCTTATAATAGGCTATTACTTACTTCAGATCCATTAATAACAGAATTGAGGTTATTGCCACCAAAAAATAAAAGTAGTTTTCCTAAATCAGTTCTAGATTTGTTAGATGAATAGTATAAGGTGTTGTTTAAGTTTTAATTATTTTTCTTTATATCTCATATGTGAATGTAAATAGCCATTTACCTCGCCTACATTAAAATTAAAACACTAAATGTGTGTATATTTTTATTCGACTACTCTTTTTTCTAATATAGCCTTGTTTGTTTAATGGTTGGTTTATTTGTTAATATTGTAATAACTGATTTCTTTATAATTACAATAAATAAAATGTAGATAAGCAAAATTATTATAGTATTTTTTTATCGAATAGTAGATGGCAACCAATATTAAGACCAAACAAAATCTAGGCAACTTTATTGCCATATTTCATTCTAACTGGTCAGTAAGATATATGTTAATTACTTCCAAACAATTTTTTTACAAATCTGAACATGTAACTACAAGAATTAATTTTTGTCATCGCTTAGCATATACATGGGACCACCGTGCACTGGGAGAAAAAGACTATGAATAAAGTACGTTAAAATTTTATCAAAGTATAATAATATATTGAAGATCGATTTTAATATTATTAAAGATTGAAGGGTTAAAGGGGGACCTGTTGAACCGTTAATGATCTCTCGGCGAGGACTTTGAAAGTCGGCCGCTAGATGGAAATGGTGGTACTCTTCGGTTTCTCAAGGTTTATAGGGCTGAGCTGCCGTCTGCTAACTAGATAATTAGTGATCGGTAGAGTGGGTCGGGGGAAAAATAGAAAAGTATGCGCCACCTGTTTTTATGGCCCTGAAAAGAAAGCCCGAGACCGGATGAACTTAAGAATAACAGGAAAACTACAAAAACTTTACAATAACACCAATATCCTTAATATTGAAAAATATATTTACGAAAACTTACCGTTATAGCCTTGTTTATACATAGATTATAGTCACACTTAGCTCTATATAAAGTTTAATAAATGAGATGAAAGACATATTAATAATTATTACCTTCTCTTACGACTATTTCCTGAGTATGAACAAAAGAAAGAGAGAGAGAGAGAGCTGTCTATAAAATATAGGAAGAGGTCGTAAGATGTGACGTAACCTAACCTAGGATTCTTCCAAGTAATTTTGCATGTTGCACTTAAATTTTTATATATTTAATAATAAGTGGTACGAGAGAAAGCTCATCAAAATTTAACTATGTTAAGTATCTCAGAAAGAAAGATAGTGTTGGTTTTATACCAATTTAACTTAAATCAAAAGGCTACAAAACTTACATCATTCAAGTTTTAAGTACAGTACTTGTCAGTGATTCAATTACCTTCGAAATAGGCCTATTTAACCCAGTTTACAAATAAATGTGCAAATTCATAAAACAACAGTGCGGTGTACTGAGTGCTATTCGTTAAAAATTAAAAACTAGACATGATTTAAAGTGTTTCGGTAAAGTTCATTATATATTAATTCTATTATCAAAATGGAATTGGCTCTATTTGACACATAGTAACACTAACAGACAGTCAAGTATGTTCCCAAGACAACACACGCAGATCAAACCTGAAGTTGATTATATTTGATACGTAGAAGAGTCTGTCGAGGATCTCACAACAGCATCGAGGATGTACATATGGTTGGCAGGCCTCGTTTCATACAGCTTGAAACATGACTCCTGAGGGACTGCAAGCAAGCTTCAAAGTGACTGTGCTACTGCTAAAGTTCATCAGCACTCAAGAACATTGGACCAAAACATCAAATAAAAAAAAAGGCCTAAAAGGAACAAATCAAGCAATAGAAAGTTCGAGAACCCAAGGTAGGTAAATTATACATTTTAGTTTTAATAATAAATATTTGTGAGAGAATGATGAAAATGAGACTTACCAATGGTATATTGGCCTTTTCAAAGAGTCAAGAATATGTGACTTGAAATGAAAAATGGGTTTCTTCCACTAAAATTCTAATTTTAACTCAGCTAGCATAGCTATAGGACACTTAAACAATAAGTTACCCAAAATAATTAGAATGGACTCATTTTTCGAAGAAAAATCGGCAAAAATGCCCTAAAGACAACCAAAAGTTCCAGAAGATGGTCTGCCTTTTTTTTAACTCCTGTCACTTTTTCTTTCTCCTGTTGGATAGAAACCTAAAGATTTTTGATACAACCCTGATGTTGGTACTACTAATTGTTAATGAAGTTGACAGATATTTCAAAATTAATTTAAATTTTGATAAATTTTATTTTTGTTTTGAGACAATTAGGATATACCAAAATGTTAGTTAGAATTACAATGGTAAGTTTCAAAATGAAGATTTTTGATCATATCAATTTTCTTTACTCTGATTTCCTATTTTCCTAATTCCTAACCTTATTGTTTGTTATTGTTTTTACTAAAGTTTATGTAATGTGCTTTCTCTTAATTTCAGAAAAATATCAGCTTTATTTCTACAAAGGGGCTTGATGCTACTGAAAAACAACAAATACAGTAAGAACTAATGAGAGCTATCACCAGAATACAAGGTAAACTTTGATTTCTTTTACTTAACTTAGCCTAAAATTGTCAACTGCATAACCATGTAACAAATTTGTACCTAAAATTGCTAATTTTAATAATTTGTTTCAGAATGAGAAGAATGTGCCTATGGAGGTCTCCACCACTTGGTTTATTGTTATAAAGTTAACCTAGGATTACTGAGATTGTAATTTTAAATTTTGAATTAAACGATAAAAAAATATTAAATATGTGTCTTATTTCAACTATGAAGATTATAGGAACTGGTAAGCATATTTTATAGATATTATCTTAAACAAAAATATAGCAATATTCTAAATTTCTGTTAGGAAAATATAACCCGTTACAAAGTACAAGACACCTATCTTCGAGAACTGGTGTAGACAAGTCCACCGTTTCCGAAATTCTTCATAAAAAGACTATATCCATTTCATTTCACGCCAGTACAGAATCTATTACCAACGGATTTGCCAGACAGACTGATATTCGCTAGTTTCTGTCTGTGTTATTTACAGATGAAGCAACGACGTTTACACGTAAAGGCGTTTTCAACTTTAGAAATAAACATACATATGATTTAGAAAATTTAATGGTTGAACGTCACATCCAACATGAATTTAAAATTCACTTTTAGTGTGGCATTATGGATAATCATGTACTGGACCCCTGGAAATATACCTTAATTTTCTGCAAACACAGTTACCTGAATATTTTCATGAGTTTTCTTTAGAGCTAAGACAAAGCATGCTGTTCATGCAGGATGGAGCCCAGCACACTTCTCTAGGCCTTTCAGAGATTACCTAAATATTCAATTTCCTCATCGCTGGATAGGCCGTGGAAGTCCGATGCTTTGCCCGCTACGGAGCCCCGATTTCAATCCGCTTGATTTTTGTGTATATGGATATGTAAAGTCCCTGGTGTCCCAGAGGCAGTGAACACTCGAGAAACATTTGCCGAAGGATGTTCTCTTTTTTTATTAAACGTGCTTGTTTTTGAGTCGTTGTTTCCTTAGAGTAGGAATTAAAGTAGAGATCACAACTCATTCATAAATCACGTTAGGGGCATGCGCCAACATGGTTCCCCCATTTTTCACATTCTATCGACCAATATTGACGATAAAACAAGAAGTGGGGATGGCCCATGCCCAAGCCGTGGCCATTTGTTGACGAATGGCAGTGACGGCGTGAGTTTTCACTTCCCGCATAAGGAAATATCATTAATCGTGAAAAAATTAACGTTCCGGGTTTTTACAGACCCTCATGTTTTTCCATTACTGTCGGTCGGTCGGTTTCTTCCGGTATAGCTAAAAAATCCACTTACTCGATTAACTTTAATTTTCCACAAAAATTACGTCTGATATTTAAAAAAACAGGTAAAATATTGGTATGAATTCAATATGGCGAAACAAAATGACGCCCTGTTAAAATATTTGATGTACGAAAATGAAAAATTGGGCCATGCTTCATTATCGTTGACAAAAAGAAGGATTCTTACCTATTCTTTAACGAGGCAAATTGGTATTTTTACAAACTTCAAAGAAATAATCGTTCTCTACCTTACTATCTAAAATCAAACCAATGAGTTAGGTAAGTTTAAAAAGAAATTAGTTATTTATATACTATTAAACTTTAGTTTTTAGCTATGTTTGCCTTATGTCACTATCATTTTGTAATTGTGACATTTAGAAAAATTATTTGTTCAGTTGTTGAAAATGTCATCTTAAACCTGTAACTGTTAGACATTGTCTAAAGTTAAACCCAACGACATTTTATACGTCATTGGTTAAAACTCTTTAGTGAATACGGGTGTTAGAGTTTTAACAATGACTAAAATAATGCAATATTATAATAATGCAATATTCAATGTTCCTACAGCCAGTGACAGAAGAAGAGGTCGAAAGCATAATCTTGAAACTAAAGAACAAGAAATCAGTTGGAGTTGACGGTATTCCAACAAAGGTCATAAAATACATAAGGAATGAAATTAAGAAGCCATTAACCAAATTAATAAATACCGCATTCACAAATGGAGTGTTCCCTTCGGCACTAAAAATGGCCACTGTAATACCTGTATATAAGAAGGGAAATGAAACAAATATAGACAACTATAGGCCTGTAGCATTGCTTACTGTCTTTTCTAAAATATTTGAGAGAGCTCTATACAACAGACTTATGGAATTCTTGAATCACTTCAAATTAATTGACGATGATCAACATGGATTCCGACCTGAAAGATCTACGGAGACTACAGCTCTGGAACTTACCGAGTTCATTCACAGAGAGCTTGAAGCTAACCGAATAGTGGTTGGGCTTTTTTTTGATCTATCCAAGGCATTCGACACACTTAATTTTCAGTTCATCGAAAGCAAACTATATAATATTGGCATAAGGGGACAAGCGCTCTCGCTTATAAAATCATTTTTGTGTGAGCGTAAGCTGCTAGTAAAAGCAAACAACTCCATCTCTGAGGAACACAACATAAATATAGGTACACCTCAAGGATCAGTGTTGGCTCCATTGATCTTTTTAATTTTTGTAAATGACTTGAATCTTCCGGGGGTGACTATTAAATTTGCTGATGATATTTCAGCTGCAATTTCTGGAAAAAATGAGGATGACACATTACTGAAAATTAGAGAAGTCTGTGAAAACATGAAAGCCTGGTGTTCTACAAACCAGTTAATTTTAAATACACAAAAAACAGTAACTGTCCATTTTCACAGGAATAATCCCAGGGTTATCTTGGATGCGGCAGCTGGTGAGGTTAAATTCTTGGGTACATTCTTAGACTCAAGATTCTCCTGGGAACCACAAATAAATCAAGTCTGCCAGTCATTAAATGGGGCATACTATGCTCTTCTGAAACTCAAACAAACAGTCCACCTGACGCACCTTAGGACTTCCTACTATGCTCTTGTCTACCCCCATCTTTCTTATAATATCTTGTTGTGGGGAAGAGCAGTGAACATTAATAGAGTATTTATTTCACAGAAGAGAGTAGTGAGGCTTATTTATGGACTCCATCCACAGGAATCATGCAGGCATACTTTTATGGTACAAAAAATATTAACGTTGACATCAATATATATACTAAAGTGTGCTGTGCATGTCTATGAGAACAAGACACAATTTACACAAAACTGTGATTTTCATTCATATTCCACAAGAACCAGAGAAGGATTGGCTGTGCCAAATCATCGTACGGCCATTTTGAAAGGTCTCCACACTATGCCTGTATCCAGATATACAACCGACTACCCCACAAACTGATAGAAGCACCAACTGCCGGCAGATTTAAAACACTTTTAAAACAATTTTTATATGAATCTTGCTTCTACAACTTTAACGAGTTCCTCAATTTTCAAACAAGTCCACGACTGTGAAGTTCTGACGTTTTTTTCATGTAGAATGCTCTAGTAATAAGTTTATGTAAATTTTAACTATTACTTGTAATATGTAATGCTTGTTTTGACCTGTCTATGTCATGTAATGTGATTTATAAAGATTAATAAAATGAATTGAATTGAATTAAACTAAAATCAATGCTTTTAACTCGCTTTTATTGGCTTCTTATTCGTCTGATTGTATGTTTGTATGTCTGGTTCAAATCTTGTAATCGATTTTTCAGCACTTCCATTACGGATTATTTTCAAATTTGACATTCATACACTTTCGGATATAAAAAATCCGAATTTTTTTAGTCAACGTTTAGAAATCCAAATTGGCGGCGCCAATTCGGCCAACGAATTTTGTTACTTGTATAGATTAAACTGAAAATTGGTGCCTAGGAAAATTTAAGAGTGTCAGCATTTAAAAATATAAAATAGCGGTGCCAAAATGACAATGTCAACAGGTCGGACGGATAATTTTAACATTTGTGAGGATTATTTAAGAATGCACAACAAAAATCAAAATGGCAATCAAGCGAACGAATTTTGTCATTTGTATAGATTCGGCTGAAATATCAGTAACTAAAAGTATTAAAATTCGGCATTTAGGGGACTGCACATCATGAATTTTTGTCAACATTTTAAAAATTCAAGATTGTAATGCCAACATGGCGGCGGAATTTTAACATTTGTGTAGATTTGGCTGAAAGAAAGTAGGAATCTGGGGGTATTTGAAAATACATATCATACATTTTTACTAAATATTTAAAAAGTGAGAGTAGGAATGCCTAGAATGCGAGCGAATTTTAATATTTATACAGATTTGATTAAAAATCGATATTAAGTGAGCAATTCATACATTTTCAGTAATAAATATTTAAAATGGGGATGTTATCAATCAATCAATCAATCAATGCAATCAACATTTAATTAGGCCGCCGTTTTGTTCCCCCATTTTGAATTTGTCTCAACATTTTTACCAGTTCATCCCTATATAATATTTGATTTTTGAGCAAAATTTCAACATAATTGATGAAGTAGTTTTCTGCATTAAGACACAATATTTTATTAGGCCGCCATTTTGGTTTTGTAGTAAAACTTATCAGTTGATGGTCATTGCAAACCTAATTTTTCTGCAAAATTTGGATAAAATGGATAAGCAGTTTCTTAGTAACATTTTTTTAACATTTCAATAAACCGCCATTTTGTTCAACCATACTGGATTTTTATCAAAATGTTACCACGTCATCATCATATGACCTTTAATTTTTAACCAAAACTTGAAGTAAATTTTGACCTTTGTCGCGGACAGACATACAGACTAACCGAGGGAACTGAGAAAACATGTTTTTTTGTAACTAGAATGCTTTCCTCTTGTGAGGAAAGTAAAAAAAAAGCGAGCGCTATTAGATACGAATAGAATAGCTAATTGTCATATTGTTTTTCTATGTTAATAGCTAAAATTCAAAAAATAAAAGATTTTTTTTAATTTTCAATATCCTAAATCTTAAATTCTAACCAGTTTAGAACATGTTTACGAACCCATTTTTACTTTTAATACCCAAAGAATCACTATTTAAATTCCTTTACCTGAAAACACTTATATTATATTAAAAATTGGCCCAACTCAAGTGAAAATTAAAAAAAAAGGCGCGAAATCATCCGAAACTTTATTATTTCCCCAGATTTCATCCAAAATCTAGTGATTTTCGAAATCGAAGTATGGTTTTTTAGCGTGAGACGCCCTTCGACTATTTTAATATAGTATAGGTATATTCTATAATTTTTTTAATTCTCTGATAGGAAAAACTATTGTAATCGGCAAAAAAATCGCCTCATTTTCCTTCTGAAGATTCTCACATGACTTCCGACGAAATAAACGTTCTATTATACTGAACCGATTTGGTCAATACGTCATGTGACCCAAAATAAGTGAATAAGGTGTCTTCCATTAGACATGTCTCCTGGAAAAGGAAATGTTTACTTAGTGATTAAAAGAAAATTCCAAACTTAAACGGCTCCTAGTTTCGCAATGTCCAAGATAAAGTAAATAAAACTTATTTACTAAATATTTAAAAAAATAATGTTCTTCTAATGTCGCCGCGCCTTTAGAACGCTGCTTCTTGAAGTAAAGCAATATATAATTAGAAGATTTGAGCCATATCAATAAACACACAATAATACATTAAAACACATGCAGTAGTGATGCTTAGAAAAGCTTGGTATCTAATAAAATATTTTTTAGCAAATTAATTTCTTTAATGTTAAAATTTATTGTAGTTCCACGACCCGCTATTGGTTTTTAAGCCACGCCGGTCACGTGACCCTGTAATAATGTTTACTGTAGACTATTATACTTTTTTACTATACGGATCCCTTGGCAATGAAAGTGGGGTGGTCTAATGCCACAGTGGGATGGTCTAATACGTGGAGTTGTCGATCGGGTTTGCCATAGCTAACTAAAACTCTTATTACTGGTGTAATCTGATCCGAGGCATTGGGTATTTTAGTTTGTATTTTACTATTTTGCAATAAAAGTAATTTCGTTATACTGCTTAGAAACTAATACTGGAAATCCATTACTATTCTTTTTATAAAAATTTTATTGCATCATGTTTAAACATATTCCCCGTAATATAAATTGGTATAAACATTGGAGTTCCTGGCTGGGCTTGGCATCGTCGTACGATCGACCTTATACTGTGAGGTAATCTTGGCATTGGCTAAATATGTAAATAATGAACTCTATTTTTATTCTTCCTCTAAGGTTGTTTCCCCGTTTTTATTATTGTTGTAGCCATATATTTCAATAAACATTTTAGATTTGGATATTTGAAAAGGTGTACTGAATAACTGATACGCAGGTATCAGGAAAACGGTTACTCGGAGCGACACTTAGAAAATATACCTTTTTTGTCTAAAAAAAGTGGAAAATACATAATATTTAACATTTAAGTTACTACACCGTCACTCAAAAAAGTTATGTCACTTTAAAGAGATTTAATGTACTGTAAGTTGTGCCCTCTACAAGTGGCACTACAGCACCCCGTATTCCTAATTTCGTTCCGTTCTGTTGATAAATTAAGAAAAAACGAAATGAAAGTTACAATTTTGACACCCTGTATCTCGGTCATTATCAACTTTTGGCAAAGGTAAGCTTGGTTAAATCGCAATATTTTCACATAAAGAATCTGCAGTTTTGCAGTGTACTATTAATCAGCAGACACCCTGTGTATATCAGAATAACAGACCGTAGAATAATAGACGGTGTCGACTTTATCTCAGCTCTTAATTAATTGCAATTAACTGTAATAAACAGTCGCTTTTTACCAAAATTTTGTTATCTCAATAGTCAGTAATTAAGATGACGCCTATAACAAGAAATGTCTCAAAAATAAAAGTTTTTTTTAATCTGAGACCTTTACAGTTCCTTAATTTGATTTGCTTTTTCTTGGCGTCGCAACGCCTTTAGTTGTGACGGCGTCGTTTTTATTAAATAATTACACTTTAACGTTTATTTTTTTCCAAATTTTGACATCCCTGTTAATTCCTGAGAAAACGACGTTTAAAGTTTTAAGTGAAATACCATGAATAGTCAGCCTTGGTAACAATCGACAATCAACTACATATGTTGTTATAGATACAAAATAGGTATACCGCATCCATAAATAGATCGTGACCGACCTTGACAGACGATGTTCTTAATTTAAAATAATTATACATAAGTTATCGTGATTGGTTGAAGTAATATGAAATAATATGACAACATTAAAAATCTGATAAAGTTTTTTTTTGTTTTGCTAATGTAAAAATGAGATACCTAACTTAAATCTGATAAATTAAACATACCGGGTGACCACGGACTAATGTACAGAGTGTCCGGATTTGGTTGCAAAAGCAGGGTATCTCGCTTATTTTTAAAGATAGAACCTTGCGGTTTTCACGAACCTGAGCTAATTTTTTGTAAAACTCATGAAGCCGTAAACAAAATTTTCATAGCCTTCTTCGTTTATGAGATACAGGGCGAAATAGAAAATTTTGCATTTTGGGACCCCCCTCGTATCTCGGTTATCCTTTAACTTAACGCAGAGGGAAAAATTGCTGCTTATGCAGTTTTTTACGCTGGATCCAGTGGCGTAGTCATATTTTTCATTTGAGTTGTTATTTTTTAGATATGGCCGGAAGTTGTGTTTTTTTTAAATGGGACATCCTGTATATTTGTCCAGAAATTGATTTGTCCTATTAAAAGCTTCTCAAAAATATATAATAGTATGGGTCTATTTTAATAAACAACAACAAAAATCCTAATTTTTATAATTATCATCCCAAATTTTGCAGTAGGCCATGCAAAAGGATGCGGTTTTCTTTTGTTTTCTTGGAAGCAAATGACATTTCCCAATTTTGTACGCGTATATAAAATATAGCGCTAGTTTTTTGTATTTATTTATTGTGTAAAAATATATTTGTATTATTATGGAAGAAAACCAAACTTTCGAACATTATGAAAAGTACGATATGTTAGCTTGTTTTATATTAAGTAATGAAAATGTTGAAGTGGCTTCTGAGATGTATTTTAACAGGTAAATAGTTAATTTTTAGGTATGTTGAAATACTTTTGCTTAATTTTTACTTAGATATCCAGAAAGGAGGCAACCTAATATATCCACTTTTTATCAGATAAAAAAGAATTTACTTAATCACGGATCATTTATCAAACCTCGTACGAAAACATATAATAAAGAAAATCGGGAGACTGAGGAAATTACGGTTTAGGCTAATGCAGAAGCTTACCCTACAAATTCTTGTAGGGCCAGTGAAAAGAGCATAGGGATTCCAAAAACTAGAGTTCAAGAAATTCTAAAGAAGCACAAATACCACCCATACAAATTTAAGCTCGTGCAGCACTTACAGCCAGGGGATGCAGAGGGTCGGGTAGTTTTCTGCAATTGGTTTCGAGAAAGATACGATATGGTTAGAGATTTCGAAAGGAAGGTTATATGGTGAGACGAGAAGACAGCAGGGCAGGTTTGGTCTAAATGTGTCCTGCTTCATATTAGGAACACATATAAAATTTTATAAATTTGAGGGAAATCTAACAGCCAATCGCTATATAGAAATTTTAGAGGCAGCTATACCTGAATTACTTGACGATGTTCCTCTAGCGCAAATTAACGAAATTTATTTTCAACAGGACGGTGCTCCTGCACACAATTCTGGAATGACGAGATTATTTCAGGACAATAATTTTACCAATCAATGGATCGGAACAAATGGACCTATAAGATGACCCCCTAGGTCCCCAGGTTTGTCGATTTTAGATTTCTTTCTATGGAGATATCTGGAAAATAGAATTTACAAAGACCACTATGATAATGTCCAAGATTTAGGAAATGCAATAAGAGAAAATTTTCGCTATTTACAAAATCATCCCGTTATTTTGCTTAATTCCCTAAAACGAATACGAAAATTGTGCAAAGCATGCATAGAACAAAATGGAAATCAAATTGAACAGTTCTTTTGATTTCCTTGGTTACTGTAGTACTTATACGACAGTTGATTTTTGCTGAAAGGCTTGTTACATAATAATCTATTACTGTGTTACATAAATCTAGGTAGGTGGTACTTTTTTGGTGTGAAATTATCAATACATATTTTGATAAATAGATTTAATTACATATTTATTTTGATTTATTGTTAGAATGTAGATATTGTTAACGACTTTAAATAAAAGGCAGCATTGTTTTGCATGGCCTACTACAAAATTTGGGATGATAATTATAAAAATTAGGATTTTTGTTATTGTTTATTAAAATACACCCATACTATTATATATTTTTGAGAAGCTTTTAAAAGGAAAAATCAATTTCTGGACAAATATACAGGGTGTCCCATTTAAAAAAAACACAACTTTGGGTCATATCTAAAAAATAACAACTCAAATGAAAAATATGACTACGCCACTGGATCCCGCGTAAAAAACTGCATATGCAGCAATTTTTCCCTTTGCGTTACGTTAAAGGATAACCGAGATACGAGGGGGGTCCCAAAATGCAAAATTTTCTATTTCGCCCTGTATCTCATAAACGAAGAAGGCTATGAAAATTTTGTTTACGGCCTCATGAGTTTCACAAAAAACCGCAAGTTCTATCTTTAAAAATAAGCGAGATACCCTGCTTTTGCAACCAAATCCGGACACCCTGTACGCCCGCTTTTTTATCTGTTTTTACTTTCTTTCCGAGATTTTTCAGAACTTCAGGTTTCAGGGTCCCTAGATACCGAAAAAAAGTGTTTTCTCAATTCCGTCGGCCTGTTTGTTCGCGGCATAGCGAAAAAACTACTTACCCGATTGACTTCAAATTTTGGTCAACAATCCAGAGTCCTGCTAATATTTTGGTTAAAATGCAATATGGCAAAACAAAGTGGCAGCTTAGTGAAATGTTAAAAAAATTATTATTAAAAATTTACTTATTCAATTTATCTCAAATTTTGCACAAATATCAATTATTATGTTGGAATCAACTGGTAACATTTTGGTACGAATCCAAGATGGCGAAACAAAATGGCGTCTTAATAAAATATTAAATAATTAAGCCTGACTAATGCTAACTGCCTTAATGGATTGATTTCAAATTGTGTGCCGTAACTAATTGTGATATAAGGATCGACTAGTAAAACTGTGGTACTAATTCAAGATGGCCGAACAAAATGGCGGCCAAATAATGTTTGTAACGGTGAAAAAAAAACACCCTTTCAGGTTTTACATATCTTCACGTTTTAGCACCCCTAGATAACCTTAACCATAACGTAAAAACTACTCACTTGATTGACGTCAAATTGTGATCAAAAATGGGGATGTCACCCAGATTTTGAGCCTGGGAGAGCGATAACGAACAAACATATTTTTAAGCATTTATTTAGTTCCAAATATGTATTTTTGACAACATAGCGGGAATTTTAACAAATGGTAAAATTCTCAATAGCTTTCTTAGAAATTTAAAGTTGTTCAAGTTAAAAAAGTGAATATCGAAAATCATATCAGAACTGAAGTCGTTGAGGTGGCGGTTGATGGCGATATTTTTATAAAAATATTTCGACCTTGAGACAAATATTTAATTTTAAGCAATTGCGATAAGTCTTTTATAACAGCGTTACTTGCTATTTTGAGCGAGATAATATTTGTCCTATCAGACGTTACTAAAAAACTTTTAATAAAATACTCATGTTATGCGATATTTGATAAGCTGTTTACAGTTGATAAATACCAAACTAACAAGAACCCATTTACTTATCATTTAAAGAGAGTCAGTCAATATATCAGTTCGTTTGTAAAACATAATATCTACAAGCAATAATATGTTATTTCAATTCATTGCCATAGTTATAGCTTTGATGAAGTTGTAGGGAGCAATTTACCCCTTCTAGAAAAAAATATTGTGATTTAATAAATTATAGACTTTAGACCTATAGTAAGGACATAACTCCATAAATGAGGGTTCTTTCGTAGTCAAATTCTATTTGGACGCTCAGTTAAGCACATCCTTCAAGACCACTTATCGAATTTATCTTAATTGGAAACTAAGTACTAAAAAAATCGTATATTTGCGCTAAAATATCGTTAAATACCGCCGAATTTCTAAATGTAGACTAAAAATTATTAAATTGTTCTCTTAATTAGTCCAAATGCCAGTTTTCAGTGGAATCTATCTGGACAGATGAAGAAGAAATTCCCAAATGGTTTTCTGCAGACGGTATTGAACTTTGCGGGTTTGCGTGGAAATAAGCTAATGTGTTTATTACGTTATCCTCGGCATTTGTCACTGGTTTCAGAACATTTCTTGTAACTTTAACCTTGCCAAAACGCAAAAAGTTCGTTTCAATCCTCTTGAATTTTGACTTGTTCATTGGCGGCAAATCAGGGTGCCGTTCATTAAACACACGACACGTTCTCTCCAAAATTTTATAACATTCTCCATGAATATAAAATAGATTGAGAATATCAGCGTTTGAGTATTCTTCCATTTTGATTTAGAAGATTTAGTTTATCACTGACAGCTTTCGATAAATAACGCATACTAATCATCTGTCATATTGGATATTGGATCTCAATGGTTTTTCCATGGCTCACCATTGGAACATGTAAACATTTAAGCAAATACATACGATATTTTTATAAAACCCAATTATTTCGAAAATGGTTACGAATAGGTATAGGGAACCTTAATACAGTTCGATAGAAAATGAAATTCTACATTTGATATTGCATAACGTTATAAGGTGTCCCATTTAAAAACACGAACTTTAGCGGCTTTGAAAATGTGAATGTTTGCCGCTGAATTTAGGACACCCTGTATAAAAATAGACAAATTCAATAAAAAAAAATAGAAACCTAAGATTATTTACCGATCGTCTGCAAAATATGAAGATTATATCTTCAAAACTTACAAAAATATGAGATTTTAAAATTTGGTACCCCGAAGGCTCATTTTCGGTTCAAGGTCAAATATCTTAACAACGCTTGAACCTAGGTATAGGACATGCTACATAAAATAGCATTAAAATTCTCCGTAGAATCCAAAAATATCATAAAATACAGGGTGTTCCATTTAAAATAAGCAAGTTGATACCAACTTCCGGTTAAACCGGAAGTGACAGGAAGTTGAAAATATTCCAAAAAAGAAGTACCCCTTGACCGTACCTTAATCCCAAAATTTGAAATTTTTATCTAAATAGTATCATCAAAAACTTTTAATGAACGGGTTGCGTGAATAACCCTGTATATATATATATATATATATATATATATATATATATATATATATATATATATATATATATATATATATATATATATATATATATATATATATATATATATATATATATATATATATATATATATATATATATATATATATATATATATATATATATATATATATATATATATATATATATATATATATATATATATATATATATATATATATATATATATATATATATATATATATATATATATATATATATATATATATATATATATATATATATATATATTGTCTTATCAAACATCTTTATTTCTACCTATCTACCTATACATCGTGAACGAAAACCATTTAGAAACTTAATATCTGGGAAATATCTGCGAACCAACGGTGTAGGTAAAGACTGAAAAATATGGGTTTCATGCCGGATATAAAATCTAAATATGTGTCCTGAGAATGAGCAATAAAGTTGTGAAACGTCGGCAATGTAAGAAAAGACTTTTTTTTTACCGGATTCAAACTCCAAATAATACACCACTCTAACATAAAAACAAGAGAATCGTTAACGAAAACCATAGAAACTTAATATTTGGGAAATATCTGTGGACCAACGCAGCAGAATATAAAATATATGTGTCCCGAGGATGCAACTATAAAGCTGCGAAACGTCGACTCTTTTCAAATAGACTTTTGTTTTCTTTTACTGGATCCTAACCCCAAATAATACACCACTCTAACATAACAACAAGAGGATTGTTAACGAAAACCATTTAGAAACTTAATATCTAGGAAATATATGCGGACAAACGGAGTAGGTAAAGACTGATAATATGGGTATCATGCAGGATACAGGATCTACATATGTATCCTAAGGATGCAACAATTAAGTTGCGAAACGTCGACAATTTATAAGACTTGTTTTTTAATGGATCTTAACTCTTAACCTCAAATAATACGCCACTCTAACAAAATTTTTTAACATTGTTCCGCCCCAGTGGATTTTTACAAAGATATTACCAGGTCATCCCCATATGACCCTTAATTTTTAGTCAAAATTTGAAGTCAATCTGACATACAGACAGACAGACGGACCGAATGGATTGATTAAACATGTTTTTCCCCCTCCCTGTATTGTAAGCAACCTATTTTGACACTGCTTTGACAGGTGTAAGTGAAAGTTACTCAACAAGGTGTTGGTTGCCCTTAACGACAGGATGTAAGTCAACTTACATCCCTAGGGAAATAATCTAAAATTATTATAAGTAGCTTTAATTTTTGATTTCAACATATTACAAAAATCCGGACAAAAATCCGGTGATATTAATTGAAATGAATATTATTGGTACAATTATTACAAACATTAACATTATTAACAAAAAACACGTTTTCTCGTTTCTTCTCGATGTGTATTACATTTTCTGACTCCACAGATCCTTCTTTTCTAACCAATGTTTCTGTCACTGTTGAAGCACTGCAAGAGACTTCTGGCTGGGTCTTATTGTATAAAATTTTATTCGCTACTTCCTTTTTATTATTGAGGCTCTGAGCTACGTAACTTTCCGCAATAATAGCGGATTTCCATCCACCGTGTCCCTTGATAGCTAATACATCAACTCCAGTATTTGCTAATAAACTTGCCGACGTTCTTCTAAAAGAGTGTCCATTATACATTTGGAAGTTCTCAAACTTCAGAAATTTCGCAATTTTACTTGGAATTGACGAAAACGTAATTTTCCCGACAGGCTGGTTTAAGCACTTTCCATTTTAATATCGCATGAAGAAGCGCGGATTAATAGTCGTCATGTGGGATCTTGTTGAATTATTTTATTATTTTATTTTGAAATGAAATGACAAACCTGAGTGTCTTCACTTTTTGTCACTGTAAATGTACGTGACATACCATTTTGGAGTCAGGAATGGACACAATTATGACTTCTTGACTTATTTTAACATTGTCCATTTTCATTTCACAGAGTTCATTAGAACGGCACGCTCCAGCAACTCCCATTACCATTACGACCTTCATCAATAAGTATATATCATCGGGGGCTTTAAGCATGAACTTATTCACATCTTCCCTGTTAAACACATTTGATTTTTTGGGTCTACAACCATCTTTTTTTTTTCAAAAATGTTCGAAGTTTTGGAAAAACATCTATATTTTCCTCTATAAAAAGGATGGACTTCAACATTGAATACTCACACTATAAGCTAGATGGAGACTTCAATAAAGCACTTTTTTCGTGGAAATACGCCAGAAACAAGGTTTATGAGACTGCAGTAGCCGTCTCGCTTTGGTACCAATTCTTAAAGGATTTATATGCTGCTTCATACCTTTTTTTCGATTTTTCCGGTAGTGGAGATTAACACGCAATATTCGCTGATTCTTCTATGTCTGAAACATCCATTTTGTAGTACCTAGGGACGTTAAAACGTAAAGATGTGTAAAGCCTAAAAGGGTGATTCTTTTCCCGATTACAAACATTTTACTTGGCCGCCATTTTGTTCGGACATTTTGAATTTGTACCACTATTTTACTAGTTGATCTTTACACCACAATTAGTTATAGCACACAATTTGAAATCAAACCATTAAGCAGTTGTTTCTGGCTGAATTTTTAAATATTTTAATAAGCCCCCATTTTGTTCCGTCATCTTGATTCGTACCAAAATATTACTAGTCGATTCCAACATACCTAATACTTGTTGTTTTGCAAAATTTGAGAAAAATTGGATAAGTAATTTTTTAATAATAATTTTTTTAACATTTCACTAGGCCGCGATTTTGTATGGTAATATTTATTGGATTTTTACTAAAATGTTACCAGGTCACCTGAAGATCTGAAAAAATCTTGGAGAGTGATTTTTTCACGATTACAATACTTCCCTTTTATGAGGGAAGTAAAAATTGAAATGTTGTCTAAAAAATTCATAATTTGCAATTCGAATACCGTTTTTCAGTCAAATCTGCAAAATTTAATAATTCATATCTATACCAAAATTTGTTGGCACACAATCTGAAATCAGTTCATTAAGTAGTTTTTTCAGGCCGAATTTTAAAATATTTTATTAAACCACCATTTGGTTTCGTCATCTTGAATTAGTATCAATATTTTACCAGTTGATTCCTACATAATACTTGATTTTTGTGCAAAATTTAAGAAAAATTGGAAGAACCTTTTTAGCAATAATTTTTTTAACATTTCACTAGGCCGCCATTTTGTTTTGCCATATTAGATTTTTCCCAAAATATTTTTGAAGTAATGGCGTACATAGTTTTTTAGCTATGCGGCAAATAGACAGACCCACGAAATTGAGAAAACATGTTTTTCGGCATCTAGGAACCCTGAAATGTACAGATCTGAGAAAATCTCTTTTACGATGGAAGCAAAAAGAAAAATTTTTCAACTATCATACATTTTTCATTTAAAAACGCTACATCCATGACATAAGTCTTCTGTTTTCGCTTCAAATGTTTATTTTTTGTAAAAATTCTACTGAAAACAAAAATTGGCTATTTTCGTTTTTTTACAAAAATACAGGGAAATTCTAAAATATAGCCCTCTTTAGCCCTCATTTGAACACCATGTAATACGCCCACCTTTCAATTTAAAGTAGTAGAACTCATCCCTGCTAGAGGGTTGAAATTAGAAGCTTGAATAAACCCAAAAATTTTCCCCATTCTAATAATGAGCCTTGGGATACTTTTCGTTTTCGGTGCGTCATCCTGTATATTACTTTATTTATAGCATGGTTTGTTATATAACCCTGATGTTTGTAATTACAATGTTAAGAAAAGTTTATTTTAAAATTTAGATGATAACCTATGGTTTAATTAAACATTTTTAAGATAACAATACAATGTGTGGGTAAATACTGTTCACTGTTTGCTTATAATATGGAAGATAAAATATCCAGCAATCAGCAAGGAATTGACAACATATTTATACAATTTCCACTTTTTTTGTTCATGGATTTGTTTTAAAGGAATATCCATAAAATTAAAACTAATAACTTTACAAATACTTTTTATTTTAATGACAAAAGAAAGAGTAGAAGAACTATAACAATTTTAAAAGTATTTTTTGTTGAATGTTAAATTCCGACTGTGTACAAGATGGAAAACTTTGATGGTGCATGTCAAAGAAAATGTCGCCGAAAAAATATCAACTAGTGTACTAAAAATCGTTCAAATCGGCTAGGTGATACTATACTATATAATTACCTAAAATTATTTTAAAATGAATACCACTAAATAAATTTTGAATGCATTTCGGGACAATTGTTATGACTGTGTAGTATGTCAAAGAGTTAGCCAGGCCTCTCAGTCAATCCAAATAAGACAGAGCTCATACTTTTCACCAGGAGAAGGAATTTAGTAGGATTTAGATTACCAACCTCTGCTCCTTAGAAAACCTGTATATGATAGCACAGTTTCTTTTACTGAAAATGCTAAATTTCTTGGCACATACATAAGCCATAACTTCACGTGGACACATTGACTTTCTGTCTGAAAAACTAAACAGTGCCTATTTCACAACTTCGCAGCTGAATAGTACCCTTCAAGCAGACGCATTGCTTGGTACTTACTATGCGTTGACATATTGGTCTTAGCATAGTACTTTAAGGCAGCAGCAGCGACCCAATGCGGATTTTTGTTAAATAGAAAAGAATTCTACAACTTATCTTTGATTTGAGTGTATGTGAATCATAGAGCATATAGATCAGATGTAAGCGTTCTTCCATGTCGTCTATCAAAATGTCAGAATAGCCCAATATTTTGGTGTGTAAAACTGTATAATAAAGTTCTAAGTTCAATTAGAGATCTACCACTCAAAAGATTCAAGAAAAAATTACAAATTTTCTTAAACAGAATGCTTTATATAGAGTTGAGAATTTCTTAAATTGTAATTATAATGAAATTTAGAATAGACTTTTTAGCACATATTGGTTTATAACTCTTTATATTTAGCAATTATTTTGTTTTTAACTCTGTATACTTTGTTAGACAAATACGGCAAGTCCACAGTACATATATATATATATATATATATATATATATATATATATATATATATATATATATATATATATATATATATATATATATAAGAATTAGTTGTTCAAGCACCAATTACAAAACTGATCTAGTAGTACAGTGGCCCTCCTGACTAGAATCTCTAATGAGAAAACTGATATAGCAATGGAAGGGTCATCAGCATAGAGGATTAACTGGTCATACTCTTTCAGGTTTAAATAGTGTTCCATGTCGTTAATAAATAAAAGCAACAGTAAAGGTGACAACATGCTACCTTGCGGTACTCCAAAGTTTAGCCTCCTGTATTCTGAATTGATAATTCCAACTTAATTCTTATCCTCCGATTACTCAAATAAAAATCCCAAAAGATTATTAACATTGCCTCTAATGCGTAGTGCTTCCTACTTTTGAATAAGAATATCAGCATTTACACTATAGAAAGCGCGGTGGTGCCAGTGGAGTGATGATTCCTGAAACCATGTTGAGCATCGCTAACTGGTCAGTAGTTAGCCACAACTTCAGTATCACATTTCTTATGAAGTAGTATAACTTCACCCAATTTTAATTTGTCAGCATATTTACCTGTCTTTTTTCCACAAACATAACAAAATGGGTGTGTAATATATTGCCAGATATGATTAATTGCAAATATGGGCATATCTTCATTGTTGCAGCAAGCATTTTTATTTTTTAAAGAACTTATGGCTACATACATTTCATCAGCAGTAATTTGAGAAAAAAAATAGTGTATAAATTATAGATTGTTTAGGGCATTGTAACGTGGGAGTTGAGGCAAAGTAGCCAGTATATTTTCAATATCCTCTGAGAAATATCTGGAGGACGAGTTAACAATAGATATGGGTTCTATAGAGGCAACATGACTATCTGTTATTTTTTCAGTTACTGTTTGTTTTCACTCTTTCTAGTTTTGAGTTTACTATTTGCCAAATAGTTTTAGAAGGATTTACTGAATTTATGATTTTCTGTTGACAAACATTTTGTTAGCTAAATCAATTTTTAATTGAAACATTTTTTTTATACTTTTCTTTGCACTATAAAGTAGATCATTGGACAAACAACTCTACGTTAAAGCCTTAAGTTCATCTTCCAAATTCTAGGCTGTAGATATATTTTTATATTGTTGATGAGCTTGAATTTATTTATATTGTATTCATAAAGGCATGACACTTACTTTTATTTTGCACTAATAATACAGTTTAGAAGGTAAATTTGCTGACTAGGATCCCCCTTTTTCTTATTTCAATAATATTTATGGTTATGAGAAACGGTTTTTACATTAAATCTGTCATCAAACTTACCTACTTCTTCGTATGCTAGAATTAAAACTGAAAGTTAAATTAAAATATGATGATCTTAAAAACATTTATTAAATAAGTTTATTATCTACATATGTAAAGATTTCTCTCAGCCAAAAAAGAGTACAAAAATGTCTAAGGGCGTTTTTCAGTGGTCTAAACCAACAAAAGACTAAAAAAATGTCACCTCTTTTGTAATAGGCAGACAAAAAAGCCATACATTTTGCAATAAAGTAATGTCTTTAGTAATCTTTTATCACTGATATAAAGAAAATATGATAATAATATGTGTTTCATGAGTTTCTAATTGCTGTGAACAAAAAGAGGACAACTCGGTTAAATTGCAAAATATATGCCGGATGCCCCAAGACATGCTTTAAAAGAGGACACGTCTGGTGAAACAAGAATGTCTGTTAACACTAGGAACATAAAATTTACAAACTTATATTTAATTTATAGGTATTTAAGAAATAAATATAGCAATTATTTATAATATCCAATTTTGCTTTAAAGTTGTTGAGTCATATAAAAATGTACATTTAATAACAACTAATGAAGCTAAAGACAAGGTCATAAAAATATATGATTTGTCCTTTATATGTTATGCTTATATTAGTTAAAATGAAATATGGCTTTAAATCTAAGGTTAAAATAAAATTACAAATAATAAAAACTTATTTTCAGTAAACAAAAATGTAAAGTGAAACATGGTAATACAAAATTACTTTTGATTATGTAATGTAAAATAATAATGTATAAAAAATCAGTAAAAGAATAAAAAAAAAACATTGAGTATTTGTATATCATCAAAATCAAAGCCACTTCAATTGATCAGATGCAACCAATCCACTAAAAATGCCTGTTACAACTGAAGTTCCAATCAGATGTGAATTTTAGAATCAATCTTGCTTTTCAAATGACTTGGACTGAGTTGAAGCGGATGCAACACTTGTTTTTTTTGGGATATCCCCGCAGGTCGAACTGAAGTAACATTTGACACATGCCACAAAATAAATGACTTGCAAAAAATATTATATTTTTCCAGTAAAATAACTGACCGAAAAGTGTAAGGTTAGGTTATAGTAGGTTAAAATCTAAGAAAATGTTTAATTTTTTTCATATATTATATTTTTTTTATTACTTTCTCTTTTCAATTTTATAGAATGTAAAAAGGGTTTTGTTTAATCGAGTCCAAACACTAACAATATATAGGGAAGTGACTTGAATTTACTTGGATCTGATAAGTTGAAATTCAAAAATATCCCTGTACACATTGAAGTGCAACAATCAGTTTAATATTTATCAGTAGACCTAGCAGCCTTTGAATTTTTTTTATTTCAAAGCAGGGATTTATGAAATTCCTTACATCCATAATTTCAGCTTCTAAATATTTTAGTGTGAATGTCTTCTTTTTTCTGTCTGAAACATGAAGCTAAACAATCTCTCATTCACTGCATGAGAGTGAAGACGTAATTGAACTTTAAAAATTTGGTATATTTACAATTGCGCGAGCACCAATGGGGTCTGGTACTCCAAAAAGGGGTACATCTGGTTTAATTGTTTTCGTATTTAACAAAAGCTGGGCTAACAAAACAAAGTTGCAAAACGCAACGCAGCACGCAGCAAACCTTTGAACAATACAATAACCCTAATCTTGTTTTACAAAAAAATTATCAACTTATAAATATTATGTTGTATACACGTGCATGTAAAAAAATCAAGACTTTCTTACCCCAGAATAAAGCACACTTGGCGATGGGTCCGGCTTTGGTTGGGCCGCGCTAGAAAAATTCACACTTTTTTGCAGTTTATTAATTTTAGATACCGCATTTTTGGCGACTTGCAAAATTCTCATATTGAAATGAAAAATATTTTTCTAAGTAGAATAAGATTACAAGGAAAATTAATATAGGACTATTCTATGTATTTTCAACTGACTGAATACAGTGCCGAAAATAAAAACAAACCGGCAATGAAACGTGTTCAGTCAAATAAAGAGGAAAAAAACAGATTAGGCAATTAAATACCACTTAACACAAAAAGCAAACGACTGATTAGCGATTGGCGAATTTTTTTTTCCATTCCTCCTGACAGATCTCATCTACACTACGATTTAAATAACATTTCTTTACAGTACACTGGACCACTTCGTTTTAGTTAGCGTCCTTTTCTATCTAAGGCGATATATGATTTAAACATTTCCAGATCACCCAATGGTCAACGTATTATCTTCTAAACGATGAAGCATCTCTTAACAGGGACGCACTAGGAAAAAATTTGTAATATTCACCAAACGATTATAACAATAGTGTTTAAAGAAATTCTTCAAACAAAGTTTAAACCAGCATTTAGAAGTTGTTTGAAAAAATATCAAAAAACTGTTTAGGTTTATAAAATTACAAAGCTAATAATTATGGTCACTGGAACAACAATACATCACTAGCTCTTATGAACAGGAACGTAGGCAGAAAATTCATTTTGGGGGGGCCATTTGGGGGCACAAATAGTTCTAGAGGGGCCTATATACAGGGTCTTAGTGCGTCAAAGTAGCATTCTTTCCTACTAAAGATTTTTTTTGCATTAATGATGGATCTTGTAACAAATAATATGTGCCAGTAAAAAAATTAGAAAGGATGTTCTACATTTATTTTAGGTTTTTGAATTAAATCACAAATTTTATACAAAAGTAACTTAATTAAACTACTACTACTAAATTAATGTACAGTTGTGGAAGTATTATTAAAACTAACACGAAATACAAAAAAAAGTTCATAAAATTAAATTTATTCTTCTCTTATTTTCCGCTAAAATATCTATTACTCTTTGAAGATCTATATTTTTTTACCAATGACTTCTCAATTGAGAAAATAGCCAAGTTTGATAGTCTGTCATTTCCAATTCTATTTCTCTAAAATGTTTTTAACAAGAGAAAGTTCGCTCACATGAAGCACTAGAGCCCTGGATTGTTACAGCGATTATTACTGTTTATATTTTCTTTCTATTAATTAGGTAGGAGTCAACTTATATTTGGGATTCTTACTAGTAAAAGATATTTTCTGTTGTTGTGCTTTGAGTATTCTATCTCCTTAAACATATTGTGCTTGTATGAGCGTACCGTATAATATATTTAGACAGGCTAATGGAGGGGCCAGTGGGGGCCACAGGATAAAAAGGGTGGCCGCGGCCCCCCAAGACCCCCCCCCGTCCCCGCTTATGAACTAAATTGTCCCAATTTGTTTAATATGTTTTACAACCATTTTTAAATTTTGATAAGTTCTCTGACACATTTATATATTCCGACATTACATTATATTGTTTTAACACGTCGTAAAATAGACTACTCTGACTCATTTTTGTATTTACTCTAAATTAAAGTTATTCTTTACTTTTACACGAGTTATGTGCTCATCTATATCTTTAATAAATGAGTATTTATTCAATAAATATTTAGGTAGTGATCAATTATTAGATTTATTATTTTATAAATAAAAATCATACCACTATATGTTAGGGTTTATTCGCCCTTTCTACAATTTTATTTTATTTTAGTAACTTGTTATTTATTTAGACATTGGAATAAATTATTTTGTGCATCATTTAGAGATTTAAGTATTTCATCAAGTTTATCCCTAACTACTGATCATAGTATTGTCAGCAAACAGCTCTATGTTACATTTTTATTCTCTGAATCATCTAAGAACTATAAGTCAAAATCCATATATAACTGTTCAATTTAACATAATATTAAGCCTTCTCCAAAGTTCCTTTCCAGTTTAACAAAATTGTTTGCAATGCACTTCTGAAACACTGAACAATTGAGGAATAATATTTATACTACTATTTTTAATTCGTGATAGTTTTAATACAAATCCGCAGTATTTTAATAGTCCGTTCAACACAAGAAACAGCAATCGATTTGCTTTATCTTAATCCGAGATAATCGGCTTTAAAACTGGTAGCAAAATTTTAATTATTCTTAGCAATTGATCACTGGTTTATAGACCGCTGTCCCCAATAATATATATATATATATATATATATATATATATATATATATATATATATATATATATATATACAATAAATTAACTAGTAAAATTATCACATATATTTAAAAAAAATTGAAATATGCTCTAGGTGTTTGTTTCTTTATTTTACTTCGAATCCGTCCCTGTCCAGTCAGTTAAAACGTCTATTTGTAAGCCTGCCTTAACATAAATCTCCTGTTGCTTAGGCAACTAACAAACGGCCGGTACATTTTTTATCACTTTGCCTTTTACGTCAAATTTTGACAATATAAGCACGTGTGATGTGCCATAGTTTTTGTGTTTGTTAAATTTTGTAAATCCTTTTGGAAATTTAAATATATATATTCTAAATAAAATGGCAAAAACGCGAAGTGAGAGTTCAGTCGCTTCTAATAGGACTCCAAAGAAGAAAATGTCTAAAAGGTCGAAAAGTGAAAAAGATTCACAGGTGAGTAAAACGTCTTCTAGTTCTGGCGGTACCTACGCAAAAAAATAGTTACTTTATAAACAAATCTAAAATATGAAGTTCAAAAACATGAATGTAATACTTCAGAAAGCATTTTTTTTATTCACTCTCCTAGCCTAAGAAATTATAAATATATCTAGTTAATAAAAATCAGTAAATTGGCTTTACCTGGAAGTTCCTTTGTACATATCCTTCATTTTATCAAAGAAAGTAAAGTATTATCCTGCACACAGTTATTTAGTAATGTTACATATACAAGTTAACATATATATATATATATATATATATATATATATATATATATATATATATATATATATACTATATATAAAAAAAATTATTAAAGCCAATTTTTTTTTCAGTATTAATTATTCAAATAACATATACTTTATAAAAAAAATTATTTGAAATAAGTGTACATTACCTTTTGATTCTTTATTTCACTATATTACTTTATGTATATCCCTGCTCTTGGAAATGTTTTTCCATTAAGTAAAATTAAATTAAACAACTCTTAGCATTAGTATCATTTATTTCAAATAAATTTGACTACAAAAAAGTATTTAAAAAATTAGTTTTCAGCTTTGTAGAATGACACTTGTCAAAACTGTGAGCTTAGTGTGGTTGTAAGTTCATTCCTGCCTTTACTGACAATGTAAACATTTATTGTAATAAGATTTTATGGGCCTTTATGGTCTATATAAAATATTAAAATATACTCGCTGGCCTGACAGACCTCGTTTTGCCTTTTCCGTTAGATGATGAAACAATACAAAAAATAGTGTCTAAACGTCTCGGTAACCAGACAATCAATTCCAAAAGAAATCATGTAAATTGTTGCTCATGAACTTGCTGAAAAATCTGGCTTAGTGTTTTAAATATATAGATAATTCAGATCAAAAGTTAGAGTCGAAAAGGTACATCAGAAGGTATTCTTTTGGGGCTCTCTATTTCCTTCAAGAGATACCTTAGGAAGTTGTTTAATATGAAACACTAGGATTATTTTGATGTTCATAGCACTGTCAAGACTTGACCATATGCTGGACGTGCTGTATGTGTTGATTTATGTAGTTACCTAGTTAATTTTAAATTTCCTATAATAATTTCTTCAGCATTGACTTGTTCATTGTCTATTGTCTTAAATAAAATTGTTTGCCTTTTAGTTCGAGTTATTAGACTATATTTTTAATTATTTAGTTCTTATTTTATCCCTAATAGTGAGCTATTTAATGTCATAATAATGATTTATATTCATTAATAAGTAATTTAAATTATCCCTATGGTTTTTGTACAAAACTATTTCGCGAACTAACACACACATTGAAATAGAAAAAGAAACAGGATGTAGGGACAGTGAAACATAAAATATGAAAAAATTTCAGAGGGTGATATTTTTCACTCTTGTAAAAATTAGAACTGTCTTATCTTTGTAAATTCAAGTAGGGGCAGCATCTAAAAACCTATGCTAAGATCTCCCCTTTACTAATGCCTAAGGCAATATTTGGAAAAAAATTCACCAACATTTAGGTATAATGTAGGTGCTTAATTAAACATCATACATAAATTTTTTTATCTTAATTGGTGTTGCTAGTATTACAAATATTATAGTCTAGATTAGTTGTTTTTAAAAAATTCCATTTTAGGTTACAATAACTAAAAACAAAGACAAAGGAATCAAGCAAAAACGAGCAGCAGATATTCTTGCTTTGGATAAAACACAACAGAAGAAAGTTTCCAGGCAAACTAAGAGATTAAAGAAAAAGATTGATGTAAGTTACTACATCTCTATTATTAAAATCTTTATATTATATAATTGACCAACCTATATACTTTAAATTAAAATTAAATGTATGTTATGGCTTTAGTAGTACTAATCTGACACCTATCTATAGTAGTAGTAGTAGTAAGGGTGGGGCGCCAAAGTTCACCAAATAAGCCTAAAAGAGTCTTGTCACCATCCCCTGTCCATCCACTCTCACCCTAGATAACCTTCTGCCCCACATTCGAGTCAGCCCATCCTTTAATGCTTGCAGCTTATCATGGGTCCCTAACTCCACCCTAGGTGGAGCAGTTGATCCAAAGGTTTTCCTTCTGGATCTGCTCCAGGTATCACAGATCATGTTAAGGGGTTTCCTCCCTTGTTCTACAATTGTGTGTCTGGCCACCCAACACAGTTTTGATTACTTTGTTTTTTGCTAGTTCTTCCAGCATTCCTACATTCCTGCACAAAGCTTAGAGCTTATCCTGGGTTTTAAATTGCCTTATGAGCTGCTTGACTATTAGAGCAGATGTAGGTCTCTTCCTCCATCAAAATACAAGAGTTCTAACCACACTACACCACAACTTGTTATGTTCTGGACGCGCGTTTCGCTAACCAAGTTAGCATCATCAGCAGATGATATAAATTCAGTTCAGTCTATATCATCTGCTGATGATGCTAACTTGCACCGTCTTTCTATTATCCTGTGATCGCACACTACTCTGACAAATTTGCCTGTCACTAGGACAAGCACATCATCTTGCTTGCTCATATAAAACTCTCACCCCTAACTTCTCCAGAAGACTGTCCACATATTAAATAAATAAAAATTCTCGCATCATATCTCAAAATGCTTGTGCCATTCTATGTATGTTAGAAAATTGATAAAGTTTGTGATGCTCCCATGAAAAACCTTATAGGTGATAAAATAGTGTCTCATTATGTGTGAAATTTGGAATATATGTTTGTTATAGGTTGGTACAATTACAATAAAAACTAATCACAAAGAAATTAAACAAAAAGCAGAGCAACAGCGAGGGTTGATCTACATAGGACATATTCCTCATGGATTTTATGAAAAGGAGATGCAGGAATATTTCAAGCAGTTTGGTAGAGTTACCAATGTCAAGGTGTGCAGGTCAAGAGTTAGTGGGAATAGCAAGGGATACGGTTATATTGAATTTGAACACCCCGAAGTAGCAAAAATTGCTGCAGAGACAATGAACAATTATATTATGTTCAAAAAGAGGATAGTTAGTAAGTATTTACAATAAACAGTATAAAGTTATTACAGGAGATTACATAGAGCACTGTGTGCTGTTGAATCTTACAAATACACATACATATTTATGTATTGTCATAATAACAATTTCCAATTTGCTGTTTTTTTTTAACATTTTTTTTGTGTATTTACTTTTTCACAAATCAGATTAGGATTTTTCTTAATACACAGTTCAAAAAGACCTGTTTAAAAAAGCTTCAAAATATTTATATGTTCCATGTTCCGGTATGGACTAACTTTATTGCTGTTCTGGGGAAAAAGAAAATAATTTTGGCATATTCAAAATTCCTGTAGGAAAATCCTATTTCTTAGCAAAACTAGTGTTAAAAAAGCTGATTTATGCATGTAAATTATAATTAAATACATTAATGTGATAATCCAGCATATCAAGACACTTATCTATTTACTATTTTGAACTTGTCATTGGCTTTTTACTGGTATATCAGGTACATTGAAATTCACTTCAAAAAATTAATAACTGTCCATTATAGTTTTAGTTTTCTTTTAGAAAACCAGGTTTTTGTATGTAATCTCTTAAAGATTTTATAAGACTTTGACTTTGCTTTTGTCTTTTATTATATCAAAAACCTGTATTTTACATGCAACTTTAACAAAAAGTTCCTTTTTTTACTGCAGTAAGAAATTGTTCTACTTTCATTTAGCATTAGTTGAGGGAAGGTGCTTGAATTCAAAATGTGTGTTGTTGCAATTTTGCAAGAGACTGAAAACATTATGCGGTTTAATGAAAACTTACGAGAAATGTGCAAGAATCTCGATTTTCTTAAAGATTGAATCAGTATTATCAGCAATATACCACACATGCAAACGGTTTGCAGTTTAAAAGTTTTAATGACACATTTATAAGAAGGCAATAATCGAAGGTAAAAAACAGGTCAGAAATAAAGCACAAAATCCAGTAAAGACTGTGGAATATTATTAATGATAATATAGGTGGGAAAAAAAAAGTTTTTGGATAAGATAGAAATCTTTCCTGACGATTTCAATGAATATTTCTCTAATATAGCTGAAAAAAAAACATAACAAATAACATCTTACGTAATAATATTGATTCTCTAGAGATTCGTGTAAATATTCCACTCCCAACAAAGGACTTCTCTGTAATGACTCTTTGAAATGAGTGACATTATTAATAAAATTAAAAATAAAGTAATGTATCAATGTTATGGAGTAAATATACATATGATAAATGCAATAAAACATATTTTGATTTCATTTACAAAACTAGTATATCTTGTTTAAAAAAAAACCTTTTCCATAAGTATCGAAATGGACCATAGTTATTCCTAGACAAGGTGACCAGAGTGACATGTAATTATAGGCATATCTCTTTATTACTAATAATATGTAAAATTGTTGAAATGGCTATGGCTGTAAGAATAATGTGGTTCCCTAACGAGAATTGGTGTAGTATTACCAATTTTAGACTTAATATCAGAAATAGTGGAGGCATTTGAAAGTCTTGAGCATAGAACAGTAGTGTGACCTGAGGAAAGCACTCAATAGCATAGAGATTTTAAAATCTTATCTTAAACAGAGAGAGCAGCAGCAGGATAAAGTTGAGGGGGTGTCATTAGCAGGGAGAGGGGTCACAATAGGTGTTTACAGGGATCAATATTAGATCCACTTTTTTTTTTTTGATCTGCATAAATGACTTGCCATCCTGATAAGGAGTACCCTGTGAATATACTCTCTTTGCAGATAATACTAGAATTTGTTTTGGCTCGATGGATTTTGGAGGTGGTAAGGTGTGGTTGATGTGCAGTCAATAGCTGGTTTACTGCGATCAGGCTACTCTTGGACCAGTTTAAAACTAAGAACTTTATATTTTATATGTGGGGTGTGGGTAATGAAAATGACTATACTTCTTATATAAAATTTTTAGGGGTATCACTTGAACCTAAGTTAAAATGGGATGCTCATATCAGTTTTATAGCTGGTAAGTTTGCTTTGTGCAGCTTGTCTCGGTGTGTTGGTAGTCATATACTAAGAACTTAATATTTTGCTTTCTGGTTTTGGGACATGTGATAGATTAGCTTTTTAGGTTGTATAGAGGAGCTGGGAGGATTCTGATGAGTTTGGGCTACTGTCATGATTGTAGGGAGGCCCTTTAGGTTGCAGAGTTCCTTTCCTATGCTTACATACTGGAAACCTGATGTATTTAAAAGCCAATGAAGATTTGTAAAAGTGCACAATGATATTCCCAATCATAACACGCGGCACCGGATGACCTGATTTCTCTGTACTTTCGCTTGAAAGATGTCAGAATGGTCCCGGATACTTAGCTGTGAAATTTTTTTAACAAAATGTCAAAAAAACGTTTGAGATTTATAAATAAAACAATTTAAGTGCAGGATTAATGATTATTTATTGAGAAATGCCTTTTACAACCATTATTTAAATTTAACTTTTAACATGTAATGTAATTGACTAATGGAAGATTTAGATGTTAATGTGTCCCTAATTTTAGGTTGTAGTGTACCTAATTAGTATTGATTTTATTACTTGTTGACATACAGTTGGGTGATAGGTTCTTTACCCATATGTCATCATCCATATTAATGTGAATCAAATCACAACTTAGAGGAATAAACAAAAGTAAGAAATGTTACATAAAATTGATTAGAACACAAATATGACCAAGCTGAAATGACAATAATAATAAATGTCAAATCCAACCATATATAACCATAAATTGAGAATTAGATTCGGCATTATGAGTTAATCCATGATTGCTGGCTATCTTGAAATCTTTGTCAAGCAGGTTATATTATTTCCTTAACATATTTCTTGCTTATTTTCAGACTCGGAAGAAAGTGTATCAAGTTTCATCCTTTTCTTTCATTATTGATTTAGGTATCATAAGAGACATATGACGTTTATAAAGCAAGTCTTTGATTTTTCATTGATTGATGACACATGGGTAAAGATTCAACAGAACAACTTTATGTAAATATTCCTTATACAGGGCGTTAATTAGTGTCGTGGATATATTTCAGGGGGTGATACTACTCGATAAAATAGGGAAAAAATGCCTATATATACATGGTCAAAAACGCACCATTTTCGTTATACAGGGTGTCAAAGTTTCAATTTTTTTCTCGTTTTTTGCGTTTTTTTCCAGTTCCTTCTGAGACAAATAGTTCAAATTTAGAACATGTATTATTTTTAATATCAAAATCGTGGAAGGTAGTATACAGGGTATTACATTTTTTTGCACCACCTACAAGTTTATCTTGCGGAACTTTTTTTTGGATCGCACTGTATGAATTCTGATATAAAATTTAAACGCTCTGTTAATTTCTTTAGCTCTTTTGTATTTTGCATTATTCTCGTATCTATCACAGTTTTCGACTTATTTGCAATAATTGTCATAGATACAAATTAAGTGTAGGCTAAATAATGAAACTGGAAAAAAAGGTAGTAGGCTGAGGCAGGTCATTTATTAATTCTGTTCTTTAATCTGTCATTTTGTGAGAAATATTTTTTTGTTTGACGTTTCCATAGTTGTTTTTTAAGTTGTTTAATGATGGTTGAATTCACAAATTAAGAATATACAAAAATTTATTTCATTTATGGACTTGCCAAAGGTAATTGTTATGAAGCCAGACGACTCTATGAACAGAAATATCCAAATCGCATGGTGCCCAATAGACAAACATTTGCAAAGATACATAATCGTCTATGTGAAAATGGATCATTCAAGAAATCCACTCATTTAGCAGGAGCAAATAGAACGGTTAGGACTCCTGAAGCCGAGGAAGCAGTCCTGAATGCAGTAGAAAAAGATTCTGCTACCAGTACGAGGAAAATTGCAGCAACACTTAACATTTCATTTGTGCTTGAATGGAAAATTTTATTAGACAATTTAATGTATCCTTACCACATCCAAAGGGTTCAAGCTCTTTTTGCATGTGGCATTCCACTCTGTTTAAAGTTTTGCCAGTGGTTCTTACAAATGCTAGCCCAAAATCCATCATGATTTTATTTAGCGATGAGGCAAATTTTTCTAGGAATGCCATACGTAATTTTTATAGCAATCATTTTTGGGCAGAAGAGAATCCGCATTCGATGCTAGAAGACGTGCTAATTCTTCTTAGAAATCAAATGTGGTTCATGCATCTGTTGGATAGGGCGAGGGGGACCTCAGCCATGGCCCCCTAGATCTCCAGATCTGAATAGCCTGGATTTCTTTTTCTGGGGACACCTGAAAACATTAGTGTATCAGATCCCAATCCAGACAGAACATTTGAGAAACAGAATAATAGCTTCACGCGACATCATTCGCAATACTCCTGGAATGTTTGACATTGAGTCCATGAGGCGTAGACTTGATTCTTGCATTCCAGCAAGAGGCGGACATTTTCAACAACTTTTATAATTTTGTTTTTTTCTTAATTTAACTGTAATAATTTTATCTGATTGTTCATTATCATGCGGTTGATTTAAAATAAAACCTGTTTCTTAATTTTTTGCTTAATTTCGGCTACATACAATGCATCGATTATTGCAAATAAGTCGAAAACTGTGATAGATACGAGAATAATGCAAAATATGAAAGAGCTAAAGAAATAAACAAAGAGTTTAAATTTTATATCAGAGTTCATACAGGGTGCTCCAAAAAAAATTTCCGCAAGATAAACTTGCAGGTGGTGCAAAAAAATGTAACACCCTGTATACTACCATCCACCATTTTGACATTTTATCGTAGAGGTTCTTAAAAATAATACATGTTCTAAATTAATTTTCTCAGAAGGAACTGGAAAAAACGAGAAACGCAAAAAACGAGAAAAAACTTGAAACTTTGACACCCCTGTATAACGGAAATAGTGCGTTTTTGACAATGTATATATATAGGCATTTTTTCCTATTTTGTCGAGTACTATCACCCCCTGAAATATGTCCAGGACATTAATTAATACCCTGTATATTAATATGAATAAACTATCTATCAATATTAAAGTTCTGCCACATTCACGAATACTCCTGCTTATTGAATTTTTTTTTTCTAAAATGATGTCTTGCCATATTAAGAATGTGGTATGACATTTTTATTATTCAGTTAGCCAAAGCAAAGAATGCAAAATCTAATTAAAGTTTGATATTTTTCAGCTGAATATGTACCATATGAAAAACGCCCCAAAGGCCTGTTCCATGGAAAAAGCAGTGGTCCAGGACATACTTCGGTAAAAAATAGAAGTGGCAAACAAAAATATTCCCGGAACAAAATACAGGATGATGCAACAATAGCTAAAAAAACCAAAAGAGGTGTGAAGAAATTGCAAACAAAAATGAAGAAATTGCAACAATTAGGAATTCAGTGTGACATCATACCTGTAGATTTAAGTGACAAATTCGTGAAGGAAGTAAAATTGGAGAAGACCTCACTGGGAAATACTACTTCTGGTGAAGATTCACCAACTGGCGACATACCTTTTAAAAAGCCAAGTTCTAAGAGAATATGGTCAAAGAATACATCTTCAGAATCACCCCCTTCAAAGAACTCTTCTGGCAGATCATTGGTAGGTATTAAGTCAAATAAAGCAATGTTAACTAAATCATTGGATTCAGTTATGGCACTACTTCCTAAGAATTCAATTAGTTCGCAAGATGAGCAAACTCAAACGCCTATAGTACCAGGCCAGAAAAGAAAACAATCAGACACTAAAAAGAATATAATAAGGGGAGGAATTGTAAAAGTTAAGAAAGAGAAAACAGCCTTGAAACTCGACCCTGATACTGTGAAAAAAATCGCCAGGGAGCTGATAAGGAAAAGAGGAAACCCACTTTTAAATTTGAAGCCGAGTAATCCAAGAGGGTTGGGTAACAAAAAAAAGTGATCACTAGATGCGTTTTGTAAATTTTATTTTAATAAATATTTTTGTTTTTTTTTTGAGGTATTTTGTTTTTATTAGTGGCAATTTGTAATGATAATATTAAACAATTTGTTTTATCTTTTTACAATTTTCTCTATGTCTTGGAAGTCGAAGAGTTGGTTACAACACTTTTGTTCATATATTAGAGCAATAACCTAGTTGTGATGTGTGTGGTTATTATAAATATACCAGGTTTGATCAATAGAGACTACCAAGAAAATTGGCATAAACTCCTGGATTTGGCAAACTGCCATCTCTAAATCGGGCAACAATAATCATATACAATGTCATCTGGAAAACAATAATAAACATTGAATATATGTTTTTTCTTTTAATAGAGGACATAAACATTTACGCACCAATAGTTACTACAAGTTCAGTGGTGGCTTGTGGATTTAATAACAAGTGTAGCTAGAAGCACAGCGCCGCAAAAAGTTTTGAGGTGTCAGGTCCGAAATTTGTTAACTATTAATAAATAATTTTAATTATCTATAGCTTTAGAGTGTTTTTTAATACTTATGGGAAATATGAATTTATAAGATTTTAAATATATTTTTGTGTTCTTAAAAAACAGTTAACAGTTACGTATCTATATCTTAAAGCTAATTTCGATTCGATTCTATCAGTGCAAAACTGCTTACCCTTCCAATGATCCGAACACACTAATTTACATTAATTCTATAAAAAGCGCCTGCAGCACCAGTTTTATGCCGCTCCCATCTCTATTTGGCTTACAGATATTCACCATTGCGTTGTCATAGCAACTGCCGTAAACAAATCTAAGCGCAAAAGCCGGCGTGCGGTGGGAGTCTGATGCGGAATTTGTTACTGCTGATTGTGATTCCTCAACAGTGGCCGCTCTTCCATAGGGTCATTTGACCAATGACCCCACAAAAATATTTCAAAAATAAATTATTCGTTTGACAGTTCCTCCTAATAGTTGTAATAAAACGCGAACCTTGGGAAAAGGTAAATACGCTACACTATTACAGCGGCCGGCGATTCGAATGGTCTCATTGCGTTCCTTAGGCATTACAAAATACGCTATACTAAGCTAGACTGGGCAGTCCGAATTGCCTTGATTACCTTAAAGCTTGACGAAAGTACCTGAAGATTTCACAGCTATCGAGCCGCAGCCGAACGTCATAGCAAATGGAATATAAAATCGCGATTTGGGTCATCAGCCGGTCTCTTCTCATAATTGGATCGATCGGTCGCAAAAAAATAAACAACTAAAAAGTGATTACGAACTTAATTTTTCAAGAATAACCAATTTCAAGGTGGTCTATGTTTGAATTGTTAATGTAGATGAAATAAAATGTCGGTAGTGCAAAAAATTAAACAACTAAAGAGTGCTAACGAACTTAATTTTGAGAAAATAACCGAATTCGAGGTAAGTGTTCGCAATTTGCCAGAACTTAGTATACGACAAACTAGTAAAGACAAAAATAAAGAGGTTTATCGAAACTTTCACAATGTACGGTTTAGCTAACTGGATATGTGGTTGTGAAGTCTCTAACTCATTTTATTGTTATGTTGGTTTTCTAAGGACTCGTCGGACTCATTATAGTGCAAAACCGGTATTAAAGACTTAAAACACTTAAAAGAAAAAATAAAAAAATATGCGTTTTCTGCAGATCACATGAAATGTTCGGTGAACTATGCTACGGTCGGAAGTGTTGATATTCGCACTCAGCTAGATACATTATATTTTTTATTTACTCAATTTCATACAATTTGTAAAATATATAATTGATCCAGTTGATTATATTGGTTTCATTATTAAACAATTTTAAAGAGTACCTAAATGCAAGAGCATCTGTATGTACAGGGTGGCCATTTTATGGTGATACAATACCTTATCTAGAAAACGGTAATAGTTACGACAAAAAGTTAAATACAAAAGTTGTTTGGATTCAATTAAATTTTTATTTTATTTCACTTTTGTTTATACAGGGTGTTTCGTTTTGACGAGACACATGTCAACTTTCTTAATTTAAATGGGACATCCTATATATTATTACACGTTTCGATTCTACTGTTAATTTGCGAAAGTTTTTATAATAACATCTATATTTGAATTCTTTATCGTTTTTGAGTAAATTGAGTTTTTAGAATTTTTTTTAAAAAAATATTTTTTTAAAAAAAAATTTTTACCCATAAAACTTTAATGGAACTGACTAATATCCTAAACATACATTACTAAGGGTTCAATTCAACGAGTTTCCATGCTGGTCTTACCAATTAATGTACAGGGTGTTAAAAATGGAGAGCAAAACAAACAGAGGTTTAAATGTAAAAATTGCTGTTTTTCAAATGGAACGCCGTGTATATTTTTATTTCATCTGATTCAGCGTTTAATTACCTATCATTACTCATATATATATGTCTTATACCTAAAATGAACAGTTTCGATTTTATTAGCCGTTTTCTGATTTATCCCGGAATTTTGCCAGTAAATCAGATCACAAACTAAAAAAAATCAAGATAGGCTTAGGAAATAACCTAATGCAATTGTTGACTTAAGTTGACATTTGCTCTGTTTGTCGTTTTTGTCAAATTTTTGCTGCGAAATTTGTTAAAAAATGACTTTATAAGTTTAGATTAACGTTTGAAATTATACAACTGTTTTATAAGAAATAATAAAAGTCCAGGGTTAGCCCTTAGAGAATATTCGAGGGAATATCCTAATAATCGAGTTCCCTCCAGGACTATATTTTTTCGAATTGTGCGTGATTTGGAAAATGGTGTCCTTAAAAACTCCCCCAATTTTGTCCTCACTGAGGAAAAACAACTCGAAAAATCGTCCCAATTTTGTTCTCACTGAGGAAAAACAACTGGAGATTTTACTTTATTTCGAGGAAGATGATGAAAGATCCCAAAGAGATACTGACAGAGACATTGCAGGTGTCAGTAGAGAAAGAATTCAAAAAATTTTGCAGGTGAATGGTTATCATCCTTATAAATTTCTTCCAACTCAATTATTATCAAAAGATTGACTTTTTGTTGTGATATTATGGACCGGCAGTTCGAAAATGTGTTTTTTTCGAAAGTGCTTTGGACTGATGAAGCCTCATTTAATACGGCGGGTATTTTTAATCGGAAAAACACTCATTACTCATTACTCAAACTAATAAACATCTAATAAAAGCAATTAAAAAACAAGGCCGTCAAACCGTAAATGTGTGGTGCGGAATTATTTGCGACCGTATTATCGGACCAATATTTTTTGACAGATCGTTAAATGGCGAAAGATACTTGGAGCTGCATAGAAATGAAATCATGCCCCTTATCAACGACTTGCAAGCAAATATTCGAGAAAATATCATTTTTCAGCAGGATAGCGCCCCTTACCACACGGTTGCACCGGAAGTAAATTTACTTAATCAACATTTTCCATTGTGGATAGGAAGACATGGTTTAATATCCTAGCCACCACGAAGCCCTGATTTAAGCCCTTTAGACTTCTTTTTGTGGGGTGCACTAAAAAATAAAGTTTATAAAAATAGATCTAATAATAGAAATGAGTTCAAAATAAAAATCAGGGAAGAGATCAATAATTTTGATGCATCTAATTCGGTAAGGAACGCTATTAGAAAAATGGAGGCTATTTCCACTTTATGTATCGCAATGGACGGTGGCCATATTGAAAATTTTTTATAATCTGTTTTAATCATGTTTAATACTCAGTTAGTTATTAGTTATACCGTGTGGCACAAGATATTTTTTTGTCTCTCCCTTATTTTCGTAAACGTTAAATAATAGGAACATAAATTACATAATATTTCACTTTTATTTGTATGTACTTCATCTGTTTACTTATATTAAAAAAAAATAGTCAAATCAGAAAACGGCTAATAAAATCGAAACTGTTCATTTTAGGTATAGGACATATATATGATTAATGATAGGTAATTGAGCGCTGAATCAGATGAAATAAAAATATACAGGGTGTTCTATTCGAAAAACAGGAGATTTTTATATTTAAAGTTCTGTTTGTTTTGCTCTCCATTTTTAACACCCTGTATATTAATTGGTAAGACCAGCATGGAAACTCGTTGAATTGAACCCTTAATAATGTATGTTTAGGATATTAGTCAGTTCCGTTAAAGTTTTATAGGTAAAATTTTTTTTTTTTTAAAAATATGTTATTTAAAAAAAAATTCTAAAAACTCAATTTACTCAAAAACGATAAAGAACTCAAATATAGATGTTATTATAAAAACTTTCGCAAATTAACAGTAGAATCGAAATATGTAACAATACCTAGGGTATCCCATTTAAATTAAGAAAGTGGACATGTATCACGTCAAAACGAAACACACTGTATAAGCAAAAGTGAAATAAAATAAAAATTCAATTGAATCCAAACAACTTTTGTATTTAACTTTTTGTCGTAACTATTACCGTTTTTTAGATAAGGTACTGTATCACCATAAAATGGCCACCCTGTACTCATGTACTGTCTCTTCTTTGTTGATATTTTACATTATGCTATTACAATATAAGTCTATTTCTTATTATAATGAAAACTCAAATGAAACTAAGTATACATAGTAGCAATATAATGAGTTGGTATAAATGTGGATGGGGGAGGCACGGGGGTAACCACAAACCTGTATCAATCAATAATTATTTTATTGTTAACAAGTAATTATAATTAGCACCTCCTCTTTTAATTTAAAAGAGCACAAAATGTGTCAAGGTTGTTTTATATGTATGTTTTACTTTTTTTGTTAAATATTTTTATATTTATATGTTCTCTTATTTCATTAGGCAGCATATTGTAAAATTTTATGGCCAGATAATCTAAAAATCGTAAATTTATATCTCGATAATTCAATGGTAAGGTCAGATGATTATTTTTATTTTGTCTTGTGTAGTGGACATGGTTAATATGATTTACAGTTTTATTTGTTTTGTGTACAAAAGAGCATAGAGAATGTATGTACAATAAATTTATACTACTAATATCTTTGCTATATAATAGCTTTGTTGAGTAGAGCCTATTTTTATTAAAAATTATTTTTAGGATGTTTTGAATAAGTTGCAGTGAGCGAAGATTACTTTTGTATGCTCCTCCCCATATTATTAGTCCATACCTAAGTAGAGTTTCTACTAAAGATTTATAGATGAATTTTATCAATTTACTACTCAAAAACTTTCTCAACATATAAAATTTGTATATAAGATTGCGCAGTCTGTTTGTTAAGTGTATAATGTGGTCTGTCCATTTCAGGTGCTGATGGATTATTATTCCTAGATATTTTATGTTCTTAACTGCTTTAGTTTCAGTATATGGGTTGTTGATAACAATACTATCAAAAACCGTTTACTGCCTTTAGTCTTGTTTGTTCCCAAGTATCGCCTAAGAATATTAATGCTGTGTCATCTGCATATGATATTAATTTACCGTTTATTTTTAAGTTTAAAAGCGAATTTAAATATGTTATAAAAAGTATAGGGCCTAGAATAGTACCCTGAGGAACACCTGTTTATTTTTTAATGGATCACTAATAGTATTATTTATTTTAACATGTTGATATCGTTCTGACAGGTAGCTGGCAAAGACTTCCAACACTGCACCCCGTATCCCACACTGCATATGCATATCAATCAGTTGGTCATGAGGAACAGTGTCAAACGCCTTTGAGAGGTCAAGAAAAATAGCCAAGCTTACTGGTATTCAGGCTATTTACAACGTCTGATGTGAGGCAATACATGGCGTCTGATGTACTTAGGCCTTCTGTAAAACCAAACTGTTTATCTGACAAAATATTAAACGTTTTGAAAAATTGCGTCAATCTATTCTTTAGGCACTTCTCAAAAATTTTTGAAAAATTATTTAAAAAGCTTATTGGTCGATAGTTTTCTATATTGCTTTTAGAGCCTGCTTTATATATGGGAGTAATTATTGATTCCTTAAATTGTTTTGGTACTATTCCTGTTTTGAAAGTCAAATTTGTGATATGTGTTAAACGCTTTATTATTTCCAAATGAACCATTTATATAAGTTTTGATGTTATTCCATCTTTACCGGGGGCACTATCGTTTTTCAGAACAGCAATTTGATTTATTACTTCAATTTCCGATACAGGTCTTAGATACATGGATGCCATATTACTATTTTTTATTTTAAAAGGATGTTTGGGTCTTTGTATCTGTTGTGCATCAATATTTGTAAAGTAATTGTTGCAGTAATTGGCCATCTCAAGATTATTTTGAAATGTCTTAGTGTCGGCTACAATAGCAAAAGGAGTGTTTGTTTAATATTATTGCGATTTTTTTCTATTTGTTCTTTATAAAATCTAAATTTTTGAGTTTTTATTAATTTATTAAGTTTATTTCGATATGTTTTGTATTGTATTCCTAAGGGTATTGATGGATTTTTTAAGAGTTGTTTCTTTAGTTTATCTTTATGTTTGATAGGGTAATTAGATCCTCTGTTATCCATTCCTTTATTTTCTTATTTTTTTTTGCTGCGATTGATATTAGGTTTTATTGTACCTTCCTTTTTTAAATTAATAAATATATTGATAAACATATTCATTGCTTCCTCAGAACTATTTAGGTTAAGAATTTCACTCCAATCCTGTGCAGATATTGTCTGTTTAAATAAGTAATTATCTAGATAAGTATAAGTATCAGGGTTGATATCTCTATGCATATTTGTAGTTACACTTTCTTTCTTGTTGGTTATATTTAAAAATATTGGCAAGTGATCAGTAAGATCACTGTCCAGTCTAAATGATTTAATATCTAGTCCCTGGTTGCTTAGCTTGTCTAACAAAAATATGGTCTAAGCAAGTTGCAGTATTATGCGTTATTCGAGTGGGTGAAATGATATAGGGTAAGAACCCATGGCCTCCAAGCAAAGAAAGGTAGTCATTAACGTGATTACATTCCCTATTTGTAATATCAATATCGAGATCTCCTGTAAAAATTTCTATCACCAGTAAGATTATTATCAAAATATGATTTTAGATCCTCAAGAAAAAGCATTTCAGGTATTGGAGGGAGTTTATAAACAGCGGTTACACCAATAGAAGTATTTTCAACTTTGATATTAAGTCTAGTACTTGTTGCTTTGAAAATATTAAACCTGACATGCCTCACTTCCACATCAATTATTATGGTATTATATCCAGAAATTTGAAATAAAGTTTCATTCAATTCGAAACATTCACTAAAAATAACAATATCACAAGAATGCGAACCAAATTGTTCAAAAAACACTAAAAACTGATCGAAGTTTTTCTTTATACTACGTATATTTACACGTAACACATTCAAAATTTTACCCTGTACTACTAGTTTTTGCTTCAAGGCAGTACAGTCTGCCAGCTGGCCATCAAGATCCCTCCCGACACTCTCCAAATCATTTAGCAATTCATCTTCTAAAATAACGAAGGTTATTTAAAAAATTTAATTTGGTTCAATCTTTATATAAATTCCATGAAAGAGGGTGATTAAGGAAGAACCACAAATGGTCAGCAGGGTCAAGCCAACGGTAACCAACAAATCTGCAAAATGTTTCTGTAAATAATCACAATATATAGTTTGAATCATCAATGTTACCATAATTTATTTTGCTTTTTACTACCTGCAGGTGATATTGGTATGTTGGACAAACCCTATGGTCATTGGCCGCGTGGAGTATATCATATTTAGTTTTGTATTTATTGTTTGCTTGTTTACTTTGTTTTTGACAGTCCTGTTTCAAGTGTGTACCACCACAGTAAGCACAAATCAGATTGTTTTTACAGGCATTGCTTTTATGATATAAGCCGCTGCACTTGAAACACTGTAGTACCGATACATCTTCATAGACATAAAATCCCTCCCAGTCAATATGTAATCTCCTATTACACATAATCTTATTATATAAGCCGGGTGTACATTCCATGTATAAATTGCAATTGCAATTTTTTAGTTTTTGTATATATGTAACTTTCAGGATATCTTCATCCTTAATAAACCTATTCTGCTTCCTTATTGATAACTGGATCTCTTTTTCAGTCATTGTTTTACAAAATCCTATTACTTTAATTCTTGGATTTCTTAATTTAGTTTCTTCAACGTAATAATATTTAAGTAGTTTCTGTTCTGCCACCTGTTTGAGTTTCTGTGTCTTCATTTGTACTACATCTTATAGTTATGCTTCCTTCAGAAGTTTCTCTCACTTTGCTTACAGCAATATTAAGGTCTGATGGATTTATGCCTGTAACAATGTCCATTCTGGTATTTTGAGAAGACACAGCTTATAGAAGTTTGATAGATGTCATGGCCGAGTTTTGGTTTGTTCAAAACAAATTTTTCTCTTATATTATGTTTGTGCATTATTTACGGGTTTTTTTGGTCGGAAAACTGGTTACAGCACCGGAAAGTACTCAAAAAGATACACAAAATGGACGGTTTAGGAAGGGTCTTGGAATATATACAGAGGTTGTAATTACAAAGTGTAACTTGCACAAAAATAATGTTTTTTCCTTAACTTTTAAACTGCTTAAATTTTTTAAATATGTTTTTCAAAATTCAGTATAACTTTTAGGAGAGTAATTTATTTTGAAAAAATATTGTGACAGCTCCCAAAAAAATTGTTTTTTTCCTGTAACTTTTGAACTACTTAAAATTTTTATATACGGTTTTCACAGTTCCATGTAACTTTTAGGGGCGTCAATTGATAGCGATGTTTTTTATAGATATCGCATTGTATAGCATATATATGCGTAACCGGATGTATCGGACTAGCGAACGTTGGTTAATCAAAAATAGCCGTCAAGGTTATGATAATAGTAAAACAGTATAGAAAATAATTGTCTACAGGGATAACCTGACATATTACTTCTTATGTATAAACGAGAGTCTGGTTACCGAGATCTTTCAACACTATTTTCTGTATTGTTTTATTGCACCATCTAACGGAAAGGGCGGAACAAAGTCTGGCGGGCCAGCTAATTGTTTATAAATAGCAAATTATAGACACCAGTTTTGCACCTTTTACTGAACACCATGGAAATATTACTTTGAACTCAACCGACTCCACTGTACCTGCCTAGTAAGAGTTTATTATGCCGTTGTTTGAAGGTTTATGCTTGTATAAGGTGTTTTTTCTAGTTTGTTTATGTATCTAGTTTAAATGGTTGTTCATAGATGTCGCCACATAAAAAACGCATCCGAATTTCGCTTCACGGCATGCATAGTGGAAATAGTTTATAAATTATAAAATGTTTGGCAGGGAAATTTCCCCAGATCTGGAGAAAAAATGAACCCTGTAGGGAAAAAGGGAATTTTTTTGTAATCTTCGGAATTTTTTAGCACAAGTTATGTTGAAATAATTTTTTAAATTTAGATCAAAATCAATAGTTTTCTTAAAAGACAAAAATATACAACTAAATTATGCATTTATTAATTTTCTTTTAAGATACTGCCATCTATGATTAACAAATCAAAGTTTGTATTTTCGCAACGGGAGTAACTAACAGTATAAATAGATTCCTTTCAGTTTTCACTTCCATCAATATAGTATTTCGAGAGTTCTGTAATTCACCGATTTAGTAATTGAATGTACACATCTTAGAGTAGGGAAGAGAGTTGACATAAATGGTTTCAGGGAAATACTCCCTGCAGAGGGAAATTCTGAATTTTGTTTTAGTTTATTTTATATATAGTTCCTGACAATGCGTTGTGTAACTCGACTTTGCTTTGTAATTAATTTGTAGGCTGCAATTTAAGAAAGGTATGTCATTTTTATTTTTATCTGGGAGTATTTTAGCTATTTCCCAAAAATTTATAAATAGAAAGTTTAGAAATACAGTAACAAAACATATTATTTTAATTATGTATCAAACACGAATAACCTTATAAAAAAACCATAAAACAACAAACGTTTTGTTTGGTTTTCTGAAAAATGTTAGCGAAATTAACGTTTTTCTGGAGAAATTATAGGGAGTTTTGGAAATGAAAAATGTAGGGAAATTCTAGGGAATTTTTTCAGATTATGCTAGGGAAGTTTAAAATTTTTACCTGCCAACACTGGGATGTAGGTATATTTTGATTGGCAAGTATTTGAAACACTGGTCACTCGTAATTTTCGTATACCTTGCGTGAATTGCCTGAATCATGAACAACGAATTAAAATAAAATAGTAATATTTAAATAGGTAGGTATATATTTTATTGTTATTATATCTATCTATATACATTTCAAATTGTGGTAATTTGTAAAATTTTTAAAAACTATAAAATGTCTTAAATATTTGCAAAGAAAAGAAAAAGAAGTATATACAAAGTTTTCTAGAGCTAGCTGAAGGTTAGTTGTTGTTCTTAGGGCCATGTTACTTGGTGAAGTCGCCAACAAATGACCGAAACGAAATTTTGTCCTTTTTAGAAAATAGCTATAATGTAGCTTACGTTAAAGGTTCGTATAAAACGTTATATTACAATTATGAATTATATATGTTTGATGCGTTCTTATTTTTGGACCTGTAATTTTTTTTGTTGCCAACTTTATCATCCGTTTTCGTTCTTTTCCATTTCATTCTTCTGTTTTGGAACCAAACTTTAACCTGAAAAATATAAATTTAATAAGCATCTACACATACATAATAGGAAAATAAAGCCAAGCGTATTTATATCAGAAATTCAGTTTATAAAACTTTAAAAAAAATTCTAATTACAAAATAGACAACGAAAAAAATTGTTTGCTTATCAACTTTCTTCTCTTCCACCAAATCAATAGAAACCAATTTCTGGTTTTTGAGTTTTATTAGTAATATTACATATATTAGATCAGATTTCGACAGCTTTCACACACCAGTAAACTATGGTTCTTAGGATTAGACCGTGTCAAATTGGAATTATTATCCGACGTTTTGTCTTCGATTGCACGACGCAACTTCATGGATCTTTTTTCCACGAATTCTGAACACTGAACAGCTCGGAGACGGAGAGATTGATTCAGGCGCGCTTTTATACCCGACTTATATAGCCGAACCGCGACACTGTATTAAGGTCGGGTTCCACGTGTGATATAGATCGTAACTCTTATTCCTACCGAAGTTTTTGGTATGTTTAAAATTGGAATCGACGCTAGAACTTTGATTTCTTTTACATTTGTAATATGACCATTGGTATGATGGTGTTCTGTATGGCCATTGGTATGCTGGTGAGCATAATGAACAATTTGTTTCTTTTTAATACATTGTTCATGTTCCTTACGTCTGGTGGATATTCAGCGTCCTGTTTCTCCCATATACACTTTCCCACAAGAGAAAGAAATTTTATATACCTCTTATGTTTAAAAAGGTACATCTTTCGAGGATCGCAAGCATGGTCCAAATTTTCTTATGTCCATTGCAGATTGTTCGTTTGATGGACAGGCAAAGTAATCGTCCCATTTTGAAGAACGACACTACCTAACGGTGGCTCCTTATCACGTTTCATTAAACGCGTAATATCTCCAATGCATTAGCCATTCCGTCTCAGAACTTCGGCAGTTTCCATATTACCGATGTTAGAGAATCTTGATCAGAAATCGAAATGGCAGTGGCGGCTCGAGGTCAGCTTTTCAGGGGGATCAATATATGTATATATATATATATATATATATATATATATATATACACATATATATATATATATATATATATATATATATATATATATATATACACATATATATGGAGGCTTTTGAATTCTTAAGATTTGGAACCACTGGCTGCCATTCTTTAAAAGATTATTTTTTTCAGTTAATTTAAACATCTAAATCAACAAACAACAAAGTTTACACTGGTGTTTCGGAAAGTAGTGTAAGAAAAATTCAAAGAGAACATAATGATCGCTCGTTCTACTTTACCTTTAGAATCTTCTGGTAAAAAAAGACCCCGATATAAACGAAATTGCTCATTGGGAGACCAAATATTTTTCACTGGCGGGTGAAATATCTATCAACTGTAAGGCAATATAGGCAAGAAGGACGCACTATTGTGTATCTAGAGGAAACCTGGGTAGATAATGATATGACAGTGAACAATGCTGGCAAAGTGAAAGTGTTACAGGTGTTGTTCAGTGAAACCACTCTAGTAGTCGCTTTATTATAGTTCATGCTGGTTCAGAAGCCGGATTTGTTCCTAGGTGCTGGTTTAGTTTTTCGGGACTAACAACTGGATACTATCATAGACAGATGAATAGAGATAATTTTGAAAAGTGGTTGCTCGAGAAGCGTCTACCTAACATTCCTTCCAAATCAGTCGTGGTAATGGATAATGCGTCTTATCATTCTCACGTAGAAGATAAAGTGCCAACTAAATACTCTACAAAAGTGGCTTAGATCGAACAATCTTGTTGTATGTGATCCAACATGGAGAAAATATCAATTATATGAAGTAATATCAGCCAATAAGCCTAGTGAAAAAAGTATACAATTGACGGTCTTTTACGTAACCTTGGTCATACACCTTTAAGGCTGCCTCCACGCATGTGCGACCTCAACCCTATTGAATTTGCATGGGCAGGAGTAAAAAAATATATTCGAGAGCAACACCAGTGAACTTTCAATTAAAGATTTAAATAAAATAATATTAGAAGAGATTTACTCAATATCGTCTGAAAATTGGAAATCGTATGTTAAACATGTTCGTTCTCTTGAAAATAAATACTGGGAAGTAGATGGCAAAATTGAACCGGTTATTGATGATTTAGTTATCACACTGGCATCTTCAAGTATGACGACGAAACCTCATCATTTTCAGAGGAAGACAACGATTTAGAAGGAATCGAACCGTTAAAATCACAGCCGTCAACCTCAAAAATGGCTTAGTTTTTTTTCGTATATATTGTAATTTTGTCAATAAACTGCTTCAAAATAATTAATTTTTTGTTCAATACCGGGTGTCAAAAAATATCTAATATTGCAAGCTACAGAACTCATATTTTTCCAAAATTAACACATCAATGTAGTTATAGTAGGGGAGTCAGCACTGATTCCAGTGAACAAGATTTATCAAAATTTTAACTTATGCAGTTCGACTTTGGGCTATTCGGGTATGCCAAAAGTGACCGTTTGTCTCCGTCTGTCATATTACTTTGTACGGGGGGGCGTCATTGTGAAGTAGTATACAGGGCGTTTCCTAATTGCGTGCTAATGTTAAAGGGGGGTGATTCTTGGACTTTTTTAAGAAAAAAGTTTAATATGAACCTAAAAGTCTTAACTTTGGAGATACAGGGTTTTAAAAAAAACATTTTTTTTAAATCCTGATTCTGATGCTATTATAGATAAATAACTGTGTGAAATTTGATACACGTTTTTTTATGCATAAAAGAGCATTTTTTATTAACAATCAATTTTTGAAATTTCTACCAGCGGCGTGCATATGTAATTAACCTGGGTAAGACGTGTATCAAATTTCATGCAGTTATCTACAATAGCATCAGAATTGGGATGAAAAAAAAATGTTTTCTTTTTAAACTTTACCATCCTGTGTCTCAAAAGTTAAGACTTTTAGGACACAAAAACTCCCCCTTTAACATCAGCACGCAATTAGTAAACGCTCTGTATGGTACTTCACAATGACGGTCCCTGTATAAAGTAATATGACAAACGGAGACAGACGGCCACTTTTGGCATACCCGAGTAGCCCAAAGTCGAACTGCATAAATTAAAATTTTGATAAATATCGTTCACTGGATCTGATGCGGGCTGCCCTTGTAAAATCTGGACTTGTAATTCGTGTATCACTATACTGGGTGGTCCAATAATAGTGGACGTAGGCAGTAGCGCGGGAACCGTTAGTGACAGAACTCAAGAAAAAATATATTTATAGGTAAATCGACCAAGAAAAATCAAAATTAAATCATTTTAAAATTCGAAAGTTCGCCGTTTTTGCAACACAAAAGAGATATAGAAGTGCGATACACGAAAGAAAACGGACAAATATAGATAAAGGTTCATTAAGCCTAGTTACATTTTTTAATTATCTGAAGTGCGTATAGTCAAAAAGGAGTGCCAAATTATTTAAAGAACGACGGGACACCACTGGTTTAAAGAGATTTCTTGACCGACCTTCCTAAATCGATTGACTCCGCCCGGTTTTCTTTCGTGTCCCGCACTTTATTTAAGTTTTCTCGGCGCGGCTGTTGACCCAAAATTTACCAACGTAAATCATATATTATCTATGCGCCTCTATGCGAATTCGATCGGGAACACTCGGGAAACGTGATCGATACCAACGAAACGAAACTTTCTGAGATTGCGACGCGAGGCATCGACAATGCGACTGCCGGGGAATCAAGTGAACGGTCAACGAGTTTACACGCTTAGAATAAATTTCCAAATTTACAAGCGTTTAAAGAAATGTAAATTATTTATTATTTTATTCATTTGTTTCTGTTTGGAAATATTTATTGGGGGGCCATTGAGAATATATGACCTAATAGAGGAGCCGGCACTGCGGAATGGCTGTACATAGTGAGGTAACAACCGATTTCTTTTTGGTGGTGGGAATTTGCATTTAAGTATGTACAATACACATAAGAAGACTGGACAATGCTTGCGATCCCCGAAGGATATGTAGTAGTTTTTCAAACAGAAAGATCACATATATAAAATTGTTTGCTCCTGTGGACAAGTGTAACTGGGAGAAACAGGTCGCTCATATTCACTACACTTGAGGAACATGAACAATGTTGTAAAAAGAAACAAATTGATCTATCTATTGTAGCTGAACACCAGCATATACTGGCTATATTATAAATGTATAACAAACCAAGGTTCCAGCGCCAGTTCCAGGATTTTATAAACGGAAAGATACAGGTTGCGGGATACATCAAGCATGGAAACCGATCTTAACACAGTGTTGCGGTTTGGCGAGCACAGGTCGGGTATAAAAGGCGCCCGAATCTCTACGAGCTCATTCAGGGTTCAGATCGCGTGAAATAAAGATGCCTGCAGATGACTCGTGCAATCGAAGGGAAAACGTCGGATAACAATTCCAATTTGACAAGGTTTAATCGGAGGAACCATGAGACTAATTAAAAATCTGAAAAAAAAATTTACGACTGTTCGTTCTCTAGTTATTCATTAGAAAAGACAATCATTATATCCAAATTACACATTAATTAAGTTCAATATTTTTTACCAACAAAAAAAACATTTTTTATCTTTATAATACTCACTTGTCTTTCAGATAAATCTAATGCTACAGCTATTTCATATCGACGTAGCCTCGTTAAATAATTAGATCTAAGAAATTCCTTTTCTAACTCTCGGATTTGATATTTGGTGAAAGCGGTTCTTTCTTTTCTTGGTTTACTATCAAACATTTGATCTTTAGAATCTGCAAAAGAGACGAATAATTAATCCTTAACAAGTGTTTAACTGTTTAATTCATATTCCTGATGTTAAGGGCGTCAAAAATATATGCATTTTTTGGAAACAAAAACAAGATTAAATATTAAAATGCCTTAATACCAGGAATATATATCAAGAACTATACATATTTGAGAAGGCAAAAATAAGCCTAATGCAAATATACAATATACAAGGTGTTTCACTTAAAAAAACATAACTTTGGGTGATAATGGCAAAAATGACAGGTCTTATTACAAATCTGACTACGCTACTTGTGTGCCAGTTTTAATTAACTCGGGAAATAAAACTAGAACCGATATACTAGTAGTGTTGCAATCAAATAAAAGTTCGCTCGAAAAATTGGAAAAGTTCGCTAGTACCTTGGTAAAGTTGGAAATTTTTGTCACAGAGTCATAGACCAATCTCTATGTTTAATTTTAGTAGTTCATAAATACGAAATTCTTTGTTTTCATGATTCAGTAATACCCACTATTGAAAATCCGCATATAAAGTCAATGCATCATCAATTCTGCCGCTCCGTCAAGTCCCGCGTCGTGTCGGGTTGCTCATACGTTTGAAAGTGTTGCGACGAGACATGCACATGCGCACCAGTGGCGGCTCGTGGATTTAAGAACGGGTGAAGCGCAGCCTAGCTAGGTGCACAACGTTGTAGGCAAAAATAGCGCCGCAGGGCAAAATTTTTCGTTGTGCCACGCCCAATGGCTATTTTTTTATAATGTTAGCTTTGGAGCGTTTTTTAATACTTAGAGGAAATAATATACATTTATAACATTTCATATACATTTTTCAGGGGCGTGCAGTCCATGGAAGCAAGGGAAGCAGTGCTTCCCCAAAAAAAAATTACAAAACATCTTCTAAAATGTAATTTTTGAAATAGGAAACTCTTAATTTAATTTATATTAAAAATGCTAAAATATTATCTTAATTATCAAGCCCATAATAATGCGGCCTTGACTCCGACCCAGCCACAATAGAATATCAAATGGAACCTATGTGGGCCGCTAGTTTCTTTGCAGCCAAGTCCTGAATGTTTGATTTCCTGTGAATCGAGCCAGAGGTTATTGAACTTTCCACCGGCTGTTTGCAATTTTGGCATTTCAGTCGCGTGCTTTAAGTGGTGGCGGAAGCTATCGTTGAAGTAGGTTCTTTGTTTGAACGACTATCCGTGTGTTGTGTGATACGTAAGTCGCGTCGTTCATGGTGCGATATGGAAAACAATAATACGGACATGGATATGTAAATACCGTCAACTTCGGCTGTCGGTAATAACGTTGAAAATGTTGGAGAATTTAGTAAGAAGAGTGTGTGTGAATGTGTGTGTGTGTCTTAATAATAAAGGGATTTTCAACATTAAACTTCGCTGATAAGCTTCAAATAATTTCCAAAGGAAGGGCAAAACCGCCCATGAAAAATTTAACCATAAAAATGAAAAACTTTATTAGACATTTTTATCCGGAAGAACAATACGAACAATTTAAATGGCTAACAGGGTGAGAAAATATAAGTAAATTATATTGTTGGCCATGTTTACTTTTTGAAAATGAAAAAAGTCTCTGGAATAAAACTGGTTTTTCCGATTTAAACAATTTCCGTAAAGCTGTAAAAAGACACATTGTGGCCAAAGCCCATTTACAGGCCGTCATAAAAGAAAAAGTCTTCGGCAAAACCAGAATTGAACACGCCCTTAATAAACAGTTGGAAATTAGTCACCGCCAACACAATGAACTAGTCGATAAAAATAGGCAAATATTAAGAAGACTTATCGATGTTATTTGTTTTCCCAGACAGCACGAATTGGGATTTAGAGGCCATGACGAAACAAGGGTTTCTTCAAATAGAGGAAATTTTCAAGATTTACTTAGTTTAATGGCTAAATTTGATGATTGCTTAAAAAATCATTTAGAGCAGTCTAGCGTTTTTCGCGGAACGTCGACTCGAATCCAGAATGATTTAATTTGCGCTGATGCAACCATTATTCTAAAAAGAAATAAGCAGGAGATTGGCGAGGCACGGTTTATTGCTATTGTTCTGGACGAAACAACTGATATCACTAATTTTAGCCAATTATCTATAGTAATACGCTACGTTAAAACAGACGGAAGTATTCAAGAGCGATTTTAGGTTTTAAAAATGCGTCCGAAAATCGTACAGCAGATGCATTATATACCGTAGTTTATAACGTTACTAAAGAAATTAATGGAGAGAAAAAAATTAGTTGCTCAAAGCTATGATGGAGCTGCAGTGATGGCAGGACAATTAGGGGGTCTGCAAGCTAAAGTTCGAGAAACTTTCCCAAGTGATGTGTTTGTCTATTGTTTTGCTCATAAATTAAACTTAGTTTTATCCCAGTCCATCAATCACATTTAAGTGGCATGGCTGCTTTTTTTTCCAAGTCAACAAAACGTACACAAGCTTTGGACTCCATTGTCCACAAACGATTGCCCAAAGTAGCTCCTACTAAGTGGAACTATAATGGAAGACTTGTGTTAACAATATCTGAAAATCGTGAATCACTGATTGAACTATTTGAGAATATAATAGAAAATAATGAAACGTGGGACTCAGAAGCAATAAATTGTTCGAGGGGGTTTTTGGACTGTTTGAAACGAGATTTTAATTTTAATTATTTGTTGAACATATTTTCAGAAATATTTCCATTCTCGGACAATGTTTTTTATATATTACAAACTAAAACAAATGATATAGCTTTTTGCCTAAAAAAAGTGGATGATTTTAAGTCCATGTTAAGCCAAAAAAGAGATGACTTTGACCTATTTTGGGAGAAAACGATGACGTTAAATGTAGAGCCACAAGCCAAGCGTCTTCGAATAGACAAGGTGAGAGATGTTCAAACATCATACAGACGCCTCTTTTATGAAATAATCGATCAAATTCAGCAACAAATAAACTATAGATTTAACGGTTTAAATGATTTTAAATTCCTCGAGCTCTGCAATTTTGAAGCATTTAAAGGAAAAACTTTTCCAGAGGATGCGTTTAAATCTCTTCTTCTTCATTATGGCCACTTCTTCGACCGAGTGTTACTGCGATCTGAACTAAGAGTGATTTACGAAACTGATGACATTAGCTAACGGACGCTAAGGAACTAATACAATTTTTAAAAGACAAGGAGCTGGAAAATGCCTACACCAAAGTGCCGAAATTGTGTGAATTAGTAGTGACAATACCTGCCACAAGTTCATCAGTAGAACGCAATTTTTCAACACTTAAACGTATAAAAAATTTCTTGAGAAATTCAACGGGGCAGGAGAGACTTTCGCATACATCGCTGTTGTCCATTGAAAATAAACTTCTCCAAAATATGTCGGACCATGGACGTTTTTATGATGACGTCATTGACGAATTTGCAAAAAATGATCGAATAATCGAATTACATTACAAATAGGTAAGTTTCTAAAAATTGCTTCTCTTTCTTAAAATTTCACCGCACGCCTCTGCATGTAATTCAAATTAAAAAAGTACTTTATTGTCCCAAGGAGGCATTTTTGTTCACAAAGCATAAAGCATGTTAAAGCAGTGTAGTGATTATGATTACTATGATTGTGCATTATACAAAGCCACTATTGTTTTATTTGGCATCTCTCGTCTCCGACACGTTAATGTTTCTGTTAGACAAAAAACTAGGAAATTATTTCGGCAACGCAGTAGCGCTCCATACCTACATCCTGTGTTAGAGTGCATAAAAATTCAATGAAATTACCTCCACCGCCCGCACCACTCGCTTGATCAGTGTCGACTGATTTGCATTGCCGCCAACGACATGGAAATAACATAGACCCAGTTGTTTACATTTTGGAGGAATCCAACATTAACCCTGGTTTGCCAAACCGTTACTGTGGCCAGATTATAACGGATATCATCTTTTATACTATTACGTAATTCCAGAAATTCCCAGTATGAATTTCCATATAGAATGTTTTAAAACTGATAATTAAATAGCTAATTATAAATAACTCAAACCGAATCTGTTTTAAATGTAATTTAAATCTTCTGTAATTATTATTCCCTATTTCAAGAAATACAGCCCAGAATAATCGGCAACGTCGGAATTCTACCTTTTTTCGAGTATACTACAGATTTCTTTCGGGATCATTCGGAAAACGCCGAAGACGGTCGTAGTCATTCATGATTTCGACCTATTTGATGGCCGGCGTTGTAATTGTTCTAGTTGGTGAAATAAATGTTTTTCAGAAATTCAAGTGTTTTGTGTGGCTATTTTTATGAATCTGTTTAAAAAACTTTAAGAAAATGGTGCGAACTTGCTTTATTTGAAGAAAAAGAAACGATTTAAACCCAGAAGTTCGTTTTCGAAGGTAAGTAAGGTTATGTCATACCAGTGCTGTAGTTGAAGGGTAAAATCACCGTCTAATAGCGTTCTTATATTTGCAAATGAGGTATTGTTTTTACATTTCCGTTGGGCTTAAATTAATTTTTTATAACTTCAACTTATCTATAAAGTCGAAGACACTGATGATTAACGGAGTACAGCGTTTATAAAAAAAAAATGTATCAAACCACCTTTTTTGAGGGGTTAATAAACAACATAAATATAGTATTTGGTAAAGCATAGGTACTAAATTTTAATTGAGTAAGCTGTAAGACCCACTGTTTTATGTTGTCATTAATTACTCCAGGATGGTTTGCATTTTGGATGAAATTTTCAAGGGATATTTAGGGTAGTGTCTGAGTTCTCATATAGCAAGCATATACAAAAAATGAAAATAGCGCAATAGCGTTACTTTTCAGTTTTTCATTTACTATAAATTTTCTTTAATTTATTGCCTAAAAATTTGGTTTTTAAAAATAAGTAATCAATAAAGTAAATAAATACCATCCTGAGGTTATCCCAACTAGGGAGAATCTGTTTTTATCAGGTGATTTCGGTAATATAAATAATAATATAATATATTATAATGAATGTTAAAAATATTAAACATCTTGGCACAAAATATCTATATCTATCTTGTCAATAAGTGAAATGTATAGCGGCGAAGGTGGATGGTGGGGAAAAAAGGGGTAACTTGAGGGAGAAATACTGTAAAGATATTGTTTTTCATAATATGGTTTTTGTGGTTTTTAGGGACACGAAGTTCAATTTTGTATTCGTATTAATATTAGGCCATGTTTATTGCTGATTTTCTATAAATATGAATATATCCAATACATGTCAAGGTGGTGCATTTTTATTTAATATTACTTGCCGCGAGCCTGGCAAACTTTTAAAAGTAGTGGATCCAAGTTTTTACCTAACTTAGCGTAAATAGAAAATGTGTTGGAAAAAGGGTGAAATCGAAATGTTTTGAAAAACAAACCCGATTTCAAAAAATAGGTTGCATTAAAAAGTGATAAATTATATTTTATTACATATTTCCTATGAAGTCGGTGATAAGCTGATAAAGAAAGGTATTAAATAAGCATTATACTCTTGGTATAGACATCAAAACACAAAGTGGGTCTATGTAACAAAATTTAGTTGTATCTTCATCTTTAGTAACAACAGTAATAAGAACTCACCCTGTTATTGGTTGTATTTTGTCATGGAAATGCTTGTTCTTTAATAACTAAGCTTATTGCTAATAATAAATATTGCCACATGAACCATTACATAAATATGTCTTTTGCAGGCACGTAGCCAGGACTTCAGTTCTAGGGGGATCCAACCCTGTCAAAACCAATTCAATGACAAAAAAATTATTAACAAGAATGCTTTTTTTTCACGTATTGCTAGTCCCTCCCGAAGTGCAACAAAATATGAAAATAAGTTGCAAAAAACTAGTTATTTACCAATATCTATTAAAACGTTGCAGGTAAAACAATTATAAAAATGTAAAAAATTATAGGTATATCTTGAGCAAATAGGACGTTGGCGACTTTTGTTTTACCGTTTATAAATAAATTATACCAAACTTTTAAACTTTGATTTATTTTTATAAACCACGTGTCCGGGTGAAAATTTATAAAGTGCAGCACCACTTTCATCCTTGTTATTTAAATTTTTATAAAAAAAATTAAGTTTCAAATATAGTGTCAAATATTATACAGGGTGCTTCAGACTCACCAAAAAGTTTCGATGATTTTATTTTTAAACATCTTGCAGTTTAATGCATTTATTTACTTTTTTTATTATTGATTTCTTGATAAAAGTTGGTGGTTCAAAAAAAAATATTTTTGATAGTAATAAACTTTCACTAACAATTTCAAAAAATAAAATTTTTCTGACGGTGGTTTTAAGGACCATAAAACATCGTAAATATAAACTGAGTAAATTTTTTTATATTATAGTTATTGAGATATTTAATGTCAAACAGCAAAAAAACATTTTTCTATTTAAATCTTTCCTTAGCTATTACTAATATGACATAACTAATACTAAACCTTTATTTACGATTTTTTACGGCCGCGGCAGTCACAAAAATTTTAATTTTTGAAATACACTTTTTCGTATTTTTTGAATGTCCTGTATATCTGACTTAAAGTTGAATATTGTGAAAACTATTTTTTCGACAAACACACAAGTTTTATCAAGAAGAAAGTTTTTCGAGAAATTGATAATAAAAAAGTTTCCCATTTAGTGCAGCCTTTTCCACAACATAATATCTAAATTAATTGTTTTCAAGTTATTATTAAAACTCTCACTTTTGCAATGTGAAGTCGTTCCTGTTCATCTTAGAACAAAAAACTGTCGTATCCACAATACTAATATTTGGGCTCAAAAAAATATAGCAAATAATACATTATCTCAAAAATAGCTACGCCACTGGTAAGCCTCGCGAAGATATCTGACAGCGTTGCAATTTTCGCCGCAAACTATTCTTTATGCGATCAGTCCGTCTTTTTTCCACTCACACACAACAACAAATTGATGTTTGATTCTATTTATTTCATTTTTATGAATGAAATGCGGGGTCTATTTCTTTTTGACGTCATTGATTGCCGCCTTTGAAAGCTACTGACAGATCTTTTAAACGGCGATATATCAATAGAATCTACTAATCTACTTCAATAATGTGAAGCTGCTTATAAATGATACAAAAAGGAAAACCACCACTTCTGAAACTGATGCTGGTGAACATGGTTCCGAAGTCCTTTTACACACAGCACTCTTGATCAAGTGCCAGATCCATTCGAGTCTGACTCTGATGCAGGGATTCCTGCGAAGCGACTTAAACTAGGCAGGCAAACATCGACAGATATTTGTTTGCCTAGTTTAAGTCGACCTCTTAATGAAGCTACCTCATTTAGCAGTGGCGAGGGTGAGGGTGACTCATCTTAGGTCTTAGTCTTAGGTTACACTTTGCATTATTTTGTGTTGCTGTTTGTTATTGTTTTTCATTGTTTGCTTTTTATATCTTATAAACATAATAAAAAAATCATTTTAGGTCATGGCCTTAGGTTATATTTTGTATTATTTTGTTATTTGTTGTTTTGTTATATTGTTTGATATATATTATATAATATATAATAAAATAAATAATAAAACGTTGAGACAGTATTGTATTTATATTTTTTCTACACAAGAACCAAATCACACTGCAAAATGCAACCTTAAAATTACCGTAAAATTCAACTTTTCCAACTTTTACGAACTTTTTTTGAAAAGATGAACAAACTTTTCAGCAATTTTAACTTTTCACGATAATTGCATATATACGAGGGTGTCCAAAACACAATACTTTAAATTTCGCTCTATATAGCAAAAAACGAAGCGGACTATGAAAATGGGAATTGTTTAAGGCATCGTAAGTTTCAGAAAAAAAGTAGGAAAAGTTAGCAGATACAGCGTAATGTCAACTGGGCACCCTGTACAGATCGAGTTTTATTACTTATAAATTATTATTTTATACATCAGAAAAAAAAATCGTTTTTTTTATAATATTTAGGATACCATTCTAGATATCTTGTGAAATTTGGTACACATTTTCTCCGCATTAAGATATATTTTCTGGCCTAAAAATTTTTTTTATTTCTACCAGTGGCGTCCGTACGGGATTTGCATTGCAAATTTTTAAAGAAAAGAATGATATGAGGTTATGAGATTTGGAACATATGTTGATATGCAGTTTTTTTCTTAAAATGAACTCAAGAATCACCCCTTTAAGTTTTTCGAATTTGTTTTGAAATACCCTGTATTTTAGCTTAATTTGATTCATTGTGACACAGATCTTTCCAACCGTCATAAAAAATATAATGTGTCCCATCTAAAAAATCACAAATTGTAAAAATTCCGCAGTTTTTCGATGTTTTTATCTTTATCTCAAATAATAAAGGCTCACACATAACATGTCAAAATACAGAAAAAACAACTTGTACATAAAGTGCGGGACACTAAAGAAAACCGGGCGGAGTCAATCGGTTTAGGAAGGTCGGCCAAGAAATCTCTTTAAACCAGTGGTGTCCCGTCGTTCATTAAATAATATGGCACTCCTTTTTGACTATACGTACTTCAGATAATTAAAAATTGTTACTATGCTTAATGAACCTTTATCTATATTTGTCTGTTTTTTTTCGTGTACCGCACTTCTCTTTTGTGTTGCAAAAACGGCGAACTTTCGAATTTTAAAATGATTGAACTTTTATTTTTCTTGATCGATTTACCTATAAATATATTTTTTCTTGAGTTCTGTCATTAACGGTTCCCGGGCTACTGCCTACGTCCACTATTATTGGACCACCCAGTATAGTGATACACGATTTACAAGTCCAAAATTTACAAGGGCAGTAAGCATCAGATCCAGTGAACGAGATTTATGCAAATTTTAATTTTTGCAGTTCGACTTTGGGCTACTCGGGTATGACAAAAGTGGCCATATTACTTTTTATGTCCTAAAAGTCTTAACTTTTGAGATACAGGATAGTAAAGTTTAAAAAGAAAACATTTTTTTTGTAGATAACTGCATGAAATTTGATACACGTCTTCTATACATTAAGAAGCATACGGATTTACCCAAGTTAATTACATATGCACGCCACTGGTAGAAATTTCAAAAATTGATTGTTAATAAAAAATGTCCTTTTATGCATAAAAGACGTGTATCAAATTTAACACAGTTATTTATCTATAATAGCATCAGAATTAGGATTTAAAAAAAATGTTTTTTTAAAACCCTGTATCTCCAAAGTTAAGACTTTTAGGTTCATATTAAACTTTTTTCTTAAAAAGGTCCAAGAATCACCCTCCTTTAACATTAGCACGCAATTAGGACACGCCCTGTATAGTACTTCACAAAGACACACCCTGTACAAAGCAATATGACAGACGAAGACAAAAGATCACTTTCTGGCATACCCGAATAGCCCAAAGTCGAACTACATAAGTTAAAATTTTGATTACATTGATGTGTTAATTTTGGAAAAATATGAGTTCTGTAGTTTTTCAAATATTAATTGCAATATTAATATTTTTTGACACCCGTATTGAACATAAAATTAATTATTTTGAAGCAGTTTATTGACAGCTACTTTATAAACAATTTTACAAAATATATGAAAAAAAAAAAAGCCATTTTTGAGGTTGACGGCTGTGATTCTAATGGTTCGATTCCTTCTAAATCGTTGTCTTCCTCTGAAAATGATTTTTCATCACTAAAGATCCCGGTGTGATAACTAAATCATCAATAACCGTTTCAATTTTGCCATCTACTTCCCAGTATTTATCTTATTATGTTAAACGAACATGTTTAACATACGATTTCCAATTTTAAGCCGATATTGAGTCAATGGCTTCTAATGTTATTTTATTTAAATCTTTAATTGAAAGCTCACCGATGTTGCGCTCTCGAATATATTTTTTTACTCAAACAAATTCAATACGGTTGAGGTCGCACATGTATAAAGGCAGTATTAAAGGTAAATGTGAGGTTACGTAAAAGACCGTCAATTTTATACTTCTTTTCTCTAGGCTTATTGGCTGATATTACTTTATATAATTGATATTTTCTCCATGTTGGATCACGTACAAGATTGTTCGATTTAAACCACGATATCATATGAGCTTTTGTAGAGTATTTAGTTGGCACTTTATCTTCTACGTGAGAAGGATAAGACGCATTATCCATTACCACGACTGATTTGGGAGGAATGTTAGGTAGAAGCTTCTCGAGCAACCACTTTTCAAAATTATCTCTATTCATCTGTTTATTGTCCTAAAATCTATTAACTAAAAATTGCATTGTGTTTCCCCAATACAATTTAAGCGTATTTTTAGATCTATTAATGGATTTTATCTACAATAGACTATTTAGGCTTTTTATTGTCCTAAAATCTATTAACTAAAAATTGTATTGGGTTTCCCCAGTTTAAGCAGATCTATTATGGATACCCACAGCAGACTATTTAGGCTTTTTATTGTTCTAAAATTTATTAACTAAAAATTCTAATGGGTTGATAGTCTCCAGTTGTTAGTCCCGAGTGAAAAACTAAAGCAGCACCTGGAACAAATCCGGCTTCTGAACCAGCATGAACTATAATAAAATTAATTCCCTGAACAACATTAAGATTTTCACTTTGAAGCATTTGTTCACTGTCATATCATTATCTACCCAGATTTCGTCTAGATACACAATATTGCTACTTTATGAACAATTTTACAAAATATGTGAAAAAAACTAAGCTCTCATTTTTAATTTTGACGGCTGTGATTCTGATGGTTCGATTCCAAACAAAACCGTTGTCTTCCTCTAAAATGATGAAAGTTTTATAGTCACTACTTCTATTTTGTTCTTTAACTAAATCATCAATAACCGTTTCAATGTTGCCATCTACTTCCCAGTATTTATCTTCAATAAAACGAACATGTTGTTAGGAGATTTTAAAGGTGAAGTAGAACATGAGCTATCATTATGTTCTCTTTGAATTTTTCTTATACTACTTTCCGAAATACCAGTGTAAAATGCAGCGCGTTCTGTTCGATTTTGAATTGGAATAGTCAAACTATTATTTTCAGCTTCTCTAGTACAGGCCTCTCTAACGCTCACAATAACTTCACGTGCACCGCTTCGAATTGTTTTTCCTCTTTTGCTCGCCATCACTACTTCGAAATAATAATTCAAATTCAACGCAACGCATTTATATAGAAATGAAAACAAATGCTCGAAATCTATAGGCGCCACTGGAAATAGCTAGAACCCTCTAGCGGCAAGTGCATGGAGACTCTAGGCACATCTCAATTACAAGTGGACCAGTGCGAAATTTACTAAATCCTCGATTAGTTTTCCGTACCGCTTAGCTAGCGCACTTTATAGGTGAAGCGGCAAAGTATTACAAGAAATAAAAATAACATAAAATTTATTTGCGTACACACATTTTACTTTTCCGCTTGCTTAAGACTATAAACCTTTATTTTAAGGACCGCCCGGTTTTCTTTCGTGTCTCGCATTTTTTAATACCTATAACATTACCTACCTTTAGTTTGCAACCGGTTAAAAATTCTATTCAAAGGCCCGGCCGTAGTGCCCAAAAAAATAAGAGAAAAGTGTTACGAATAATTTATAGTTGTAAAGACAACTTATTTTAACTTAAAAAATTACAGATCAAAGAAATTTTACCGGAATTGATGCCAAGGATGTTATGTATGTTGCCGTTAATGACACGGGAAATAGGAAACAGCTGTTAAAAATGCGTAAAGTTAAAATTCCGTTGGACAATTTATAGCAGTAATAGAGTCATTACGCTTGTATGGTCAACATTTAGAAATCCATGTAGAAAGTGTTTAGAAGTTAACAGTACAGAATTAACCCAACTGCCACGATGACTCTTTGTTAACGTAACTGGGCATTTTCGCGTTGTATTCGCTATAACATCAGTGCAATAAAAGCGCATTGCAACACCGCAGTATATTATATCTGAAATTTGGCATACTTAGTATTTTGACCATTTGCAATTGCAAAGTGCCCAAATTATGCATTTAAAATATTGTAATATATTGTAAAATTTTGCACATCAATAGCTCGAAAACTACTTAATATTTTTGAACGCCGTCGGAGCCTTTAAGGGCAGAAAAAGGTTGTTTTTTCTGCACTATCCAAAATTTTAATACTATGCTCCGTTTTCTGAATTTCTTTCAAAAAATAGGCGCGGCAGCCAAAAAATTCGAATTTTTTAAACCTTCAAAACTGATTTCCCCATAACTTCCGTCAAAAATTAAGATATAGTCAAAAGCAGTGTTATCGTGCGGTTCATACGATTTATCAACGATAAACTTTTTAAGTTTGTTATTCTTTTATTACGTGTAATCATATCCTCCGCATAAAATCCTATGATGGAAAATGTTAATTCAAAATTTAGAAAAGTGGTATTTTTAGACGAGACTTGGATGTTTTCTAATGGAAGTGGTTCGAAATCTTGGCAGGACGAGTCTGTAAAAAGTGTCAAGAGAAAAAAGGGGCTGTGGGACGAGAAAACGGTTCATCATTTTGCATGCAGGTTGTTCAACAGGATTTCTCCCATGTGCAAGTTTACTGTTTTCTTCAACATCTAAAAGTATTGACTACCATGATAACATAAACTGTGAACTGTTTGAAAAGTGGTTAAAAGAGCAAGTGATTCCAAATTTAGATGCTTCATCTTTAATCATTCTGGACAATGTATCTTATCATTCAAGAATCTTAAATAAACAACCTACTTAATCTTGGAAGAAAAGTGATATTTATGACTGGCTAATAAAACAAAAACAAAATCCTTTACCCAATATTCTGAAACTAGAACTTCTTTTAATGGCAAATTCTATTAAAAAACCAACAATATATGCCGCAGATGAAATATTACGGGAAAATGGACATGAGGTTTTACGACTGCCGTCATAACATTGCCAGTTTAACGCAATAGAATTAATATGGGTTGGGGCAAAATCATATTACGAAAAACACGTGAACGATGGTCTTACCTGAGATGAAGTGCACTGGAGTACTGGAAGAAATCTGTGGAACATACGGAGAAATTAATATGGGATTGGTGGAATCGAGAACGAGTTCTAGATGTCGAAATAGCACCATTGCGGCATTTGAGGACGACTCAGAAGATGAGGACTTTTTAAGTGATGATGATATTTTTTAGTCTATAATATTAAATAGTTTCTGAAGGATTATATTAGTCTTTGACGTGTATAAATCATAAACTGCATTATGAATATCCATTTTTGCATTGTAACTTAAGTCTTTTGCATTTGGATTTTTTCGAGTAAATTCCTTAATTTTCTTCGGAAGTAAATTATGTTTTTTTTCCATGCACAAGTTTCTGTACATTCCTTATATCGATTCTCAGAGCTTTTGCCACTGGCTCCTGGATATTAGCCAGTGAATTTTAATTTAAAATTTTTTTATTAGATTTGACACCATTTTTTTGCTTACTTTTTTAGTACATTTGTAATTTTGTAGGCAATAAATAAATTATTATAGAATACTTACTCCAATTTTAAAGGGTGTTTACAATAAGTAAATTTTTTTATTAATTATAAGGCAAAATTTGATATATAAAAATCGGCAAAATCGCTTTACCAGAAACTCGGGGCTAACGAAAAATACAGGCTATATATATATATACACACATATATATATATATATATATATATATATATATATATATATATGCATGGCCCTTAATTTTAGACTGAAATTTGAAGACATCGGATAAATAGTTGTTTAGCTATGCCGTGAACTGACAGACTGACGCACAGACATACCTACAGACAGACGGAATTGAGAAAACATGTTTTCTGGCATCTAGGGACCCTTAAACGTAAAGATCTGAAAAAATCTAATTAACTAATTATCTTGTGTTTTTAACAAAAGTGTATATTTTTGCAAAATAAAATTTTTTTGTTATCACAATACAAAAAAAAAACAAGTTTTCTTTGCACAGGGGTGGCCCGCATTTAAATAAATGACACTGTATAAGTGATTAGATTTTTAGGTAAAGCGGGGCTCATAATTTTTGGTGATTGATAAAAAAATCTCACTTTCATTAAGTGGCTGTATAAACAGAACATATCCTGATTGTTCCACTGATTCGAACCGCCTTCCGAATTTATTAAGGCACTTGCCATTTTGTGTATTTTTGTTTTTGCCAACCAAATACATATTTAGCGAATTTTCTTATTTAGTCCCTCGGCATTTAATATATAAAATAATATGTAATATAATATGTATATTTGTAAATAGCCCATCGAGATTTAATAGCTCGATAAAAGAATCACACAACATTTTGGTATTCACTGTGTTTTCTGATTTGATTCATAATGTTGATGACCTTTGGACCCGCACGATAAGACCGCATTCGACTATATCAAGATATTAGAATAAAAAAATACGTTTTGAAGGTCAAGCGTGTAGCTTTTAATATCCAGAAGGGCAAATCCAAATAAGTTGTCGTCTGACCTAATTTTGTTATTTATTGCCTTTAACGGACAAAGTATTAGGAATTTTTTTGTTGACACTGAAGTTTTTTTTTGAATGCCTGTTCTAGTATCTGTGTGAATTATATGGAAATTGAACAATAATTATCAATGGTATGACGAAATTAAACAGAAATTTAAAAAAAAAAGCAACTTTTGATTCGTAACTTTGAAATGGTCCTAAAATTACGAAAATACACGAAATAAGTCAACAATCTTTTTAAAATACTTTTATGTGTCTAGTATAGGAATGTTTCATTAAAAATTCTTCAGGAATTAATATTTTCTTATGGCACTTTCTTTTAAGTTGACAAAAAAAACGGGTTTCTGGAAAGGTTATCTAAAATTGGAAATTTTAGATAACCTAAAAATTTTAGATAGAAAATTTACCACAACATACCAAACTTTGCGCCTTTATAACATGTATACCAATGTAAACTTACAATACTCACTATTCGGTTCGTTCATTCGATATGTCCATTCATATGAATGAATGAATGAGCGAATCAACGAATGGACCAATATTCCATCCACACTATTCATCAATTTTTATTTAATACGTTCACATGGATTTTATGTGTCGTCAATATTTGAAAATACATAAAAAACAAAAGATTTGAACGGGACGAATGGTTCGCCGAAGCCAAAGCCTACTTGATTACCCTCCCAAAAGACGGAAACATCAAACGTACGAATGAACAGGACCCTCCACACTATGCGGACGAATGAACGAATGGACGAATAGTGAGCAGCGGGCTTTAGTATTTAATTAAATCCACACGTCCTTTATCTGACTAAAGCCGGCTACTCCCTATTGTTGATTCGCCCATTCGTTGATTCATCGGTATAGTGCGGCGGGTCCCGTTTGTCCCTGCGATTCGCTGCGCGACGATTCCGTCTTTTGGGCGATCAAGTAGGCTTTGACTTTGGCGAACCTGTCGTCGGCTGGAAATCTTTTGTTTTTGTGTATTGTCTAGTCAGTATAAATTTATTAAATAAACACTGCATAGAATGGAGTTGACGGACAACATAATTTTAAATTTCATAAAGGACCGTATGGATGAAATCACGTTATTTTTCGGTGTTTTTGATTGTTTATTTTATTAATAAATAATAAATTATAGTGCTTCTAGGATTTTTCTTAAGTGAAAATTTGAGTAAGTTGAGAATTTTTCACTCTTTAGATAATTTATAGACATAGTTTTATAAATATCGCAATAAGAAGATATACGGACGGTGTTGTATCTGTACATGGTATTCCATTTTCGGCACTTTGCGGGGTATCTTCCTTATTTTTAAAGATAGAAGATTGCGGTTTTTGCAGCAGGTGCTACTTTTTTGTGAAATTATAGATGACGCCAGCAGAATTTTCATTGCCCTTTTGATTTTTGATAAGTTATCAAAAAGGCGAAAACTGCTTTCAGGGTCAGGTTAAAACGTTATCGGACTCTACTTTATTTTTTAAATGGGACACTGTATATTATTCTTTATATTTATTATAAATAATGTGAGCTTTCCAAAAATATATACATGTATACAGTTATTTTGATAAACAAGCTCAAAATTCGAGATTTTCTAATATAATTCTTTATGTCTGTATTTGACCATGTACAGGGCATCCGAGTTTCGATGGTTTTGCGGGGTATCTCCCTTATTACTGAAGATAGAGAGACGCGGTTTTCGCAACACTGTGCTACTTTTTCTGTGAATCCGAAGAAGCCACAAACAAATTTTTCCTAGCCCTTTTCATTTTTGAGATACAGGGTGAAATTGAAAATTTTGCGTTTTCAGGTACCCCTCATATCTCGATGGCCTGGCAACTTACCGAAAAGGTGAAAACTAACATCGATAGAGCTTTTGCGTAGATTCCAGTGGCGTAATCAGTTTTTGGTTAGATACTATCGTTTTTGAGTTATAGACTAAAGTTGGGTTTTTTTAAATGGGATACCCTGTATATTTTTTAATATTTGGATTCCGTTCATTTTTAGCTTCTCAAAAATATATAACACATATTTACTTCAATCCGGTACTGACAATAAAGTCAATTTAAAGAAATTTGAATCTGTTTTTCTAGTAGGCCATGAAAATTGTATGTTAATTTTCTAAATCTGAATTATCTGTACCAAAGTTTATTATAATATCATAATTAAACAATAAATCAATAAACAAAGATACATACCTACTATTTAGTATTTACCCTGGACAACACAACTAACACAAATACTTAGGAAATCTAATAAAAAAATATATACCTATTATACACTAAAAATGTTTTATTTATAACAAATGACGTTGGATTTAATACTTTTCCAATGTTCGCAATTGTGTTGTTTGAAAATACTTACTTACAACTATTTAATTTATCCCTTAGAAATACCCAAGTTCTGTTTTAACTAAAATAAGGCAGCCATGACTTGATTAAACAAAAGAATATATAGATTCTGTCGAGCCATTTTAGAAGCTAATTGACATTTGTCATTGTTATATTATTTTAATCAAATATTGCCTTTGTCAATTTATTAAATATCAAATGGCTGCGAATTTCGAAAACTTGGAGAAATATGACATGCTTGTTTCTTTTATACAGTGCCAGGAAAATCCGGATGAAGCGTAAGAGATGTATCTAATCCGGTAAGTGACAGGCGTAATACTAAGTAAACAAAATAACTTTACTTCTTAAACCAGGGCTTTTCGGAACTAGTGATAGCAGATGTAGAAGGACTCTCAGTATTTTTGAAAAACAAAAGTATAGATAATAATAAAACATTAGTTTTGTGACTTTTTTTTCAGAATAATAATATTAATATTTCAAATTATGCCTATCGTTCCTAATAGGTTACAATTGTGTCCAAATTTGGCTTGTAATAAAAAAACATATTATTGCAGCAAGTCTGTAACATGAAAGATACGATGTCACTAAATTTCCAATAAAATTAATTATAATTAAAATATTTGAAAAGTAGAATAGCAGTTTTGTTGATAAGTGATAACAAAAAACATCTTTTACATCGCCCTGTATAATAAAATAATTGAATTTAATTTATTTTAAATATGTCGTTCTATACTCTATATATATCTGTAAATAAGCATTTATTCCTTATAGATACCCAGAACGAAGACAGCCCGATAAGAGAACATTTTCAAGAATAAAAGTAAATCTGATCAATTACGGATCATTCAAAGTACCGCGAACGAAATTATATTACAAAGAAAATCAGGAAACTGAAGAGAGTAATGTTTTAACTGCTGTTGCAATCAATCCGACAACTTCCTGTCAAAAAGTCGAGGATGAAGTAGGAGTACCTAAGTCCACAGTGCGGACTATTCTAAAAGAATACCATTTTAAACCATATAAATATAAGTTAGTGCACCAGATGGCCGATATACGAGATACACAGCGTCGCATAGATTTCTGCAATTGGTACATTCATATGACTAATAATAATAACATTTATTTGCTATATATCATTACAAAAATCTTAGTTATAATAATATAATATATCTTTACAACAATCTTCGTTAAAATAATCTAGTAATAATATATTTTAATGTAGTAATAATATATTTTATTAACACCAGAGATAAGGCCAAAAGGAGGCTGAAAACAATTTGAAAAAGATTCTAGTTCAGCCCCCGAGGAAAGACGAAAACATAAACTACAACAACTACATGCCTGCAAAAAAAATCAACACATCAGACATAACATGTGTACATGAGTAGGTAAAAATAAATGTTTCAGTTATATCAAGATCGCTGGGTGCTCGATTCCAAATTTAAAAGGATTTTCTTATATTGAAATTTAAAAGCTGAAACTGATAAGAGCTTAAGAAAGTCGGGTATCCCATTATAAATCGCATAAATATTATATGAAAATGATCTCTGATAAAATGTAGTCCGGTGTGGTGGAGGAGAAATATAGCCGGGGTATCTTAAATTAAGTGTGTGAACATCGGTTCGATAGCAAATTTTACTTGTTAGATACGGTGGACGATCAAAAGTTATAACAGTATGAAATAAAGTAGCCGCATGTAACTTTCTTCGATTTTCTAAAGATAACCATAATACCGAAATAAATTTCGAAAGAAGTGTTATATGGTCTGACGAGGCATATATCTCAAGTGCAGGTATTCTAAATCGACACAATAATAGATACTGGCGTGTCCTGCTTTATCCTTGGTTTAAAAATAAGGTATGTCATTTATAAGACTACCATTGTCTTACTGGAAACCGGTACCTAGAGATACTGGAAAATAGGCTTTCTGATTTATTAGGTAATATTCCTTTGGCACAACTACAAAATATTTTCCTTCCTTCCGCAAGATGGTGCCCCGGCATAATGCACGGACTGTTAGAACCTTTTTAGAAAATTAATTTCCAGGTCGCTGGATTGGTACAAATGGGGCTGTAAGATGGCCGCCTAGGTCGCCAGATTTGTCGGCCACAGATTTTTTTCTGTGGGGACACACACACACGATCGAAGATCGACAAAACGACACAAGAAGAGCCTTTAGATATTTACAAGCTCGTCAAATGATTATGCTTAACACACTAAATAGAATAAGAAAGATATGTGATATGTGTATAAGGTATAATGGGGAACAGTTTGAACAGTATCTGTAATTTCTACACCCTGCATAGCCTTTTTTTCTAATTTAGTCAGTAGTAAGTATTTGACAGAATTTTATTGTCAACGTTAGAAAAATAATTAAATTATCGGCATATGTATATATTTTTAGTTTATAATATTTGTTTTTAGTAGATTTCTTAGATGTTTGTGTGTTTCCCTAGCGTAAAAATTAAATAGTATGAATCTTTGTTAACTGATTTATTGTTTAATAATGATATTATAACAAACTTTGGTACAGATAATTCAGATTTAGAAAATTAACACACAATTTTCATGGCCTACTAGAAAAACAGATTAAAATTTATTTAAATTGACTTAATTGTCTATACCGGATTGAAATAAATATTAAGTGTTATATATTTTTGAGAAGCTAAAAATGAGCGGAAACCAAATATTAAAAAATATACGGGGTATTCAATTTAAAAAATCCAACTTTAGTCTATACCTCGAAAACGATAGTTGCTAACCAAAAACTGACTACGCCACTGGATTTTACGCAAAAAACTCTATCGAAGTTAGTTTTCACCTTTTCGGTAAGTTGCCAGGCCATCGAGATACGAGGGGTACCTAAAAACACAAATTTTTCAATTTCATCCTGTATCTCAAAAACGAAGAGGGCTAGGAAAAATTTGTCTGTGGCTTCTTTGGTTTCACAAAAAAAGTAGCACAGTGTTGCGAAAACTGCATCTCTCTATCTTCAGTAACAAGGGAGATACCCCGCAAAACCATCGAAATTCGGATACCCTGTACATCGGAATTTATCGAAAAACAAAAAGATTATCGAAAATGATCCTCTACGTAGCGGGGTAGAAAAAAACGAATTGCGGATTCTGGTTCAGCGTGTGATCGATACCTTCAGACAGTACTTTTTATTTCGAAAATTTTTTACCCCTTTTTTTTCTTTTTTATTTGAAACTTTGTTTTGTATCTTTAAAAACTAAAAATTGGATTTTTTTCTGAAACATTTTTGGTAATGGCAAAATGAAAAAATTGCCTTTAACTCGAAAACCGTACAACTTAGGGGAAAAAGTTATACTACTAAAAATGTAGAGGGTGACGTGTTCCAGGGTAAAAGCTAAATTCCGTTTTTTTCAATCTACCAAACGAAAAATTTTAAGCCGGATTTCTATTTTTTTTTCTGAAATTGATATTCGAGACCTACAAAATAGTTTAGTAAAGTTTTTTTCATAAAACCAATAGGGAGCCAGATAAACGTCAACAACTTTTTTTCAACCTTTGGGTTTTTAGGACGTTTTTAGGACCTAATTTAAAGTCGGACTCTAATAGATTTCGGAATAATGACTTTTTTTGCCACGTATAGTAAGGATGCAGTTAAATTGGAATAATAAATTACATATAAACCTGATGTCAGAAAAGGACGAAAAATAAATTTAACAATCTTTAAACGCGTTCACCATTGCATCAGAAAAAATTATTATTCAGTGGAAAAAGGTTGAAATAAAAATGTTTGTAAAAAAATTAAATCGACTTCAAAAAAATGCACTAAAAGTGAAAAATAATATTTTATTCCACCCAAAATTTTTCTCCGTGAAGTTGGTGTTAGCCCAAGTAGCACAAATTAGCTGATGAGCTTTTTTGTCTAACAGTTAGCCATAAAAGACACATACAAACCAGAGATTTGTCAAATTTTGGATTCTTGGTTTGTTTTCCAGCCATGAAAGTTCACTTCAAATTAGATTTTTTGGCTCCAAAAGTAGCAGTTTTTAATGTAGATAGGCTATAGCATAATTACTTGGCCAAAAATATCTTTTTTGGGTTAATTAATCCTCCAACTTTTTTTTTTGTAATATTGGATGGCCAAAAAGTAGAAGAATCTGTCAATTTTGCTGCCACAACATAACCAGATATATTCTAGTAAGTATCGAAGTTGAATTATAGTAAGCATAGGTGTTTAAAATGCCAGAATATGGCATTAACCAATTTTCTTAGTAAAATACATTTCCAAACTAAAAAAAAAATATTTGTATAATCGAAACTTTTAGTTTCAAGAAGGGGCGCGTGTGTTACATGCCTATCTTAGATTCTTTTACCAGTGAAAGTTTCTTCGCAAGTGTTTTTTTGTCCCTTCCAACCGTCAAACCATGATGTGTTATCTTTGCATTTCCTCTTGGCTCATAAATTCTTACGCTGATTGGCTCTGTTAATACTATTTTACATAATTTGAAACAATTGATGATTTATTATATAAATGAAGAAAAGGCAAAAAAATGAGAAATTATTTAGGTAAATTTCGGAAAAAAAATGTTACTGAAATTTCGGCTAAAAAACGAATCAAAATTCAGCTAAAAAAGTTTGATTTTTAAAGTCAAAAAGTAGCTAATATACCCAACCATAAAACAGAAAGAGAAGGTCGTATAATTGCCAATTGGCCCTTTTTAACACCATTATGGCCAAATTATTATTCCCCACTTTAGCCATATTTCCATCTTTATACTGTAATAGAACTGTTGTTTTGGCTAGCCATTTTAGCTAATTAGCCAGGGATATTAGTCAATATCACAGCATTTTAGCCCATATATGATTATATGTATGTGCTACTTGGGAAACTTATTCTTAATTATTTAATCACAAAAATATAATCATGTATTCAGTCAATTCGGTGTTTTGATGTCTAATACTACGCGTATAAGGTCTTACTATCTTTATTAGTTTAACGCCGACTTCACGGAGTAAAATTTTTAAGGCGGGATATTTTTTTTTCACTTTTTAGTGCATTTTTTGAAGACAGTTTTTTTATACCAATTTTTATTAAATGTTATAGTTTTATTGCAAAAATTCCAGATATTATATAAAAGTTGAAAAGCTTAGTAAAAGGCACAATCAGAACATTTATCAGTTTTCCTTAAACGTTAATAGTTTCCGATTAAATCGCGAAAAACCAGACATGACAATATTTTTGTTCTGACATGGGTCCAGAAAGTTGCAAGTACGAATTTTTCGGTAAATTAGGTGTTAAAAATTATAATATGGATGCATCTTTGTGATCTTAATGTAATTTATGCCACCAACACATACTAAAAAGGTATCCTGTTACGTCCCTCTCTATTTTTCTAAAGGTACCGAAAACCTATAAATTATGTTCTTGTAAAAACAACAACGAAAAGGTATTTCAAATTTTTGAAAACAGATGTTTCTGACACTTCAAAGATATTGGAGAAGTTTCGCAGCGTGTAAATATTTCCAATCTTGATGTATTTGCACAATATAGTAGAGAACCTTTGCCTTTATTCTATATTACACAAATTGCAAAAAAATGGTAGAAAATTCTAGTTTTTACTGGTTGTCTTAGAACTTTTTTTACAACCTTAGTCATTTGTTCGAATAGAGATATTTAATTAAACCGTATTTTTCCACACACAACCTATTTTTATTTTTAAAAATATAAATTTTAATTGAATTTTAGAGAGGAATTACCGAGGTTAAAAAAATTATGTCTGCATTTTTATAGTGAAAGTCTTTAAAAAGGCTGAAAGAATAATTTTTACGAACGTCCGAACAGAAATTTAGTAATTTAAAAAAATCATTTATTGCTACGAGTAACTCCAATATTTATATGTTGTTAATAAATTAAGTAAACATAAATTAAATAATTGTTTAATAAGTGACATGGCTCGTTTTTAGTGTCTTTTAGTCCACCTAACATGACACACATTTACACTGACCGGCATTAAAATCGGAGACCTAAATATAATAACACAATTTAATGGTCAATAACTTTTTTGTATTTGGGCAGACCTTATTGATTTTTTGGCAAAATACAGGTATGCTATTCTAGTTTTTGAAACTTCTTTCATCAAAGAGAAAATATCTTCCGAAGGGTGCTTATACCAGGAGAATCAAAAATGCGTTTTTTCAGTCTATATTTTGAGCACCCTGTAGAATTATCTAAAAGTGCAAAAGATTTGCAAATTTATTCTGCTCCAAGATGCATCATTTTTGAACATTTTGATTTTTTGTTCACCTCGATAACTCTGTTTTTTTCGGAGATACACGATTTTAACGAATACTTTGCAAAAATATCAAATTTGGAATTTGTGCGTCATACATTTAATTTGAGTCCCAGCAGTTATGAAAATCATGGTAGGCCAGTAATTGACATAATCAATAATATTGAATTCTCATTTTTAGTTGTGGTTATCTTGTCATACATTTTTACAGGGGTCCAGGATCAGCTCGGCCCAGAAGCACCACATAGCGTTTTAATCGGTTCTACCGCTGTACAAAGTCAAAATCAAAATCAAAATCGTTTATTTCTTCAATTTTAATTTATTTAAGTGTAGTACAATAACTGAAGAAAACGTCAATCATAAAAAATAACATTATTTTTTTCAAATTTTTTGATCAGATACATTACAGGTTAACACCCAAATAGTATATAAGTTCATGCATCAAAACACCTGATAACAAAATATATGGACATACAAGCAAGTTACAAAGAATAAAAAGAGAGAAAAAAAAAACAGAATATAAAACTGGATACAATGTATTATCACAGGTAAAATAAATCTGTTCACTGCAGTACATCCTGTAGAATTACTTTTGTTTTTGCACAGTGAATGGCAACGTCCTGTGGTATAAAACAGTTGAATTGGTCCATAAAGCGATTCATAGGTTCGTTTCTTCCTACATCCGTCCTAAAAGGTCTTAGGGAAAACACTTCATTCTGACGTGTTGTTCTGGCTGGCACCCGGAACCTTAGCTCACCAAGTAGTGACGGACAATCTATAAGATTGTTTAAAAGTATATGTCCAAAGGATAGGTTCAACAATATTCGACGAGATTCCAAAGTGTCCATACCAAGGAGACGTAAGCGCTCTTTGTAGTCCAATAAATTCGGGTCAATTTTCAGCTTCTTCAAAAGAAAGCTGGCGAACTTAGATTGAACCCTTTCAATTCTCTTTACATGAATTCTGTAGAGAGGAGACTACACTACGCAGCAGTATTCTAAGTGATTTCGAACCAGAACACAAAATATGGATTTCAGGGATCCAATATGAACTCACTATCCATAATAACACCCAGGTCGTTCATCATAGACACTCTTTCTAATAACGTTCCATTGATGTTGTATTGGTAGATAATAGGCTGTTTTTTCCTTGTAAATGTTATAATTTTGGATTTGGAACTATTAAGCGACAATCCGTTTTCCGAACTCCATTTAACAATCCTATAAATTTCGTCCTGTAATTTTTTGTTGTCGTTAGTATCTGCAATAGTCTTGTAGATTTTGGGATCATCTGCAAAGAACAGAAATGAACAATTCACGAAAACATTTGATAGATCGTTAATGAAGATCAGAAATAATATTGGGCCCAAGTGCGAACCCTGACGAACACCCGAAAGGACCTGGATATTATCCGATAGAGATGCTTTGAATTTGACCCGCTGTGTCCGATCAACAAGGTAGCTTCTCAACCACGATAGGAGTGGATCTGCAATGCCGTAAAACTTTAGTTTACTCAGTAGGAGGTTATGATTGACTGTGTCAAAGGCCTTCTTGAAATCAAAATATACTGCATCAACCTGGGCATTTGCATCAAGGGCTTGTGGAATATGGCTGCAATAAACCGATAAGTTTACGTCGCATGATCTTTGAGCCCACGAAAAGCCTTTATAATATGATCCGTTACGATTGAATCCAGCACTTTTGCGAAGCAAGCCAGACCGGATATTGGACGGTAGTTGGATATATCTGATCTTCTCCCACTTTTAAAAATTGGGGTGACTATTGCCCTTTCCCAAACTGTAGGAAATGTTCCTGAATTGATGGATAGTTTAAAAATACAGCTTAGTGGCAGTGACAATGTAGGATGCACAAACAAAGGTGGTATGTCGTCTGTGCCTGCGCTCCATAATATACACTTAAACATAAAAATATATAAAAAGAAAAAACAACATACACATTCCTTTTCAACGAGATGTTTCTTTAGACGATTTTTGAATATGTTAATATTAATAGCATTTCTAATATGATCATTTAACTTGTTATATAAATCACAACCTGTAAAAAAATATATATTTTTGATAAGCCGCAGGTCTATGATGTTCCGGTAATAAAAGTGTTTTGTGTCGTGTTTCATAACTATGACCAGATCTAATACTTTGAAACAATGTTTTGTTCTTATACACAAAACAGCAAACTTCGTAAATGTATATTCCTGTCACAGTTAGTATTTTAAGTACCTTAAACGAGTCCCTACATGAGTCCCTATACCCCAACCCAGCAATCAGTATGACAGCATACTTTTGCAAAAGGAAAACTCTATTAATATATGCACTCCTGCCCCAATTCAATATGTCATATCGAATTCTCGAGTGAATATTTGCATAATACAAAGTCAAAACTATATACCTCTCGACTACAATACATAGACATAAATTTGAGTCCATAACAACCACTGCGTAATTTAGAGCAAACTTCCTTAATCTGTGGTAGCTATTTAAGGTTAGAATCAAAAGTTACACCCAATAATCTGGTTTTATCTGCGGGTTTCAAATGCATGTCCGACTTCAAATAAATCTAAGTTACTATCATTAGAACGCAAAGAAAAATATAATAATGTAGTTTTTTCTTTGTTTAATGTAAGTTTATTTTTATGAGACCAGAGTAATACTCTATTGTATACCATCTCTGCTATTGCCTTTAATGAATCCAATGTCTTATTCACTATTAAAATATTAGTGTTATCTGCATATGAAACTACAAAAATATTCTGGGATGTATTTAAAATAAAAGGTGGCAGATCGTTTGCAAAAAACAAAAATAGAAAAGGCCCCAAAATCGATCCCTTTGGAACACCCTTTTGAGTTGCAATGCATTGACTTTCAATTCCATTAACCATTACTAATTGCTTTCTGTTGAACAAATGTGATTTTAAAAAATTTAATGATTTCCCACTTACCCCATAACGAAATAATTTACAAAGTAGTAGTTCATGATTAACTATGTCGAACGCACGCGAGAAGTCTATAAACATCCCCAATACAATACACTTTTTATTCAAAGAGTCGACAATTATCTGTTGAAACTCATATAGAGCAGTCTCTATGCTCTTATTTAAAGTGAAGCCGTGTTGACAAGAAGACAATAATTTGTTTTTATAAAAAAATGATACAAGTTGATCCTTGATCACCAACTCACAAATTTTAGGGATACTATTTAACTGGCTTATTCCGCGATAGTTTTCAAAACTGTTATGGGTCACTCTTCGTAGATAAAGGAATAATAATTCTCAGCTTCAATGCATCAGGAAATATTTCACTCTCTATTGAAAAATGTATCAAATAGCACAATATATCCTTCATAAAACATATGCACTGCTTCAAGATGTTATTTGAAATGCTATCGTGGCCATGGGAACTAGAATTTTTACTATACTTGGAATATTCTCGCTACAAAGTGGAGACTTGAAAAGAGATCTGTTACAGAAAGGAATATTGCCTTTAAGAAATTCATAGTCCAGAGAAATATCGTCAGTCAATAATGTAAACTGTGCATTGAATCTGTCTGCTATTTCAAAATCGGATAATTTTTTCCCATCAATGAAAAATTCAATAGGTGGCTTTTGAATTAAATTTTTTTCCACGCGCCACATTGCTTTCGACTTATTTTCTGCTTTAAGAATTTTTAAATTATTTTCGTTCCTCATAAATAATTTTAATTTTTCTCTATATATTACGTTTAGTTGTTTACTAGCATTTAGATACTTTCTATCATATTTAGCCAAATCAGCAAATAATGTTATTCTTTCTTTCATCCTGGTTAATTCAGAGTTTAATTGAGTTTTTCGCGATTTATATCCTACAGAGTTATATTTCTTATACTTTAAAAACGGGAATCTATTTTGATAGTTTGAAGTATGGAAGAGGTAATTGCGCTCCACGAATCCACTACGGTACGAATCCATAATGAATTGCAGTATGTAAGGAATGTTAATATCAGCGAAAGAACGGTGCGAAAAAGGCTGAACAGAGCAAACCAATTTTGCAGACGACCTGCAACGGGACCAGAGATCACCAGAGAACATCGGGTCTCACGTCTTCGATTTGCTAGAGAATATCGTCACTGGACCGAGAATGAATGGAAAAATGTTCTGTTTACAGGCGAATCCAGGTATTGCTTCAGATCTCCAGATGGTCGAAAGAGTGTTTGGCGTCGAACGAGAGAAGGGTATGCCGAATGCACTTTTGTGCGAGGGTGAGTTTTCAAGGCGGTTCTGTCATGGTGTGGGGTGAGCAGAGGCGCCCAGCTATACTTAATTCGAAGGTTTACTCTCAATGCAGAAAGATACGTGCATGAGATCTTGGAAGAGTATATTTTCCCCCACAGAGGCTTGATAGGAGAACACTTTATCTTCCTTCATGATAATGTCGGACTCCATGTAGCACGAATAGTACGGGAATACTTAGATGATGAGAATATAGAACGGATCGAATGGCCGAGCTCGGACTTTAATCCGATTGAGCATCTCTGGGATAGGCTAAGGAGAAATCTGCATCAATGACACTAGAGGAGAATTAGGAAGGGAGCTTTCCGATTAATGGGCTGTGAAGAAGAATGGAGGCATCGGTGGAAACACACGATATTAATAATTAATACATTTTTACTTTTTTTTTTTCACTTTACGTTTGTTATGCCGAAAGATAATAAAAAGTCGTTTTTGAAAATGTTTAATATTTTCTTTAAAACCTCGTATCTTTGTCAAAAAGATGCACCTTGGTGTATATAGTCAAAAGCAGTGTTATCGTGCGGGTCATACGATTTATCAACGACAAACTTTTTAAGTTTTTTTTTTATTACGTGTAATCATATCCTCCGCATAAAATACGGAAGATGAATTAGATAGACTTATGATATTTTCATATGAAAAAAGAGGATAAACATATAAATACCAGCAGTTGCAAAAATCTTTCAGCCATGTCACTTCAAAGTCAGATTGACAAGTCAGTGACAAAATGAATAATAGAAAACAATTTTCGGGTTTTTTCCATTCACAAACGAAAAAAATGGTATTAAATCTAATAAAATATTACGAAAATGAAAATTCATCGGCCAATATCCAGGAGACAGTGGCAAAAGCTCAGGGAATCTGTATAAGGACTGTGCGGAAAATTGTGCATGAAAAAAAGTATAATTTACTACCTAAGAAGATTAAGAAATGTACACGCAAAAAGTCAAAGACAGAAGACTTGAGTGATAATGTAAAAATGGATGTTCGTAATGCAATTTACGATTTATACACATCAAAAACTATTATAACCCTTCAAGTTTTAAAAGAAGCTTTAAAAAATCGAGGCATATTGGAAATTGGTCTAAAATCGTTGTCAAAATTAATATAAATGTTGGGTTTTCGATACAAAAAGGACTGCAATCGAAGATTTTTATACGAGTTGCCACATATAGCAAGTCAGCGTATCCAGTTTTTAAAAAAATACACGCAAAATGTTAATTCAAAATTTAGAAAAGTGGTATTTTTAGACGAGACTTGGATATTTTCTAATGGAAGTCTGTAAAAAGTGTCAAGAGAACAAAACATCATTTTGCATGCAGGTTCTTCAACAGGATTTCTCCCACGTGCAAGTTTACTGTTTTCTTCAACATCCAAAAGTATGGACTACCATGATAATATGAACTGTGAACTGTTTGAAATGTGGTTAAAAGAACAAATGATTCCAAATTTAGATGCACCATCTTTAATCATTCTGTACAATGCATCTTATCATTTAAGAATCTTAAATAAACAACCTATTTCATCCTGGAAGAAAAATGACTTGCTAATAAAACAAAAACAAAATCCTTTACCCAATATGCTGAAACTAGAACTTCTTTTAATGGCAAAATCTATTAAAAAAACCAACAAACAATATATGCCGTAGATGAAATATTACGGGAAAATGGACATGCGGTTTTACGACTGCCGCCAGTTTAACGCAATAGAATTAAAATGAGCGGAGGCAAAATCATATTACGAAAAACACGTGAACGATGGTCTTTCATCAGATGAAGTGCAAATTGTTTGGCAAGATTCATTAAATTATATTACGCCGGAGTACTGGAAGAAATTTGTGGAATATACGGAGAAATTAATATGGGATTGGTGGAATCGAGAACGAGTTCTAGATGTCGAAATAGCACCAATGATCATTGGCCACTTGAAGACGACTCAGAAGATGATGACTTTTTAAGTGATAATGATATTTTTTAGTCTACCATATTAAAAAGTTTCTGAAGGATTGTATTAGTCTTTGACGTGTATAAATCATAAATTTCATTATAAATATCCATTTTTGCATTGTAACTTAAGTCTTTTGCCTTTGGATTTTTTCGTGTACATTTCTTAATCTTCTTCGGAAGTAAATTATGTTTCTTTTTCATGCAGAAGTTTCTGTACATTCCTTATACCGATTCTCAGATCTTTTGCCACTGGCTCCTGGATATTAGGCAGTGAATTTTAATTTAAAATTTTTTTATTAGATTTAACACCATGTTTTTGCTTATTTTTTTAGTAAATTTGTAATTTTGTAGGCAATAAATAAATAATTATATAATTTATATTATATTTATGTTAAATAGAATACTTGTTCCAATTTTAAAGCCTGTTTAAAATAAGTAAATTTTTTTATTAATTATAAGACAAAATTTAATATATAAAAATCGGTAAAATCGCTTTACCAGAAACTCGTGGCTAACCGGCTATATATGCATATATATTTATATATAAATATATATAAATATATATATATATATATATATATATATATATATATATATATATATATATATAGATATATAAATATATATATATATATATATATATATATATATATATATATATATATATATATTATATATTATATATTATATATATATATATATATATATATATATATATATATATATATATATATATATATATAACACCCCGCATATATATATATATATATATATATATATATATATATATATATATATATATATATATATATATAATACAACCCCCGCATATTATTCATATATATATATATATATATATATATATATATATATATATATATATATATATATATATATATATATATATATATATATATAATACAACACCCCGCATATTATTCCATTTTCAAAATCTGCTCATTATTCTTAACATTTTTCTCTAATACACTTTATTCCTAAATGTAATTGTTTTCGAAATAATGACGTTTGAAAATTACAAATCCGGTTTAAAATGGTTTTAGTCACTTTCGATAAAAAATTCTGCTAACTAAATTTTTTAATTAATTTGTAGTTAAATCTTTTAATGAATTCGACTAATAAAAGGCGTAAAGACAGTATTTTATGGATAAACAGTACCACTTACCGGAAAATCTTGAAGGTTACGAATTTGTTCTGTAAATTCACAAGGAAAACAAATTAGTTGGTAAAAAAATATTTTATTTATTTTTGAATAACACTTATTTAACCCCAACAATAATAATTATTTTATCAAGTGTTCGATGTGGCCCCCTCCTAAATCTTGACAATAAAGTGCCCTATTATGAATAGCTTCTCTCACGTTGATGAAAGTCTGTTCATCTATTTCTTCACATGCTTCTCTTATTCTGCGTTCCAACTCTTCTGTTGTTTGACATTCAGTGGCGTAGATTTTTAACTTCAGATATCCCCAAAGGAAAAAATCTAGAGGGGTAAGATCCGGAGATCTTGGTGGCCATTCTGTACTTCCCCTGCGACCTATCCATCGCCCAGGAAATGGGGAGGTTCTCCGTCCTGCTGAAATATGATTTCACGATTTTCAAACTCTTCCTGATTGTTTAATACAATTTGTCTTATTCGAGGTTCAATTTCAGTTTCTAAAAGATTTCTGTAAAGATCTCCTGTAAGATTGCCTCTGATGAAAATCGGTCCAACAACGTGGTTGCCCAAAATCCCCGCCCAAACATTAACTTTTTCAGGAAACTGGGTATGCCATTCTCTAAAAATATGCCGATTAGTATCGCTCCAGTATCGTACGTTCTGTTTGTTGACTTTTCCATTAAGGAAAAACGTGCATTCATCTGAGAAACATACACGTTTTAGGAAGGATCGTTCTCCTTCAATTTTTCTTGTTAACCACTCACAAAATTCAACCCTCCGGTCTGGATCATCCTCCGTGAGAGCATGCAGGATTTTCATTTTATAGGGATGAAATTTTTCATTTTTTAGGACTCTTTGGACACTTTTCGAACTTACTTCGCAGGATTCAGCAACTGCAGACGTCTACTGAGTAGGATTAATTACCATTTCAGCAACAATTTCAATTTTTTTTTCTTCTGAAAGAGGTGGTCTTCCTGATCTTGGAGCATCTTTCATCGTACCAGTTGCTTGGAGCTTATTTAAAAGTTTGCGCAAATATGACCGCGAAATAGGGTTTTCGGTAAATCTATCGTTAAACATACGGACTGCTAGATGAAAATTTCTTCCAGCTTCTCCAAAAATCAAAACTGCTTCAAATTTATCATGTAAACTGCGAGCCATGGTCACACTTTTCATAAAATAATTAAGATGCTCAACGGACTATTTGACAGTTAGTTATCAAGATGTTACCGCGACAACGATTTTGTTTCCAACGCAAACTTGATCGTATTTTTGATTGAATTTGAAATGACCAAAATGTCAATTTTCAAACGTCATTATTTCGAAAGCAATTACATTTAGGAATAAAATGTATTGGAGAAAAATGTTAAGAATAATGAGCAGATTTTGAAAATGGAATAATATGCGGGGTGTTGTATTTAAAATATTAATTCAAGATGTCGCGTAGCCGCCATTTTATAACTTTTAGCTATCATTTTTTCATAAAAAAATAGCTTTTCATCTCCTATTTAAGCCCTCCAAATTTCGTTGCGATATACGAGTTGGCTCAAAAATTAGTAGGGGAGGAACGGACTTTAGACGGTCACTGTATATATATATATATATATATATATATATATATATATATATATATATATATATATATATATATATATATATATATATATATATATATATATATATATATATATATATATATATATATATATATATATGGCCTGTATTTTTCGCATGCACGTAGACTGAAATTTGAAGAAATCGGGTAGTTTTTTAGCTATGCCGCGAACAGACAGACTGACGGACAGACATACCTACAGACAGATGGAATTGAGAAAACATGTTTTCCGGCATCTAAGGACCCTTAAACGTAAAAATCTGAAAAAATCTCACGAGGGAAGTAATAACTAATTATCTTGTGTTTTTAACAAAAGTGTATAATATTTTTGGAAAATAAATTTTTTTTGTTATCACAATACAAAAAAAACAAGTTTTCTTTGTACAGGTGTGGCCCGCATTTAAATAAATGACACTGTATGATTGGTTAGATCTTTAGGTCAAGCGGAGCTCATAATTTTTTTGTGATTGATAAAAAAATCTCACTTTCATTAAGTGGCTGTATAAACAGAACATATCCTGATTGTTCCATTGATTCGAACGCTCTTGTCATTTTGTGTATTTTTGTTTTTGCCAACCAAAAAATTTTAACCAAATACATATTTATCGAATTTTCATATTTAGTCCCTCGGCATTTAATATATAAAATAATATTAAGTGGCTATCTTAAGAATATAGCGTAATATGATAAAAAAAAACATTTTCTTTTTCCCTTTATATTTGTAAATAACCCATCGAGATTTAATAGCTCGATAAAAGGATCACACAACATTTTGGTATTCACTGTGTTTTCTGATTTGATTCATAATGTTGGTGACCTTTCGAGCCGCACGATAAGACCGCATTCGACTATACTAAGTTTGCAAATGTTTTGCACTGCGAAATAATTCCATAGGATGTTCAAAAGTTAGACCAAAAAAACTAGTTTTTAATTCTTCTGGTATAAGCACCATTCTGAAGACATTTTCTGTGGGGTGAGAGAAGCTTCAAAAAGTATGGTATTTTAACTGTATTTTGCTAAAAAATTAATGAAGTGGACCCAAAAACGAAAAATTATTGACCATCAAATTTTGTTAATCGTTTTTAGTGCCCGATTTTAATGCTAAAAGTACCCCAGACAGTTTACCTTGACTTAAAAAAAATATGTACAAGGTGTCTGAACTATAAATCATTTAATAAGGTGTCAGTGAAATCGTGGCATTGTTCCAAAATCTTTATGGAAGAAATATTTTCCTTACCTGACTGTTATTTGGCAGTTAGTTAAAAATATTATTAATCAAAGTTACTCTATTTCTGGTTTATTTGAGACTCCTACTGTAATGACTGCTATTAACTGTTTCGTTCAGGAAAAGTTTATTTAGTTTAAATTATACGTTTTCTTCGCAATAGGTATCATTATCCAAATGTAAGTAATTTCTGAAAATAATACATTTAAAGGTCTTTTTTATATGAGATTTGTTCTATAATATAAATAAATAAAATAAAATAAAAATAAATAAATAAAATAAAAATGTCTTTTATTAGAAAAAAAAAATAGTAACAAATACATAAAGTTGGGAAAAAAGTTTTTGTTTTCAGTTAAGCCCCGGCGCACTCTAGCCAGAAAAGGCTACTCCACTGAACCGCAGCTCACTGAAGGTTTCAAAAAATTGTATTTTACAAAATATTATATTTAAATATGTAGCAAGTAAGCCCGATAAATTAACTTAAATTTTTAAATTAAAATGCGTAAAGAAAAAAAAATATGCAGGAGTATCACTCATGAAGATAGTCAATATTTTAATCTGAAGACTGAATATTCAACAGGTGACTTTTGTAATATTTTTTAAATAAGGACACACTGAGACCGATAAACTCCCTTGGCAAAGAATTAAAACATTTGACAGCATTATATGTAAACGATCTCTGAAACATGGCACTACGATGATGAGGCAGAGTTAGTCTACTCGTTACTCCACGAATATCGATAGTGTGAACATTTGAACGAAAAATTAATTTCGATTTCAACGTAATTGGGGAATTTTGATTAACAAAAATATTCCTTAAAAAATTTGCAAAATGCAAATCTCTTCTAAATTTCATATTAAGCCAGTTAAGTTCTTTAAAAGTAAATGATATATGATCATATTTTCTTAAACCATAAATAAACCTACAACATGTATTTTGAATTTTTTGAATGCACCCCTTATCTAAATTGTCTAAACAAGGCCCGTATATACAGGGTGAGTCGGGAGGATCGCCCCAAACTCCAGGAGTGTGTTCTATTAAAGATACTGATTTAAAAAAACTCATATGTTCTTATTCGATTCTCATTTGTTTTCAACTTACAGCATAAATTAGAATATAAACAAGATCTAACAAATTAACGTTTCAATCATTAGATTTCATCATATTAAATGTTCAAAAATGCCCCCATTGAGCTCTAAACATTTTCGGCTTCGTCTACGTAGGGCACCTGTTGCTCTTCTAATTGCCTCAGGCCTTTCTTTAATTTGATCTGCAATATTTCTGATACGCTGAATAAGTGCTTCTCGAGTGTCCACTCTCACTTTGTACACTTCATTTTTTAACCAGTCCCATAAACAGAAATCGAGTGGAGTGAGGTCAGGAGATCTTGGAGGCCAAATAATAGGACCACCGCGACCAATCCAACGCCTTGGAAACCTCCCGTCTAAGTGTTGCCTGACTTGATGTGCGAAATGTGCTGGAGCTCCATCATACTGGAAGTACATTTGCCTTCTGATGTTTAGGGGAACATCCTCCAGTAGTACTTGTAATTCATTTTCGAGAAATTCACAATAGTAGTCCCCTGTGAGGCGATTTTCCAAAATAAAAGGGCCAATGACATAACTATCTATCATACCACACCATACGTTTACCGAGAACCTATGTTGAAAGTTGCTCTCGACTGTTGCATGCGGATTTTCCTCTGACCAGACATGGCAATTGCGACTATTATTAATACCGTCACGAGTAAATGTTGCTTCGTCCGTGAAAAGTATGCGCGATATAAGATGACGATTATTGTCTATCCACCGACAAAACTCCATACATTTGGCAAAATCTTCTGGCTGTAGGTGTTGGATTTTTTGTAAGTGGTAAGGATACAAATCTTGCTCGTGGAGCGTATTTATCACTCTTTTTTGTGGAATGTCCAACTGAGCAGCCATTCTGCGTGAAGGCATGGCTGATGGTTGCATCTTCTTCTACTAGGTCCAGAATATTTTCTACTTCTTCTAAAGTTTGTTGAGTAGCTCTTTCAGAAGTTGTGTTGGCACTGGGAAGTGTTCCGCTTTCGCATAGTTTGTTGAAAACTCTCATAAATACTTTCTTATCAGGATGACGTTGAAATGGGAATCGTTGACGGTATTCTTCAGCAGCAGCTGTAGCATTCCCATTGCAAAAACCATAAACAAATATCATATTCGCATACTCTAAGTGTGAGTAAAAATTCGGCATTTTGGAATATGTTCAACAGCTCGAATTCAAAAATGACACTGACAGGTACGAATTCAAAAATGACACTGACAGGTATAGTACCAGTAAATGGAACATTAACTTATTTTGATTTCTAAGCACCCTATAATTATTATGTTGCATGTATGGAATTATGCTTGAAATCTTATTTTTGTTGTAAGTTGAAATCAAATGAAAATCGAATAAGAACATATGAGTTTTTTTAAATCAATATCTTTCATAGCACACACTCCTGGAGTTTGGGGCGATCCTCCCGACTCACCCTGTATAATCACAATAGTTAAAGTTTGATAATACAAGGGACTCACAAAGTATTTTTCTTAATCGAATATCTAATATATGTCTGTGACTATACAAAAGTTTTAATTTAAAATATGATTTTTTAATTAATTGAGTTATATGCTGCCTAAATCTTAATTCCGAATCAATTACAACACCCAAATTCTTTGCATGATCCACAACAGGTAGTCTAATGCCGTCAATTGATATATTAATACGCTCTTTAAATTCATTTATACCAGATTTGGCACCAAACAGGTATAAACAATAAGGGTCCTAAAATAGAACCTTGCGGAACACCCGATAAAATCGGTGTTTTATCAGAATATTTATTATCAGAAGATATTGCTTGAAATCTATTGGACAAATACGATTTAATTGTGCTCAGGGACTCCTGTTGTAAGCCATAATATTTAAGTTTTGCTAATAATAGATCGTGATTTATTGTATCAAAAGCTTTAGAGAAATCTAACAGGACCAAAATACTGCATTGCCCATTATCAAATGCTCTTATGAAATCTTCTGTAACCCTTTTCTAAATCCACACTGAGAACTAGGAAGCAATTTATTAGCGTTAAAGTATTAATTTAATTGATTAGATAGAATTTTCTCGAATATTTTTGATATTGCAGGCAATATGCTAATAATTCTGAGGTCATTAATATTTTCTGGATTAGACGATTTAGGCAGCGGCTTACCAATTGACATTTTCCATTGATCCGGGAAAAAGCGCGCTTCAATACAACAATTAATAATATGGGTAATACACTTATCAATAAAAGGACTACAATATTTTAGCATTTGAGCACTAATGGTGTCATTTCCACTTGCATTAGTTCTTATGTTATGTAAAATGCTATGAACCTCTGCGATACTCGTTAGTTTAAAAGAAAATGTGTTATTTATGTTAAGCAAATTGTTATTATAAAAATTTATCCTTTCACTGCAGTCAGAAATATTTCGAAAAAAATTACTGAAAAAGTTATTTATATCATCAGGGTTAGATAAGCTAGGTGGGATAAATGTTTGTTTGTCAGAGGTTATATTAAAAGATTTTGAGGTTTTCCAAGTTTTTTTTTAGTATTTTTCTCCGCACAGGTGTTATTTAAATATTGTTTTTAGCCCTTCTAACTTGTGAGAGGGTGAAATTACGCAAATATTTATAACGCATCCAATCCTCTGCTGTACGAGTCCTTTTAAATATTTGTAATGCACAAACTCTTTGTGACATAAATAGTTTAATATTAGGCGTTAGCCATAAAGCTATAGGTTTAGTTATTCTAGCTTGTCTTAAAGGAGCATGTTTATTAAAAGTTGTCAAAAGAAAATTATTAAAAATAAGAATTTTATTGTCTATATTATTTTCGTAAATTATGTTATTCCATGGTAATAAATAAAGGTCATTCAAAAAAATATTTAAATTGAAGTTATTAAAGGATCTATAAGTAATAATTTTATCTATTGGTTTAGGTATTTGAATATTGAAAACACAGTAAACTAGACGATGATCTGAGATACCGTCCGTTGGAAGCGTACCGCTTTCATTAATAAGTGAATCATCAGTGACAAATATGGGGTCCAACAATGTATTTGAGGTTTGAGGAATTCGTTTAGGTTGCGAAATAAGTTGGGTGAAATTGTAGTTATCAAAAAGAGAAGTTAATGGATTCTGCATATTCAAAAGATTGATATTCAAATCTCCCACACATATTATTTCACCAGCCATTGAATATAACTATGAAAAAATATTATCAAAATCTTCAATAAAAGATTTCAATCATTTTCTTGATAAATATGCATAGAGAGACAATTTAATTAATTTTGAAAACTATAACATATTTCGAAAACTGTAATATATAAGCAGGTTAAAGCAAAACTATTCTCGCTTGCCATGAGAAGTGGCAGATAAAGTCTAATACTTAGTTGAATTATATGCAGAGCAGAAGTATAACTTCTGATAAAGAGCGGGTAAAAAATTTTTACTTCCCTCGTAAAAGTGAAGTATTGTAATCGTGAAAAACACACCCTCCGAGATTTGACGCTTCAGGGTCCCTAGATGGCGAAAAACATGTTTTCTCAATTCCGTCAGTCTGTCTGTCTGTTCGCGGCATAACTAAAAAACTACATACCCGTTGACTAATTTTGGTCAAAAATTAAAGGTCATATGGGGATGACCTGGTAACATTTTGGTAAAAATCCTATATGGCAAAACAAAATGGCGGCCTAGTGAAATGTTAAAAAAAGTATTACTAAAAAACTACTCATCCAATTTATTATTATTATTATTATATTTATTATTAACTTCCCTGAATAAGATGGCAGCGCCGGTGTAGTGAGACATTAAAAAAATTATTACTAAAAGAACTAATTATCCAATATACGTCCAATTTGCACGAGAATCAAGTATTATATAGGAATGAACTGGTAATATTTTGGTGTGAATATAAGATAGCAAAATAAAATTGCGGCCTAATAAGATATTTAAAAAATCAGCCTGAACTTATTAAATAAAATTCAAATTTTGTACAAGCATTAAGTGTGTTGTAGAAATAAACTGGAAAAATTGTGATACGAATTCAAGATAGCGAAACAAAATGGCGGCCAAATAAAAGTAAAAAATTTTAATAACTAACTAATAACTGATTTTCAATAACAAAATGGCGGCCAAATAAAAGTAAAAAATTTTATTCAACTGATTTTCAATTTTTCAGAAAAATTAAATATGATATAGACATAAACTGGTACAAATTCAACATATAATCATAATAAAATTGCGGTACGTGTTAATGTAAAAACTACTTATTGAATTTATTTTAAATTATATCCAAAAGTCAAGTGTGGCATGGGTAGAAACTGGTAAAATATTGGTAGAAATCCAATACGATGGAACAAAATGGCCTTTCGGATAGAGGAAATTTACCGATATTTTAGTGTGTATGTCTATGCCAACTAAATAAATGTAATGCAAATAATATAAATAAGGAATAAATATAAGACCGACATTATAAAAAATATATTGAAATATATACAATATATTGGTTGTTACAGCAAATATATTTTCTACTCAACATACCATACAGTGACGTTGCCACAGGCAATTTGCGGATTAACTTCTTAAATGAGATCACAGTAAGGTCGCCATATTTTTGTATGTCAATGCAGGACGCAATGACAAAAAAAATGTGAAGGGGGAAAGGTAAGTTAAATCTAGGTTTTACGGTTTTTAAGTAAATGATTTTTTTTATTTAAACAATATATATATACAATGAGTGCCTAAAGTCTGGAAACCTTGAGATATGTCAAAAACTATACAAGTTGAGTAAAAAAGTTTCATATAAAAGTTGTATAGTTCCTTACGATTTATGATTCAAAAGTGTCTTGAAATATACAGGGTGTTTTAAAATCAAGTTACACGCCAAAACTTCAGAATCTCTAATGGAACACCTTGTATATTATTTGATTTTGAGAATCTACATGAAATTCTGATCATATTTTATTAAGCATACCCTATCCCTAAAGTCAACTGTTTTTGAGATAAAAAAATGAGAAAATGGAAATTTGGCTTTAAACAAAATTAACTCATTTCCCTATGCATAGTGGTGGATTATTTTAGAACTCCCATAGAAACTGTCATGTACTCACAATAAACTGTGTCAATTTTTAACATGTTGTTGGAGAGGGTTTTTTTTCCTGATAAAAATGCTTTCAGAAAGAGAAAGAATAGAGATTCTTATGATGTTTGGATGAGGAGATCGCCAAAGAAATCTTGACGAAGTATGTGAACTTTTTAATAATATGCATACCGAGCGAGGACAAGCAATTGCAAAATCCACAGTTAGCAGGACAGGTAGGCCAAACTAGATGATGATATGAAATTGAATGTTTTACTCAGTTATAACGAAAATCCACATTTACCTACAAGTCAAGTAGCATTAGATTTAAACCTTAGTCAATCATCGGTAAAAAATATTCTGCGCACGGCAAAGTATCATCCCTACAAAATAAGATTAATCCATGAATTAAATGAAGACGACTTTGACCGCCGACTTGAGTTTTGCGAAAGTATGTGCAAGAGCGGTGCAACCTGGATCCATTCTTTTGTGGTAATATTTTATTTTCCGATGAAGCCACATTTTTGCTTAATGGTACTGTCAACCGACAAAACTGTAGATATTGGTCTACAGAGAATCCCCATTGGGATCAAGTGGCTCATACGCAATATCCCGAGAAAATCAATGTTTGGGCTGGAATATTTCAAGATAGAATTATAGGTCCCTACTTTTTCGACGTAAATTTAACCGGCGAAATTTATCTTGATTTTTTACAACTCGAGTTGATTCCTGTCTTAGTTGAATTGTCTCCAGGTAATGAGCACGATATGCCTACTGCAGCATTGTGGTTCCAACAAGATCGAGCACCACCTCACTACGCGCTATCTGTTCGGCAGTATCTCAGTGAAATATTTCCTAACAGGTCGATAGGACGTCGTGGTCCCTACGAATGGCCAGCCAGGTCCCCGGACTTAACTCCCCTAGATTATTTTCTGTGGGGATATTTAAAGAGCAAAGTTTATTTGAACAGACCTCCTAATATCGATGCGCTGAAAAATCGTATACAAGATGAAATCCGACAAATCCCACCTACTTTCATTCAAAATCTACAACAAGAGTTCATCAATCGATTAGGATATTGTCAGGAAGTGAACGGACAACAGTTCCAGCATTTATTACGTTAAAACGCATCATTTAGAATTTTAGACTATCGTTGTTAATCGTTAGTAAAAAAATTTTGTAAAACAGTTTTCTCATTTTTTTATCTCAAAAACAGTTGATTTTAGGGATAGGGTATGCTTAATAAAATATGATCAGAATGTCATGTAGATTCTTAAAATGAAATAATATACAGGGTGTTCCATTAGAGATTCTGAAGTTTTGGCGTGTAACTAGATTTTAAAACACCCTGTATATTTCAAGACATTTTTGCATCATAAATCGTAAGGAACTATACAACTTTTATATGAAACTTTTTTACCCAACTTGTATAGTTTTTGACATATCTCAAGGTTTCCAGACATTATGCCCTCATTGTATATATATATATATATATATATATATATATATATATATATATATATATATATTATATACAAAACAGCTAAGAGCAACGTCTAAGTACACGTATTAGAAACTTTGAAGCAACGGCTCACCCATGAGGGAACCCTAATAAGTTATTATTCGGAGAGTTTTGTCGAAAACCCAGCGATTATAAGAATAGCGTCTTATGTATACAACAAAAAGAATATACCCTTCCGAAAATCGTCCAATAATTTACCTCGATCGGACAAGGTTTGTTACTCATAAAACACTCTTCACAGAATAGCCAATTCCTCCGGTAGGGGTTAAACGAAAGATCCGTTAAATAACGAGAAAAGGCTAACAATTTTACATGCCGGGTGAGAAAACGGTTGGATCCCAAATGCCTTGTTGCTTCCTGCAATGAATATTAAAGACTCCTACGTGGACTATCAGATATAATTGTAGGACTTTTTGAAGAATGGTTCAAGAATTGTCTTTTACCAAACATTCTTCAGAAAAGCGTGATGGTAATGGACAATGCGAGCTATCACAGTCGCCAATTACATAAGGTTCCAGGCTCAAATAATATCAAATTGGAGATTCAAAAACACATGGATATACGTTTTGAAAAATGTTATAAAAAAGTAATCTTTTAGAAGTTTTAAAAACATTCTGTCTAAAAAAAACATATATTTGTGTCGCAGAGGCAATGGGACATACAGTTTCCAACCTAGTATTGTTTTCTAATCCCGTAGAGAAAATGTGGCACCAATCAAAGGTTAGGTCTGAAATTATTTCTTAAAAACATTTCTCCGACTTTAATTTCTAGTGCTGTAGAATTAATAAAAATATGTGAATGATATTTTACAAGGTAGTTGAAAAAAAGAAGTTTTCATCACGTAATTACTGTAGAAAATTCATATATCACAGGAGTATCATTAATTATTTGTCTTAGTCCGCTCCTTTACTACTTTGCCTATACAATGGGATCAAGTCAGGTAGTTTTTTTGCAGTTATTCAGTTAAAACCATTTGAAATCTATACTTCTATACTCTATACTAATATATAAAAGACTTAGTTGACTGACTCACTCATTACGCTCCAGCTCAAACCACTTGAGGTAAAAGGCTGAATTTTGGAATACAGGTTGATTTTAGCGTGTAGAGGTTCGATAAGAAGGGATTTTTCAGAACTCAAATTCCAAGGGGGTGAAACCACCTCTGAAATGTTATATTTCTTATTCAAAAAATTAGTTATTCGGAAAAACACTTGAACACGTGCTTTTTATTTTATTTTATTACATATTTTAAGATTTTTTATAAGATCATACAGGGTTTTTGAAAAAATCGGGTCATTGATAAATTTTTTCGATCTTTCTCAAACCGTTTGCGGTAGAAAGCTGAGCTTGTGCAAACAGCTTGATTTTAGAGTGCAAAGGGTTGGATAAGAAGGGATTCTTCGAAACTCGGTTTCCAAGAGGATGAAACTACCACTTAATGTTTATAGTGGACTCGAAAGTTCTCAAAATAAAAACGCTTCTTGATTTAAAGAACGAGCTATATTAACTCCAAAAAATCGCACAGCAGATGAAATAAATCTAGCTTTATTGGAAAAAACTACTACTCAATAGATGTAGTTATAGACCAAGAAAATGCAGTTAATTATTCTGTCGAATTCCTACACTCTCTAAACCTTCAGGAATCCCTCTTCACTTTAAAAGTGAGGGCTTATTCGAAATTTAAAACCACCGAAATTGTGTAATGGAACTCGGCTACAGGTTAAAAAATTACAAAACAATGTAATAGAGTCTACTATTATTTCTGGCCCTGGTCTGGGAGAAACAGTTTTATACTACGTATCCCTTTAATTCCGTCAGACTATCTTTTTCAGTTTAAACGTGTACAGTTTTCTTTAAAGTTTTGTTTCGCCATGACAATTAACAAAACTCAAGGGCAATCCTTAAGTAGAGCTACTACAGCTACTTGCGCTACGATTGTTTTTCTCATGGTCAACTCTATGTCGCATGCTCTAGAGTAGTAGTAGTAGTTAGGGGGAGGTCTAGAGACCTGACTGGTAGGCCTATAAGACCCTTTCAGTCTACCCCAGCTCCTCCCTCAACCACCACCCCCCACCAGGTGTACATCCTTGAATCTGTCTGTCCTTACTATGTAAGTCTGTATATCCTTCCATGCAAGATCCTTAACTTCGTCCCTATGCAAGACCGTAGTGCCGAAAATATCTCGTCGCAGTCTCGCTCGCGCTTCACATCTGCACAGGAAGTGAAGCGGAGTTTCCTCCTCTTCCTGACACTCCGTGCAGATAGAATCTTCCTCAATGCCTAACATAAAGAGGTGTCTCGTCAATCGACAGTGCCCCGTTACTGTTCCTACGATGGAATTTAGAGCTTTCCTGTCTCGGGCTAGTAACCACTCTGTTCGGCCCTTATCGGGCTTCACAATGAAGTCTTTAGCTTGCCTCCCGACCCCGGACTAGCTCCATTCACGTTGAAATTCATGTTGTGCCCATTCGTCGAGTGTTGTCCTTATCTGCTGCCTAGTGATTCCTAAAGCTGGTTCTGGTCCTACATACGGGCTGGTGGCGCCGAGTCTAGCAAACTCATCTGCCCTCTCGTTGCCCTCAATCCCACAGTGTCCTGGCACCCAAACCAACTTCACTTTTTTACGTCGCGCCAACTGCTCTAGCCTGTCACCGCATTCCTGAACCAAAACTGATCCCGCCGTGGGTGAGTCGAGCGCCTTAAGTGCTGCTTGACTGTCTGAGCATATGACAATGTCTCCCTCTGTCCCCTCTATGACTTCCTTCATCGTTATTGCCATTAGAATGGCCTCAGCCTGAAACACCGTTGAAAACTTCCCCTTGGCTATTTTTCAGCCAGAGAATGCAACAACAAATGTGGTTTATTAAGAGGTGCTGAAATAAGGCGATTTAAGTACCTCTGTACATCCCTTTCATTATAGTCATATACGCGAACGAAGTCGCTAGTTTACTATATAAATCCATATTTTTACTCTATCTATTTGAAATATTTTTTGTGACGTTTTCCCATAATTAAATAAATAGAACAAAACTCTCTTTTTCTATTTAATATCCTTAAATTCCATTCAAAGAAATTCCCTTAAACGTCTAAAAGAACTAAAAAAGTTCGTGGCCCATTTAGTACCTTTTACGTTCCAATGTTTTTAACCATCGCATGACAAAAGATAATTCTTAAGGCTTTGTTGACATTTATTTTATTTTTACTGCAGATTGCAGAAAACCTCTTTGGGTGTGTTTGCACTATTCATAAATTGGATCTCAGACCAGGGAACGGTTAAGGGTGATCTTTACAGTTTTTCAAAAAGGGTTGTAAAGTTGTTTCGTATCTAAATCTTACTGTAAATATTTTATGACCAACTTTGTCCATATTTTATTAAATACATTGAAAGTCTAATTTTTTTTCAATTATATTTTTCAGTGAATCGTGTGCAGTGGTTTGAGCTGTGAGTCACAAGGTTAAAGAATCAACTAGTTTGGCCTGTAACACTTATATCTTAAAATCCATTATAAGATTTGAATCAGACAAACAAACACGAGGTCATCATTAGCTTCATTCTTGTGTTTGTTTGTAGTATAGTGGATTTTTCATGCACTCTCACATAACCGATTAACTTCAATTCGCCGGTTTATTCGCCTTGTCGGAACCTGTACTTCTCTAGCTCACGACTTGTGCTTCAAACTTTACAGTTTGACACTTTTTAACATAAATATTTCAAGATTCCAAATATTTTTATAATTATTTCATTTTTTTAGTTCTGTTTATGCCAAGTTTTATTACAAAGGCCAGCATTAAAGTTCTCTAGACCTAGTTTAAAATTTTTAAAAAGTTTAAAATAGTTAAATACAAAAAGTTTAGAGTTTTATCCAAACCGCCACGATTTGCTAAAGAAAATACACAAATGACAAATGGATAGTGAACAAATCGGTAAATTTCCGGTACCCAGAACTTCCCTCGTTATAATTTTTTTCTATTTGTTAGGAATAGTGAAGTGTGACCCAATTTAGTTAAGTACATAGTCACATTATATATGTGTTACATATAATGTCTTTTATTTTTATTGGGTACAATTTGGCTCCATTATATTGGATCCTATAATATTATAATACCCTACTAATATTTTACCGGTTTCATTTTACCTATGCCACACTTGACTTTTGGGCATAATTTAAAATAAATTCAATAAGTACTCTTTACATTGACACATACCACCATTTTGTTACGACATTTTGAATTCGTACCAGTTTATTCCATTTCACATTTAATTTTTCTGCAAAATTTAACGTCAATTGAAGAAGATTTTTTACGTTGATTTTTTAAAACTTTTATTTGGCCGCCATTTTGTTCCGCCATCTTGAATTAGTAACACAGTTTTATTAGTTGATCCCTATACCACATTTAGTTACGGCATACAATTTGAAATCAATCCATTTTAGGCTGAATTTTCAAATATTTTATTATTATCCATTTTGTTCCCTTATCTTGGATTCGTACAAAAATGTTACCAGTTGATTCCAACATAATACTTGATGTTTGTGCAAAATTTGAGATAAATTGGATAAGCAATATTTAATAATAATTTTTTAACATTTCACTAGGCCGCCATTTTGTTTTCTTCATATTGGAATTATACCAAAATGTTACCAGGTTTTTTACCCCATATAACACTTTTTTGACCAAAATTTGAAATCAATCGGATAAGTAGTTTTTTCGCTATGCCGCGAACAGACAGACAGATAGACCGACGCAATTGAGAAAACATCTAGGGACCCTGAAACGTGAAGATATAAAAAAATGTCCGAGGGTGATGCCATATTCTCCTCTCTAGATCAGTTATACATTACACTCAATAATGGCGAGGTTGCAGCAGCAGCAGTATTCTGTGATCTCACAAAAGCATTCGACTGCATAGATCATGGAGTGCTTTTGAGCAAACTTGAAGTCTATGGGTTTCGGGTACTTCGGGGGTTCCACAGGGGTCGGTATTGGGACCGCTCTTGTTTCTTCTCTATGTAAACGACCTCCCAATGCTGGCATTTCTGGCAATTTTACCATGTTTGCTGACGATAGCACAATTTTGTGGCATGATAAGTATACCAAACGCCTGGTGAACACCATAAATATAGATTTAGTTTTACTTAAAGATTGGTGCTGCGCAAACTATTTAACTCTCAATGTATCTAAAACTAATATACTATCATTTAAGTGTGCCTTAACGGGTATATTTCTGGATTCTGAAGCGATGTATAGTCTAAATGCAGTAAAGTTTCTCGGACTTCATGTTGACAGTGCTTTGAAATTTGAACAACACATGCTACAGATTTCCAACAAGATCTCTAGGGGATGTTATGCCGTTAGAGTCGGTTCTAGGGAGTTGGACGAGTCTGCTGCCCGAAACACTTACTTCGCGCTGGTTGAATCTCATTTGAGATATGGAATATGTTTTTGGGTATCCTGTAGTGACTACTTGTTTAAATCGATCTTGGTGATACAGAAAAGAGCCATTAGATATATGTATTGCATCAGACCTCGTGAATCTTGAAAACCAATTTTTATATCGTGAAGAATACCAACTTTACCATGTATTTTCATCTTGGAAACCGCATGTCTAATTTTTCAAAAACATCAAGACGAAATAAATGCACAATCATTTTACTCAACGCGAAGCTCTCATATTACGCGTCCTCCAATACCAGTCTCCTCCTTAGTCAAAAGTTCTGTGATCTATAATAGTAAAAAAATATTTAATCATCTCCCTATCCACTTAAGGGAAATTAATTGCATAATGAAGTTTCGCCGAACTGTTAAAAGGCTGCTAGTTTCGAGGGCTTATTATTCTGTGAATGAATATTTTTCAGACAGGTTAACATAAGAATAACGCCCGCTTGTTTGTTCTTTGTAATTGTTAGGTCCTGTATTGTTTTATTGTGATGTTTATTTGCACTAATTGTCTTTGTCTTTATTGGTTTGTTAGTTCTATTATTTGCGTTGTATTTGTTAAGTAATATTTTATATATACAAGTTTTAGTACCATTTGTTTTTCGTTTGTTATTAGTATTTATATTTTAACTAGTTCTATTTGACTACTATTGTAATTTAATTTAGTTTATGCGAGACAAGCTATTCTTAGTTACTATTGTAAATGAATTTATTTATATTTTTTTTCTTTTTTCTCCTTTTTAGTTGATTGTAAAGACTTGTAGTTTGTACGCTTTGTCCATAAGAACTTTTTGTACCTTTGACAATAAAGCTATTGATTGATTGGTGGATTTTTTCTCGATTACAACACTTCCCTTCTACGAGGGAAGTAAAAATAAGCGTTGACTTTGTTATTTTAAATAAAACATCCGGTATATTGTTGTTGTTTTGTTAAATAGGCCTCTTTTTGCCGGATTTGATTATTTTAAATATATTTCTAATCTTTAAGAACAATCGTTAAAATAGACACTTACCGTGCCGTAAAGCCAATGTATTAGTAAGAGAGATAACTTTCAGGATTTTGTCAATGTTTTCGTTTGTCTTTAAAGATAACGGCATCAAACTTGGTATATTTATAATGAGGTATAAGAATTCCATTTGATAATTCAAAGTAGATAGATACACATTTTATTACCTTCCATTTGTCATTGGTTTGTTTTCTTAGCAAATCCTGGGAAATGCAATAATGCTATGTTCTGCTCAGACGTTATGAAAATGAACGACCAAACCTTCTGGATCGAATAGTGACTGGGAATGAATCCTGGGTTCACCATTTTCAGTCAGAATGCAAAAAAAATGGCGTCATTTCGGATTACCTAAACCCAAAAAAATTTAATGCTGCCCCATCAGCTGGTAAGGTCATGTTAGCCGTATTCTGGGACAGGTAAGGTGTACGTGTAGAACATTATAATTTAAAGAAAAACTGGAGCCAACAATAAAAACAAAACGTCATGGATCCTTGGCAAGAGGACAACTGGAGTCATCAAAAAGTTAAATTTTGAATGCATAGAACATTCCTCTTACCCCACATCTTTGGCGCACTTAAAAGGAATTTAGGTAGCCTGTATTTTGGGGATGACGACAGCGTGAAAGAACCGGTGCATAATTGGTTTTCGCAACCAGAAGAATTTTTCCACAGAAATAGAAGCATTGGTTAATTAAAAAGTGACATCGAAAGTTTGTCAATTAATTTGCTTAATAAACTTGTACAGCCACAATCCGTTCAATTCATATGAAATAGCTTAGTATTAACTTTAGCCATATAATATCTTAAAAGTATAACAATTTCATGTAGAATTTAAAAATCAAGTCAAATACAGGGTGTTCCATTTAGAAAATACAACTTTAAGTTGACGCATTTTTAAAAATGTTCGCAATTTACGTATGCATACCACAGTAGGTACAGTCTGTTCCCAAATATTACCTACGGTCAAATTAACTTTTTTCAATCTTTGACTGACCATGTAAAATTAAAAAATTATTAGTAAGTACCTTCAATAAATATACCCGGAGACAACGAACAAAAGTAGTTTCTTTTTTTTAGGTTTTTATAGTTATAGTTTTTAGTAAGGTATTATTTTTTTCTTAATATTATCAATAAGAGTGTGCCGGGGTGGGCACTACCTTTATTACTTCATAAAAAGTTATTCCAAATTGTTTTTTTTATATTTTAACCTGCATGCATTTTTTCACTTAATTTTTTGGGATAAAAAAATTTTAACATGAAACTTGTAAGTTTTGATGTTGGATATCTTTTAGTGAGATAGCGTTAAAAGAAACAGAATATTCCTGTTTTGCCACCGTATAAATTGTTGTCATAAATTATCTCAATATATACCCATTTTCTTTGTTTTAACATTTCCAATAATTAATAAAAATTACTTTAGTATAGTTATAAAAGAAATTCTTGATGAAACACAGGAAGAAAATAAAACATTTTTTTTTTGGAATCTGGAACCCTGAAACACAAAACATCTGCAAAAATCCCGGAGGGTGATTTTCGTCTGACGGGAGAAGTAAAAATTGTCACGTAATCTATATTTAGAACTATGTATTCCAAAAATTAACAAAAAGAACTTAAATTTATACAAACATCATTTTTTGTAACATATATGAGCTTAGGTTTTTTGCGAACTGTGTAAACTGTAAAGAACACCCTTAACAGCAGGAGATCCTAATCTGCAAAGTTGCATGTAGCAATTCTTTAGTGAAGCGTGTGAATGAAGGAATCCGACAGATCGAAAGGACCGTGAGCTATGTGTTTTTATTTTAAGAGCCCCATACACGGGTGAACAATTTGTAGGAAATGTATGTTTGATCTGTTAAACAACGGCTTAAGTTCAAACATGTTTGACATTATTTGTGCAACTCTCACAGTTTGACATTTATTTACAATACAAGTACAATGTATTATTTACCTCATTGCACAGTGTTGTACAACAAAAGGTCTGTTCAAATTGTTTGGCCGTGTATGGGCCCCTTTACATCGCTTAGTAATCCGCAGATTTGGGTAAACTGTTGGAAACGCCCTTAACCCTGGGTGGTCTCCGCGTTTAGTAATCCGTAAAATATGTTTAGTCGTGGGCGTTTTAAGGGATTTTTTTGGAAGAAATACTGTGACAGGGAAATCGAAGACAAATTGATTAGGATCTGTAACCTCTAGATCATTATTATAATTTGCTATTACGAATTTAGGGATAAAATAATTAACTAAATTGACTCCACCTCATTGGCGTAGACAGGCGAGTGGCAGCTCCCCCCTTCCTAGATATAGTTCACATTTGTGTTAAAAATATACTTTATGGGAAAAACGTGACTGATTTTTTGACAGACACGATAGACAAATATAGATAACGGTCTCTCGTCTTAGATTTGTGAGCTACTCAGGGACGTAGACAGAAAATTCATTTTGGGGGGGGCCAGTTGAGGGCACAAATGGTTCTAGAGGGGCCTATATATACAGTCATTAGTGTGTCAAAGTAGCGTACTTTCCTACTAAAGATTTTTTTACATTTATGATGGATCCTATAGCAAATAATATGTGCCGGTAAAGAAATTAAAACGGATTTTCTACATGTATTTTATTTTTTTGGATCAAATAACAAATTTTATAGAAAAGTAACTTAATTAAACACATCTGAAGAAACATGTTTTTTCGCTTTTATTTAACGTACAGTTGTGGAAGTATTACTAAAACTAATAAAAAATAAACATGAATAATATAAACCGTTAACTAAAAAATACAAAAAAAGACAATTCATAAAATTAATTCAAGTGAATTTAATAGACTCCGACCTTAATAACGTATATTACCTAAAATCTAACAGGAATACAGTACATATTAATGTAGAATTAGTGTCGTATATCAAAAAAAAAAAAGAAAAAAAAATATATATATATATATATATATCAAATATCTGGCATTAATTAGAACTAAGTTTGAATATGTCATATGCTTGGATGACCTGAATATTGATATGTTGTCCCAAAATACTACTTTATATCGAAGATTTGAGAATATTTTGAGCGGTTTAAATATGATGCAAACAAGTGATCAACTCACCCGAATATCAGTGAATCTGCTGTTGCGGGGTCGGATGTAAGGCCAGTGGATCATATGTCGGATCATTATCCTACAGTATGTACATTCCATTTTGGAATCAAGAACAAGTTAGGACCTCTATACAAGAACACTAAAGATTTTGAAAGGTTTGATTTGAATCCTTTCAAAGAGACGATATAAATGACAAAATCGGGCTATTGAATTATTACTTACTGGGAATATTTGACGCCTACGCTCCTTTCAGAACAGAACGAATAACAAAAAAATATTCACCATGGTTAACAGTTAACACTACTTTGGCTTTTAAGAATGAAGAAAAGGCCTATTTTACCAATAGATTTCGTAGTGCAGGTGCCAATGGCATGTGGCGCGAGTTACGCTTATTGGATATTATGAGCGCTAAAAGCTAAAAGATGTTGAGAAATTAAATGATTATTATATAAACGGTATACTCAAACTTGTATCTGATCGGGAAATTTTAGATTTTTCAAAGGTCACAACGCGTAGGAGCGTGAAATATTTACTTTTCAACTTATGTCTGAGTTTGAAGCTCAGAAAGTGATATATGATATTAAAAGTAATGCTATGGGGTAAGATGGAATAAATATTAAAATGTTATTATTGTGTTGTCCAGAGATTTTACCTTACCTTGCCCATATTGTAAATTTCTGTCTCAGTAATTCAGTGTTTTCTGATATTTGGAAAGAGGCTATAGTATTACCCCTTACCAAAGATCAACCCACCAAAGAGTTTCAAAGATCTTCGCCCTGTTAGTATTTTACCAGCGCTTTCAAAGCTGCTTGAAAATATAATAGACTCACAAATTCGAACATTCGCTTTTAGTACTAACATAATTCCACCGGTACAACCAGGATTTAGGAAATTTCATAGCTGTGAAACGACTCTTAGCTATAAAAGATGATATTTTGCGAGCCAATGATGTTAACAAGCTTACACTTTTAACTTTAATTGATTTTTTCAAGGCCTTCGATACCCTGAACCACAATATCTTATTTGCTATCAGATTAGATCTTTGTTAGGTGTGCCTCAGGGGTTAGCCATTAAATAATGCCAAATTTATCTTTCTTTTCCACCCAACGACCTTGCATCTTGCCTAAATAAAATTAAATCCGATCTTATAATTCAGCGACTAAACACTGCCTTCAACTTAATCCCTCGAAAACAAGTTTGTTAATATTCGGTTCGACCAAAATAAAACAGTCACTACTGAAATAAAATTTAAACTAGGTAATACAGAGATGCCATGAACTAATGAGGCAAAGAACCTCGGTTTAATTCTGGATACGATGCTCAAGTTCCGAAGTCGTATTAGTAGCTGTATTCGCGTTGCCTATAATAACTTAAAAATGATCTATGGTGTACGAAATTTTTGTATCTAAAAATTTAAAATTATCTTATGTGAATCTCTTGTCTTCGCCTTATTTATGGTATACGACGCCGGCAGCATATTTCACATAAAATAATGGAAGCAAACTGGTTAATATGAAAAACCGTAGGCTCTTACAGGCAGCTATTCTCTTTCACAAAATATTACTTTTTAAACAACCTGCATCTTTACTCTAAGATTACTTTTCGATCTGACGTGCATACGTTAAATCTCCGATTCAGGGGCCGACTCATACTCCCGCTCACAAACACACATTCTTTAGGTCGTCATTTACATACCAAATCGCGAATGTTTATAATAATCTCCCTGACATATTAAAAAAATTAAAATCGTACCCGTTGAATATGTTTAAAGAAAAACTTAAAAAACATATGTTGAATGATCAAAGCATTTCTATAGTATAAGTTAGAGTTTTATTACGTTTGTACTGCTTGAGAGCTTTATGTTTTTCTCTTCTTACTAGATCTTAATAGTTTTTAAACATTGTTAACATTTAGGACTAGTTTAATTATTGTTAATGCTTTTAATTGTATACCACCAATTGTTTATATTTTTTTCTTTGGCTTAAGATGAAAAACAGAGATCTGAGAGAGGGTGGCTCACCTAAAATCGTACCCGTTGAATATGTTTAAAGAAAAACTTAAAAAACATATGTTGAATGATCAAACCATTTCTATAGTATAAGTTAGAGTTTTATTACGTTTGTACTGCTTGAGAGCTTTATGTTTTTCTTTTCTTACTAGATCTTAATAGTTTTTAAACATTGTTAACATTTAGGACTAGTTTAATTATAGTTAATGCTTTTAATTGTATACCACCAATTGTTTATATTTTTTTTCTTTGGCTTAAGATGAAAAACAGAGATCTGAGAGAGGGTGGCTCACCTGATCTTCGGCTTTTTTCCACAAGTTGTGTTATATTTTATTTTTGCAAAAAAGATGTGTGTGATAATTATGGAAAATAAAGACCTTCTAACTAACTAACTAAATTTATTCTTCTCTTATTTTCCGCGAAAATATCTATATGACCTCAATTGATAAAATAGCCAAGTTTGATAGTCTGTCATTTCCAATTCTATTTCTCAAAAATGATTTTATTATTCTTTTTACTGTTTATATTTTCTTTGTTTTAATTAGGTAAGAGTCAGCTTATATTTAGGATTCTTACTAGTGGAGATATTTTGTGTTGTTGTGGTTTGAGTATTTTATTTCGTTACAAATATTGTGCCTATATGAGTGTACCATATATATTTAGACAAGCTAATGGGGGGCCAGTGGGGGAGCACAGGATAAAAAAGGGGGGCCGCGGCCCCTCAGACCCCCCTGGAGCTACTGAAGAGGTCAAAACTTACATTGGTTATGGAATCTTTTAAAGTCTCTGTCTTAGGTTTATCAAACTTTCTTCTAATTATAATTAATTTTCACTGTAACCAAAAGGTGTTACTAGGTGATTTTAGACGAATTTAAATCGTTTCTTTGTTTTATGCGTTTTTCTTTGAAAATCGCTGGGGGCACTATTCTTTAGGGTTCCTAATTGCCGAAAACGTTTTCCCATTTCCATCGGTTTATCCTCAAACTAAATAAAGAATAGACGCTTCCGCTTTCATGACGAGTTAATGAAATAAATATAAAGCGGTACCCATCGAATGTAAAGTGGGGAAAATTATACTCAAGTTGTTCCACTCCACAACCATAATGATATTTAAAAAAATATCATTGTTAATAATTTTATTACATAAGAGAATCCCTTGGAGCGCACAAAAGAGCTTTTAGTTGCACACAACTAAGAATGTCAAATATTGACCTTTACAACCTCTTACTACATTGTTTTCGTTAGGCTAAGAGGGTCTGTTACCGGTTTGAACTAAGTGGGTATTTTGAAATATTATTGTTTTTCTATTTTAATTTTTTGAGAGATTATTAACACTATTTTAACATAATATTTTTTTAGTTATCTATTTTATTTTCATTTTTTATTATTATTTTCTATAAAAACACTCGATAAAACATATCTCGTTAGGAACTAACGTGTCTATAATATGAATTAATTAATATTGGCTCGTAAAATAGTAATACTAGCAGACTCTTTGATACTCTAAGTCTATCTGTCTGTCTGTTCACGATTTAGCTAAAAAGCTACCTACGTAAAAATAATAAAGTGTATAACATCAGTGTAAAAGAGTACGGGTAAAATTTTAGTACGAATTCAAAACAATTTTTTTTGTGGTGAATTTTAGTAGTTAACCCATTAACGCCCAGCGTCCTCATTTGAGGACAGCTGCCATAGGAGGGGATGGCGTAGACACCGTCGTACAAACAACAGTAATTCGGCATTGAACATCAGTACTAGTCAGGTAGTGATGCTAACCGCACGTTTCGAAGCGCCGAAGTTACGTGTTGGCTCTGAAGTATTATCTGATTTATTGCATTTTTTTTATCACGTGGTTTCATGTTAAAATTTTTGCTGGCATTTTGTTATAAAACAAAGGTATGTATTAGAAGTTATTTTTTTATGCTAGTTATATTGTTAGGTTTTATGAATATAATACGTAATAAGGCCCAGAAGAAATGGTTTGTATACAGGGTGTAACAAAATCCAACTGTCCTCAAATGGGGGTTTAGGTATAAAATTTGAAAATGTCCTATTTTTGTTCTAACTGGACTTTATAGGTAAAATTGAATACTAAAAAAATATTTTATTTGCAGAAATTCCAATTTTGTTGAATTATGTCCAGAAAATTCTTCAAGACACTGGATGATGCTGTTGAATATTTATATTCAGAGCAGATTGATGCCGATATAGCAGCATTACCCCCAGAAGTTGACGAATTGAGTGATGAAGATGATATCAACGATGAAGATATTGGTACAGCTACCGTACGAGATATTCCAAGAGGCTCACTGAAAAAATATTGAACCGTCATCGTCTGACGAAGAAGATAATTTACCGCTTTCATCATTTTCTAAGAGAAAAAGAGGTGAATCTATTTTTTTGCCGCCAAAGTGGGAGAAGATCTGAACCAAACTATGAGACAATGGACTTTGAAGATTGTCAACAGGTATTTGAAGTCATAAGAGAACAATTGTCGAATGCTACACCTTTAGAAATTTTTGAATATTTTTTTGAAGATGCCGTTTATGATTTATTGGTTACAGAGACAATACGATATGCAAGAATACAAAAATTACAATACTCAACAAACAAAGAAAAGATCAAAATTTTTATTGGTTTTTTAATTTTTACTGGATATCACTCACTTGCCCAGTGAGAAGGATTATTGGTCCGAACGAGAAGACCTGGGAGTTTTATTAGTAAAAAACGCATATAGCCGTAATACATACACAGAACTAAAATCCTTGATTCACTTCGTTGATAACTCTCAAGCAAATGAAAACAAACACGACAGATCATTCAAAATTAGACCTTTGATGGAAATGGTAAATGAACGTTTTAGACAATGGGGTAATTTCCATGAGCATTTATCAATTGATGAGATGGTTGTGAGGTATTACGGACATCATCCAATAAAACAGTTTATAAAAGCAAAACCAATAAGATTCGGTTTCAAACTGTGGGCTCTATGTGGCGACAATGGATATTGCTATAATTTTGTGGTAAAGAGCCTACAGATCAATCTAATAAACACAAAGAACCTTTAGGAACCAGAGTTGTCACCAATATGTTAGAAGTAATTGAAAACCCTAAGAGACATAAAGTATATTTCGATAATTTTTTTACAAGTCATAATCTCCTGTGTAATCTAAAACAGAAAGACTTTCATGCTACTTGTACAGTCCGGGAGAACAGAACAGCAAAATGTCCTACGATGACATCAGAGATTTTGGAAAAAGAACCTCGGGGAAGATATGATTGGCGATTTGACCATAACAATAAAATCCTCGTTTGCAAATGGAATGAGAATAAATGTGTCTCACTTGCTACCAATTATGATACAATCACTCCTGTAACCCAAGTTCAAAGATGGAAAAAGCAAGGAACAGAAAAAATTGCAAATACCACAACCACAACTAGTAACTAATTACAATAAATTTATGGGTGGTGTTGACCACCATGATTGGCTTCTAGAGAAACATCACATTTCTGTAAGAGGGAAGAAATGGTACTGGTGCCTTTTCACAAGGACGATAGACATAGCTATTGTAAATGGTTGCGTACTTTACAATATGGTGCATAAAGGACAAAAGAGGATGTAAATCAAGGAATTTCGTATGGAGATTGCCTATCCATATTTGAAAAGTGGTCATAGCTTGAGGGTTGATCGTGGACGACCGTTCAGTCTTCCAAGTACATCCAAAACAGTCGTGCCAAATGACATAAAATTTGACGGGAAAAACCACTCCATTGGCAAAAGGGAAAAACAAAGAAGATACCAAATGAATAATTGCACAGGGAAACCACGGACATTTTGCTAAAAATGTAATATTACGCTTTTCATGCCTAGTTGTTTCAAAGATTTTCACAAAAAAAATTAACTTATAAACTCTTATTTTCAAATAAATCAAAATAAACTTATACAATATTTTGTTTTTTTTTATATATTATCCCAGCGTCCTCATACGAGGACGGCAGTTTTTTGAAAAACCAAATAACTTATTTTCAAAATAATATTTTTCTACGCTTACTTATTAAAAACATAGTAGGAATCTCTAAAGAAAATAGTTAATTTCGGAAAAAAAATAATTTGGGCGTTAATGGGTTAACTATCGCAGAAACAAATTTTTAATTTATTATTCATTAGACAATGTATATTTTTCGTAAATTATTGTTTTTATTTTTAAATCCACCTAGTTCATTAATGTTTACTAGAGAAGAGAATAAATTATTAAAACAAAATAATACATTTTGTCCATTAGTAAAATATATTTCGAACTGATATTGGTTAGTAACTTTAGTTATTTAAATAAAAAATATATACTGAAGTTAATTATAAATAAGACAGCAAGGTTATTATATATATATCATATACTTAAATATGAAATAATATATAGGGGTTGTATTTAAAAAAAAGTAAAATGATCAAAACTCAAAACTTGAATGCAATCATACATAATATTTTTTTACTATAAAAGATTTAAATACTAGAAATTAAATAATACGTCACTTAGGGAATATTTTTCTAAGGAATTAAAGGAAAATAAATTAAGTATCTTAGATATATCTCTCTAAAATGCCGTTGCCTTTCTAAAAAAAATGTGATTGAATAGAGAAATATAAGTTGAAATGTATATATACTAATTAGAGACAACAAAAAAATAAATATACCTCACCTTGACAGCTTAAAAAATCCAGCGAATGTACATCCACCAATGGCTCCTTTTGACAAACCCCTTCCATGCAAGCACCGTAATTTTCTTCGGCAACTCTGTCATTTCGAACACTAATTCTATCATCTTGAGCGTTTTCGAAAGAGGGCCCTCTGAAACCGTCATCATTTTTAAGCCTACTTTCACCAAAACTACGATTATATTGAAACTCATTTTCACGATCGTAACACTCTTGTCTTTGACTGTTCCAACAATTTTGATATCCGTACATTTCTTGGAAGTGTTCAAAATTTTCTATACAACTGTGATCCGAATAGAATGTATTGAGTTGAGGTTGGATGTAGAAATATTCGTTTTGCTTAAGTGGTGTGTAGCTATCAAGCGATTTTGAAAAATCCTGATAAAATATGTTCATTAGGCTGGGGTTGGAGTCGCACGATTCATCGATATTTTTGTTATTAACTATGGAATCCTCTTCACACAGTGGGGAATTCAGTTCCATTTTGATTTTGAGAAGGGCGATATTCATTCTTTTACTATCGCTTGATCCTGCAATGGAAGATAAAGACATAGATATCTGCATATTGAGATGAGTTTAGTAAAAATATATATAATAAAAATCTAATGTAAAAATATATTTAATCCAATAAAAAACTTAAGCCATAAAAACATTGAAATAAATATATTTTATTAATATGTAGTCATCTGTATTTTGTATGTTCGCTGTATATGCCTATAAATTAAAATTTTGTAACACATAATTCAGATTTTTTTTGCGAGCCAAACAAATTCTTTAATAGGTAATTTTTAGTTACTTGAGTGTAGTTGAATACAAAAAAAAATTGGTTTTTCTTCATGAAACAAAAAAGAAATTCAAATTTGTTTCCCAGTGTTTTTAGGAAGCAATTATGTGTCAGGTTTGACTTTGACATTTTCTCATCTAACAATATTCGGTTTTATTTATTTGACAATGACAAGCGAAAGACAGTCATAATTAGTTATCAAAAATATTGGCTATAACATCGTTAAAGTGAAACGATTTTCAGACTGCCAACTACTATTTCTTAACTTTTAATAAATATAACGTTTTATTAATTTTAAAAAAGATTATACAGATTACTAAAACGTAATTTCCTATATAATTCTAAACTTAATCTGAATTTTTTTTATCAAACGTTGAAACTATTCTCTCCAAACAGTGACACAAGTGTGGGGGGTTGGTGAGGAGTCCCCCCACCAAATTTGTTCGGGTTTGTCGGTAACACTTGCTAGCAAAAGTGCGGATTTATTTCTGTTAGTTTTCAGTTGGGTTTTTCTTACTTCCTCTTCATCCCCCCTTAATATTTTCTCTTTCGGCCCTCCCTATCTCCAAGGTAATAAATACCGAGACTCGGTGGCAACGTTCAGTGCCAACAGAAAGAAATCACAAGTTCTGGAGGTTATGCAGACCAGTTGTTGTGTTTTTCTGTGTTGTTACAACTTATATAACGCATCATTTAAAAAACTCACTTATAAGCTTAGTAATTTAGAATTTGAACAATGGTTAAATTTCCAAAGAAAAATGTTCGTAGTTATCGATCAAATTTTTGAAGAAAATGTGCTCACTTAAAAACAAACTGAGAAAGTTGAAACCACAAAAACAAATTTCTTCGGAAGTCGAGAACATTATAGAAAACCTTTCTTCTCAGTCCATTGATAATAGAGAAATCGCCCTTTTGAATAAAGATTTGAATTTTGCAGAGCTTCCAGTAAAAAATAGTTTACCAACTATTATAGCGAATATCGAAAATTCTATGCAATACGTGCCAGAGTCAATTAAGGGATTCATTAGAGAGGCTTGCAGAAATCAAATCTCAAAAACGTTGTTAACAACAAGTCAAAATATGTTTCTCATAAAAATACTGAAGTTATCCAGTGACTGAAGAAAAAAGAATGTTTTTATTTAAAAGCTGACAAAGGAAATAAGGTTGTTATACTAGACAAAACAGATTATTTTGAAAGAGTAGACAATTTGATTCAAGCTGGTTCTTACGATTTGATTGAGAAAAACTAATTATCAAAAATGATAAAGAAGTAAAAAGTACCTTAAAACAGTGTAAAAACCTTGTGTCCGATAAACTTAAATTCAAACTAACACATAGAAACCCACAGTTATCTAAACTGTATTGCTCTCCCAAAATCCATACACCTGGGAAGTCCATGAGACCTATTGTTTCAGCTGTTGGTTCACCAACGTACAATATTTCAAAATGGTTAGTAGAAGAATTCAGCAAATTAAACATCTCGTACGGTAACTTTGAGGTTACTAACTCGTTAGAATTCTTAGATAAAATTAAGAATGTTCATTTAAAAGAAGGTGAAATTTTAATATCTTTTGACGTAAGCTCATTGTTTCCTAGTGTACCCATACCACTAGCTTTAGAGTACCTAAAGGAACTACTTGAAATCAATAATTTGAAGAAAGAAATTATTGATGAATATTTGCTTCTCACAAAATTATGTATGAATCAAAATTTTTTTCAGTTCAACAATAAATATTATAAACAACTGCGATGGGCAATTGCTTATCTCTGTTCCTTGCAAATTTATTTATGGGTAGATTAGAAACCCAATTCAAAAAAGAACTCAAGTATTTTCCAAAGGTGTGGTATAGATACGTAGACGATATATTTGCTATTTTTAATACTAAAACAGAAAATTTGGACACTTTCTTAGAAACAGTAAACAATAAATATCCATCCATTAATTTTACATACGAAAAGGAGAACAATAGGCAATTAACTTTTCTCGACACATTAGTTATTAGAAATAACGAAAAATTAGAATTTGATATATATATATAGGAAATTTACTAATACTGATAGGTATATAACATCCGACTCATTTCATGCGTCAACACAAAATGGCAGCATTTCCTTTCTTAACTCGCAGGTTAGTCAATTTTCCATTAAGTAAAGAACGTTTTAACAATTAAATGCATCGGATTAAAAATATAGCTAAAAGTAATGGATATAATGATAATTTTGTACATAAATTAGTAAATAGACATAAGCATAAGAAAATTTTAAAAGATGCCACTACTCTTCAAGCACCTGTGACTCCCAATAAGTTCATAGTAATCCCATTTGGTCCCAGATATACGAGAGGTCTAGAAAATGTATTTAAAAACGGAGAACAGTTTGAAAAATATCCTTGGAAACCCTAAAGACAAAGTCGACTTGAAGGACAGGAGTGGCATCTATGAAATTAGCTCTAATGACTGCGCGATCTAAAATATGTTGGGCAAACTAAACCCTCCATAAACATTCGCTTTAAAGAACACATGGCACATTTAAGATACGGAAGAACAGAAAAGTCAAGCTTTGCCCAATGCTTTGGAAAACAATCACCAAATAAGAATAAATAATCTTAAGTTGATTAAAAATAGATATCTAATAATAGATTATTGGATGCATTTGAGAGTATAGAAATAGTTAAATGTGGTAAAAAATCACTAAATAAAGACAGAGGGCCTATTCCCTATAGTTCCCTCTATTGTTTACTTGACAACGGTGCAGTCGGGTGCAACCAAGTGTGACCACATTTACCTATAAATAGTCTCGATTAGGATAAGTTACTTTACGTGGTTAGCGAAACGCGCGTCCAGAACGTAACAACTTGTGGTGTAGTTTAGTTAGAACTCTTGTATTTTGATCTTGTTACAACTTGATAAAAATTAAATTCTATATATTTTTTCTACATTTCCAAAAAACACAACTTCTATACAGTTACATTAGACAATAGCGACTAATCGTAAAACAATTGTTGCTATTACTATTTAAAAACTTATAGTCACTTCAAACTGATAACTTAGGATTGTTAGTTAGTTTTATACAAGTTTCAGCTAACCATTTCTTTTTGTAAAATGTACTGTTTTACGGCTGTTGAAGGATTACTACACACGTAGGCACCCATATACAGTGTGTCTCACGAGAACAGAGCACTCAGTTATACTCTGTTTTTATGTAGGTAGCCAGAATAAAATTTTAACATTCAGATTTTTTCTGCTGCGTCATTCAATTATGACATCTAAAAACAACAAATAATCTAAACTATGCCGGAAAAATTGATTTCTAAAAACTTTAAACTCTGTATCTTATAGTCAGGGACGTACCAAAGAGAAAATATTGGGAGGGGAATGTTACAAGTTTGTCAACAGATAAAATATCGAATCTGTTATTAAACCTCACGACTAAGGAAAAAAGGTTCTTGCTCTGGGCGCAAGAAAAATAGCTGTCCTTAGAGCTGCATATTGTACTAATAAAATATAAGATTTAACCTAAAATTTTGGGGCAAGAGGATACAATATTGGCGTCATCTCTTATATATCCGTTCTGGCTTATGGTAGAATTTGGTGGTTAAGCTAAAAATACTGATATTTTTTTTTAAATCGGTTTCTTATATTGTTTCTCATGGCACGAAGAGAAACACCAACTGACTGAAAAAAAAAAGGTCTGCAGCTTTGTATTTGTACCAACAGCTAACTATTGACATTAATACTTTAAAAATATGAATAGTGCTGACCCAGAACCTGATGATATCACTTCAAAACAGATTAAAATAGTTCATACATTTCTTTTTAAACCGCTCCAATGTGTCATTAATTTAAGTTTCAAAACAGGTATCACTCCAAAATATTTTAAAACCTCTATTAGCAGACCTATTCACAAAGCGGGTAATAAAACTAAAATAACCGACTAATTACTAATATTTATAATAATTTTTCCAAAAAAATGCTTAAGAGTAGCCCGACTGTTAGATTTTTACTCAAAAATAATATATTGAAAAAGAATCAGTTTGGTTTTTGTAACGGGCTCTGTTATTATACGAACTTATATAATGCTTCTCTGTGTTTCTCGATCTTGTGAAAGCCTTTGACATAGTAGTGTCGCATGTTGTTTTCTTAGAAACCTGGAGTCCTGCGGCATTGTGCTTTTAAGGGCTGCAACTTGCTGACAGAAGCTAGACTGAGTAGTTGGGGAAGTTTATAGTGACTCTTTGAAGGTTCAAATTGGAATATCAGTTCTGTGGCCGCTCCCGTTTATTTCGTATATCAATTCCTTAACAAATATTAAAATCATGGGTGTAAAGGTAATATTATATACTGATGATACGGTAGTGATCTTTGGGGACACTTGGGAAGAAGTACTAAAATTAACTAAAATAGGTATTACCGAAATTATATTGGTTAGATTCATACACTTTAATTTTAAAACTTTATAAAACTAACTACATAGCATATCATTTAACATTTGCAAATCGCCCTAATTACAACAGTCTATAAATTGTCGAAAAATGAAATTGGCATTCGCCAAATATTTAGGAATTAACATTGACAGGCATATCAAATGAAATCATCATATAATGACACTCTCTAAGAAGCAGACAATTAATTTACAAATTTTGTTCTTCCAGGGAAATAATGGAAACCACCCTTTTAAGTAGTATATATAAAGTGATTATTAAATCTTTACTTAGATTATGCCGTAGTAATTTCGGGTGGCTTGTATATCAATTTGCTTAAACGTTTAAACATTGATCAAAATTTCATATTAAATATTTATAAAAAAAATAGACAACACCCCACTGAAATGTTATATAACAGGAAACTACTATAAATATAAGATTTCTCTATTGACAAACTAACTAAACTATTTCAGAGAAATAAACATCAAAAAAATTTACAGATCTTGCATCTTACGCAAGTATCCTAGGTATTGAAAATACTGACACAATTTTAAATTATAATGTTTTATTATGTTTTTTGTTTTTTTAAAGGTTATAACCTTTTATCATTATTAAATAGATACATTTTATTATCAGATGAGTGAAAAATTGTAATATTAATAAATTGCTTGTATTTCATATTATATAAAAAAATATTATTAAAATCTATAAAAAAACGTGACAATCTAGAAACTGCCCTTATTTTATAATATATAAAAAAGAGGATTACAATCCAAATAAGAAACTAAGCAATCTAGAACTTCAAAGCTTGGGTATTAAAATATTGTAATATTATTAAAAATTACTTATATTTTATATATAAAATATATTATTTTATATATTATTAAAATATATAAAAAAAAACGTGACAATCTAGAAACTTAAGCTTGGGTATTAAAATATTGTAATATTTAATAAATTGCTTATATTTCATATTATATAAAAAAGAGATTAATAAAACCTATAAAAAAACGTATGTAGTAGTCAAATTTTACGTAGATGTGAAAATAAAAAAATTCCTATATATTGCGGACTTTACCACTGTTGACACTGTACATCGCAACATAAAATTTACCATCGAATTAGAGTCCAATAATTCAATACATTTTTTGGATGTCAAAATTACCAAGCTTCCAAGCAGATTGGATTTTTAAGTATACAGAAAACCTACACATACTGCTTTATCATTTATGAAAGCTCAAATCATTCTTTTTGTTTAAATTGTCTTCATTTTATAGTTATATTTATTCAGCTTTGACACTCCCTCTTTCAACTGAGCATCGACAAGCGGAATTATACGGAAGCGTTCTGAGTTTAAAGTCGGAATTTAACTAAATTCTGAGTTTAAAGTCATAATTTAACAAAATTCTGAGTTCAAAGTCGAAATTTAATAAAATTTTGAGTTTGAAGTCGGAATTTAAGAAAATTCTGAGTTTAAAGTCGGAATTTAACAAAATTCTGAGTTTAAAGTCAGAATTTAGTCCGTACGATTGTATAACAGACTGGAACCAAAAAAACACGTTTAATATTCTTGTTTGAATAATGGCAAATGCGCTATGAATTGTTCCACCAAACTACAGATAGTTAAAAAATGATAAAAGGGGGGGAGGGTACAAAATAAAAGTTTCCTATTTTGATTTTTGAGTGTTAAATAAATCCCTGACAAATTAAACATATGTTTAATTAGTTCATTTTATATATTTTTATTTATTTCTATTGCTGAAAAAAAAGCCAAAATGAATACAAGAAAACATATACATTAAAAGGTTCACAAAATAAAAATGGTAATGCAAAACGATAAATAAGTCTTAAGAAACGGTTCATATATGTTTCAAGGATCTCCTGACACCAATTTCAGGTTTGGCAGGAGACGTCAAAAATGAATTTCGTTAAATTCTGACTTAAACTCAGAATTTAGTTAAATTTTTACTTTAAACTCAGAATTTAGTTAATTTCTGACTTTAAACTCAGAATTTGGTTAAATTTCGACTTTAAACTTAGAATTTTGTAAAATTCGGACTTTAAACTCTGAATTTTGTTAAATTCTGACTTTAAATTTAGAATCTAGTTAAATTCGGACTTTAAACTCAGGATTTAGTTAATTTCTGACTTTAAATTAAGAATTTAGTTAAATTTCGACTTTAAACTCAGAATTTTGTTAGATTCTGACTTTAAACTCAGAATTTTGTTAAATTCCGACTTCAAAGTCAGAATTTAGAAATAAAAAAATTGTGGCCCTTATACGCTTCCGTAGAATTAGGACTTATTAAGCAAATCGCAATTAATAACGGATACATATCTTATCTCGTATATAAAATAATTAATAAAAGCCAAGCTTTTCCCACTGAACCTTTAAAAAACCCAATAAATGTCATTTCCTTATAAACCTAGCTTCAATTTTTGTGATGTCTCATATATGTCGGCGTGACTTGTAGACCTAGAGGTCAGAATTTAAAAACACCTCAATAGACCATCCACTTCTGAATTTGTTTTTAATATTAAATTTAATAAACTCCACTTTTCTCCTTCAAAAAACAGCAAAATTTTACACATCAACTCAAGGGATATAAACTTAATCCTTATGAGGATTGAGAAATATACAGAAATTCTCAGAAGAGCCCTAATGCACTTATTAACACACAGGTTAATTCTTTAAGTTAAACCTATTTTTTGCATTTGTTGAAAAAAAAATGTCACGCCAGCCCTTCAACTTAATAGTTAGTATTTTCGGTTCAATGCAACGGCCTAAATTATCTACCTAACAGGCCCATAACCACCATACAAAAAACTACACATTTACTACAAAACTCAAGTAATAAAATAATATTTCTATATTTTCACAATAATACGTACTTTTGTGAAAGGTCGTATATTAGTCTGCATACGAGTTTTTACATTTTTTAATTGTTTTTACTTCTTATTTTTTATTTTATCACTTACAGTGTCAGACCTGATAATGATCCAGTTTGACCGAAAGCTCTTGACAATTTTAATTTATTATACCCAAAACGACACTCACCGATAATCACCCTCGCTCAAATATTTGTTTTTATTAAAATTTTTCATTAAAGGTATACATTGCATGTCCCATTTTTTACTTTATTTCTTCTTAATTTGTCGACCTTCTCCCTGTTTCAATGTTTTCAAAAAACATTGAATGTGATTAAATTTTGATTCAAGCAAAGGAATTGCTCACACATACACGAGAGCAATTCATTTGCCTATGGTCTTAAAACTTAATATTTAGATTTATTTATTATAACTTGAGAATTCTTTACTGTCGTGCTGTGACAAAATTCTGTACCTATTAATAATCTCTTAGCATTGATAAGTTACATAAGATATGAATCGAATGACGTATTGGGAACTTAAAATTAAATAAATAATTTGCGGTAAAAATCGGTCCAATTGTATACATATACATTTTAATATAAGACTCAGAATTTTGTTACACACATACATACACAAAACAATGGACTATTTTATTTCTATGTAATATTTGTTCATCTATGCATGGGCAATCCCATAACCTCATATTATAATGTTATCTTATTTATTCATTTAGTGCGTCCCCACTCATAATCTATACGTATTATTTTACGCTTACACGTTATCGCAGTTTCGGTGTCGAGGTTACGACAGGCAGTGTTAAGTTTGCATAAAAGTGATCCCAATAGTATTTCCAATACTAAAACTCACAAGAAACAGATTAAATAGTAACCCAACTAACATATTTTTTATGACCGTTAGTCATTACTAGTATTTTAATAATTTATTTTGTAATTGTTTATTGTGTATTTTATTTATTTATTTTATACATATCTATAACAAAAATTTGCTCAAAGCACAAACACTCAGTTGCTTATTTAAAAAAAATTGTATGATGCCATAAATGTTTTTCATTATAATGTAAATAATTTTAAGTAATATATGAATAATAATAATAATTATTATTATTATGTAAAGATTATTATAAAATCATATTAAAATATTGTTATTGACTTCAATTTGCGAGTACTTTAATATAGATTCTATTATTACCTGTGAAATTTCAGCTTATTTGGATGGTCCATAAATATTAATTAGTATTGTTGAATCGCTGATTACGGATTGCACAAAGAATTGTTTAAAATTTAGGAACACTGGTGTTCACTTATTCACTAGGTTAACACAACTAAACGAAAATTTGTTAAAGTAATTACCAGACGACTGAGATTTTCAGAGATCCTTCGGGACAGGATGTCACCTAATTAGCATCCAAAGTTGACAGTTATCTTTTCACTGGACCAATGACAATTTCGTAACCCCGGTGGGTGGATGCAATTAAAAATCTGGAATGATGGTATTGGTTGGAGAGAACTATATGTTGTTCAAAATATTGTATTTCATTGAGTGCCGCTAACATTACTATAGGAATGAATTTTTTTCTCTAATTTGAATTATATTTAAAACATTTTGGTCTTTGTTTATATCCTTAATTAATATATACAGGGCGTTTCTCTTAAAACTCCAAAATGCCGTTTTTCAGGGAATAAAGATATCAAAATTTGATAAAAAAACATTAACTTAATGGGATAAAATTTAATTATTCAGGCCTAAAGTAAAAACGACGCCGTCACCATTATAGACGTCGTGGCGCCAAGAAGAAAGAAAACAAGCAAGAACTTTAAAAGTCTATTTCTAAGACATTTTTGTCATATGCATCAACTTGGATTACTATATTGGTTACTGAATATACAGGGTGTTGATTTGAATTCCAAACGTGGTTTTCCCTAAACTAAAATAAAGTGACGTCGTTATCAGTATAGGTGTCGCAATTCCAATAAAAAAAATCGGTAAATTTCTTTATCCGGGACTTCCCTCTTCTCGTTATGATTTTTTCCATTTGTTAGGGATACTGAAGTGTGACCCAATTTAGTTCAGTTTATAGTCACAGTATACATGTGCTACACATACTGTCTTTTCATGTTTGTTTGTTCCATCGTATTGGATTCCTACCAATATTTTACCATTTTCTTTCTACCTATGCCACACTTGACTTTTGGGCATAATAAAATAAATTTAATAAGTAGTTCTTACATTGACACATACCGCCATTTTCCTATGTCATATTAAATTCGTATCAGTTTACGCCATTTTCACATCTAATTTTTCTTTAAAATCAATTGAACAAAATTTTTTTACATTGATTTTTTAAAAATTTTATTTGGCCGCAATTTTGTTTCGCCACCTTAAATTGAAACCCATATTATCCTAATCCAGTCTTTACCTACACCGCTGGTCCGCAGATATTTCCCAGATATTGAGTTTTTAACTGATTTTCGTTATCGATCCTCTTGTTGTTATGTTAAAGTGGTGTATTATTTGGGGTTAGGATCCAGTAAAAAAACAGAAGCCTTTTTAAAAATGTCTACGTTTCGCAGCTTTATGTCCTGAGAATGGAACAATAAAGTTGCGAACCGTCGACAGTTTAAAAAAATACTTGTGTTTATTACTGGATCAGATTTAATATACACCACTAGCATAAAAACAAGAGGATCCCCATATTATCACTCTTTAAAAACCTACTTATATATGTGTCATGAGGATACAACAATAAAGTTGCGAAACGTCGAAAAAATTTAAAAGTCTTTTATTTCTTTACTGGACCTTAACCCCAAATAATACACCACTCTAACTAACAAAAAATTTGTAACATGTTCAGCCATATTGGATTTTTACCAAAATATTACCAGGTCATCCTCATATGACCCTTAATTTGTGGTCAAAATTTGAAGTCAATCGGGTAAGTAGTATTTAAGCTATGTCGCGAACTGGCAGACAGACCGACAGACGGACCGACGGATTTGATAAAACATGTTTTTTTGGCAAACGTGAATATATGTAAAATCTATAGCAATTTTGTTCCACCATCTTGAATTAGTAACTAGTTTTACTAGTTAAGCACTATACCACAATTAGTTATGGAACACAATTTGCAATCATTAAGTAGTTTCTAGTTTTTTATTTTGTGCCGCCATCATGGATTGGTACCAAAATTTTACCAGTTAATTCCAACATAATAATTGATGTTTATGCAAAATGTACGCTTTTTCATAATATTTTTTCTTAACATTTCACTAGACCGCCATTTTGTTTTTGCCAAACTCGATTTTTACCAAAATATTACCAGATCATCATCATATGACTCTTAACTTTTTATCACAATTTGAAGTCAATCGGGTTAGTTCAAGCTGGAAACTGACAGACAGACTGACAGATGGACCGACGGACTTGACGAAACATATTTTTTGGTATCTAGGGACGCTAAAACGTGAAGATATATATATAAAACCTGAAAGAGTGGGTGATTTTTTTCACGATTTCAAACATTTTATTTGGCCGCCATTTTGTTCCGCCATCTTGAAGTAGTACCAAAGTTTTATTAGTTGACCTATATGCCACAGTTAGCTATCGCACACAATTTGAAATCAATTCATTGAGTAGTTATGCAGGCTGAATTTTTTATTAAGCCGCCATTTTATTCCGCGATCCTGGATTCGGATCAAAATGTTACCAGTTTATTCCAACATGATACTTGATGTTTTTTGCAAAATTTCAGATAAATTGGATGAGTAGTTTTTTAATAATAACTTCTTTAACATTTCACTAAGTCGCCATTTTGTTTTGCCATATTGGATTTTTACCAAAATCTTACCAGGCCGTCCCCACATGACCCTTAATTTTTGACCAAAATTTAAAGTCAATCGGGTAAGTAGCCTTTACGCTATGCCGCGAACTGACAGACAGACAGAAAGACCGACAGACGGACCGACATGTTATGGCACACAATTTGAAATCAAACCATTAAGCAGTTTTTTCAGTCTGAATTGTTATCTAATTTATTAAGCCGCCATTTTGTTCCGCCATCTTGGATTCGTATCAAAATGTAACCAGTTGATTCCAATTTAATACTTGATATTTTTGCAAAATTTGAGATAAATTGGATGAGTAGTTTTGTAATAATATTTATTTTAATATTTCACTAAGCCGCCATTTTGTTTCGCAATATTTGATTTTTGTCAAAATCCTACCAGGCCATCCCCATATAACCCTTCATTTTTGACCAGAATTATAAGTCAATCGGGTAAGTAGTCTTTAAGCCATGCCGCGAAGTGACAAACAGACAGAAAGACCGACAGACGGACCGACGGAGTTCATAAAGCATATATTTTGGCATCTAGCGACGCTAAAACGTAAAGATGTGTAAAAATGAGAGGGTAACTTTTGCACTATTACAAACATTTTATTTGGCCGCCATTTTGTTCGGACATCTTGAATTAGTACCACTATTTTACTAGTTAATCCCTATACCACAATTAGTTATGGTATACAATTTGAAATCAAACCATTAAGCAGTTTTATCAGGATGAATTTTTAAATATTTTATTAAGCCGCCATTTTGTTCCGCCATCTTGAATTCGTACCAAAATGTTACCACTTGATTTCAACATAATACTAGAAATATTGGATGAGTAGTTTTTTAATAATAATTTTTTTAACATTTCACTAAGCCGCCATTCTGTATCGCCATATTGGATTTTTACCGAAATGTTACTAGGTCATCATATGACCCCTAATTTTCCCAAAAATTTCAAGTCAATCGGGTAAGCACTTTTTTAGCTACGCCGCGAATAGACAGACAGACAGACAGACAGACCGACGGAATTAAGAAAACATGTTTTTCGTCATCTAGGGATCCTGAAACGTGAAGATCCGAAAAAATCTCGCAGAGTGGTTTTTTCACGATTACAATACTTTGAAAAAGCTTTAAAAGTTTTAAATATAAAATCTATTTCCAAGAATTCTTTATTATTTGCACAAAATGAATTGCTATATTGGTTTCTGAGATATAGCACGCCTGTAGTAGAATAATTATTTATTTTACAGTGACGCTTTAGAATTTTGTTTTTAATTAATTGCAATATGTTATTACTTTCTATTCTCATCTTAAAAGATATCTTAACATAAACCAAAAATATCTAAAAATGTTATGTTAAAAAAAATCCCAAAACACTTTGCTTAATTAAAAAAAAATCTACTGTCACACTTGTTTTGTTTTTTCTTGGCGTCGACGTCGCGTCGCCTATGCCGATGATGGGTCGACTTTGCTTAGCTCTTAAAATATAATGAACTAAGGTTCCTTTTTATGAAATTTATGTAAATTTGCAAAAATCGATGTTTGAAATTTAAGAGTAACACCCTGTATATCTCATATAACAAAAAATAAAGTAAAATATATGAGGTTTTTAAAGTTCTTGCAATTGTTTTGTTTATAGTAGTGTAGGCGTAACAATTATTTTGGTGGTTGAAAATTAAATTTTACTCCATTAAAAAAAGGCTTTTTACCAAATTTTGATATCCCTGTTAATTCGCAAGAAAACGCCGCGCCGTTTGGAGTTTTAAGTGAAAGATCCAGTATAACTCATTTTTGCTTCCCTCGTAAAATGGAAATATTGTAATCGTGAAAAAAATCACCCTCTTAGGTTTTTACAGATCTTCACGTTTTAGAATCTTCAAATATCAAAAAACATGACGTTTCCTTAATTCCATTGATCTGTTTGTCTGTGTCTGTCTGTCAGTCTGTTCACGACACAGCCAAAAACTACTTTTCCCATTGACTTCAAATTTTGCTCAAGAACTAGGGATCACGTAGGGATGATCTGGTAATATTCCAATATGGTGGAAGAAAATGGCGGCCTAGTGGAATGTTAAAAAAACTATGACTAAAAAAAGTAATTATCCAATTTAATTCAAATGTTGCACACAAATTAAGTGTTACGTAGGAATGAGCTTGTAACATTTTGGTACAAATCTAAGATGCAAAACAAAATGTCGATTTAAGAAGCCAATCTGAAAAAACTGCGTATTAGATTAGATTTCAAATGTTGTGCAAGAAGTGCACTTTTCCTTATCTTACAGCACCTTCCGAACTGACGAGTTGCCGTATTCCAGGAAATTTCTCGAAAATGATCAGGTGGAATCTACTTCGACTGTACCCACTTTAGAGACCTCCAGAACTCAAAAAGTTATCAACCTTCAAAACGCAACAAAAGGTTCATTTGCCAGAAACATTGCAAATAATAAATATTAATTTATATTATGTTATTACATTGTTAAAATAGACTTTTTTCCGCACGCTTGTAGAAAAATGCTTGCAACTGCAGTCACACCAAAGGTACCACTTTCCGAACTATTTAGGTAAATATTCTGTACTGTAAGTTGGTGATAGTTGGTTGTTTTTACCAATACAAAAGCGCGGGCTTTTTTTTTAGTCAGTTAGTTTTTCATTTCGAACATCCCCCCACCCTCTCAACCACAATGGTCTAGAGATGTCCCTGATTTTTTTCAGCACTAGTGTTGAAACGTAAATAAAAATAAAAGCCCTACTGAAAAAACTAATGTGCCATAACGTTTCGATTTAATTAAAAACACATAGAGGGCTAAAACAAAAACCAAACAAGAGACTATTTTTTGCAATAATTCTTCTTACCAGTCAGTGTCATATGCAAGTTCATCAAAATCCTCAGGGGCGTAGTCACCAGTGTTCCGCGTGTTCCGCGGAACACGGGCCCGGTACTTCAAGAGGCCCGGTTCTACATATCAAAGATTCCTATTAAGTAAAAAAAAATATTTAACTTTAATTTTATAAAAATCATCTATGTACCTAAGTAAAAAACTATTCTTTATTCGTTTCCAAATAGATTTTAAATGATTTCCTTTATATTTTCTAAAAACTCCATTTTTTACTTCTTTTCGCGTATCGTGTTTCTTTTAAAGAATTTCATTAGTAGGGCTTACGGCCGAAACATTCCATAGTATGCCAATTATGCTTGTTCAAGATCCCTGCATTAAGCGTTTTCTTTCGTACACCCTCTAGAGTCTAGATGTCGCTTTGTTTCGAAAATTTCGTCTGCTTATCGGGGAATCCCTGAACACAAGGCTGGTAAACAACGTTAGTTTTAATAAAGTTTGTGGAGTGGATTTACTGGATACGTGTTTCATTTTCGTGTTTGGTGTTTTTAAATTAGATCCTATTTCTAATTAATAAATAAATTCTATCTATCTATCTGACTACTGGAATCTGGGAATAATTTTACTAAAGGTACGTATGTAAATTAGTATATTATTTTTTATTTAATATGGTATTTTTCTGTTTTAGAATGAGCACCTATAAGCATAAATCTGGTGCGCAAAAGCGTAAAGAACGCGATGCATTACAAGAAAAAAGCAAAAAACTCCCTAGAATAACAAACTTTTTTAGTGCCTCGACATCAAAAAAAAGTAAGTCTGTTTTCTTTTAAATAAAAAAGCCCTTATATTTTTTTAAATTATTGTAGTTGACAATAGTGACAACTTAACCGAGAGTTATCAGTTAGAAACGACGCCGACGTCGGAAATGCACACTCATACACAATAATCACAAGAGCCATGCACTGAGCAATCCAAGCACATTTCTTCGATTAGTTCTGATACAAATATTAATGTTGATCAGAGTATTGACTCTACTTTAGACTCGTTGGTAAGTGAGTCAGACGCTATTATTAATGAAATAGACGAAATCCAGACTGATAAAGGATATTATACACGAGAATTAACAAGTGATCAAAAACGAATTATTATTGACAATAAGCCATCACGACCATTAGGACCATTCATTCGAGACGAGAAAGGTAGAAGTTTCTCTACATTTTTTTATACTAAAATTAATAAATCTGGAATAAAAACCAAACGTCTCTGGTTATGTTTTTCGCCCATTTTAAACCAATGCTACTGCCAACCTTGCTGGTTGTTTTCTAGAGAAAAAGATAGTATTTCTAATGGATTTAATGACTGGTTCCACCTAAATCAGGCAATTACTAGGCACGATCAGAAGCAAAGCAATAACGAATCTTGTGCAGTTTATGACCGATGGAGAAGGAATGATACAATGGACCATGAGCTTGAGTCAAAAATTTTACAGGAAGTATCCGTATGGCGACAAATTTTAGAAAGTGTTATTAAAGTTACACTTACGTTAGCTTCTAGTAATATGCCATTCAGAGGACATGACGAAAGTTTGGATTCCTCAAATCCAGGACCATTTTTATCTATTATAAATTTGCTTTCTGAATACGATTTGGTTTTAAAAACTTTATTAGAGAATAAGAAAAAAAATCAGTTACATATTTAAGTCCTACAATACAAAATGAAATAATTGGACTATTAAGTACTGCTGTAAAAAATGAAATAATTGATCAAATAAAAAAAGCATCGTTTTATTCAATTATAATGGATACCACGCAAAATATTTCAAAAATTGATCAGTTAAGTGTTGTTATCCGCTTTGTTACGGTTGAGTACGTAGACGAGAAGCCAACGAAAATATTAATAAATGAGTCATTTTTAGGATTTATACCTGTTGAGAGTCAAACTGGAACGGCTTTATCCAATACTATTTTAAGAATATTAACAGAAAACGATATACCTTTAGAAAAACTTCGCGGTCAGGGATACGACGGAGCTGCAAACATGAGTGGATTATACAAAGGTGTACAAGCTCAAATATCAGCAATTGTTTCTAATGCAGTATATGTACATTGTGCGGCTCATAACCTAAATTTAATAATTAATGACTCCGTTAAGTCTGTTAATGAAATTCGAAATTTTTACGATTTGGTTGAAAGTATTTACATTTTTTTTGGACACAGCATAAAAAGGTGGGCCCTCTTAAGTAAATGTTTTGATAACTCTGTCAGTAAAAATAAGACGACCCTAAAAAAATTAAACCCAACACGTTGGTCATCGAGACACGATGCATTGGACGCCCTTAGGTTTAGGTTTGTGAATATCTTAAAAGTTTTATCGCAAATTATATTGACCTCTAATAATAAAAATGAAGTTGATGAAGCTAATTCTTTAAAAAACAAACTTGAATTATTTGAAACTGTCTTTTTAATAGTTCTCCAATCAAAAATTTTAAAGTTAACTGACGCTCTTTCAAAACTCTTGCAAAAGAAACAGCAAAACATTGAACATGCATCAAAAATCTTTCTTACTGCGCTTAAAAATATCAAAACGATAAGAAATAATTTTGATGTATTAATTAGTGAATCCAGTAGTTTGGCTGCGGAATGGGGGAACAAAGCGGAATTTTCAAAAAAAAGAATAACAAGGCCCAAACGGTTTTTTAATGAAAAGAAAAATCATTTTCAAATCGAATCTAACGAAGACTGGTTTAAAATAAACGTTTTTAATACAACGTTAGATATTATAATATCTCAATTACAAAATAGAACGGCTGGAATAAGCGAAATTTATAAAACTTTTCGCGGAATATCAGCGGAAGTTTTAGATAATAATTCAGTTTCTGATGATGAATTGTATGCGATGGGCCAGGAATTGTACGCCAAATATTCCGATGATATTGCCGATATAATTTCTTCACAACTAGTTTCTTTTAGAAGTTGTTTTAAGGGCGATTTAGGTAGAATCAAATCCATTAAAGATTTAATGGAGTTTATTTTAATTGAAAATTTTAGTTCCTGTAGTAGTTTTAGCGAAATTTTGACGGCTTGCTATATTTTCCTAAGTATCCCTGTATCGGTAGCAACACCCGAACGATCATTTTCTAAGTTGAAATTAATAAAAAATTTTCTCAGAAACACAATGGGACAGGAAAGACTTTCGGGGTTGTCAATTCTGTCAATTGAGAACCAAATTGCGAGGAAAATAGATATATCTTCCATTGTTTCGGTTTTTGCAAATAACAAGGCGAGGAAAAAAAATTTAATTAGATCAGTTATTTCATTTCTTTTTATATTTTTTGTTATGTTGCTTGTACTGATTTTAATTTTTTGTGATTTTGTTATGTTCGTTATATATTTTTTTAATAAACGTGAATAGATACTTCGTTTTTTATTCGGCAAAGGGCCCGGCGATTCCATCGAACACAGGCCCGAAGCGGCATCACTACGCCCCTGAAAATCCTTTAACTTGTTTTCGAAATATAGACATGTTACATAGTAGCATTATTCTTCTGGGAGCAGGTCAAATTTTCTCGCCTAACCTGTTTCATGGGGAGAAAATAATTGTTAATTATAATCAGTGGCGTAGCTACCGAGGTTGCAGGAATAGCGGAGCTAAATTAAAATAGGCCCCGTAGGTGCCCATCTTTATCATAAGTATTCTAATGAATCATGAAACATGTTTTTTAAATATAATCTATTTAATTCCCTAGTCAGGGAATAATTTGGCTCTAGTTTTTCCGTGAGTTTTCCCGCACTCTTGGGAAAGTTCGGAAAAATTAAGAATGTTAATTTTCAGTTTGTAAGAAATCTAATGCAATGTAGATTGTAGTAATTATTTTTTCTACTGTTATTTATCCCTCACTAACACAGTTTTGAGTTGTTTTACTAAATAAATAATATTATGTGGGATGTATGTATTATTTGCCCAGGAAGCACTTGTACACGTGTCTAAAGGCATAACTTATAAGAGACAGAGAAAAAACTCGTAGAGTTAACCCTAAACCACCAGATTTTTTTTTATTAACTTAAATAAACGTTAAACGATCAATAGCATGATGATGATGCCCTACAGTTGCCTAAAAGATTTCAAGTCATCGAGTCCAGTTATAATATAATATGGTAAAATATTAGAAGTTTTCTATTTTTATTACTTTAATGCAAGACTAGTAAGTTTCAACGAAAAAATAATTGGAAGTAAACAATCTAATTTTAAAATTATTATGGATAACCGCTCAATAAAATAATTCTGTATTTTTTGTTTGTTTGATCAGTGGTTTTTTAATAAATAACGAAATTCTGGTTAGAATAGACAGACAGTAATGTAATGTTAGTTACTATAATTTTCTTTCCTTTAAATGCTGTATTTATTTACAAACTTTTGATATTCATTCACAACACATTATATATACATATTATTTAGTAATAACTTTATACACGTTAAATATTTATTAGTATTTTCTTTCTTCTTTTCTTCTACTCAAGTCAAGTCATTAACCCTAAATTACCAATTTTTTTAAATTTAATTTTCTTCATATTCATTTTGTATATATTTTCTATCGTTTTTCTACATTTTTATATTGTGTTTGTCAAGCCAAATGACAGTACATTTGCTTTATCTACGTATGTCATATATATCTTACATACATACGTACATATTATAATTCATTCTTTACCATACCAATTTAAATAAAACCACTACTTCGATACTTCAGTAAACCATTTTTTAAATTTGATTTTTATTTGTCAATTAATTTTTATTGTAAGATTTTTATTATTTTTAATTTTTTTGTAACTTAATTTACTTAAGCTATAAAAAAACAATTATAATATTTATTATTTTTCTCCAGAAGAAGAAGGCTTTTATTATAGGCATTTATTGTAACTTTCCTATTACTTTTCCATTTTTAGGAACTTTCCCCAAAGTTACTTTCCTCAAAAAGTCCTCATCATTAGTCAACATCACTGGTGCAAAATTTCAACTTAACTAGTTTTTTAATATCATAATGACTCCTCACCAAAATTTTTCTTGTTTATCCCTATAGCAATTTGATTTTTATGCAAAATTTGTGTTTAATTAGTAATTGTTTAGTAATATATTTTCTAATATTACCAAAATATTCCCCATATGAACCTTAATTTTTGATCAATCAATCGGATAGGTAGTTGTATAACTATGCCGCGAACCCAGGGCCCTCATTACCCATTAGGCCCATGAGGCCCGGGCCTAGGGCCCGTCGAAAAGAAGGCCCTGCTATATAGAAGACAGAACATTTTTTTTGATCGTCACTTTTTCCTACGAGCTTGGAGTCCGTATATACGTTTGGGCGTATACACGGACAGACCGACGGATTGAGAAAAATAATTAAAAAAATTAAACAAAAAACCTAAATGGATGCCTTTTACTTTTTAAGTGTAATAGACATTGAGTAATTTATTTAACCTTTTTCAATATTATGACTCATGATTTGCCTAATATTGTATAAAAATATGACTGTACAATTCAAAATGTTTCTTGTTAGAGTTCTCACTTTTAAAAACCAAAAAAAAGTATATATTTTTATAGTAACTTTCTCACAACTTTCCAAGTTTTGAGAACATGCCCGGGAACATTCTCAGGAGCTTTCCCCAAAATTACTGGGAAAGTAATCAACATAATAAACACTGAAACTTTCTATAACATATATATATATATATATATATATATATATATATATATATATATATACTATATATATATATATATATATATATATATATATATAACATAGAAATATTAAATTATTTGAAAAATCGCACCTGAAGAAGTTTATTTTTTAAAAAGTTAAATCATTTTGAAGAAAGAACTTAAAATTAAAAGGATCGAACTTTTTGTTAAGCACTTTATTTAATTAACTCATTTTCAGTTTTTAAATATCAAATTTAAAATAACTGAATTTGCTTATAAACAATTAGTGCGATATGTAAATCATGGATTACGACTATATAAAGGTCCTCAAACGTCTATGAGTTGTTTATGAACACGACAAAAATTCAGAAAAGTGGCTAGTATATTTTTCCTTAGCAAACTTTTTGAACCTGGAGAGCTCCAAATAATTTTTATGGGTACAGACAACGTATTAATGCCCTTAAAAAATCAACTGCATCTGTTAAGGAAGCAAGATAAAAAGCTCTTCTTGATTTTAAGCCTGCAAAAATAAAGTCGTTCCACCGGAACAGGTTCTTGACACATTTATTAGAGGTCGAATGATACTCCAATATACCCAAATGGTTAGAATATAAAATAAATGCTATATAAGAATTAGGTTTTAGTGTTTCGGTGGATGAAGTGTATTTATGTTTAGTTCTCTTATAGTACGTGGTTTTAGTGATTTGTAAAATAACTAAAGGTAGGTTTAGGTAATAATAATTTTAAAGTTATCTATGGAACGCTTTCAATCGTGTAGAGGGGCGTGGGCCTGGGTTTGAGTGGCAACCTTGCGACAACCGATCCTATTTTGATAACAGTGAATTTTCACTTTTAATATCATAAGAGCTTAAATTATTTCAAAAAAATATTTGTAAAAAAATGTCTAGGAATAATTTATACTCCTTTTTTTTTTAAGTCGATAATAAAATGTCACACCAAAAGTATGCAATAAATAGAAATCTCTCTCTCTTGAAGCAAATTTTTAATATATATATATATATATATATATATATATATTATATATATATATATATATATATATATATATATATATATCTATCTCTCTCTCTCTCTATATATATATATATATATATATATATATATATATATATATATATATATATATATATATATATATATATATATATATATATATATATATATATATATATATATATATATATATATATATATATATATATATATATATATATATATATATATATATATATATATATATATATATATATATATATATATATATATATATATATATATATATATATATATATATATATATATATATATATATATATATATATATATATATATATATATATATATATATATATATATATATATATATATATATATATATATATATATATATATATATATATATATATATATATATATATATATATATATATATATATATATATATATATATATATATATATATATATATATATATATATATATATATTATATATATATATATATATATATATATATATATATATATATATATATATATATATATATATATATATATATATATATATATATAGATATTTATTTGTATTGACTAGCGGCGTCTCCTATATATATATAATAAAATATATATATATATATATATATATATATATATATATATATATATATATATATATATATATATATATATATATATATATATATATATATATATATATATATATATATATATATATATAAATATTAAACAAAAAACCTAAAACGTAATTTTTATGCATATATGACGAGTTTATTTTTTTTCAACTGACTTCATGATTAGGTGATATTTAAAAAAATGGTGTACAATTCACATTTTTAAACACTTTTTAAATACCAAAAAAAAGTATATATTTTTATAGCCTAATTTATATTTTTGATTTTTCCCCAATTCCAAATTCCAAATTTAATTTTTAAATTAAATTTTCTATATATATATATATATAGAGTGCCATGATCATTCTAAAATTACTAAAAAGTACTCTATGTACACTTATATACATATATATATATATATATATATATATATATATATATATATATATATATATATATATATATATATATATATATATATGGTATATATATATATATATATATATATATATATATATATATATATATATATATATATATATATATATATATATATATATATATATATATATATATATATATATATATATATATATATATATATATATATATATATATATATATATATATATATATATATATATATATATATATATATATATATATATATATATATATATATATATATATATATATATATATATATATATATATATATATATATATATATATATATATATATATATATATATATATATATATATATATATATATATATATATATATATATATATATATATATATATATATATATATATATATATATATATATATATATATATATATATATATATATATATATATATATATATATATATATATATATATATATATATATATATATATATATATATATATATATTACTCTAACAAAACGTAATTTTTATGCATATATGACGAGTTTTTCTGACTTCCGGTTTCACGGGAAGTGACCCCAACTTTTGATTTTTAAATAGGGCACCCTGTATATTTTTGATTTTTCGGATTCCAAATTCCAAATTTAATTTTTAAATTAAATTTTCTTTTTCTATCTAGAGTGCCATGATCATTCTAAAATTACTAAAAAGTACTCTATGTACTTATATACCATCTTTTACAAAAACACTAACTTAATTTTATCTTTGCAAACTTTTTTGATAGAGGGCTCTAAACTTCATAGTTTTAGTATTTTTGCCCTAGCTGTAAAAACTGAAATAGAAGCATATCGTTTTCATAACATTACTAAATGCAGTATTTTATTACGAAACGTTTCTCCATTTTTGTTCAAATATTTTTGTTTCGTTAGGTAGGTAAAAGATTTTTTTAGATCTAGCAAGCCATGAAAGCCAAATGGAATTGAGCGGATATTGGATTCTGATAAGCCATGGATGACGACCGAAAATAAAACAAGTGAATTTTAGGGTATTTAGAGAAAAAATAGTTTTAACAATGAATATCAACAAATAGGTGGGTATTTAAACAAACTGGTAAACCAACTTTCACATTAATTAAACACTCTTCATATACCTAATTTGCCTAAATTATGAAATGCGTTGCTAATATAAAATCAAAATCATCTTTCAAAATTAAAGTTTCTAGTTTAGTTTTTGCCGTAAACTAATAAAATCACATGTCCCTTTAAACTTATTAAAATAACCCCTGTATTTTAGATATTTACCATCCATAATAAAAAGTTTGCAAAGATAAAATTAAATTAGTATTTTTCTAAAGTATAATCATGGCACTCTAGATGGAAAAGGAGAATTTAACTTGAAAATAAAATTTGAACAAAATTCGATATAAAAATGGTGTACTCGGACGTAAAACGATCTGTAGAATCCGAAAAACCAAAAATATACAGGGTATCCCATTTAAAAAATAATATTTCACAGGATGATTCCTCGTGGTCACCCGGTGTATATATATATATATATATATATATATATATATATATATATATATATATATATATATATATACAGGATGATTCCTCAAGTATTTTAATAAACGTAAAAAGTTAATATAAACGTGTGGTCTAAAATGCCTCGTTTTCGAGATACAAGGTCTCAAAGTTTTATTTTTGTTTTTTTGTTTGCCTAATCTCCTAAATTATTCCAATTTCTGGACAAAAATTGATACCTGGGGGTTTTTTGACATTAAAAATTTGAATTTGATCTTAATTTAGGTGGCGCTACCTACATGTCTTTTCTCACTTACAAAGTTTCGCAACTTTTTTGTGGGACCTTCTATTACATTTTTGGTCTAAAAAAATGAATTTTTCAATAACTCCTACATGTAAAAGGTTTTGTTTATTAGAAGTGGCTAGGAGCAACCGTTTTCGAGGTAACTGGATTTGAAATAATTGATGCATGTGACACTAAATGGCAAAATGTAGGACTTTTTTTCGAAATCTAAATCAATTATTTACAAGATATCCATTATGTGGTTTTTTTAACATTAGAAATTTGAATTTTATCTTAATTTAGTTCTTACATGTAGTGGACGCCACCTAAATGTCTTCTCCCTTGTCCCTGTCAGAGCCTCATAACTTTTTTGTACGACCTTGTATTACATTTTTGGTCAAAAAAATCAATTTCGCAATGATTCTTACGTAAAAAAGTTAATTCTATTAAAATCTTTACTATTTCGCGGGATTTATTTCTATGAGAATCATATGAAACAATATCACGGATTAACATTTTTTTAATCATCATAAACATTTCAAATAATGATTTTTTAAAAAACAACATGTAATAATAAAAAACAACAACCAATAAATCATCAGATTTTTTAACCACAACAATTGTTGGAACTGCCCATCTCCTGCCAAGATGTATGCATCCAACTTTCTTCTCATCGATTTGTGCACACTTTGAAAAATTCCCGGAGTATTTCCAATCGTTTGACAGGAATCTATTATGCGATACCTTAGTTGTTCTTCATTTTGAATCGGAGTTTGGTAAACGATGGTCTTAAGATGACCCTAAAGGAAATAATCTAGGCAGTTAAGGTCTGGAGACCTAGGTAGCCATGGCTGATGCCCTCCTCGCCCTATCGAGCGATTATTGAAATTTTGATTTAAAAATTCGCGTGCATGAATGCTAAAATGTGCTGGTGCACCATCAATCATAAACCATATTTGATTTCAAAGTAAAAGTGGCACATTTTCTAGCAAAACGGGCAAAAAACCGATCGATACCTACCGCCGTTTAATCTTCCCGGAAGAAATAATGGGTCTATTAGAAAATCTCCCGAGAAATGTTGTTGAAAAAGTGATTCCTCTATTGCATGACCTCTGATGTATGATTATTATGCAATTGCTAGTGGCATTGCGTGAGAAACTTACTTTGTCTGTGAACAGGATTTAATTATCAAATGGAGGATTCTGATTGAGGCATTGCAGAAACCAACGACAGAAGTCGATACGAAATGGCAAGCCACGAGGGAGAAATGCTTGAACCCCCTAAATGTAGTAAGAATAAAACAAATTATCAACTAACATTCTCCAAACCAGAACATGCATATTACTCAAAAAAGCTTAATATGGCCTTCTGGAATTTTTCAATGATGACACTGGATAGACTTCCTCATTTCAAGTCTCTGTTTAGTGTTCTTTATATTTAAGTGTGTACGTATATTTATATTATATTAGTGCTTTTGATGTGTGTTTTTTTTATAACTCGCTCTTTTTATTTCTTATTGTTATCTGTATATTCTCTACTTTTACTTATATTTTTTTACTGCTTGTTGGTCTTTATATATTTCTACCTTTGGCTTTGTAATAAGATTTTATCTTAAACAATAAAGCAATTTTTGACTTTGACTTTTGACACGCTGCAGGAGATATTTTTCTGGCACTTACTTCCGGAGGTTCTCCTACCAGACTAAGAACTGCTTCCTGGGTTTCTGGAGTTTACCGTCCGATGTGCACGGGAGACATAAGCGGCCTTCTTAAAAATTCCTGTTTTTGGTTCCTTAAAAATGTAGGGGTTCTGCGCTTTGGATAACGCTCTTGATACAAACGTCTAGCTTCATCAGCATTCCCATTAGCAAGTCCGTATGTAAAGTGTATGTCATTAAGCTCAGCATTGGCAAATTTTTTTTACAAATACTTACTACTTATTTTAATTACTTCATAAGTGTACAGGGTCTTTGATTATATTTACGTGGCTATCTGTAGCCTTTATTTTAGAAAAAGATGTTTTATACAAAAATTGTAGTTTTTTTCCCATATTCTATTTTGAGAATATTCAATGAAATAATTACTCGTCGGCAAGAGTGGGGTAAACATAACCTATATTTTTTAAATAGAACACCCTGTATATTATAGGCTAAAACGAAAGACCTTTTTTTCTGATTTCATAATATATATATATATATATATATATATATATATATATATATATATATATATATATATATATTTGAAATCAGAAAAAAAAAATTTATACATTTTCTACATATCCTTCTTGATTTTCAATACATTTAATCAAGGTATTCCTCATTTTATTATTAATAGAAGCGGAAATAGAGTTCTGATAATAATTATTTAGATCAAATATTTCACCTTCTATTCCTTGTCTAAGAACGTTTAAATCTGGAGGCCTATTATAATAAATCCGGTTTTTTAAAACCCATATAAAAAAATGTCTAAGGGATTTAGGTCGGGACTGTTGGCTGGCCACATTATAGTACCATGTCTACCGTTCCAAATAACATCTCATAACGGTTGTTTAGATAATTTGTGACAGGCATGGTATTATGAGGTGGAGCGCCGTCTTGTTGCCAAATAAGGCGGTTATATTGGCCAATTGGTAGATCCTCTAAGAGATTTTCAATCTGGTTCTGAAGAAGATTGGCATATCGCTCCCCGTTTAATTTTCCATTTAAAAATATTGGACCAATGATTTTGTTTCGATGTATCCCACACCAAACACTCAAAGACCTACGCCCCTGAATCTTAACCGCCTGAATTTTGTGAGGGTTTTCTCTAGACCAATAATGTTTGTTCTTCCTATTAAACATTCTTGCTGTACTAAAGGAAGACTCGTCGGTGAAGAGGATATTATTGAAAAACTCTGGATCCTGATACAGAAGCGTACCTATTTCCAAAGCATACGCCAATCGGTCCCTAATGTTTTGCTCGGAAAGATTCTGGAGAGGCATACATTTAAACGGATGAAACTTAAAATTTTAAGGTCGAATAAATTTTGTAATCTGTTTTATTTAGTTCAGCTGCCGCATCCAAGATTGATCCTTCAGGATTTTCGAAAATAATAATAAACGTAGGTAGTGCTAATCCAATAGAAAAAGAGTAAAGAGTATTACCTTGAAAAATGAGTAGTATATTTAAATCTTCGTTTTCATCTCGCGCTACAGTTCTTTTCTTTCTTATTAAGTTTTTCCTCTCGCTAAACTTCCTTACTGTCTATTTAATGGTGTCTATGGATGGTACCCATTGTTGAGGAAATAATAATTGATGTTCCCTTTGCACTATCCTGGTATTATTATTAATAATAAAGCTGGACAATAGCGAGTTTTTGTTCTTCTGAATAGCCCATATCAGCAAGAAAGCAACAAATATTATGTATTATTTTCAATAGTTCAAAATGAGAAACGTCAACTTTTCACGATATTAAGGCGTCAAATTTGTGAGCCCAAACATTTTATCGTTTCTATGGTTTTCTTTGTCACTATAAAATATGTTTGCAAAAATTAATAATTTAAATTAAAATATCTCAAAAATGGCTCATCCAAATACTATATATATATATATATATATATATATATATATATATATATATATATATATATATATATATATATATATATATATATATATATATATATAGGGTGATTCTTGAGGAAATGTCAATACTTCAGGTACATATTCAGGACCAAAAAATAAACATAAAAGTCTATATAAATAAGTGTCCGCTAGGCCTTAGTTCTCGAGATACAGGGTGTTAAAGTTTTTATTTAATTTTCCTATTTTTTAAATAAAATCTATGATAATGTAAATAATGAAGTGAAAATTGATATACGGGAGTTTTTTGGTATGACAAATTCGAATCTAATATTAGTATTGCTCTTACTTGTAGGGGGCGCCACCTTCATGTCTTTCTACTTCTTCGAACAATCACAACTTTTTGGTACAGTCTTGTATTACATTTTTGAGCAAAACAAATTATTCTCTTGCCCTTTCTACGTCAAAAAGGTATACCTGTTAAAAGTGGATACGAGCAACCGTTTTCGAGATATTTGGATTTAAAACAGTTTCGGCGCATGTGATTTTTTTTTATCAAATTTACATAAAGTATGCATGTATTGTAAAAAAATAGAAGTGTACCTTGCCTGATAGAACAACTGCTGGTTGGTGTTCTCATCGTTTTTCCTGTTATTTAGCAATAGTAATGTCAGTTAATAATAAGATCAAATTTTGTCACTGTCAATTTCTGTTCATAACTTTTATTATCTGACAATAATCATTTAAGAAATTTTAGATCTAAATACTTCATTATGCCTGTGATATTCTCGCATCGTGATTATGCAGATATGATATTCGTCTGTGGCTTCTGCAATGGGGTCGCAATTCAAGTAGTCACGGAGTACCAGCGTCGTTTTCCAGATAGAAGGGTGCCAGATAGAAGAGTTTTTCAACAAGTTTTCACTAGTGCTGGAGAATCTGGGATGTTTTCAAGTGCGAAAATTGTATCTGAAAGGGAATCAGGACCCAACGTTGAAGTAGAAGAGGTTATACCCAATGCCATCGAAGATGACCTAAGCATAAGCACTAGGCGGATTGCAGATACTTATCAAATTACGCAATCGTCTGCTTGGAGAAATCTTCACATTAATTGTTTATACCCATTTCATTTACAACGGGTTCAACATTTGCAGGAGGGTGATTTTGAGTTGAGAATGCAATTCTGTAACTGAATTGATGAAGATCGAAGGTTGTGTAGGTATGTTTTGTTCACTGATGAAGCACAGTTCACGCGTGATGGTATAAATAATCTTCACAATGGACACCGGTGGTCCTATGAAAATCCTCACGCTACAGTAGAACATAATTTCTAACATAAATTTAGCATTAATGTGTGGTGTAGAATGTTAAATGGTCATTTAATTGGTCCATTTATAATCGACGGTAGTCTTACAGGAGAAAAATATTTAAACTTTCTTGAAAATCACTTGCGAAATCTATTAGATGTTCCCCTTAATGTAAGACAAAACATATATTTGCAGCATGATGGAGCCCCTCACACTACAGTTTACTTGTAAGAGATTTTTTAAACCAAAACTTTCCAAACCGATGGATTGGTCGGGGAGGTCCGTTTAATTGGCCACCTAGATCGCCAGACCTTAATCCTTTGGATTATTGTCTTTGGGGATGGTTCAAATCACTGGTATATTCCACTAAAGTAAATACAAGAGAAGCATTATTGGATCGGATAACAAACGCAGCACAAACACTAAGAAATGCGCCCGAATGTATGCACAGAGCAACCCGAGCTATACACCATAGAGCTGACCTGTGCTTAGAAGCAAATGGTGGAATTTTTGAAAATTATAAAAGATTATTATTAATTATATATAGATTTTATTAAAAAAAACTTAATAATAACAATTTTAATAAAAATTAAATACCTTTTGTTTAGTTTATGTCTGAGGCACTGAATACACACCTCACAAAAATGTGTTAGTCTTTCATTTCAAAGCTTTTATGCCAAGATGCGTTTAAATTTGGACAAAATAACAAACTTTTAAAATTTTGCCATAAAAAATTACATGCGCCGAAATTGTTTTAAATCCACATATCTCGAAAACGGTTGCTCGTATCCACTTTTAACAGGTATACCTTTTTAACGTAGAAATGGCAAGGGAATAATTTGTTTTACTCAAAAATGTAATACAAGACTGTACCAAAAAGTTGTGATTGTTCGAAGTAGTAGAAAGACATGTAGGTGGCGCCCCCTACAAGTAAGAGCAATACTAATATTAGATTCGAATTTGTCATAACAAAAAACCCCCGTATATCAATTTTCATTCCATTATTTACATTATCATAGATTTTATTTAACAAATAGGAAAATTAAGTAAAAACTTTAACACCCTGTATCTCGAGAACTAAGGCCTTGCGGACACTTATTTATATAGACTTTTATGTTAATTTTTTGGTCCTGAATATGTACTTGAAGTATTGACATTTCCTCATGAATCACCCTGTATATATATATATATATATATATATATATATATATATATATATATATATATATATATATATATATATATATATATATATATATATATATATATATATATATATATATATATATATATATATATATATATATATATATTATGAAATTGAAATCAGAAAAAAAGGTTTAGCGTATAATATACAGGGTGTTCCATTTAAAAAAATCTAGGTTATGTTTACCACTCTTGCCGACGGGTAATTATTTCATTCTCAAAATAGAATATGGCAAAAAACTACAATAGTTGTATAATTTTTTTTTCTATTTTTAAAAATAAAGGCTACAGGTAGCCACGTAAATATAATTAAAGACCCTGTACGCACAGTAAACGTCAAATTACATATGTATTATTTTTGCCATGACGGGAAATAAAGAAAAAACGGAATGAACTTACCTACTTGATCCTTTTGATTCCTTATTTTACATTCCTCCGTCCGATCATCTATGGTTTACTTGATATGCAGGAATTTTTTAATTCAATCTTACTATTTTTATAATACGTTATGGATATCTTGAAAAATAATTCTTTAGAGTTAGGTTTGGAAAAAAAGTCCTACATTTTGCCATACAATGTATCGGTTATTTCAAATCCAATTACCTCGAAAACGGTTGCTCCTAGGGGCTTAAAAAGACCTTTTTACGTAAAAATGATTGAGGAATTCTTTTTTTTTACCGAAAATGTAATACAAGGAGGCGCTCCCTACAAGTAAGATCTATATTAATATGATCTAATGTCAAAAAACCCCCAAGTACCAATTTTCAACCAGAAATCGGAATTATTAAGGAAATTTTGCAGAAAAAAAAATAAAAATATAACTTTAAGACCCTACATCTCAAAAAAAAGTCAGTTGGTAATAGCTCTATCTATCGATTGTATAGTTTTATTTTGTGGTAGATTGAGTTGAAGTTTGAGCGCAGGAGCCAAAATGGCAGTTTTTAAATGACAGTCATGTTTTGACTCGAAACTGAAAAAAAATCCAGTATAATTCTCTCCAATGTCCGGAAATTTTTCTAGTTACATTGGTAACAGTTTAAAATCTGATATCTGATTGGATACGTATTTTTATTTATGATCTCCATAGTGCTTGAATTATTACCGAAAATTTTCGAGTACATGATTTTTCAAAAATTATCAATGATCGCTCATGCACTTTAATCGGTTCTTTATTTCCAGGGTGTCTTGATTATGGAACCTGTCACTAGGAAAATTGTCTCACAAATCACCAGAATTTAATGTTGTATCAACACACCTTCCGGTATTTTGAAAATCCAATAATCAGTTTTGTTTTGATAGCCAATATATATATATATATATATATATATATATATATATATATATATATGTATGTATGTTAAAAGGAGATTTATATTACAGGCGCCAACTGTCTCAGTTATTACTCCAAATATACTGAAATAAATCTGTTTCATAAGGTAACTTGTTGGTGGCGCCTAAATTTACTAAACTAATAAATTTCATCCCTTCATTTTAAAACGCCGCGCCGGGATAAACCATGACAAATGGGGGCGGCAAAGATTAAACAGACTACAAACACATGAATACATGTGCTTGTGCCAGAAATTACCTGCATCTTACACCCTCGGACTATTTTTTTAATGCAAAGTGTTATCCATTCTAATTAGTTTTTAAACGCCTCATCGATATAAGCATTAATATCTGAAGATTTCGTAATTGTGAATTCAAATATTTAAATACCTCTTTAGGTGCATCAAGATGTTATTTTTTTTTAAATATAAAAATGTGTACTGCATATACAAGGTGTCTGCTGGTTAATTTGACGAAAAGATTGTTTTTTATTTGTGGCTTTACGAAAAGAAGTTACCCTTTATAAAAACTTTTGCTTCTTTGGCAACAGTGCCTGCTCCTCCATTAGGTCACATGGTCAATGACCCCCCCCCCCCCAATAAATATTTCCAAACAGAAACAAACGAATAAAATAATACTGTCATAATAGTGTCAAATGATTTTAATAACTGTCATTCAGGCAGGACCTAATCTTCTACAATATCTGCCCTCCACAGGTACCTTTTTGTGTAATGTACCACTCCACAATAATTCTTTCTTCTTGGGACCAGTTACTATTCACGAGGTCTTAACTATCATGAGCTGTCCTCCAAAATTGTTAAAGAATGTGCTAACGAGCTTGCGGTACCCTTGTGTCACATAATTAATAACTCTTTCAAGCATGGTACTTTCCCAGACGACCTGAAATTATCGCTGGTCAGACCTCTATACAAAAAAGGAGACCCTACTCTGCTTGAATATTATAGGCCAATAAGTCTTGTGCCAACATTTTCCAAAATGTTTGAGGTGGCTATGTGCACCAGGTTACTGAGGTTCTTTTATGCTGAGAAACTTCTTAGTAATTCACAGCATGGATATCTAAAGGGCAGGTCAGTGGAAACAGCTGTGTACGACTTTGTTGATCGTATAATTGGATGCATGGAGGATAGACGTTTGTCTATGGGCATATTTTTGGACTTATCTAAGGCGTTCGACGTCCTTGATTATAAAATATTGCTCGAGAAGCTTGATCGTTATGGTGTTCGAGGTCCAGCTTTAGGCTGGATTCGATCATACTTGACGAATTGGCGTCAAAGAGTTGTAGTGGAGAAAAATGGGGAAAAACATTTTTCAGAGCAGGGACACACATCTATGAGGATTCCTCAGGGAAGTGTAATGGAGCCCTTGCTCTTTATTTTTTATGTGAATAGCCTAGCAACAGAAATACTAAATCTAAATTCCCATCTTGTCAACTTTGCTCACGACACAAACATTCTTGTCATTGGTTCCACATTGACGGAGCTTCTCAATCTGTCTAGTCAACAACTGAACAAGGCCCATGAGTGGTTTTCAAGAAACAGATTAATGGGGACATACCAGATGCGGTAGACATCCGGGCTCAGAGTGTGGATCTGGCCAAGAGTGCAAAATTCTTGGGCATTCTTGTGGATCAAAATCTTGACTGGATTGGGCAGGTTTCGAGTGTTCTTAAGAAGCTTAACTCAGCTTGCTATTCTCTAAGAGTAATGTCCAAATATCTAGATCGTAACAACTTGAGAGTTGTGTATTTTGCACATATCCATTCTGTGGATTTGGTGTTATGTTCTGGGGGGAGTGTGGATGCTAAGCGTGCTTTTGTGGTGCAAAAAAGAGCCATACGAGTCATCTTGTCTCTTAAATGGATGGAATCATGCAGAGGAAAGTTCAACGCATTACAAATTCTCACTCTTCCACGATTATACATACATGAGTGTTTAGTCTTCCTGTTCAAGAATAGGGACAAGTTCTCTGAACTTGAAATTCGGCATCAATTTAACACCAGGTATGTTGGCCTTAACATTCCACTTCACAAACTAAGTGCTACTGAAAAGGGTCCCGCATACGCATGTATTAAGTTTTTCAATAAGTTGCCAAACCATTTAAAAGTAGAAACTCAACTGAACGTATATAAAAAAGCTGTGTTCAATATTTTACTGGAGCAAGAACCATACAGTGTAAACGAATTCTTAAAGTCAAATTTTTAGTCTGTCTCAGAAGGTGTTATTGCTGTTGTAAGATTTATTTCATTTATTTTATTCTATGTATTTTAGCTGGTTCACATTTAGTTTTTAGAGTATATACTATATATAACTATATTTTTTGTACCAAAATTGCTAGAGTGTGATTTTTAATCTGTTGTCGTGAATTGTTAGTATTGTTTTAAGATTTATTTCATTTTGTTTTGTGTGTAATTTTGACGCCACTTCATTCAATTGTATGGTATATTTTTGTATTGTGCGATTTTTTGAATAAAGAGATTGATTGATTGAATACATAATTTATATTTTATGAATTTTTTTTAAATTTGGAAATTCCCTCTATTATTCTAAGCGTATACCGTTGACCGTTCCCTTAACACTCGATGCCTGGCACCTCGATCTCCGGAGGTTTCGTTTCGTTGGCATCGATCACGGCTGGCGGCCCGCGTTGACCTTATGGTTATAAACGGAGGCGAGTTTTTCCCGAGTGTTCCCGATCAAATTTTCACAGGGGCGCATAGGTAATATACGGCTTACGTTGGCAAAGTTTGGGTCAACAGCCGCGCCGAGGAAACTTATTTTATAATATTTTGTCAGTTGATGCGTTTAATGTGGGTCGTGTGATAGGTTGTAGTTATGATTGCGTATTTTTTTAGATTTTATTTCCAAGACTTTACATTTCGTTTGCTGATTTTGTGGTTTAAATTAATGTTTTAAAGAAAGGTAGCCACAGTGTTTTAGAGTATTTAGACTTTAAAAACCGTTTTCAATTATTTTGTCGAGCTGAACAGTAGTCGACCTTTGCTGAAATTTAAAACTCAGCAAACAAGTAAAGACAAAGGCAAAGAAGTAAATCGTTTTTTGTAAAAATATGTACGATTTATCTGTCTGGACACCCGGTTGCGAAGTAACAAAGACATTTTATTGTTTCGTGTGTCTGAATTTTTCAGATGACTCTTTGTGTTGTATATATATTTATATATATATATATATATATATATATATATATATATATTGACCCCCCTGAAAAGTTGACCACGAGGCGCCACTGTTTGGCAATTTAAAGAGAAGTGGGCTTAAAAATCAAACGTTAAAAAAAGAAGAGTCGACTTCTTTTATATTAATTTGAATATGAAATCTTAGCTTACTATTCAAAATTTGCTAATTCAAGCTGACCGCAGTTAACCTCTGGTGGCCTTCAGGAAAGATAGAAGAGCTGAAGAGCTGTGACCATCTAAGGTCATGCATGGTGGAAGATAGTAAACAGACTCTGGAGTCTTCCGTTACCCATAAGGATGCCGGCGTTGCGTGGGCTTCTTTGATATGTTTTAGAAGAAAAAAGCCTTGCTCTTTGGGAAAAATCTAACATTAAAGAGATCACCCCTCAGTAAACGACAGCCGAGCCGTTTTTGATGCCTCCAGCACTGAAGACCCCCCCTGCATACGAGACAAATAATTGATATAATGATAAAAAAAATTGTTTTGATAACAGTTAAAATAGTTTTACTTTAAACATTAAAATATGTCGCAAAACCGTAAAGCACTGTACAACAATCAGATTCTGACATTAGTTTAAAATGAAGGAAGCAACAGCTTTTGTTTTCCACGCAACCAGAGCAAACTTGTAAAATTGTTATTATTCTTACTTTTTCTTTTTGTTAGCGTTTCTAGGACAGTGTGAAAATGAAAAATATTGCAAACATAACAAAAAAAATATTACCTTTAACTATAGTTTTAGTTCTATATAGGATAACTAAATATTTTTAAAAGGCGTACAAAAAAAAATTAATTAATTGAAGCATTGTGATTTATTAAATATGTTATTTTTCCTTTTAGAAACCTTTGTAATGAATTTGGGTTTGCCTCAAAATGAAATATAGATACCCCTACTATCCCATATTTTAAAACTTATAATAAATTATTGTATCAGAAAAACTATATATTGTGCCTTTAAAAATACAATTTGTTGTAAATTTTACTAAATTAAATATTAAATTTTAAAAATATTACGCTGTAATCCAAACCATTCTGATTATAAACTGTAATAATAATTATTGAAAAATGTAAGAAAGAGGTGGCAGTGAATCAGATGCTGTTGGGGAGTGAGATCAAGATAATTTATATAATACTCCTCTCGCGTGACTCTGCTGAACTTTCCAAGACAATCTTTATATCAAAAACAGAAAGTATAATTTTCGTACACATGAAAACAATGAATTATTTCTTTTCTTGGTTATGGTTATATTGAAATACAACTTCGATATTAACGCCACTCAGATATTTACTATACAGTTATAAGTAATATATCTACATTGTTCCTTTCCCTCCCTAGGGAAGAAAAGTACGGGTCGTTTGGAAAGGGCAACTTTCGCTCTGCTAGTTTGTGGTCAAAAAGTGAACTTTCTGAGCAAATGTGACAGAAAACGTATCCATCCCCGTTTCAGTGATGATTTTGCCCTCCCCCCCACAGTCAAAACTTTTGGCCTTGAATAACTGTATAAAATTTAAAGTTATCGAGGAACAGAATACACTTTTTTTTCCATCTTCTAGAACTTCTTAAGCCTTTAGTGACAAAATAATTCTAATTATTCTTTTGGCCAAACAAATTTAGGTTAGTTTAGGTTAATGAACTTGGTCAAAAATTTCTTTCACTACACAAAATGTGGAGATAAAATAAAGCATATTCTGTCTTCTTCTCGCACCATTGTTATCCCCAGATTATTTCTCTGTATTTTTTTACAATTAACTGGATAACTAACGAATCCTGGCTAAATACCCAGAAAAGTAAAATTTAAAATATAATTTAAATTAATAACAGAACCTTAATATAATGTTAATTTCCTCAATTTTTTCCTCCAAAATTACATAAAACGATATTATTGATAAGATACAAAAAGCTTACCTTTACATACAGTTAATAAACCAGCTAACCCCCATTTGCTTAATATGTCGTCTAAATTCCCTTTTTCCGCATGATTATATTTTTTAGATAACTATCTAAAATTAACCAAAACCTTATTAATATACATAATATATAGACAAAGAACTGTTTTAATCACATCATATCACGAAGCAAACAACGAAACACAGTCTTCATCAAAGAAAAATTTCGTACCTGGTCTTCATAAATAAAAACAAGGAAATTAACAGAAGAAAAAACTCACAAACGAGGTGTGCTTAATAGCGCCGGGGCGCTCTCTACCGTGGCACTGCGGGAAATGATTTCAAATATCGCCAATTTCGAACCTCAAATATGTACAATAATATTTTAGAAAAAAAGACTTTATATTTATTATATTGTAGAGTGTATTATACTATTAGATATTCTTCCAAGCATAATTTTAAAAATTGCCATACTTTTTTATTAATCGCACAAAATCAGTACATTTCTTTTTAGTGTTTACCAAACATGTTAGTTTAATAAAAAAGGGTATATATTTTACGTTATAACTGTTATAATATATAATATTACTCTTGCCAGTTAAAAAAACAAAGACACATGGATTTAAGTCTTTATTGCAAAAACTTAATTTACATAATTACATTAGTCTCTAATCACATAATTTTCTTTTATACGACTTTCTAGAATGGAGTTTACTAAGGCAGTCTCGCCCAGCAGTAGTCCTCAATCATGCGGCTATCATCGGGCTTGATAACGATCTTCCATAGTTTTAATATCCTGATGGAATCTTTCCCCCTGTTCTTCACTTCAATCACCTAAGTTTTCTGGAAAACGATCTATGTGGCTGTGGAGGTAGTGAACTTTTATACTCATGTTACAGCCGAGAATATTAAAATTTGAAAGCATAGTTTCCGCTAATTCTACGTAATTATCTGCTTTATGATTGCCAAGAAAATTTTGTACTACTTGAACAAATGAACACCAAGCGTTAGATTCAGTCTCGTTCATTGATGTGGTGAATTGTGGATCTTTAACAAGTTGCCTTATTTGAGGACCATCAAATATACCAGCTTTTAGTTTTTCCGAGCTAATGCCAGGAAATTTACGTGACAAATACCCAAAACAATTTTCATCTCGATGTAAGCCTTCACAAATTGCTTCATTAGGCCTAGCTTGATATGCAAGGGCGAAAGTAAGTTTTTTCTCTTGAAACCAAAGGTTCGTTGATCATGACATCTCTTGAAGGCCAATTTTTGTTAACCCAGTGCTCATTTTTAGCTCTGCTGTCCCAAAGGTACAAAAAACAAGGATATTTTGTACAACCACTCTGCTGTCCAAGGAGTAAGTTAACCATTTTTAAATCAACACAAATTGCCCACTGATGTTCTTCGTATTTAATTTTTCTCAAAACTAATGCAATTGTTTCATGTTCTTTTCATGTAGTAGAATGACCAATAGGAATTGAGCCATATTTGTTACCGTTATGTAAAAGAACACATTTTAAACTACGTTTTGAACTGTCAATAAAAAGGCGCCAATCATCTGGAGTGTATTCAGGCAAACCCATTTTTTCTAAGAGCCCTTTTATATTGTTACAGAATACCAAGTCATTTTCCTGAGCGAAAAAAGGCAGCAGATCCTTATCTCTTTTACGAAAAAATGTAATAATTAGTACCTGGAGTAGATTTTTTTCTTTTAGTCTGGATGCAAGTAATTCAGCGGATTCCTTTGAGAGATTCAGGTCTCTTATAACATCGTTTAGTTCTTCTTGATTGAAACACTGCGGAGTTGCTAAATCTGCTTCAAATTCGCTGTCGTTTTCTGATTGAATTCTTTGAACTTCGTCAGACGTTGATGTTTCTGTATCATTTTCTGTCAGTCCGGGTAGACTGCTGAACGGGTATTTCTTCCGAATGCGCTACAGGCCTTCTTGCAGAATCTAGATCAGGATATGTCCATTTATGTATATTGTATCTATTTATGCCTTTAATATTAACGAGACAAAAATAGCAGTAGTCATGATGGTTTCACGGTTCTCTCCAAACCATTGGTACACCAAACTTTAGGCATTTCCTCTTTCCAGTTGTCCACTGTCGCAAATGTTCAACACATGTTTTACATATGAAATATGGGGCCTAAGATTTGTCTTGATCTCTTAAATAAACGCCAAAATAGGCAAAATAAGCTCTTTCACAAAGTCAGAAATCGTTTTTCTGCTCTCTTTCAAAGTGTATTCACCACACACATAACAAAAAACATCGGGATGATTTACACAGGTACGTCTGCTTGTAGATGCCATTGTTTCAGTTTAGTGTCTTGATACTACAAAACGACCAAAATTTACACAAAATGATAGCACAACTTTTCTTGGGAAAACTCAGTAATGTACTAAATCGGTTACAGCCAAGCAGGTATAGAAGGATGGGGTCATAGGCAATTACAAGTTGTATAAGAGTAATTAAGAGCAGTGTATTGAGTAGTTCCTAGTATTGGGTCAGGGACAATTCCAGGTATCCATTTGGTTAATCAGATTCTGAGAAATTTCTATTTTGACGATTAAGTACATATTTATCTCTTTATTTGTTGTCCTTTATCAGAAAAAAATATCAATTAACCTGTAACCTGTATTTCAAAAACTAGAGCTGATAGAAAAAATCTGGTGGCATTTTTGGAATCAGCACATTAAAAACATCTAAAATCAGATGTTAGATTTTCTGCACCAAATTTTTGTTTTCATTTTGTTACCCCGTGTAATTAATTTTATCAAACATTTTTTAAATTTTGTTGAATGTATCATGTGTTTATTGAAATCTAATATTTAATTTAGGAAAATCTAAAAAAAAATTTTTTTTTTAAATATTTTACTAAATTATATAATAAATGGCACTTTCTAAAGTGTTTTTTAACCGTTAACATATATTTTTATAAGAAGCTAGTTTTACGAATTTATATAGTTATGTTAATTATAATTTTTGATAAGAAGCTTTTAGTAAAAATAATCGGTAATAGGAAGCAAAATGTTTTATATTTAGCGCCTTATTTTATTAAAATATTTCATTATCTAACGTTTCGGTTTATTATATTTAAAGCTTCTTCAGAGCTAAAAGGTAAAAAATTATGTAACAAGAAAATTGTTATTATTTTGTTACTTATTCCCACTTGCGGGTTTATTATTTGAAATAAATGTAAAGTGTTAAAGGATGTGCTGCTTTAAAATATACTGGGTGTTCATTTAAAAAAAAGTTTAGTCAGTAACTTAATATTTGAGGCCCCTAGGAAAGATCTAACTACGCAATTGCATTCTACGTACAAAAACTCTATAATAATTTGTTAAAATTAAAACTCTGCCGTGTTTTTAGATTCTCTCTTCTCTGTTCTATTAATATATTTGAAAAGCAATTCTTAGGATAGGTTTAAATTTCGAATATTGCTAATACCATTTACGAACAGGAAATTGACACATCGTTAATTCTGTGTTTTTGAATCACGTAACTAAGATTTACGTTCGCTCGATACGGTCATAAAGCAAAGTCTATAAAAAAAGATTGCAGTAGTTGCAGTTAACGTTAATTTTATAGACCCTTCGCCCATTGTTCAGCACCTGCATTCACACTATTGTGTCAGAAGTATGGTACTAAATCATGACATTTATGCGGGTCATAGTTATTTTTAATGTTTTAGTTATTTTTAAATATTGTTAATTGGTATAAATAAAGCATTGGGATTTAAATAATTTTGATAGGACTGGCAAATTACCAAGAAAGGCAAATTGCCTGAAAAAACAAAATTGAATCAAATTTACAATAATTTATTTAGAATAATCAAAGAAAATACACGAGAGACCTGGAAACAATTATATATAAATAATGCACTTAGTTCCCCTACGCTACTCCGTGATCTGAACCAGCTTTAGGAGTAACCCACGAAACGGCCAAAAGCGCAATTTTGGACTTGGTTGAGGAAAAAGCTAATCTCTATTGGCTTGGACTGCCAGGTCTGTCTCATGCAAAGGCACTTATCCCCCTTCCTATGAAGAAGAGGATAACAGAAAATCTGTTAAATATGAACAGAATTAAGCTCAAAACAGCAATAAGTCTATACAATGGCCATTGTGGTCTGACTTCACATGCACAGGATGGGGCTTGAAGACTAATCCGAGTGCGCCTATGTATGGAGGATGACAAGACAGCCAGCCATGTGTTGTGTGAATGCCCGGCAGCTGCCAGGATCAGGTTCTCTATATTTGGTAGAGATATCCTGCTGCCCGAGAACTTGCAGAATTTTTAAATGTGTTCCGATTATTATTATTATTATTATTATTATTATGCCTAGATAATATTGTTTATATTATGTATCGAAACATTCCGTAGACGGACTAGTCTACATGTTGAGGTGCGTAATTTTATTAAATATTTGCTTCAATTAATTTAAAGTTAAATATTTTTATTCAGTTGCCACAAGGCCAAAAAGATTTTTGTTTGTCAATCTAAACGCAACAAATAATCTGAATACATTTAAAAATAACATTATAGACGGCTGCAAACTATCATTTTTTTCATATATATGTTACATGTCAAACAAACTGACACATTTTAAAATTTTGAAATCAATTCCTTTTTATTATTTAATGTTTCTCTCATACGATCGGCGCACTGATGAGTCTCGATAGTATGAAAGTATTGGTCCAACTACTATGTGTCTATAGAAACTTAGGGTAAGTGGCATAATTTCTTATACTTGCCTAAATAATATTGTTTATATTATGTATCGAAACAGTCGTAAAAAGTCGTACAAAGTAATTTTATTAAATATTTGCTTCAATGAATTTAAAGTTAAATAGTTTTATTCAGTTGCGAAAAAGCCAAAAAGATTTTTGTTTGTCAACTTGAAGAATACCTCTCCAAATGCAATGATAAGACTCTTTGAGGATTTAAGTTGCTTGGGGAAGTGTAAACATAGGTGTGAGCCACAATAGACCACAAAGTCGCAGTGGAGGGTCGGTTTGATCCACCTATTTTTAACCTACCCTAACCTAACCTAGTTCCCTACTCAGTACTCATTAATTTACCATAAGCTAAACGAGAAACCTCTTATCCAACTCTCTCGAAAAATTGTTTGTGTCTTATTTTAGGTTTCTGGTTGGGCAAAAATTAAAACTATCTGACACGTCATTGTGCTCATGTGACAATGAATCATTAGATGACCATATATGGCCAACCATATATGAACAACCCCCTGCCCTACCCATCTGGCCCGCGAGAGATTTTAAATTAAATTTTAAAGATTTAGCACACATAGTTTATTTGTAATTACTGCCAACCAACCTAAAACTGTATTCTTCAATTCATAAAGACTAAAATCGTCACAGATCGAGTCAGAAATAGTCGTTAGATAGAGACAAACAGATAAACATTCGGGAAGCCGCCCGATTACCTTGAAGCGCTCCGAGCGATGCGTTATGAACAGTTGGCTTTGAGCGCTCGCATCGCATATTTGCGTACGATCGAGACTCTCGATTCGAGAGTATTCTAGTTGCTTATTGCGGGTAATATATAAACCGTTCAGCTCGCGTGTCAACTCATTACTTCTTAACAACTGATAAGAAAAGTGGCAGGAAATATTCAAGCAAATTCAGCTCAGAAGAAAAACATCTATCAAAATGTCTGGTTTAAAAAAGCGGAAAGTGGACACAGAATGTCTTTAATTCCAAAACAAATGGACTGATGAATACTTTTTTATCATGCATATTGGTAAACTTATGTGTTTGTTGTTGAATGAAACAATTTCTATTTTAAAAGAATGACATTACAGAATGTCTTAATTTAATTCCAAAACAAATGGATCAAATCTACACAGTGTTGTTAAAGCTATTTTAATACTTCCAAAATAGCGAAAACATCGAAGTCATTTTCTGAGGGAGAGTTTGTTAAAGAGTGCCTAGTAGATGTTGCAAAACTTTTGTGCTCAGAAAGGAAGAAAGAGTTTGAGTATAGATATGATGGCTAGTGATATAAAAAAAAACATTGACTGATAGATTGGCTGGTTATCAAGCATTTTCGATTGCTTTGGATGAGGGTACCAATTTATCTGACACAGCCCAATAATGGAGTTGATACACCACACCACCTATAAATGGAGTTGATTGATCGAGCTTCAAGAAGATTCATATTTCAAGTCGAAATTTGATGATATGGGACTAGGAGAATTTTACATAACATACCTTTCCAATGAACTTTTCAGACACCCTTCGTATCTTACATATTATGCAAGTTACTGAAAAAGTAGAAACAGATTATTATAGAGTTTTAACTCGTAGAATTCAATAGCGTAGCTAGTTTTTTTCTAGGGGTCGCAAATATTGAATTACAGAATAAATTTGTTTTTTTTTAATGAAACCCCCTGTATATTTTAAAGCAACTAAACGCACATTCTTTCACGCTTTTTAAAAATATATAATACTTATAATCTCCCAATTTAGAATTATTGATAAAATAATAACAATTTTACGAGTTGGCTGTGGTTGCAGGTACGCGGTGGAATTTTTAATGACGACTATTATTGGCTTCATTTTGAATTTACGTCGGAATCTGATTGTTGTGCAGTACTTGACGTCATATTTTATTGTATAAATAATCAGAATCTATGAAAATTACGAAAAATATAGGTATAAGTTTGTTTTCTTCAATGTAATGAAAACGCAAGGCGAAGGGTCCAGACTTAGAAAATACAATATGAATGAGTGATACTACTATGTCATTCTTTAGAAACGAAATTCTAAATATACGGAAAGACCTGGTATATTTTTATACTCTTGGGATTTAAAATTTGAATCAAGAATCAACTTTTCGATGTAACTACTCTGCAAGAAATATTTTTTAAATGTTGCTAATTCCCACATCTCAATTAGGTATATAGAGTCTTTATGAGTCTCAATCCAATTTCCAAATGTCAAAAGAAGAATAGTATACACAAAAATGAAGACCATTGAAATACACTTGTATACTCTTCATATTTATTTCTCCCACAGAAATTGTCGTCATTGTTTGGAACTTGGAAAAGGTATAATAGATATTTACGATACTAGTGGGATAAAAGCTCGTGGAAGTTGTTCAAAGAGTGGGTAGCAAGTAGTTTGTGTTAGAAAACATTAGAAAATAATGCTGTCAAACAATTTGTAACTTGTGACAAAGTTCGGAACGAGTTTCATACATTTTTAACATGAGCGATTCATATCTTCCATCCGACAACGACAAAGTGGCTACCGGCCTAGTGGCCTACCCCCAGTAGTATCAAAACTGGTGTGAAGAAAAGAACATAAAAACTATCTCCGGTTAGAAGGCATTGTTAGCATATGTTAATGATCTATCCAAAATTCTAAAACCATCCTCTCTTTGGACATATTATTCAATGTTGTGGAGTGTGATATCTATTAGAAAAAAATATAAATATTAATAAATATGTTGGATGAAGGTACGTGTTTTTGATTTGTAATACCACTCACGAAGACAAAAATAGATCGAGAGTATTTTTTTATTGATATAATTCTGAATTACATTAAAATACAGTTTCACATGTTATTTTTGATTATACAGACTTACTTAAACTGTTATCATTTCGAATTAGCTGAGAATATGTCCCAATAGTACAGTGGGTAACAAAGGTCTAGAATAATACCTACCTTAAGCAGCAGAAATTCAACATTGTTAAAGTTTAGAATCGGTAGAGTTTTTGGTGCACCCTGTATACAATATTCAAGGTGGAATACTTAAAGGTGCCAACCTTGTTCAAAATATGATAGACCATACTGAATCTGATCGCTACAAGTGGGCTTTGTTCAGCAGACAATTTAAAAAAAAAATCAATTTTTCTAAAAAAGCCCTGTATGTCGAAAAGGAAGAAAAAAATTCAAAACCGCTGAAAATTATTTTTTTGTACCAAACCCTAGATATTTTGGTTGTCCAAAGAGAACAAGAATTCTTCTACAATAAGAGTTCTGGTCGAACAAACTTTTCAAAAAATGACAGGGTCTTATATACCACCCTGTATAAGACGGGTGCAATGGGCTCCTGAGGCCGTCCTTACCGGGCTGCATACTCCAGGAATTAATCAAATAAAGGCCGAAAACCATAACTCAAAATCACAAAACACAACAAAACATTTCATTTTGAAATGAAAATGTCCTCTGCTCTGTATATAGAATTGCGGCCATCAAACACGAGCCATCGAAGATTTTTCGTAAATTATGAAAATAGCAAATGTGCAGTGCAATGTGTAGGAATAAACAAAATAAAAAAAATTGTAATATTTAATTTCTTAAATTCTTAAGTGAGAAAATGTCAAAGTCAAACCTCACAAACAATTGCTTCCTAATAAAATAACATGTTAGTGTTGCTAGGCAATACATTACGTTATCAGATACTGTAAAGTTACCGGCGGCAAATCAGTCCAGTATAAGTAGATTTACTAGACAGTATAAAATAAACTCCTATTTCTAATATATACTAAACAAACCTTTAAAATGTTAACTTGTCCTTAGTATCATACTATTAAATCGAGCGACCCAGTTCCACTTACATTTAAGATTCAGGTCGCCCCCCATCGTCAACCCTAATCTCTATAAAAACAGAAACATGCCCTGTCGCCCCAGAAAGGTAGCGCTAATTTTAGTAAATCTAGAGCAGGAGGGGCCGAACCCATAATAATCACTTTTCTATATTTTCTTTATATCGTTGTCTCTCGGTAGTAGATCGGATTACGAAAATAGAAGCGCTCGTCGAAACAGAGAATTTCGAAAGCTCTGATAGGAAATGACCTAAAATTTTAGGTTTCGTTTGATATGACAAGGTTTTGCCTTTATTTCTACGCATTTAAAGGCGGCGTGGTTGAGATGCACCAATGCGAAGCAAGCTGGTTTGATTTTAGACATATTGTTAATTCTGTTATATATATATACAGAGTGACAATTTAAAAACTTGAAATGGCCATATCTTAGGAAGGAAATACTTAATCAACACTTTCTATAAAATGAAGAGGGAACAAATAAAAGCGTATTATTCGACCCTTATCTGTAACCCCTTGAGCAGGGTGAGATACACCCCTAAAATCTTAAATAGAAAGTGGGGTCGAGTGATACATCATCTTACAGCTCTTGAAAAATGCTTTTCAATGATACCATAGAAAGCAACTTTTCGTGAAATTCTTCTGTATTTATTAAAGGAAACAATAAATAAAAACACAGTTTTGAACATTTTTATTTTTATTTAAGTAAATGTTCAAAATGATTGGTACCGATATCCTGGCATGTCTCTTAAGAATTCTAAACATTTTAAGCCTGGCATTTTATTTGTTTATGAATATTCGCATTTTATTATCACAATATTTACTTTAAAAGTAACTTGTACTATTAGTATTGATATTTTAACAGTTGACTTTTGGTTCAATTTAAACGAAAAGCAGCTCTTATCTTAAATAATGGTGTACAACACAGCTGAACGTGTAGAAATGATTTTCATTTATGGTTCTCAGGATCAATGTTTCTTAAGGATAGCCCAAAGATTTAATGAAAGGCATCCACGTCAAAATGTAAGTCCGGAGTAAGTTCGCCAACTAGTAGCCAAATTTGAAGAAACTGGCTCTGTCGCGAATAAAAAGAGAAATCAACCGAGACTAGTTGACGAAGCAGCGCAAATTGAAGTTCTGGGTCAGTTTGCAATTAATTCAACTTTATCAACTCCTCAAGCAGCTGTAGCAACTGGCTTATCTCGTGAAACAATAAGAAAGGTACTTAAATTTCATAAGTTTCATCCCCATAAACTGCGCATACTGCAAGAACTTGGTGACGACGACCCGGATAAAAGAATCCAGTTTTGTGAAATAATGACAGATAGAATTACGGCAGAACCTCGACTAGTTAAAAATATTTGTTTCAGTGATGAATGTTCCTTAATAAGCAAAACTGTCGTTACTGAAATGACGAGAAGCCACACGTATTTAGAGAAGAGCATACCCAGTACCCCCAGAAAATTAATGTTTGGGCTGGTATATTGGGAGACGTAATAATCGGCCCAATATTTATAGAAGGGAATTTAAATGGCGACATGTATGCTGAAATGCTACAGAGGTTTATTGAACCACTAATAGTGCGGGAATTAGAAAATCAGAGGGACATACAAGGAAATTTAGCATTAGAAGAACGCTTACTACATTTTCAGGCAATGGTTGGATGATAATTATCCCAACCAGTGGATTTGAAGAAGAGGTTCTGTTGAATGATCCCCGGGCCTAACACCTCTTGACTTTTTGTGGGGTCACCTTAAATCTGTGGTGTTTAAAACGCAACCTGAGTTAATAGAACAACTCAAGGACAGGATAGTTCAGGAATGCCGTGCTATATCCAGAGAAACATTTGCAAATGTACGCGAGGAATTTGAACAAAGGCTTTATTATTGTCTTCAAAACAACGGGAACCATTTTGAACATTTAATTAAATAATTATAAAAAATTTCACAATTGTGTTTTAATTTATTGTTTCCTTTAATAAATACAGAAGAATTTCACGAAAAGCAGCTTTCTATGATACCATTTGAAAGCATTTTTCAAGAGCTTTAAAATGATGTATCACTCGACCCCTCTTTCTATTTAAGATTTTAGGGGTGTAACTTACCCTGCCCAAGGGGTTACACATAAGGGTCCCATAATACGCTTTTATTTGTTCCATCTTCATTTTATAGAAAGTGTTTTGAGCGTTTTTTGATTAAGTTTTTTCTTCCTAAGAGATGGCCATTTCAAGTTTTTAAATTGTCACCCTGTATATATTTGGCAACGTTGGAATGGCGTGGTAGATACTTTATCATTACATTTATCTTCAAGAAGCAGAACATGTAAGGTTAAGAAGGAGTATTGTTACAACAATAAAACCCAGTTATTTAAACAATTGTTGTGGTTTATTTGTCCAATAATTTAACCACCGTTAATAATTGCTATATACAGGATTACCCAGAAGTCACGCATAAAATTCATATTTCTTTAATGAGTAAGTTATGGCAGAAACGCTTATACAGGAATATTGATTTAGGTTTAAATCTACTTTTTTATGATAAATTGAGGCATTCATCTTTAATCCACTTACCCCCAGCTGCCTCAACTTATTATTTTTAAATGACAACTTAAGTTTTGGGCTCATTGGAAAGCTCTTAAAAAAACTGAATACATTTAATGCCATTAAAACATCAATTTGACAAATTGACAATTTTGAAAAGTTTGATTAATTACTTTTGCAAAGTAATATCAAGCAAAACTTATCTCTTACGAGGATTAGGCGAGAGTGTAAAAATTCAGAGCAGCTTGTATTGCAAACCGATGAAATCGGGAAGAATTTTTTTTAACATTTCTTTTACCTTCAAGTTATTTATGAAATAATTAGTAGTTTTGTTTGTGCATTATTTAATGGAAAATATCCTTATAATCGAATTTCACACTACTGTTAGTAGGATTACATAAATTTGAAGAACACACAGTAAGAAATTTGCCTAGAAATGATTAATCATCTGTCTTGAGTGAAAATAAGCAACTCGACACACTGGTTATCTATTCATGAAAATCCACATGCTTCAAGTGCTTCCTTCCCCTTAGATAACATTTACTTAATCTACAGTGCACAGATTTATAAGACATGAAAAATATTATCCATATAAGACATATCTTGTACAAGAACTGTTGGGGGATGATTATGAGTAAATGGCCACCAAGATCCCCGGATTTGGCGCCGGTGGATTATTTTCACTGGAGATACTGGAAAGAAAGAGTTTGTTTTGGGTAAATAACCTAACAGCGGAAGCTGTACGAAATTCTGTCAACGCTTTCTACTTTCGCCTCAGAGCACATCAAGTAGACGAGGTCACTTCCAGCATTTGTTAGGTTGAGTAACATCTGGACAGTACTCATAAATTGATAGTAATATGATTTTATTAAAAAAAAATGCTGTAATTTTCGTTAAAATAAAACTTGACATTTAACCATTAAAAACCTTATCCAAAACGTATTAATGTTTTATTTTTATTGCCATTTAAAAATAAAAAGTGGGGATAACTGGGGGATTTAAAGACGGTTAAAGACGAATGCCGCAATTTATCACAAAAAAATAGGTTTAAATATCAATCAATATACCTGCATAAGCGTTTTCGCCATAACTTAATAATTAAAGAAATCTGAATTGTACGTGTGACTTCTGGGTAACCCTAACGTAGAGTTTTTTTGTATGTCTTCAAATTCTGAGTTATATCTTGTAGGGTACTTGTAATTAAGAAATCATGTATAGTAGGATTAGACCATGTCAAATTGAAAATATCGTTCGACGTTTCGCCTTTGATTGAACGAGACATCTTCAGGGGACCCTCACTATGAGGTCTTAATACTGACTAAAGCTTGGAGAGATTCGAGTAGGTTGTCATATTGTAATGTATCTTTATAGCCCCAAAATAATAGTAAGCTATTCCAACTTTTGTCACCTCGTCAGGGCGCCGGGCTTTAAATAAAACATTTTTTTTAAAAGTCACAAACTAAATAATTGCTTCAAATCTTCATTAGTGAAAGAGATATTGTAAAATAGGTTATAATACATTTAAACCCTTAAAGGTAGAATTTCAAAAAATCTAGAAATTGATTTTTTAGATAATTATTTTTGAAAGCTAAGAGATTTTGTGAAAGCAGTAGAATCCCATTTCATCAGCTTAAAGATAGAATCTTAAAAAATCTAGAAAATGCTTTTAAACAATTATTTTTAAAAACCATTGACAGAATCGCCCTAAAATCTCATTTAAAGGAAAACATATTTTAAAAACGAAAAGGAAAAACGCATTTCAATAATTTCTGACCTCTTAATTTCAAAAAATTATTTTTGAAAGCCATTGACGAAAGAATCTCATTTAATGGAGATTTTGTAAAAAAAGTTAAAACACAGATGAAGATGAAGTTTATAAACCTACAATTTTTACACTTTTTTTATTTTCTTTTGAAGGATTGTTGTAAATTGGATATTTTTAAACATAACTAACCTTGGACGAGTCAATTTTTTTTTAATAAAAAATCACTAAAAAACTAAATTCTTCCTCTTTAGATACGATTATTAACACCGTTTGCGGAAGTTTAAGCTTGTATGCTGTTACTAACTAAACGTAAATACGTAATTATCCCTAATCTTTATTTATAATAAATGTTTTGTTTTGTAAAAGTTACAGAAAATATAAATAACTCACATTTTCTTTTTATTTCACTGAACGACTTCCAGCCTCTTTTAAAAATGCCGATTAGGTTAGGTTAAGGGTGAACTTCACGCAGTATTATGGATCATTTGCAAGCCTTCCGCCGCTGCAATATTATGTTAAAACTATAAGAGATATGTGTTTTTCCCTATTAAAATCACACAGTTGGGCGCTGAATGCGAATTTTTATGAAAAATTCAAATCCAGAGTTATAAAATAAAAGTAGATTGGTCTATTTTCGACCATTTTTTGACCACTTTTTGACGCAAATGCCGTCGCATATAATTTTTTTTCTACAAAATGGCTCTTTACCGCCTTGCATTGATCCTTTGTCTACGTAACTGCAAAATTTGAAATGGTAAATCGTACTCATGTCTTTGTATTTCTGCAGCGCGTGAACCCTTTTGAACTCATTTTTAAACGAAATGTAATTTAAATTGCCTATACATAACACATTTTTTTGAGTTCGGACGTGCAGGAATTTTTTTCTAATACGTAGGTACCTTATCATCTTACTTTGAACTTGACTAGACCTTGTCGCTGGTTTTTCACTTTTTGCGTGCAGTTCTCCCTTAAGATTATTCAGGTTTGGTGTAAAGAAAGGGCGCAAAATTTCGAATATATATTAAACCAGAGATTTTTTTACAAAACCTATCTTTTAGGTGGATTTGTTTCGCTAGTATTAAGTTAGTTGATAAAACCATCATTAAATCCATAATAAGTAATCAAATCATTATTAACGCTATAATAAAAAAATCTGTTGCACAAGGATATAAAAATCAGGTCAGTTTGGCAACAGCGGAATTATTTCGTTTCTGTATTCTGTCAAAAGCCTCATTAGAGAGTTTTTGCATTGGCAGCAGTGGCGGCTATTCAGGTAAAGTAGGTGAAGTGCTAGCTTACCAGGAAAAATAAATAAACAAACATCAAACTATATTTATTATATATGTCTTAAAATTTTAATTTTTACATTCATTTATTCACCTAATTGGTAAAAAATAAACTGTACTATTTGCGGTGGTTGTTTACCTTTATTTTCGCGGCTTTCGCTGCAACCAGTGTTCAATACCGGAATAAATTAAAAGACGTCTTTGAATTTGTTACAAACTGTGACAAATCTGAGGAAAAATCAATCCGCCTTGCGAAAGGATTTTTAGGTGAGATCAACGATTTTGAATTCGCCTTTCTGGCATTAGTGTTTAATGACATGTTCTCAATCACGGACATACTATTTGACGTTCTTTTTGACATTCATTTTTGCATAATATAAAACGCTGTCGTGAAGCGCACTGTAAAAAAAGAAATGAACATTTTTTTAATACCATGTTTGATAAAGCAAATTCTATTACAGAAATAAATCATTACAAACATGAGTTTCACCTGAAGAAATTAGGGCTAAGTATAGAACCCTTTTTTCTGAAATATTGGACTATATTTTAATGGAAATGACACTAAGATTTCAAGATTGTGAAAAACTTATATTTTCGTGTTTGGCAGGTTCTGCTAAATGTTCCGAATATAGTTTAAATTTTCCGACTGGCTCGTTTGAAAGTTTGTTACTGTTATATGGGGAAATATTTTCAAAAAGTCAACGACTTAAAAATGAGCTTGGTCTTTTTTTTGCCAATGAGAGTAATTGGAATATATCGCTACAAGAGCAAGAGAAAAAAATTAATAAAAATAAATATATTTTTACCGAAGCATATAAATTGTTTTCCCTTATTGTGACAATACCGTCGACAAGTGCCCCAGTGGAAAAAAGTTTTTCTTGCTTCAACTGTGTAAAAACTTATTTAAGAAATACAATATCTCAAGAAAGACAGACAGATTCAAAAAGAATTTCTGGAGGAGATTAGTGGCAACTCATCCATTTTATGAGGATGTTATAAATAAATTTGCTGCTATGAAGGATAGGAGAATTGATTTAACGTAAGTCGTAACAAAATATTCTACCCCCTCAACATGAAAAAATTCTGGGAAAAAAATTATTGCGATATTTTCTTGCTTCATTTGCACTGCATTTACTCTTTCTGATTAGCAATCGAAATAGTGAAAATTGTGAAGTTTTTCAAGTGTTTGTTGGCTTTTAATCTACTCTATACAGCTTATGTTATAGTATAAAATCAAAAAAAATCTAAAATGTTTGGGTTTATAAAGCTCATGGTAAATAGTTTTTTTAGATAATTATTTTTGAAAGATATTATAAATATATTGTAAAAAAATCAAAAACACATTTCACTTTTTTTCACCTTCGGGGGGACGAGATTCAAGAAATCCTCTCTTATCTCGCACCTACATCACAAAAATAAGTTCCACGCCAAATTTAAACTTTTTATCTCTAGTGGATTTCCCTTTTATATATTGCCGGATTTTTTCATATGAATATATTCAAGAATTGATATTCTCCAAGATACAGGGTACAAGCTTTAAAGTTTATTTTCTATTTTTTAAAAATCATTTTTGTTGCAAAATCTGGTATTTGGGGTTTCTGAGGACGAGGAATTCAAATTTTTAAAAACGTTAATATAAATTGCAGATGATCTTGGCTCCTTGGCTGTGACATGTCGTGTATGTTTGAATGGTCTCCACTTTTTTGCTCCTTAGGGTATTCACGTTTTGAAGTATTATATGTAAATGTCGCTCCGGGGAACCGTTCTCGAGGTATTTGCGTTTAAATGAGTTATTCTCAAATTTCTTTCTTTTGATAAATGCTTTTGAAACAAAAAATGTTTTATAAGGAAGAGATAGCTGTATTAACACTAATATTTTTACTAAATAATATATTTCATATTAAACATAGAGAAACAATATTTAATAATAAAATATGTCAGTTTTCTGCAATAAATGTTCAAAGTGATTTCGGTCACTTCAATCACTTCAATACACTTTAGTACTCGGTGATTGAAGTAACTATTCGTTTTGAAGCGGATTCACTGCGTTAACAATCTTATGCTATAATAGCTCCCTAGTATTAACTGTTTCTTTAAACACCAACGATTTCATATATCTCAACCTCAACACTGAAAAATCAAGTGCATTGAAATCGGACTTCAAGCCGGCCAAAAAATCTGAATTCCACGACCTATCCAGAGATCGGAAAAATTGGCATTCAGATAATCTCCGCCGACAGGTCTAGAGAAGTATGCCGGAGCTCCATCCTGCGTGAAAAACATATTTTGTCGTAGCTGCAGAGGAAGGGCGTCTAAATAATCGGGTACCTGAATTTGTAGAGACTTGAGATACATTGGATGATTGTTCAAATGGGCCTAATAAACAATTACCAATAAGGCCACACCCATAGGGCAATTTTAAATTTCTGTTGGAAATGACGTTCTCATGCTAAGTGTGGATTTTCTAGATCTCATGAGTCGTGACTTTGAAGACGTTTCTACTTGTAAATATGGCTTCATCTGTAAACAATTAAAAAACAGATAAAGATAAAGCCTTGCTTTGTGAAAAAAAATACAAATGGATGACTAGTGATCTTCACTTTCCAAAACAATGCAGCCTATTTCGGGGTTTTTAATTACGCGGACTAGAATTTTTTTATAGTCTTAGAGGGCCTTGCCCTTCGGAACCAGTTTTTTTTTCCAATCTGTCATAAAGATTCTTAAAAATCTTAGAGTCATTTCTATTTTGCTATATTTTCAAATTTCTTCAATGGTCTCGATTGAAACGCATACCATATCCCGCATCTCACCTATTCGGCTCGGCATTTTGCACTTAACTTATGAAAGCCAATGTTTCAAAAAATTATTTCAAACATCTTAAACGTAAATAAATAACGGAAAAATTTTACATTAGTTAAATTTGTAGCGTATCTTGTTATTAGAGTTGTTATGAATTTTTACATAGTTAACATTTTCTTGTAAAGCTGAAGGTTAGCAACCGGCTAGGTGCCAAAGGCATCATCGTTAAAGCCATAACAGAGAAAACGGTATATCGGAGGCACTAGGTGAAACTATGGGTTAAAAAAACCCATAGAATTCAATTGTTGCCAGCGAAGATGGTGGCGCGGAGGCAGGCAACGTTGATGCACTAGGAAATCGGTACCTGGTTAGCACCAGGTTAAGCGCCGAAAGCATCATCGTTAAGTAAATAGCACAAAAAATGGTATAGCGGTATTTTAACAATACCTATACTATAGGTTAACGCCAGGGATCTATGATTTTCTTAATTAGCGGATACCTTGTATATGTTTAGACAATCGGTGTGTCGTAAAAGATAAAGGTGATATGACATATAAAGCTAAGCTGTTTAGAAACGATATGAATGCCACACATTATTTACAATAGCTTTAGTTTTTAAAATTCAAGACACATTCCTTGTCCCAAAATATCTCCAGACTAAGATTAACAATTTTATTCACGCAACATTCAAAATACTTATTGCAAATATTTTGCAGAACTCGTTATGGAGAACGTGAGCATACAAAATTATTACCTCCGCCAAACGATAGAACAACAATAGAAAAATGTCCTACATATTTAGCGCACTAATAATGACTTCAGTGTTATAAATATCAAATTAAATTATTTAAATAAATTTGGTTACGCCTTATGCGGAAAGTGTCCCTGAATTGCTGCACTGTTGTTTTTTGATTTATTGCTCTTAGCAAATATAGGATAATGAACATCTAGTATGCAAACGTTGCGGCAAGTACTGTAACTGTTATAAATAATATTACACCGATCATTAGGAGGCGCCATTTTCGTTGCAATTAGAGAGGTCATTATGTATCAGTATTATCAAAAGAAGCGACAACTTTCATTATAAATTTAGCATTGAATAATCAATATGAATAACGATGTCAATAATCAATTATCTGGTACGTGATTGTTAATCACTTCATTGAATGAAATTGATTCAGTTTAATTTTTCTTCTATTGTGTTATTTTATTATGGTTTTGGAGTGCTTTATTGAAAAAATCTCTCGTAGCTTCAAGACTTAGGGAACTTTGTCCAGGCATTTTCATTATATATATATATATATATATATATATATATATATATATATATATATATAATGTGTTTTCATTCCGGGTGTACATCCGTTCACTACTGTCGTTCTGAAAAGAACAGTTTTGCTGACGTTTCGCCAAAATCACATTTGGCATTTTCGAAACTTTCTTTCTCGCGTCCGAATACAGTCTCTATTCGGACGCCAGAAAGAAAGCTTCGAAAATGCCAAATGTGATTTTGGCGAAACGTCAGCAAAACTGTTCTTTTCAGAACGACAGTAGTGAACGGATGTACACCCGGAATGAAAACACATTGTATTTTTCCATCCGTGAAGGAGTAAAAATCAACATATATATATATATATATATATATATATATATATATATATATATATATATATTATTCAATTTGTTTCTTAAACCCGGTATATATTAATTGGACTTCTTTCTTGTGTATAGGTTTATTTGCAAAATCAAACAATAGGATTAACTTGACGTTTCACCTATCATAATAGCCTTTCTCAAAAATTGCTCATTCCTTTATTATTTTTTTTTTGTATATATGGCTTTCTTTACCTATCTACAATTAATTTAAAAAACATTTAGTGGTCTAATTATAAAATGACCTTTACAATTTTTCTAAAACTGATTTAAAATTTTATACTATTGACAATAATTATTACAAAATTAATAAAATAAGGTTTCATACCTCGAAAAATACATGTTGATTATTTATTTATATTTGAATGTTAGGTAGCAAGTTAGTAGTTTGCCAGGCAACTCATGGCACAGTTTTAGGTAAAAAAGTGTTCCTATCGTAGATCGTTTTTTTTTTGAGGAATTTAAAGATAATTTTTTGCTATTTTTCAATTTAAACCTTAGAGTAGAATCAGACATTCACAATGATATACTCATTTTAAAAATAATGGCTTAGACGAAGTTAAAACTATACTAAAATATCAAATTGTGGTATATTTGACTTAAATTTTGTATGTCTTGTTTGTCATTTACGGCATTTTTTTCTTTTTTTATGTGAATCATTTCTTTGATAATTAATTTCTGATACAGATTATCTTCATCAATGATTTTGGTTCCAGAAAAATTAAATTTGTGTTTTGTGGTTTTTTTCATGTTTGTGTAATGCAGTGGATGCATTCTTTGTATACTTATGCCCTTTTATTCTATTTTCTAAAAGTTGGGTTGTCATACCAATATATTTCATAGGGCAGTTTAAACAAGGAATTTCATATACGAGCTTGGATTTTTTATTTTTGGGAATTTTAGTTTTTAATTTTGTAAATAGGGAGCCTATCAGGTTCTGGGCTTTATGACATACAATTATGTTATATTTTCCTAAGATATGTTTTAATTTTTCAGATAATTGAGATGTGTATGGCATTGCAATATATTTTTTTTGCGTATTATCTTGTCTTACGTTTTCGTTATGATTGTTGTAATATATGTACGTCTTTTGTTTGATAATTTTTTTGTCACTTTTTCTGGGAAATGATTTGCATTCAAGGTGTCCCTCTTCTTGAAAAATTGAATTTTAATATTACTTTTTTTAAGAGATATGTGGATGATTCTTTAGCATCAATTCCAGAAAATAAAATAGAAGAACTACTTTTCGCGTTCAATAATTTCCATCCGAAACTTCAGTTCACTCTTGAAGTTGAATCAGAAAACAAAATCAATTTTCTCGACTTCACTATAATAAGACAAAAAGAGAATAATTTAAAAACTAAATGGTTTACAAAAGAAACTTGGTCTGGACGATATCTTAATTTCAATTCCCACCATCCATACAAACAAAAAAGAAGTGTTGTGATTGGTCTTGTTGACCGTGCCATATCTTTAACGTCACCAGAATACCGTCCTGAAGCCCTTAATAAAGTTAAAGGGACCTTGCATGCAAATCATTTCCCAAAAAACTGATAAAAAAATTATCAAACAAAGGACGTACATATATTATAACAGTCATAACGAAAACGTAAGACAAGATAATACGCAAAAAAAATATATTGCAATGCGATACACATCTCAATTATCTGAAAAATTAAAACATATCTTAGGAAAATATAATATAATTTTGTGTCATAAAGCCCAGGACCTGATAGGCTCCCTATTTACAAAATTAAAAACTAAAATTCCCAAAAATAAAAAATCCAATATCGTATATAAAATTCCTTGTTTAAACTGCCCTATGAATTATATTGGTATGACAACCCAACTTTTAGAAAATAGAATAAAAGGGCATAAGTTTACAAAGAATGCATCCACTGCATTACACAAACACGAAAAAAGCACAAAACACGAATTTAATTTTTCTGAAACCAAAATCATTGATGAAGACAACCTGTATCAGAAATTAATTATCAAAGAAATGATTCACATAAAAAAAGAAAAAAATGCAGTAAATGACAAACAAGACATAAAAAATTTAAGTCAAATATACCACAATTTGATATTTTAGAATAGTTTTAACTTCGTCTAAACCATTATTTTTAAAATGTAGTATATCACTGTGAATGTCTGATTCTACTCTAAGGTTTAAATTAAAAAATAGCAAAAAATTATCTTTAAATTCCTCAAAAAAAACATACTACGATAGGAACACTTTTTTACCTAAACTGTGCCATGAGTTGCCTGGCAAACCACTAACTTGCTACCTATCATTCAAATATAAATAAATAATCAACATGTATTTTTCGAGGTAAATAACCTTATTTTATTAATTTTGTAATAATTATTGTCAATAGTATAAAATTTTAAATCAGTTTTAGAAAAATTGTAAATGTCATTTTATAATTAGACCACTAAATGTTTTTTAAATTAATTGTAGATAGGTAAGGAAAGCCATATATACCAAAAAAAAATAATAAAGGAATGAGCAATTTTTGAGAAAGCCTACTATGATAGGCGAAACGTCAAGTTAATCCCATTGTTTGATTTTGCCAATAAACCTATACCCAAGAAAGAAGTCCAATTAATATATATGTATATATATATATATATATATATATATATATATATATATATATATATATATCATTCTCTCCACTTACGTAGTTAGTCAAGCTTAAGAGTCTACCAAAATCTGTTCAAGATCTAGCTAGAAACATTTACACATTTTTTAAGGTACATAATTTATATCTTTTGCAATATTTTTCTATAAATTCATAATGTATTTATTTTGCAGTCTAGCAGCAAAAGACAATGCGAGTTCAAACAATTTCAAATGTTTGCTGAATTTAATTCTGCATCCTTCGCAAACCAGATGGCTTTCGGTTGCCACAGTAGTTAAAAGAATATTAGAGCAGTGGTCGCCTCTGCAACTTTATTTCACGTCAAAATTCTTGGGTGAGCATCTAGTAGCAGTCGAACAAATATACCAAGCATAGCATTTTCAATCATATAAAGTGGTAATCTTTAAAACGCATATAGTTATGACAAATTCTTATAAAGAATTACTGTTTTATTATATGGAAAGACGTTATGTATTATGAACACAACTTCCCGAAATTGATCCGGCAAATAAAACCTGTTTTTTGCCAGTTCAAATGTAGTTGAGGGTAGACATTTTTGATGAGCTAAAAAAACTGAACTTTTAGAGAGTCCTGACTTGCTACAACACTTGGACTATATCAACAATTTTATAGCGTCCTTTGCTATGAATTAAAAAAATTTTGATGACTATGTCTTGTCAAAAATGTTTATGTTTTCCCCAGAAAATCCAATTTCCAATAAGATTCGGAAAAATTCTCAATCCTTGGCGGTAATATTAAACCAAACGCCGCGATTATTTTCCCCGATAATAACGAATTACCATTTTCCGCCAGGATATATTGTTTTGAGCGAGGAAATTTACACTTTTTGGGAAAAACTCTACAAATATAGAGATGCGGCGGGATTCAACTATTTATCAATTTATCCCGTTTGGTATTAAATATATTTTCTTTGTCACATTCTAACGCGGCATGCGAAATAATTTTTAGCAAAATAAATTCAATTAAGACAAAAACGAGATATTCATTAATTGTATCTACACTTAACGGCTGTCTTCTTTCAAGTGAATGTGTAAAGGAAGAAGGCAATTGTATAAACATTTTGGTGCCTGCGATTTTTTAACTGTTCCTGGGTAATTTTTGGATGCAGAATGTAAAAACGTTCTCAGATTTTGTCTATCAGATCTAGTTTAAAAAAAAAAATGTGTATATATTTTACGTTATAACTGTTATAATATATAATATTACTATTGCCAGTTAAAAAAACAAAGAGACATGGATTTAAGTATTTATTGCAAAAACTTAATTTACATAATTACATTAGTCACTAATCACATAAAAAAAAAATTATATGACTTTCTAGAATGGAGTTTGCTAGGGCAGTCTCGCTGAAGGCTTCAGCAGTAGTCCGCCATCATGTGGCTATCCCATCGTCCTTGATAACGATTTTCTATAGTTTTAATATCCTGATGGAATCTTTCCCCATGTTCTTCACTACAATCACCTAAGTTTTCTGGAAAACGATCTAGGTGGATGTGGAGGTAGTGAACTTTTATACTCATGTTACAGCCGAGAATATTAAAATTTGAAAGCATAGTTTCCACTAATTCTACGTAATTCTCTGTTTTATGATTGCCAAGAAAATGTTGTACTACTTGAACAAATGAATACCAAGCGTTAGATTCAGTCTCGTTCATTGATGTGGTAAATTGTAGATCTTTAACAAGTTGCCTTATTTGAAGACCATCAAATATATCAGCTTTTAGTTTTTCCGTGCTAATGCTAGCAAATTTACGTGACAAATACCCAAAACAATCTAAAGCCTTCACAAATTGCTTCATTAGGCCTAGCTTGATATGCAAGGGCGGAAATAAGATTTTTCCACCAAAACCAAAGGTTCGTTGATCACGTTTTGTTTTCCTTGAATCATGACATCTCTTGAAGGCCAATTTTTGTTAACCTAGTGCTCATTTTTCGCTCTGCTGTCCCAAAGGCACAAAAAACAAGGATAATTTGTATAACCACTCTGTTGTCCAAGGAGGCAGTTAACCATTTTTAAATCAACACAAATTGCCCACTGATGTTCTTCGTATTTAATTTTTCTCAAAACTAATGCAATTGTTTCATATTCTCCCTTCATGGTAGTAGAATGACCAGTAGGAATTTAGCCATATTTGTTACCGTTATATAAAAGAACACATTTTAAAGTTTTGAACTGTCAATAAAAACGCGCCAATTATCTGGAGTGTATTCAGGCAAACCCATTTTTTCTAAGAGCCCTTTTGTATTGTTACAGAATACCAAGTCATTTTCCTGAGCGAAAAAAGGCAGCAGATCCTTATCTCTTTTACGATAAAATGTAATATTAGTACCTGGACAAAGTAGATTTTTTTCTTTTAATCTGGATGCAAGTAATTCAGCGGATTCCTTTGAGAAATTCGGGTCTCTTATAAGATCGTTAGTTCTTCTTGATTGAAACACTGCGGAGTTGCTAAATCTGCTTCAAATTCGCTGTCGTTTTCTGATTGAATTCTTTGAACTTCGTCAGACGTTGATGTTTCTGTATCATCTTCTGTCAGTTCGGGTAGACTGCTGAATGATGGAACGGGTATTTCTTCCGAATGCGCTACAGGCTTTCTTGCAGAATCTAGATCAGGATATGTCCACTTGTGTCTATTGTTTCTATTTATGCCTTTAATATTAACGAGACAAAAATAGCAGTCGTCATGATGGTTTCGCGGTTCTCGCCAAACCATTGGTACACCAAACGTTAGGCACTTCCTCTTTCCGGTTGTCCACTGTCGCAAATGTTCAACACATGTTTTACATATGAAATGTGGGGCCCAAGATTTATCTTGATCTCCTAAATGAACGCCAAAATAGGCAAGATAAGCTCTTTTCACAAAGTCAGAAATCGTTTTTCTGCTCTCTTTCAAAGTGTATTCACCACACACATAACAAAAAACATCGGAATGATTTACACAGGTACGTTTGCTTGTGGATGCCATTGTTTCAGTTTAGTGTCTTGATACTACAGAACGACCAAAATGTACAGAAAATGATAGCACAACTTTACTTAAGAAAACTCAGTAATATACTAAATCGAGTACAGCCAAGCAGGTATAGAAGGATCGGGTCATAGGCAATTACAGGTATAAAAGTAATTAAGAGCAGTGTATTGAGTAGTTCCTTGTATAGGAACATTGGGTCAGAGACAATCTCAGGTATCTATTTGGTTAATTAGATTCTGGGAAATTTCTATTTTGACGATTAAGTTCATATTTATCTCTTTATTTGTTGTCCTTTATCAAAAAAAAATATCAATTAGCCTGTAACCTGTATCTTAAAAACTAGAGCTGATAGAAAAAATCTGATGGCATTTTTGGAATCAGCACATTAAAAACATCTAAAATCAGATGTTAGATTTCCGGCACCAAATTTTTGTTTTCATTTTGTTACCCTGTGTAATATGTACCCCAAAATAGACAACCTTTCATCTGATGAGAATGATGCAAATCAATATCTGATAGATAATCGAGACTAGATATTAAGTAATATCTGTTTACATTGTACTTTATATTGCATTTTCTTTGGTATAATAATGATTATAAATAAAGTGTTTTGACCATCGTTATTTGTCAAAACAGGCAAAATAATTGAAATATTACAAACATTGTTATTCTCAAAATCACGGTAATTTTCCTTCAAATACGGTAAGTTATATATAATATATAATGAATGCCTATTCCAAAACATGATCTTCTCCATTTCTTCAAAGCTGTGTTTAGATAAATCTTAAATAACGTGGGGTATAAACTGCAGCCTTGTCTTAAGCCTTTAGTCACGATACAAATAGTTGAAAATTGGTTGTTAATTTTAATTTTAAATGATGACCATTATGATAAAATTGTTGAATTGCTGTTACTAATGTAAGGCCAATTATTGAATTTTCAAGTACTTGGCCATAGTTTGTTAAGGGAAACGGTGTCTTATGCTTTTGTCAGGTCTACGAAGAGCAGATGAATTTGTCTGTCTCTAGCTACTTTCTTTTTGTTGAGTTGGGTTAGATTGAATAAGTCCGCCTTTTCTTCCAGTTCTGTTGTTACAAATTCATCTTCAACTAACAGTCTGCTGAACGTGCAGCGATAATTTTTGCGGTCGTTTTTATTACCTTTTTTGTGTATCGGTGTTATCCATCCTTCTTTCCAACTATTCGCTACCTGGGGCTCCATTAAGAAACCTGTTAAATAGATCTGTGAGCATATTTGTGAGTTTTGGTGTTCCACTCATAAAGAGTTCCACTGGCACTTCTTCTAGACCGCTGGCTGTTTTGTTTTTCATTGACTGAATTAGTTTCCGTATGGTCTCATCTGTAACTCGCACTTTAGGATCATATACTTGGTATCTTCTGGGTCAGTGGTTCATGAAAAGACCTGTAGTTTCTTTGAGTTTCTTTGGATAATGATCTTTTCATTCGTTTATATCCATGATTTGAGTATTTTTTTGTTTGTATTTTCATTCTCAGATTCCTTATAAATCTCAAAGCTTCCGAGGATCTACCACCAAGTGAGACTCAACTTCCTTTCATTTGTTGTCCCAGTTCTGATTTTTATGGGATATTATCATATTCTTGAATCTTGTTTGTTCTTGGCGGTATTCATTTTTATCTTCTATGCTTTGTGAGTTTAGCTACTTTTGATTTGTTTTTGTTGTTCGAGTTTGTTATTTCATAGAAAGTTGTTGTTGTGCCTCTTTTGCTGCTTCCCCTATTGATTGCAATATGTGCGTATAGAGTGTGTCTGTGTCTCTGTTTACAATGGTCAAATTAAGTTTGTGGTCAAGTCTCTTTTGGTACAAGTTCTTAATAGTAAATGCCTTTATTTAGATTTTGTATATACAACTTCAAAAAAATGCTAATTTAAAATTTAATTTAAAAGTGATATGCAAGCAATCAACAGAGACACTAATTAAACAAAGCTTGAGAGAATCCTGAAAGGTAGAAAATGAATCCAAAACAGAATATGAAAAAATATAAGTATTTAAAACAAATTAAAATAATAAAAAAGAAATAAAAATCAAACAAAATCAACACAAGAAAGAGAAACATCTGTAAACATTAAAAGCCACACATTTTTAACAAACTCTTTAATCTCTCTCTCTCTCTTTATCTATGGAACGATGATATACTGACATACTGCTTCATTGTGAAGTGTAGTGCATTAAAACACTTTGCAGAGTTATATGAGAATGAGCGTTGATATAGTGCAGTTTTATGTCTCGGAACAGTATACAAGGAACCATAACGAGTTGCCAGGATATGTGTATCCCCGCGCCTCACCAACTTGTCGTATAAGTAGAACAAAATACCGTTTTTCCAAATTTAACCATCCTGAACGCGTGAAATTCTCAGAAATATGATCGTATTTTCTAACGTTGTAACAGAATCTTAAACAATTATTCTGTAATTTCTGCAAACTATCCCTATCCCTGTCCAGTAATGCTGGCCAATACACTGTACCGTAGATAGAATTAGAAAATCGCACAATTATAAGTTTGAGGTCCTGACTGAGATAATCTTTATGAAAATACAGTGATTTTAATTTCCCGTAACTTTTTTGATGTAGATAAGAAGTATATTTTTCAAACCTGAGTGATGAGTCAAAATAAACGCCATCATTTTTGCAGTATTCAAGAACATTTAGTTTAATACTGTTGAGTTCGATATTCAAATGGTCATCTGACAATCGAGATCTAGGTGACCAAATAGAAGAAGTTGGGTCTTCGACTCATTTAGAACCAGACATGAGCAGTCGATATTTTGTATATAAAATCTAAGTCTGAATTAATTTAATCTTCAGCCAAGTGTATGTTTATACATTAAAAGAATGGTACAGCTGGGTGTCGTCGGCATATTGATGCCCAACTAGTACATATAATCATATATCGGCTAAAATGCTGTGATATTGGCTAATATCCTTGGCTAATTAGCTAAAATTGCTAGCCAAAATAACAGTTCTATTACAGTATAAAGACGGAAATATGTCTAAAGTGGAGAATAATAATTTGGCCATAATGGGGTAAAAATGGCAATCGGCAATTCTACGACCCACTCTTTTGATTTTATGGTTGGGTTTATTAGCTACTTTTTGACTTTAAAATCGAGCTTTTTTAGCTGAATTCTGACTTGTTTTTTAGCCAAAATTTGAGTAACATTTTTTTCCTAAATTTACCTAAATAATTTCTCATTTTTTGCTTTTTCTTCATTTATATGATAAATCATCAATTGTTTCAAATTATGTAGAAATAGTATTAACAGGGCCAATCAGTGTAAAAATTTATGAGCCAAGAAGAAATGCAAAGATAACAAACCGTGGTTTGACGGTTGGTAGGGACAAAAAACATTTGCGCAGGAACTTTTACTGTTAAAAGAATCTAGTTAGAAGTTAGGCATGTAAAACACGCGCCCCTTCTTGAAACCAAAAATTTCGAGTTCTTGATTGAAGGGTTGATAACGTAAAAAAAACGTGCATGAAAATACGTATTTATAGGTAGAAAGAATGTGTTTGTTTAAAGTTGTCAAGTAATGCCTGCTAGGAAATTAGTTTAATTTTAATTTTAATCATAGCGGATCATAAAAAGCTTTAGGCTATTTTTTAAGCAAATATTCCTTGAAATCGGCCACTTTGTAAGCAAATATTTATTAAATGGCAATAATTTTCAAATGTAGCAACATTTACTAAAATTTTGCCAGTAAAAATGTCTACTTAGTTTGCTTTTAGTACTCGCTAAAAAATGGCTAATTTAAGACCCAGGAGCCAGTCTAACAAAATTAAACGACGATTACCCAAATACCGTTTTTCTATAATATGTGGTGGAATATTTAATCTTTTTATTAGACATTTTGTATGGTAAATAATTTATATCTCGTTTTTCTAAATATACCTTCACTTTGGTTAAGTATGGTTTTATAGGTTATGAACATAAATTTGAAAATGTGGTATATTTTGGCAATATTATAGCAAAAATAAGCGAAATAAAACTATCCAATTTTAGTTTAATTTTGAAACAAAAGTATGATAATAAAGCCATATTTTTTCTGTCAATTTTTGTTGCCTTAAAATGTCATAATTTGGCATTCTTATACAGCTATTATTACTATAATTAAACTTAAATACTAGCTAAAATATGGTTGGAATTTGGAAAAAATATCTACTTATTGATTATATTCTGACCTCGATTTCTGTTGATTAAAAATGCCATATTCTGGCATGTTAAACAGCTATGCTTACTATAATTTAACTTCAATACTTATTAGAATATATCTGGTTATGTTGTGGCAACAAAATTGACAGATATTTCTACTTTTTACCCATCCAATATTACAAAAAAAAAGTTGGAGGTTTAATTACCCCATAACAGATATTTTTTGACCAAGTCATTATGCTATAGCCTATCTACATTAAAAACTGCTACTTTTGGAGCCAAAAAATGTAATTTGAAGCGAGCTTTCATGGCTAGAAAACAAACCAAGAATCATTTGCCAAAATTTGACAAATCTCTGGTATTTATGTGTCTTTTATGACTAACTGTTAGACAAAAAAGCTCATCAGCTAATTTGTGCTACTTGGGAAGAATTTCAAAGAACTATTAAAACCGGAGGTATATATAGAAAATAAAAGGGGACCTAAAATGCTACCCTGTGGTACGTCACGCAAAAGTGCTAGCAACGCAGAACACTCATTGCCCAAGACCACTCTTTGAGTGGAAGACACTCAAATAGTTTTTTACCAATTCCAGCGAAGGCATATTCAAACCAAAATACTTCAGTTTAGCACATAGGCGCGAATGATTTAGTGTGTCAAATGCTTTGCTATAGTCAAGGAAAACCAGACATTATTGCACTCATCTGTAGCCTTGAAAAGATCATTGGCGAAATTTTTGTATTCTCTTTAAAGCGTTTTCTATTATAAAATATTGTCTCTGCAATTGTTCAAATGCATTTTCAGTGGCCGCTTTTAATTGTTCTATATTGTTATATTGCCTTGCGTAAAATTTGGATCCTGGAAAATGTTGGTTGAGCTAGTTTAGGATAATTCCTGCATTGTGAGCAGGAGCCTCGTCTTTCTGGAAGACTATATTATTCAATTGCGCCAGGGGGATATCTTCCAGAATTCGCATAGAATTCTCTTCTAGGGTTTGTAAATACCTGTTTGAATTTAGATTTCCTTCAAAAATTTTATAAATAATTTTTGATTGATTTGATTTGATTTTGATTTGATTACCGTTTTCATTAGACAATATGAACCAATTATTCATATCAAATTTTTCAAAATTTCAAATTTCTGGTTCTTGGTTCAAACAGACTCATATTGCCGTAGATCTGATTGAATTTTTTTAAATATTCTTTTATCGGGTTATCTTCTTTCAGGATATCTGTAACAAAATTAACGCAAAAATAAATTCCAAAGTAGTATTTCGATAATAAAAAATAACTAACCTGTTATGATAAAGCTTTGCAGCCTGATTAGCGTTTTCATTAGACAATATGAAGCAATTAATTATTCATATCACATTTTTCAAAATTTCAAATTTCTGGTTCTTGATTCAAACAGACTCATATTGTCGTAGATCTGATTGAATTTTTTTAAATATTCTTTTATCGGGTTACCTTCTTTCAGGATATCTGTAACAAAATTAACGCAAAAATAAATTCCAAAGTAGTATTTCGATAATAAAAAATAACTAACCTGTTATGATAAAGCTCTGCAGTCTGATTAGCGTTTTCATTAGACAATATGAAGCAATTATTCATATCACATTTTTCAAAATTTCAAATTTCTGGTTCTGAGCCATATTAACAATCAATGTAATAGCAATAACAACGGTGTCACCGCATCTCTCTTATAAGCGAGAAACCCCGTAAAACTCACGAAAATGGGACAACCGTGTACACTCTGGTGTCTAGAACTTTCCATCTGTTTATTAAATAACTTATTTACTTTTTAAATATGTTTTAATAGATTAAGCATTTTATATTTTATGTTAATAAAATAAATACTGTATTGGTATAATTATAATACCCCGTCAATAATTTACCTTAAGTATTACCCTGTCAATAAACAGAAAAAACTTAGCCCTTATAGCCCTTACATTATAGAAAACATGTAATTAAGGATCAGGTAAGGAATCAAGTACTTAAATTTCATAGTTTTTAATAATTTTCCCTCACTCTTCATTTCGGTGTCTTAATTGCTGCGGAAATTAACAGTGTTAACCCTCACTGTATTTTTTCTCTTAAGAAACCAAATCGACAGTTTTAGAAATCTGAAAACATGACAATGTTTAAAAGCCTAGAGTTTAATATTATTATTCGTTCAAAATCTAAAAAAAAATGTTGATTTAGGAGGCGAAGTGTTTTAATTTTTCACATAATATAATAAATAATTCAGCAGCGTGAATCAACCTTTGGCTTAAATAAACAAACCATAAATTCTTCTTTTAATTTCGAGAATTTTAATTGTTCATGCCTTTCGAGGTAGAACCACATGGAAAAGGAACGACGATTACTCATTCGAAGTTTTTGTTGAGTGAGCAGTACTAAGTTCGCATCACCGTATCTTTTGCACTGTCAAATTGTTTAAACAACTTGCTCATTCATTAACAAAAAATATTTTTAGCACTTGCATAATTCTTAATGCTTAAATTGATGTGAATTAAGAACGAATTAACAAGCATTTTAAGATTCTAAAGCTGGCTATTTTTCGTTGATAGTGTGAAATTTGTAAAGACTGACAATAAGTTGAGTAAAATTATAAAATGTACGGCAGATTTTTTTTTATTCGTTGGGAACAAAGACCACGAAGATTGTAAGCCTAGGCATAAAATCAGAATGACCGAATAAAAGGCCTACGCCCAAAGTAATTAAACTATATTCTGAAAAATATATGTGTACATACAGGCACGTAACCAGGGGGGGCTGGACCGCCCCCCCCCCCGAAATATTTTGATATAGGTATGCTTCTTGAGACTTTTCTTGGCTACGTGCCTGTGTACATAGTAAAGCGTCCTTAAACGAGTAACATTTTAAAAGCTTATATCAACTTCATTGGTTTCAATGAATAGCCATATCGATATATTATGAATGTTTATGTTAACATCATAAAGTTTTAATATATGGGTTCGCTACCCTCGTATTTCGGAATCTAAGGTATGTCTTGATCACGGCTTTGAGTACTTGAGTACTTCTAACATTCAGTCATTATGCTTGTTTCGCCCTGGAAATACCCTACATTTTCAGCAAAGTAGACCTCTAAGCAGACCATTCACCTCATTACTTTGGGGTGAGTTAACTGTGAACAATAATAAAAAATAAATAAATAAATGTGAACATCTACAGTGTCGCTGGTATGATCACCATACACTCATGCCCATTTTGAAATCTGTAGTACCCGATCTTGCATGCACAAAGTCAATATATCACTTGTATCACTCATAGAGTCCTGCTTGCATCCTACAATCAATAGACATCCACCTACTCTTCTTGTTCTACTGTTCCCTTGGGGACTATAGACTTTTGGGCACGGTTTTAAGCTAGCTAGGGTAACTTAACAAAATAAATAATTCTTGTACTTGGACGGTAGTACGATCCACTTGTTCTGCTGACTTCCATTTAACATGAATACAATACTACCATATGTCACAGACAACTCACTTGATATTTATACTGTCCTATATTACCTCTTAATTATTATATAGCAGCAGTAAATACTTAGCCAGAACTTGTTTGATGTTTGCCTTTGTTTTATCTTCAAATCATACCTTTCTATACTCTGCGCACCAGTCTTATGTCATTATAAATGACAACTACGCACGAGCAATATACAGCGTGATAAAAACTAAAACGAACCCTAGCGGAGGCAGCCGAACACGCGTTAAAATTTGTGAATGTGATTTTATGACTTTAATGATAGTTTATGTCTATAATGGTGGTTTTATCGACGAACCTGGGCTAACCTGATATTAATTGGACAGATTCACCAAACAGTAGTAGGTTTTGTTGAAACAATCCTTGATTTATTAAAGACTGTTGGCGCGATTTCTTTGCAGTAAACCTAATCAATCTTAACCTAATCTAATCTGCATTTTTACTAATTATAAGTTGTGTTTAAAGAAAACTTTAAAAAATCATCTGCCTGAACGAACACATATGGGCCGTATCCAAAGCCAAGTATCCCACCACTGCGTTATGAAGCTCATGCTGAACATTCAACCAAACTTCTGTATACTCGCCCAAATAAACAACGAACCAATAGGAAGCAGATGATGACAGAACGTAATATGTTATTTTACCACTCGTTTTTCATAATTAAAGTTTTTTCCTCGGAACTCGAAAACGATGGAGAAATTATTGTGAAGAATGTGTTGTCGGTCAGTTTCTTAAGTATTTGGATCCACTTACTCGCAAAAATGTTTTTAACATCGGATAAAAGTCTGGTATGGTCTTCCAAGTGTAGGTATTTTTGTTACCTGGCTTACCTTGAACTTTAAGTTTTTATTTCTGGCACTAACACTTGTTCCCCTAAGATTGCAGTTTTTCCTAAAGCAGTAGTGTTAGGATAACTAATTGAAAGGCCTACGACCAAATTAATTAAAATATATTCCAAAAAATATGTGTACACACCGAAGCATCCTCAAAGGACTAGTCTTATAATTGTATTTGAAGAGGTATTTTTCAAGTCCTCGGGCAGCACACAGCTCTACCGAATATGGAGATCCTGACCCTAGCAGCTGCCGGGCATTCACACAGCTGGCTGGCTGTCTCGTGATCCTCCATACATAGGCGGCACTCGGATGCGTCTTCAAGCCCCATCCTGTGCATGTGATGTCTTAGACCACAATGACCAGTGTATAGGCCGATTGCTGTTTTGAGCTTGATTCTGTTCATATTTAACAGACTTTCTGTTATCCTCTTCTTTATAGGGAGGGGGATAAATGCGTTTGCATGGGACAGACCTGGCAGTCCAAGCCAATGAATATTAGCTTTTCCCTCAACCAAGTCCAAAATTTGCTACTCCTAAAGCTGGTTCAGGCCCCACGAATCTTGTATCTGCTCCTTACTTTGCTAGAAGGCCCGCAGACTCATTTCCCTCCAAACCTGCATGTCCTGGTATCCAGATAAGTGCGATTTTATTGTCGCTCCCCAGGCCACCAAGTGCTTTTTGGCAGTTCCAAACTGTTTTGGATGTACAATGACTCGCTTCAAGTGCGTTAAGGGCCGCGTGACTATCCGAGAATATTTTTATCGTTTTATGTGTTATTTGTTGGTCCTGCAACATTCTAGCACACAATGCGATAGCATGAACTTCTGCTTGGAATATTGAAGTGGCTTTACCCCATGGATTCCAGCTCCTACACCTTTATTGGTTTTGGAGCCGTCTGTGAATAGGCACAGCTCTCCTTTCAGTAGATCGTATTTATGTTTATGTTAACACGATTAAGTTTTAATTTTTGGATGGGCTAACCCAGGGGTGCTCAAACTTGAACTGCCGGCGATCTACCTCAATATTTTTAGACTACTTACGATCGAGTTTCAAAGGCTGCAAGTATGTGTGATGCAGGGTTGTTGTACATACACGATACATACACCCCACCTACCTACCTAGGTAGGGTGTACCGTAGCATATATAGATATTAGCTTTCCGCACAATATACATTATTTTAGTCAAGGTTTGGGTTAGGTTTAGTTACGTTCTTCTCTACAATATCAATGAAAAAACTCATAGTTATTCAAAGTTGCGAGTTACATATGGTGTTAAACTTAACTAAGGAGTGACTTTGGATGTTGAAGCATGGCACTGCATGTCCTCAGCATACTTTTCATAAGATGGTACGTAACCACTGAGTGCTAATCGCAAGCATGATGACATATGATCGTCAGTTAGTCGATTGCGATATTTTGACTTAATTATCTTCATTTCAGAAAATGCAGACTCGCACAAGTAAGTTGACCCAAACATTGCTGTCAGTTGAAGCGCGATTTGCCTTAGATTCGGATATTTATCTTCAGATATAAAACACCAGAAATTTGTATCAGATGCTGTAGCTTTGAGATGTATATCTGATATAATCTGCACCAACTCATTTTCAACAGAACATGAGTTCATATTAAACTGACTTGCTATTTCAGTAGCTAATTCCTCAATGTTTTTACATGAAAAAGGATAACTCATAAATGATGCTACATTTGCCAATTTACTACAATCATAAAAACGCATTTCGAATTGTCCCAAAATATTTCATAATTCAGCCTCATACGTATCATAATTCAACTGAGGAATCCTTGCTTTCAAAGACGGAAAATGTTTCAGATCCTTTCTTTTCAGTTGATATATCATAAGTTGCAATTTACTTTTGAATGCGTTTACTGCGCTAATCATCTCAATAACAGTTTTTCCTTTACCTTGAAGCTCCAAGTTAATGGTATTTAAGTGCATTGTGATGTCAGTCAAAAATGCCAAATCAGTCAGCCATTTTTCGTTTTTCAACATCTGAGTGTCGTCACCTCTTTCGTCTAGAAAAGCTGTTATTTCGGGCAATAATTCTTGAAACCTTTCTTGGAATTTTACGCGACTCAACCACCTGTGAAGAACTAAATCAGTGTGTTCAGCTGACGCCCTATCTTCCAACTGCAACTTAAAGAGCCGCCGTTGCAAGCTACGTGCACGGATGGAATTCACAATTTTTATTGCAATGCCCATAATTCCCTCCGTGTTTAAAACTTTTGAACACAAAACTTCCTTAGCCAACATGTCATTGAATACCATCCGAATAAAAATACAGAGCTGGGCAGTGTCTGTCATATCGGTGGATTCGTCGAACTGTAAAGAAAAGTGTGTACATTCCATGATATCATTTTTTAGTTTATCTGCCATGTCCTGACTCATGACTTCAATACGCCTTGTGACAGTCGGACGAGATAACTGAAGTTCTCTAATAGCAGACATGATTTCTGTTTTATTTTTAAAATCTCCAAATAAAGTCTCACTCGCTTCAATAAATGCTTCCTTCACAACCGATCCATCTTCGAATGGTTTCTTGTGTTTCGCCAATATATGAGATATTTTAAATGACGCGATCTTAGCAGCTTTTGATTGTTTGGCTGGTCTTGTGAACATGGTTTGTTCTTTTTTCAAACAAGATATCAAATCACGTACTTTTCGTTTTCTTGATTCACTCTATGGCGGAAAATCCTTTTCATAGTTTTTATGAACCGTTTTATGATGCCTCTCTAAGTTACCACGCTTAGGTATTGCAACTGACGCACGACAAATAAGACAAATGCACTTATCCTTCACCATACAAAACAAAAATTCTTCCTCCCAATCGTTATTAAAATGATACGTTTTAGATTTCATCGCTGCACTCATTTTGTACTATTTAATAATAAACTTTGTATCGACGTAGTATTGCCTTCAAGTCGCAATTCAGAATGACTCCAATTCCTGCAGGCGCAACATTTATATCGGCGTGAACGAAAGTCTCGAATGTTCCCGTCAAACGCGCCGCCCGAAATTTTTAGAAAAGCGGCAAGAATAAAAAACGCGGCTTTTCTTTGACAAGTACCTCTCGTTCCTTTGATAACGCCGCCTTTTGCCGCTAGCAGAGTGTTATTTTATTACGTAATAAAGTTTTGTAGTCTAGTTAAGTACCTACTTATTAAAAAAAAATTTCTTCTCGAGATCTACTCAAAAAGCACTCGCGATCGACCGTTTGAGTACCCCTGGGCTAACCTATTATTTCGGTACTTAATTGTGTCCCGTATTTGAGTAAGTTGCCTTAAATGAAGACAGAGAAAGATTACTAACGTGGGATTTAAAGTATTGCAGATTAGGAGAAGAGGGTTAGGTCTTTGCGGTTTGCTGGTAAAAGATACTAGAGTCGAGACCCTAAGATAAAGAGAATAAAGAAATAAAGGATGTAAAATCGTAAAAATATAATTTAAAGGCATCTATAAAATAAAGGCAGATCAAGCACAATTTGACTACTCTCCAGTAAATCAAGCTTCTTTATGATATTTGGATCAGCAATCAGGCAAATAGTTCGTCTGAAAAGTATCTTCGCGCTGGAAAAAGGAAACACAACTTTTATCGCTGCGGTGACAATTGACGTGATGTGATCATTCCAGCGAAGATTCTGCTGAATCGCGATATTAACCTACCAGGTTAAAAGAATCTTCGCCTTCAAGAATTTAATTGTTTGTTCGAATGGTGTGAATATTGGGAGATATTTTGTGACATGGTAAAATTGATTGTGTCATTAAAATTGACAAAGTACTTTGTTCGCTATTCTACGATCTTAAAAATAAGGTAAAGGATAAAACCATACTCTACAGGTTCGGTGAATTGTTTGTTAAAGCGGAACGTACTAATCAGTATAGCTGTAAATAGTACCGCTGGTAGGAGAAACCAGATCATTGATGTCCAGGTGGAATAGAACACTGTACCTTTTGGATCGCCTGTAATGATTCTGTGAAATTCAGACGAATGTCCACGAACCACTGCGGAAATATGGAAAACCATAAGCAGAAAGTTTATTAAGAAGTGTGTCGTTCCAGATTTGATTGAATACTTTGGATATATCAAGGGCAATAATCTAGGCTTTGCCATGGAGTTCAATTGACTTATTCAAATTGTGAGTTACGAAGGTAAGAAAATCTCCTGTGGACCTTTGAGGGCGCCAGCCGTATTTGCTGTCGTGGATTATTGATTGATTCTTTATTGGATTACTCTTACTTCAAAGTAAGGATAAGGAATTATAATTAGATGGAAGAGACTTTAATTTTTTTTTGGGAACTGGCTGTACGAAAGATATTTTATAGGATACTTCAAATAACATGGGCCATTTCAGAGGTATACTTTTTTTAGATTATGGCCGAAATACCACCAAAACCAGAGGGCTTCTTGGCGTTAAGTGATTTGAGAATGAGCTAACTATTTTTTTAAATAATTTAGTACATATTGTATGGCAGACACAGTACTGGGAAATGGTAAGAAAATAGGTAAAAGTGGTAATAAAGTTGAATTTGCCGCGAGTTGTTAAGTTTTTGTATTTTTGGTTTGTTGTTTACTGGTAAATCAAAATATTTTCGAAAAAAAAACATAAATGAATGAACCGAAAAAAATTCATACGCTGCGTTTAATTGTGCAGAACCCCTAAGCCGTCACTGCTACTAGTCCAGTAAATGAACCTAATACCTACAGTTTTAGTTTCTGGGTTAATAATGCCCTTGCCACAAAATATAGACTTATGGGACCTTACTCATCTAAATGGTTTAATGCTCTATAAAGCATGTGATTATCTTTCTTTTTCGTACTGTTTGAAGTAACAGTAACAACGTTTTTGTGTCTTTTAATGGTAATGTTGATGAGTTTTCCAGTAGCAAGTGTTCTAATTTATTACCTGCTTAGTATGCATACATTTTTGAAAGAAATCTAATGGGGCGTTTCAAAGTATTAAAAATGAGTTATTGTTCCGAAATTTAAATTATTATTTTTACACTCCATAATATTCAAAATTTAGATTTTTGCTATATATCTGTAAATACAGTACAATATGCGTAGACTTGTTATATGAAATCTTAAAAAAATATATTTTCAGACTTATTATAAAACATATGCTTGGATTATTTTAAAATATAGCATAAGAAAAGGTGTTTATGTATTAACAAAAATAATAACAATTAATATTAAAAAAACAAAATAATATTCGTAATATCATGTTTTCTTCGCTCAAGTTCTGCCCATAGATGCTCGATCGGATTTAGATCTGGTGATTGTGGTGGTGCCTCCAAAAAGTGGGGAACAGTCATAATAAACCATTACTTTACTATATGGGCTATCATTATCTCGGTGAAAATAAAAATCATGTTGCAATGCCAGTTTTTCTGCACTTTGATTCAAGTTGTGTCGTAAGATGTTCTAATTAACCTACATATTTTTTCATAATGCCTTTAATTAAATTAATATTGTCCGATCCGGTTGCAGACATAGATTTCCATACAATTTCCACGTCTCCTCACTATTTCGCAGCACAGTTTAAGTTTTTGTGCAAAAATGCCCGTTTCCTTCCATCAGAACCAAAAACATTACGTTTAGTTTTTCCAAAGGTTAAAAATCCTTGTTTATGTGTTGTTTGGCAAACTCTAAAGTCTAAAGGCTTTTTCAAATTTATTTCCGAAACGTACAGCAGGCGCCAGTGTTTTAGAACTGTTCCGGGTGCTTTGTACAGGTAAACAAATTTATTTTTTCACTATTAAAAATATTAAAAATTGAATTAGCATTTGGCCGCCATTTTCTTTCGCCATCTGACTGACCCGACGGAATTGAGAAAAGTATTTTTGGCGTCTAGGGACACTAAAAAGTGAATATATGTAAAACCTGGGAGAGTGATTTTTTCACTATTAAAAATATTTCATTTGGCCGCCATTTTCTTTCGCCAACTTGAATTTGTATTACAATTTTACCAGTTCATCTCTATATCGTAATTAATTGTCCTACAAAATTTGAAATCCATCAATTAAGTAAATTTTTCAGCCTGAACTTTTAAATATTTTGTCAAGCCGCCATTTTTTTTCGCCATCTTGGATTCGTATCAAAATTTCAAAATTCAAACAATTCCTACATATTCTTGATTTTTGTGCAAAATTTAAGATAAAATGGATAAGCACTTTTTTAACCTTTCAAAGGTAACGTGGTTTCATGTGACATGAAGGTTAACGTCGGACTCACACTCCGCATTTTTTTATAAATCTTAATTAAATATTACCACTTCAAAAATCGAAATGCACTTGATATAAAATTTATGAGTTATCCCATCTCTTGTAAATTTCTGTTGTAAATTTCTAAAGTTATATATAATTTCAAGGGAGCATATAAAAATTGGAGTAATAAAAAACATAGTACTGCTTTTTATAGATTTATCAAAAAGTTAAATATAGAAGCATGTAAAAATAACTTTTTTCACAAAAAAAACATAATAGGAAAACTAGGGAAATACAAAAAAAACTCAAATTTGACATTAGTTAGATGTAACTCTAAGTACTAATCTTCGTCACTTGAATCAGCCAAACAGTCATTGCAGATGTACCTTGCATGTTCCAAACAAATATATCTGCGACAGTGTGTACAGCTGGATCTTATAGGCCTATTTTTCTTTCTGTCACAATAAGAGCTTCGTCCGTTACTAAGTTCTGGAGCAACTGGTAGTAAGTTTTGTTCCTTTATGCCTAATATTTCCTTGAGGCGGAACCTAATGGTATGTGGAATACGATTATTTAACGCACGGCGTCGTATATGGCCATCTATCAGCTGCATGCTAAGGCATTCCAAAAATATTCTTCTGGGTGTTTTATCTAAGTAAAGTGAGTTGCTTTTGAAAATGATAAATGCATTTATACCAGCTATATTCAATGCAGAATAAAATATGACCATTGGCCATCGACGCGTCGACGTTGCACAATTATAAGCCGCACACATCTTGTCTACCGTATCGACACCACCTCAGTGGCGGCTCGTGAGTATATTGAAGGGTGAAGCTACATGAGGTTAATTTTGTTTAAATGTGAATAAATTTCCACGTCACGCGTTGACCTTTTTTTTATTGGAGGTCATCGCCAATAGCCCTACAAAACCATTAAAACCTAAAAAAATAAACTCTAAAAAAAGTAAATAAAAAGTAAACAAAACAAGTAAAATATGTACACCTATCACTAAAACATAGCGGTGATTGCGATAATAAAAACATAATTTAGTTTATTAAAACTTAAAATAAATAGTTGTATGAAATAAGATAAAAAAACTACTTTTTGTACATTAAATCTATACGTCTGTCTTTTAAGGTTGCAAATTTATCTATAATTTGGTCGTAAAAGTTTTGGTCTTCACTAAGTTCTGACAGTAATTCCTGCTCTATTGACATCATTGCTAAACCCGAAAGCCGTTCTTGTGTCATTGTGTTTCTTAGGTAGGTTTTGATCCGTTTAAGACGTGAAAAATTTCGTTCGGCCGATACACTTGTTGAGGGAATAGTTAAAACTAAATTAAAAAGCTTATATGCTTCCGCAAAAATTGCTTTAAAATCTTTAAATAACAAAGCTAGACTTTTTTCGACATCTAAATTTGAAAATTGTTCATCCCTATACAATACGGAAAGCTCATTCTTTAATCTATCTCTGTCAAAAATGTTTGGATAATTTTTTAATAAATTATTTAATAAGTCGTCTGGAAAGCATTTAACATATTCCGAATATTTTGTGCAATCGACTAAAGCAAAGAAATTTAAATTATTTAAATTTTCAAACCGCGTCCCTAATTGAAAAATTATACAATCTATTATTTCGAAATATAATATTTTATATTTAGTAAAAATATCAAAGTCGCTAGAACATTGCCCTCGACGTGTGTTAGTTGGCAGAATAGTGGCTTTTTTAGCAATATTGAAAAGTTCTTTGAAATGATCCTCGTTTCTAAATTCAATAATTCGTTGCTTGGCAAGGTTTATTTGCGAAATGCAGTAATTTATATCTAAATGCTTTAACTGTAATATGTGTTGTTTATAAATATGCGTTAAAAGACAAAATTCGAAATCATTAAAATGCTTTAGAAATCCTTTTGCACCATTAATAGATTCTGTTCCAGAACTTAAGTCATTAATAATAGTTTCAAATACTATAATTAAATTGTCCCATTCATTAGCCACTAAGTTTAAAATTTTAGACCGTGTATACCATCGCGTTTCTACAGCTCGCGGAATTCTTTTACCTACTATCTGATTAAGCACAAAAGACCGTTTTGGTGATTGGTGGAAATAATTTGGTATTCCTAATAAAGTGGCAAAAAATATACGACTTTGGGTAATCAGTTTTGTTCCCTGTTGTAAAACTAGATTTAATCTGTGGGCGCAACAATGAGTAAACATAGCTAAAGGAGCAATAGATCTAACTTTTGTTTGAAGCCCATTTAGTTCACCTGCCATAACACTAGCCCCATCGTAACACTGCGCGACCAATTTATTTTTAAAGTCATAAGGCTCTAAGCTGTTTTGTATTAAATGAAAAAGGCTCTCTGCTGTTCTATTATCGCTAACGTCAAAAAATCCTAAAAATCTTTCTTTTAAAGATCCGTTGGTCACATACCTAACTGTTATCGATCACTGTGATTTTTCTGTTATATCAGTACTATCATCCGCAATTACGCCAAAAAAACAACAATTGGTGTCATTGATTTCTTTTTTTTATATATTCTTGAATATAGTCATGTATGCAACCAATTAGTTCATTTTGTATAGTCTTAGATCGTCCCGTAAAAATATTACTAAATTTAGCACAATGTTCAGTAAGTTCGGCATTTCTTTTTATTAAGCATGCACATATTTCCTTAAAATTGCCACGGTTAAAAGAATCTGTTGTTTCATTATGACCTCGAAATGCCAAGTCCTGTTTACCCAAAGTAATAGTAACATCAATTAAATAATTTAATAATAAACGGTTTTTTCGAACATTTTCATTATAAACAATTTTATTAAGACTTGCATTTTCTTGTAGTGCATCCGCAATAGTCACACTATTTTGCTCCAGTCTTGTAAGTGCTACCGAATTTTTAATATGCTCTCTTGAACTTTCATGCGATTTTACTGCTCGTGAAAAATTTTTTAAATCCGAATATCCGCCCCCTGAACTCCAATTATTTTTGACGCAACCTAATAAAATATAAGGCCAACAATATAAGCTTTCTTTATAAATACTTCCGCATAGCCACCTGTAAGTTTCGTACCAAGATATTTGAAAAGTTCTTGAATATTTTTTACCTTGCCTCTTATCATTAAATATTGCTAAAATTTTCGGCGTCGGACGGCTACCTAATATCGCTTCTTCTTAAAAAAGGCGTTTCAATTAATGAAGCAATAATGTCGTGAATAGGATTCATTTTAAAAGCAAAAAGCAAATACAAAAAATGGAACGGTCCAACTTACCAAATCAAAACAAAACAAAAACTTACTCACGCATATTTATTCACCTTAAAAGACAGAACGCCCTCAATCAGCGATTATCGCAATCTATTTCCTATTTCTTTCTCAGCCGCACGCACCACGTAAAAAGAAGCCGTTCGAATATTTCGCTAGTCATGTGATTTAAATAACCAATAAAAGCATATCCAAGCTACAGATTTATCGCCTCAAGAATGCAATAGAAAACGCGTGCATCGGCAATCGCCATCCCGCTCTGTCGTAATCAGGTGACTCGCCGGCATCGGCACCGGCCGTTGATAAATAGGTCAGAAGTCGAAACTTTCCAAGCTAAAATTATTTCGCCTCATTCGAGAGCACTTTCTTTAGGAATGGGTTTGCACGGATTGCGCGTTTTTTGATGAGGTCAGAATATATTTTCTAAAATATTTATTATGGGATTAAATATTTTGTTTTTTTTTTAATGTTATTATGTTGTAAAACTTTGTTTTTTTTTTTATTGTTATTATGTTGTAAAACTGTTAAAAAGTATATTTCTAATTGGTAATAGAGAAAAAGTTATATAAAAAAATTCTCTTTTCCTTTATTTTGGGGATGAGGCGCGGCCTCAGAGGCCTACCCTGACGAGCCGCCACTGCACCACCTGATTTATTGTAATCGATAATCAATTGGGCTTTTCCAGTTCTTTCGTCGATTGTATCATCATTATAGTGCATTGTTGACAGCATAATAACATTTTTGTTCTTTCTGGGTATGTAGGAGACAAGTGTTGCTTTTTCTTGAAACCCAAACATACTAGTTTTCTCAGGTCGGGAGATAAGATTAGTAAATTCATGAGGCAGTTCTTTTTTATTCTTTCTAATTGTTCCAAGTATCGTTAGTTTAAATTCTGCCAAGAGTGTGTGGCCACTGCCATATTTGTAAAAAAATTGTCCATTGTGACGTTCCTGCTTGTTTGTGAAATTGGACGACAAAGCCGAGATAGAAGAGATACATTATCGGTTTGAACTTTATAAGGTCCAGGAGGTTGTTAGTCAACACAATTTTCTAAATTTGCGGTGTAAAACATTTTTGCATCTACTAGCGCATATATTTTAAGTTCATATTTATTGGGCTTGTTAGACATGTATACCCGAAATCCGCATTTTCCACGAAATGCTACTAACATTTCATCCACCGTTGTAAGTTCTGACATAGAAAAATATTTACATAAATTTGAATTGAAAGAATCAAAAATTTCCCGGATCGGTGCCAACTTGTCATCTGATCGGGTTTTTCTCTTAAATCATAAGGATCGCTGCAATCGTGTGTTTTTATTGTCAAAGCGAATATGTCTTAGTAGAAATTTGAATCTGGCAAGAGACATAGTCAATCGAAATATTTCCATTGAGGTCCGGTTGGTACTAAATAAATCACTAGCATTGACGTGATTATTTTTTGACATCGCCGATATATAGAGTAATCCCAGAAGTGCCTTCAGTTCAAGAATGTCAGTTGGTTTAGCTGTTCTGTTCTTTAGATCGAAATTGCCCATACGAATATATATATTTGTATTCTCCACAATGATTTCTAACATCATTGGTAAAAAACAGATTCCATATTTCTGCGGCAGTTTTTACTCTCCGGGCATCTCCTTTCACTCCAGGGATACACTTGATAATGTTTTCAGCGCGTGTTCTCACCTGCCGATTTGAGGTATGTTTGTTCCACTTTGTTCGGCCGTCTTTTGCCAGATAATATGCAACACGTTGTGATGTCCCACCTTGCTCAATGTTTAGAATGCTTATATTTTCATCCGGTTCAATATCTCGTTCGTAATCAGTATCGTAATCCTGGGTCTCGACATTGTCGTCATCTGGCTCGACGTCAGTTTCAACCTCTTCGTATAGTTATTTAAGGTATTCTTGTTCTCGTTCGTAATCACCCATATCGGTAATTGTTCAAAAATATCTCTATATTATAGTTATAAAACAGTCCAACTTGAAGAATTGATCACCTTTTGAACGACAGAAAATTTCTAAAAATATTCAACAAAGGCTAACGTGCGGACTGTCACTCCGCATCTAAGCTGCACTCAAAAACAAACCACTCTACACGATTGAACTTTTCATACTACATCAAGGACTCCCGATGTCGTAGCCAGTGTTGCCAGATTTTAAAAACACAAGGCGCAAGATTATTTCTGAAAAAGCGCCCAAAAGCGCAAGTCATTTAAATTTGAACTCTTCTTTTTTTCTAATTTTAGTAGTCATTTAAATTTTAACTTTTCTTTTTTTGTCTAATTTTAGTTTTACCCATGTTTTACCATTAATCTTAGAATTTCTATAATAAATTGAAAAATTATTAGGTATACTATACTACATAAAATAAAATCATTTATTTACATAGAATTTGTTTAATTAGAAAAAATTATTGTGATAAAATATCGTCACATAAATGAATTACCTCATTAACATCATTAGCATCTAAATCGTGTTCGTTCTCTACATTTTCCTCTACTTGAGGCTTATACATATTAGAGTTAAAGTTCGAAAACATTTCTTTAGTTGGTTCAAACACTTTACAGCATATTTTATTAACATAAAAATAGGATCTTATTATCATTATAGAGTTTAATAAACCCATCATTTTATTCCTCAATTTGCATTTAATCACATTGAGTAGCGAAAAACTTCGCTCTACTGTCGCATTTGAAGTAGGCAAACTTAACAGAGTAAAGGCAAACTTGGAAATATCTTCAAATAATACTGACCCGCCAGCATTTTTTAATGTAACTACTTTTTTCCAAAAATCCAAAGTATTCTTTGAAATATCATTTTCAAAAATTTCATGCCACTGGACATTTAAAAGTTGCCTATATTGCGTTTCTATTTCATTAATTTTTTCTTTAGGTATAAAATCTATTGGCAACTCATTAAATTAAGAATTATTTTTGGTCGATAAATGTGTTGATTAATCAATTCTAAAATAAGAACTTATTTTTATTTTTAATTTCAATAGCTTCTTTATCAGTTAAACGGGCAAGTAATATTTCTTTGATTTTTTTTTTTTAAAAATGTTGTTTTCTAAATGTTCTAGAATGTGGCTTTAAAATTTGTTGCATTCCATATAAGTGTATTTACATCAAATGCCTGATAAACATAAAATAAAATAAATATTTAAACAATATACTTGCTTTAAAATAGGCTTAATAAAAGTTAGCAATATTTTATTTTTTTTGTTTTTATATATGTCACTTAAAATCTTTGCCTTACATTTATTTTTAATTTCAATTTTTCAACAGCTTCTTTATAACTGTGTAGTTAAACTTGTATTAATGTTAATTAAATCAAAAATTTGTTTGTATTTACTAACTCTTAATTTTTTGAACCAACTGTAAGGTTCAACATAAAGTCTATATCGAAATAATAACCAAATTAAATCTGCTTGATCATATTTTGTTTCAATAGTAAAAGTGAATTATTAATCCCACACATATTGCTTTTAGACACAGCTTACATAAATCTAGGGCTTTTTATAACAGAGATAAAACTAAGAAACTGAACCTTTAAGTCATTATCTTTGACTGAATAGTATTTTATATTGAGGCATAAAAGTTTTTCAGTGCTGATGTCTGTAGATTCATCAATTACTAAAGAATAATGCATATCCCCTACATCAGAAACAAGCTGTTTTAATAGGGACGGAGCAATAACATTACGAATGACTGCCGAACATTTTGTTTTATGCAGATGAAAAATCTCTTGATTTTCTGTAGCTGTGGAAGCCGAAGCTGCCCCTGGATGTATTGTAGAAAACCTGTTTAATATATCTGTTAAGTGATCCACACTTCGTATTGAAGAATGGGTGGCTATATAAGTTGATAGTATTATTTCTTTTCTTTTGAGGGCATCATTTGAAACGGAAATACCTGTAAAAAAACAGTAGTAGGTGAGTCTTTTGAAGGCACTTTGATAACAATAATAATTGACAATTACTTTAAAAACACTAAAAAATACTTACCAAACCTATTAAGACAAAGCTGATTAGAATTAATTTTTGAGGCTTGTACTTTGTGCTTTGCTGTATTGGAATGTCTTATAAGATCAGCTCGGTGTGACCTTATTTCTGTTTTACAAAGGATACAGTATGACCCTTCTTGTTTTTTAGTCAACCAACCTAAGACACAAGAAAACACCTTTACCAAATACCACCACCACCACCACCAATTACCAATTTATTCCCAATGTAATCCCACAATTTCACATAAATATTAGTAAAAGAAAGCATTTAGGCTCGCATTTAAGTCTCGATTTAGACTGTTATTGCCCAATATGAATTTAAGCTAGGTTTTTAACTGCTAACACAACCATTTCAATACTACCATCCGCGCTACCATCAACCATTAATCACAAAAGAAAAACAATCTACTACGAAGACGAACTACTAATAACAACTACTTATTTCTTATTATAAATACCTTTAAATTGAGGTTCTTTTTCCCATTCACTATTATGTTTTTTGGTATATTTGGCCCATTTACCCATTTTTAGGCAGCAGCCTGACCTGGACACGGACAAGGTTTCTGGACACGGACAACACAAGACGAATAAAAACCACTATAAAAACACACTCTTAAAATTCTTAAAAACCCGCTAAAAAAGTGAGGTTACTTTTAAACCATCTTCAAACAATGCAATAACTCTTCTTTTTTGATTCAATTGGCTTTAGCCGCATGAGATCTGTCTCTCATTTTGGGCTCGTTCGGGGAGCTCGGCTTCAACGTTGTGAGCGTGTTTTGCCCCTTCGTTAACCAATAATAGCCATTAGAGATTGACGAACGGAAGGAAGCGCCATTTCAAATTGCTCGAAAACCGCCCAAATTGCGCCTTGCGCTTTTTGCATTTTTTTCCGCGCAAATAATTCTTAAAAAACGCCCAATTTGCGCGAAAGCGCCCAATCTGACAACACTGGTCGTAGCTACTGAGCGGCATGGCCGTCAGAACGGAAACGTTCGGATAGAATCGGCAAATTTCGACTCGCGCGGACTCACAGTCCGCACGTTAACTCTGAAAGGTTAATAATATTTTTTTAACATTTCACTAGGCCGCCATTTTGTTTTGTCACCTTGGATTTTTACCAAAATGTTACCATTTAATCCTCATACGAGCCTGGATTTTTGAGCCAAATTTCAAGTAAATAGGATAAGTAGTTTTGGAACTATGCCGCATATAAACCGACCGGAGAATGATTTTTTCATGATTACAACCTTAGAGTAAGAATAAAAATAGAGCTCATTATTTACATATTTAGTCACTGACCAAGATCACCTTACAGTATAAGGTCGATCGACGACGCCAAGCCTAGCCAGGAACTCCAATGTTTATACCAATTTGTATTACGGTAAATACGTTTAAACATGATGCAATACAGTTTTCATACAAAGAATAGTAATGTTTTTTCAGTATTAGTTTCTAAGCAGTATCAAGTAATTACTTTTATTGCAAAATAGTAAAATACATGCCAAAGTAGCGAAAGCCTCAGATCAGATGACACCAGTAACAAGAATTTTAATTAGATATGACAACCCCGATAGACTACTCAACGTATTAGACCATCCCACTTTCATTGACAACGCATCATTATTGTATACATAGTCTACAGCAAAGATTATTACAGGGTCACATGACCGGCGCACAGTGAGTTAAATCGGCCGTCTAGCACGACATAAGTCCTAAATGTAATTTTGCAATATTCTTAACATATTCTAAAAATCTATATTTAAGATAGTGTTAATAATAGAAAAATGCAATTGAGAAACAAAATTATAATTACAGTTCTCGGAGGGGAAGCCTTAAAGTTAGTAAATATTTCAAATCTGAAATTAACATGTTTCTATACATCATTTTCAAAACAGAAAATATAATACTAAACATAGCAAATGTTTTTCTAATTTCTTACATGACTACTGTTTATAATTAAACTTTTCTACGGTATCAAAACTTTTTAAATATTAAAGCCCTTACCTCAGAAAATTTGGGTCTTTTTAGGTATTACTATATTTACGTTGTTTTTTTTTTAACTTGTAGAGCATGCAAAAAAAAGTTTGTTGAAGTTTAGTTTAATTTTTATATAAAAAATAAGAAAAAGGATCCCTTTTAACCAAAAACTAAAAAATTAGCTGCTCATAGATGCCCATTCGGGATTTATATAGCTTTAACTATGGCTCCTTAATTACTACTGACTGCACCAAAAAAAACTGCACGATTTTTATATGACCAGAACTTTACAAATAATCGTCGGTGTGTAATAACGGTAAACATTTTGCAAAGACTAAGGTACAAAATTTCGGAATTTTGTATTACAGCTGTCATCTTTTTAAAGTTCAAGATGGCGAACCCATTTTAAAAATATGGATATTTTATCCCTCGGTAGAAGTTTTACATGCCACATCGTGATAAAACTAAATTAACAATTATAATGCCACATTATTTCCAAGCAAAATATAACACTTTTAAAATTCGGTAAATAACTAAGATATAATTTTATAAAACCACACTCCCTTCAATTCTTTTAATATTAGAAATGAAAATTTCAAATAAAAAACTAATCCATTAGGTAAATTTTAACGACTTCTCTACCTTTACAAAAATAAATCTTAAACGAAGATATCTCCTAAGCTACCAGTTCAGTGCCAGCATTTGGCATTTTTGTAAAGATAATTTCATAAAAATATAAAAATATATAAAGTGCAATATATAAAATATAAAATAAATACAAAAATAAATATAAAAATATATTAAGTGCAATATCTAAAAAATATCGACTTCATTGTATATGGCAAATAACAAAAACAATTTATTTATCACGAAAAGTATACCTAACTAATTAATTTTTATTTGAATGTTTTATTACCAATATCAAAAAAATTAAGGAGTGCTTGGGTGCAGGTGCATACGTAGTGGGCTTTTCTAAAATATTATCTGTTACATATTGTTTAGTCTAAAAGTTCTTCTATTGTTTATGTAATGAATAGAATAGAAACTCGATGATATTTTGTACCTATAATTCTACATAACCTAAATAAAGCAATATTTGACAAGACACTTTGTATTCTATCTTAATTTTATATGCGTCACATAGCTATTAGTTAATAAGTTTAAAGGAATGATTCATGCATTTTGACATCAATTGTGTTTTTAAGTTACACAAAACATTACATTTTTATTAAAAACTGAAGCCATTTTAGTGACCCGCATCTTGTTTACATTTTTTTTGCAAAACATTTTGTTACCTATCCTAAAAAAGTATTATATGAAATTTAAAAAACGTTAAAACAATGCTTGAATAATTATGTCGTACTACATGGCCGATTTACCACACTGTGCGGCGTGGCTTAAAAACCAATAGGGGTTCGTGGAACTACAATAAACTTTAATACTAAAGAAATTAATTTTGCTAAAAAATATTTTAACCCAGAAATTAATCCAATTAAAATTGCCATTAGGTACCAAGCTTTTCTTAGCTTCACCTACTGCATGTGTTTTAATGTATTATTGTGTAATTGTTGATATGGTTCAAATCTTCTAATTACATGTTGCATTACTTGAAGAAGCAGCTTTCTAAATGTGAAATAAGAATAGTGATTTTTTAAATATTTACTTTACCTTGGACATTACGAAACTGGGAGCTCTAGTTGACCTAACTTTTCCAGGGGACTTGTAATGTCTAATGGATACCTTATTCAGTTATTTTGCGTCACATGACGTATTGACCAATCTGGTTTTCCTATCAGAGAATTACAATAATTATAGAATATATCTGTACTATATTAAAATATTAAAATTATAAATATTCCCAATAATTACCTAGATGCTATTATATGCTAACCTAACTTAAAGTATTATTATTTACTGGGTAATAGTCGAAGGGTGAAACGTACTGCGATTTGGAAAATCGCTAGAATTTGGATGAAATCTGGGGCGTGATTTATGAATGATTTGTAATCTCTACGTTATTCTTACTCTGAGATTACATCTGCCGTCAGGGAAGTCAAAATTTAAAGAAAACTCTTTAAATATTTAATTTTCACGCAGATATTGTGGTTTTATTAAACTTGATGTATACTAATTACTAACATCTCAATCGTTGTTTCTTATTTACAAAAATGTTATCAGAACTCTCCAGTTGTATTTATCCTATTCATTAAGATTAATGCCGCGGCTATCTTAGTTCATCTCTCTAGTCAGTCTTTTAACTGATGTGTAGTATCCCATAAAATTTAAATAAATCTATTATATAGCGGCGATATGACATCATAGAGATTATTAGCGATACCCGCTAAGTTGTTAATTGATCGTGACAATATTGCGTGGCTCAAAATTACTACATCGGACCATTCCGACCAGTACCTTAACAATTCTGTTTTGTTTGACCGTATTGTTCACGATTTTGGTTTAAACCGAATTTACTACTTCATCCTCTAGTTTAGATTAACTTTGATTTTATTTAGCTAAAAGAAAACCTTTATTAATATTTTTAATCATAATGATCCTTAATCTGCTAAATTTTGTAGATTTTGATGGTTTGGTAGGTTGTTTTATTAAGCCGACGTTTCGAATAATATATATTCTTCTTCAGGGCTCTGAAACCAAGAGAAGATCTTTTCAATTTTGTTTTTTTTATAATATATATTTTTAAGAACAAAACATTTATAAAAACAGAGTAAATAATATTATAAGTTTTCATCTTTCAGTCTCGATTTAGATAATTAAAATTAAGTTAAAAAGTTTATAACAAAAGACCCAAATATATACATTTAAAAAAAAACTAGCTTTGTATTGTTTTCCATGTAAATACAATTATTTATTTAAAAAAAGGACTGCTCTCTTTACATAGCTTTTTATTTAGTTTTTTCAGGCTGTTTTTTTAATATTTTTTCAGACCGCCATTTGGATTGGCTATCTTATATTCATACCAAAATGTTACCAGTTTATTCCTATGTAAATTTAATATTGGATTTTTCCCAAAATATTACCAGGCCATCCCCGTATGACCCATAATTTTTGGCTAAAATCAATCTGATAAGTAGTTTTTAGGCTATGGCGCGAACTGACTGACCGATCGACGGACCGACGGAATTGATAAAACATTTTTGGCATCTAGGGACATTAAAACACGAATATGTAAAACCTGAGAAGGTGATTTTTTTCACGATTACAAATATTTTATTTGGCCTCCATTTTGTTTAATTTAAAGTTAAGTTCAATTAGTACCACAGTTTTACTAGTTCATCTCTATAACACGTTTAGTTATAGCACAAAATTAGAAATCAGTCAATTAAGTAGTTTTTCAGGCTGAAATTTTAAATATTTTATTAAGCCTCCATTTTGTTCCGCCATCTTGGATTCGTATCAAAATTTTACCAGTTGATTCCTACATAATACTTGATTTTTATGTAATATTTGAGATAAAATGGAAAAAGTATTTCTATAGTAATAATTGTTTTAACATTTCACTAGGCCGTCATTTTGTTTTGCCATATTGGATTTTTCCAAAATGTTAAACCACTTTTAATTTGTGACCAAAATAAAAAGTCAATCAGGTAAGTAGTTTTTTAGCTATGCCGCGAAGAGACAGACCGACAGACAGACAGACCGACGGAATTGAGAAAACATGTTTTTCGGCATCTAGGAACCTGAAAATATCGGAGGGTGATTTTTTCACGATTACAATACTTTCCTTTTACGAGGGAGGCAAAAAACTGTATTTATCAAATTTTGACGTATTCTTTAATTTTGGAGAAAACTGTATTTTTAGTTTCAAGTGAAATACCCTGTATATAATAATTATAATAATAACAATAATAATAATAAATCACACGCTTACAGAAATCCTGGACACTTTGAAGCAAAAACTATCCGTGTATGCCGTAAGACTCCGAAGATACAAAGAATCAAATGAAAGAAAGGACGCTAACAACCTGTTTCGAAGAAGCGAAAAACAGTTCTACCAAAAAATGATGAGCAATGAGGAGGCACGAGTAAAAGAACCACCGACCAAACAAGAGTTCACAGAATACTGAAAAAGTATTTGGTCAGAACCGAAACTACACAATAATAACGCTTCATGGATTAAACGAAGAAGACATACACAAATGCTTGGAGGAACAAGAGGACTTTGCAATGACAACACTTTCTGTGTTGCAGAAACAATCAAGTACACGCATTACTGGAGATGTCCTGGAATAGATAACATTCATAACTTCTGGTACAAACAGTTTACCTTCACACATGAAGGTCTCACTCGCCAAATTAATGAAATTATTTTAAAACCTAGCACACTCCCCAGTTTTCTCACCCAAGGAATAACATACCTTAAACCCAAAAATTCAGGGCAATAAGGACCCGTCAAATTACCGACCTATTACGTGCCTTCCAACCCTATAAAAGATCATCACAGCCACAATTACCAGGAGACTAGAACAACATCTAGCACACAAAAACATTCTAACGGAAGAGCAAAAAGGGTGCAGGAAAAACAGCCGAGGATGCAAGGAGCAGCTAATTATAGATAGCGTTATCATGGAACAAAGCAGGAAAAAGTATAGAAAACTTCATACTAGTTACATAGATTATAAGCCTTTGATTCGATACCCCACAATTGGCTAACCAGAGTGCTAGAATTATATAAAGTCAATAAAAATATCAGGCATCAGAAAACACAAAAAGAGCACATCGAAACAGAAGAGAGGTATATTCCAGGGAGATTCACTCAGCGCTTTGTGGTTCTGCCTCTGTCCCAATCCACTCTCAACCACACTGAATAACACAAACTTCGGATTCCAAATTAAACACCAAAAAAATAACCTACACAAAATAAACCATCTCTTGTATATGGATGATAAAATTATATGCAATCACAAAGGTACAGCTAAAGGACCTCCTTAAAATCAGAGAAACGTTTACCCTGGACATCAACATGGAATTTGGTATAAGTAAATGCAAGCTACTTCATATCAACAAGGTACAGTGGAAATACCACCCTACGAGGGAAACAATCAACAATGAAACTATAGATAGCATGCTCAAAGAAGAAACATACAGATACTTAAGCTTCCATCAAAGTACCAAAATTAACCACACTCATATCAAATCAGAGCTCAAGACGGAATTTAAAACCAGACTCACAAAGCTACTAAAAACAAAACTGAATTCCAGAAATCTAACGAAAGCTATTAACACCTTCGCCATACCTATTCTTACGTATGCATTTGGTATCATTAAATGGTCACACACAGACATAGAAAACATTCACATTCTCATACGCTCTGAATTCACTAAACACAGGAAGTTACATCCCAACGCATGCAAGGAAAGACTCACCATCGAGAGAAAAGAACGAGGGAGGAGAATTATAGATATACAATCGCTAAATAAAAAACAAATTTACGAACTCAGAAAATTCTACCACAACAAACAAACTAACCTCCACAAGGCAATAGTGAAGGCAGACAAGAATTATACACCGCTCGACCTGTCTCAAACGAGCCACGCAGCAGACGCACATAATCACATCCAATCACGACTAGAAAAGATGAACACCTGGTCTGAAAAAACACTTCACGGAAGACACAGATACCACATAAAGCAAGACCATATACATAAAAAGCTTTCATATACGTGGTTACAAGAAGGGCAGCTGTTCCCCGAAACAAAAGGCTTCCTGCTTGCCATCCAGGACAAAGTCGTTGCAACCAGAAACTACCGAAATCACATCATCAAAGACACAACCATTGAGGACGAGAGGTGTAGGTGATGTCACCAGCAGAAAGAAACGATCGGAGTGGATGTAGAATATTGGCCGGAACTGAACCGCGAGACACAACTCAGCAGCGAAGGTCGTTCATCAAGCATTGGCCATAACATACAAACTAACAGAGAACACAGACTCTTACTACCATTATACACCAACATCCATACTTGAAAACGAAGACTACAAGCTCTACTGGGACATTGACATCCACACAGATAAAACAATCCCCGCAAACAGACCCGATATCACCTTTCAATCCAAAAAAGAGAAAATCACTTATTTAATTGACATGGCTGTCCCCAACGACGAGAACATCCAACAATACAGTGAGAAGATTACGAAATACACCGACTTGGCAATGGAAGTAAAAAGGCTGTGGAAACAGGAAAGAGTCATCATTGTTCCTCTCGTCATATCAGTAACAGGTCTCACCCCAGACATTCATAGGAACATCCAAAAATCGGTTATTTTGAAAACATGTAGCATCGTTAGATCATTTCTTAATACACAATAGTTGTTTTTTTCCATTTCCTTTTTTATTTTCATTTTTTGTACTGACTTGGTAGAATCCCGTCAGTATAAAATACAACCACAGGAATACTGTGAGGCAACAAGTCATAATAATTCGTTTATTGTTTTTAGATCAAGATAATAATGGATACATTAAATTATATTATTATAATAATATTTTAAGACTGTGTCGTACAATAGGCTTCGCAAATGCAGACATCCAGCCCGAAAACCTAGATACTGTTTAAGCCCCAATTTGTTTAAACAAATATTTGTATTTTAAAACAAAATTAAATAACCGAAATACAGTAATATGCATAAACTAATATTTCTCTTTCAAAAACTCAAATAAAAAAAATAAAACATGCCTACTAAGATTTAGGTAGAAGAACTGGGAGGTAGTAAAGGGACGGGACAACGGAGAACGAGGAGCAAATATCCCAATCAATGCAACCTAAAAAAAATTAAGAAAACTAGGGTATGATATAGGAGAAAAGTTATTTTCTATGTTGCGACACTACACAGTGGCGTAGCCACGTGAGCGGCAGGGAATGCCCCTGCCCCCCACTACGCCCTCTTTCTTGGCGCCCCTTGCCGCTTTTCTCTTGGAGCCCGTATAAATAATAAACACTTACTTTTATTACACCCTGTAACCAAATATTTAGTAACATATTTTGAAAAACAAACACCGTATTTGTTTGAAATGCCTCAAATATAATTTTTAAATAAAATGCTTTTATTTTTTTTTAAAACAAACTAAAAGTTAAAAGCAAAGTTTACAGAATAATGATTATCCCGTACATTTGGGTAAAAGAGCTTTTAAATTTATTTAAAAAATATGATATTTTCTTAATGGACAGTTTGTCAAATCGAAATAAAAACTCGAATCACACACGTTCTCAGATTCAGATTTACTCTTATTGTGGATTCGACCCAGGATATCACTAAAAAAGGACAACTTTCTTTATCCATTCGGTTTGTGGGTGAAATCGGATATCCTGAAGAAAGGTATTTTAAAATTTGTTGATATACCTAGTGGATCAGCCGAAACATTTTGAAACATGATCAAAAAGAAAAAAAAAAGAATTAGCCTGCTTAAATTTGGATTTAGCATTATGTCCTGGGCAGGGTTACGATGGAGTTAGTGCAATGTCAGGGCATTTGAACGGTACAAACAAAAGAAAATAAAAAACGATGCATCTGAGGCGATATATGTACATTGTTGTGCACATAAGCACATTTATGCAAAACGTACCGAATATTCTTAACAATTGCTATAAACACTGCAACAGACGAAAGATCTTTTAATAGAGTAAAAAATATTAAAATAGGTCGACAATGTCTGAGGACAGATTGACAAATATAGCATTACTGAATATTAAAAGGGACTAGCATGCGTCTAATATTGATTTGCTATCTGTATAGATACATTTAAAACCATAAAAAGTGGAAGATTTATTTTGTAAAAATATTTAGCATTATAGAGTATTTAGTATTATATTTTTTATTTTTTTTACGAATTTGGCAGTGTTTCATATCAGCATTTTTTGTTATAAATCCTATTTATTTGTATTTATTATTTAGAATATTATGATGTGTTTTAACGCGATTGTCATTATTCCTATTTGTTTTTTTTGAAATACATTTTTGATAATACAAGATACCGTATTTTTAATAATAACTGCCCCCCCCCCCACACCCCGCAAGGCTGTCCAAGTAGCACATATAATCATATATGGGCTAAAATGCTGTGATATTGGCTAATATCCCTGGCCAATTAGCTAAAATGGCTTGCCAAAATAACAGTTCTATTACAATTTACAATTACAAAAGACGGAAATATGGCTAAAGTGAGGAATAATAATTTGGCCATAATGGGGTAAAAATGGCCAATTGGCCTCCCCCTGGACCGACCCCTCTCTTTTGATTTTGTAGTTGGGTTTATTAGCTACTTTTTGACTTTAAAATCGAGCTTTTTTAGCTGAATCCTGACTTGTTTTTTAGCCGAAATTTGAGTAACATTTTTCTCCGAAATTTACCTAAATAATTTCTCATTTTTTGCCTTTTCTTCATTTATATGATAAATCATCAATTGTTTCAAATTATGTAGAAATAGTATTAACAGAGCCAATCAGTGTAAAAATTTATGAGCCAAGAGGAAATGCAAAGATAACAAATCATGGTTTGACGGTTGGTAGGGACAAAAAACTCTTGCGCAGGAACTTTTTCTGTTAAAAGAATCTAAGATAGGCATGTAAAACACGCGCCCCTTCTTGAAATTAAAAATTTCGATTCTACAAATATTTTTTTTTTTTAGTTTGGAAATGTATTTTACTAAGAAAATTGATTAAAGGGTTCATAACGTAAAAAAAACATGCATGAAAATACGTATTTATAGGTAGAAAGAATATGTTTGTTTAAAGTGGTCAAGCAGTAATGGCTGCTAGGAAATTAGTTTAATTTTAATTTCAATCACGGCGGATCATAAAAAGTTTTGGGCTATTTTTTAAGCAAATATTCCTTGAAATTGGCCACTTTGTAAGCAAATTTTTATCAAATGGCAATAATTATCAAATATAGCCAAAATGTAGCAACATTTACCAAAAATTTGCCAATAAAAATGCCTACTTGGTTTGCCTTTAATACTCGAGAAAAAATGGCTAATTTAAGACCCAGGAGCCAGCGTAACAAAATTAAACGACGATTACCCCAAAACTACGTTTTTCTATAATATGTGGTGGAATATTTAATCTTTTTATTAGACGTTTTGTATGGAAAATAATTTATATTTCGTTTTTCTAAATATATCTTCAGTTTGGTTAAGTATAGTTTTAAAGGTTATAAACGTAAATTTGAAAATGTGGCAAATTTTGGCAATATTATAGCAAAAATAAGCGAAATAAAACTATCCAATTTTACTTTATATTTGAAGCAAAAATACGATAGTAAAAGCCATATTTTTGCCTCTCAATTTTTGTTGTCTTAAAATGTCATAATCTGGCATTATTATATAGCTATTGTTACCATAATTAAACTTAAATACTTGCTAAAATATGTTTGGTTTTAATTTGGGAAAAAGGCCTACTTGTTGATTATATTCTAACCTCGATTTCTATTGATTAAAAATGCCATATTCTGGCATTTTAAACAGCTATGCTTACTATAATTTAACTTCAATACTTACTAGAATATATCTGGTTATGTTGTGGCAACAAAATTGACCGATATTTCTACTTTTTGGCTATACAATATTACAAAAAAAAGATGGAGGTTTAATTACCCCACAAAAGATATTTTTTAGCCAAGTAATTATGCTATGCTATCTACATTAAAAACTGCCGCTTTTGGAGCCAAAAAATCTAATTGAAGTGAGCTTTCATGGCTAGAAAGCAAAGCAAGAATCATTTGACAAATTTCTGGTTTTTATGTGTCTTTTATGGCTAACTGTTAGACAAAAAAGCTCATCAGCTAATTCGTGCTACTTGGGTGGCTACGCCCCTGACACTATAAGAGTTTCTCTTCTATGTAGATTATGAATGTCGGTTTTAAATGCTATTTTTTGATACAGGGAGGCCGGTTGGTTATACTTAATATTCTCGAATCCAAAATAACACATATGCAGTTTGAATCGATTGAACACATTCAGCCACTCCGACCGACCAAGATATGGAGTTATATATTGTCATTTTGTCTCAATAGCGTATTGATATTACTTATGCTTATTACCTAAAAATAAATAACATTATGGCCATTTTTTCTTTCACTCTGTGTATGTTCGAATAAAATCGTCATTTAATCTTTGTCACTGGTATTATCAAGTAATTTATTACCTCTTTATAGCCCGACTACGTAACATATGCGGCGATCGAGGGGGGGGCGACGTACAATGCAACGAGGAAGGTACCTAAACGTGAAAGCCTTACCAGAGTAACTAATTTATGAGAGATATCATGAGACAGACAGGGACAGAGCTAATCATGAAACAGCTCGGTTTAACCCGAAGTTGGTTTGAATTAAAATACGCGTGCTCGCACTGATATGACTAAAAATTTAAACGGCATGTACCATTATTTATTTAGTTTTTTCGCGCTTTTTGTAAACCGAACAATAAGTAATTAGAGTGAAGTGATTAGCAGCGGTGTTATTTTTTTTCACGGTGTGATAGTGTGCGATGTTTTTCGGTTTGTTAGATAGAGATTTATTTTTGGTGATTTTTAACCTGATTTGCGCAAAGCGATGTTTGTTTTATTATCGTTTTTAAGAGGGGTTGTTTCTTATTTAATTTTAAAAAGCCGCTTGCTTTTACTTTATCATTACTAATGGTTGATGTTGATATTGGATTCAAAGAAAATAACTAATCACTTAATAACAAACATTTTCTAACCGTTTTACAACAATAAAATGTAAAGAAATATCAAAATTTAAAAATATTGCCTTGTTTTACGAAAAATAAGCTATTTTCGTGCCAATGTGGTGGATATATAGGCCATTGGAATATGACACAAAAAACAATTAAAGGTCAAATTAAAAAAATATGAAAAAATCGATTTAAAAAAAAAATTATTGTTTTTTTGCCTCTTCAGAAGGTAATAATCCATATTAACAATAAATTATTATACCCTGTATTTATTATGCACTGTTCGTAAAAAAACAGTTCTGCAGGTTCTTGAGCGAGTTATTATAAACAGGTTGAAAGTCTTTTTGTAAATGTTCCATATGTAATTCCCTCGTAAAAGGGAAGTAGGTATTGTAATCGTGAAAAAAATCACCCTATCGGGTTTTTACAGACCTTCACGTTTTAATGTCACTAAATGCCAAAAAAACATGTTTTCTCAATTCCGTAGGTCTGTCGGTCTGTCTGTTCGCGGCATAGCTTAAAAACTTGTTATACGATTAACTTCAAATTTTGGCCATAAGTCAAGGGTCATAAGGGGATGAAATATTTACATTTTGGTAAAAGTTCAATAAGACGGAACAAAATGGTGGCCTAGTGAATTGTTAAAAAAATATTATTAAAAAACCACTTATCCAATTTATGTGAAATTATACTTAGAAATCAACTGACAAAATTTTGGTACGAATTCAAGATGGTGAAATAAAATGTCGACTTAATAAAATTTAAAAAAAATCAGCCTGAAAACAATACTTATTAGATTGATTTTAAGTTGTGTGCAAGAATTAAGAGTGATATAGAGATGAACTGGTAAAATTGTGGTACGATTTCAAGACGGCGGAACAAATACAATGTTTGTAATCGTAACCTTTCTAGATGCCCAAAAACAGGTTTTCTCAATACCTTAGGTCTGTTTATCGATCTGGTTGGGGCAAAGCTAAAAAACTAGTTACCCGAATAATTCGAAATTTTGGTCAAAAATTAAGGGTATGGGGATGACCTGGTAATATTTTGGTAAAAATCCAATATGGCAAAGCAAAATGGCGGCGTAGTGAAATATTAAAAACATTATTACTAAAAAAGTAATTATCCTATTTACCCCAAATTTTGCACAAAATAAACAAAATACTTGAAAACTGCTGGCAAAACTGTTTAATTTAATTTATTCTCTGCAAGCATTAAGTGTGATATAGAGATAAACTAGTAAATTTGAAATTGTAAAAATGGTGGAAAAAAATGGCGACCCAAATAAACTGTTTAAAAAATCAACCTAAAAAATTTTCAAATTCAATTGACTTTAAATTTTAAATATTGGAATAAATTGGAACCAATTGAACATGACAGAACAATAAGGTGGTCTTAAAGAAATCTCTGTAAAAACTCCTTATTCAATTTTAAATTATCTCTAAAAATCAAGTGTGGCTTAGATAAATTGGGCCAAAATTCATTATTCCTAATAAAAGGAAAGATTCATAATAAGGGAAGTTCCGGGTAAAGGAAAATAAGTAAACAATATTTGCACTCACGATAACTTGGAAACGGTCAAACCGCTTCGTTTAGGGTGTGTAAAAATGTAAAAAATTCACATATTGGGAAGGCACAACGCTCGTTGGTTTTAGTCAAATTGAAAACAGAAATAGTTGAGGTACATATTTTGACATCAAAATGTTGTAGAAGCCATTAGTGTAGATTGGCTTTTCGATTATTTTGTTAAAAAAATGTTATCAAAACTTTTCATTTACCTATCGCACTCCAAAAAAAAAAAGAAAATATCTACTTAAATCTAACAAAAGATAAAGCACAACTAAGATCACTTTAAAGTGGCCCAAAATTTTGGATATGCCTAATTTACTGTTCGATTTTTATTTTTTAAATTTTCTTTCACAGTTTTCAAACTCATCAGACTTACATATTTTCACTCTTCTTGGGACTACTACCATCCATATTTCAACTACCACCAGCTTCCATTGATAACTAACAAACATGTTTCATTTAATACCAGCTTGCATTAATTAATGGAAGCTAATAGTAGTTAAATTATGTGTGTTAGTAAAGTAATTAATGTAAGATTATAATAAATAAAATATGGTAGTAGTTAATGGAAGGAGGTAGTATTTAAAATATATGTGGTAGTAATCAATGAAAAGTGGAAGTACTTAAAACACATATGACAGTAATCAATGAAAGGTGGTAGTAAAGAAGTATCTGTGATAATAATAAATGGAAGTTGCGGTCTTATCGTGCTGGTCCAAAGGTCACCAACATTATGAATCAAATCAGAAAACACAGTGAATACCAAAATGTTGTGTGATTCTTTTATCGAGCTATTAAATCTCGAAGGGCTATTTACAAATATACCGGGAGAAAGAAAATAGTTTTTTTTTTAATTACGCAATATTATTAAGATAGCCACTTAATATTATTTTATATATTAAATACCGAGGGACTAAATAAGAAAATTCGCTAAATATGTATGTGGTTAAAATTTTTTGGTTGGCAAAAACAAAAATACACAAAATGGCAAGCGCCTTAATAAAGTCGGAAGGCGTTCAAATCAGTGAAACAATCAGGATATGTTCTGTTTATACAGCCACTTAAACAAAGTGAGAATATTTTATCAAATTATGAGCCCCGCTTGACCTAACCCCTGTGCAAAGAAAACTTGTTTTTTTTTTGTATTGTAATAACAAAAAAATTTTATTTTGCAAAAAGATTATACACTTTTGTTAAAAACACAAGATAATTAGTTATTACTTCTCTCGTGAGATTTTTTCAGATCTTTACGTTTAAGGGTCCCTAGATGCCGGAAAACATGTTTTCCCAATTCCGTCTGTCTGTAGGTATGTCTGTCCGTCAGTCTGTCTGTTCGCGGCATAGCTAAAAAGCTACTTATCCGATTTCTTCAATATATATATATATATATATATATATCTATTAATATGTATATATATATATATATATATATATATATATATATATATATATATATATATATATATATATATTTTCATGCACAAGTTTCTGTACATTCCTTATACCGATTCTCAGAGCTTTTGCCACTGGCTCCTGGATATTAGCCAGTGAATTTTAATTTAAAAATTTTTTTATTAGATTTGACACCATTTTTTTGCTTACTTTTTTAGTACCTACATTTGTAATTTTGTAGACATTAAATAAATAATTATAGAATACTTGTTTCAATTTTATTATGTATATATATATATATATATATATATATATATATATATATATATATATATATATATATATATATATATATATATATATATATATATATATATATATATTTATATATTTATATATATATATATATATATATATATATATATATATATATATATATATATATATATATATATATATATATATATATATATATATATATATATATATATATATATATATATATATATATATATATATATATATATAAACACGCTTTAAAATTGAAACAAATATTCTATAATTATTTATTTAATGTCTACAAAATTATAAATGTACTAAAAAACTAAGCAACAAAATGGTATCAAATCTAATAAAAACATTTGTAAATTAAAATTTACTGGCTAATATCCAGGAGACAGTGGCAAAAGCTCTGAGATTCGGTATAAGAAATGTACAGAAACTTGTGCATGTAAAAGAAACATAATTTACATACGAAGAAGATTAAGAAATATACACGAAAAAATCCAAAGGCAAAAGACTTAAGTTACAATGCAAAAATGTATATTCATAATGCAATTTATGATTTATACACGTCAAAGACTAATATAATCCTTCAGAAACTTTTTAATATTATAGACTAAAAAATATCATCATCACTTAAAAAGTCCTCATCTTCTGAGTCGTCCTCAAATGGCGCAATGATCATTGGTGCTATTTCGACATCTAGAACTCGTTCTCGATTCCACCAATCCCATATTAATTTCTCCGTATGTCCAACAGGTTTTTTCCAGTACTCTAGCGTAATATAATTTAGTGAATTTTGCCAAACAATTTGTACTTCATCTGATGTAAGACCATCGTTCACGTGTTTTTCGTAATATGATTTTGCTCCAGCCCATATTAATTCTATTGCGTTAAACTGGCAATGGTATGGCGGAAGTCGTAAAACCTCATGTCCATTTTCCCGTAATATTTCATCTACGGCATATATTGTTGGTTCTTTAATAGATTTTGCCATTAAAAGAAGTTCTAGTTTCAGCATATTGGGTAAAGGATTTTGTTTTTGTTTTATTAGCCAATCATAAATATCACTTTTCTTCCAGGATGAAGTAGGTTGTTTATTTAAGATTCTTGAATGATAAGATGCATTGTCCAGAATGATTAAAGATGGACCACCACTTTTCAAACAGTTCACAGTTCATATTATCATGGTAGTCCATACTTTTGGATGTTGAAGAAAACAGTAAACTTGCACCTGGGAGAAATCCTGTTGAAGAACCTGCATGCAAAATGATGAACCGTTTTCTCGTCCCACACCCCTTTTTTCTCTTGACACTTTTTACAGACTCGTCCTGCCAAGATTTCGAACCACTTCCGTTAGAAAATATCCAAGCCTCGTCTAAAAATACCACTTTTCTAAATTTTGAATTAACATTTTCCGTATATATTTTTAAAAATTGTATACGCTGACTTGCTATATGTGACAACTCGCATAAAAATCTTCGATTACAGTCCTTTTTATATCGGAAACCCAACATTTTTATTAATTTTGACAACGATTTTAGTCCAATTTCCAATATGCCTCAATTTTTTAAAGCCTTTTAAAACTTGAAGGGTTATATTAGTTTTTGATGTCTATAAATGGTAAATTGCATTACGAACATGCATGTTTACATTGTCACTTAAGTCTTCTGTCTTTGGCTTTTTTCGCGTACATTTCTTAATCTTCTTCGGTAATAAATTATGCTTTCTTTCATGCACAATTTTCTGCACAGTCCTTATATCGATTCCCAGAACTTTTGCTATTGTCTCCTGGATATTGGCCGGTGAATTTTCATTTTCGTAATATTTTATTAGATCTAATACCATTTTTTTTGCTTGTGAATGCAAAAATCCCGAAAATTGTTTTCTATTATTCCTTTTGTCACTGACTTGTCAATCTGACTTTGAAGTGACATCCTTATCCTCTTTTTTCGTATGAAAATATAGGTCTATCTAATTTATCTTCCGGATTTTATGCGGAGGATATGATTACACGTAATAAAAGAAAAACAAACTTAAAAAGTTTGTCGTTGATAAATCGTATGACCCGCACGATAACACTGCTTTTGACTATAGTGTTGAAATAAAATTGGTAGTAAATAATAGCAGGTGGTACTAGCTGAAATAAATGTGGCAGTAATTAATAAAAGGTGGTAGTTCTTAAATTATTTTTGGTTTAAATTATGTGTGTGTGCAGTACTTATTAATGGAAGACGGTAATAGTTGAAATATGAATGATAGTAGTCCCAAATTTTTAAGTATGATGATTTCTTCAAAGTTGTGAAAGAAAATTAAAAATTTCCTCTACCGTTACGAATCTTTTCATTTATTAGGAACACTGAAGTGTGATCCAACCTAGTTCAGTACATAGTCATTTATTTACATATTTAGTTAAACTATGTTTTCAAATATTTTTATTGGACGCCATTTTGTTCCATTATAATAGATTTCTACCAATATTTCACCAATTTCTATCTATGCCACATTTGATTTTTGGGCATAATTTAAAATAAGTTCAATAAGTAGTTTTTACATTGACACATATCACCATTTTATTACTTCATATTGAATTCGTACCAGTTTATTTATATATCACATTTAATTTTTCTGCAAATTTAAAGTCAATCAAATAGGATTTTTTTACGTTAATTTTTTTTTATATATTTGGCCGCCATCTTGAATTCGTACCACAACTTTACCAGTGTATCTCTGTATCACACTTAATGCTTGCAGAAAATTTAAGTTAATCCAATAAGTAATTTTTTTCAGACTGATTTTTTGAATATTTTATTTGGCCGCCATTTTGTTTTGCTATCTTATATTCATACATGAAATGTTACCAGTCGATTCCTATGTACCACTTGATTTTGTGCACAATTTGAGGAAATAGGATAATTAGTCTTTTTAGTAATAATCTTTGTAACGATTCACTATGCATATTGGATTTTCACCAAAAAAATACCAGATCATTCCCATATGATCATCAATTTCTGCCTAAAATTCCAGGTCATACTGATGAGTAGTTTTTAAGCTAAGCCGTAAACTGACAGACAGATCAACGGAATTGATAAAAGTACAGGGTTTTCCCGTATATTTTTCCAGCCACCTACAGAGTTGATTTGAATAGATACGGAAATGTCGTAAATACAAAAGTTGTTGGGTTTTTTATGAAGATTTAGAATATTATATCATTAGTGCTTAAATATTGTTGGAAATGTCAAATTTTGAAGGTTGTCAGTTTTTTTAAATGAAACACCCTGTATATTAAATGATATTCTTGAAGATCTTTTTTTTCTAATTTCAAATAAATATACTTTTAGTATATTCTGTCAAATAGTTTTGGATATATAAGCGTTTAAACATTAAAGAAATGGTAAGGTAATTTGCGCTAAAACATAGTGAGCCATGGTCAAGACAATTGCAATGAACGACGCCTTTTTGACGTTTACCGGTCAGAAGTATCTATTTACGAGCATTTTTAATATCTAATACGTTTGACGATGTGTTATTCGGAAGAAGAAAAACTCGACATGATTGAATTATTTTATTTACATGGTAAAAACGCATCGCTAGCTCGTAACGAATATCATAGACAGTTTCCAGATAGACCAATACCGACTCGTAGCATAATATTAAACATCGTTAAACAATTGAATGAAAGAAAAACACTTAAGCGAAAAGTTAAAATAGTGGAAAGAAACAATACCATAAAAATCAATAATATAAAGTAGGTTAATAATAACATTAGTTTAAAGAAGTAAGTTTTGGTTTCTATATAGCCTCTTTGGTTTATAATGCATTTCTGAATATTTCTTCTAAATTTTCTGTGTATGGATGCGTAGATAAAATGAGGTGATTGGGTGTTTAAATCGTCGATTGTTTGGACTATATTTTGCTCTAAAGATTGGATGGTTCTTGGCCTATTCTAGTATATCTTGTTTTTCAGATAACCCCACAAAAATATGTCCAATGGAGAGAGATCGAGACTGTTTGCTGGCCATCTTAATGGTTCATGTCTTCCAATCCAAAATAGATACTTGTCATTTAAAAAATTGGTGACCGGCTAGACATTATGAGGAGGGGCACCATCTTGTTGCCATATCAAATTAGGATACGAATTAATCGGTAATTTTTTTATATGCCCCTCGATTTCGTTTTCTAATAACTCCTGATACCTTTGTCCGGTTAAATTCCCATTTAAAAATATAGGTCCAATAACATGATTGTTAATCTACTACACACTAAACACGTAGGGATCTTCTTCCCTGAATTTTGACCGCCTGATGACCTCGCGAGTTTTCTTTTGACCAAAAATGCTTATTTTTCCAGTTAAACATGCCTTTAGTGGTAAATGTTGCCTCGTCAGTGAAAATTATGTTTGACAGATTTAGTTCGTTCATCATAACATGTCTTTCTATTTCTTGGCAGAAGTGTAATCGGTCTATTTTATTTTGATCGGTTAATTCTTGAGTAGGTAAAAACGTATATGGCTTATATTTATAATGTTTTAGAACTGAGTGGGTTTTATACCATGATTTGTTAAAAAAAAAGTGGCTTCTTCGAGGGAAGTAATAACAAAAATCGGTCAGTAAATTTGGTTTTCTCCAAAATTTCCCCCCCTAAAACCTTAGCCCTCAACAGGAAAGTTGGAAAGAAATTTGCCTTTTCAAGTCTCTCACATTTGGTTGCTTCAATCATTTTCCAGTTACACTGGTTAAGTTAAACTGGTCCTAAGTAGACCAAACTCGTCTATAATAGTACCTCTAACCTTTTGGAATACCGAGTACCGATCATTATTAATTAACATAGGTGTTTTTTTTTGTATAACTTATCCTTAGCTTTATTTTGTCACTTATTTTATACCGATGGAAGCTGGAAATCTTCTATTGATTTTTATTTGGAAAAGCTCTATAAAATTTATTTATACCAATATTTTTATGGCTGATCTTTTAATTTTTTGAACTATCATTATGATTTTGAATTTTAAAACATAAAACGGAATTCAATCTGCCAAACCGTGCGTGGGAGAGTCAGTATAAAATATAGACACATAATTTTTACAAGCTCTTACATATCTTGCATAATGTCATGGCTAAACGTTTATAGATGCAATTTAAAAATCTTTATAAAAAGGTATACCGGTTTTGAAGCCCACGCCCAAAATAGGCTAATGAACTGGTGGGCAGAACTAGACACTAGAATGATCATAGTCATTAATAGTTTTCAGCCATTCATATTTGCGAAAATTAGCATTAAATTGTTGTATTTGAGGTAATTATGCTTAAAATTAAAACATATGTGCCAACGATGACGTTTTCGACTTTCCTTATGTTTGTGCTTGCGCCTGTAATTGACCGCTTGAAGAAATTACGATAAATTATACAGGGTGAATCTGTGGTCCTGTAAAGGTATCGCCAAGAAGAGATATTTTTTCCAATAAAAAAATTATTAATTATAAGTAATATTACTGGTATAGGTGAGATTAAACTATGTATATTAGTTTGGATGGCGGCTGTATTCAACGGTCAATCCATTGTGTTAAAGAAAATGTAGGGTATGTAATAATCGTTTACTATTAGTACAATCAGATGCAAAAAAAAGCAACAAGTTAGGTAAAATTTAAAGTCTCATTATTTTTTTATTTTTGCTCCAATTTTCATAAAATTTTCAGCAAATTGTAGATAAAATGGCTAATTTTTGTTAAAAACTTACTTTCTCACATTTTGTTTTTTAGTTTATGTCTAAGTGTATTGGTTCATTTTTAAGCGAAATGAACTTGTTACGAACAGTTTGCTTTAAGAAATATAAAGACAGCAATATGTAACTTAACTAACCTAAATAAACGTACTTTTTACAACAAATGTAGCTTAATATTTTGTATTACTCTAGCTCGTATGACTGCCTGCATACGACGGTTCATACTGCCAATAAGGTTACGAATATCATCTTGAAGAATATTTTGCCATTTGGCCGGATGTAAACTGGGTACCAAAGACCTGTCTCTAAAAATCGAGAGGTAATTTAAGGACTGCTCGATAGAAGATTCTAAAAAGGTTTTTAATTAAAGGAAATTAATAAAATCTGTATGTTTGTAGTGGATTCATGTTTGAAAAAAAAATGTGTACTGATATTTCACCACTTGATATGATTTGTGTTTTTTTCATTAAAACATATAAAATAAAACCCCAAAATACAAAAATGATAACATTTAACTATTAAGTGGCGAAATCCCCGAGCACATTTTTTTTATTTTTATTTTTTTTTCTATAACATAAAGGTATTAATTGTTTAAAAAAAAATCATACTTTTATTCGAAAATATTTATTTTACAAACTTTTATTCATTTTGAGTCTTACATAGTATTTATTCAGTTAAGTTTTACATGTTATTTGGGAATCGAATAATAAGATACACATTTCAGAAAATCTATTCTTGTAATTATATCACCGTTTTTCATTCTGTCACATAAATCAGACACAGTTTTTCATTTTGTCTGACTTGCCCTGTCCTTTATCTTAGCCGGGATATGAATGCTTTGAATTTTTAAGTGTCTATTTGAAATTCTTTAAGCTTTTCGACAAAAATATAAATGGAAGGATGCGTAGAATAGAAAGAATCATTAAATCGCGAACGAAAGGATTCACATGCATTTGTGGTTCGAATTAATGATGTATTTCCGTTGACACAAATATCTGGAGGAAAATGAGCAGCATCTTCGATGTACGTTTTCACCATGTAATCCGCATATTTATCCAAGAGGCCATTTTGTGGTTTTCAGAAAGTAAATCAAAGGCAAAGCACTCGCCCATCTCCTGTGGATGTAAATAAGTTAGTCCAAAAGTGTGTCTTAACCAGTTTTCAACTACGGATTTGGTATTTCTGTATTCTTCGACCAGACCCATAGATTTAATTTGTCTATTCCAAACTCGATGCAAATAAAATCGCCATCCATTTATTTTTGTTGTCCACTTGTCTTACGGTTTCGGGAAAAAAATTATATAGTAAGTCGGCCAAGAGAAATCGCTGGAAATTATTTTTAACCTCGAAAAATTGCCGCTAGGGGGCGCCACAAGAACTTTAAATCGTAAATGTCGATTTTTGGTGAATTTGCATAGTTAAGGTGTGTCGAAAATATGAGCATAGTATTCTTCAATAAGTTACGCAACTTTTTGCTATTTATCATTTTTTTCTATTTTCAATAATAAAGTAGTGGGGGAAGGTAAAACATTTTTTGTTTCAAACGTTGATATCTCTGTTTTGAATGAACCGATTTTATTGAACTTGGTCTTTAAAGAATTTTGTGGTTATGAAGGGTATAAGATAGTGAAATAAAAAACCAGATCCATAGTTAATATAAGAAAGTTGATCCGAAACATCGGATTAAAAAACTACACCGAATTATAAAGGAGAAAAAGTGCTAATAATAAAGTGAAAGTTATTTTTATCTATCATTTCAATTTAACCTAAAATTTGAGAAGAAAATCTGCAAATTGGATCACTACTTCCACATCATCTTTAGAAGATATAACACAATAACTGTAGCTATTCCCGAAAACAAACTGAAAAAATGAGATCCTCAAAAATCTATAAATCGACATTTTACCCGATTTTTTTCAAATCGAGAAAGTTGATGATAGTCACTCGAATCTGAAAAGTAGCGTTGAATTAAAAAATAACTTCACCGACTTTTAGAGGAGGAAAAGTGCCCAATGGTGAAGTGAGAGCTATTTTTATGCATTGTTTAAATTTTAGAAAAAAATATATTGAAATAAAATGATATTATATTTATTGTAAGCCAGAACATGAAAAACTAATCAGTAAAAGAAGTAGCATGAAAAAGGACACCAAAGAAAGAGCTTATGCTTTATTATTTGCTGTGCTATTTGCTGCAAAAGTTTTTTTACAATTTAATTGTTTATTAATTAATTATTGGTGTCGAGTGAACTGTTGGAAATATCTACCGTCATCCTCGATACATAGACGGAGCCTTTACACTGTAGAATTTACTTCGGTTGATGAAGTCCTCACTCGTTGTTGGTATATTTTGGTACACCAAATCCTTAAGAGGACCCCACAAGTAAAAGTTTAGACACGTCAAATTGGGGGAACGAGGGGGCCAGGGAAATATTCTGCCCCTACCTATCCAGCTTCCGGGAAAACATTGTTTATGTAGTGAGCTGGGCAGCCATCATGTTGGAAGAATATGGTGTCTAAGTCGATGCCCTCAAGCAAAACAGGCAGCTGATTTTCGAGAAAATCTAAATACGTTTGTCCATTTAGTGGATTATCGACAATTACTGGGCCGATAATTCGATTGTTTATTATGCCGCACCAAACGTTGACGCTCCAACGACCTTGACTCTGGACTTCTCGCATCCAGAGAGAATTGTGGTCCGACCAATAATGCAGGTTATGCAAGTTCACTTTCCCATCGGAGCGGAAAGTAGCTATATAATAAGTAATATGTGGATTTATGGATTTTCGGATATACAGGTTTCAATTTTTGAGTTAATTTAATGTTTTATGGAAATTTAAAGATGATGTGGAAGTAGTGATTTAATTTGCATCATTTTTTTCTCAAAATTTTTCAAATTTTAGGTGAAATTGAAATGATAGACGAAAATAACTTTCACTTTACCATTGGCACCTTTTTTCCTCTACAACTGTAGTTAGTTTTTTATTTCGACGTTTCGGATTCGAGCGACCATCAACAATTTTCTTAACTTAAATACGGATCTAGTTTTTTTATTTCACTATCTTATACCCTTCATAACAACAAAATAAAATGTGACAAAAAAGTGTTTTTTTTTTTGAGAAAATCCGTATTATTTGAGAAATTCCAGAAAAACTGGCAAATAGAGCGAAAAAAGCCCATTTTTTTAAGACCAAGTTCAATAAAATCGGTTTATTCAAAACAGAGATATCAAAGTTTGAAACAAAAAATGTTTGACCTTCCCCCACCACTTTATTACTGAAAATAATTTCCAGCGACCTCTCTTGGCCGACTTACTACATAATTTTTTTTCTGAAACCGTAAGACAAGTGGTTTCTGAGATACGGCCGACCTCCCTTCTTAGTTGTACACCCGGTACAGCATTGTGAAAGGCTTTTTTCAAGTCAAGAAATACTTCAGAAGGTTGAAAATACAACTTTTCAAATATTTTAGTTTTTAACATTTGAAATAGTCCTTCATTTGTTTCTTCACGTATATTTGCCAATAGGCAAAACAATAAAGGAACGTAATGTCTATTTTGTAGGCCATGAATAGTAAAGAACTGGTGAAAATACTTTCTGTAGTAGGAAAATGCTCCATCCATATATACCTGCGGCATTTTATATATAATTCGAATATTATGTGAATACAACATTTTCTTCTGGGCTATTTTTAAATAGAAAAGCTTCACCGTTGCTGGTTTCTATGCTAGACTTTTCAAATTTGGTGTACTTCATCGATATTTTTAGGTAATGGTCCTGGCAGTGTTTTTGTCTGCAGTTGTAGATATTCTTTCTGATATAATTTAAGTCAACTGTATCTAATGTGGTTGGTAGGTTTGTCTGTAACTAACTCACGACGAATAATTGTTGATGATTTTTCTGTTATGTCCTCGTTGGCTTTTCTTTTACAGGCATTCGTTATGATCTGCATATTCAGCTTGTTTATTTCAACTTTATGATTGTGAATTAATTCGTATTTATTATTTATAGTGAATATTTTCGCTTCACATTTGGATGATTTTTTTGTACACGTCCAAAAAACGTCACCACTTTTAAATGTTTTCTTCTCAGACAATGTAAAATTATTCACTAGGAGCAAATCTTTCCGGCGTGTGCTTTTAATAACTCTTATCTTCATTTTTAACGATCTGTGAGCTTTCGTGATACATCGACTCGACCGATAATTCAGAAGTAATAAGAACAAGTGAAATTACAGGTCAAAATTACCTAGAAACATAAACATTAGGAGAATAATATTTAGTTTTCAAATTACCTATCGGCTTTTTAACCAAACTAAACTCCTACAATCTTCGACGAACTGTCCAGACACTAACATTTGTACTTCGGACCTCTTGGAGTTGGTTTTATTATTGGACTAAGAGTAACTATTTCATTCAATTCACTATTCTAGCTTTCATTTTGTTATCGATGAAAATTTGGCGCGAAATTTTAGGTTCAGATAGTATTCGATGAGATCTTCAAAATGAGGTATCGCAACACCCCTCATCCCTATTTAAAACCAGGGGATTTGCTTCTCCTCTTTAGGGGGTAGAAGTTACGGGGACGAAAAAGCAGACAAGTTGTTCCACCTCGAATCAGAAATCGACGGCGGGTCTGAGAGTTCTTCGAATTTTTTTCGCGAAATTATAAGATCATAAAAAACTCGATGCGAAATCTTTAACAGTATAAATGGTGGTTGTGTTTATGTAAAAACTAATATGACTTCAAACTTTAGAAACTCTCTTTTTGACATTTTTTCTCTCACTTCATTTTAAAAAAAGTTCATTAAACAAACATCTGCAAAATACAATGAAGAAAAATAAAATTAATAAAACGTGTTAAATATTCGGTAAAATTCCATATTCACTAGGTAATAAATCCTTTTTTTTGGAAACATAATTAATGTCATAGTTTATTTTTTTAGACTATATAAATAAAGTCATGAAAACTAAATAATAACAATAAATAAACTAAGAATTTAAAAAGAAATTTAATTAAATTCCGGTTTACAGGATTTATGTAAAGTTATTACCAAATAATCATTCGCAGATATAGACTGTTATGTGTACAGGGTAGTCCACTTAAGATGCTCCTATACTTTATCTCAATAAATACGCTCGATTTTGAGTATTTTTTTGTCATTATAGCATACGAAATTTTGAGTAGTTTTTGAGAAAAATTAACTTTTCTAATTTTTTTCGGAAAAACAGGTTTTTGGAAAAATTTTTTCACACCTGAAGACTAAAATTGCGAATTTTTTTATGGATCCACGGGAGTGGTTAATATTTAATACTCTGACCTATCAAGAGCGAAGATTCATTATACAGAGTGGTAACAAATGTCCATCAAAAAAAATGTTTTTGTAACTAAAAAAACTTAATTTTTTTAAATGGAACACCCTGTATTTAGCACTTTTATTGTGTTTAGGATTTAATTCTGCATCATTCCATATATATAATTTATATTCCAAAAATTAGTAGTTTAGAAGTTATGACCAATTTTCTATAATAATTCGGGTATTTTTGTTAAAAATCTAACTAAACCTAAATAATCTCCTATTCTAAGTTTTTTTAACATTATAATTAAATTTAACATTAAATCAACAAATAATGCAAGAAAGAAAGTAACTAATTACTTATTACAAAACATTTTCGACATAACCCCCGTCTTTGGCAATACAAGTAGTATACATGCTTTCAATTTTCGCAAAAGCATTTCTAACCGCATCTGTTGCATTAAGTCTTTCTACCTCTTGCCTAATTCTTCGTTTTAAATCTTGAACAGTATTACACCTATTTTTATACACCTCGTTTTTTAGGTTGCCCCATAAAAAGAAATCCAGGGGTGTTAAGTCGGGGCTCATCGCTGGCCAATCTATGGTCACGTACCGACCAATCCAAAATGGAAACCGTTGATTCAAACCATTTCTAACAGGCACTACAATGTGATATGGAGCACTAGCTTGTTGATAAACAAGCCCTTCTTTAATATCGTTCGGCAGATTGTCAATTGACGGAAATATTTCGTTCTCCAACAAATTTAGATACCTCTCACCATTCAGAACAAAGTCATAAAATACTGGACCTATTATTCGATCACGGATAATACCACACCACACATAAACACTTCTCATCCTGTTTTTTCATTTCTTTTACACGATGTTCATTTGAGTTACACCAGTAATGAGTATTTAATAAAATATTTTTAAAAATGCCAGTTTCAAAATGGTGGTTTATCATGAGAGAACAATAAAAAAGCCTTGTTTGAAAGTCCTGTTGGGATAATTCCTGAACTGGTAAAAATTTGAACGGATGGTAGTTATTATCAGTTAAAGTCCTTTGAACACCAGTCTTACTAATTCTCGGTAGATCTCGGGATGCATCTCTTTGCGAATTTTCGTTGTTTTCTTCAAAATACAGGAGAATTTCAAATCGCTTTTCTTCTGTTAGGACAATTTTTGGGCGTCGTTTTTGTTTATTGATTACCACTCCACGTTCAAGATCACGAATAATTTGTGAAAAAATATGTTTCGTGGGTACCCGTCTTGCAGGATACAACAACCGATACTCCCGCAGGGCTAATGCTGGACTCTTATTATTTCTTATGTAACATTCATGAAGATTTAAACGCTCTTGGACACTGTATAAAGCCATTTTTCCTTTAAAAAGAGTTAGAGGCAACTAAATGTCAAATAAAAACTGTGTATTTATTGGTGTCCAGGCAACAATTTTACTAGTTTTGTTTTTCCATGGATATCTTGTAAAATTAAGACGCGTTTAGAAATGTTATTATTGCGAAAATTAAAACCGTAACCGTAATATTATACTACTTGAATTGCCAAAGATGAGGGTTATGTCGAAAATGTTTTGTAATAAGTAATTAGTTACTTTCTTTCTTGCATTACTTGTTGATTTAATGTTGAATTTAATTATAATGTTAAAAAAACTTAGGATAGGATGTTATTTAGGTTTAGTCAGATGTTTAACAAAAATACCTGAATTATTATAGAAAATTGGTCATAACTTCTAAACTACTAATTTTTGGAATATAAACTATTCACAATTTTAGTCTTCAAGTGTGAAAAAATAACAATTTTTCAAAAACCTGTTTTTCCGAAAAAAATTAGAAAAGTTAGTTTTTCTCAAAAACTACTCAAAATTTCGTATGCTATGATGACAAAAAATACTCAAAATCAAGCGTAGAATTAGAATTTCTAATAATATTCATACCATTTCATTAAAAAGAAAAAAGTTGGTTACTGTCCTGGCACAATGGAAAACCCTGTATACATTATTATAAATAAAAAATATACTTAGGGTCAAATACTTTTTGTATTTAACTTTTTTTTCTCAGTGTCTTATTTATTGAGATAATGTATAGGAGCAGCTTAAGTGGACCACCCTGTACGTAGTGGAAATATTTACCAGAGAAGTGGGTCATGGCGAATTTACCGTTTTTTTACCAATCAAGATATAAGTTTGAAGTTTGCCTCACTTTAATAGCAGTCTAAATACTCCTTTTTGCGTTAGGTTGATGATCGGACACAAAAAAAATCAATTTATAACAATACATTTTAGGCCAGAGATATAATATAAATTTATTAGACAGAAAAAAGTATATGGAACCTGTCATAATTCTGAAGACTAATAGTAATAGTAAAATAAAGTACATCCTGTACTCTTTACTTGATTGGCACCCCAAACTTTTTTCGACTAATATATAATTTATATATCTCTTATCCAACATTTATTATTATAAATGTATGCTAAAATAAAAAAATATATGAACACTTCCTTGTAATTGTAACGATTAACGATATACTGATGAAGCATCCAATTTCTGATAAACGCATTTTCTCTTAAGATGGGTAGAAGTGCTAAATTTAATTATTAATTTACTATAAATTTTAAACAATTTAAAAAACTACAGTTCAAAAGGGACGATGCAAACATTACGTGTGTATGTTGTTGTGTTATTTGAATGTATCAGAAGTTCAGTATTTCGTGTCTTTTACAAGATCGAATGACTTCAAGACACCGCCTTGACATGCTTCTTATAAAGGGTGGTCGGTATTGAATGCATCAAAAAGCAATCCTAGATTAAACTCGTTAAAATATTGACATTGAGCCAAATAAGCCTTTGTTAAAATATCGCTCATTACTGAGATACAGGGTGTTAAAGTTAAAATCTCGAAATTGTTATTTCTCTATAGCTCAAGCTCTCAAGCTGTTTTTGATAAATCGATATAAAAACTGGTAACTTGGAGTTTTCGAGGAATTTATCACGAACAAATATTGAAAAACATCACTTCGACAATTGGGCAAACTGTCCACCATTTACTTCTATGCATTTTCTTAATAATTTTACCAAATAACGCCTTACTTGGAATAAAGTTCTCTGTTTATTCCTGATGGCATCTTGAATTTTTTGCAATAGTTGCTCGCTCCCGTATCCGGATTTCTTCTGTGTACACTAAAGCTTTAATATATCCCCAAAAGAATAGATCCAAATGATTAAGCAACGGGCAACGCGGTGGCCATCGAAATTCACTGCTACGACCAAACCATCTGTGAGGCAAACATTCATCCATAAAATTGCGAACCGCAACTGGATAATGCGGTGGAGCGCCATCGTGCATATACCACATGTTTTGCCGTAAATTTAAAGGAACATCGTCTAGTAGATTTGGCAAATCATTTTGTAGAAACTGTCAGTACCGGTTACTATTTAGCCTTACGGACAACTCAAAATGTCCAATAATAAAATCAACCAGAGGCGGCTCGTGATAAATTATATTGGGAGGTTAATAACAAATTTAAAAATAGGCATACTTGAAATAAAAATAAATATCTATCTTTAAATTGAGCTTTAAATTCTCTTGAAGTTCAGGTCTACTCTTGGTTCTTTAGAATTGGAAAAATGCTGAATGACAGGTTCGTTAAATAGTTTTATAAACGATTTCTCGATACTTAACATCGATAAAGCGGATAGTCTATCTTGGCCCAACTCCCCAACAAAATTTATAAGCCCTCGAAAAACCCCAGGATTTTCATACAAAGCCGTTTCATCATGGGTATGTAGTACCAGCTCGAATGCCCCACAAAATTTTACACAATCTATAATTTTGTTTAAAATATAACAATTTTTGGACACATTTTCATTAAAATCTCTAAGGGATTTTCTATAGCTGAATGCGAATATCAACACTTCCGACCATAGCATTTCATGTGATCTGCAGAAAACGTAGAAAAAAAACTGCATTTATTTTTTCTTTTAAGTGTTTTAAGTCTTTAACACCGGTTTTGCACCATAATGAGTCCGACGAGTCCTTAGACAAATAATAATAAGCGTAAGCACTTTTTAGTGGTTTATGTTTTTGCACTAGTCACTACCAATATTTTATTTTATTCCCAACTCACGCATGGATCATAAAAATAAAAAAATATATATTACAAAAAACAGTATATAAATCAATTTTCGTGGATTAAAAACGTCCTGCTGCATGCCGACATGATGCCGCGACCGATCGATCGAATTATGAGAACAGACCGGCTGATGACCCAAATCGCGATTTCATATTCCATTTGCTATCACGTTCGGCTGCCTCTCGGTAGATGTGAAATCTTAGGGTACTTTCGTCAAGCTTTAAGGCAATCAGGGCAATTCGGACTGCCAGCCTAGCTTAGTATAGTGTATTTTATTATGCCTAAGGAACGCAACGAGACCATTCGAACGGCCGAGCGCGGCTAATAGTGTAGGGTATTTTCCCAACGTTCGCTTTTAATTACAACTATTAGGAGGGACGGTCAAACTAATAATTTATTTTCTGAAATATTTTTGGGGGTCATTGAACCACCATTTACTAGCTTGAAAATTGACGCAGTTAAATTCTTTGGCAAATTGTAGAGCATTTTGCTTTATTAAATTTCCCGATATTGGTACGTTTTGATGAACTTGAAACTTGAAACCATCGTGAAGCTGCTTCATTTACATCCTCGTAAGGACATACCCGTACTCGTTTTCGACTGCTTGGAATACTAGTTTTCTTGCTGATACTATCGCAACTTGGAGAATTCGGTTATACACGGTAATCAATTTTTGGACTGGAAGGTTGTTATCAATCGCATTAACAATTTTGTGAACAATTCTGTTTCGGTAATGATATTTATGTTTTTTATAATTCAATATTCGTTAATGTTTTACTTACAGTAACTGGATGTACAGGACAATAAATATCACAATATTTCGCTTTTGGCTTTTCATTTTCGTGTCCAGGCCATCCATGCCTTTTTATTTTTGGCGTAATCTAACTTCAGAGATTTAACTCCTTTTAAACAACGGGGATTTTTGCTTTTACCTCTGAGCAGTAATTTCAGTTTTTAAGTGTCACCCTTTCCTTACTTGTTTTAACACCAAAACATGTATCACTTTTAAAAGCAAAAGTTTTATTTGGCAAACGTTTAAGAGACCACAATCACATAGCATTAGATGAAATTGAAGGCATTTCTGAAGATAGGTCGTTTAAAATTTTATCGCGAACTGCTTGGGTGGAACGTTTAAAGGAGTCTATATATTTTTTTACTGATAAAACATCGATAACACGTTTTTGAAGTTCATTAAAAAGTATTTTACAATGGGGCGTTATAAGATGGAAAAAGTTCAACCAAAATAAAAAATCTACATTTTATAAAAGCCTTTTAAACCAAAGGCTTGGTTAATTGTGTTAGCATCTTCTTCCATTTCAATTATTTTTTCTAAACATAATAAAATGTCTGCCTGATAAACAAACACAGTTTCTACACAACGTACATTGAAGTACCACCTCGTGGGAGCAGCGTAAGCGAACTTTAACTAACTTATCCAGAACTGCTGTGCGCTTTGAAGATCGACTAAAGAATGTTGAGAAACCGAGTAAATTTGCAAAGAAAACTTTTACATTTTTATCTTGACCTGCTGCTTTCTGTAATATTAAATTTAATTGGTAGGCATATCAATGTATAAAATTAGCGGCAGGATAATGCTCTTTAATTTTTTTTTGTACGCCTCCTAATTTTCCACTCATAGTGGACGCCCCATCGTAACTTTGCCCAATTAATTTCTCGGGGGTATTATTAATGCCTAGATTTTCTAATTCATGGTCCCTAAAAGATTTACAAATTTAACAAATCGTTTATGGACAATGCCAGACAAAATATAACGTATTATAATAACCATTAGGATTTTGGTGGAACTGTCAGTTGCTTCGTCTACTAGCACAGCACCATATTTAGCTGACTGAATGTCTCTGTCTTGCTTAATTGGTTCTCGAGCCACAGCCAGCATAGAGTCAAGTAGGTCGTTTTGAATGGATTTAGATGTTCCTTTAAAGACAGTTGCATTCTGCATATACTCTTTAAAAATTGGATCCAACTCCTCAACAAAATCTATCACTTTGTAATATAAAGATTTTTAGATACATTTTCATTAAAATCTCTAAGAGATATTATATAAGCTGTGTCTAGCTGAGTGCGAATATCAACACCGGTTTTGCACCATAATGAGTCTGACGAGTCCTTAGAAAATAAAAAACAAACACAACAGTAAAATGAGTTAGAGACTTTACAACCACATATCCAGTTAGCTAAATCGTTCAACATTTTGCGAAAGTTCCAATGAACCTCTTTATTTTTGTCTTTACTAGTTTGTCGTGTACTAAGTTCTGGCAAAGGGCGACCACTTACCTTGAATTCGGTTATTTTCTCAAAATTAAGTTTGTTAGCACTGTTTAGTTGTTTAATTTTTTGCACTACCGACATTTTGTTTCCTCTACATTCACAACTCAAACATAGCCCACCTTGAAATTGGTTATTTTTGCAAAATTAAGTTCGTAAGCACTTTTTAGTTGTTTATTTTTTTGCACTAGTTACTACCAACATTTTATTTCCTGTATATTCTCAACTCACATATGGATCATAAAAATAAAAAAATATATATTACAAAAAACAGTATATAAATCAATTTTAATGGATTAAAAACGTCCGAAACAATATCGAGTTAGAATATCGACCGCGCTACCTCTGAACAATTGAACTGCCGCATGCCGACGTGATGCCGCGACCGGTCGATCGAATTATGAGAACAGACCGGCTGATGACCTAAATCGCGATTTCATATTCCATTTGTTATCACCGTCTGCCGCTCGGTAGCTGTGAAATCTTCGGGTACTTTCGTCAAGATTTAAGGCAATCAGGGCAATTCGGACTGCCAGCCTAGCTTAGTATAGCGTATTTTATTATGCCTAAGGAATGTAACGAGACCATTCGAACTGCCGCGCGCGGCTAATAGTGTAGCGTACTTAACTTTTCCCAAGGTTCGCGTTTTATTACAACTATTAGGAGGGACGGTCAAACGAATAATTTATTTTCTGAAATATTTTTGGGGGGTCATTGATCAAATGACCCTATTGAAGAGCCGCCACTGCCAACCACCATTTACTAGCTTGAAAATTAACGCAGTTAAATTCTTTGGCAAATTGTAGAGGTTTTTGCTTTATTAAATTTCCCGATATTGGTACGTTTCGATGCGCACACTTGAAACCATCGTAAAACTGCTTCATTTACATGATGATTTTTTGATGATACTGTCGCGACTATTTATTATCATTTATTATCAGAGAGACGCAACTTGGAGAAACACCAAATTTTGCAGCAACATCAATTTTTTTGCAGCCTTTATCAACTTCCTCCAAAACTTTAATTTTCTCAGCTAAACTTAAACACACTCGCTTGGACATTTTACTTGAATCTTAAACAAAAACAAACTGAACCCGAATTTGCGAATTACTAGGCGTCGACTATAGAATGGGTTTTTTCCCAAGTTTCTCACAAAAATCTACCTGATTTATTGCCAACTAAACTGCTCGTCATAAAAAACGTAACACCTATTTTTTTTGGGCAATATTTGAAAGGCCATATTTCGAAAAGTACTTAATTGATTTTGAAAAACTTTGCAAAATCTGAAAACTTGATTCGTTGGCTCACATGACTAATTTTGGGAATACGCTATTTGTGATATAATACAGGGTGTTAAATAAAGAGATGTTTTTTTTCCTAAATTTCATGTCATCCCCATTTATAGGAGAGTTGAGTTAGAGAGTCGCAATAATTTTTCATATTAACAGTAGGTCAATACCTCGGGCCGTTTTCGAGATTTTGTGGATATCTTAGCCTACTACGATTATATGGCAATTTTTATAAAATTGTTGTTATTCTACAGTTTATTCTTAAAAATTTACAAAAATCTTTTGTAACTTAATTTAATTTAAATGATAATTTAATAAATGATTTAAACAAAATAACGAAACCATATTGTCACGTTAAAGCAACAAAGAGAATTAATATTTTGTTGGCCCACCGCCTACACGTAGAATGTCTGCTACCCTATTTGGCATGCTGTTTACCAAGTCTGCAATAAAATCTTGAGGAATAGCCTCCAATTCTAACCGCACTGCATTTGCCAAATCATTCAAATTGTTTATTACATACTCACCTGCATTTATCTTCAGTTTCATCCTACTCCATACATGCTCTATAATATTCATATCAGAAGATCTAGCAGGCCATTCCATTCGTTCAATGTTATTCTCCCTCAAAAATTCTTGAACGACTCTTGCTCTGTGCGGACGAGCATTATCGTCTATCAGTATAAAGTCATCCCCGAAATATTGAGCGAAAGGAACAACAATCTCATTTAAGCACCTTTCTCTATATCTCTCAGCATTCATACTTTCTCCTATCAACACTATTAAATCAGTCTTACCATTCTGCATCACACCGCCCCATACAGTAATCCTACCACCTCCAAATGCTACTCTAGCTTCCATATTTTCTTCTACATACCGACTATTCCTTTCTCTCCATACCAAAATGCGTCCATCACTTTCATTCATATTAAACCTACATTTATCAGTAAACATGCACCTATTCAATTCGGCTATTCCCCAATTCGCATGTTCAGGTGCCCATCTCCTTCTGGCAGCCCGGTGAACAGCAAGCAAAAGAGGGCAGGCAGCCCTTCGTCTAGCATGTAGGCCATATTCGTGCAATCTTCTACGAACTGTTGCTGATGAAACTTCCACGCCGGTGGCTTCTCGAAGTCCCCTGTTGATCTTGGTTGCATTGAGGGTAGGCCAACGGCGCACAGACATCCTTATAAGGCGGTTCTGACGTAGGTTCGTTACCCTGCCGCGACCACTGCGTCCAATGTTGCGGTAAGCAGAGGTCCCGTGTATTGTGTGACGTTCAATTGCCTTGTATATGGATGTTGGTGTTGAACCCATGCTGTCAGCAATGCCCCGAAAAGACATCCCACGCTGATGCAGTCTAAAACATACAATAAATATGAATGTTTTAGGAATTTTTACATTTTTTTGAAAAAAAGTGAATAAAATACACTTATCTTATAATGTTTGTCAATTCACGATCCCCAAAACGAACCATTGTTGGATAAATTTTGTTATAAAGATTTGAATAACTTTTTATGTTTGGTGAACGTGTAGCGTTTATTTGACAGTACAAAACAAACCAAAAATGCGTATCCATAGCCTACTACGATTATATGGCAATTTCTATGAAATTATCGTTACTCTGCAGTTTAGTGTTAAAAATTTACAAACTACAAAATCTATTGATACGTTGACTTTACAGAGTTTTAAGACAGATCATGTGCTATAAGTTTACGTATACAAGGTGATTCGTTAAAGTAGAGAACTTGAATTACAGCATGCGCAAAAGATTTTTTGTAAATTTTTAAGAATAAACTCTAGAATAACAATTTTATAAAAATTGCCATATAATCGTAGTAGGCTAAGATATCCACAAAATCTCGAAAACGTCCCGAGGTATTGACCTACTGTTAATATGAAAAATTATTGCGACTCTCTAACTCAACTCTCCTATAAATGGGGATGACATGAAATTTAGGAAAAAAAACATCTTTTTATTTAACACCCTGTATTATATGCTATATCACAAATAGCGTATTCCCAAAATTAGTCATGTGAGCCAACGAATCAACTTTTCAGATTTTGCAAAGTTTTTCAAAATCAATTAAGTACTTTTCGAAATATGGCCTTTCAAATATTGCCCAAAAAACTAGGTGTTACGTTTTTTATGACGAGCAGTTTATTAGGCGTTATAAACGCGTACTATTTTATAGATTCACTATATGCAGGAAATTTTACAAGTTTCATTAAAACATTCTAGGTCTTGGAAAAATTGCACTATAAAGAGTTTTTCACTTCATATAGTTTCACGGTATTTAAAAATTTAGCCTGAATAAACTACTTAACGGACTGATTTCTAATTGTGTGACATAGCCAATTGTGGTCTAAGGGTCAATTAGTAAAATTATGGTACTAATTCAAGATGATCGATCAAAATGGCGGCCAAATAAAATGAGGTTTTTTCAAAAGCGTGGTAAAAACACACTTTTAATAAAGCGGTAGTAAATCAAATTTAAAATTTTTAATCTGTTGGTATATCCCTCGATATATCCTCTTAATATCTTAAAGCCAAATAAGCATATTAAGTCACGTCGGCGGTATTAAGTTTAAGACTGATATGTTTAACTCAGCGTAATATTGCAATATTATCATCTTACTTTGTAACGTAATTGCCATAAATTCTCAGGTTGCATGTAATTTCTCTGAACCTGATTTTTTATGATTTGTAATATTCAAAAAGCTCTCAATAAAAACTTTTTTTATAAATCTAGTGTAAATATAATGGGGCTATGAGAAATTTGGAAGAGGAGATCCTGTTGGAAAGGGATAACAACTAACTTAAACCAATCTAGGCCAATCAACAGAGCAACAAACAGTAATTTGTTGCCAAAAATAGTAACCGGATACCCACTGAGTGCGCCATCACACTCAAGTAATATCACAGATTAACAACCAATCAGATACCGCATTCCTCGAATTTTCATTCATAAACCTGTTTACTCGAACCCCATTAGTTGGGCGGAGAACTCAGAGACGTACTCGAAATATTTTTATTTATTCTGAACAGGAACTTTTTAAAATATTTTGTGAGTAATGTTTAACCAAGCCTAATATATTTATATTGAAAAATTAGTGTATACATACTAGTTATGCACATACAGAGTGGTTTGAGATTTTATAGATTTATGAAAGAATAAGAGCAAAGTTAAAATTTAATATTATTGTTATATCAGAATAATGTAGAAAGGGTTTTAGCGCATGTTATATTCATTTCACTTCTGCCATTGGCGTTCATGTGAATAACGCAAATATTATGTAATATTATACAAAAATGGAATATTAAGTTTCTAATTTTCACAGGTTTTTTGGTCAGCATATTTAATTTACATTTAATTTAAGCTGCATAACCTCTGACTTTTATGCAGATCGTTTATTTAAAAAAAAATTATTTGGCCGCCATTTTGTTCCGCTTTCTGAAATTCCTACTACAATCTTTACAATTTGTCTCTATATTACATTTAATGCTTGCACACAATTTCAAGTGAATCTAATTAGTAGTTTTTCAGGCTGATTTTTTTAATATTTTATTAGGCCGTCATTTTGTTTTGCTATCTGAAATCCATACCAAATGTTACTAGGAACGCTAAAACGTGAAGATATGTAAAACCTGAGATGGTAATTTTTTCACGATTACAAACGTTTAATATCGCTGCCGTTTTATTCCGCCATCTTGAATTATCCCCACAGTTTTACTACCTCATCTCTATACCACAGTTAGTTATTGCACATAATTTGAAATCAATCTCTTAAATAGTTTTTTCAGACTGAATTTTTAAATAATTTATTAAGCCGCCATTTTGTTCCGCCATCTTGGATTCGTACCAAAATTGTTGAAGTTGTTGAAAGTTGAAACGTAAAGGTCCATTACAATAGTTCCCTTTTACGAGGGATGTAAAAATATTATTAGAAGTTTTTTACACTCTAGTATGTCATGGCCAACATAACAAATTTGAATATTTTAGTTTTAGTTTCGGAATCTCGAAATCAGTTTACAGTTTAGAAAATTCCGGCATTAAAAACGGGATCTTGAAAAATCCCCACATTTAATAACGCGATGCCACGGAAGAAATGGGATGTAAACGTTCTCACTTACTTCGCGTATCGATCCTTCTACCGTTACTTTGTCTGTAATTTCCACAACTTCACTTTTATTGTCGGGGGCTCCCAAAACACGTACACAATTAGTAACGAAGTTTATTTAGTTGTCTTTAAAATATGAATTAGTATAGCGTAGGCTATAGCGTATTTAGAGCTGTTTTAGCATCTGTCTTAAAGTTTTTGTAAATTATTATTATATGTCGGAAACTATATAACATTTAAAAAAAAACTTATCTTCTTATATGCTTGAGAAATCTAAAAAAGCTATAAAACAATTTGTAGCCTGTAATTTTGCAGTGTTTGGCAGAACACACCATACCACTGACTTTTCTAGAAGTATTTATATTTTGATATTACTTTTTATAATAATATCTAATAGGATTTTTAAATATTTAAATTTAATTTATATTTTATTTCGGCGGCCGCTTCGAAGACCAAAAAACGCCGCCACTGCACTCGACTACGTCTGAGACAATAATGTCAGTCGCTAGCCGACCCAACGCTGCTGAGCTGATCGATTCTCTGTGGTAATATCACAGATTAACACTGTGGTAATATTCCATTAGGTTTTCACACGTAACTATCATTTGTTTATTTGTTATAAACCATTTAATGCATAAAAAAAATAAAAAGCAGTAAACCACCGTGATTTATGCCAAACTATTTGGTAAAAAATGCAAATTAATAAAAATATAAAATGCTTGCAATGGCTGCTGTTGTGTCATACTTGCACATAATTATTAGTGATCTAACCTTGCACTTACATAATACAAATAAAATTGTATGAACTACTTACGAACTTATTTTATTACTAATTTTATTATAATTTTCAAGTAATAAAATTGTAAATATAGTTCCTGAGAAAAGGTACGGGATTGGAATTTACTTCAAGCACAAATAAAATTGATAAAACAATCCATAAAATAGGTTATGCCAGATTAGTTACCGACCATAATTCAAACAAAATAATCTACTGTTTATAATTAGAACAATTTTAATCCTATGGTAGGTATATCCTCTTAAACTTAAAAATGAGCGTCAGTTTTGGGTAAGAAATGTTTGTTTATTTTAAACGATTCACTAAAGACCTAACGTTTGTTTTATTTATTTAAAAGGAATGTGTTAATTTTTCATTAGAAGTGATAAAGTAAAGATGCGGTAGCGGACTTGTCAATGTTCGTTCTTTACCCAATCTTAATAGGCTGGTGTGAAAAGTAAACAGCAATCGATTCCCTGAAACTTCTTGAACAATCATAGTTTTTACCTTTTGGGATCATTTGTTGAAATATTGTGATGAAGACGAGACGATGAAAAACTAGTGTTTTGTGTACGTCTTGAAAAATAAATATTATGGTGTGAATCAGAACAACATATTCATTTTCGCAAAACCGTGTACAGTTAGTTATATCTTAAAGACGCTGTAGAAAAGGACTGACAATGGTTGGGAAAGTTGACTACTCGAGTAAGTATAACCTTTTTAGTAATAGTGATACTAATATTAGCCTAAATGACAAAAAAGTATATATGTACTCTTAAAGGTACTACAATGGCAAAACAAACAATTCAGCTTTTTTTTGAATTTTTTTGAATTGCCCGTAAAAATTTAATTAATTTTATTTTATACTGTTTATTACCCTAAGAAACACCCTAAGTTGTAAATTGTCTGTAGCAATGTCACTGAAGCAAAATTTTCAGCTAATTAGTTATTATAGCTAGCTGCTCTAACCAATTTTAAGTGTTGTAATAATAATGTGACAGCCAAAATAAAGCAAGGCGATTTTTTGCGATGATAGAATATATTGCCAGAACTTTGTATAAAACTCTGTTTATTATATAAGGGGTTTTATAATAACGTACAAAATTTAAAAATGTTATCAACACAACCCCAATTTGACCAGTTATTTTTTTTTATTTAGTCTAACCACAATTTTGACATTTTTTCGTTAGTATGTAGGGAAAAAATTTGCAAACGTGTTTGTTAAAATTGACATAACAAGTACAGGATTACAAATGAGGAATCCAGACCAATGGGAATAGGAATAATTTTAGGAGATAATATGTTATTATCAGTAGCAGCTATTCAGGTGAAGTAGGTAAGGTGCTACTTCACCAGGAAAAATAAACAAGCAAACATCTAACTATATTTATTACATACCTCTTAAAATTTTAGTTTTTACATGAATTTATTCACCTAATTGGTAAAAAATAAACTGTACATCTCGAATAAATCTTTTACTTGACCTTTGGCGGCATGTCTTTTTAAAACTTTCAATCGAACTTTATTATAACAACTATAACAGTGGCGCAAACCGCTTTGACTTTGCTGGAGGTGCTATGTTTAGTTTACGATTTTCCTACTATGTTGCCATGACAACGCGTATCCAATAACGTTGAGCCCAGCGCCATACAACGCTCTCGGTGAATTGCAGGCGCAGTACACTACACCCACGTGTGGTTCAGTTTGCGGTGGTTGTTTACTTTTATTTTCGCGGATTTCGCTGCAACCGGAGAGTTCCTTTTCAGTTAACTTGACTGTTTCGTGTTATATTTGTTTATGGTGTTGGAAGTTAGTAAATGTGATTGTTCGAGACTGGAATAAATTAAAAGATTCCCGTTTCCTCTGATTATGCTCTGTTTGCAATATTTTGGTTTCCGAAAAATTGAAGGTGTGTTTAGTTTGACATTCATGTTTACTTAAGGCTGTTGTATTCTTTTTGTCAAACTTATGTCCATTTAAACGGTTTTGCAAATACTGTGATGTCTGACCAATATAAACACTTGGGCAATCGGTGCATGGAATTTCGTATATCACATGAGTTTTTTTGTTTTTATGTGTTTTACTTTTTAAGGAGCTAAAGTTTTTTTTCAGAAGATTATAGCCTTTATGACAAACAGTTATGTCATGTTTTTTAAATACTGATTGAAAATTTTCAGACAGCCCCCGTATGTAAGGAAGTGATAAAAAGTTATTTTTATTTTTACTTTTTTGTTGTGTCACTGGTATTAGGACTTAGGGAATAGAAGTAGAAACTCTATCAACGACAAAACAGATATTAAAAATCTAAGCAAAATTTATTTTAACATCCTAAATAATTAATATTCGGATTATTTGAACCCTTTCACGAAACATTGTTTACCACTGCTAACCCTAATAAAAAGACAAAAACAAACGTAAACAACTTTGCATTGTCGATAAAATAATAGGTAGTCACTGTCGTTTTACATGTATAGCAATAAGTATGTGTCGTGTTGTGTCTGATCCTCGTTTTGAATTTTAAATGTATATAAATATGTTTAATGTGTGGATCGTCTTGAATATATCGAAGTAAGCCGAAGAAAATTATTTTTACTATTTTAGACATTGTAACTTAAGTAAACTTATAAGAATTTTAAAAATTGAATATTTATAAAAAAACTGTAAACTCTTAGGGCAGTAATTTATTTCGTTTTAGATGACTGATGAAGGCCATAAAGTGGTCGAAACGTTTTAATATTGACGAAAAACTTTTCGAACACCATTCCCAAGGAAATGTTTAAATAAGAATATAGCTTATGTGTTCAAGAAAAGTAACTTTTTACTATATATATATATATATATATATATATATATATATATTTGTTATTAATGCTTTATAGTTTAGTGAACATTGGCAAACAGATGAGCAATTAAATCAAATTATTTTAAATAACTTTAGATTTACCTACTTTTCTCGAACCTCTATGAAAAATGGGTGCACTTGTCTAAATGTCAATGCTTTCAACTTGAGAGTGGCAGTTGTGTATAGACTTACTGTAGATTTGAACCCGTTTTTGAACTTTTTAAGTGGTTTTCTTTCAAAAATGTTTGATCCATGCCAGGCACGTAGCCAGAAATTTGATTCGGGGGGGTTCCAAACATTCAAATTATCAGGAAAATTTAGAAAAAGCATATTTATGCCAAAATATTTTTAGAGTTTCAGGGGGGGGGGGGAGTCCAAACCCCCAGGACTCCACCATCTGGCTACGACGTGTCTGATCCTTGCTGTACGTAGCTCAAATGGTTAGAGCAATGGGTTAGCGACCCTGAGGTGCGGGTTCTATCCCCGCTCGAGCCATAACTTTTGCTGTTGATAAAGTACTTCTATTTACTTGAGTTGTTTGGTTAATCAATTGGGCTAATATTTCTTTGATTGTTTGGGTAGACTTCAACTGTAATCTTTTAGAACCAAGTGCATCGCTGTCGATTTCACGGACTTAATGTCTAATTTTGATTTAGGTCACACGGTTCGATTACCTACTAGAGTGACTTCAAGTTCCAGTAGTTGAATAGATAATTTTTTAAACAATATCGATACGCCATTTATTGCTTCCGTTGTAAATTTCGGCTAATCGGATCATTTCTCACAATTTCTGGAAATTGAATTTAAAACAGATAAACAAAATAAACGAGATAAAAAATTATATGATATTAACAGTCGAGAGTCCAATCAGAGCATTTGAAGCCTTTATTTTATTATTATGAATTATGCTTTTCTCTAGTCAAAATTAACATTTCCGGCAAAAAGAGGGGCTTACGAAATGTTAACCTAACCCGGAGCTACGTCGCCTAAAAGAGAAAGTTACACTGGATACTGACTTGTCAAAAAAATATGTTTAATACAAGGATAGGAAACTAAAACAAATCGCAAATAGCCGCATTTTAACAGAAAATCTCAATTATTTCTTGAATATTGTGATGCTGTTTACTCAAAAAAAAACTTATTCCACATTTATTGCTAAATTTTAAATTTAAAACCATTATTGAAAATTAATATTAGAAACAAACCCCTTGAGCAACATAACTATCAACATAAACAACAGATGACATAACAACAGATTACATGGAAATAGAAAAACAGGAAAAATTTAAAACAAATGACTATAATTGATTTTCCACATACTGTCCGTTTTCTACTATACACACTGTATATCGCACTTAAATATTTGCCATAGAGCGTTTCGGACTATTTTAAAGACGAATAATTTATTTTTTGATTTAATTCGTTTACAGTATAATTATTTCGCTTCTTATACACTTTACCCTATAAGAAATAATCTGAGAGTGTCAAATCAGGAATTCGCGGCGGCCATGGAATCTTACGGTTACTATATATACTTACATTAATTAACTTACTAATGCTCTTGTATCTTTTCCACAATGGTATGGAGCATTATCTTGTTGATATACCAAGTCCACACTAATAAATTCCGGAAGATCATTGAGTTTCTGCCATAATTTGGTTTTTTAAAAGGTTTAAAAATGTTGTCAAAAAACACAGGTCCTATTATGCGGTCGTTTAACACTTTAACACTTCGATTCTTTGATGTGTTCTATGTAAAAAAAATCGACATTTTTCACTTTAAAAAGGTGCAAGTTTGATTTCCTAGTATGTCCACCCTGTATAGGTGTGAACAAAAATTGTGTATTCCGTATATGCATTGATGCTTTATAAACTGGAAATTACTATTTAAAATTTTATAGTTGATGTTGTCCCAGCAAAATTACGGATATTAGTATAGTGAGGGTTTATAACCCTATTGTAATAAAAAAATTGTAAAGTTGCGGTGTCCCTCATGCAAATATACAGCAAATCATTATTTATATCCAAATCACTTATACAAATTTCGCAACATATCTGTCTTTTCTCAACCTTCACGCTATTTTTTATTAATGATCTGATCTTAGTTGTCCTCCTGCTATTGAAATATGTATATATAAAAAATCGACATGCCTGCTCATCCATAGACTACCGTAGGTTGACACACGAATAAATTAGCGAAAATAAATGAAACATCACCAGAATAAACATTTTTCTTCCCACAGTTTGTTTCTTTTGAAAGTAATAATTGCTATTAAAACAAGCCTTACGTCAGTTACTGGCGTATGGACGTTTTAATGGTCGCAGTTGCAATTTAAATAGAACACTATATTTATTTTTTATATACACAAGGTTGTATTTAAGATTAATATAAATTGTTCTAAATTGGAGAGTAATATATTATAAAGGCAACAGAAATATAGTAAGGACTTAAAAATGTTACCACAAGAATTGTTAAAACTGACAGCATTTTTTTGAAGCGGAATTATCGACAATGAATTTGATTTGAAATTTCTTTTTGAATTTGATTTCGAAGTATTTTGATAAACAGGCAGGTTTTCCTCATCAGGGATGCCATGTTGGATAATTTATGCTCGAAACGTTGCTATTTAGTCTAAAAATGTTGACGGAAGGCCAAGTTCTATTAAGGCATGACTGGGAGGTTGATGGAAGTTGTTAAAAGGGCTATTGATGCCATTGCAGAGGGCATCTACCGTCTTTGGGTTACCCGTGAACTCAGAGAAAGATGTATTAGTATTTTCGTTAATAGTATTCTGATTTATTAAGTTATTTTCCCTCAAAGATTCGGATTCATGCAATTGTACCTGATGAAGGTGAGAAAACCTAACTGAAACGTCGTTTTTTACGACCTCATGTAAGATAAAAATATTATTGTTCCATGTGGTGTTATTTGTATTCGAATAAGATTAAATTCGATCAAATCCTGTACCTCAAAGGTATCACTGTTAACTTGAGTACTTTGGTTGAAGTATTATACGCGGTGTTACGATCAGTAGTTCCAAGCGAACTTTCACTGAGATATTTATAACTTGAATCATTATTTAGGTTTTTATGTATTTTAAGTGAACTTTCACAAAAATTTGTAGCTGAAGACAGCGGCGTCGGCTGACCAATACGTTAGGCCAGTGGTTCTCAACCTTTTCAAAAGTGCGGAACCTCAAAGTACAGCTCGCTCAACATAGGATTGCTGGTCACGAGATGCGTGGACGTAAACAGAGAACGCATTCGGACCAAAAGAGATACGCTACCTACGTAGGGGAGAAGGGGGCACAGAGGACCGCTGAGGCACAAAGGTCCGCTCGATTTATTCTGTTATACGTGGCGCCATCTTTTAAATGTTGTTAAAAATAGCAAGCTAGCGGTGTATTTTTATATTTCTGATAGTTACAGCAATGTTCGTGCAGTGTACAGGTCGCAGCAAACAAAACATTGGTTTTTAAGGTAAGCCATGCTAAATTTTATAGTTTTGTCAAGTGTGATTATTGCGTTATTATGCGTGTATTATTATTTCTTATTATAACCCACTAAAACACAACTTTTTTACTTAAAAACAAGTTGGTTAACTCAGGTGTAAACAAACATTCAGTGGAGTGGCGGGAAATTTAAATTTATTTTCTGCAACTGGGGCACAAAGGACCGCACAATGGTCCTCTGTGCCCCAAAGCAGTATGTTGTGGCTTAAATATGAATTTAAGTGTCTTAGAATTAATTCAATTATGTGATGTGTGTATATTATCATAAAAAATATTGTTTTTAGATGGTATGTAACTACGTAAAGAAAAAACCCGAGCCTTCGTGGGCAGAAGAAGACATGACCAGGGTACTGAAAATCATCAACCGAAACGAAATTTCAGTTCGACAAGCAGCTCAACGTTTTAAGATACCTAAGACCTGTATTTTGCGCCGAAAAAACAACAAACAAAGACACCAAGAAATGATCATTTTAAACAAATGTTTACTGACCAACAAGAAACTGAACTAGTGGAGCATATTCTAGACCTAGAAAAGCGATTTTATGGAATAACCCCTCTCGATGATCGTCGATTTGCATTTTAGCTGGCAGAAAATATGGGCTTGAAACATCCATTTAATAAGAATGACAAATTAGCTGGTAGTGATTGGTTGGCGGGGTTTAAAAAACGAAATCCTCAACTTTCTATTAGAGCTCCCGAAGCCACAAGCATAGCACGAGCTGCAGGATTTAATAAGCCCCAGGTTCAAAAGTTTTTTGATGTTGTACGATCAGTTTTAGAGAAGAGCAATATTCAACCAGGACAAATATATAATATTGATGAGACTGGGATTAATTCAGTGCCTGTACCCAGAAAAATTCTCGCTAAAAAAGGAAAAAAGCAGGTTGGGCGGATAGTGAGCACTGAACGTGGGTTTAATGTAACTGCAGTTTGTGGGATTTCAGCTGCAGGATCTTACATCCCTCCGTTTTTTCTTTTTCATTGACAGCGAACGAACCCATTATTTATGAAAGGATGTTCGCCGGGTGCAGATGGCTATGCAAATGGTTCTGGATGGATGGATTCCGATCATTTCGTCAAGTATTTAGATCACTTTATTAACCATGTGGAACCCGATCCCGATAAGAAAATATTATTAATTCTTGACAATCACAATAGTCGTAGGACGCTTGCCGCAATAAATAAAGCAAGAGAAAATAATATTATAATGGTCTCTATCCCGCCCCACACCAGTCATCGCCTGCAACCCCTTGACTGCACTGTGTTTGGGTCCTTAAAACATCAGTATGCAAAGGAGTGTGACTTATGGCACACTAATAACCCTGGATCTCGTGTGTCATTATATGATATCGTAGAAATATTTTCAAAGGCATTTCTTCATTCTGCCACCTTGGAAAAAGCCATAAAGGGTTTTCAAACGACAGGAATTTATCCATTCAATAATGAAATATTTCCTGACGAATGTTTTCTGCCCGCTGAAGTTACAGACGTCCCGGTACAGCAAGAAACCGAGAGGCCTATCGCTGCCGAAAATGTTTCAGATGAGGATGATCACCAACCTGAACCTCAAAGCTTATTCAAAGAACCACAACCGAGCTGCAGTTACACTTCCTTCAAAGATGCTATCCTAAAAATTTCTCCAAAGGCAAAGTCAGATGCCCGTAAAAACAAAACTCAAAACCCACAGAAGGTAAGCAGAGCTCAGCATGCTGAAGAATTAACAAGTTCCCCATTTAAGGACCAGCTTATGGCCAAAGAATCAAACTTTGCCCACCGAAGATTAACCGACTGTGGTTTTGATTTTCGTTTAAAACCTCACAATAAATTTTAATTAAACTTTAGCAAAAAACAAAAAGGCTAGTAGGTACTTTTACTGGCGACTGTACACAAAGAAGGAAACTTTGGCCACCGAAGATCAACCGACTTAACAATGCGCTTGTCTGTCGTCACCCCGCCCAGTTTTGTCAACGAGCACAAATGAAGTACGATAAGCGACCCGCAATCCTATGTTGGGCTTGCTTCTTCGAGACTAGCTTGTCAAAATGTGTTTGAATATTGGACAGAATAATCCTCATATTGGTTTCTGCATCCAGTTTGTTCCTCTGTTTGGTTTTGATGTTGGTATATTTGGAAAAACCCACTTCGCAACTATAGGTTGTTGCGAATGGCAGTAGTTCTCTCACTGCTAGATGTGAAATCTCTGGATATTCAAATCTGAGACTGCTCCAAAACTCCAACAGACTCGCCGGGTTGAAATCTGTCGATATATCGATGAGTTCCTCGGTTTGTTTGACAGTGAGATTAAGATGCTCCATTGAAAAAGTAAATGTATTTCTAAGCCAGCTGAGATTATCTTTTTCTATGGGGAAATACTCCCTTATTGAAAGTTGCAGCGCTCGTAAACGACACTTAATCTCTGAGACAATAGAGGAGATTGAGATTCCGATACAAAATCGTGAAGATTCGAAAAACATTCAATATGTCATTCCCGAAATATATCAGCAAGATATAATAAATATAGTAAAACGTGATGATAGTTCAAAAGAAGAGTCACTAAGAAACACCATGACTTCATTTCTCAAGGTGAACAATCGCATCAAGATTTTTCCACGAGATAACCACCGCATCTCGGTATGGAGCAAGCGATTAGAGAATTGACTACCCATTTCTTCACAGAGAAGAGTAAAAAGTCGTGAATTAGTAGGCTTAGACTTGATAAAATTCACTATTTTCACTGCTTCATCCAACGTGTTTTTAAGAGGTGGATGACGTAGTGACTGCTTTCGAGATCAGGCACGGTTTGTTTAACACGTGCAGTAAATCCACTGTATTTGCCATTCATAGATTTTGCACCGTCGCACAGTGGAGAGATGGATAGGGACTTGCGGCCAAAAAGAGGAAAATTGTATTTTATTTTATCTTGGGGTTGGAATTGAATTATTTTCAAGTATATTGAGTAAAAATACAATTTTAATGATGTTTTGACTCTTTATATACAGTGTGTCCCACTTAAGATGAATACAATTCAATATCTCAGTTATTGATAATGTGATTTCGTTGAAATTTGGTTGGTGATTGTATGTTAGGAAAATAACATTTTTCACAATAAAAATTTTTATTTGTCATTGGGGTGCAGTGTTAGGAGGTGAAGAGGGGTGGATTTTTAGGAAAAAAATATATTGGGGTCAATTTCAGATTTAATTTTAAATTTTTAATAATATAAAACATTAAAGTGTAATAGTTATTATTACTTGAAAATGAAGGTTTTTATTGAAGCAATTTCTTCTTCATTACTTAAGGTACAAAAGTGATTAGCTGATATCTAAAAAACAAAACCATAATTAGATATTTTTTCTTCCAAAAACTTAATAAATTGACATAATTATTTCAATTAATGATTGCTTCAAAATGTAGATAGTATTGTGCAGAGTTGTGTGGTGATAAGCGATGTGAAATTAGACATTTGCTTGGAACTTGTAGAAATGCATAGATCGTTTTTGTATCAATAGTTTAAAACCGAAATTCAGTTATGCAGAAAAAAGTATATTGCTTACCTTTCCAACACTACAGGATATTACTTATACAATTAAAAGTTCTTTGGCCTCTTGATCTAACGCCATATGTTTAATTTGTTTGAATTTGTGGCGCAAAGTTGCCAAATACGGATCAGACGAAATAAGAAGAGAGTGCAAAACATCTTCATTGGTTGCAGTTCTTGAACATTTTTTACTACTGTCCTTTCTAAATATTTTGAAATATTTATTTCTCGCTTCTGCAGCTTCTTGACTAAGCTGGCCGATTGGTAAACAAGCAGATTGAATAATGGCAGCTCCGTGAATTAAAATTTTGTGTATAGATGAAGGCATATAATACCAATCGTATAAATCGACATAAATTTGAGCAGTTTCATAACAAAATTTTCTAAATTTTCTATCAACAGGATGTTCGCTAAGCAAAACTTGCAAAATGACTGACACTTTGTGAAGCAATTCCCGACTGACTCCAGTTACATCCGAAACAACGTCGATATTTCTAAAAAATATTTGGCAGTGTTGCCGTCGTTTAAGCTGCCAACCCCTTGCCGAGGTAAGTCAACTATTGCCAAGTTTTGCTTTAAGGTCTGTTTGGATTCGGTTTTTGGTATTTTTCAAGAGCTCCTTTTTTTCTGAGCTACAAGCACTCCATTTCTTGAAGGGCAATCTATACGCAATGTGCAAAATACATTCCAGAAGCGAATTTGAGCGTGCAAATTCGATAAACCATATTGGTAAGCACTTTCGTCCACAGTTCTTCTAACAACTTCACTAAGGTTGTTCATTTCTGAAGGTTTAACTTTGCAAATGATACAGCACGATGCAGAAGATGTTTCGGTAAGGACTTGGGCGACTTTACCATCTATCATAGTCAACGACAAATTATGAGAAATATGGAGTTGTATATCAGTAGTTGAAGAAATGATGGTGTTATTTAAATTTTGAATTTCATTTGTGTACTTACTGGCTATTAGTTTAGTATTTTCTGGTGTTTCTTTTGTAAACTCAAAAAAGATTGGCCTGCAATAATTTGGAGCTGACGGGTGAGGGTTTTTCCACACAACGTTATTTTCTGTAGATACTAACTGAATAGGAGCCAAAGATATAACAAAAACGCTTTCATCAGAAATTGTTAAATCAACGAAATTCTGTTTGTAGTTGCTATTTCCTGAAGATCCATCACATCCCCATTTAGAATATAACGTAAAAAATCGTGAACCACTTTCTATTGCTTTATTTCTAATTTTCTCTATCAAAAAAATTCTTTCCGTTGTGAGATTCATAATATTTTGTAAAGCCAATGAAGCTCCTCTTTCAGTAATAACAGCATTCAATGGATAACACTCCGCTTTAGCACTAGAAATTTGATAATAGCTTGGAAAAATAAGCGCATTTTTTTCTTTGCACTTTGTTCTTAGACAATTGTACTGATATCTTGATAGTCTCAAATCTACGATTAATGCTAAAGCCTCATGTTTAGAGAAGCTATCACAAAAATTCGTTTTTTTATAATTACCAATACCTTTGGATAAAATTTCATCAATGGCATTCGCCTCTTTCTTCCTGCCCTCTGCAACCAATTTTTTTAAGAAAATACATTTAATTTCGGCGATACTCATATCATCAGTGTTCTTTTTAATCTGGGCTAGTTTTCTTCGTTTGCTCCTATCCGAGCTGTTTTAGAAAGTTTTTGATTGTCTTCCTTGCTTAGGAACATCAGAGAGATACTTGCCGTCAGTAAGAAAGTCTTTATCAAGCCAGGACACATTTTTTTTATAAAACACTGCCTTAGTCCTTTGGGCTGCCTTCCATTTCTGCTGTAATTGAGGTAAGAAGATTTTCTGCAGGTTTCTTTTTATCATTTTAAAACCATCAGGGGTACAATTATGTTCTGCTTTTAAGCGTGAAAAAAAAGTTCCTCATTTCCCACACACTCCAAGTATCTATCGGCAAGATATCTTCTACTCACATGAACCATTTTTTAAAATTAATTTCAACTTAAACCAAAAACAACAAAATACTCAACACTACAACTCAAAACAACGCTACAACTACAAAAATACCGAATTTTTAACTTGTTATGAACGGGTTGATATGGACATTAACTAATAAAGAGACTATCTGTCAAATCAACAAAACAAACGAATAGGCGAATGAAGGCAGCCAACTTTGTTTTTGCTGACAAATGCACATATCTGGGAACATAATTTTCACTTCAACAAGACTTAGCACCATTTAGCTCGTATGTTTTTTTTTCTTCCAATATTACGAAAATATACATAACAAATCCGCTTAATCAAATCGAAAAAATAACATTTTATAAAGACTACAGGAATGTTCTTATACGTATACCAGAAACAAGAATAATAAGATTTTGAAGACAAATATTTATAAGTAGCACGAAAAATAATTTTCTTATCTTTGGACAAACCTAAAAAAAATATGTATCATTTTAAATTTATTTCACCATTATAAATGACATACTAACTATATTGTGGATAGGGGTCACATTAAATGTATGTAATTATTTTTTTGGTAAACTATTATGAACTTTTTACTAACTGAAGTCTCTAGTTTTGAAAAATATGAAGTAACTCAAAAATGCTTTTACTTTTTAAAAATCACTTTTGACCGGAATTTAACATTAGACGCGCCAGTGTGCGTCGGTGCAGATATTGATACATTCTTGACAGTTTATTTCCTTCTCGTTATTGCAGGAGTTGACTAAGTTGAAAATATCCTCACCTGTTGTACGAGTCTTCAAAGGCTTGCACAGCAACATCTCTTTTTCAACACTTTTATTATGTATATGTCGAACTGTCAAAAGAAGTATTGCAAAACCCGCAACATCGGTTTTGTCTCGTCTAGTTGCAAAGCATAGTAGCCACTAATTTTAATTCGTTGGATTAGTTCATTTTCTATTTCCATACTTATTTCGTGGATTCTCCTGCAAACAGTAACGTTTGAAAGGGGGCAGCATCTTCATAGAATCAGTAAACTTATCATCAAGCGTAGTTTCAACGACGTCTATTATGCACGGTTTTATAAGAGTTTCGGCTGTAGTATGCGCTTTTCCAGCCTTAGCTATTTCATTAACACCACTTCCTACCAGAGAGAATAGTTTATGATACTCATTATGATTTGTTTGCAAGTGTCTTAGCAGTTTCACTAGGGCTAAAGAACTGTTATTGAAAATTTTGTAATAAATAACACACTGGCCACTCGGAGCAATAGAATCACCCACACACTTGAATCCGTAGGACACATGTGCAGGGCTATATTTCCTAACTTTGCTTTTTTTATTGACATTCTCAACAAAATTCGACGTTGAAGGTTCGTTACTAGTAGCAATGCACGTAATGTCCAGACAGTCTTCATTTATGATGTCGTCTTCATTGTTATCGTTTCATTTTCTCTTCAGACTACCGGTTTTTAGCCATTTATCCACGATAAAGTATCGGAAAATAACCACAATAAGCAACAAAATCGTCTCTAAATATTCTAACTCACGTTATCGTCTACTTTTTCTTGTTTGTATCAAGACTAAACGTCACCAACTTCGCGGGAGGAGGCGCACTCTGTTGGAGTGCGGGAATTACTGAGGGTAGTACTTCGCGACATATTTATTTTTACACCATATTACGGGATACCACGAATGACTTTTTGTTTACAAATTGCCACCCAATTCGCGGTACCCCCAGCACACCTCAGCGGAATCCTGGGGTTCCCGATTGAGAACCACTGCGTTAGGCAAATCTTTAGTTTTGCTTTCATTATGTAAAGCTTCCCAACTAGCCGTACATGAATTTTTTTATGGAGATTGTGATATCTCCCTACGGGAGTAATGATTTGCTATATCGATCAAACTAGTTATTACAATTATTGTTATTACAAATATAACTATTATTAACACGCTTTGTTTTTGTACGGGGTTATTATTATAGGGGTTGCTTTATGAACGGAGGACTCATGAAAAATTAAATAGAAATAATAGATTGCGTATTGGTCATACAAGAATCATACACGATTATTACATGAATAGATCTCCGTCCCCATATTGTGATGAATGTGATAAACCGCTGACTGTTGAATATTTGCTTGTTGAATCCACTAAGTATAGTTATTTCAGAAGGAAGTATGTTCTTCCAAACAACATCAAGAACATATTATCAATAGAACAGTCCAAAACATTATTTCTCGTCTTGGAAGATGCAAATTTGTACAATAGAACATTATGGGCAGCCCCCGGCCCTCCACCAGCCCCAATCCGGCCCTCGAGAGATTCATAAATTTCAAATAACGCACAAAAAAATTAAAGATTTAGCACACATAGTTTATTTGTAATTACTGTCAACCAAACTAAAACTGTATTCTTCAAATCATAAAAACTAAAATCGATAAATAATTTTAATAAGCGTACGCAGTGGAATGCCACAGATCGAGTCAGAAATAGTCGTTAGGGACAAACAGTTAAACATTTGGGAAGCGGCCCGGTGACCTTGAAGCGCTCCGAGCGATGGGTTATGAATACCAGTCGGCTCTGAGCGCACGCATTGCATATTCGCGTATGATCGAGACTCTCGATTCGAGAGTATTCTAGTTGCTTATTGCGAGTAATATATAATCCGCTCAGCGCGCGTGTCAACTCATTACTTCTTAACAACTGAAAGACGCCGGAAATATTAAAACAAATTCAGCTCAGAAGAAAAAAAATCTATCAAGATGTCTGGTTTAGAAAACGGAAAGTAAACACAAAATGTCGCCAATTTGTTTTGGACAAATGGACTGATAAATACTTTTTTATCATGCACAGAGGTAAATCTATGTGTTTGTTGTGCAATGAAACAATTTCTGTTTTAAAAGAATACAATATGAAAACTCATAGTTGAAGTCTAAATTTGATGATGTGGAACTAAGCGAATTTTACAGAACATACCTTTCCGAAGAAAAGTATCCACAGCTGAGAGTTTATATAATAATAATGTGTACATTCGGTAGCACGTATAAATGTTAGCAGCTTAATTCGATCACGAAAATTAATAAAAATAAGCATGGTACTCGTAACAGATGTTAATTTAGAAAACAGTTTGCCCTTATATACTAGTGATATTGACTTCAATATTGATTTTCTTGTTTCTCAGCTTCAAACTCAAGGCTCTCATTAATTTTCATTTGATTTTTCTTTCTGTTTTTGTTAAATTGTTTTTTATATGTTTGATTATGCTATTATAAAAAAAAAATGTGTGAATTTTTATTCACTATTACCTATCATCTGCTGATAATGCTAACTTGGTTATCGAAACGCGCGTCCAGAACGTAACAAGTTGTGGTGTAGTGTGGTTAGAACTCTTGTATTTTGATCACTATTACCTACTTATTTCTTACCTACGGCCGACGACCTGATTAAATCCCGAAATTACGCCTTCAGCCAGTGGCGGCTCGTGGTGTCTAAAACTGGTGAGGAGAAAAGGTTCGTTACTTATAAGAGGTAGATGACGCCGCAGGCGAAAAATTTTTGGACTGCCACGCCCAAATTGACTCATTTTTATGATTTGTTTTTGTCTTTTACATACCAATACCAAGATATATGCCCAATTTTTCATTAAGTAATTTTTAAAATAAAAATTATTATATAGATATAAAAATAAAATAATAATCTTTAAGATATTCACTCAATTTTCATGTAGTTCGTTTTATCCTCAGATATATGTACATATATACTCTTCTCAAAGATATATAACCATTACATTCAGAAAGTTTAACTAATAACTCTTTTTCTATTGCCATGATCGACAGAGCTGAGAGCCTATCTTGAGATATACTATTTCGTAAGTAGGTCTTTATTCGCTTTAAGCACGAAAAATCTCTTTCGGCCTGTACACTTGTTAAGGGGATTGTCAAAATTAATGTCGCAAGTCGATATACTTCACAAAATACTGAAATTAATTCTAAACTATTAATTTGTTTAAAGAGTTCTTGAATATTGACTTTATAAAATTGTTCATCTCGGTAAATTATGCTTAGCTCATTTTTGAGGCGGTCTTGGTCAAACATTTTTAGATACGTTTTTTCTAACGAATTTAATAGACTAATAGGGAATTCTGTGGCAAAGGCTTTGTATTTTGATGTATTAAGAAGTTTAACAAATTCATATTTGTGTAAATCTTCAAACCTGATGTTAATTTGAAAAATTATACAGTCTAAAATTTCATAAAACAGATTTTTATATTTTTCCATTAAATCTGATTCGCTCATGCTACGGGTTTGTCTACTACATGGCAATCCGGTAAGTGATTTTGCTTTTTCAAAAACGGATTTAAGGAAATTTTCAGCGCGCAGCTCATTTAATCCTTTGACGACAATGTTCAATTGTGAAATGCAGAAATCAATTTCTAGGTTACTTAACTGAAAAACTTGAAACAGGATATCAGTAACAAAAAAAATTTCTTTAAATGCAAAAGTTAAAAAAGCAAATTCAAAATCGGAAAGGTCTTTTAGATACCCCTTGGCCATGTGTATATATCTAAGTCTAATTCTGGATTTTCAATCATGTCCTGAAAAACTAAGGTTAGTGCGTCCCAATTATTTGCAACAAAAATTAGAATTTTTGATCGAGAATACCACCTTGTATCACTTGCTTGCGGAACTCGTTTTTTTTATTATTTTATCCAATATAGATGTGCGTTTGTACGATTTATGGAAAAAAGCAGGCAAACTTTGCAAAGTTGCGAAAAAGATTCTGCTTTCCTTAATATAATTTGAACCCTGTTGTAAAATTAAATTGAGACGATGAGCAGCACAATGAGTGTACATTGCTTGTGGGGCATCTGATCTTATTCGTGTTTGTAGACCGCTCAATTCTCCGGCCATAACCGCAGCTCCATCATAACATTGTGCTACTAATTTCCGTTTAAAATTTAAAGGTTCCAAGATTCTTACAATTAAGTTATAGAGTACATTATCTCTAGAATCCGCACTTACATCAAAAAAGCCTAAAAAACGTTCTTTTATTACGGCTAATTTATTTACATACCTAACAGTTACACAACATTGGGCTTTTGCAACTATATCCGTCGTATCATCTACAATTAATGAGAAAAATATAGCCTCCGATATTTCTTGTTTAATAAAGTCTCTCATATGTTCGTCAATACAAAATATTAATTCATTTTGAATAGTTTTCGATTGTCCCGTAAATGCACTTTTCTGTTCTAAATGCTTTACAAGTTCGGTGTTACGTTTAATTAAACAATTAAAAACTTCTTTAAAATTCCCTCTGTTAAAAGAAGATTCGGATTCGTCATGCCCCCTAAAAACCAGTTATTGTTTTCCCAGTAATATAGTCGTATCTATAAGGTATGTCAAAAGCAAGCGGTTTTTCCTAACATCTTCATTGTACAATAATTTAGATAAACGAGCATTTTCGATTAGTGCATCTTTAATTGAGTTATATTTTGAGACAAACGTACAAAACCTAAGGTATTTTGAATGTGGTCTTTAGACCCTTCATGCATTTTAACCGCTCTAGAAAAATTTTTAAAATCAACGTATCCATCAGAAGTCCATACTGTTTTTGTTTTTCCCAGTATTAAGCAAGGCCAACAATATAAACGCTGCTTAAAAACACTTCCACAAATCCAAGTGTGTGTTTGATACCATGACGTTTGAAATGATCGTTTATATTGTCGACCGTCTTTTTTATCACTACTTAAGGTACTTATCTTCGGCATGGGTCTATCTCCGCGAAGAATTTCTTTTTTCTCATCCTCGGGACGCCTGGAAAATGCTGTTGTCAATAGTGACATAACGATATCGTGGACTGGATTCATAGTTCACACGTTTCGTTTATTTTAAATTTTAATCACTAATTCATATAAACTACTCTATCAGTCTATCTACTCAATAATTAAACTAACGCAACGTCAAAAATACTTTAGATAGAGTAACACTCGACACAGACTAAACGCGCGACACTCACGAAATAATATTATAAAACAAACACCAAATTATTGCCGAATAATCTCAATATCCACCCACTTCCCGCTCAATCTCAAACCGTTACCGGTAACGGTTCGGTCAAATACGAATACCCTACACGCCCACGCAAACATCAACAAAAACAAAAACGGACTGCATTTGGCAGCCGGATGCGCGATTGTCATTTACCGATAAATAATAATTATTTCCATTTATATTCAATCTGTGCTAACATTAAATGGCAACGTCTCAATCATTAAGCGAATTTTTCATCGCCTCAAATGCAATAAAAAGAGATGGAATGAATCTACATATGCAACACGACCCTTTTCCCTCTTTCTCAGACTTATTAAAAATCCAAATACCATTCAAGTGTCCGAGGCGCAATTCGCATCGCCGCGTATAGGTAAAGTCGAATAAAAAAGAAATGATATTGCAGTTATTGGACATTGTACTGTTGGTTAGTAAAGTAAAGTGTTTATTTATGATTTACGCATATTTGATGAAATTTTCATAGTGTTTGAGACAATTTTCAGAGAATAATGTATCAACTTGGAAAGAATTAATTTTGAAAATAAAAATGTATATTTATAGGAAAGCGAGTGAGGCGGCGCGGCGCCTCAGTTGTCTCATCTGACGAGCCGCCGGCGCCGCTGAGCTCAGCTAAACAAAGGTTGCCTATACTTGCAACAGAATAAAGTGTTTAATAATGACTTCTACGCTAAGACGCCATAGTTGCTGATGCGTCATAAATGTCTCACTCACTGTTTCGTGGTCTATACCTTATATCGCTGACACATTTTCTGATAATTTTTTTGAAAATACACTAATGTTTTAAGTTCCCCTACATTTCTTTGTTTCCTTCTTTTCTTATTTCTAAATACACTAATATTTTAAGGACCCCCTTCATTTCTTTGTTTCGTCCTTTTCTTATTTCTTAGAGATTCTGTTTCTTGCAATAACTTCTTCGTATGAATGCTAGTTGATATTTTCTGACCACTCTGAATATTTCCCCTAAACTGTTTTCCAATTCTTATAGCGTTATTATTACTCTTAAAATAAAGCTCGGCCATTTTGAACCTTTATCAAATAGCTCATATCTCGATCTCAAAGTGAAGTAGCAAAACAACTAATGTTCGTAAGTTATTTGTTATTAATTTGTCAATAATTCAAAAAATATGTTTGGGGGCAAATTAATTGATGTAAAAAATTATTTTTCTATAATCAATTATATTATACTAGCATTGTATATGTTCCTATAACAATGATACTAGTGAAATAGTCATTTAAAAAACGATATAAATAACCATAAAAAGAGAATTTCCCAAGTTTAGAAATTCTAGTAGCGAAATTCCACTTCACATGTCGAAAACCGTAAATTGCTACCCTGTTCTCGAAGAGACACTTTATCACAACTATACTATATAGGATTTTGATATTGTGATCTTTATAAACTTATAATCGGTTTTTATGTTTAATTATAAAAGTAAACTAAAATCCAAAAATTTTTAGTTTTCTGGTTCAATAATTAATAACTAATAGACTAACAACTAAAAACATCGCAATATCATATTCTTATATAGCATAGATACGGTAAAGTCTCCAACAGACGAAATAATTGTAGTGATTTTTGTTTAAAAATTTTCCAAGTTAAACAAAAAATTGTTTAAAAAAATCAATGAAAATTTTTCTTAATATTTTCTTCTTTAATCGCTTCGATTTTGTTTGTATTTGAAAATAATGGACGATATAAAATTTTTAACTATATGTGTATAATAAAAATACTACATATACATACGGACAAGATTTTCAAAAAAAAAAAGCACAAATTAGAATTTGGCTTAGGATTTTAAATAGATTATCAATAAAGCTAATTCAACTATTACGCTTAAAAAATAACGAACTGTTCTAATAACAAAGTAAAAATTTAAATTTCTAAACATACATTATAAGCATATTTTTAGATTTTATTTCAACCTATATAATAAACCTACAAATATTACAGAAAATTTAAACTAATATTTTATAATTTCATTTTTCAAGTTACTTTTATACCATGAATGAATACATAAAAAGCATTTGTTGAAGTTTCATTTAACATGCTTCTTGGTTTTGTGTTAATTAACCCTGCTTGTGAAAATAAACGCTCTACTGCTTCAGAAGTCGCCTATATAGACAAAAAATCTTTTGCCATTTTGTCTAAATTTGGAAATTGTTTATCGTGTGCTTTCCACCATTCTACATTTTTTTTCAAATAGTGATGTATCATCGATGTCATAGTTATCATCGCTTGAGGAACTTGATATTATTGGTGATTCAGCAGGCACAATATAATATTTATCCCTGTACATTTTCTCAAAAAAGGCTATAGATTGATCTTTCAGGCGAAAAATTGAACAAGTAGATATTTTTTTAATAAATAATTTTACTTTTAAAATCTACTCCACAAATTTATAGTTAATTTACCAAAGAACAAAAATAGCTGATTCACAAGTAGTATTATGAACCATACCCGCCTTTGTTCAAGCACAACGTGCACACCCCTAAGAACTGTCCTGGTTAAGAAAGTAAATCAAAGTAATAAAATTTTGGTTCAAAATAGCAAAGTTTACAGAATACCTAAGGGTGCTTTACTTGGCCATCGATAGTTTTCTACATATTGAATTATAACGTCTGTCCCTAGAATGCCCAGCATGTTGCTTGCATGAGTTCGGCAGCATTATACAGTATGTCCTTATTTTGTGTTTAACATATCTTATTCCATTTGTATATCTTTCGAAATTTCAAATAATTATTGTTCTGTGGATGGTTGTTTAAGTATCTCTAGTGATGTGTGGCCTTTCTGTTGATGTCCAAAGAACAAGGGATATGTAATAATTATTTTGATAAACTCACTATTGTCCGTATATCTTCATTTACCATCGGTTGGCAACATTATTTCGAATTATAGATTTTTGGAATAATTTTTTATATAAATATACCTACATTTTTAAGATTGGAAAAACTCTGGGTTTCGAACGTAGGCTTCCATGTACTTTTGTCTAAATAACATCTCGGCGAACATTATTTTTAAAATTTTGTTTTCGAGACCACAGAGACTTTCGAGACCGATACCGAGACTAAGTAGGTCTCGGTCTCGGTCTCGCGAACCTCTAAGTAAATCAGACTTCATACATCAATGACATTCGAAAAATAGAACTTTATCTCTGGGCAACAGCAGTATTTCTTAATTCTAAAACCATATTTCGAAAATGTTAATTTTTTTATACAAAAAGTATGCAGAATTTATCATAAAATTTAAAAACTTTAAAAATGCGGTATATTATATTTAAAAAACAAAGTTGTTAATTGCCTTGCTTTTTTAACACACCCTGTATACGTCAAAATATAAGCATATGAACAAGCAGATCGAATTAAACAACTCTTGTTTGGAGCATTTTTTTGTAATTCCAAAAATAACGGAGATATTTCCATTTAAAGAGTTTTCTGGATTACCCTGTAGAAATAAAAGAAAAAGTATGTATTTTTTAGTAATTATCATGCCCATCTTTTAAGTTTACTTATTACTAGTTTCTATTTATAGATCATTCAGATATTACAATATTGAAAAAATAATAACATTGCTATAAATAACGAAGGTTTGTGTTTTTTATCTTTTATCGAGGCGAACCAAAAGGTTGCAATATTCTTGTAATCATTACTTTAACACCGATATTTTTTATAACCCCAATCGAGGTTCTTTTGCTCTAGGGATATCACTTCGCATAAACACTGAGAAGCCATATGGTCATATTTTATCACTTTCGCTTGGCATTGGCATAGTTTTTAACTATTTTTATCTTCCCTACGGATTTATATCGAGATGTGTTTATATCTGCCCGATTTTTTCGATAAAATTAGAATCGGATTTGATTGAGAAATATAATCGAAGGAATGTTGCGAAACGTAATACATGCAAACGTGGAGTATATTTTCTTTCGAAACACTTTTTTTTTAAAGTAGGTGGTAAATTTACTGTTGCTAATTTAAAGTATTTTGGGTGATTTCGAATTTGAAATAACAAGAGTTATTTTTTACACGGTATACTTAATAAAAACCAGTGGCGTAGGCAGGCTTAGCGCTTGGAGGGATCTAACAACACTACCGAGAGAAGCACCCGACAACGAACCCCACAACTTATAAAACGGGCCTGGGTTTTTACGCAAATATAACACCTTCATAAAATATTCCACTCCACACAGTTTTCACTTAAAAAATCCCTAAGTTTAATATTTATCATATGCCATTCCCATCTGTCGTGCTGGTTTCTGTGCAAAAATTACCTTAGTTAAAAAAAGTACCTAATTGATATTAGACGACGCACAGTGATACAATACGCATGTCTAGAATTCCAAAAGTCTAAAAAATATGTTTGCCTTAGCTTGTCAGGTTAAAATCAAAGATAACTCCAGATTTATTAGAAAAATATTAATATGACACTATTTTCTGCGTTTTTTACATTTTTAATATCACTTTTAACTTGAAATATTATATACATTTGCAGTTTAAGTAAAATAACTAATTTTAGACATAGATATTTACATATTAAACAATTAAGATTGACATATTTTAATACCATAGGATTTTTATAGTAGACCTTTTTAAGAAATAGTAAAATAAGCAGTTTTTATACACTTGTATACAGAGTGGTTCATTTATCTAGTAACACAGTTACCTCACAAATTATAAAACATAAAAAGAAAATTTAAATACTAAATTTACGTACCAGAAAAGGAATTTTTCATTTATGTTCTTTTTATTTACGAAATATTCCTTCTTTCAAGCCGACCATCAACGTTTTTATTTTAATTGAAATTGGCTAGTGGAAAAAAGTAACTAGAGATAATGAAATCATTAAGAAATTTTAATAATATTTATCTTTTTTACTATACTAAAAGCTTAAGAAAAATCACAGATATAAAATTAAATATATCTTTAGGTATGCTGTTTATAAGCATAATATAATTAGGCTGAAAAACGTATACAAAACTAATCAAAATATTTCTAAGGGCTTTAGCGATATAAACCAAGTCTAAGAGCTGTTAATGCTACAGTTTATAAAAGAAAATTAATTTTTATGGGTATTTTTTATCTATAGAATAATTCGCTTGTGCAAGGCGGCTATCAGCGTTCTTATTTTAATAAAATTTAAAGAAAATTATTTAATATTAACCTTTTTACTGTACTAAAGGCATTGAAAAATCACAAATTGTAAAATTAAATATAAATAAATTGATATTTTAAAAAAACATATAGAAAACTAACTCCGAATGAATCAAAAATGTTATTTATCGTGGTCAAGCGACATAAAACCAATTTAAGAGCTGTTAATGATACAGTCTATAAAAATTAAAAAGCTTAATACCATATTTGGCCATACTAAAACTAACAGGATCATTTTATTAACTATTTCTAATTTAGTTTGAATATTGTCTATATTAGCAGTTAAATAATTAAAAAAATAATAAGAAGTTACTTTTTATCAAATTCAGGGGCACCTAATAGATTAATAACGTCACGATTTAAAATACCGTCATTTTTTGGAGGTAAAATTCTTAAACTAGAAATTAATGGGTCAGAAGAAACTAAAAGTATATTAAGTAAATCCAAGTTTGTTTTCTCTGGAGACAATTTCCTGGTATTGTGTTCTCTGTAATATTTTATTTATTTATGTCGTGATTCTTGGGCATCCTCTCCTAACTGTCCTATCGGAAGTAAAAAATGTTCAATTACCTCTTTACTATGTATTAATATTTTATGGACAGAGGGAGACATTGGATACCAATCGTATAATTTAACATACAATTGAGCTGTTTCATAGGAGTACTGACCAAAAAGTGAAGAATTTATTTTGTAATAAGAATTTAAAGTATTTAATATTATACTAAATCTACAAATCAAATTTTGATCTATGCCAGTTATTTGAAATGTTAATTCTAAATCTGAAAAAAATCTGGCAGTATTACCGTCATTTGTATTACCGATACTCTATGCTCTCTAAAAGATTCAATATATTTTTCTTTTCTTTGATTAAACTCGTTTTTTAAATTTTTGTGAATCCGCCAAACTTTATAAAATTTATTCTGTATGAAATATGAATTATGCACTCAAAAAATCTTATACAGGGTTATTCACGCAACCCGTTCATTAAAAGTTTATGATGATGCCATTTTTCTAGAGAAGGAATAACGAATAGAAGAAACGAACATTTCTGGTCAGCAGAAAATCCGCACGCTTTACGCGAAACGCGTTCTCAAGAGAGGTTTAGCTTCAATGTTTTCGGTATAGTATTAAATGATCAGGTGCGGTACTGTATTTATGAAGACAATTTAAACAGTGATAAGTATTTGGAAATTCTACGAGGGACGGTTTCTGAATTTATAGAAGAAATTCCTATTGATGAGCTGCAAAATTATTGGTATCAATTAGATGGGGCACCAGCACATAATTCCTCTGCAGTTTATCTCCAATTATCTCGAATTTTTGAAGATCGCTGAATTGGTCCCAATGGCCCTTGGAGATGGCTCCCGCGATCGCCTGATTTAACACCCCTAGACTTTTATTAATGGGGATTTATCAAAGGTAAAGTCTATGCTTCCCCAGTAAATAACCAACAAGATTTACTGGACAGGATACGAACAGCTTTTGCCGAATTAGAAAACGGACAAATTCAACGGGCCACAGCACCTTTACAAAGAAGAATTGAAATGTGTCTTCAAATGAACGAACAGAATATAGAACATTTGTTATAATTCAATTTTGATTTTATTTATTTATTGTTGATTGTTAGATTGCTATAATTTTTAAGTTCACTAAAACAAGTTTAGAACAGTCTCGAACTTAGTAGATATGGTTAAAAATAATGTAAACAATTTATTACATTTTTTATAACTTTAACTTTTCCGAAACGAAAAAATTTCGTTTTAATCCTCTTCAATTTTCTCTTGTTCATTGGCGATAAATGAGGATGTTTTTCATTAAAAACATGGCACGTTCTCTCCAATATTTTGTAACATTCTCCGCGAATATAAAATAAATTGAGAATATCAGCTTTTGAGTGTTATTTTATTTTAATTTAAAAGTTTCAAATCAGCTGTCATGTTGAATAGAAAAGCACAATAATTGTTTTTCCATGGCTTACTACGGGAAGGTGTAAGCATTTAGCAAATACATATGATAGTTTAATAAAAACCTGATTATTTCGAAAATGGTTACGAATAGGTATAGGGAACCTTAATACAGTTCGATAGAAAATTAAATTCTACATTTGGTAGTGCATAAAGTTATAGGGTGTCCCATTTAAAAAAACGGACTTTAGCGGCTTTGAAAATGTGAATGTTTGCCGCTGAATTTAGGACCCCTGTATAAAAATAGACAAATTCAATAAAAAAATTAGAAACCTAAGATTATTTACCGATCGTCTCCAAATATGAAGATTATATCTTCAAAACTTACAAAAATATGAGATTTTAAAATTTGGTACCCCGAAGGCTCATTTTTGGTTCAAGGTCAAGTATCTTAAGAACGCTTGAACCTAGGTATAGGACATGCTACGTAAAATAGCATTAAAATTCTCCGGTTAAACCGGAAGTGACAGAAAGTTGAAAATATTTCAAAAAAGAAGTACCACTTGACCTTACCTTAATCCCAAAATTTGAAATTTTTATCTAAATGGCATCATCAAAAACTTTTAATGAACGGGTTGCGTGAATAACCCTGCATAAGCATGAAGTGATGGCAAACTTAAATTTAGACCATCTGGATTAGTTGGTAAAGATTTCACGTATTCCAGATTATTAACATGTGCTGGTCCGGTTTTACATAAATAACATTTTTGAGAAGAAGTGGACATCAAAGAATTACACACCTTACCATCTACGATCATTTTGTAGTATACAATATATTCCTTTTTATCTATTTTAAATTTAGTTAGTAGTAAAAGCTGAGACATTTGGTTTTCTACATAAGAAAATTCGGACTTAATAATTTCATTTGTTTCTTTTAAAAACTGTAACCTAACTGGTCTACAAAAACGTGTCGATGGATTTTGCCACAAAACTGTCAAGCTATTTGAGTTTTCAAAACTTAATTGTAATGGCACCACGGATATAGCAAGTATGGTCGAATCATCACCTCTACCTTTTTGTTTATATTTACTTTGGTTTCCACTTCCGTCCAATCCCCATTTATAAATACATTTTAAGGGTATTTGAGGTGTATAAATATCCTGAAAAGTGCTCGAAATAACTTCTTTTTGAACCTGAACTATAAGGGTCGTGGTATGGTTTAATAAATCCCGAAAGGTACCTCAGGTTTGGCATTTGTCACCGAAATATTACAAGGATAACAATATTTCTTGGCTCCTATAATTTCTTTATAGGTGGGAAATAATTTTTGAAAGCCTTTCTTAGCGACAAGAGCTCTCAAACCTATGTATTGATGACGTGTAAACTTATAACTAACAAAAAATGCCAATGCCTCATCAGCTGAGAATGAAATGTTTGACGGATTTTTTTGGCTGCGTTCCATCTTTTTAAGCGCGTTGCTTTTTTTGGCGATGTTCTTATTTTGGGAAATCTCGCTTTCCAACAGAACGCAACTTCATTTCAGCAGCGAAGCATAGCTCTTCTTCAGTCTTAGAAGAAAAATCTACCTGAACTCTTCTGCGCTTTGTTTGAACACTTCGTTTAGCAAAGGAAAGTTTAGGGAGACCCAATATTGACGAGCTACTATTGTCTGCTCTATTGGCACCTGCACTTAAAGTAATAATATTCTCCTGAAGCCATTTTTCATTTTTAATTTAAAATTTTCTAAGAAAGCCTCGGGCTTTCTTCCATCTTTCATATAATCCTTTTGTAAAATTATCGACAGATTTGATAAGTAGTGCATTGTCGGCTGCAGTAATATTTTGAACTTCAGTAATGTGTAAAACATGATTAATAAGTAATTTTTGGTTTTCACTTTTTCTAGGATGCAGCGGACTTTTTATTCTTAAAACTTCAAATAAGTCAGAACGTCTTATGACCATATTATTTCCTACAAAAATGAAAATCTCTAAAAAAGGGGATCATGAAACTTTCAGATTAAAAAGGGCAATATCCTAAAGTAATAATGACGGTAAAAACATTTATTTGTAACAAGTAGCAAAAAAGTTGTACTCCACTAAAACATACATTTCTCCTACTTTCTAGTTTTTTGTTTTACATTTCTTTAAAACGTAATTACCATCTTAAACAAATAGCTAAACTTATAAACATTATTTAAAATTAAAATACTTGCCGCCATGAATATGCCATTACAAGATGGCTTGTTTTAAAACTCACGCTTTTGGAAATAACATAAAACACTAAGGCTATATTTTTGCTAAAATGAATATTAAATATCGCAAAATTAAGAAACTCAACCTAAGGTAATATTTAATTCAATGTGACATATTATTAAAGTCAAGTGCCAAAAAAATGAAATATTTCTTTTGTTTATATATCTGTTGTCAAAGCCTACTGAGTTTTAATCAAATTAAAAACAGCGAAAAATTTGCTTTTTGGAGATTGGCGTATTGTATCACTGTGCGATGTCATTTCTGCAACTTGATTTCTTCGTATATGGAGTATCTTATACAGAGAGCGTCGAAAACTTGAAATATTGGGAAACTTTTTTAATTATTGTGTAATTTTTTATTCAAAAGTTCCTATGTGTAAATGTTTTAAGCAAAAGCAGAAATGTTTTTTCCCCTCATCATGAATCATGACTTCTTGACTTATTTTTACATTGTCTATTTTCATTTCACAGAGTTCATTAGAACGGCAAGCTCCAGCAAGTCCCATTACCATTACGACCTTCATCAATAAGTATATATCATCGGGGACTTCAAGCATGAACTTATTCACATCTTCCCTATTAAACACATTCGATTTTTTGGGTTTATAACCATAATTTTTTTCTTTTCAAAAATGCTCGAAGTTTTGGATACTTAGAAATATCTATATTTTCCTCTATGAAAAGGGTGGACTTCAACATCGAATACTCACACCATAAGCTTGATGGGGACTTCAATATAGCACTTTTTTCGTGGAAATACGTCAAAAACAAGGTTTCTGAGACTTTGGCACCAATTCTTAAAGGATTTATATGATGCTTCATATCTTTTTTTCGACCTTTCCGGTAGTAGAGATAAACAAGCAATTTTCGCTGATTCTTCTATGTCTGAAACATCCATTTTGTCCACACAGAATCAAACAATTTTACTTCTTCAAACTTTTCGCTATGAATTGTCAACTTGACGTTGTTGAGAAAACAAAAACTGCTTATGTGCTATCGAATGTAATGATAATGAAAATCCAAAAATATATCCAGCATTTTCTTGTAAACATACAATACAAGGAGGGGGAAAAATGTTATATACTATATGGGATGTAAGTACATTAACCAGTCTCGAACTTTTTTGCCAGCCCTCGCTATCGCTCGGGCGCAAACTCGTCCTCGACTGGTAAATGTTACTTACATCCCTTATAGTATAAGTAGCTATTTTTAGTTGATACTCAGCGATATTATCTTCAAAATGATTGAAAACAGTTTGTTTCCAAGTAGCATTTTTAAACATATCATGTAATAAAATTATCTATTCAGAAAAAATATGAAACATGTTCGATGCGGTTTAGAATTTTGTGACACTGAGTCTGTCTGCTTTGTCACCCTTTTTACGTATAGGAACGATTTTTGCATAACCAGGAAATTTAAATGTGGGGAAACTTTTTTATTATTGATTTAAACAAAAAAATTATTCTTCATAAAAAGTGTTGCTTGCTCCAAAACTAAGATTGGCGAAAAAAGGTTGTAATTAAATTATACAGGATTTGTAAAAAATTTAAAAATTGTATATGTAACTTTGGTGAAAATGCAATAATATGGTACCATAAAGTAAAAAGTCCCTGTGTCTAAATTATTAAAAAATTGTAAAAAATGCAGCAAAAGCAGAAACGTTTTTAAGTTGAATCTCAGTAGTATTATCTTCGAAGACATATGCAAACTTGAGTTGAAATCAAATAATTAAAAAAATCAAGTGATATTTCCAAAATAAAACATACAGTCATGAAAATCTCAAAACATGAAAAAGTCATTTAGGGACCTTTTGCATGGAGCCCTTCATTTGGAAGCAGGGTGATATATCCCTCATGGTTACTCCATTGATACAAACGCCAGGTGATTCTGGCCTATTTCTATAAAATAAGGGGAAACCACCCTTCAACTGATCGCAAAATGAATTAATTAATTGATAAGACAGCAGGGTCAGTAAGCAATTCACATAGCAGTTGTAATATTATCTTCCTTTTCACACTTTTTACAAATAGCTTTTCGCCTAGTTTTTACTATATGTTTTTAAAAAGATAATTTTCCTTTATTTTGTAATTTTTTTGCTATATTGGATTTTTACCCTAATATAATCAAGTCATCCCCAGACGAATCTTAATTTTTGACCAAAATTTGAAGCCAGTCGGATAAATTGTTTTTTAGATTACTGAATTGAGAAAACATGTTTATCGGCACTTAGGGGCCCTGAAAGGTAAAGATCTGAAGAAATCTCGGAGGGTGATTTTTTCACGATTAAATTACGAGGGAAGTAAAAATCTATGTTTTTTATTTACAATTTGTTTATCAAAATTTATAAAGTTATGCAATCTTTAAAAACTCGCGAACAATTTTTCTACATGGTTAGAAAAACTTGCAGCCTTTTGCGTTTCACGGGATATATTCGTTTATAATTTTTTTCTTGTTAATGTCCTTTCATCTCACTAATGCACGCAATATATTGTAATTCCGAATTTATTTAAGGATTTGCAACCTTACACGTATATCGGAACTTTATTTTATTCGAGAATATATTTTTTTCTTCCCTCGTAAAAGGGAAGTATTATAATCGTGAAAAAATCACCTCCCGAGATTTTTTTAGATCTTTCAGGGGTCCTAGATGGAGAAAAACATGTTTCATCAATTCCGCTGGTCTGTCTGATGCTCGGTCTAGCTTTTCAAGGCATAGCTAAAGAACTACTTACCCGATTGACTTCAAATTTTGGTCAAAATTAAGGATCATATGGGGATAACCTGGCGACATTTTAGTAAAAATACATTTCAGCGAAACAAAATGGCGGCCTAGTGAAATGTTAAAAAATTATTAATAAAAATCTACTTATTCAATTTAGCACAAATTTTGCACAAGAATCAAGTATTATGTAAATTAGATCATTTCACTTTTCCTAATAAAAGAAAACATTTAGGAATAGTAAAAGGAAATTTCGGATTTTTGCATTTTTACATCTTAAAAAATCGCAGCAAAGTTCTGCGAACTCAAATGAGTCCTAAGAGTTATTTGGTATTATCGAACAGATCTGCATCCTATTTAATGGTACGAAAAATGTTTATTTGTTTAAGTTCCAATAAGCGTAAAGTTCTAAACTTTTGCATGTCTAACGACATGCATAAAAAAAGGTGTAAGCAGATGCGTGAATTTGCAACCTTTCGCGTCGAATGGTACACGTTTTTGAAACACTTTTCCTTTATTGGCTTGACGTTATTAAACGAAGTGTTCGGATCATAAATGAAAATTTTTGAATAATGCTTGGTAATATTGAACCATAATTGTTAATGTATTATCAATTTTGCAATCTTGTTATAGTGTTATAGTAACAATTTTGTAAACTTTGATTTTCTAATTTAATTCGGCGCCACTGTCTAACGGGAAGTAAGAGCTAACGTAGCTGCGAGTGAACAACAGAAAAGAAAGAGTCATAACAAAAAAAAACAAAAATTCTTCAGGAATTGATGGAATATCAGCTAGAATTTTTAAATCTTTACCGGACAATTGTCTGAGGGCTCTTGTTCATTCCATTAATGCTTCTTTTGACAGCGGTTTCTTCCCCGAGTGTCTGAAAGTAGCTATTGTCCAACCGGTATATAAAGAAGGTGATCTAGGTGACCCAGGAAACTTTCGGCCCATCTCCCTTCTGCCAATCCTATCCAAGATAGTTGAAAAATGACAGAATGCTAAACTTCCTCAATTGTCACAATGTCTTACAACAGTCACAATTTGGGTTTCAAAATAATAAAAATACAACTGATGCGGTGTTTCATTTTTTGGAACGCCTATATCTGAGGCTCAATGAGGGCGACCTCGCTGCAGCAGTCTTCTACGACTTTTCAAAGGTTTTAGGGGAATGGTACTCGAGTGGTTTTCATTCTATTTAAAATGCAGGAAACAACTAGTGAGGAGTCGGGATGGGATGTCTGAGGTCATGAATAGCAGGCAAAGTGTCCTATAAGGTACAGTATTGGTAAGGCCCCTTATTGTTTCTCTTGTTTATTAACGATCTAGCTATTATTGACATATCAGGCCAATTTACTTTTTTGCAGATGACACTACACTTCTTTGGGTAGGTAAAGAGGTAGATGGTTTAATAGCCAGTGTGTCTGCTGACGTTCGCAGGATTCAGTCTTGCTTCAGGCTAATTCTCTTAGTTTCAATGTTAACAAGACTAATAGACCAACTTTCAAATTTGACATAGATGAGACACATATAGTCAAAAGCAGGTTATCATGCGGGTCGTACGATTTATCAACGACAAACTTTTTAAGTTTGTTTTTCTTTTATTACGTGTAATCATATCCTTCGCATAAAATCTGGAAGATGAATTAGATAGACCTATGATATTTTCATATGAAAAAAGAGGATAAACATATAAATACCAGCAGTTGCAAAAATTTTTGAGTGATGTCACTTCAAAGTCAGATTGACAAGTCAGTGACAAAATAAGTAATAGAAAACAATTTTCGGGTTTTTTGCATCCACAAGCGAAAAAAATGGTATTAAATCTAATAAAATATTATGAAAATGAAAGTTCATCGGCCAATATCCAGGAGACAGTAGCCAAAGCTCTGGGAATCGGTATAAGGATTGTGCAGAAAATTGTGCTTGAAAGAAAAGCATAATTTACTACCGAAGAAGATTAAGAAATGTACACGAAAAAAGTCAAAGACAGAATATTTAAGTAACAATGTAAAAATGGAAGTTCGTAATGCAATTTACGATTTATACACATCAAAAACTAATATAACCCTTCAAGTTTTAAAAGAAGCTTTAAGAAATCGAGACCTATTGGAAATTGGACTAAAATCGTTGTCAAAATTAATAAAAATGTTGGGTTTTCGATATAAAAAGGACTGTAATTGAAGATTTTTATGCGAGTTGCCGCATATAGCAAGTCAGCGTATCCAGTTTTTAAAGAAATACGCGGAAAATGTTAATTCAAAATTTAGAAAAGTGGTATTTTTAGACAACACTTGGATATTTTCTAATGGAAGTGGTTCGAAATCTTGTCAGGACGAGTCTGTGAAAAGTGTCAAGAGAAAAAAGGGATGTGGGACGGGAAAACGGTTCAGCATTTTGCATACAGGTTCTTCAACAGGATTTCTCCCAGGTGCAAGTTTACTGTTTTCTTCAACATCCAAAAGTATGGACTACCATGATAATATGAACTGTGAACTGTTTGAAAAGTGGTTAAAAGAACAACTGATTCCAAAATTTAGATGATCCCTCTTTAATCTGGACAATGCATCTTATCATTCAAGAACCTTAAATAAACAACCTCCTTTATTCTGGAAGAAAAGTGATATTTATGACTGGCTAATAAAACAAAAATAAATTCCTTTACCCATAATGTTGAAACTAGAATTTCTTTTAATGGCAAAATCTATTAAAAAACCAACAATATATGCCGTAGATGAAATATTACGGGAAAATGAACATGAGATTTTACGACTGCCGCCATACCATTGCCAGTTTAACGCAATAGAATTAATATGGGCTAGGGCAAAATCATATTACGAAAAACACGTGAACGATGGTCTTTCATCAGATGAAGTGCAAATTGTTTGGCAAGATTCATTAAATTATATTACGCCGGAGTACTGGAAGAAATCTGTGGAACATACGGAGAAATTAATATGGGATTGTTGGAATCGAGAAGGAGTTCTAGATGTCGAAATAGCACCATGATCATTGCGCCTTTTGAGGACGACTCAGACGATGAGGACTTTTTAAGTGATGATGATATTTTTTAGTCTATAATATTAAAAAGATTCTGAAGGATTATATTAGTCTTTGACGTGTATAAATCATAAATTGCATTATGAATATCCATTTTTGCATTGTAACTTAAGTCTTTTGCCTTTGGATTTTTTCGTGTACATTTCTTAATCTTCTTGGAAGTAAATTATGTTTTTTTGTTCATGCACAACTTTCTGTACATTCCTTATACCGATTCTCAGAGCTTTTGCCACTGGCTCCTGGATATTAGCCAGTGAATTTTAATTTAAAAATTTTTTTATTAGATTTGACGCCATTTTTTTGCTTACTTTTTTAGTACATTTGTAATTTTGTAAGCAATAAATAAATAATTATAGAATACTTGTTCCAATTTTAAAGCGTGTTTAAAATAAGTAAATTTTTGTATTAATTATAAGACAAAATTTGATATATAAAAATGTGTAAAATCGCTTTACCAGAAACTCGGGGCTAACGAAAAATACAGGCTATAAGTATATATATAAATATATATATATATATATATATATATATATATATATATATATATATATATATATAGTCAGTATTTTTCGCATGCATCGCCCTTAATTTTAGACTGAAATTTAAAGAAATCGGATAAGTAGTTTTTTAGCTATGCCGCGAACAGACAGACTGACGGACAGACATACCTACAGACAGACGGAATTGAGAAAACATGTTTTCCGGCATCTAGGGACCCTTAAACGTAAAGATCTGAAAAAATCTCACGAGGGAAGTAATAACTAATTATCTTGTGTTTTTAACAAAAGTGTATAATATTTTTGCAAAATAAAATATTTTTGTTATCACAATACAAAAAAAACTAGTTTTCTTTGCACAGAGGTGGCCCGCATTTAATTAAATGACACTGTATAAATGGTTAGATTTTTAGGTCAAGCGGGGCTCATAATTTTTGGTGATTCATAAAAAATCTCACTTTCATTAAGTGGCTGTATAAACAGAACATATCCTGCTTGTTCCACTGATTCGAACCGCTTTCCGACTTTATTAAGGCGCTTGCCATTTTGAGTATTTTTGTTTTTGTCAACCAAAAAATTTTAACCAAGTACATATTTAGCGAATTTTCTTATTTAGTCCCTCGGCATTTAATATATAAAATAATATTAACTGGCTATCTTAATAATATTGCGTAATATAATAAAAAAAACTATTTTCTTTCTCCCTGTATATTTGTAAATAGCCCGTCGAGATTTAATAGCTCGATAAAAGAACCACACGACATTTTGGTATTTGATTCATAATGTTGGTGACCTTGGGACCCGCACAATAAGACCGCATTCGACTATAACAAAAACTGTACCAAGTTCTTGGGTGTCTGGATTAATGACTTAATGCCAAGTTGGCATCTGGTTGCTATGCAGTCCACATAGTTGCGAATGAGCTGGGAAGTGACATGGCTAGAAATGTTTACTTCTGTTTGGTGAAAACGCATTTGAGTTATGGTATTCCGTTCTGCGGTTTTTTCTCTAACTATCAGTTTAACTCAGTTTTTATTTTTCAAAAGAGATCAGTCCGCTATATATATCAGGCCAAGTTTACCATCAGACCATTGGCCTTTGTTTTATCAACAAATTTTCCTTACCTTGCCTTGCTTACTGATACTGGAAACTGCATCCCTTATTCACAAGCGATTTAGGAAATACAAATGGGTCATAAGAATGAAAGAAGGATCTGTGATAATATACCCTTAGCTATTCCTAAATCAGCTCGCATCAGAAGTTCATTTTTCTTTGAGGGGCTTAAGGTATATAATCACCTTCCACTAGGTATAAAACAAATAACCAGAATTAAATTATTTAAAATTTCTTTAAAACGTATTTTAATAGAAAAATCATTTTACAGTGTGCAGGAATTTTATAACAACCACTTGTGATTTTAGCCGTTTCATTTTGCGATGTTTTGTTTAGATTACTGTAGTTTTAACCGTTTACGTGATATTTTTTTTATTAATATTAATTATTGTAATGGCTTCTTTTTTTAAGTCTATATGCTTAGTTTATGCTATCATCTTAGTTTGCACGACTTTTTAAGATTACGAAAGCTGTTTACAAGAGTTTACAATAAAGCGATTTTTTTGAGAAAGGTAGTCTTGAAAACTGGTCCTCAAGTCAGGACAGAAATAATCTCGGAGGGTGATTTTTTTCACGATTACAATAATTCCCTTTTACGAGAGAAGTGATAAGCAACTTTTCATAATAAACAGCATTCCGAATGTTTTTATTGGTTGCAAATACACCGCATGTTGTAAAATATTATTTTCCACTCCATTATAAATTTGCAAAACTTTTCATATTATTTTCGCGAAATAAAGCAAAATAACATTAAAATAATAATTTTCAATGCCATTTTCCATTTATTGAAAAAGATTGCAAAATGAAATTGTAATCATGTAGGTGTACATTTCATTCTATCACATTTTTGAAACTTTTAAAGTTTCAGTTAAGTTTTTAATATATCAATCATGTCTATAATCACTATCTAAAATGACAGATAGGAAAATTGTTCATTTGTTCTCCCTTGCAGCTAGAATTCATAGTAAATTGCCCCTCCAATGAACTATAGTCCTGTCCAAAAATAACGTTTTCGTATATTTGACATTGTGTTTTCGAATCACGTTTTCTATTGTCGGTACTTTCACCTACATAAAACTTTTTGCAAAACCATTAAAATGCAAATTGAAGCAATTAAAAAAATGAGTCAGGACAATAAAAGCTTACGTCAACTGGTCACAGTACCATTATTAATATTGTTGATGAGTGATTGTTCCATGCACTTAAGATGCGAATATCACACGCATTTCAAACGGTTAAAACGGTTTTAGTTAGACCACACCGATGATAATATAATTTAAACTTGGCAAAACCTTGCTCTTTTCATTATAGTTATATTTATTATTCTGTCCTCGTTATAAATTATAAGATTAACAAAACACATTATTTATAAAGAATCGTAGTGGCATAAATATATCTGCTGCCACAATACTTTTCCAAAATGCTAAAACAGGCATTATATCAAAAAATGTTAATAAATATAGTTAAGTTTAGATATTATTTCTTCTCATTAAAGGAAACTTCTCAACTTTTGAAATGAATGGTCATTTTTCTAGTTTTACATTGACTTAAGGCAGAAAAGTGGATTATCGAACTGATGATCTGGGCTATCTCCTGTAGTAGCGAACTTGATTTAGAGATGTCGAAGATACTTTTGTAATATAGCCATATGGAGAAGCAAATTTAACTATATTTTTAGATCATCTAAAAAAAATCGGTGAATTTCCTTTACACGGAACTTCCCTTATTATGAATATTTCCTTTTATTAGGCAAGGGCTCTTACAAGGGGGGGTAAAGGGGGTGATAATTGAAATAATATTGAAAATTATTTTGCCTCTAATATTTTTAACGATACATTATTAAACGGAAAATTTGATAAATATTATCGTGATAGTTTTTCGATGTATTAATAATATTCGACTGATATAGCAATAACGTCTGGCACACGTAGGACGTCTGGCGGTCTTACCCCTCTTGCCACTGTCAATTTATATACGAAAAATCACGACGCGGGATGAGAGGCGGAAACGATAAATGCTTTTGTTTTGTCTATTGCAATATAAAGACTAAAATTTGTAATTGTTTCCATTTAATTCTTACAAGGTATCAGTGACGGCTCGTGAGTATATTGAAGGGTGAGGCTACATGAGGTTAATTTTGTTTAAATGTGAATAAATTTCCACGTCACCCATGAGGTATTATTCTGCGACTATTTTTTTTAATGGCGGTCATCGCCAATAGCCCTACTAAACCATTAAAAACTAAAAAAATAAACTCTAAAAAAAGTAAATAAAAAGTAAACAAAACAAGTAAAATATGTACACCTATCACTAAAATATAGCGGTGATTGCGATAATAAAAACATAATTTAGTTTATTAAAACTTAAAATAAATAGTTGTATGAAATAAGATAAAAAAACTACTTTTTGTACATTAAATCTATACGTCTGTCTTTTAGGGTTGCAAATTTATCTATAATTTGGTCGTAAAAGTTTTGGTCTTCACTAAGTTCTGACAGTAATTCCTGCTCTATTGACATCATTGCTAAACCCGAAAGCCGTTCTTGTGTCACTGTGTTTCTTAGGTAGGTTTTGATCCGTTTCAGACATGAAAAATTTCGTTCGGCCGATACAGTTGTTGCGGGAATAGTTAAAACTAAATTAAAAAGCTTATATGCTTCCGGAAAAATTGCTTTAAAATCTTTAAGTAACAAAGCTAGACTTTTTTCGACATCTAAATTTGAAAATTGTTCATCCCTATACAATACAGAAAGCTCATTCTTTAATCTATCTCTGTCAAAAATGTTTGGATAATTTTTTAATAAATTATTTAATAAGTCGTCTGGAAAGCATTTAACATATTCCGAATATTTTGTGCAATCGACTAAAGCAAAGAAATTTAAATTATTTAAATTTTCAAACCGCGTCCCTAATTGAAGAATTATGCAATCTATTATTTCGAAATATAATATTTTATATTTAGTAAAAATATCAAAGTCGCTAGAACATTGCCCTCGACGTGTGTTAGTTGGCAGAATAGTGGCTTTTTTAGCAATATTGAAAAGTTCTTTGAAATGGTCCTCGTTTCTAAATTCAATAATTCGTTGCTTGGCAAGGTTTATTTGCGAAATGCAGTAATTTATATCTAAATGCTTTAACTGTAATATTTGAAACAGTACATCAGTGCAACTAAAAATTTGTTTATAAATATGCGTTAAAAGGCAAAATTCGAAATCATTAAAATGCTTTAGAAATCCTTTTGCACCATTAATAGATTCTGTTTCAGAACTTAAGTCATTAATAATAGTTTCAAATACTATAATTAAATTGTCCCATTCATTAGCCACTAAGTTTTTAGACCGTGTATACCATCGCGTTTCTACAGCTCGCGGAATTCTTTTACCTACTATCTGATTAAGCACAAAAGACCGTTTTGGTGATTGGTGGAAATAATTTGGTATTCCTAATAAAGTGGCAAAAAATATACGACTTTGGGTAATCAGTTTTGTTCCCTGTTGTAAAACTAGATTTAATCTGTGGGCGCAACAATGAGTAAACATAGCTAAAGGAGCAATAGATCTAAATTTTGTTTGAAGCCCATTTATTTCACCTGCCATAACACTAGCCCCATCGTAACACTGCGCGACCAATTTATTTTTAAAGTCATAAGGCTCTAAGCTGTTTTGTATTAAATGAAAAAGGCTCTCTGCTGTTCTATTATCGCTAACGTCAAAAAATCCTAAAAATCTTTCTTTTAAAGATCCGTTGGTCACATACCTAACTGTTATCGAACACTGTGATTTTTCTGTTATATCAGTACTATCATCCGCAATTACGCCAAAAAAACAACAATCGGTGTCATTGATTTCTTTTTTTAAATATTCTTGAATATAGTCATGTATGCAACCAATTAGTTCATTTTGTATAGTCTTAGATTGTCCCGTAAAAATATTACTAAATTTAGCACAATGTTCAGTAAGTTCGGCATTTCTTTTTATTAAGCATGCAAATATTTCCTTAAAATTGCCACGGTTAAAAGAATCTGTTGTTTCATTATGACCTCGAAATGCCAAGTCCTGTTTACCCAAAGTAATAGTAACATCAATTAAATAATTTAATAATAAACGGTTTTTTCGAACATTTTCATTATAAACAATTTTATTAAGACTTGCATTTTCTTGTAGTGCATCCGCAATAGTCGCCCTATTTTACTCCAGTCTTGTAAGTGCTACCGAATTTTTAATATGCTCTCTTGAACTTTCATGCGATTTTACTGCTCGTGAAAAATTTTTTAAATCCGAATATCCGCCCCCTAAACTCCAATTATTTTTGACGCAACCTAATAAAATACAACGCCAACAATATAAGCTTTCTTTATAAATACTTCCGCATAGCCACCTATAAGTTTCGTACCAAGATATTTGAAAAATTCTTGAATATTTTTTACCTTGCCTCTTATCGTTAAATATTGCTAAAATTTTCGGCGTCGGACGGCTACCTAATATCTGTTTCTTTTCAGTTTCGCTTCTTCTTAAAAAAGGCGTTTCAATTAATGAAGCAATAATGTCGTGAATAGGATTCATTTCAAAAGCAAAAAGCAAATACAAAAAATGGAACGGTCCAACTTACCAAATCAAAACAAAACAAAAACTTACTCACGCGTATTTATTCACCTTAAAAGACAGAACGCCCTCAATCAGCGATTATCGCAATCTATTTCCTATTTCTTTCTCAGCCGCACGCACCACGTAAAAAGAAGCCGTTGGAATATTTCGCTAGTCATGTGATTTAAATAACCAATAAAGGCATATCCAAGCTACAGATTTATCGCCTCAAGAATGCAATAGAAAACGCGTGCATCGGCAATCGCCATCCCGCTCTGTCGTAATCAGGACTCGCCGGCATCGGCACCGGCCGTTGATAAATAGGTCAGAAGTCGAAACTTTCCAAGCTAAAATTATTTCGCCTCATTCGAGAGCACTTTCTTTAGGAATGGGTTTGCACGGTCGGTTTTTTGATGTGGTCAGAATTTATTTTCTAAAATATTTATTATGGGATTATATTTTGTTTTGTTTTTAATGTTATTATGTTGTAAAACTGTTAAAAAGTATATTTCTAATTGGTAATAGATAAAAAGTTATATAAAAAAATTCTCTTTTCCTTTATTTTGGGGGTGAGGCGCGGCCTCAGAGGCCTTCCCTGACGAGCCGCCACTGCAAGGTATGTACCACAGATTAAGTATTAATCTGTATGTATGTACTATGTATTAGATATATTATCGTAATTTTGAAAGTATTAATAGTTACGATTTTATTTCCAAATATTCCAGCATTACTTTTGCTTTTGAATTTTAAAAATAAGGTTAAGTATGGCTAAATAATAATTCTTTAATTTCCTAACCTTTGTTTAAAATTCGCCTAAACGAGTGTTCGCCCCCCCCCCCTGCCAACCACTACCCTCCTTAGACTCGAGTTCTGGAAGCGCCACTGTTATTAGGAATAGTAAAGTATGAACCAATTTAGTTCAGCACCGTAAAACGAGGTGGCTTGGTGCCAGATTTAGCAGTTTTTTAAGATTATCAGACTGTATTTTATAGAAATTAAATATTCCGACTAACAGTGGTAAAGATGGGTCATTTGGCTACTAATCTAACCTATATTGACAAAAAAAAGAATTAAGACCAAAAAGTAATTCACAAAAATATTTGTCATAATCTGACCCCATTTAGTGGGGTGACTTTGTGCTTCCTATAATTATATTTGTACATACAAAACTATACTTTATTCAAATAATCAATGAGCCCACTAGAATATCCAAAACATCGGTTTCTCTGCTAGATCCTATTTTTATAACTAATAAGTCTATGCTTACGAGATCTGAAGTTGTATCTGTGGGGGAAGTTTCAGATCACTGCTTGGTTTATTGTTGTTTAAAGATCGAGAAGTCTCATTCGGAGCCAAAAATTATTACCCATAGGAACTATACAAATTTTAACATTAATTTATTCTTACAAGACCTCTATTTAATACAATGGGATGAAATATTTTATGAAATTAATATAGACAATAAAATTACACTTTTTAATTTCTCTTTTTAAAGTAGTCAGAGTCACTAAACCTCGGGCCCCTTGGATTACACCTAACGTTAAACTCTATATGTAACAAAAGGAACGCGCCTTGCATGATTTTAAGAGGACGCGGTCAGTTGTGGACTGGGAGAATTATAAACGCTTGAGAAATTTCACTGTGTCTTTAGTACGAAGGGAAAAGCGTCAATATTTGAATTCTATTTGTACAGAAAGAGATCCTAGAAAAACTTGGAAATCTGTAGGATCATTCAATTTATGCTCTGGTAAGCAATCTAGTATTCCCATAAATTTGTCGGATCCAAATGAAATCAGCGCATATTTTGGTAAGTTTCTTCAAGATGTGTCCGAATGTACCGCAAAAAAAATGTGTTATGAAAATAATTCTTATTTAAACAATAATACTCAATTTAGTTTTCATTTGACAGAAATATCGAAAGTTCACAAGATAATTCAAGATATCCGTATGGATGCATTAAGCGCGGATAATATTAATATCAAAATGTTAAAATACTGCACTCTATTTATAGATAAATATGTCACACACATTATTAACTGCTGCATAGAGTCAAATTATTTTCCAAATCAATGGAAAATTTCCATAGGAAAACCCTTACCAAAGATTAAAAATCCAAAAAATTTTAATGATCTTAGAATTATCAGCATTCTACCGGTTCTTTCTAAAATTTTCGAAAAATTTTTGTATAAACAGTTATTTCACTATTGTATTATTAATAATATTATACCAGAAAGTCGGTGTGGTTTTAGAAAAGATTTTAGTACATCGGTGGCTTTGGTAGGTTTAACAGTGTGTGTGTTTAATTTGTGCTATTGATAAAAAACTGTATACTGCATTAATTCTCCTAGACTTTTCGAAGGCTTTTGATACGGTTAATCACGCACTTTTGTTAGCAAAGCAAAAATATTATGGATTTTCTCAAGAATCGATTGATCTAGTTGAATCATATTTTTTAAATAGATTTCAAAAAATTGTTTGCAATGATGCATTTTCAGAACAAGTTCAAATCTACTCAGGTGTACCACAGGGCTCCATTCTTGGGCCCCTGTTTTTTATTATCTATACAGCTGATATTTTGTGTTCATTGAAACACTGTAAAGTTCAAGCCTACGCTGATGATACACAAATATATTTTTACTTTAAACATTCTGATTACGAAGATGCATCCAATTTAATAAATGAAGATTTAAACTTATTAAAACAACTTTCTTTGGAGCACAACTTAAAATTAAATCCTTTGAAATCTTCACTAATGCTTTTCGGCCCAAAAAGCAATAAGCAATTTTTGAATGAGAATCTAAATATTTGTCTCGATGGAGTCAGGCTCCCAATGGTTTACTCTGCCAAAAACCTGAATTGCGTTTTAAGGATTATATTAAATCTCTAATTCAGAAGTCATACTTATCTTTAAAAATATTATACAATAGTAGACATATACTTGATTTCTCTTTACGCAAAATGCTTTGTGAATCACTTGTTTTATCTAATTTTAACTGCTGTGATTTTGTGTATGGACCCTGTCTGATTCAACGGACAAAACTCGAATTCAGAAAGTTCAAAATACTTGTTCACGTCTTATTTTGGATCTAAGAAAATATGACCATATCTCTCATATATTTAAGCTGAATTGGTTGAAAATGGAGAACCGCCGAAGACTTCACTTGGGTGATTTTGCCACGAAGATCTTAAAAAACCCTGTATTACCTTTGTCTATAAGAAACAAGTTTATATTTTGTGTAAACGTTCATTCAAGAAATGTCAGATCTATCAATAAGATAACAGTACCCCGTCACCAGACTGCCATGTTTCAGAGGTCATTTACTTACAATGGTATTAAACTTTATAACTCTTTACCAAATGAACTTACTTGTCTTAAACAAACAGTATTTAAAAAACGTTATAAAAATTATTTATTTACGGCTCAGTGCCAACACCAATAAATATTTTATATTATTTTGCTTTTTCACACCTTTATATAACGAAACTTCATCGTTCTGGTAAATTATATTATGTACGTATATTCTTATTGTTTTATATTGTGTTTTGTAGAATTAAAATGATGACTCCCGTTTTTTTTATAATTTTGTTTTAAGAAATTAATTTATTGTAACATTGATTGACATCTGCACTCTGTAATAATATATAATTTAGGCAAATATATATTTTTTTGTAACACGGTGAGTTAAGGTTCAGTAGAGTAGCCTCAGGCTAGACTGGGCCTTGGTTCTACCATAGTTTTTGATATTGTTTTTTAACATAAGTGTTGAATTTATTAATAAAAGACGTTTATTATTATTATTATACACAAAGCCGGCGTTCAGCCTAGTGAGTTTGTTCCAAACAACGGTCTTAAATATAAATATACCTTAGGTTTGCATATTAGGATTGTCACAAACTCATCTCTTAGATGGTAAGCATTTAAAAATGTTTGGCACAAAGTGTACCCAAATAAGAACACAAATCCCAAAAAAAGCTTTATTCAACTCAACTCAGTAATAATACTTACACGTAAAACGAATAACACATTGATAATTAAAAAAATCTTCTAGGAGCAAATAGAAAAATACAAATATTATAGACTAAGAATAAATGTTCATTTCCAGGACGCGAAAAATTTCTCTATGAGTCGAGATTTGCACAGGTTTGTTGATGTTTTCCTGAATAATATCGGAAGCGTCATAATAGAGTTCGTCCTTCCGATCAGGCCACTTCCAATTGAGACCACATTTCTCCATTGTCCTAACACAAACTTCATTTTCTTTAAAGCCAGTAATGATGCCAGGAAAAAAATTTCCTTCATGTTTTATGATCACATAATTTCCAATCTGTGTTGTTATGTCATCATTAGACACTGAGCTGCTTTCTGGGACATTTACCCTTTTGCGCTTTTGACGTTGACGTAAGGCGACTGTTGAAGCTCGTTTTCTCTGTAACTGTTCCATGAAACCTTCACCCAAGGCATCTTTTACTGCTTCACTCTGGTTGTTTAAAACTTCTTGTGGCAAGCGACTAAGTACTTCTGCGCGGTTTAAAGGGTACAAACCACACTCTCTGAAGCCAGCGGGCAGAACTTCCATGGCTTTGTCATTCATAGTCACTAATTTTTTCAACAAAGCTGGGAATTGATCTTTTGGTATGGTCCCACATCGACTCCCAAACCGTGTGTCTTTCCACTCGTGTAAAATTTGTTTCCAGTTACCCTTCATTGGCCTTAAAAAGGCTACATCCAGTGATTAGACTAAATGGGTGGCATTGGGAGGTAATGCTATAAACGCTATGTTGTTCGCCTCACATTTTTGTATGACCTCAATATTAAGGTGTGAACTCAAATTGTCGCCGATTAGTACCTTTTTTCCTTCCTTTTTTTATAGATGGGTAACATGAGATTGACAAACCAGTCCTCGAAACATTAATAGTCGAGCTAGCCCGATTTTGTTCGATTATACCTCGCATTCTCTGGCCCAAGATTGCCACATTTTTTCCGATTTATAAACTACATATACTGGAGCTATCTCTCCTGCTGCATTTCCAGCCACTATTAAAGAAGTACATGCTTTTGTAGCATTTCGGATCTGTTTCGGATATTTTGTGCCTCGTTTTATAAGCACTTTCGCGGAACCAGGATTATCCCCCAGATTTGTTTCATCATAGTTCCAAAAGTTAGATAAAGCAACATCCTCCAACTCTTGTTCCAGATTATCAAAGAAGTTGTTGATAATTTCGTGATCCACTGCAGCCTTCGCAATACTTATGTTTCGAGCTATTCGATTAGCTAGAACATTTTTATGCCTATCAAGAAATGATGTATGTCACCCATTCTTTTCCAGGGAAATTTTCTTTGAAACGGTTAACCTTTTTTCCTCTCTTGTCTAGTTACGCCTTTACAATGAAACGGAGATCGTGTGATGTAACTGGAAATCCAAACGTGGATACGGCGATTATGTGAGCAATAATAGACTGCTCCTCTTCGTTGTTTAGGACTGTTTAGCCACTAGGGCGAAGCTTATGTCTTCCATGCAGCTTTGAAAGCAAGGTATTGCGGTGGATATGATATCTGGAAAAATTAAAAATTAAATATCTGAGCTTTAATGCGTATTCGCATCTTTATTAGCTTTCCTCAGCATCCCGTATAGATATTTTTTAGCCCTTATCATACTACGGGCTCCCTGAAGCGTCTTCTCAGTGTAATTTTGTATAGGGGCGTATTCCAGGTGTTCTAATATATTTTCGGGGCATTGCTAAAACAAAAATTACCGTCACCCCATATTGTGTTGATTCGTAAAATATCCTGTCACAAAGTCATCCCACTTTTTGTTGCCATTTTACTTTATGTGACGTCACAATTACAATTTTAATGTTCTAAATACATAGTTACATACCTGGTATAGTTCTTCGTACTATGCGAAGCTCACATTCTGCCTGCTTATTATGGTTTAAGACAGGGGTGCTCAAACGGTCGATCGCGAGTGCATTTTGAGTAGATCTCGAGAAGAAAAAAATTTTTAATAAGTAGGTACTTAACTAAACTACAAAAATTTATTACGTAATAAAATAACACTCTGCTAGCGGCAAAAGGCGGCTTTATCAAAGGTACTTGTCAAAGAAAAGCCGCCTTTTTTATTCTTGCCGCTTTTCTAGAAATTTCGGGCGGCGCGTTTGACGGGAACATTCAAGACTTTCGTTCACGCCGATATAAATGTTCCGCCTGCAGGAATTGTAGTCATTCTGAATTGCAACTTAAAGGCAATACTATGTCGATACAAAGTTTATTATTAAATAGTACAAAATGAGTGCAGCGAAGAAATCTAAAACGAATCATTTTAATAACGATTGGGAGGAAGAACTTTTGTTTTGTATGGTGAAGGATAAGTGCATTTGTCTTATTTGTCGTGCGTCAGTTGCAATACCTAAGCGAGGTAACTTAGAGAGGCATCATAAAACGGTTCATAAAAACTATGAAAAGGATTTTCCGCCACAGAGTGAAATAAGAAAACGAAAAGTACGTGTTTTGATATCTTGTTTGAAAAAAGAACAAACCATGTTCACAAGACCAGCCAAATAATCAAAAGCTGCTACGATCGCGTCATTTAAAATATCTCATATATTGGCGAAACATAAGAAACCATTCGAAGATGGATCGGTTGTGAAGGAAGCATTTATTGAAGCGGGTGAGACTTTATTTGGAGATTTTAAAAATAAAACAGAAATCATGTCTGCTATTAGGGAACTCAGTTATCTCGTCCGACTGTCACAAGGCGTATTGAAGTAATGAGTCAGGACATGGCAGATAAACTAAAAAATTATATCATGGAATGTACATACTTTTCTTTACAGTTCGACGAATCCACCGATATGACAGACACTGCACAGCTGTGTATTTTTATTCGGATGGTATTCAATGACATGTTGGCTAAGGAAGAATTTTTGACAATCATTCCTCTGATGGAGGAAGACCCGTGGCCAAGATATATATGACGTTTTCTTCAATTTTGTAAAAAACTACAAGCTACCAATAAATAAATTAGTGTTCATTACAACCGATGGAGCACCAGCAATGACTGGAAACAAAAACGATTTTGTGGCATTGTGTCGAGCTAATGAAGATTTCCCTCCATTTTTTTCAATCCATTGCATTATACATCAACAAGTTTTGTGCTCAAAAGTTTTAAACACGGAGGAAATTATGCATGCAACAAAAATTGTGAATTCCATCCGTGCACGTAGCTTGCAACGGCGGCTCTTTAAATTGCAGTTGGAAGATAGGGAGTCAGCTGAACACACTGGTTTAGTTCTTCACACGGACGTCAGGTGGTTGAGTCGCGGAAAATTCCTAGAAAGGTTTCAAGAATTATTGCCCGAAATAACAGCTTTTCTAGACGAAAGAGGTGATGACACTCAGATGTTGAAAAACGAAAAATGGCTGACTGATTTGGCATTTTTGACTGACATCACAATGCACTTAAACACCATTAACTTGGAGCTTCAAGGTAAACGAAAAACTGTTATTGAGATGATTAGCGCAGTAAACGCATTCAAAAGTAAATTGCAACTTATGATAGATCAACTGAAAAGAAAGGATCTGAAACATTTTCCGTCTTTGAAAGCAAGGATTCCTCAGTGGAATTATGATACGTATGAGGCTGAACTATCAAATATTTTGGGACAATTCGAAATGCGTTTTTATGATTGTAGTAAATTGGCAAATGTAGCATCATTTATGAGTTATCCTTTTTCATGTAAAAACATTGAGGAATTAGCTACTGAAATAGCAAGTCAGTTTAATATGAACTCATGTTCTGTTGAAAATGAGTTGGTGCAGATTATATCAGATATATATCTCAAAGCTACATCATCTGATACAAATTTCTGGTGTTTAATATCTAAAGATAAATATTCGAATCTGGCAAATCGCCCTTCAACTGACAGCAATGTTTGGGTCAATTTACTTGTGCGAGTCTGCATTTTCTGAAATGAAGATAATTAAGTCAAAATATCGCAATCGACTAACTGACGATCATATGTCATCATGCTTGCAATTAGCACTCAGTGGTTATGTACTATCTTATGAAAAGTATGCTGAGGACATGCAGTGCCACGCTTCGACATCCAAAGTCACTCCATAGTTAAGTTTAACACCATATGTAACTCTTTTGTTTTGTAGCAACCAATAAACTCGCAGTTTTGAATAACTATGAGTTTTTTCATTGGTATTGTAGAGAAGAACCTAACTAAACCTAACCCAAACCTTGACTAAAATAATGTATATTGTGCGGAAAGCTAATATCTATATATGCTACGGTACACCCTACCTAGGTAGGTAGGTAGGGTGTATGTATCGTGTATGTACGACAACCCTGCATCACACATACTTGCAGCCTCTCAGAGTCGATCGTAAGTAGTCTAAAAATATTGAGGTAGATCGCCGTTCAAGTTTGAGCACCCCTGGTTTAAATATACACGACAAAGTATCACATAAAACTAAAATTTAGAAAAAATGCGTCATTCCTATATAATGCGCTAGAGGCAAACCTAACTTTCGGATGTGACCAGGGCACGACTGAATATCACCTGATAATCTTTCAAATGCGTGACAACTGAGAGATAGCGCTCATGCGGCAAATATGATAACTATGTTCAAATTCTCGCGACAAATACACTATATCACAAAATCACCTGGCCGGCCTAAAGTCACCTCGTTTTACGGTACATAGTTATTTAGGAACACATATTATATACTCCTTTCAAACATTTTTATTGGGCGCCATTTTGTTCCAATATATTGGATCCTTACCAATATTATACTAGTTTCTACCTATGCCGCACTTGATTTTGGGCATAATTTAAAATGAATTCAATAAGTAAGTTTTTACATTGACACCCACATCGCAATTTTGTTGTCATGTTGAATTGGCATACGTTTTTCCTTATATCATATTTAATTTTTCTCCAAAATTTGCAGTCAATTGAATAAGAATATTTTTTTACGTTAATTTTTTTAACATGTTATTTGGCCGTCACTTTGTTCCGCTATCTTAAATTCGTAATACAACTTTACCAGCTTATCTCTGAATCATACTTAATGCTTGCACAAAATTTTAAATTAATTTAATAAGTAGTTTTTTCAGAATTTTAAATATTTTATTACGCTGGCATTTTGTTTTGTTATCTTATTCTTATCAAAATGTTACCAGTTCATTCCTATCTAACAATTGATTTTTGTGCAAAATTTGAGGAAATTGGATAATTAGTTTTTGTCGTAATAATTTTTTAACGTTTCACTAGGGCGCCATCTTCTTCCGGCATATTGAAAATATTACCAGGTCATCCCCATATGAATCTTAATTTTTGACTAAAATTTGAAGTCAATCTGATGGGTAGTTTAAGCTAGACCTCGAACTGACAGACAGACAGACCAACTGACAGACGGACCTACGATATTTATAAAACATATTTTTTGGCATCTAGGGACGCTAAAACGCGAAGATATGTGAAAACTGAGAGAGGATTTTTTCAAATTACAAAAATTTTATTTGGCCGCCATTTTTTTCCATCATCTTGAATTAGTACCACACTTTTACTAGTTCATCTCTATACTAAAATTAGTTATGGCACACAATTTGAAATCAATTCATTAAGTAGTTTTTCAGGTTGAATTTTTAAATATTTTATTAAGCCGCCGTTTTGTTCTGCCATCTTGGATTCGTACCAAAATTTTACCAGTTCATTTCTAAATAATACTTGATTTTTGTACAGATAAATTGGCTAAGCTCTTTCTTAGTAATAATTTTTTTACATTTCACTAGGCCGTAATTTTGTTTTGCTAGATTGGATTTTTATCAAAAATCGGGTAAGTTGTTTTTTAGCTATGCCGCGAACAGACAGACAGACAGACAGACCGACAGGCAGATAGAGTCGAGAAAACATGTCTTTAGTTGTCTAGGGACTCTGAAACGTAAAGATCTGAAAAAATCTTGGAATATGATTTTTAGATTAGAATACTTCGCTATTATGAGGGAAGTAACAACATTCTGATATGAAATTCGCTATGGAAATTGAGTCAGATGGTGCCATTCCCTTCCTTGGTGTATTAGTACAAAAAATAAATAGAGAATGGTTCCCTAGATGATTCTGTTTACAATAAACCGATACATAAGAATAGATATTTAAAATTTAGCTCTTACTGTCATCTATCTCAGAGGTAGTCGGTTATCATGAGGCTGGAAGGGCATCACAAAACAGCACTCGTTCTCTCATGTACATACCAAAGTGGACATTGAAGTCACCAAGAATTATCATTTATTATTACCAATCGTATTTAAAATTGTATGTATGTGTGATTTCACACACCCTTACACCCTTTAAGATTAAATTTGCTAATAGAATAATGTGAAATTTATCAATGGTTTGCAAAGAATGCCTGTACCACTGTGTATCCATCAACATTAAAGAATGTTGGCTCTTCTCATGTAAGCCAGTGTTCTGACAAGCAAAAAATATCAACATTCATGTCCGCCAAGAAAGCCTCCAATTTGTAGATTTATTTCTTACAGATGGTATATTCAGGTGCATGAGGTTTAGTGATACCTCAGCAGTGATGCTGATTTCATCATTTATTTCCATTTAATTTATGCCGGACCCTAATCCTCCCATCTTCCTGTGCCGAATGTTCAAAAAATGGTTAATAACTGTGGCAATTCACTACAGATTGGGCGACAATACTTTATTTTATTGTTGGGTCTCCCAGTTTAAAGGAACTTGTGTATTTGTTTTTTTTTTGTAACCATTTTGTCACGCTGGCAACTCGTTTTTTTTTACAAGAAATTGTTCTGGCGATGTTTTAGGATCCAGACGAGATAAAAAGATCCAGGAGATCGCAGGTTTATTGGATGCATGTTGCAAGTTCATTTGTCCCCTTTTTGGGTCATTAGCCATATTTTCGACATGCGGTTTGTTTGTTATAGGGGTTAGAATTGACGTTTGTTGGGAAATTATATTTTCTTCTTTACCTAAATAGGTTTTTAGATCATTTTTAGTCTCATTTTCTGTTAAAGGCGATGGAATTAATGTCTGCTGGGAAATTGCCGCCACGTGATCTTGACCCTTTTTGACTTAATTCGGCGAATTTTTGATTTCCTTATTTTCATTATTTACATGCACAGCAGAATTTGGGTTACAATTTTTGTCATCATTGGCAATTGTCAAATCCTTGTTGCCTATACTATTAGATATGGGCGAACTTTGTCGATGTCGATTTGTTGACTGTTCCGATATCGATCGTGTTATTCTTGTTTACATAGGCGTTTTCCTTGGGTTCTTACCTTCTTACAGATAATCTAACCTGACTTTTACCAACTTTCCCCGATTTCCCGCTGCTTCCTTGCGATTTTTCCCCAAGAAGTAGTATTTTGTCCTGTAGAATATTGTTTTTGAAATTCCATCACTAATGGTGCAAAGAAATCAATTTAACAACCTTTTTAAAAATATTCTTGTTAATTTTTTTCTAACAATCGTATAAAAGTTAACATGATTAGTAAATTAACAATGTGACACCATAGAAATGCCGCAAATAACTTAACAAAAAATCGTTATTGTTATTAATGGACAGCCATAGCAAAGTAGCGCCAGTTAAGGTGGACGATTTATTTTAAATATGCGAATTTGATTAGGTACTTATTTGTTCTGAATATTTATTAACCAGTTTATGACAACACAATAAGTCAAATAATAAAAGCTAATAATAAACATTATCATTTGTTGGTGTCACGTTGTGTATAATACGCCCAGGAAAATGAATATCATATATCGATGCATTTATTATTCAATGTGGGAGTGATTTCTGCATTAACTGCATCGAGAGAAGACTTGCATTTGATAAAAATAATTTCCATGTATCGTTATTAAATGATACTTCCTATAAATTAACTAATATATTTCACGGTGATGGACTAGCTCAATAATCTGGATTTGGCTTAATATGAATATTTATACTTCATCATTTAAGGTAGTTTATTGTGTATTCAAATTAAAATTATTTAACCCTTAATATACAATGCCATTTTAGAAAACTGTCATGTTTAATGAAAGTTACAGTGGCGTACCTAGATTATAGATTAAGGCATAATATGTGCCCAGACAATAGATTCCGCCTTCGGATCGTGAGCAAGCGGATACTCAGCCCAAGACTGGAAATGGACCGGCGCGGCGCAACGGAGCAGCACACACTGGTCGAAATCACTTAATTCATGGCATTTATTGCAATTAAAAAAACACAAACAAATTAAACTAAATTCACCCGATAATATTTCACGGTGTCAACAAATAGTTGGCTGTGATTTTGACACTTATCACTTATTTTTATAAGATGCCAAAGATCAGCAGTAGGTTGTCAAGTTCGATGAAACTTTTCTTGTTGTCGTTGTGTAATAAATTTCTGATAATTTGCTTTATGTCTAACTCTATCATTAATTAGTAGAACCATTTTGTGAAACATGGAAACACATTCTACAGGTATGCTTTTATAAAATAATTAGAAATTATTGATTTATAACATTCTTTAAGAAAAAATCGTATTTTAATTTAACATTTCAATAAGTTCCGCTCATTGCCCAGCTTGTTGAATATCCTTTTTGACAATCTTATTTATTTATCATAAAAAAAACCTTTTTGCATTTTTCCGCCATTTTACAAAAAAAAACAAATTAAAATAGAGGAGTAATTGATAAAAAAACCGTGTTTTGTTAAAAATACTTTATTTATCTGCGGAAAAAAGTCTGGAGTAAGCATATTAGGCAGATAAAGGTTCTTATATAACTGAAATTTCTAAAAACGGCAACTTTTTAAAATCAGGAGATATATACAGGGTGAATAATTATTTTGTAGATGTATCCCTAAAAAAATAATCGTAAAAGTTAAAAATTTTTCGTACACTTTCAAATAGCATGCGCCAAAACTGTTAAATATCCGTGGTCAATGCCATATTATTTTTTACATTAAGTTTTAAATTTCAATTCAGTTATTCATTTATAATTTATTATTAAAAAAATTAAAGGATAGTTCAGATCTTTTGATACTTCTTATTTGAAAAGTTCAAGTTAGGCTAAGACAATATTTTTTTAATAGATAAAAACGAAACTATAGTTTTGAGCAATAGGCAACTAAGTGAAATGTTTATAAGGACTTCTCAGAAAAACTTAGATGCGAAATACAAACAACTACAAAAAGATATTTTGAAAAGCACTGGCTTTGATTGTTTACAAGTAAACTCAAAAAAAACTCTTTCAAGATTCATGAGCAACTTTAGAAAGAAATGGGAAGCTTCAAATCGGAAAAAAGAAAGGTTCTTTCCTGCTAATAATGCAAAATGGCTCAATGCAAAATGTCAATTTTTAAAGAAGAAAACAAATGTGGGTCGTAAAGTTTTAAGCTTCGACAATAGCGCTGAAAGAACCAAAAGATTAAGAACTCAAAAATTGCGACATTCTACAACTCCACAAGAACTTGCGTATTCGCTCCAGATGCAATTTCGTGCCCAGGATCAGATACATGCATCTAAAATGATCGTGAAAATACATGAAGAACCAAATAAAGCTAAAGAATACTTCCATGCACTAAACAAAACAAAATACAATAAATTAAATGGAGATGAAGCGCTTTCGTTAGTTGTAGAGGCACAGCTCACGAAATTTCAATACAAGTTTATTCGAAGTCAAGCAAAATCTAAAAATTGTGATATTTATCCCTCGTACGATGAAGTCTTGTGTGCCGAAAAAAGGTGTTACCCCAAAGATATTTTCATAACAGAAGAACGGGCTAGTGCACCATTACAATCCTTGCTGAACCACGCCTGTGAACGACTAATAGAAGTGCGTTCTATTAAAGTACATTTTTCGAAAGAAACAACTACACTTACTTTGCAGGAAAAACAGAATTTAGATCTCCAAATCGATAATCTTGTGAATTTTGTAGGTTATTCTAGTTACATAAAAATAGAAATTAATCTTGAAATGTACTAAACTATGATCGACGTTATGCTGGGAAATGCTCTAGCGGAAAACAATTCCACCCAAAAATCTATTTTATGCGGAGCCACTTCTAAAGACTTAATAATAATATTGAAATTGTTTTAAAAAGACCAGTTTTAAATACATCTTATTTGAAATTCGGGTTATCAACTTTGCATGGATCAGGTTTTTTGAATGTTTGTTACATTTGTCGTACAAAATCGAAATTAAAAAGAGGCAAGTCAGACAAACGGAAGATAAGGCAAAAGTAGCAGACCGAAAAAAATATATCCAGGAACAGTTGCATTTAAAATTAGGATTAATTGTAGATAAACCGAAACATGGCTTCAAACGATGGCAACACAGCCAGAAAATTTTTTGACAATTCTGCTGTGGTTGCCGATATTCTACAGGTTAACTATAATTTAATGTTTCAATTTCAGATAATCTTACAAACTTTATCATCTGGATATGACATTGATGTAAAAAAATTTAAAGAATATTGTGTAGAAACAGCAAATTTATTTTGTTCCTTGTATCCGTGGTATTCGATGCCAACATTCATAGCTCAGAAGTATTAAACTCTTTTTTGGTGCCTATAAGTCAGCTATCTGAGGAAGCCCAGGAGGCGAGAAATAAAGACATCAAAAAATTTAGAGGTAATTTTTCAAGAAAAACATCGAGAAAAGATAATTTAACAGACATTTTTCTGTGCCTTCTAGTTTCCTCAGATCCTATTATTTCAAGTTTTAGAAAAACACCTTCCAAAAATAGGAAATCTTTGTTCCCTGAATCTATACATTTGTTAAAATCTCCAAATGTGGAATTTATTGAACAAAAAGTTCCTCTGATGATTTTTAGGAAATAGTTTTAGTGATCATTAAACAAGTATTATTTAATAAGTAATATACAATTTGGCATTTTTTTCGGGATGTGACAATTTTACCGAATGTGATAGTTCTTTCTATTGCGACGGTTTCTTTTAATTTGGAGTTAAAAACGACCATGTAAACTTAGTTTTAAAGTTTAATAACACTGATGATAAATAATGTTTACTTGAAAGGTACTGCTGTTGGCTGAATGCCTATGTTTTTTTAATCTAAACATCTAGTTATATTAATAGTACATAGTTTATACTTAATTTATTAAGAATCTGTATTTAACTAGATAAACATAACATTTTTGAGCCAATTTTTCCATACTTTAGTTTTAATTATGTTTGTTCACCTTGTATATTTAATCAAACCAGTAAATTTTGCTTTTGTGTGTTTCATTAGTTATTAGTGTTAAAATGTTTAAACAATTAAAATGAAGATTCCGTTCTACAAAAATACATAATATTCAACAAATAGCTTCACCCTGTATATTATATTTAGTCTCTAACATAAAAATTTTCTACATTTGGTATTTGGTTAAGTGAAAATAATAAATTTTATGCATACTGGACCTTTAGTTTGGCTTACTAACATCAATGCCATGAATTTCGACCAGTGTGCGGCGTTCCAGGACGAGAAAAAATTTAATTAAACTTACTATTTTTCGCATTTAACCCATTATTTCTTATTTCCACTTTATACCTCCCCTCAAATTTTTTTCGGAATTGGTGAATTTGAAACCAATATTTCTCGACCATTTTATATAGTATTATTGTTATTTATTTTTTATCGGGTGTCAAAAGCACTTAGATTTAAACGATTTAACAACTCTCTACCAAATAAGCTGTCTTTGTTTCCTTATTTAACAGTACCACATCAGGCCGTTTATTCGTCACCCGTCTGTCGGTGATAATTGCCCGGTCGTAATAGAGTTTAAAGACATTTTCAAGCACTGAACTTGGTTGGTACTTATAACAGGGCACAAAGGTGTTCAGGAGCCCTTATTTATTGGCCAGCTTCTGGTGTATGATATTGCACAACTGGTTATGTCGCTGGAGGTAGTGCGTGTTTGCTAGGTAAGTGCAGTCACATGTTATATGCTGTATAGTCTCTGATCTCTCGCTAAATTTTCGACACTTTTCGGATTCCATAGGCCGGTCTTTGATGATGAATTTCGAGTAATTCCGTATGTTAAAAACTTGGTCCTGTATTGTCATCACAAATCCTTCTGACTCTGGGACTAGTTGTCCATCCTTCAGCCACCTGTTAGATGCCTCCTTATCTATGTGGATGGATGGATGGATGATTCAAGTCATTGTGATGTCGGCCGTGCAGTGCCATTTGAGCCCATTGTTCTGGTTTGTCGGAGTCTAAAAGTGACTTTAGGAACATGTTGTGGAGAGTATGGGTTGTCACTTAGTGCAGGCTTGATGTTTGTGCCTTGTTAGTGAAAAAAATCTCTCAATTTTCCTGTCGGGAGTGCGTATTGGTCAAGTTAACAAGGGATCTTCCACCTTCTCTTCGTGGTAAGGTCATTCGGAGAGTTGATGACCTTAGGTGATGTGACTTGTACTTGGTTATCATTAAGCTAGTAGTTTGTTTGTAGTCCCTCTAGCTCCGTATTAGTCCATTTCAAGATTCCGAAACTGTAGATCAATACGGGCACAGCATAGGTGTTAATTGCTATAATGAGATTTCCGGTGTTCAGATGCTTCTTCAGAAGAGCAGCCACTCTTTGAACGTACTGATGTTTCAGTTTGGTCTTTCCTTGGTTTTCTTGGACCAGTTTTGGAATCCTAGGTGTTTGCAGGTCTCTCCTTGGTTCAGAGCTAGAAGTATTCCTCCATTGGGTAGAGCTACATCAGTATTAATGACTTTGCCTTTTACGATGTTTAAGGCTTTACATTTTTCCATCACAAATTCCATATGGATGTCTTTCAAGAAGGTGTATGTCACGTCAATAGACTTTTAGTTGGTTCACCATAGAGCTTAATATCATTCATATACGGAAGGTAAGATATGGTTTGGGAGTTTATTATTATTATTATTGTGATTATAATTAGTGGATTATTATTAAAGGTTTTTCACACCATAAGTTTGGAAGCTACATACAAGACTTTTAGTGTCAAAAATAATTTCATTCCGTTGGTCTCTTTAAAACTCCTATGACGATTTTCAGTTATTCTTTCCTGTAAAGGACTTTTCTTTCTGTCTTAATGTATTTTTGTTTCACGTTACATCAAAGTCATAATAAGGATAGCATGGTCTCTGTCTAGAACATGCCCTGCAATGCCATACAGGCACAATGATTTCAGTCGAACGACTATGGCGATTTCGCTCTTTTTACAGTTCATCAGACTAGCGAGCCCCGTGTAGAGCAAAGGCCAAAAATGGAATCAGGGAAATCGCTTTTCCGCTGGCTAATACCACGGCCGGCATTGAATTACAGTGTTGATTCCAGATTTTCGTTTGAAAAAATAATAAAAAAATAATCTTGTTTCACGTTAAACCAACGTCACAACAAGATGCCCTACACGGGATTCGCTAGTCTAAGGTGGCTTAATGAAGAAAAGACCATACTACACAAATGGCTCGAACTTTGTATCATAGCGCAATGACATTAACGGCATTCGGTTACAAACCCAAGGAGGTAGAAAAACCCGATTTCAATCTCAATCAAATCGACAAAGTTCGTCGGCTATGTTGGCGCCCCCATTTTGAATGTCTAAATGTTCACTAAACAATCACAGCCATATTCCCTAAACAGGTTTAAATTTAGACCAGGTCTAATTTGATAGCTATAGGATTAACATGACCTGTACAACAATGAAACAAATAATTTTTCTACATGTCACAATTACATAACATGGCAGTGACATAAGCAAAACATAGCTGACCAATTAAGAGTTTTAACTGTCGTGAAAACTAGATCTTATCTAACTCTTAAACCTTTTTAGTGGCTGCGAGGGTCATAATTTTAATTCTCAAAGACCCCTATAGATACCAGTTTTCAGTAGAATCGAACTAGAAATAACACTTGTCCGCCATAATGGAGCTGCCATGTTGATTTTTTATATATAAAATATAAGTGTCAAATTGTATTGTCACGCGAACTGTGTACACATGCCAAATTTGTCTATGTGGAAGTAGGTCAGGAGTCCATAACAAGATTTGAACTAACATACGTACAAAAAAAAGAAACAATCGTAGGAGTTAAACCAATAAAAGCATGGTAAAAAATAATATACCTTTAAAGCTTAGTCTAGATATTTGACATGAAAATCATGAAATTAAAATCAAAGCCTGTACCGAGGAATTCTGTTTATACCAAATACATTGGTCAATAAACTCAACTTTAAAAATCTATTTCGTGTGATCTCTTATTTACAAGACGCTTCTTTTAATTGTCAGTTGTTAATTGTAAGTAAACATCCTTTCGGCGACTAAGGAAGTTTAGTATTGCTAGTTTTGTCTATTTATTTTCGTGCTAAGCGTACAGGAAATGATGCAGTTTGAATATATTTTCTATTTATTACATTTTTAAGAGGTCGATATATTTTTAATAGGGTTGTCACATATTTTATTTGTATTTTATTGCATTGTTATGCGTTCAGATATTTTTTTATAAAAACGCTGAAGACAGCTTATAAATTCAGAAATCCTCTGGAATTTAATCTCGACTTAATCTTACTGAATTATTTATTTAGTCATTACACATATTTTGAATATTTTATTTTGCTATCTTATATCCTTTCCAAAATGTTACCAGTTCATTCCTATGTAACACTAGATTTTTGTGCAGAATTTGAGGAAATTGGATAATTAATTTTTTAGTAATTATTTTTTTAACGTTTCATCAGGCCGCCATCTTGTTCCGACATATTAGATTTTTACCAAAATATTACTATCATTACTATTACTACATCTACATATGACCCTTAATTTTTGTCTAAAATTTTAAGTGACTTTAAGTGACTATGATGAGTAGCCGCCATTTTGTACCGCCATCTTGGATTCGTGCCAAAGTTTTACCAGTTGGCTCTAGGACTCTACATAATAATTTTGTGCAAAATTTAAGATAAATTGGATAAGTAGTTTTAGGTAATATTTCTTTTAACACTTCACCAGACCTCTATTTAATTTTGCCAAATTTGATTTTTACCAAAATGTCTCCATATGACCCTTAATTTTTGGTTAAAACTTAAAGTCACACCGACAGACAGACAGACAGACTCACGGAATTGAGAAAACATGTTTTTCGGCACCTAGGAACCCAAAAAAAAATCTCGGAGAGTGATTTTTTCACGATTACAATATTTGGCAGCCATTTTGTTCCGCCATTTTGAACTCGCACCACAACTTTACCAGTTTATCTCTATATCACACTTAATGCTTGCAGAAAATTGGAAATTAATCAAATAATTTTTTCATGCCGATTTTATTAGGCCGCTATTTTATATTCACACCAAAATATCACCAGTTGATTCCTATGTAACACTTGATTTTTGTACAAAATTTGAGGAAATCAGCTTTTTTAGTAATAATTTTTTTAACGTTTCACTAGGCCGCCCCCTTCTTCCGGCATATTGGATTTTTACCAAAATATTATTAGGTCATCCCCATATGGCCCCTAATTTTTGCCTAAAATTTTATGTCAATCTGATGAGTAGTTTTTAGGCTATGCCGCGAACTGACAGACAGACAGACGAACCAACAGACGGAATTGATAAAATATATTTTTGGCATCTCAGGACGCTAAAAACTGAAAATATGTAAGATCTGAGAGGGTGATTTTTTCACAATTAAAATATTTTATTTGACCTCCATTTTGTTTCGCCATCTTGAATTAGTACCACAGTTTCACTAATTTACCTCTATACCACAATAAAATTAGTTATGGTACACACAATTTGAATTCAGTCCATTAAGTAGTTTTTTCAGGCTGAATTTTTAAATAATTTATTAAGCCACGATTTTGTTCCGCCATCTTGGATTCGTATCAATATTTTACCAGTTGATTCCTACATAACTTCTTCACTTCATTTGTTTGCAAAATTTGAGATAAACTGGATAAGCAGTCTTTTTAGTAATAATTTCTTTAACATTTCACTAGGCCGCCATTTCGTTTCGCCATATTGGATTTTTATCAAAATGTTACCAGGTTATCCTCATAAAACTCTTAATTTTTGACCAAAATTTGAAGTCAATGGGGTAAGCAGTTTTTTAGCTATGCATGAATTGACAGACAGACCGACGGAATTGAGAAAACATGTTTTTCAGCACTTAGGGACCCTGAAAAAAAGATCTGAAAAAGTCTCGGAGGGTGATTTTTCTCGATTGCAATACTTCCCTTCTACGAGGGAAGTGAAAAGGAGAAAAAAGAAAAGAAACTTATTTTAATATATTAAAGTATAGTAGAAAAGTCTCCAAATGACAAGTATTTGTAGTATTTTTCTGTATAAATGTTTTCTTTTGCTGTAATGTGTACTAAATTTTATAGTTGGTTTTACCCGATGCCAGTGAATATTGCGAAGGTGGTATCATTAAGTTTTAAAAATGATTACTTTAGAGCTCCGCCCAACTTTTGACAGTAGTAGTCATTGAGCATTTTTCTGCGGCTCAATTCAGTTTTGAAAACAGCCAGATAATGCGGCACGCGAAAAAGTTGAAAACCGTTTCTGGAAGCGCGCGCCTCTGCAATAACGATTGGCATAATAAAATGTACAATTGTACATAGTGCCATCTATGTTTAGGAGGATGAACTACACATACTCAACCTAAATCTAAAGCTAAACGTTATCTGTCTTGTTCCATGAAATTCTATCGCGCAAAAACACAGATGACCCTATCTAAACATTCTGGAATGAACTCCAGAAATCATAATCCGTATATAAACCTTGTTCGATTCAGTTCAGTCGTTCAGTGTTTAGTCACTTATGAGTCGGTGGCGATAGAGTTTCGAGTTGAGTTGAGCACTTATTATTACAAAACTTAACGTCACGAGGCCTTAATCAGCGACAGTTTTCTGAATTTTTACGTGATTTAGAAAGTGAGTACACTGTTTTACCATATTATGCAGAGGTGCGACGGCTTTCGTGTTCTATGGTACTCGACCCGTTTTGGAAACTTAAAGAAGAAATACGCGTTTTCATGGAAACAAAAGGAGAAGATGTCAGCATTTATACAAGATCTTTCATTTATTGTAGATATCACAAAACATTTGTCGGACTTAAATACGAAAGTGTAAGATGATGTTATGGGAAAAACAGTTAGCAGAGGATAATCTGTCACATTTTCTGACTTGTAAGGCATATCAGGAAAGCACAAGTGTCCCAATATCATACAAAATATATTTAGAGAAAATGAGATGCCTTCTGGCAGAATTTGAGAAGCGTTTTCAGGATTTTAAGACACAAGAAAACAATTTTTCTCTATTTACTGGTCTTTTCACTATCGATATTGATAAAGTTCCCCCTCACTTGCAAATGGAATTAATTGAGATTCAGTGTCAGACTCATTTAAAACAAAAATTTGATAGTGTCAATGTTTGGAAGTACCTATAAGTGTGAACAACTATTTTCTTTGATAAAAGGAAACAAATCTCCCGCAAGATCGCAATTAACGGACGCACACTTGGACGCAGTTTTAAAAGTTATTTCCGCCGATAGACAACTTAATTAAAGACAAAAGATGTCAAATATCTGGCAAAAGAATTTAATGTTTGTAGTTTTTTGTAATGTCCTTTTTATTGTAAATTTAATAAACAGACTTGTTCTATAATAGTACTTTTTTTCAAGATTTTCAGTAGTTTGTTTTCTTTAAGATAAGGTTTTGCGGCCCACCTAGTCGCTGGTGTTCATGCTTTTGACCCTCCAGTGATTTTGAGTTTGACATGGCTGGTTTAAATCAATTGAGAGTGTTATCGCGGAATTTCAGTTTTCACACGAAATGGTATATCGGTCGTTGCAGTTTTATGTGACTTCTTTAAGGCTCTTGATAGTATAAGTCACATAATATTTTCACCTTATAAAAATCTAAAACTGGTAATTTTTGAGTATGGTTATATTTGGCACGAATATATTGATTAAATTGTATTTTATTTAAAATGGTGCAACCCGCTGAAAATAAAATAAATAAAAATTGATGCTAAAATTATACTGTCTCATTTTTTTGACAAACAATGTAAGTCAGATTTAATTTTCAGTTGTTATTCAGTAATCGTTTACGTTTACCTTATTCGTAAACAGTTCCATGGAACTAATTAAAGAATATGCCAAAAAAGTGTTTTCGCGTGTTATTATTACAGCATAAAAGCAGTCATAAACTCATCATGCAATCATGATTTATCTTCAAACTGCACTTAAAATGCATCGATACATAAATAGAATTACCGCTTTTGGTTGATGACGCGTTCTAAGGTATTTTAAGCTAAACTTGTTTTATTTCATTGAATGTTTGTTGAGTTATACAAGGGTCGTCCAGCATTTAATGTCCTTGATTAAGAATAGAACAGTTACAAAATACTTACTGAATGCATGGACACCTTTAAAAAGAAATTAAATTCCCTCCTTTGTTTATCAACCAAGTATTATTGAAAATAAGCGACACTTTACTTTGTACCCCATATCCCAAGAAAGCAATAAGCAACTACTCGGGTGTCATGTTTGACACGACTCATTTATTATCGTTTATTATAATTACGTTCATTTGGTATACAAAATTAGAAATACTTGCTATAACTTTTCAAAATTAGAGCAGGGTCCGTAAAATTTATTCTGCTTTTCGATTCATATTTATTTTTACCGCTCCTCAAAGCATTTGAGGAGCTATTTTCAAATTTCTTGACCCATGTCGGGTTAAAAGGTTTGTCTTCTCAAAATGCTTATCCTAACGTCGTGTGGCTAAGGCTTATCTTGACAAAGCAACAAATTTCTTTAAAAATGAAAAATATTTGAATTTTTTTTAATTTTTTTTTAATTTTGCTTTTACTCAATTTCTCGATCTTGGATAAAAAAATGTGAATATATGTCTTGTAGCAAAAGGATGGTCCTTTTGATCTGCCTTATCGTTTTTATCCTAAGAGCTAGGAGTACCATGTATATTATTGCATATCTGAATTGTACATAAGATGCTACTAATTTTTTTAAATTTAAAGTGTTGACGTATCTTCAATTGTCTTCGAGATAATTTCAGCTGAAATCTGAAAATTTAATACTTAGTTTTGAACACTTTATCAAATGACATAGTTTTAAAATTGACATTGACACTTTTCGTTTGATCCTTAGAGTAAACAAAATAATGCCTATTACTTATTCCAACTATTTTGAATATGTTTTATACCATGTTGTGTCTAAATTCAGTTGTTTTGGAATTAACATAAAAAAAATTCTAATATAAACTTTTTATTACCAAATAAAATATAATAAATAACTCAGACGAAAACAACAGTTAAAGTAAAACTATTTTATTAAATGTTCGAACTGCTTTCCTTCAGCTACTTGGCAGTGCCCAAGCCTATCCGTGAACTCAGAAAGAACATTCTGCAAGTGTTGATGGATTATGTCATGTACTATATATAAAATTCTGTTTTCTAGTTCTTCTAGAGTTTCCAGTTTTGGATGATAGACGCGGTTTTCAAATGAGCCCAAATATAAAAATCTAGGGGGTTCAGATCAAGTGATCTAGGGGGCCATTGAATGCGACTTCGTCTACCTATTCATCTTCCAGGAAAATGTGTACCTAAATAATTTCTAACACAAAATCTTGTTGATACCAAAAAATGTTGATCTGTAATAGGTGGTTATTGTCTGGATCGGGAAATAAATTAACTTAAGCGGGCATAATTTTGCTGTTAAGTAAATCTAAGTAGAAGTTTGCAGTCAAATTTTCATGGAGAAAAAAGTGTTCGCAATTATTCGTGCCCATCATCCAGTGAGGATTGTGATCGGACCGGGAACTGCAGTTCTGTTGTGTTTACAAAGACATTAGGAGTGAATGTAGCCTCACCGGAAAATAGAACATGACTCACAAAGTGCAATCTTCTGTGTGGATCATCTGAAAATTCCTGGAGCAATTTAACCTTATAAGGATGCGTTTGATTTACTTTAAGGATCCTTCTTACTGACCTTTGGCTGTTAGTGTGTTCGAGGGTAAGTTTTAGAACGGAAGTTCGTGGTCCATCTTGTAGAGCAAGCAAAATATCCAAAGACATTCCAACATTTGTGGCTGTTTTTGGACGACCCGATTTAGGCAAGTTTTTTATAGAACCTGTGTGCTCAAAATTCTGGTAGATTCTATTAGCCGTTGATTTAGAAATAGGATCGCGTTCAGGGAATGTTTCATTGAAGAGACTAATTGCTTTTTGGAAGGATCTACGCCTATCCCCGTACCATATCATCATAAGCAAAGTTATGCATTCTTTCTCCGTTAGCTGGATCATAGTCCAGCTAGATTCTTCATGATCATATATGTATTATAAAAGTGATGGTTATTTAAAATACCTTCAAAACAATAGGTAAAAATAATATAGGCTACATCAAAAGTGTTAGATTTTTAGATATCAATTCAATTCATCAGTTCAAATACAAAATATTCGACGTACAATTGAGATATGCAATAATATACTGGGTGTTCGATTTAAAATGAGCAAGTTGACATTTAATTCCGGTATAGCCGGAATTGCTGCCACCTTGAAAATATTCAATTTCGATGGCTCCTATCGACAATAGTACAAAGTACAAATTTTCAGATTTTTGACATTTATAGTTTGGCTATAATTAAGCCGTTCCGGAACATTTGCCCAACACTTATCTAGATGTTAATAAATTGTACGAGGTGAACTATTCTACGTATTGTTACATAAAATTTAAAAGATTGCAATAAATATTGCTCAGCTGATTGGTATCTGATTTATAATTAATGCAATCACTTTTGTGCCCGTTTAGGGTAAATCTCTTGTGCATTGGCTGAACACAATCAAAAAACAGGCCATAATTTTGACTTTTCCAATGTTAAAATTTTAGAGATGGAATCGAATTACAAAAAAAGGTTATTCTTAGAAATGTACCACATAAAAAAGAACAAAAATTGCATTATTTATAAATCAGATACCAATCAGCTGAGCAATATTTATTGCAATCTTTTAAATTTTATGTAACAATACTTTTTAAATGCACACCGTAGAATAGTTCACCTCGTACAATTTATTAACATCTAGATAAGACTTGTGTAGCTAATATGTTTTGTTCTCCTTTTTTGCAATTCAACTGCTGGGACATGAATATTATCACTATAAACGCCACATTATTTGAGCTGTTGTAACGTAGAAATGTTAAAATTTAAAAATTATTGACTCTACCATCTTGTAAGTAATTTTTAAGTATGTATTGACTATGTATATCTAGACAAAATTTTATTCTTTTGATTGTCATTTTAATGTTATAATTCTAATTGGACCTATTTTTTATAATTTTTGTAGTTGCTCCTGATGAAGCTAATAAAAATTGGCGAAATATTGAGCACTTAAGATAAAAAGAGTTTCTTCTTTTTTTCCCACGGACCACTAGAGCCGAAATAAAACCTCTTTGTAATTTCTGTACGGTCGAAAATACTTAACTTCCGGAAATGAAAATTATTTTGCAAAAAATTTTGAAAAACAATTTTCATGCATGGCAAAATCTCTAAAATCTAATGGTAATGAAAAATTCGTTTTCGACTCAATACTCAAAATAATCCTTACTAAAACATTTTTTGTATTAAACTTGATTTGTAGTAGTGGCTATTTTAATCGATTGACTTTAATTTAATAAAAATTAGACAAAAACACATCTTACCTTCAAACTGCCACATCAGATTTTGCAAAGAAAACTAAACAAAAATCTTACAAGTTTTGACAACTTCTATGCATAAAATAAACTAATAATTAATTTAATTATCACAACAATTGTTGAAAATGTCCTTCTGCTAGAATACAGGCTTCAATTCTATTTCTCATGGATTGGCGAACCCTTTCAAAAATTCCAGGAGTATTTCTTATGGTTTGGCAAGAAAGTAAACTTTTTTGCCTTAGTTCTTCTACAGTTTGAACCGGTGTAGTATAAACTAAAGTCTTGAGGTGCCCCCACAAAAAATAGTCTAAACTATTTAAATCAGGGGACCTGGGAGGCCAAGATTGAGTTCCTCCACGTCCTATCCAGCGATTGGTAAACGCCCCATTTAGAAATTTCCTACCATGAATGCTAAAATGTGCAGGAGCACCATCATGCATGTACCACATTTCTTCTCTTAATAAAAAAGGTACATCCGCGAGCAAAATTGGCAAATCGTTTTCAAGAAAGTGGCGGTAGGATAGTCCATCCAGTCGTCCTGGAAGGAAGAACGATTTTATGAGGAAGTCTCCAACTATTCCAGCCCACACATTCAAGGAAAACTGCTCCTGATGATGGGCCTCAGTAATTGCGTGTGGGTTTTCTTCTGCTTATACATGATTATTATGGAAATTTCGAATGAAACTGCGGGAAAAATTAGCTTTATCTGTAAAGAGTATTTTGTTATCAAATAAATGATTTTCGGCAAGCTTTTCTAAAAACCATCGGCAGAAATTTAAACGCAAAGGAAAATCACGTGGCAGTAGTGCTTGAACCCTTTGAACATGATATGGGTATAGCAAATTGTCAACAAGTATTTTTCAAATAAGAAAATGGGAAACATTAAGCATTACCGCAATTTTCATAGTACTTGTTTCTGGATGTTACTCAACAGCTTCCTGTAATTCTGGTGTTCTCACCGTGCGATGTGCCCCTTTGTCAATGCTAAGACTCCTAGTTTCATGTAGTCTTCTGTGTATTCTTGAAAACATTCTGGCATCGGGAATGATACGATTTGGATACCGCTTTTGATATATCCGCCTAGCCATAAACGCATTCCCGTCAGCAAGTCCATAGGTGAAATGCATATCTGCTAACTCGGAATTTGTAAATCTTAACATAGTTTTTTTTAGTTTACGTATTTTCTTTTTATTATTGATTAAAGAAATTTTTGACAATGTAAAAAACTGCAACTTTTATGAATACTAAGACTGCAACGTAATTGACCAAATGGCATTATTTTAGAAACAAAATAGGGCACCAGCCTACTAGTTTAACATAATTTCGTTATACCACAAATGCAAGAAAACAATTTTTATTTTTTTACGCAAAAACAGTGCGACGGACGAAAAAAAGTTAAGAAATTAAATTTATCGCAAAATAAATGAGGATTTCAAAAACAATTTTTAATTCCAGAAAAAGCAGTGGCGTATCATACGTTTTTAAAAAATCTTTAGTCTACATTCCGTACTTAGTAGATACGTGCTAAATTTTATGAAAATACTAAGAACAGTATTAAAACTATGATAAGAAAACCAATTTTTTTTAAAAACTTTAACACCCTGTAGTGTAGAAAAAATCAAAAGTTGAGAGGTTTAGGACGTATGTTCATATGAACTTATCTTTCTTAAATAAACTAAGAAATATATATCCTGCATTTTCAGCCATCAATTAAATTAAACCCATATATATATATATATATATATATATATATATATATATATATATATATATATATATATACAAAATGACTCCGCTATTTTGATTTTTTTAAGGCAACCACATCTAAGAACGCTCGCGGGATATAGACGAATCTTTTGATGTCGCAGTCATAAAAGTCATTCCAGGCGTTTAACCTAGGTGTTTGAAAAGCAAACAACATACACATTATACATACATTTACGAGGGGGATATGGCTTGTTTGTCATAACACTGTATAAAAATAGTGAAGCCATTTTGCAAAAAAGATACCGGAATGTATCGAACAGCGCATGCGCAAGAACAGAACCTACATTTACATACTAAATAAATCCTTTTGCAGTTAACAATGATCGAAGGCATCTAAATAAAGCAATTTTTTTCAGTCAGTTATAAATGAGATCGAAATCGACAAAATACTTTTAGCAGGCACTAAACAGCCTACATAACTATGCTAATAGAAGATAAAAAAGTTAGTGGCACAGTTTAAAAAAAAAAAATTATCGTAGCGACAGGCCACACGCACACAAGCTGTCCACGCATTTTAATCGGTGAAATATGTGCTAGTTTAAATGACTTTCCTCCTCCAATTTCAGTCGGATTGCTACAGTCGTTTTGAAGAAATTTGGAATAAACCAAAGAAATAAAAAAAATGTAACACCCTGTAACTCAGAAACGAAGAGAAATCAAACAAATGCTGATATAGACTTTTATTTTATTTTTGGATGTATTTGGTATGGAATGTAACATGTTTTTGAAACACCCTGTATATGTTAGATGCGACCTAAAATGTTTGCAGTGGCTGTTTGATCTAATGGCTCTGCTTCTTGAACTAAAAACAAAAAAGAAAACAGTATTAGAGCCTTAAATGGCATTTTTTTGAAGTGGGTTTCATTTTTTATATAAAATTTTTTATTTCATTCTTTATATATATATATATATATATATATATATATATATATATATATATATATATATATATATATTATATTTTATTGGTTCTTATAATTTTATGTTATTTTATTTATATTTATTGTTATATACAAGTTTTATTGTAAGAGTTAGGTCTAACAAATGGTCCATTGAGTAATATTTTTTTCCTGATATAATTATGAATACGTAGAATCGACACGCTAGAGTAGAATATTAAAAAACATCTTGCGAATATCCTGGCGCAATGAACAAATAGGTGCCATTCCGCCATATTTTACTTTACTATGGAACCACTCCGGCAATATCCTGAATATCCTCTTAAAACTTCATCTGAATTGTTCAAACTATCGCGGAGTAATCGATATACAAACAAAGAAAACAACAAAATGGCCGCCATTCCGCCGTTTTTAAAGTGCGGGACACGAAAGAAAACCGGGCGTCCTTAAAATAAAGGTTCATAGTTTTAAGCAAGCGGAAAAATAAAATTTGTTTACGCAAATAAATTTTACGTTATTTTATTTGTTGTAATAGTTTGCCGCTTCACCTATAAAGTGCGCCAGCTAAGCGGTACGCAAAATTAATCGAGGATTTAGTAAATTTCGCACTGGTCCACTTGTAATTGGGATGTGCCTAGAGTCTCCATGCACTTGCCGCTAGACGGTTCTAGATATTTCCAGTGGCGACTATACATTTCAAGCATTTGTTTTCATTTCTATATAAATGCGTTGCCTTGAATTTGGAGTATTATTTTGAAGTAACGATGGCGAGCAAAAGAGGAAAAACAATTCGAAGCGGTGCACGTGAAGTTATTGCGAGCGTTATAGAGGCTTGTACTAGAGAAGCTGAAAATAATAGTTTGACTATTCCGATTCAAAATCGAACAGAACGCGCTGCATTTTACACTGGTGTTTCGGAAAGTAGTGTGAAAAATTCAAAGAGAACATAATGATCGCTCATGTTCTACTTCACCTTTAAAATCCCTGGTAAAAAAAGACCCCGATTATCAAACAAAGATAAAATTGACTATGGTGATTTTCAAGTAATTCGACGAACAATAGAGGATTTTTATATAAACTTGAAGAAGGTTCCGACCTGCAAACCCCTACTTCGTGCTGTAAAGAACAAAATAGGCTTTCCGTACGGGTATAAAACCTTAAATCGGCTTTTACGATCAAATGGTTTTGTTCACTGGCTGGTGAAATATCTATCAACTGTAAGGCAATATAGGCAGGAATGGCGCAATATTGTAAATCTAGACGAAACCTGGGTAGATAATGATATGACAGTGAACAAATGCTGGCAAAGTGAAAGTGTTACAGGTGTTATTCAGAGAATCCGCTCTAGTAGTCGCTTTATTATAGTTCATGCTTGTTCAGAAGCCGGATTTGTTCCAGGTGCTGCTTTAGTTTTTCGCTCGGGACTAACAACTGGAGACTATCATGGACAGATGAATAGAGATAATTTTGAAAAGTGGTTGCTCGAGAAGCTTCTACCTAACATTCCTCCCAAATCAGTCGTAGTAATGGATAATGCGTCTTATCATTCTCACGTAGAAGATAAAGTGCCAACTAAATACTCTACAAAAGCTCATATGATATCGTGGCTTAAATTGAGCAATCTTGTATGTGATCCAACATGGAGAAAATATCAATTATATGAAGTAATATGCGATGAATTTTTAAATGATCTACTGGCACTTTTTGAAAGTAAATTTGAAAGCTGTCCATTAGAGATTTTTTCTGGAGATGTAAACATAAATTTGCTGGATGTGCATAATAATATTACATGTAACTATTTAAACTGTTTAAATGCAATGGGATATGTAAGTCAGATAAATAGTGCTACTAGATGTGAGCGTCTCTCAAGATCATGTCTGGATCATTACTTTTTGAGGAACAAATTAGTGTCTTGCAAATATAATTCTATTGTACTTAATTGCGGGATGACAGATCATTTTCCTATAATTTTGAGTGCTGTTTTGGGTAAAAATAAAAACCACAAATTGAATGATGCATTAACAAGTAGCAGAGAAATGTTTAAAAAAATAGATTATATAAACATACAAAATAAAATTAAGTCTAACGACTGGTCTACTGTTTGTGGTGTGGATCCTAATATATGCACTAGTAATTTTATTCACATATTGTCAGACATTATCAGGGATTCTACAAAGTTTTTGAAAGTTAAAAAGGTTATAAAAAAGAGTGAATGGATTACTGCAGGTATAATCAACTCTATTAAAAATAGGGATAAACTAAAAAAGACAGCAATTAAATACCCAGATAATCTTGACGCCCAAGAGAGATTTCGTAGGTATAGAAATAGTCTTACTAATCTAATTAAAAAAGCTAAGTTTAATTATTTTAAAACAAAAATAAATGAATGTAGAAATGATGTCAAGAAAACCTGGGAGGTAATAAAAAATGCCACCAGCAAAAAAACAAAACCTAAGGAAATTACCGGAATAATGAACAATAATATACTTGTAGGTGATAACAAAGAGATTGCTAATATATTTGGCAAATATTTTGAAACCATTGGTAAGAGTTTGGCTGATTCGATTAAAGGCAACGATTATAAATTTCCATGCAAAAGTATAACTGAGTCTCTATTTTTTAGCCCTATTTCAAAAAATGAAATTATCGCGGTCATAGCTTCTCTAAAGCTAAAGTCGGCTGCAGGGGAGGACAATATTTCATCCTCTATTTTAAAAGAAAACCACAAATACCTTACGAAGCCGCTTTTACATTTGATTAACTTGATTTTCGAGTGTGGTGTATATCCGGACATTCTTAAAAGAGCGATAGTGGTGCCAGTTTTCAAGGCGGGTGACAAACTACAAAAAGAAAATTTTAGACCAATTGCGATAACCAGCATGATAAACCGATTGTTTGAAAAGTGTATAAAGTTAAGGCTGGATGGTTTTTTGTGTCGAAACAAAATACTCTCAGACTCACAATACGGATTTAGATCTGGTCTGTCAACTGAGAGTGCAATGGTTCATGTTACGGATTTTATTATAAAGAACTTCAAAAAGAAGCAAAAAACCATTGGTATATTCATTGATTTGGCCCGTGCTTTTGATACAGTGGATCACCAAACCTTGCTTGGCAAACTTAGGAATTGTGGTATCAGGGGTATTGCCCACGATCTTTTTGAATCTTATTTAAAAAACAGGATACAAAAAATTAAAATTAATGGTGTTCTAAGTGACGAAAGTACGATAGGGTTTGGTGTTCCTCAGGGCACAGTCCTGGGCCCCACACTTTTTTCCATCTATGTAAACGATTTATTCTCAGTCTTGCCTAGTGAAAGTAGTGAATGTGTATGTTATGCGGATGACACAGTTATTTTAGTCAGTGGCGATTCTTGGGAGGGTGTGTTCCACAGGGCTGAAAGTTATATATCCAGAATAAAGATGTGGATGGATCAGAATCTTCTGACAATGAATGTTTCTAAGACCTCGTATGTTGCATTTTCAATGAATAATAAAAGTAATATACTATTCCCAAAACTGAAGGTGCATGAATTCTCATGTATAATGGGAACCTCAAACTGTGCCTGTAGTCTAAGCATATCTGGGAAAGATAATGTAAAGTATCTTGGGTTGTATATAGATAAAAATCTCAAGTATGTAGACCACATAACCTATGTTGTGAATAAGATCCGTAAAACAATTTATAAGTTCTATCAGTTAAGGGAATTTCTGTCTCGGAAGCTTCTGGTTCTCACATACCAGGCTCTGGTGGAGTCCATACTTTGCTATGGGATGGGGGTTTGGGGGAGTGCAACTTCCAATGCCCTTAATCCTCTGGTCATCACACAAAAGTATATAATTAAAGTAATTTTGAAGAAGAATAAACTATTTCCAACAGAAATATTGTTTAGGGAGAGTGGCTTGCTATCGGTTCGTCAATTATTTGTAAGAAGTACACTGAGATTCATGAACAATGATAAAACATACAAAACTTTGATTTCTCATAATTATTGCACCCGTTCTATCACGGATGAAGCCTTGACCTTTCCACAGCCGGTGTTTTCTGCTGCTATGAGACACATATCATACCTGGGCCCTAAGCTGTATAATATATTGCCTTTGCAGATAAGGAATCTTAGGAGTAAATTGTCTTATGCATTAAGAGGTTCCGAGTGGATAAAAGACTATCACACATACAATACCTATTATAAATCTATAGTTTATGTTATTTTATAAATGCTCCAGTTAGTAATAATAAGGAATACACTATAATTTTGTTAAATTATTTAAGTTGCCCATGGTCACTAAGACCGTGATCTAGTTTTTGTTGTTTTATAAATGCTCCGGTTAGTCATGTACTATTTGATATTGTAATATAGGAATTCTATCAAGCACTCTACTGACAAGCGACTTTTGTAGCTCAAGAAGAGTGCTACTATGTAATTTTTTCGTAGCAATGCTTCTTTAATTCAATAAATGTTTCAATAAATGTTTCAATATCAGCCAACAAGCCTAGAGAAAAAAAGTATGAAGTTGACGATCTTTTACGTAACCTCGGTCATACACCTTTAAGGCTGCCTCCATACATGTGCGACCTCAACCCTATTGAACTTGCATAGGCAGGAGTAAAAAAATATATTAGAGAGCGCAATACCGGTGAACTTTCAATTAAAGATTTAAGTAAAATAACAATAGAAGCGATTGATTAATTTCTGAAAATTGGAAATCGTATGTTAAACATGTTCGTTCTATTGAAGATAAATACTGGGAAGTAGATGGCAAAATTGAAATGGTTATTGATGATTTAGTTATCACACTGGGATCTTCAAGTCGTGACGACGAAACCTCATCATTTTCAGAGGAAGATAACGATTTAGAAGGAATCGAACCATTAGAATCACAGCCTTCAACCTCAAAAATGGCTTAGTTTTTTTTTCATATATTTTGCAAAATTGTTCATAAAGTAGCTCAAAATACAAGAGTTCTAACCACACTACACCACAACTTGTTACGTTCTGGACGCGCGTTTCGCTAACCAAGTTAGCATCATCAGCAGATGATATAAACTCAAAGTAGCTGTCAATAAACTGCTTCAAAATAATTAATTTTCTGTTCAATACCGGGTGTCAAAAAATATCTAATATTGCAATAATATTTGAAAAACTACAGAACTCATATTTTTCCAAAATTAACACATCAATGTAGTTATAGTAGTGGAGACAGCACTGATTTCAGTTAACAAAATTTATCAAAATTTTAACTTATGCAGTTGGGCTATTCGGGTATGCCAAAAGTGACGGTTTGTCTCCGTCTGTCATATTACTTTGTACAGGGGGCGTCATTGTGAAGTACTATACAGGGCGTTTCCTAATTGCGTGCTAATGTTAAAGGGGGTGATTCTTGGACCTTTTTAAGAAAAAAGTTTAATATGAACCTAAAAGTCTTAACTTTGGAGATACAGGGTTTTAAAAAACATTTTTTTTAAATCCTACTTCTGATGCTATTATAGATAAATAACTATGTGAATTTTGATACACGTCTTTTATGCATAAAAGGGCATTTTTTATTAACAATCAATTTTTGAAATTTATACCAGAGGCGTGCATATGTAATTAACCTGGGTTAATCCGCTTCTTAATGCATAGAAGACGTGTATCAAATTTCATGCAGTTATCTACAATAGCATCAGAATTGGGATGAAAAACATGTTTTCTTTTTAAACCTTTAACATCAGCACGCAATTAGGAAACGCCCTGTATAGTACTTCACAATGACGGCCCCTGTATAAAGTAATATGGCAAACGGAGACAGACGGCCACTTTTGGCATACCCCAGTAGCCTAAAGCCGAACTGCATAAATTAAAATTTTGATAAATCTCGTTCACTGGATCTGATGCTGGCTGCCCTTATAAAATCTGGACTTGTAAATCGTGTATCACTATACTGGGTGGTCCAATAATAGTGGACGTAAGCAGTAGCCCGGGAACCGTTAATGACAGAACTCAAGAAAAAATATATTTATAGGTAAATCGATCAAGAAAAATGAAAATTAAATCATTTTAAAATTCGAAAGATCGCCGTTTTTGCAACACACAAGAGATATAGAAGTGCGGTACACGAAAGAAAACAGACACATATAGATAAAGACATTAAGCATAGTTACATTTTTTAATTATCTGAAGTGCGTATAGTCAAAAAGGAGTGCCATATTATTTAAAGAAAGACGGGACACCACTGGTTTAAAGAGATTTCTTGGCCGACCTTCTTAAACCGATTGACTCCGCCCGGTTTTCTTTCGTGTTCCGCACTTTAACATTATTTTAAAATGGGATTACTCCGGCAATATCATCCTGAATGTATCCTGAAAATGTCATCCAAATTGGTCAAACCATCTCGGAGTAATCGATGTACAAACAAAAAAAAATACACAGGGTCAAACTGATATCTTCATTCCTCATTTTTTTGAAGTTGGTTAAAAATTATAATGAGGATAGTCAGTTAATAACGTTTTATTCATACCGAATATTCATTTTTCAAAATTATAAAGTAAAATACTAGATTTTGAGGTTACCCTGTATATACAGAATTACGTAACGCAATAGCAAAAGAGATAGCTTTTAGCAAATGGGGTTGTACGTCTATTACACACCTCTTGCTTTAGTTTGAAAAGAGTATTTAAAAAAATGTAAATTTAATTATAAAACTCTCTGCCTTTATCGCCCTTATACCTGTGTTTTTTTCTTCATATTTCGAATCAAAATATATGGGACCACCAGAGAAACGTCCTGTACAATATGACTCATCAAAATCGAACAAGCCGTTTAGAAAATATGCGCGAACAAAAAAAAAGACACAGGTCGAATTGAGAACCTCCTCCTTTTTTAAAGTCGGTTAAAAACAATATAAAGGCTTTCAACCCCGATAAATCAGCAATATCATATTCCCTGTAAAAACCCCTACAATCTGTTCAGTGCATCGTTATCTACGAAAACTCATCATTTTTTCGCGAAATCCCCGACGCCTGATTAAACGTCTAGTTGGGCGCCGCGACGCGGTTGGGAAGCATCGTTTCCTGATCCGAGACGCGTCGGTTTTTGATAAAGTCCAGCGGGCGAGCTTCCTTTTAATTATCTCTTACAAAATACACCTGACAGCTTGATATGAACGACGGCAGTTAATTTTGTGTTGACAGAATTCACCTGTGCGAAACACATACTACTGAAAGATTTTCTGATTTACATTTATAAAAAGTTGATAAATATGGTTGGATATTATAATCAAGGTGCACAGGGTGTGTATAATTTACTAATTGTTTGCGTCTATTTTTTTTAACATAGCTGGGGGTTTAAGTTTATATTTGAACTTTTGAAGCTAAAATAATTTTTAATCAAAAAATAATTGTTGTTATAAAAATCATTAAAAAATTATGCGATTCGTCAATTTTATATGTTTTTTTTTTTCTAACTGAATCTAGAAAGAATAAACCCTGAAATAAATGAACACAGTTCATGTCGAGGTTTATGTATAGAAGATGATTCTTAGGTTCTGAAAATATAAAACCCAAAATATTAAAAAAGCATATGATTTTTTCAAATAACATAAAAATGTTTTAAGGTGATAATTTTTAACTAATTTTAAAATTAAAGTTCGTATAAACAAATGTTCAAAACAATTTAATTTTCGAAATACATTTGTAACATTTTTAATTGTTTTTTGTTACATTTGCTTTTAAATTTTTTATAGTGTAATTTTATAAGGTATATATACGAATCAAAAGTACCAAACTTTAAAATAAGTTACAGGGTGTTTCTTTTTTCAGTCCTATAAAGTTTTTTGCTATGTATTCCTGATTGAATTTGTATTTAAAGATATTTTTCCAGCTTTCTAGCCTTTGGATTTTATAATATTCTATATCGTCTAGAAAAATATATAGCGAGTTATCTTTATTACCTATCTTATTGAGAGATTCTTAGAAAAATATTTTAATTAGACCTAGCGTTTGGAATTTGCCAAATGCGCAGAACTAGTTGAGGTTCCCTTCGGAGTTCTGCCATTTAAATGTGATCTTTCGAAGACATATTCCATACTTATTAAGCTTTGTCAGGAGTAACTCGTGGTTGATCATATCAAGGGCCTTAAACAAAAACAAAACAGTCCTGAGGATGACCTTATATAGGTCGAAACGTAGACTAGAATAAAATTCTGAGCTTCTAGAGATTTATTATTGACCCATTCCAACCGAACCTCCTGTACAAAATATCAATATTAGGTCACGAATCAAGTAGAAAATAAATCAAGTTTTGGATATTAAAAGACTAAAGGAACTAGATAACATGAAATTCTTAGAAACCATCAAACGTAATTATGGCCAAAACAGTCCTGAGGATGATCTTATATAGGTCGAAACGTAGACTGGAATAAAATTCTGAGCTTCTAGAGATTTATTATTGACCATTTCCAACCAACCCTTCTGTACAAAATATCAATCTGAGGTCACGAATCAAGTAGAAAATAAATCAAGTTTTGTTGTTCAAAACAATTTAATTTTCGAAATACATTTGTAACATTTTTAATTGTTTTTTGTTACATTTGCGTCAAAATTTTTTGTAGTGTAATTTTATAAGGTATATATACGTATATATACGAATCAAAAGTACCAAACTTTAAAATAAGTTACAGGGTGTTTCTTTCCGTCCTATAAAGTTTTTTGCTATGTATTCCTGATTGAATTTGTATTTAAAGCTATTTTTCCAGCTTTCTAGCCTTTGGATTTTATAATATTCTATATCGTCTAGAAAAATATATAGGAAGTTATCTTTATTACCTATCTTATTGAGAGATTCTTAGAAAAATATTTTAATTAGACCTAGCGTTTTGATACGATAAAAATGAATATGTCCAGTCGAGCTGCCACGTTGTGGAATTTGCCAAATGAACAGAACTAGTTGAGGTTCCCTTCGGAGTTCTGCCATTTAAATGTGATCTTTCGAAGACATATTCCATACTTATTAAGCTTTGTCAGGAGTAACTCGTGGTTGATCATATCAAGGGCCTTAAACAAATCAAAAAGGCTCTAACCTGCCCCCTTTTGTCAAGCTCATATACGTTGCATCAAATGATTGAAATATCGTATCCCTGTTGATCTTTTTGACAAAAACTAAACGCAATAGGGTTAAAAATCCTATTTTTTTTTCAAGGAAATTATCTAATCATATGTATGTATATGTATTCTGATCTTCATCCACATTATTGTTTTTAATCAGAGTAATATATCTGTTTAATCAGTTTCATAAAAAAGACTAAGATAGGAAGGCTCAAGTCAAAGTTTAAATTTTACAGCCCCCCAAAAATTGAAATTAGACAATTTTTAAACGTAGTTCTCTCAAAAACAGTTCGAAATATTTTATTTGAAACAAGTCGCCACACGTCGATCTGCTTTTTAACATACCTTGTTTGGGACTTATAAATCGCTTTAACGGTAAAATTAAAAAGTTAAAGATATTGGCAAAATATATTCAACTTTGAATATATTAAGTTAAATATAGCAATCAATTTTTAAGTTATGTTTATAAATCAATATAATATATTAATTTTCTACTCGATTCGTGACCTCAGATTGATATTTTGTACAGGAGGGTTGGTTGGAATTGGTCAATAATAAACCTCTAGAAGCTCTGAATTTTATTCCAGTCTACGTTTCGACTTATATAAGGTCATCCTCAGGACTGTTTTGGCCATAATTACGTTTGATGGTTTCTAAGAATCCCATGTTATCTAGTGCCTTTAGTCTTTTAATATTCAAAACTTGATTTATTTTGTACTTGATTCGTGACCTCAGATTGATATTTATATTATCCAACCAACCCTCCTGTACAAAATATCAATCTGAGATCACGAATCAAGTAGAAAATAAATCAAGTTTTGGATATTAAAAGACTAAAGGGACTAGATAACATGGAATTCTTAGAAACCATCAAACGAAATTATGGCCAAAACAGTCCTGAGGATGACCTTATATAGGTCGAAACGTAGACTAGAATAAAATTCTGAGCTTCTAGAGATTCATTATTGACCAATTCCAACCCTCCTGTACAAAATATCAATCTGAGTTCACGAATCAAGTAGAAAATAAATCAAGTTTTGGATATTAAAAGACTAAAGGAACTAGATAACATCGGATTCTTAGAAACCATCAAACGTAATTATGGCCAAAACAGTCCTGAGGATGACCTTATATAGGTCGAAACGTAGACTAGAATAAAATTCTTAGCTTCTAGAGATTTATTATTGACCAATTCCAACCAACCCTTCTGTACAAAAAATAATATATTAATACTGCATTTGTGTTAAATGAAAAGTATTATTCAAGGATGTGTTCGTGGGATATACGCTCAGTTGCAAAAAAATTAACGCACTTGATTTTTGGCCCAAGTTCAATGTCTTATATCTTTTAAACCAGTGGACCGATTTTAAAGAATTTTTTTTCCTAGATAGATAATACCTTAATCTTCCAGCAGAATGAAACAAATGAAAATGTTCTCAAAGATTCTTGGGTATAATGAAAAAGCTCGAACCACGCTTTTTTGTTATTCTTTGACTTGCGCTATGTATTAGTTGAAGATTCGTATAGGAACTTTTTACACCCTATTTCTGTGAGCATTTCTTTTTTTTTTATTTATCGACTTATCTCTAAAATTGACCGAATTACAGCTTTTTTGCTCAAACTTTGCCAAGCTACATGAATGTTAATGGAAAAACTTAAAAATTGCTTTTTTTTCTGTTTTTGACTCATCCGGTGTATTATTCGAGCATTTGTATAGAAAATTCTTACAGCCTAGAGAAATAGAGAAGCCGGTACTAAGCACATTTTTCAAATTCTTGTTCAATTCTTGTTATTTAAAGTTAAATAAAACATTGTCTAAGTTTTTCCAGTAACAACTATGCAGTAAGTAAGTAAGGTTTCAGCAAAAAAGCTATAATTCGGTAAATTTTAGAGATAAGTCGGTGAATAACAAAAACAAAATGCTCACAAAAATATGGTCTTTCATATAGGCTGTAAACAGTTTCTATACGAATCCTCAAGTAATACACAGGTTTCTGATAAAGTCCAGCGGGCGAGCTTCCTTTTAATTATCTCTTACAAAATACACCTGACAGCTTGATATGAACGACGGCAGTTAATTTTGTGTTGACAGAATCCACCTGTGCGAAATACATACTACTGAAAGATTTTCTGATTTACATTTATAAAAAGTTGATAAATATGGTTGGATATTATAATCAAGGTGCACAGGGTGTGTATAATTTACTAATTGTTTGCGTCTATTTTTTTTAACATAGCTGGGGGTTTAAGTTTATATTTGAACTTTTGAAGCTAAAATAATTTTTAATCAAAAAATAATTGTTGTTATAAAAATCATTAAAAAATTATGCGATTAATTTTATCTGTTTTTTTTTTCTAACTGTATCTATAAAGGATAAACCCTGAAATAAATGAACACAGTTCATGTCGAGGTTTATGTATAGAAGATGATTCTTAAGTTCTGAAAATATAACACTCAAAATATAAAAAAGGCATATGATTTTTTCAAATAATATAAAAATGTTTTAAGGTGATAATTTTTAACTAATTTTAAAATTAAAGTTCTTATAAACAAATGTTCAAAACAATTTAATTTTCGAAATACATTTGTAACATTTTTAATTGTTTTTTGTTACATTTGCTTTTAAATTTTTTATAGTGTAATTTTATAAGGTATATATAGGAATCAAAAGTACCAAACTTTAAAATAAGTTACAGGGTGTTTCTTTTTTCAGTCCTATAAAGTTTTTTGCTATGTATTCCTGATTGAATTTGTATTTAAAGCTATTTTTCCAGCTTTCTAGCCTTTGGATTTTATAATATTCTATATCGTCTAGAAAAATATATAGCGAGTTATCTTTATTACCTATCTTATTGAGAGATTCTTAGAAAAATATTTTAATTAGACCTAGCGTTTGGAATTTGCCAAATGAACAGAACTAGTTGAAGTTCCCTGTCGGAATTCTGCCATTTAAATGTGATCTTTCGAAGACATATTCCATACTTATTAAGCTTTGTCAGGAGTAACTCGTGGTTGATCATATCAATGGCCTTAAAGAAATCAAAAATATATGGCTCTAAACCTGCCACTTTTTGTCAAGCTTATATACATTGCATCAAATGATTGAAATATCGGATCCCTGTCGATCTTTTTGGCAAAAACTAAACGCAATAGGGTTAAAAATCCTATTTTTTTTTCAAGGAAATTATCTAATCATATGTATGTATATGTATTCTGATCTTCAACCACATTATTGTTTTTAATCAGAGTAATATATCTGTTTAATGAGTTTCATAAAAAAAACTAAGATAAGAAGGCTCAAGTCAAAGTTTAAATTGTACAGCCCCTCAAAAATTGAAATTAGACAATTTTTAAACGTAGTTCTCTCAAAAACAGTTTGAAATATTTTATTTGAAACAAGTCGCCACACGTCGATCTGCTTTTTAACATACCTTGTTTGGGACTTATAAATCGCTTTAACGGTAAAATTAAAAAGTTAAAGATATTGGCAAAATATATTCAAATCTAAATATATTAAGTTAAATATAGCAATCAACTTTTATAAATCAATATAATATATTAATTTTCTACTTGATTCGTAACCTCAGATTGATATCTTGTTCATGAGGGTTGGTTGGAATTGGTCAACAATAAATCTCTAGAAGCTAAGAATTTTATTCTAGTCTACGTTTCGACCTATATAAGGTCATCCTCAGGACTGTTTTGATCATAATTACATTTGATGGTTTCTAAGAATCCCATGTTATCTAGTTCCTTTAGTCTTTTAATATCCAAAACTTGATTTATTTTCTACTTGATTCGTGACCTCAGATTGATATTTTGTACAGAAGGGTTGGTTGGAAATGGTCAATAATAAATCTCTAGAAGCTCAGAATTTTATTCTAGTCTACGTTTCGTTTCTAAATCAAGTTTTGGATATTAAAAGACTAAAGGAACTAGATAACGTGGGATTCTTGGAAACCAAACGTAATTATGGCCAAAACAGTCCTGAGGATGACCTTATGTAGGTCGAAACGTAGACTAGAATAAAATTCTTAGCTTCTAGAGATTTATTATTGACCAATTCCAACCAACCCTTCTGTACAAAAAATAATATATTAATACTGCATTTGTGGTAAATGAAAAGTATTATTCACGGATGTATTCGTGGGATATACACTCAGCTGCAAAAAAATTAACGCACTTGATTTTTGGCCCAAGTTCAATGTCTTATATCTTTTAAACCAGTGGACCGATTTTAAAGAATTTTTTTTTCGTAGATAGATAATACCTTAATCTTCCAGCAGAATGAAACAAATGAAAATGTTCTCAAAGATTCTTGGGTAGTAATGAAAAAGCTCGAACCACGCTTTTTTGTTATTCTTTTACTTGCGCTATGTATTAGTTGAAGATTCGTATAGGAACTTTTTACACCCTATTTCTGTGAGCATTTCTTTTTTTTATTTATCGACTTATCTCTAAAATTGACCGAATTACAGCTTTTTTGCTCAAACTTTGCCAAGCTACATGAATGTTAATGGAAAAACTTAAACATTGCTTTTTTTTCTGTTTTTGACTCATCCGGTGTATTATTCGAGCATTTGTATAGAAAATTCTTACAGCCTAGAGAAATAGAGAAGCCGGTACTAAGCACATTTTTCAAATTCTTGTTCAATTCTTGTTATTTAAAGTTAAATAAAACATTGTCTAAGTTTTTCCAGTAACAACTATGCAGTAAGTAAGTAAGGTTTCAGCAAAAAAGCTGTAATTCGGTAAATTTTAGAGATAAGTCGGTGAATAACAAAAACAAAATGCTCACAAAAATATGGTCTTTCATATAGGATGTAAACAGTTTCTATACGAATCCTCAAGTAATACACAGGTTTCTGATAAAGTCCAGCGGGCGAGCTTCCTTTTAATTATCTCTTACAAAATACATCTGACAGCTTGATATGAACAACAGCAGTTAATTTTGTGTTGACAGAATCCACCTGTGCGAAACACATACTACTGAAAGATTTTCTGATTTACATTTATAAAAAGTTAATAAATATGGTTGGATATTATAATCAAGGTGCACAGGGTGTGTATAATTTACTAATTGTTTTCGTCTATTTTTTTTTAACATAGCTGGTGGTTTAAGTTTATATTTGAACTTTTGAAGCTAAAATAATTTTTAGCCAAAAAATAATTGTTGTTATAAAATCATTAAAAAATTATGCGATTCGTTAATTTTATATGTTTTTTTTTCTAACTGTATCTAGAAAAAATAAACCCTGAGATAAATGAACACAGTTCATGTCGAGGTTTATGTATAGAAGATGATTCTTAGGTTCTGAAAATATAAAACCCAAAATATGAAAAAAGCATATGATTTTTTCAAATAACATAAAAATGTTTTAAGGTGATAATTTTTAACTAATTTTAAAATTAAAGTTCGTATAAACAAATGTTCAAAACAATTTAATTTTCGAAATACATTTGTAACATTTTTAATTGTTTTTTGTTACATTTGCGTTTAAATTTTTTGTAGTGTAATTTTATAAGGTATATATACGAATCAAAACTACCAAACTTTAAAATAAGTTACAGGGTGTTTCTTTTTTCAGTCCTATAAAGTTTTTTTGCTATGTATTCCTGATTGAATTTGTATTTAAAGATATTTTTCCAGCTTTCTAGCCTCTGGATTTTATAATATTCTATATCGTCTAGAAAAATATATAGCGAGTTATCTTTATTACCTCTCTTATTGAGAGATTCTTAGAAAAATATTTTAATTAGACCTAGCGTTTGGAATTTGCCAAATGAGCAGAACTAGTTGAGGTTCCCTTCGGAGTTCTGCCATTTAAATGTGATCTTTCGAAGACATATTCCATACTTATTAAGCTTTGTCAGGAGTAACTCGTGGTTGATCATATCAAGGGCCTTAAACAAATCAAAAAGGCTCTAACCTGCCCCCTTTTGTCAAGCTTATATAAATTGCATCAAATGATTGAAATATCGTATCCCTGTCGATCTTTTTGGCAAAAACTAAACGCAATAGGGTTAAAAATCCTATTTTTTTTTCAAGAAAATTATCTAATCATATGTATGTATATGTATTCTGATCTTCATCCACATTATTGTTTTTAATCAGAGTAATATATCTGTTTAATTAGTTTCATAAAAAAAACTAAGATAGAAAGGCTCAAGTCAAAGTTTAAATTTTACAGCCCCCCAAAAATTGAAATTAGACAATTTTTAAACGTAGTTCTCTCAAAAACAGTTCGAAATATTTTATTTGAAACAAGTCGCCACACGTCGATCTGCTTTTTAACATACCTTGTTTGGGACTTATAAATCGCTTTAACGGTAAAATTAAAAAGTTAAAGATATTGGCAAAATATATTCAACTCTGAATATATTAAGTTAAATATAGCAATCAATTTTTAAGTTATGTTTATAAATCAATATAATATATTAATTTTCTACTTGATTCGTGACCTCAGATTGATATTTTGTACAGGAGGGTTGGTTGGAATTGGTCAATAATAAATCTCTAGAAGCTCAGAATTTTATTCTAGTCTACGTTTCGACCTAGATAAAGTCATCCTCAGGACTGTTTTGGCCATAATTACGTTTGATGGTTTCTAAGAATCCCATGTTATCTAGTGCCTTTAGTCTTTTAATATTCAAAACTTGATTTATTTTCTACTTGATTAGTGACCTCAGATTGATATTTATATTATCCAACCAACCCTCCTGTACAAAATATCAATCTGAGGTCACGAATCAAGTAGAAAATAAATCAAGTTTTGGATATTAAAAGACTAAAGGGACTAGATAACATGGAATTCTTAGAAACCATCAAACGAAATTATGGCCAAAACAGTCCTGAGGATGACCTTATATAGGTCGAAACGTAGACTAGAATAAAATTCTGAGCTTCTAGAGATTCATTATTGACCAATTCCAACCCTCCTGTACAAAATATCAATCTGAGGTCACGAATCAAGTAGAAAATAAATCAAGTTTTGGATATTAAAAGACTAAAGGAACTAGATAACATGAGATTCTTAGAAACCATCAAACGTAATTATGGCCAAAACAGTCCTGAGGATGACCTTATATAGGTCGAAACGTAGACTAGAATAAAATTCTTAGCTTCTAGAGATTTATTATTGACCAATTCCAACCAACCCTTCTGTACAAAAAATAATATATTAATACTGCATTTGTGTTAAATGAAAAGTATTATTAAATGATGTGTTCGTGGGATATACGCTCAGTTGCAAAAAAATTAACGCACTTGATTTTTGGCCCAAGTTCAATGTCTTATATCTTTTAAACCAGTGGACCGATTTTAAAGAATTTTTTTTCCTAGATAGATTATACCTTAATCTTCCAGCAGAATGAAACAAATGAAAATATTCTCAAAGATTCTTGGGTATAATGAAAAAGCTCGAACCACGCTTTTTTGTTATTCTTTGACTTGCGCTATGTATTAGTTGAAGATTCGTATAGGAACTTTTTACACCCTATTTCTGTGAGCATTTCGTTTTTTTTATTTATCGACTTATCTCTAAAATTGACCGAATTACAGCTTTTTTGCTCAAACTTTGCCAAGCTACATGAATGTTAATGGAAAAACTTAAACAATGCTTTTTTTTCTGTTTTTGACTCATCCGGTGTATTATTCGAGCATTTGTATAGAAAATTCTTACAGCCTAGATGAAAGACCCTTCTTCTAAATCAAATTTGTTATTCTGTTCATTAATTGGTCTTAAAAATGTCTGAATTACAGTTTTTTTGTAACCTAACATTTTGCCAAGATACCTACTTGATTTTCCAGAAGTGATATTCTAATAAAATAAAAATGATATGAATTTTATAAACCTTTTTATTAACGCAAAATAACAATAACTGGATAAAAAAGTATTGCTTCCTCTAGCAACTCTGAGAGCTTCTAATGTGCGTAACATACTTGAAATTAGGTTTCTTATTTTTTCCATTGGTATTCGGTCCCACTCTTCTGATAACGCATCTACCAATTCTGCTACGCTTTTAAGAGGCCTTTCGCGTGAACGAACCCTTCTTCCTAATTCATCCATAATTTCGAGTATACTACAAGATAAGAAGCTCTCAGAGTTGCTATAGAGAAGCCGGTACTAAGCACATTTTTCAAATTCTTGTTCAATTCTTGTTATTAGTAAAGTTAAATAAAACATTGTCTAAGTTTTTCCAGTAACAACTATGCAGCAAGTAAGTAAGGTTTCAGCAAAAAAGCTGTAATTCGGTAAATTTTAGAGATAAGTCGGTGAATAACAAAAACAAAATGCTCACAAAAATATGGTCTTTCATATAGGATGTAAACAGTTTCTATACGAATCCTCAAGTAATACACAGAGAAAGCCAAAAAATAGCAAAATAGTGTGTCACTTTTTTTGGAACTGAGTGTAATAATTTGCATTGAGTCAAATATTTGAATTTTGTATTACCATTATGATCACTGTTATTCAGTGATTCAGTTATTAGCCGTACATGAGTAAAAGTTTTATCTAACTTCATTTGTATATTAGTTAGTATGCCAAATTTTGCAAGTAGCTTTTAAAGTAGTTTCCATTATCGGAATTGATTGAGATTTAGTATATATGCATAAGCCCGATGGCAATATAATATTATGATGTCTTATGCAAAGTGCATAAAAAATAATGCTAGAAAAAACAAAAGAAAAAAAGCGTAAAAAAATATTTAAAAAAAATCTTTTATTTATAAACTATTGAACTGAAAAATAAAAAATAATGAAACTTACAGAAACACAGAACTTTTAAAAATTTGAATATTATCTTAAAAGCTTGGCGTGGGACACCTAAACTAATACCTCAAACTTTTAAGAAAATATTCAAATTCTTAAAAGTTCTGTGTTTCTGTAAGGTTAATTTTTTTAATTTCAATAATGTTACCGTAGAATAAGTTTCATTAATCACTCAAGTTTATATATCTTTTTTCTTAAAATAGTCCAACGGATCAATTCCTTAAATATTTTAAAGTACTTAAAGATCGCCCTTATATTTGTGTTGCAGTATATAATATGATTTTTGCTCTTGTTCTAGGTGTCCCAACCACGGTGGACCTCGAAAACAACTCCAACCAAAAAAAATACACAGTGAACCGACCACCTGGCAAAAGCCTGGTTATATCGAGACCTTTGTGTACACTAATGGCGATCGGTGCCATCTTGTTAGCTGTTTTAGTAGGATTAGTTGTATTTTTCTTAGTTCCTAGAGGATGTAGTGGAGAGACGGGAAGTCAGTTAGCGTCGTTGGTTCAAAAAGACAGCGCCAAACTAGCGGACAGCCCGGTAAACGAAGTCAGTGAGAGGTTGCCGAGGAGTATAAAACCTACGCGTTACATGTAAGTACTGGTTAATTTTTATCCTCACTTGCTGGGGCATTGGCGTAGGAAACAATAACCGCTGGAGTCTAAGTTAAAAACTTGAAACTAAAGCTTTTTGCAGTTTGACAGCTGTCAATTCTAAATGTAAAAACGGATATATCAAAAATACTGTGTAGTACACAAAAAACCTTTTTTGCAGTTGTCAGTGACGTATCCACTTTGATACTTACTTTGAAATTTAGAAAGTAATTTGAAAGCTTATATGAAGGTATGGACTAAATTAAACAACAAACAAGTTTAATTTAGTCCATAAATTAAACAAGCCAATTAGTGTGATACGTTATTTCAGATGCCACTTTAACAAAAAATTTGTGGAACATTAAAATTCAATATAAACAGCTCCTAACAATCCTATATCTATTATTAAATTTTACTTTTTACATAATCAGCCTTTTGTACAAATATCCTAATATTTATTCGAGGATTTAACTTCAACGTTTGTTAAAAATCGAAGAAATTGTCCATGTTGCTCAAAGAGACCTAGTTTTAATAACAAACATAGAAAAAGACTCCAAGTCTCGGTCTCATTAAATTATAATTTTACAATTCACAACAAACATGACACGTGTTTCGCCCTTTCGAGCATCATTAGACCTACAAACAACAGAGAGAACCTTAGTAAATAATCACACTCACAAATCCTAAAACAATAATTTACAAATAGAATAAAACACACTAAAGCACAATAAAACAAACAACTACTTATACATATTTGATGGACATTAAAATGAGGTTAAGTCTCACGTGAATAAACAAAATAAAATATAAAAACCAGACCACCCGAGTGAGACGCCGAAGCAACCACCCACAGACCAATAGACTAGTCAAAGAAAAGAACCAAAAACTCTCACTCTATGAATTAGTGAATGAAATGAAGGTTGCCTACAATTATTATTACATTAAATTGTTAAATATTAGGGTTGGTTTAAAATTAAAAACATCGTTAACGCAAGTGAGAATGGAACTTTTTATAGCTTTGGTTATTTCCATTTTTTCTAGAAGGTCAAGCTTTTTCCCCTTCGGACATTCATGTAAAACATCAACGTCAGAAATGGAAAATTCATGACCTGACTCCAACAAATGATTGGCAAAAGCTGAAACAGTCTCAGTTACATTCGTATTTCTGAATTTGTTGACAAGGCTTAAATGTTCTCTCACCCTTGTGGAAATTTTTCGACCTGTTTGTCCCACATAGGTCGTGGAACATTCGCTACAATTTAGTGCATAAACCCCAGATCTGGATAATTTATCGGTTGTGTCCTTTGTCCTTATTAAATGTCTCTTGAGAGTATTTACTGTTTTGAATGAAATATTGACATTTTTAATATTTTTAAAAAATTTTGCCAATTGGAGAGAAATACTTCCGAAAAAAGTAATGCACTTTGAATGTATGACAGTATAGGACATTTTGTACTTGTTTATAAATTTGTAATATAATTTGGTGATGGACTCCAAAGGAAAACCGTTATTCATAGCAATCTGCATTATAATGTCACGCTCCTTATTAAACGCTTCCCTTGACAATGGTAAATTACACAACCGATAGAAAAAGGAGTTGAACGCGGCGAATTTATGTGTGTAAGGAGAGTTTGAAGCATACTGAATAACATTATCCGTGGACGATGATTTCCGGTAAACCTCAAACTCTATCCTACTGTGTTTCCGCGATAGTAAAAGGTCAAGAAACGGTAGTTTTCCTTCATCTTCCATTTCCAATGTAAACTCAATTTTAGGATGCAAGGAGTTAACGAATTGTAAAAACTCTTCCAACTGATTTCTGTTGCCATTCCACGCCATGCAAATATCATCCACGTATTTTTTATATGCTGTTAGGAATGAGGCAAAATAACTATTCATTATCCTGTTTTCCAAATTGTTCATGAAAACCTTACTCAGAAATGGCGATAAACAAGAACCCATAGCCAGCCCAGACCTTTGCCTATAAATTACCATTCTCAAGTGAAGCGTTTAATAAGGAGCGTGATATTATAATGCAGATTGCTAAGAATAACGGTTTTCCTTTGGAGTCCATCACCAAATTATATTACAAATTTATAAACAAGTACAAATGTCCTAAAAATTTCCACAAGGGTGAGAGAATATTTAAGCCTTGTCAACAAATTCAGAAATACGGATGTAACTGAGACTGTTTCAGCTTTTGCCAATCATTTGTTGGAGTCAGGTCATGAATTTTCCATTTCTGACGTTGATGTTTTACATGAATGTCCGAAGGGGAAAAAGCTTGACCTTCTAGAAAAAATGGAAATAACCAAAGCTATAAAAAGTCCTATTCTCACTTGCGTTAACGATGTTTTTAATTTTGAACCAACCCTAATATTTAACAATTTAATGTAATAATAATTGTAGGCAACCTTCATTTCATTCACTAATTCATAGAGTGAGAGTTTTTGGTTCTTTTCTTTGACTAGTCTATTGGTCTGTGGGTGGTTGCTTCGGCGTCTCACTCGGGTGGTCTGGGTTCGATCCCGTCTAGAGAATCTGTTTTTTAATACTTTTTTAATATTTTATTTTGTTTATTCACGTAAGACTTAACCTCATTTTAATGTCCATCAAATATGTATAAGTAGTTGTTTGTTTTGTTGTGCTTTAGTGTGTTTTATTCTATTTGTAAGTTATTGTTTTAGGATTTGTGAGTGTGATCATTTACTAAGGTTCTCTCTGTTGTTTGTAGGTCTGATGATGCTCGAAAGGGCGAAACACGTGTCATGTTTGTTGTGAATTGTAAAATTATAATTTAATGAGACCGAGACTTGGAGTCTTTTTCTATGTTTGTTATTCAACGTTTGTTGTTATTGATGCTTTAAAATTGACACTGGTTTTGAAATAGCGGCTTATCAAAGTTATAAAGATGTTTGGCAATTTTGCCGCCTGTGCAAAATAAATTAACATAACGAGAACTCATTCTGGATGATGAACTGTCGTGACACGTGCTCATCAGTTATTTGATGTATATTTGGTATATAGCTTGCTACTAAAAATTACCTGCAACTAAGAATTTAACAGCGCAACCATCGGTGAGGCTATTTGGAAAAACTAGCAGTTCATTTGAAAATTATATCATGCTTTGATAAGCTGTAAAATGCACGAAAATTTTCTTGTTTAAATTAAATAACTCCGATTATACCGTACCGAATAAATTGTATTGGTTAAAAAATGCCTTATTATATTTTAAGTATCCAAATTTTAAAAGTAATACTATACCCTTAAACATTCTGATTTGTAAAATAGTGCCGTCTGCTTCTGTGAGATGAAGGTTATATGGGTAATAGTTTTTAGCACTTCCTAGTTTGCATAAATTTTTATTAAACAGACGTTCAATATTCAACAAATACCTCTAGTTATGATTTTTATTTCAAGATGCAATAACACTCGCATAAGATGTCAGTGTGTGTTTTTTTCTCCAAAAGGCAATTTATTCTTTTTACCGAATTTTTAAAAGTCTTTGAAAATTGGAAGCCAAACTAACCCCTTGATAATTTCCACTATAATTTGAATTATTCTTCTCAGGTACTGTAATAACCTTAGAGTAAGAATTAAAGTAGAGATGACCAATCATTCATAAATCGCGTTAGGGTTATGCGCCAACATGGTTCCCCTATTTTTCACATTCTATCGACCAATGTTTACGATAAAACAAGAAGTGGGGATGGCCCATGTTCAAGCCGTGGCCATTTGTTGACGAATGCCAGTGGCGGCGTGTTTTTCACTTCTCGCATAAGGAAATATCATTAACCGTGAAAAAATCGTCGTTCCAGGTTTTTACAGCTCTTCATGTTTTTCCATTACTGTCGGTCGGTCGGTCGGTCGGTCGGTCTGTTCCGGTATAGCTAAAAAATCCAGTTACTCGATTAATTTTAATTTTCCACAAAAATTACATCTGATACAAATATTGGTATGAATTCCATATGGCGAAACAAAATGAGGACCTGTTAAAATATTTGATGTACGAAAATGAAGAAATGGGCGATGCTTTATTATCGTTGACAAAAGTTAGGATTCTTACCTATTCCTTAATTAGGCAAAAATACCTAATTTTTACAAATATCGAAGAAATAATCATTCCCTACTCCACTATTAAAATCAAACCAATAAGTTAGGTAAGTTTAAAAGGAAATTAGTTATTTTAGAAAAATTATTTGTTCAGTTATTAAAAATGTTATCTTAAACCTGTAACTATCAAGTTAGACCTTGTCTAAATTTAAACCTCTTTACTGAATACTCTTGTTAGAATTTTAAACTATAACCAATGCTTTTAACGCACTTTTATTGGCTTCCTACTCGTCTGTATGTTTGTATGTCTGGATCAAATCTTGTAATGGATTTTTCACCACTTCTATTACCGATGATTTTCAAATTTGACATGCATACACTTTCGAATATAAAAAATCCTAATTTTTTTAGTCAATTTTTAGAAATCCAAAATGGCGACGCCAATACGGCCGACGAATTTTGTTACTTGTGTAGATTAAACTGAAAATTGGTGTCGAGGAAAATTTAAGAATGTCAGCATTTAAAATTTTAAAATAGCGGTGCCAAGAGGTCGGAAGGATGATTTTAACATTTTTGGGGATTATTTAAGAATGCACAACAAAAATCAAAATGGAGGCGCCAATTTAGCGAAAGAATTTTGTCATTTGTACAGATTCGGCTGAAATATCAGTATCTAGAAGTATTTAAGACTGAAAGTTATGAAATTGTAGTCAATATTTGAGAATTAAAAATGTCGGCACCAACATAGCAGACTAATTTCAAAATGTTCATTGTCATTTGTACAGATTCGGCTAAAATATCAGTATCTAGAAGTATTTAAGACTGAAAGTTATGAAATTGTAGTCAATATTTGAGAATTAAAAATGGCGGCACCAACATAGCAGACTAATTTCAAAATGTTCATTGTCATTTGTACAGATTCGGCTGAAATATCAGTATCTAGAAGTATTTAAGACTGAAAGTTATGAAATTGTAGTCAATATTTGAGAATTAAAAATGGCGGCACCAAAATACCACACTAATTTCAAAATGTTTGCAGATTTGATTAAAATTCGGCATTTAGGGGTATTTAAGACTGCACATCATGAATTATTTTCAACATTTTAAAAATTCAAGATTGTAATGCCAACATGGATTTGTACATATAATACATTTTCATTAAATATTTGAAAAATGAGAGTAGGAATGCCTAGATTGCGAGCGAATTTTAAAATTTATACAGATTTGATTAAAAATCGATATTAAGTGTGCAATGTATACATTTTTAGTAATAAATATTCAAAATGGGGATGTCATCAATCAATCCGATTTGTTCCCCCATTTTGAATTTGTCTCAACATTTTTACCAGTTCATCCCTATATAATATTTTATTTTTGAGCAAAATTTGAACATAATCGATGCAGTAGTTTTCTGCATTGACTTTTATAACGTTTTATTAGGCCGCCATTTTGGATTTGTAGTAAAACTCATCAGTTGATGGTCATGTCACACCTAATTTTTCTGCAAAATTTGGATAAAATAGATAAGCAGTTTTTTAGTAATGTTTTTTTAACATTTCAATAAACCGCCATTTTGTTCAGCCATATTGGATTTTTACCAAAATGTTACCACGTCATCATCATATGACCTTTAATTTTTAACCAAATCTTGAAGTAAATAGGACAAGCAGTTCTTGACCTTTGTCGTGGACAGACATACAGACTAACCGACGAAACTGAGAAAACGTGTTTTTTGGCAACTAGAATAATTTCCTCTTGCAAGGAAAGTAAAAAAAGCGAACGCTAGATAAGAATAGAATAGTCATTTGTCATATTATTTTTCCATGTTAATAACTAAAATTTAAAAAAATAAAAGATTTTTTTTTATTTTTCAATGTCTTAAATCTTGTATTTACGAACACATTTTTACTTTTAATACCCAAAGAATCATCGTTTAAATTCCTTTACCTGACAACACTTATATAAAAAATTGGCCAAACTCAAGTGAAAATTAAAAAAAGGCGCGAAATCATCCGAAACTTATTGTTTCCCCAGATTTCATCCAAAATCTAGTGATTTTCAAAATCGCAGTACGTTTTTTTGAGCTTGAGACGCCCTTTGACTATTTTAATATAGTATAGATATATTCTATAATTATTTTAATTCTCTGATAGGAAAAACTATTGTAATCGTCAAAAAAATCATCTCAAAGTCTTTCTTGTATCATTTTGCTTCTGAAGATTCTCACATGACCCACGACGAAATAAACGTTCTATTATACTGAACTGGATTGGTCAATACGTCATGTGAGCCAAAATAAGTGAATAAGGTATCTTCCATTAGACATGTCTCCTGGAAAAGGAAATCTTGTTTACTTAGTGATTAAAAGAAAATTCCAAACTTAAACGGCCATTTTTTTACAAACTCACATTTCCGCACCATAGCTAGGTCAACTAAAGCTCCTAATTTCGCAGTGCCCAAGATAAAGTAAATAAAACTGATTTATTAAATATTTAAAAAATCAATGTTCTTCTAATGTCACCGCACCTTGAGAACGCTGCTTCTTGAGGTAATGCAACATATAATTAGAAGATTTGAACCATATCAACAAATACACAATAATACATTAAAACACATACAGTAGTGATGCTAAGAAATGCCTGGTATCTAATAAAATATTTGTTAGCAAATTAATTTCTTTAATTTTAAAATTTATTGTAGTTCCACGACCCGCTATTGGTTTTTAAGCCACGCCGGTCACGGACCTTGTAACAATCTTTACTGTAGACTATTATACTTTTTTACTAGAAGGATCCCTTGTCAATGAAAGTGGGAAGGTCTAATACCACAGTGTTTGCGGGTTTGCCATATCTAACTAAAACTCTATTTGCTGGTGTAATCTGATCTGAGGCTTTGGGTATTTTAGTTTATATTTTACTATTTTGCAATAAAAGTAATTTCTTTATACTGCTTAGAAACTAATACTGGAAACACATTACTATTCTTTGTATGAAAATTTTATTGCATCATGTTTAAACATATTCACCGTAATATAAATTGGTATAAACATTGGTGTTCCTGGCTAGGCTTGGCATCGTCGTACGATCAACCTTATACTGGGAGGTAATCTTGGCAGTGGATAAATATGTAAATAATGAACTCTATTTTTATTCTTACTCTAAGGTAATAACCATTGTCATTTTAAATCTATCTGGAAATACACTCTTTTTTATCATCAGTTGTGTATTAGGGGTCAAGCACATCACTATATTATGATTTTAACATATTGTTATAAATTGTTTGAGATACCATGACAGAAGCATTAATTTTTTTAAGTTTTACAAAATATGTTTATGACATTGTAGTAGAGTATATTGGAAGAACAAAAATGTTTTATTCAAAACAGTAGTTCGACCAAGAAAACCAAAATTAAATTTCCGATTATTATGTTAAATGTAAAAACAACTATTTCTTACACACACTGCCACTATATTTGTTTAACAACACGTAACATGTTCCACTACACAGCAGATTCTTCGAATTTCGAATGATTTACATTCGAGATGTATGGTTTTAAAACATATTTAGCTATATTTGGTCCCGGAAATATTATATTGTTGGTTGGGTAAAATTGTCAAAAAAATTCCCATCTTTAAAATAACCTGGAATAATAAATTTAATAAATCAAATGACCCGCTAAAATCAAAGATCTATCAAAAATTGAAGAAAGACTATCTTTAGAGTTCCAGTAGCGGGGTATTCAGGTGAAGTAGGTGAAGTGCTCCTTCACCAGGAAAAATAAACAAGCAAACATCTAACTATATTTATTATATATCTCTTAAAATTTTAGTTTTTACATTCATATATTCACCTGATTAGTAAAAAACAAACTGTACATCTGGAATAAATATTTTACTTGACCGGTTGGCGGCATGTCTTTTTAAAACTTTCAATCGAACTTTATTATAACTATAACAGTGACGCAAACCGCTTTGACTTTGCTGGAGGTGCTATGTTTAGTTTACGATTTTCCTACTATGTTGCCATGACAACGCGTACCCAATGACGTCGAGCCCAGCGCCATACAACGCTCTCAGTGAATTGCAGGCGCAGTACACTACACCCACTTGTTGTTCAGTTTGCGGTGGTCGTTTACTTTTATTTTCGCGGATTTCGCTGCAACCAATGAGTTCCTTTGCAGTTGACTTGACTGTTTGGTGTTATATTTATTTATGGTGTTGTTACAACTTCAAATTTGAATTAGTAAATGTGATTGTTCAAGTCTGGAATTTATTACAAACTGTGACAAATTTAATGAAAAATCAATCCGCCTTGCGAAAAGATTTTTAGGTGAGATGAACGATTTTGAATTCACGTTTCTGGCATTATTGTTTAATGACATTTTCTCAATCACGGACATACTATTTAACGTTCTTCAAAAAAAAAAATCGCTTGACATTCATTTTTGCATATCCAAAATAAAACGCTATCGTGAGGCGCCCTGTAAAAAAAGAAATCAACATTTTTTTAATACCATGTTTTATAAAGCAAATTCTATTACAGAAATGAATCATTAAAAACGTGAGCTTGCTAAGCTTTCAACTGAAGAAATTAGAGCTAAGTATAGAACCCTTTTTTATGAAATATTGGACCATATTTTAATGGAAATGACACTAAGATTTCAAGACTGTGAAAAACTTACATTTTCATGTTTGGCAGGTTCTGCTAAATTTTCCGAATATAGTTTAAATTTTCCGACTGGCCCGTTTGAAAATTTGTTACAGTTATATGGGGAAATATTTTCAAAAAGTCCAAGACTTAAAAATGAGCTTGGTCTTATTTTTGCCAATGAGAGTAATTGGAATATATCGCTGCAAGAGCAAGTGAAAAAATTAATAAAAATAAATATATATCGAGTGCTTCAGTGGAAAGAAGTTTTTCTTGCTTCAAATGTGTGAAAATTTATTTAAGATATACAATATCTCAAGACTTACTTCTCTTGGCAATATTTCAATTCAATAGGAATTTCTGGAGGAGATTAGGGCAACTCATCCATTTTATGAAGATGTTATAAATAAATGAAAAAAATGAAGGATAGGAGAATTGATTTAGTGTACAAAATTTAGGTAAGTCGTAAAAAAATATTCTACCCCCTCCACATATAAAAAAATTGTGGAAAAAAAATTATTGCGATATTTTCTAGCTTCATTTGCACTTCACTTTTTAAACAATATAGCCTTCTCGGGGCCTTTATATAGAGCTTCCCTGGGGGCCATAATTCTTCTTTTCGAATAAACATGCCCTACCTATATATAAAACCGAAGAGATCGGGACAAATTAAATGCTATCCAGGGTGAATTATGCAAAGTCCTTGGCCTTTTTTAAAATGTCGTCTAAACCACACCTGCTTTGTTACATGCAATCAAGGCAGAAGCTTTTAAATTCAATAACATGGTTTTAGTGTCCCTAGGATTTTGTTCTTTGATAATAATTTTAATTTAAAAGACAAATTTTGCTTTATTTTACAGGGTGGTCCAATAATAGAGGACTTAATTAATTTATTTAAGGAACCGTTAATGACAGAACTTAAGGAAAACATATTTATAGGTAAATCGGCCAAGAGAAATCGTCGTAAATTATTTTCAAGTTCGAACGTTGGCTGCTAGGGGGTGTAACAGCAACACAAAAGTGTAAATGCCAATTTTCTCTTAAATTTCCAAAATTGAGGTATGTCGAAAATATAAGTATTGTATGCAGACCATTTTCGTCTATTTTGGAAAATAAAGTGGTGGAGGAATGTCAAACATTTTTACTTTCAAATGTAGATATCTCTGTTATGGATTTTTTTTTGTTCTACTCGTGCAGGCATAAACTGTATCGTAATGACTTTGTCATTGCTCACTAGATGGCGTTGTTTCGGAATTTTCCAAATAATGCTGAGTTTCTCAAAAAAATCAAATCGTACGCTATGACTTTTATACCACAATTTATTTGATAGGTATGAAAAACATTGGATAGCGAAATTAAAAATCCAGGTCCGTATTCAAATTAAAAAAGTTGATGATGGTCTTTAACATTGCCGTTTTGTAGAGGACAAAAAGTGACAATGACGTAGTGCAAATTATTTTCGTCTCTCATTTCAATTAATCTTAATAGTTTAGGAAACCCAAAAAACTGGAAAAAAACAAGGCACCAATAGAAACTTTTCTAATCTTGCAGAACTGTAAAGAACAAAACTTAACAAAAGAACGAAACAAAAAAATTATAAAACACAGTCTTATAATCACACAAGCTTCACAATAAAATAGCTAAAGCTAGAACGAGGCAGGGTAGGACTTGGTTTGGGCAAAAAGATTAAACCGAGTTCTACCTTCAGTAAGCAACAAAAAAAAATGACGAAATGAACTAACTACTAACAACAAATATATTTAAGATTACTGAAAACTACTTAATGTTCCCGGACGTGGTTTGGTCTTGGACTAGTATGGGGGTTGGGTTCCCAACTGTCGTCCATGAATCCCGGATGAAACTCGGAACGCAGAGCGGCTCCTGATTCCGGGCCTGCGTCTCTCCAGGGTGTGTTAGCTCACGGGACGGCGTGTCCGGAGCCGATTGGACATCCATAGTGGTCCTTACATTCAAGGAAAGCCGTCTGGGTCGCGTAGGGATCCGAAAAGTCGGGTCTGGATACTGTCCAGCCAACGGGACATCTAGGCATGACGCTTGGACGGTTGGTGGACTCGGCTGTGGCAAGCTCACTAGTATTCCCTGATCTCTTAATGGAAGGGGCCAGCTTTTTACAGGAGTGTCCCGTTCAGAGGACGGCAATAGTCCCGCGGGCGACAGCGTTAGTGCTTGTATCGCAGGTACCGGAGTCAATGGGCGAAAGGGGGAGGTATTCCGGCCGATAGCGATGCACGTAGGGGATCCATACCGTGACGTGCCGAAGTCTAACTTTGGCTCTAGATTAGACCGGGGGGGACATTAGTCTTTCTGGTCGATGGACATCTAGAAATAAAGGGGAGATTCGCCTGTACACGGGAGCGAGGAGAGAATCATCGGCCCTCTCCTCGATGGTGAGCCATTCCCTTGAAGGTACCCCTATAGACCGGGTTGATTCGTCCGCGATGTCTTTAACCAAAGATTAAACAGGGTGGACATAAAGTTGCTAAACGCCTCAGTCCGGGAATTGGCAGCCAGAAGGTCACTGCTTGTTGTCTCCAGGATAACATTACCGGCCCTCTTCTCGGTGATGGTTTCCATTTTGTACCGTCCATGTTGAATTCGTACCAGTTAATCTCTGTATCACTTTTGTGTATCAGTATCAGTTTTGCAGCAAGATTTGAGTAGTTTTTTCAACTGAATTTTTAAATATTTATGATTTATGGTTTCGTATGGGAATAACCTGGTATCGTTTTGGTACAAATCCAATACAGCACAATAAAATGACGCCCTCGTCAAATGTTAAAAAAATTATCACTAAATGACTGCTTATCCAACTTATGTCAAATTTTGCACACAAATCAAGTGCTACGTAGTAATAATGATTATTTATTAAGAAATCATGGTTCTTGGGATTAGACCGTGTCAAATTGGAATTACTATCCGACGTTTCGCCTTCGATTGCACGAGGCATCTTCAGGGATCTTTACTCCACGAGATCTGAACACTGAATGAGCTCGAAGAGATTCAGGCGGGCCCCGACTTGTGCTCGCAGAACCGTGACCCTGTGTTAAGATCAGTTTCCACGTGTGATGTAGACCGTAACCCGTGTCTCTATTGAAATTTTTTGTATGTTTAAATATTTCAATAGATTCTCTAATTTTTCGTTTATAAAAACTTGGAACCGATACTAGAACCTTGGTTTCCTTTACATTTATGAAATGGCCAGTATTATGCTGGTGTTCAGCTACAGCAGATTGAACAATTTGTTTCTTTTTAATACATCGTTCATGTTCCTTAAGTCTAGTTGATATTGAGCCTCCTGTTTCTCCCACATACACTTCTCCACAGGAGCATTTTATATACTCCCTCTATTTGGAAAGGTACAAGAACTTTTGGGGATCGCAAGCATTGTCCAACGTTCTTATGTTTATTGAAGATTATGTATGTTGGACCGCCGAAGTAATCGTCCTATTTTGTCTGTAGTGCCATGTATGTAGGGAAGAACAACACTACCTAATGGTGGCTCTTTATCATTCTCCTTTGGCGGAGTTGGTTTACTATATCTTTTAATTGAACGCGTAATATCTTCAGTGCCATAGCCATTCCCTCTGAGAGCTTCAGTCAGTTTCGATGTTTCCGATGTTAAAGAATCTTGATCAGAAATCGAAATAGCTCTGAATACTAGTGAGTTAATAACCGATTTCTTTTGTGCTGGATGGTGAAGAGAATTTGCATTTAAGTATCTATTTGTATGCATCGGTTTTCTATACACAGAATGTCCTAATGTACCATTTTTCGTCCTTTGAACACATACATCTAGAAAGGGAATTGTTCCATTAGATTCAATTTCCATCGTGAACTTGATATTATGATGTTGCTGATTAAGGTCGTCCAGAAATATAAGGAGATTATCCTGTCCATGAGGCCAAACAACAAAAGTATCATCTACATATCTAAGCCAGTGCTTCGGTTTCAGTGGAGCGGATGTTAGAGCAATATCCTCAAATGCTTCCATAAAGATAATCGCTACCACAGGTGATAGAGGAGATCCCATAGCTGCCTCTGAAGTTGGCTCATAAAAAGTTCCTTGAAAAATGAAATAAGATGTAAGCCAAGCTTCCACTAGGTCTGTTAAGTTCTTATCAAGATTATTATTATCCAGTATGTCTGATATAATGGAAATTGAGTCGTTGACAGGAACATTTGTGTAAAGTGATTCTACATCGAAACTGACCAAAATATCTTCGGGATCCAACTGGATTGTTTTAAGTTTTTCCACGAAATGTGCAGAGTTTTTAAAAAAAAAAAATCTGTTTTTCTAGTAAATGGATTAAGAAAATTTGAAAGATATTTACCTAGTTTATATGTGGGCGAGTCTGTTGCACTGACGATCGGTCGAATTGATACGTTGTCCTTGTTTCTCCGCTGGTGGTAGACTGGATGTGTTGATCAAATTGGTAATGCCTTTCTATTCTACTTGTGGGGTCTGCCTGCATAACCTTATAGGTGTTGTTGTCCAAAAGTTGAGTAACGTTTTCCACATATTCTGTTCTGACGACTGTGGCGTTGTCTTTATCTGCTGGAAGTACCAGAATGTTTGCGTCTTCATTTAAGGTCTTCATTGCTGTTTTTTCGGCTGCGGAGAGGTTCGACTTCGGTGGCTTTGCCTACTACCAAAATGTTACCAGGTCATCCCCATATGACCGTTAATTATTGATGAAAATTTGTAGTCAATCGCTTAACTAGTTTTCAAGTTATGCCGTGAACTGGCAGACAGACAGACAGACAAACCGCCACACAGACCGACTGAATTGATTAATCATTTTTTGGCATCTAGAGGCTCTAACACGTGAAGATATGTAAAACCTCAGGGGGCATGATTACAAATATTTTATTTAGCCGCGATTTGGTTTTGCCATCTCGAATTAATATCACAGTTTTACTAGTTTATTTGTATACCACAGTTATATATGGCACACGATTAGAAATCAGGTCCTTAAGTAGTTTTTGAGGTTAAATTTTTAAATATTTTACTAAGCCACCAATTTGTTCCGCCATCTTGGATTCGTACCAAAATTTTACCAGTTCATTCCTATATAATACTTGATTTTTGTGCAAAACTTGAGATAAATTGGATAAGTAATTTTTTAGTAATAATCAATAAGCCGCCATTTTGTATTGCCATGTTGAATTTTTACCAAAATGTTATCAGGTCATATAACCCTTAATTTTTGACCAAATTTTAAGTCAATCGGGTAGATTAGCTATGCCACGAACAGACAGATAGACCGACAGGATTGAGAAAACAAGTTTTCGGCATCTAGGGACCTTGAAAGTGAAGATCAGAAAAAATCTCGAAGGCTGATTTTTTTACATTTACAATACTTCCCTTTTACGAGGGAAGTAAAAAGAGGAACATAAGTCAAAAACAGACCGGAACTAGGGACAGCTTATAATAATAGACAGTCCGTTGGAAAAACGGGCTATGAGAAGCCTGTGACAACTCTTTGCTATTTCATAAACGTAAACAAATATTAACCAAATACTTTATTAATAAATCCTGCCAGCAATCTCTGGCATACAACACATCATCTGTTTCGATTTAAATTGTTATTTTTGTTTGGGGGTATTATGCAACAATGCACATACTGTTTTTATAGTTGAGGTCATTGATATTTTTATCTAAGTCCATTCTGTTTCTGTTTCATTCAATCGATGACAAAATACCGGCCGTCCGTATTCTTTGATAGGCATTTGTTTTAATATCATGGCAGAGTGGTTATTATTGATGTTTATTAATTTCTTCTTTCTTAATATATCTCAAACTCAAAGATCCCCTTGCATTTGAGAAGGAAATGTAAATTCTGTTTGACATGCTTTAAATTTAAGGATTAAGGTTTCTTAATTAAATTTATTAGTATCACTTGGTACTAAACCAACCTCGTGCCATAAAGTGGATACAGATGCTTTGCTTAATTGTGACATGATTTTTGAACATTTTGAAAAAAAAATTAAAAAAAACTTAAACCGACGAATGTAAGGACGTAGCCGATGCGGGCATCGGACAAGTGGCCCTTCTGAAACGTTTACTACAGAATGCTAAACATTCCAAATGGTACGAATTCGCAAAAAAGTATCAAGTCAAATAACCCCGGGAAAAACAGGTAAATAAAAAAAAGGATATACAATGATAAAACGATTTCAGGTCCAAAAATAACATAATACATAAATATAACAAAATTACACAGAATCGACATGAACATGGACAGACAGACCAAAACCAGTCTGCTTAACTACCTTTTTAGCTGCACAGTGCTGAGCTTAAAAATGTCATACTCCGGGAAGTGACGATTGTAGTTGCATACTAGCTGGTCAACAAATGCGCTAAGCCCATAATTTGTACGGTGGTATTCTAAAAATAGTTGAGATTGTCTCGTTCTCCTAATAGGAACCAAAAATGAGACCGACTCCAGCAATATTTCACAGTCAATCCCTCCATTGAGCAATTTGTGTAGAAAAATAAGAAGTGCCTTCTTTCTTCGAAACTCTAGAGTTTGCAGGCCACAATGAAGAGCTCTTGTGTTATATATCAGACCTTGATATGGAAAATTAAATTTATATAAGAGATATTTTGCAAATCTATTTTGTACTTTTCCGATTTTGTCAATGTGACACTGATATGAAGGACTCCATATTGCAGAACAGTATTCCAAAACGCTCCTAACCAACGAGTTATATAGACACCCAATTGCTTTGGTATCAGTCACATGCTTTGTATGTCGTTTTATAAACCCCAGCAATCTAAAACCCTTAAATACAATGCTATCAATATGCAGATTAAAAGTTAAATTTTCATCAAAAATAACACCCAGATCGGTGAAAGAAACAACTTCAAGATGTACAACATCTATGAGGTAGGTGAAGTGTATAGGATTAATAAGTTTATGGAAATGAAGTACTTTACATTTAAAAATGTTAAGATGCAGACAATTAGTGTGGCCCCATTTGACGAGCCTTTCAAGGTCAGACTGCAGTGGATTAGAGTCAGAGGAAACCGGTGAAAAGAATTTTAAGTCATCTGCACATAATAGACATTTTGAAACAAGACACTATATCGTTTATAAAGAGTAAAAATAAAATTGGTCCCATATGTGGACTGGAAACTGAGCCAGACAAGTTAACCTACTGACGAAGATTAAACAAATATGATCTGATCCACTCCAGATAGTTTCCACAAAAACCAATTTGCTGCAATTTCCGTAATAGAAGCTGATGGCAAACACTGTCAAAAGCCTTAGATATGTCAGTGTAGATGACATCAATCTGTTGGCCAGCGTCAACAGATGGCATTAAGAAATTCTGAAATATTGCAAGATTTGTAGTCGTTGAGCGACCCCGATAGAAACCATGTTGCATACTCGTAATGTAGTGTTTTATGGATTCAAAGATATCATCGGTGATAATTGCCTCAAATAGCTTTGGTATGTGTGAAAGTAAAGAAATAATAATTCTTTATATCGCCTTTATCACCAGATTTAAAGATTGGCAAGAGAGTAGAAAACCTCCAAATTTCAGGAAAGGAACCTAGGTTGAAGGATCTCTGAAAAATTAAACACAGAGGCTGAGACAATGACTGACAACATCTTACCAATAGAATAGTGGGGATTCCATCTGGACCAGCTTTCTTGGAGAGATCAAGGCCCTTTATTTTATTACAGATTTCTATCTCGGTAAAACTATACGTTGATAGTAATTTTCCCGGGGACCAATTTTGCTAAAATCCAAATTGTGGTGGTGTGAATAACAGGACTGAAAGTGAGTAGCAAAAGCATTTGCGATGTTATTTGAACCAGTAATTTCCTCACTGTCATAACTCATGACATTGGGCAAACGGGAGTCCCCAAAAATATTTTATGTTTTCTGGGAAAAATAATTCAGTTTGTGTTACATATGTAAGATAACACATATCAGTTCGAAGTTTAACCTCACGTCGTATGTCAGAATATGCTAAATAATCGACATGCTGTTCAGTCCTTTTATATTTTTTGTAAAGGCGATTCTTTAGCCCAATAAGCTTTCTTAAAGGAGGGTCCACCCATTTTGGATATTTACTATCAACAACGATCTTCGCGGGGACATATCTATTAATACCCTGGAATAAATGTCCGAATGCTTATAAAAAAGATTTAAGTTGGAGAAATTTGCTTGATGAAACTGATAAACACTCACTTGATTGTAATTTTTAATTGGAGGAACTTCAACTTTGTACTTCACTTCAATCGCTGGGTGATATGGGTCAATATTTACGAGTGGAAAATCAGAAGGTGAAATTAAAACACTAACGAAGTCATCAGCAAATATTAGATCTAAAATTCTGCCCATGTGATTGCGTAATGAGTTCCATTGTTGCAATTCAAGAAAACTCATAGACAGAATAAGAGTTTCGAAAGGCAAGAATGGTAAAGATCCTGGAACCAGGGTATCGTCCTCATAAATCCAATCCACCAAAGAAAGGTTAAAATCACCGAAAACAAAAAATGTGTTTGGTAGTTATATCCATTTCTCAGTGACCCATAGGTATTACAGAAAGTTTGATCACACTCCTGGTTAGAATTAGGTGAAAAATATACACATCCAAGAATCAAACTGGTAGCACCCGCTCGCACAAGAACCCAAACATCATCAAATTCAAGATGAACAGGAGTAGCAATTACAGATACCTGAAAAAAACAAGAAACCTCAATCAACACGCCACCGTCACGATGACAACCCTGTTTTTATAATTCCTATCCTTTTTAAATATTATATATATATATATATATATATATATATATATATATATATATATATATAATTAAGTATAATGTTTTGAAAATTGTACTCTGTGAAGTCGGCGACAAACTTATTTTTAATTACGTATTTGTTGCGGTAAAAAATTGTATAACAAAAGTGGCCACGAGAAAATGCTGGAAATATTTTTTTAGGTTTCTAACATGACCGCTAGGGGGCGTAATTACTCACATTAATTAAAAAAAGCAGTGTTTCTCGATATTTCTACCTATTAAGATAACACAAAAATGTATGCATTCTAAAACTGAGATAAAACCAAGTCTTTTTGTTATTAACTTTTTCTTTTATCTCTGAAAATAAAGTGGTGGGGGTTGTTTTAATGTTTTTCCAAATAAATCTCTATAAACCCATAACGGCTCAAACGATTTTAATAAACTATGGTATCGCTGGAAAAAGCATTCCTTGGGGATCCAACGTTATTTAACTAACTGTGTTTTTGATTTGGGATCTTGCCACTAGAGGGCGTTTTTTGATAATATAACAGAAATTAAAATGAAATGTATCGATATGTTTTTTACATGAAAGAATAGCAAAATGAAGGCTAATTAAGCACGCGTAATATTGTTTCTAACCTAAAATTTCGGTCAATGAAAATTTAAACAACTTAACTTAAGAAAAAAAAACAGGACTTCCTCGGAATTTTAACATATTAAGATAACAATATATATATATATATATATATATATATATATATATATATATATATATATATATATATATATATATATATATATATATATATATATATATATATATATATATATATATATATATATATATATATATATATATATATATATATACAGGATGACAGAGGACATAGGGTACAATAATTTTTTTACCTTTCCAGATATCACCTTGAAACTTAGATATGTGTAGTAACTTATTAAGCTGCATATTTTGACAGATAATTGCATTATACATCACTTCCGGTTTAACCTGAAGTGGCCTAAACCTTAATTTATTAAATAGAACCCTATATATTTTTTTCATAGTCGTATTCTGTGTAAAATTCCCTTTCCAATGATGTATCTCAAGTTATATTTTTCTTCCAAAATGGCGGCGCTACAACCGGTTTTCTGAATAACGTTATGTTCACCATATAACACACGAAACAAATGACAGTGTCAAACATATGAGATGAACTGATTAAAATGAAATTTTTTAGGTTAGAAAAATCATGAAAGCATATTGCTGTGTTTTTTTCAAAATATTATGCCTTTTCGAAAAAAAAAATAAAAATGTCTGCTTTTAATGTAAATTATCTGCCAAAATTTAAATTGGATCTTGTATATTTAATTTATCCGTTTAAATTCACGTACAAATACGTTTCCAATAATGTGCCACAAGTTAATCCTTTTGTCATTAAATTACAACAATATTTCGATTTTTCCTCCGACCTACATAATTTTTTATCGGGGAAACTACTAAATCAAAATTTACCATTTTCATTGGGGTAACTATGTTACTTATTTACCCAACATTTTTAGTAGTCAATATCTAAGTCTTCTATTTAGTCTCAACAAAATTGGTAAACTGGCCATTATATTTTTATAAAAACGTGACAATTGATTAATATAAGCATTTTAAAATAATTTTCGCTTATGTCAAATTTAAGTTATTACGATCGTTCAACGTAAATGCAGCTTAAATCGCATACAATGAGAAAAAGTAGTAGGCTATGAACAACAAAATAGCATAATACGGCAATCATTATCTGGTTATTGGCAGTTGTAGTATGTGATTTAAGCTACATTTAGTGACTTATAAAATCTTAATAGCGTTCGCCTGTCAAAATACCTTCAAAAATAATTGGCCCCATAATTTGCTCTCCTAATATGCCGCACCACACGTGCAACGACTTATGCCCTTGCTTCTTCCTTTCTTCAATTACATGTGGATTTTATTGGTTAAATATTCCGGCCGTAGTGAATGTAGCTTCATCAGACCACAGAGTTTTGTTAAAAAAATTGGTCATCTTCTCGAAATCTCATGAGCATTTCTTGACATAATTGAAGTCGTTCATTTATAATATTTTCTGGCCTAATTTTATAGGAATGATAACCATATTTTTTCAAAATCCTATGAATTGTTTTCCCTGATTTCCCTGTGAGTCTTGGGAATTTACCGGTGCGGATTCTCTAAAAAATAATTCTTTTAAACTTCATGTTTATTAAATAAATAGAAAATTACCTTCAAAATATATTAAAATATTAAACTCTTCCTCTAAATTTGCAGCTGATCTTCTTTTCTTTCTGAAAAAGTTTTTCCTTTCCACAAAATGTTTTACTATATATGATACTGTCTTTCTAGATGGCACTCGTACCCCTGGATTTTGTTGATGCGTTATTTTGATTTGCGTAGTATAAATGAATTATTTTATTTTTAAATTTATTTAGAATTTTTCTTCTTCAGTGAAAAGCATTTTTATTAGGTATTAGTTTCAATTTGACGTAAAGCGTAAATAAACTATATTACTGTTATTCAAAAATAATAATTTTGGTTTCATTTGATATTTCATGGCTAGAGTGATTCACATAATGGCTGAATTGCACCCACGGCCACTCACGGCTATCTAGATCCAATAAAATAAGTTATGCACCTCTAAAGTGATTATTTTGAAGATGAATAGCTCAAAGACTACTGTTCTAAATATAGACATGTTATATATTTTTGAAAAGAGGACAATGAGGCGCATCTAAAATTTTAAAAATATACAGGGTGTTCCATTTAAAATAAGAAAGTTCATGGTGATTTCTATATTTTCCGATAGTCATTTGTTTTTGATTTTAGGGTGGTGTAAATCTTCAAATGAAATCCTACAACTTTCGTATTAACCACTTTTTTATATCTTTTGAAATAACAGATTTAAAGGGCGTCGCAAATTATAAGGAAAAACCCTGTATAGGGTGTTCCAGCGAGGACTGAACAGGGACCTATTTTCGACCTTCCTTGTATTTTAGAAAAATTCAAAATAGCCAATCGATGTATTTTTTCTTGTAAAATCCAAAAATATCATCGAAAAAATATTTGAACCAGAAACAAAAGAGTTACGCTAGCAGGTGTTTTTTAAATGGAATGTATCGTTTTTTATACGATTTTTGGAAAGAGTGATTTTTTTTATGTCCGTTCTGATTAAAAGATTTGATTTTGCGATAGCTGTTTATATTACATTTTAATGTTTTACAAACTAAAATTTCAGCTTCACCTGTTTAAAATATACGATAGGTTGGTATAGGTGATCAAGGTAAAATGACGTTTGAATGCTTTGTCAATAAAAATTGACATTATTTTAATTATTGTCGAAGTCTTCACCTAAAAAATATATATTTGACTCTGATCGAAACGAAATACTCTTTGGACGAGAGACTACAGATTGTTATGCTATTTTGCAAGTGCCAAGAAAATGCAAGAGAAGCAAGAAGAAGATTTATTGCAAATTTTCATAGAAATATATCCATCAATACAATTCTAAGGATAAAAAACCTATTTGAGGAAAATAAAACTTTACATGATAGAAAAAGAAATATACAAAGAAGAAGAAATCGAGACCAGGCCATTATAAATTATTTTCAAGTTAATCCAACCAAATCTATTTCGGATGCAGTTCGGGAAGTTCAGTACGATGGCGGTGTAAGGCGCAGAAGAGTTACTCGAGGGACTGTTCACAGGACTCTGAAAATTCAAAAATGTAGGCCTTTTCGTATCCTTCCACTTCAGCACCTAACACCGGCACAAAAAGAACTTCGCTTCCAATTTGTTTCTCAAATGGTAATTCGGCAAGAAAACGAAGACCCTGATTTATTCAAAAATATTGTGTGGACCGACGAAGCTACTTTCACAACATCGGGAGTATTCAACAGACATAATAGTCACCACTGGGCCGTTGAAAATCCAAAAAAGTTAATATTTTTTAACGGGACTTTAAATGGGCACAGATATTATGAGTTTTTAGAAAACGAAATTGAAAATTTTTTGGAAGACTTACCATTGGCAGAATATCATAATTTAATTTGGCAACATGATGGGGCGCCTCCTCATGCCGTGCATGATGTGGTTCAATTTTTAAATCGGCGCCATAACGAATGGATAGGGCGAAATGGAACATATGCTTGGCCGCCCAATAGCCCCGACCTCTCAGTTTTGGATACATTTCTTTGGGCCATTTGAAGAACGTCGTATACAGACAACGAAACGAAAATACTCAAGAGATCATGGGAAAAATTGTCGATGAAATAAACCGCCTTAACCAGGAAAATCATATTGTAACAGCAAGTTTAGAAAGGCTACAAAGGGGTTATCGATGTTGTTTCGAGAAAAACGGCGGTCACATTGAAAACTTATGTTATTAGTAGTTTTATTTTATTATTTAATAATTATTTTTTATTGAATTTCTTTTTCTATCATGTAAAGTTTTATTTTCCTCAAATAGGTTTTTTATCCTTAGAATTGTATTGATGGATATATTTCTATGAAAATTTGCAATAAATCTTCTTCTTGCTTCTCTTGCATTTTCTTGGCACTTGTAAAATAGCATAACAATCTGTAGTCTCTCGTCCAAAGAGTATTTCATTTCGATCAGAGTCAAATATATATTTTTTAGGTGAAGACTTCGACAATAATTAAAATAATGTCAATTTTTATTGACAAAGCATTCAAACGTCATTTTACCTTGATCACCTATACCAACCTATCGTATATTTTAAACAGGTGAAGCTAAAATTTTAGTTTGTAAAACATTAAAATGTAATATAAACAGCTATCGCAAAATCAAATCTTTTAATCAGAACGGACATAAAAAAAATCACTCTTTCCAAAAATCGTATAAAAAACGATACATTCCATTTAAAAAACACCTGATGCATAGCGTAACTCTTTTGTTTCTGGTTCAAATATTTTTTCGATGACATTTTTGGATTCTACAAGAAAAAATACATCGATTGGCTATTTTGATTTTTTCCAAAATACAAGGAAGGTCGAAAATACGTCCCTGTTCAGTTCTCGCTGGAACACCCTGTACATATAGGGTGATTCAAAATTCAAAAACCATATTTTTCAAGATACAGGGTGGCAAAATTTTATTATTTTTACTGTTCTCACAAGAGGGAAGTGTGTATTGTAATCGTGAAAAAAACCATCCTCTGAGATTTCTGCGAAAATTTTCCGTTGCACTAACAAAATTTTATATAATAAACATGTTTTATTTGTATTGTGTTATAGTCATAGAACAGCTATGTCAAACATGCGGCTCAAATCAGTTTTGAAAACAGCCAGATAATGCGGCCCGCAAACTGGCATAATAAAATGTACAATTGTACATAGTGCCATCTATGTTTAGGAGGATGAACTACACATACTCAACCTAAAACCTAAAGCCAAACGTTAGCTGGCTTGTTCCATGAAATTCTATCTCGCAAAAACACAGATGACGCTATCTGAACATTCTGGAAAGAACTCGAAAAATCACAATCCGTATATAAGCCGTGTTCGATTGAGTTCAGTCGTTCAGTGTTTAATCAGTTATGAGTCAGTTGCGATAGAGTTTCGAGTTGAGTTGCGCACTTATTGTTACAACACTTAACAGTACTTATTATAATTTATTTCGGATACAGTTTTTAACATGTCTCTTGCAAAACCCAGTGGAAGTAAGAGGAAACTTGTAGATGAGCATCGTTTCTTTCAAGAAAAGTGGGAATTAGAGTTTTTTTGCTGTGAAGTGAAAGAAAAAATTATTTATGTGATTTGTAATAGTACAGTCGGCGTCCCAAAATTATATAATATGAAACGTCACTATGGTATTCTTAAAACTATGTTTGACAAGTATACAGGCATGGTCAGAAACGAAAAGTTAAATAAGTTAAAATCGCGGTTGAAAGATCAGCAGCTTATGTTTACACGTCCAAACCAAGAAAATGAATCTGTCCATCAAGCGGGCTTCGTACTGTCGGAGTTGATCGCGAAACACTTAAAACCATTTGTTGAAGGTGAATTTATAAAAGAGTGCCTTGTAAAGGCCGCGGAAATTGTAAGCCCCGGGAGCGTGAAGGCATTTCAAAATATATCCTTGTCCTGGAATACCGTCGCTGAAAGAGTTACTGAGTTGGCTGCCAATATAAGTGATCAGATAAAAACAAAATCAGACTCTTTCATTGCATTTGCTATTGCCTGTGACGAAAGTACGGATGTGTGTGTTGTGGCGCAACTCGTTGTTTTTCTTCGTGCGGTTGATACAGATATCAACGTGTATGAAGAATTACTGGAATTAGTACCATTGCATGATACAACGACTGGGTAGGATATTTTCAATGCTCTTTATGGACTACTGCAAAAGTACAATTTAGATTTGTTAAAACTGTGTTCCGTTGCAATAGACGGAGCTCCTTCAATGACGGGAGTAAAAAATTGCTTCGTTAAAATATTTCAGACAAAGATCAGAGAAACGGGCAGTAACAAACCAGATTTTCTTTATATTCATTGTATAATCCACCAAGAAGTTTTATGCTCAAAAGTGATCAAGTTGGAAAGTGTTTCAAAGTCAGTGAAAAAAATTATAAACTTCATAAGGTCACGAGGCCTTAATCAGCGACAGTTTTCTGCATTTTTACGTGATTTAGAAAGTGATTACACTGGTTTACCATATTATGCAGAGGTGCGATGGCTTTCGTGTTCTATGGTACTCGACCGGTTTTAGAAACTCAAAGAAGAAATACGCGTTTTCATGGAAACAAAAGTAGAAGATGTCAGCTTATTATGCGATGTACCTTTTTTACAAGATCTTTCATTTATGGTAAATATCACAAAACACTTGTCGGTGTCGGACTTAAATACGAAATTGCAAAGGCCACGTCAAGTTATTACAGACATGCATGGTCATGTGAAAGCTTTCAAGTGTAAAGTGATGTTGTGGGAAAAATAGTTATCAGAGGATAATCTGTCACAGTTCTGTAAGGCATATTAGGAAAGCACAAGTGTCACAATATAATACAAAATATATTCAGAAAAAATGAAAAGCCTCCTGACAGAATTTGAAAAGCCTTTTCAGGATTTTAAGACCCAAGAAAACAATTTTTCTCTGGTCGTCTTTTCGTGGTCTTTTCACTATCGATATTGATAAAGTTCCCCTCACTTGCAAATGGAAGTAATTGAGATTCAGTGTCAGACCCATTTAAAACAAAAATTTGATAGTGTTGGTACATTCGAATGTATTTGCCTGATCAATACCAAGAAATGAGAAAACTTGCCTGTAAAATCCTGTCAATGTTTGGAAGTACCTATAAGTGTGAACAACTATTTTCTTTGATGAAAGGAAACAAATCTCTCGCAAGATCGCGATTGACGGACGCACACTTGGACGCAGTTTTAAAAGTTATTTCCGCCGATAAATTCGCTCCTTAAGTAGACAACTTAATTAAAGACAAAAGATGTCAAATATCTGGCAAAGGAATTTTTAATGTTTGTAGTTTTTTTAATGTCCTTTTTATTGGAAATTTAATAAACAGATTTGTTTTTCTTTTTCTCAAGATTTTCAGTAGTTTGTCTTCTTTAAGATAAGGTTTTGCGGCCCACCTAGTCGATGATCTTCATGCTTTTGGCCTACCGGTGACTTTGAGTTTGACATGGCTGTCGTAGAAAAAGTATAGAATTTTACCCTCAAGTAATGGTTATTACTCACTCAGATGATTACGCAACTTCATCTTCGTAATAATAACCATCAGTACTTGCTCATTAAATATATTATACTTTTAAAAAATTAAAATAGTTTTCTTAAAGCAAAAGACAAAAACTTCCGTGTTTAACTAAAATAAAATTAACTCGTGCTTTGTCTATTAACTTCCACAGAAACGAAGCATAGCAAAAGAAAATCGCAAGCAATCCTTTCTAAAATACTGCCACTTAAAACAATTCCGAAAGAAAAATGAGTGGCTCGAAATGAAAGCAGTAAACCTAAATCTGTCATGATGGTTTTCCTTTTAATTAAGCGGCTGTCTTCGGAAAATTTGACCTGATTTGTGGAATTTGGTTGTGGTATCGTGAATAGCATACGCCGTGATCTACGAGGGATGTGCGATAGTATGTTTTTTACCTAAATGACCCCTAACTTACCTAAAAGAGATTTTCATTCTCCTTAGCTATCATTTTCGTTCTTTCCTCATATTTCGCCATCCCCATTATTGGTTTAACTTTAAGGAAAAAAGTATTTAATATAAAAGTTGTAGGGTTTATTACACAGTTTATAAAAAAATATTATTTATGTACAGATTGTCCCATTTTGGGTACTTTTGAGGGGTATCTCCGTTATTTTTATAGATAGAAAGTTGCGGTTTTCGCGACAGTATGCTACTTTTTCGTAAAAGTAAAGATGCCGTTAACAAAATTATCATAGCCCTTTTAGTTGTTAAGCTAGAGGGCTAAATTGAAAATGTTGCATTTTCAGGCACCCCTCGTATCTCAACTATCAGACAACTTATCGAAAAGTTGAAAATTGTTTCTTATATAACTTTTCCCGTAGAACTCAATTCCGCCTTCGGAATTAGTATACAAGGTCAAGTCAAAAAGTTATCGGACCCTGCTTTATTTTTTTAAGTGGAACATCCTGTATATTTATAGACTATAAAATTTGTCTTTTTTAACCTTTTCAAAAATATATAATTTTCTGAAATTAATTTAGTAGGCCATTGGTCTCATTCGCAGATTTCGAAAGGCTAAATGAATTGCATATCGAAATTCTGCTATGCTGTCATATCGTGTTTTATAGACTTCATTTTGTAGCCCCATAAAAAAAAATCTAAAATTGAGAGATCTGGAGATCGTGGAGGCCATCTAACAGGTCCGTTTGTACCTGTCCATTTTTGAGGAAAGTTATTATCAAGAAATTCCCTTAAGAGTCTAGAGTTGTGATTTGGGGCATTATCTTGCTGTAGGTAAACAGCATTATTATATTCGGCTAATGGAATATTTTCGAGCAGTTCTGGAATAACTTCCTCAAGGATTTCTGGGTATCTACTGCTGTAAGACCTCCTTTAAAAATCCTATAAACTATATGTCTGCCTAAAATAAAACATGTTACCCCAACTCCAAGGCGTCCTTGTTGTGCTCTTTCAAACACAAACACAACACCCTATATTGCAGAATCGAGACAACTCCGGACACAGTTTCTAGGAATTTTTTCTTAAAATGACCTAAGGAAACACCTCCTAGAGTTACGTACCGTAGTTAGGAAACACCCTGAAATATGGATCGAATGGTATCGATATCCTAGATTATTAGATCGTATCGTACATCCCTACTTTGTGTCTGAGAGGGCAGGAAACATACTCAAAAATAAAAAACGTCGTGAATGTGAATTTTAACTATGATAACGATTTCCATCCCGGACAAAACGTACTTTAGATAAAGTTATAATTTATTGGGAGAAAATTCCAAAATACGCGAATGCCTACGCGCAGTAACCCACAGAGAACGAACATAACAACGTTATACCTAGAACATCGATTTTATTACCGTTTCAAAATTCATTCATTGAAATTATCTAATTTAATAACTACGCCCGTGTAATTGTCTAATATTACACATCGAAATGTAAACAAACGCGTCAACTATGCAAATACAGTTCTATTATTACATTTCATAAGATGATCGCTACGTCAGCGCTAATTTTTATGAATATGAGAGGATATGACCATGATGTATGTACAAGGTATCTGGTTATATTTTGAACGGGGCATACACGCTTTATTTTTTAAGATATCAAAAAATGTTGAATACAAAAGTTTTAGGATTTTCTCTGAATTCGTTGCCAAAAAGACAAAAAAACAAATGTAGAAAATTTACGAAATGAACAACAACTGTGTTATTTTAAATGAAACTCTCTGTATATTATATGTCCGTCAAATGGATCTCTTCTTGCTGATTATAAATGAACTGAGTTTGATACCTTTATCTCCAAAGATACCCAAGAAATTTGAGAGAAACCCTTCCGTAAGAGATGGTGTCTTACATAGTGGTGTCGATGGAAATACTGAATAAATTGCCTTTTATGGCATAAAGGTATCAAACCTGATATTTTTATAATTATCAAGAAGAGGCCCATTCGACGAACATATATTATACAGGGTGTTCCATTTAAAATAACAAAGTTGATACTCATTTCGTTAATTTCCGATGTTCACTTGTCCTTTTTTTCTGGTAACAAATCCTGGTGGTTCAGATAAAATCCTAAAACTTTTATATATAACACGTTTTTATCTCAATATACTGGGTGGTGCAACCGGACGATTGTCGGCAAACGGAGAGGAATTTGAAAAAAAAATTGGGATATGATTGATAGTCAAGAACGCTGTGTTTTAAAATTATACCCATTATACAGGGCGGTCTGAAAAGTTCGTGGTGAACCAGACTTGTGTTTTTTTAAATGGAATACCCGGTAATATACCGTTAGTTGATTCTCCTATTCGTTGCGATCATTTTGATATAAGGTTAGTTAGGTCTAAAATTTATACCAAGGGAATGGGACGAGGTTAAAGTGGAAAAAAGGGTTATACTCCGGCCATTTTTTGAAAACAATTGAAGCAGGTATGGAAAAACCAAATATTCTATAAAATGTATTGTATCTAGGACTACAATAATCGCTTGTAAGTCGTTCAAAATTATTCACTGTTATACAGGGTGGTCAAGTTTTGCAAATTTACCTTGGATTGAATTTTTTTAAATGGAACACCCTGTATATTTTACTTTCATGTTAAAGATAACATTACTAGCTTTCAGAAAATACCATATTTGATACCTTTCTGACCAACAGTTTTTCAGTAAATTAGCTGTGAAATCAAAATTTCTTCATTTTAACACGAATTACTCCGAATTCACGTTGTTAAAATTGACAATTTAATATTAGGAGGCCATGATATCATCATAAATTGAACAAAAGATTGACAGTCCTGTCAAAACAGCAAAGTGTCAGAATATTGTCATCAGTAAATAAATAAATATATTGTTCTTTGATGATGCGATGCCGAAATAAAAACAAGATAGAAGCTTTTGCAAGTTTATCATAGAGATTTCAAGAAACAGGAAATGTTGCTCTCAAAAAAACGTAAAGTAATTAATAAACCAGTTACCAATGAAGATAATGCTTTGACAGTATTAATAACAGATCTTTTTTTACAAAAAAAATAAATTTAATATAAATCAACAAAAACAATGTAATTAAAACTTATAAAAGTTGTTCAACTAAACCACCGTTTTGCTGAAGGCACATTTCGAGTCTATCCATAAATGAAAGTTTCACTTTTCTCAAAGTCAGGTCTGAAATGTTGCGAAAACTGCTTATTATTCTCAACTTCATATCTTCCACTGTGGTTGGAACCTCTTTATAAACTTCTTCTTTAACATGTCCTCATAAAAAGAAATCTAGTGGCGTTAAATCGGGTGACCTCGCAGGCCACTTAACTGGTCCACCTCACCCAATCCAATTCCAATTATTGAGAAAATGTCTTACATGCCTATGGTAATGCGGGGGTGCTCCATCATGTTGGAACCATAAGAAATTTTTTAACATTAAAGGTAAGTCTCGAGCAATACAGGCAACTCATTTCTCAAAAAATTTAAATAGACTTTTCCCGTTAAATGCTCTTCAAAGAAATATGGTCCTATAACATGAGAGCCAATTATACCTCCCCAAACATTAATTGACCATTTATTTTGATGGTCCACCTGACGAATCCAATGTGGATTTTCGGTTGAATAATAGTGCATATTATGTTTGTTAACCAAGCCGTTGCTTTTAAAAGTTACTTCATCTGAAAACAGCACCCTATCTACAAAACCTGGATTATCCCAAATTGTATTTAAAAACCAAATTGAAAACTCTTGTCGTTGGACGTAATCGCGATCATACAGTTCTTGGTGTAATTCAATGTGGTAGGATGATATTTATGTTGTTTCAGAATCCGTTTAATACTAGTGCGTTCAATATCAGTAGCTCTCTCAATTTCCCTGGTACTTGTGTGTGGATTTTCTTGCACTGTTAATAACACTGTCAAAGCATTATCTTCATTGGTAACTGGTTTATTAATTACTTTACGTTTCTTAAAAAAACATTGCCTGTTTCTTGAAACCTCTCTAATAAACTTGCAAAAGCTTGAGGTCTTGGTTTTTTTTCGGCATCGGGATATCGTACCGCATAAACCCTGCTTGCTAGTAAAGGGTTTTTTTGACACTCGCCCAACATAAAAGTCATATTTATCAACTCTGGAGTACTCAAACTCATTGTTACTTAACAATTTCTCGGCTTATCGTCAAAAAACAATGGTAATTGATGCCAATTCTCTGACACTTTGCGGTTTTTACAAGAATGTCAATCTTTCTTTTCATTTGTGATTATATCATGGCCTCCTTATATTATAGGTAGTCAATTTAAGCAACGTAAATAATACCGTTTCTGTCAGAATGAGTAAATTTTGGTTTCACGGTTAATTTACTAAAAAACTGTTGATTAGAAAGAATCAAATAGGGTATTTTCTGAAAGCTGGCGATGTTATCTTTAATATGACAGTAAAATATATGGGGTGTTCCATTTAAAAAAATTCAATCCAAGGTAAATTTGCAAAACTTGACCACCCTGTATAACAGTGAATAATTTTGAACGACTTACAAGCGATTATTGTAATCCTAGATACAATACATTTTATAGAATATTTGATTTTTCCATACCTGCTTCAATTGTTTTCAAAAAATGGCCGGAGTATAACCCTTTTTTCCACTTTAACCTCGTCCCATTCCCTTGGTATAAATTTTAGACCCAACAAACCTCATATCAAAATGATCGCAACCAATAGGAGAATCAACTAAAATAATAATATACCGGGTGTCCCATTTAAAAAAACACAAATTTGGTTCACCACGAACTTTTCAGACCACCCTGTATAATGGGTATAATTTTAAAACACAGCGTTCTTGACTATCAATCATATCCCAAAAATGTGTTTTCAAATTCCTCTCCGTTTGCCCACAATCGTCCACCCCATCTTGGTTGCACCACCCTGTATATTTAAAAATAAAGCATGTAGACACGGTTCAAAATATAACCGAATACCATGTACAGGGTATCTGCTTATATTTAAAATGGGAGCTATACATTTAACTTTTAAAATCATCAAAAAATATTAACTATAAAAGTTACCTGATTCGTCATCCAGAAATCAGAATGTATTTATTAAATAACCCTTTCGGAAATATAATTAATTAGCACCTTCGTATATTTTTAATAGAACACCCTGTATGATATTGTCTCATCAGCAGAAAGAAACCCATTTACTATTTTTGCTGATTATAAATATCAGCAGGTTCAAGGTTGAAAAAAATCATGATTTAAAAAAAATCCTAAATCTATGATTTAATTTTTAAAAAATCTTGATTTCTTTTTGATAATTGTTAAGTTTTATTTATTTGGTAACGCTTTTTTTTAAAGAAAACACAAAAAAACAAAATCACGAATGGGAATTCGGTTGAAAATCTGACAAAAAATGTCCAGAAAGTCCGCCTGCTATCCTGGAGACCTTCTTCGCATTTCCAGTTTCTTCTGAAAAATAACACACGTCGCATCGCCAAAGTTAATTATTATGGCTAGTCAAGGCTACATTTTGTCGGGAAAATCTAATTTACTGACCGATTTTTTTTTCAACTTTCAAGAACTCATCAGACATGATTTAACTATTACTACCTTTTATTGATTACTATCACATGTATTTCAATTACTACTACCTTCCATTAATTACTACCATACAATTCAACTACTTCCACATTGATTACTACCACCAAAGATCCATTATAGCTTACGCAATAGATAACTCATTTAAATGGGACATCTTGAATCGATCCGGAGATATCAATTCTCACCGAAACTATATTATTGCGTGCGGTAATCCTTGACTTACGAACGGGAACGAGACGCGGTGTTGTCAATCACAAAATATTAGAAGAGGTCTTTTAGTTAAAAGAGGAATATTGAATTTGACTGATAATCTTTGATACAGGTTAGCTTGAAATAAAGTTTGTAGGAGTAAGCATAAGTTTTAATAGAAATCAAAACTTATTCCTACAAAAACCTGAATAACTAAATCAAAGAAACTAAATACTAAATATTATTTTAATCGAAAAGCAGTTTTAACCCTATTAACTTATACAAAAAGAACATTTTTTTGATTTTTGGATACTTGTATGTACGAGGTGAATTAGTATCTTATAATACCCACCTACAGGGTTATTTATTAACAAAGATAGAGAAAAAGTGTAAATAGATATAGGGTAAGAAATACTACAAAAATATATAATTTGATTATATTGGTGTAAAGCGTTTATTAATTATTTTACTTTAACTACAACATTACTTCCCATAAAAGTCTAAGGTGATATTATATTATAATGCAAAACCTGTTACTAAAGCTTTTATATTTACACTCTTTCCTTCGTTAATATACCGTATAGGTAGGTGTCAAATTATAATGACTGTACATTTTTGAAACAAGTCAAAAAGTAATTGTCACTTTTTTAAATTAGGTAATCAAAATGAAGCTATAATAATTTCTTCTTACTAAACGCATCGAAAATAAGACAAGCGGGTTTTTCATAATCAACAAAATTTTACGGAAACCATATAAATAGCAAAATAGTTTTTTTGTAACGAGTAAATAAAATCGGTTTTTTTTCTGGGACGAATCGTTGCCATTTCCAGACGTTAACATAGGCGCCATAGAAAAATATGTACATCGGAAAATAGCCGCAAATTATCTTTGGCGAGAGTCTGCGGACGCTACTCTCGTCTGCCGGTTTCCTCAACACACTCAGAAACATTGCGCATTAATGGCCTGAACGTTGCCGTGCCTTGTTCGATCTACTGCGTAGCTATATTGATCTATTCTACCACACATAATTCAAGTACTACCACCTTTCATTCATTACTACCACACATATCTAATTTGGGGATATGAGTGGTTTGACCCCACAATCCACTTTTTTTATTGGTAGCGAGAGCAATGAAACACTTCAAAAAACCAACCAAAAAACGCTTACTCAATGAACTTGAGAAAACCAAAAATGTGTTAGAGAATACAACCATCTCCTTGCGAGACCAAGAGTAGAGTCCCTTTTTAAAATCTCTTCAAAAAAAAATTGAAAGTATAAAATATACGCTCTCTGTGCTAAAAACGGGTGGCTCTCATTGGCCCTGCTCTTTCAGTTCTTTGGCACATGGGTTATTCCCTCCTTCATGGAACTTTCACTTCGGGTTTTTTCGGAAAATTAGGGAATAATAAAATGTACTAGTTATTAATATTGCCTTAATTGACCGAACGCTAAACAATGAAGTATAGAAAAGGTTCCACCAAAGTTTACTGGATAATCATATAACAAATATACAATGTAATAAAAATATAATAAAGAAATGCAGGGTCCAGTCGATAGGCTAGCGACGCGCGCTAATCCGATAGCATAAACCAAAACAAGACGTAACAAGTAAAACAATATGATATTATCTAAACACTTGAAAGAACAATATTCGATAAAAAAGTGTTTTCACTGACTTTTCATAAAAATGGCCAATTGTTAATGTATTTTTGTTTCGCGTTGCACCAACGTGACAAGGATACCACATTCCCTATCTGGAACATGTCCTGGAATGTCAGTTTTAGTCTAACTTTTATAAAAAAAGAGAAATAAAACAATTAGAGCTACAAAATTAACATCCCAATTAAAATTGTGTTTTATTTATATCTAAGTTTTTAATTTAATTCTCGCTTTTTCTGTGCCACTCAAATATTATCTTTTTTTCCTTTTTTAAAACATTATCGCAATGATTCAGTTTAGATACGTTTAGCACTACATGTAGGCTTTCAAAAAGGGTTCTATAACTTTTTTATTCGTCGAATTTCTCGTTAATTTAAATATAAATAGCAAAGCTTTTAAATTACCTGAACCTCAACACAGGAAATATAAACTCAAATTGGCACGGAAAGTGTAACATTTAGAACTTGTGTTGTGAATCATATATTTATATACAAAACTTGATAATGAAATAATCTCCTCAAAATAAATATTGTATCATTTATTCAAATCATCTGTTACAAACATATTTCCAAAATATTTTACCACGGTTTCGTGTTTCATTTACTTAACATACAGCGGAGAAATAGAACAAATTCAACTGACAGATTTTGCTCTTGATTATATTATTCACATTGCCAGCAGCCAGCATCAGACAGATTTTCTTTCAGACAAATACAGTTGGATCATTATTTAGAAAATAGCAAAACAACTTTAAGAAGTTCGTTATTTGAAATAGCGTAATTTTTTTAAGACTTGTACCAAAGTTTACAGAATTAAATATAAATATAAATATTTAATTCTGTACTATGGAAATCTAACAAATTTAGAAGAGGAACAGTCAAGTCCTCAACGTCTTAAAAAGTCATAAAAATAGGAAAGCTGCAGGGTGAGACAGTGTCTTAAATGAAGTTATTCACTGGTCAAGTAATGGAAGAACTAATCAAATATGTAAATTATGTTAAAAACTATTTAGATACAGCCATAGTATCTCTGAATTGCAAAATAACACGGACAGATTTATATTTAGAAGAGACAAAAAGAAATTGGTAACTTAAGGAATCACTCTTTTAAATGCAAAAATGCCAAAATATGTAACGAACGACAAAGCTTTAGAAAAAACAGATCAACAATAGACGCCATATTCGTCATAAGACAAACAGTAGAGAGATCAATGGAATACGTAATGCCAGCTTTCATGTGCTTCGTAGACCTCACAAAGACATTTGACCGAGTTGTACATGCTGATCTTTTTAAATCTTAAGAGACGAAGAACAAAATAAAAATAGTGAAATTCGTTAATATACACATCTTAATAACATGAATGGCAAACTATAATTTGACCTTTGAAATATCAATATCGAGGGCAATAACTCCTTTTGAGCTAATAATAAAAAGGTTGCTAACGGTAAAACTTAGGCCTTCGTTACAGAATAAGCAGGGGTAATCTAAAAATGATCGGTTATGCTGATAACAACACCCTAATAGAAAAAAATAATTTACGACGCCTCCTCCATTAGATGTTTCTTAACGCCACCAAATATAACATGGAAATCTCTTATCGTAACAACAAAAATCGGTAAATTTTCTTTACCCTGGACTTATTTGGCAGCCATTTTTTCTGTTATCGTGAATTTTACCATTTTACCTCTATGTCGCACTTAATGCTTGCACAAAATTTAAAATTAATCTAATCAGTCTTTTCAGGCTGGCTTTTTAAACATTTTATTATGTCCCTATATTGTGACACTTGATTTTGTACCAAATTTGACGCAAATTGTATAATTAATTTTAGTAATAATTTTGCATTCATAATAACATTTCACTAAGCCGCCATTTTGTTCCGCCATATTGGATTTTTACCAAAATATTACCAGATCATCCACTTATGACCCTTAATTTTTGACCAAAATTTGATATCAGTGGGTTAAGATTTTTTTAGGCAAACAGACAGACCGACGGAATTGAGAAAAGATATTTTTGGCATTTAGAGACGCCAAAACGTGAAATTATGTAAAACCTGGGAGGGAGATTTTTTTCGCGATACAAAAATTTTATTTGGCCGTCATTTTGTTCCTCCATTTTGAATTCGTACCACAATTTTACCAGTTCGTCTCTATATCATAATTAATTAAAGCTACGTTAGCAGTAAATCATATCTGCACAGCGGAATATCACCCGCATAGGATAGTACTGCTGATATCAGAAAACAAGTTATATGAAGAAATAAGCATATGAGAATAAAAACACGTATATATGCAAAGCATACATAAGACCAATAATGCATATGCAACGAACACACGTACAGACAAGCGAAAGTCAAATCGGATCAGAGATGATGTTTCTTAAAAGAATAACAAAGCACACTCTAGGAGTTAGAATAAGAATCGAACATATAAGAACAGAATGCTCAAGACATAACAAGATTGAGTGGGAGCCAGAAATTGGTAAGAAAAAGGTGGAAGGACCCCCCGATGTCAGCCTACCAGAAAGGCTAAAATCCGAGGCTGAAGTTTTAAATATTTTATTAACCCGCCATTTTGTCCCGCCATCTTGGATTCGTATCATAATGTTACGAGTTGATTCCAACATAATATCCATGATACTGATGATGTTTGTTGCATAAATTGGATAAGTAGTTTTATAATAAAATTTTTTTCCACGTTCCACTGTTTTGTTTTTCGTTATTTAGGGACCCTGAAATCTCGGAGGGTGATTTTTTTCACGATTACAATACTTTCAATACAATAGGGAAGTAAAATGAAATTGAATAATTTAATTATCATGATTGTTATTTTTTATCGAGACATTTTTGCCAATTAAAAGTAGCAGACACTAATTTTCATTATACATTTAAATTCTACGTAAAATGTCGAACTTATAGATGACTGAACTTATGTCTATTTTTAACTGTTTTCGAGATATAGACTTTTAAAAACTGACACTATCAGAACTCAAGACGCTGTTAAATCTAAATCCAACGTCTGCTTTTCGCACGTTTCGAAATATTTATCTCACTTATGTAGAAGCAAAATCCAAAAGTATGGAAAAAGAAGTACCAAAGGAGATTTCTTTGGAAGATGGGAGGGAAGCTTGTAAAGTTCAGTCTGAAGGTGGTACGTATATCGGTGTTGAAACCCATAATCTTGATAAAAAAATAGTAATCAATAACAATTCGAGTTCTTTTTACTTCCCTATTGTATTGAAAGTATTGTAATCGCGAAAAAAATCACCCTCCGAGATTTCAGGGTCCCTAGATAACGAAAAACAAAACAGTGGAATGTGGAAAAAAATTTTATTATAAAACTACTTATCCAATTTATGTCAAATTTTGCACAAACATCATCAGTATCATCGGTGTTATGTTGGAATCAACTCGTAACATTTTGATATGAATCCAAGATGGCGGGTTAATAAAATATTTAAAACTTCAGCCTGAAAAAACTATTTAATGGATTGAATTCAAATTGTGTGCCATAACTAATTGGGGTATAGGGGTCAACTAGTAAAATTGTAGTTCTAATTCAAGATGACCGAAGAAAACGGCGGCGAAATAAAATGTTTGTAGTGTGAAAAAAATCACTCTCTCAAAAATTGAGGGTCATATAAGAATGACCTGGTAATACAAAATCCAATATCCAATATGGCCAAATTTTGCACAAAAATCAAGTGTTACATAAAAATGAAATGGTAACATTTTGATATGAATCCAAACAAACAAAACAAAAAAGCGGCCTAATAAAATATTTAAAAAATCAGCCTGAAAATTCTACTTATTAAATTAATTTCAATTTTTGTGCAAGAATTAAGTGTGATATAAAGATAAACTGGTAAAGTTGTGGTACGAATTTAAGATGGCAAACCAAAACGGCGGCCAAATAAAATTTTTAGAAAATCAACTTAAAAAATCTTGTTCAACTGACTTTAAATTTTGCAGAAAAATTAAATGTGAAATAGGGACAGTGGCGGCTCGTCAGGGTAGGCCTCTGAGGCCGCGCCTCACCCCCAAAATAAAGGAAAAGAGAATTTTTTTATATAACTTTTTATCTATTACCAATTAGAAATATACTTTTTAACAGTTTTACAACATAATAGCATTAAAAAAAAAACAAAATATAATCCCATAATAAATATTTTAGAAAATAAATTCTGACCACATCAAAAAACCGACCGTGCAATCCGTGCAAACCCATTCCTAAAGAAAGTGCTCTCGAATGAGGCGAAATAATTTTAGCTTGGAAAGTTTCGACTTCTGACCTATTTATCAACGGCCGGTGCCGATGCCGGCGAGTCACCTGATTACGACAGAGCGGGATGGCGATTGCCGATGCACGCGTTTTCTATTGCATTCTTGAGGCGATAAATCTGTAGCTTGGATATGCTTTTATTGGTTATTTAAATCACATGTCTAGCGAAATATTCCAACGGCTTCTTTTTACGTGGTGCGTGCGGCTGAGAAAGAAATAGGAAATAGATTGCGATAATCGCTGATTGAGGGCGTTCTGTCTTTTAAGGTGAATAAATACGCGTGAGTAAGTTTTTGTTTTGTTTTGATTTGGTAAGTTGGACCGTTCCATTTTTTGTATTTGCTTTTTGCTTTTGAAATGAATCCTATTCACGACATTATTGCTTCATTAATTGAAACGCCTTTTTTAAGAAGAAGCGAAACTGAAAAGAAACAGATATTAGGTAGCCGTCCGACGCCGAAAATTTTAGCAATATTTAACGATAAGAGGCAAGGTAAAAAATATTCAAGAACTTTTCAAATATCTTGGTACGAAACTTATAGGTGGCTATGCGGAAGTATTTATAAAGAAAGCTTATATTGTTGGCCTTGTATTTTATTAGGTTGCGTCAAAAATAATTGGAGTTCAGGGGGCGGATATTCGGATTTAAAAAATTTTTCACGAGCAGTAAAATCGCATGAAAGTTCAAGAGAGCATATTAAAAATTCGGTAGCACTTACAAGACTGGAGCAAAATAGGGAGACTATTGCGGATGCACTACAAGAAAATGCAAGTCTTAATAAAATTGTTTATAATGAAAATGTTCGAAAAAACCGTTTATTATTAAATTATTTAATTGATGTTACTATTACTTTGGGTAAACAGGACTTGGCATTTCGAGGTCATAATGAAACAACAAATTCTTTTAACCGTGGCAATTTTAAGGAAATATTTGCATGCTTAATAAAAAGAAATGCCGAACTTACTGAACATTGTGCTAAATTTAGTAATATTTTTACGGGACAATCTAAGACTATACAAAATGAACTAATTGGTTGCATACATGACTATATTCAAGAATATATAAAAAAAGAAATCAATGACACCGATTGTTGTTTTTTTGGCGTAATTGCGGATGATAGTACTGATATAACAGAAAAATCACAGTGTTCGATAACAGTTTGGTATGTGACCAACGGATCTTTAAAAGAAAGATTTTTAGGATTTTTTGACGTTAGCGATAATAGAACAGCAGAGAGCCTTTTTCATTTAATACAAAACAGCTTAGAGCCTTATGACTTTAAAAATAAATTGGTCGCGCAGTGTTACGATGGGGCTAGTGTTATGGCAGGTGAAATAAATGGGCTTCAAACAAAAGTTAGATCTATTGCTCCTTTAGCTATGTTTACTCATTGTTGCGCCCACAGATTAAATCTAGTTTTACAACAGGGAACAAAACTGATTACCCAAAGTCGTATATTTTTTGCCACTTTATTAGGATATTTCCACCAATCACCAAAACGGTCTTTTGTGCTTAATCAGATAGTAGGTAAAAGAATTCCGCGAGCTGTAGAAACGCGATGGTATACACGGTCTAAAATTTTAAACTTAGTGGCTAATGAATGGGACAATTTAATTATAGTATTTGAAACTATTATTAATGACTTCAGTTCTGGAACAGAATCTATTAATGGTGCAAAAGGATTTCTAAAGCATTTTAATGATTTCGAATTTTGCCTTTTAACGCATATTTATAAACAAATCTTTAGTTGCACTGATGTAGTTTCAAATATTACAGTTAAAGCATTTAGATATAAATTACTGCATTTCGCAAATAAACCTTGCCAAGCAACGAATTATTGAGTTTAGAAAAGAGGACCATTTCAAAGAACTTTTCAATATTGCTAAAAAAGCCACTATTCTGCCAACTAATACACGTCGAGGGCAATGTTCTAGCGACTTTGATATTTTTACTAAATATAAAATATTATATTTCGAAATAATAGATTGTATAATTCTTCAATTAGGGACGCGGTTTGAAAATTTAAATAATTTAAATTTCTTTGCTTTAGTCGATTGCACAAAATATTCGGAATATGTTAAATGCTTTCCAGACGACTTATTAAATAATTTATTAAAAAATTATCCAAACATTTTTGACAGAGATAGATTAAAGAATGAGCTTTCTGTATTATATAGGGATGATCAATTTTCAAATTTAGATGTCGAAAAAAGTCTAGCTTTGTTATTTAAAGATTTTAAAGCAATTTTTGCGGAAGCATATAAGCTTTTTAATTTAGTTTTAACTATTCCCGCAACAAGTGTATCGGCCGAACGAAATTTTTCATGTCTTAAACGGATCAAAACCTACCTAAGAAACACAATGACACAAGAACGGCTTTCGGGTTTAGCAATGATGTCAATAGAGCAGGAATTACTGTCAGAACTTAGTGAAGACCAAAACTTTTACGACCAAATTATAGATAAATTTGCAACCTTAAAAGACAGACGTATAGATTTAATGTACAAAAAGTAGTTTTTTTATCTTATTTCATACAACTATTTATTTTAAGTTTTAATAAACTAAATTATGTTTTTATTATCGCAATCACCGCTATATTTTAGTGATAGGTGTACATATTTTACTTGTTTTGTTTACTTTTTATTTACTTTTTTAGAGTTTATTTTTTTAGTTTTTAATGGTTTAGTAGGGCTATTGGCGATGACCTCCAATAAAAAAAAAAGGTCAACGCGTGGCAGAATAATACCTCATGGGTGACGTGGAAATTTATTCACATTTAAACAAAATTAACCTCATGTAGCCTCACCCTTCAATATACTCACGAGCCGCCACTGAATAGGGATAAACTAGTACGAATTCAACATGTCGTAACAAAATGGCGTAATGTGTCAATGTAAAACTACTTTCTGAATTTATTTAAATTATGCCCAAAAGTCAATGGCGTAGATAGAATGAAACTGGTAAAATATTGGGAATAGGAGTCCAATATGATGGAACAAAATGGCGCCCAACAAAAATGTTTGAAAAGACAGTATATGTATCACATATATAGGATTAGTCAGATGTCTGGAAACGATCAACTATCTCACAAACCACTCTACCGATCTGAACCATATGTGGGGATTAGGCATTACCGAACTTCCCCGATCCTTTAGTGCATACCGCAATGTTTTCATTTTTTCGGCAAACTAACCTATTTTTTTTCGAATCAAATGATATATTTTTTAAGCGTGATTTATTTATTATCCTTAGTATAACATCAAAATTGTAAATTTAATCCGTTAAATGCTAAATTTATTAATTTTTTTAAAAATACATCGACAAATTAGAAATTAAAAAACTAAAACTAAAATAATGATTAATATAATATTGAAAATGTTGTCCTTATACAGCTTGACAGTATGCTAAACGGTTAATAATTTCCCGAATAGTGTTTTGGAGCCCTTCCATGGGTATTCCCTCTATTTCAGCTCTAATCCTACCCATTAGAACTTCAAGGTTCTCGGAAGTCGGTTTGTACACGGTCGTTTTTAGGTAAGGCCAAAGGAAAAAGTAGAGCGGATTTAAATCCGCTGACTTTGGAGGCCTCTTAACCCCCCTTCGCCCAATCCAGCGTCCCGGGAACGTCGTGTTTAAATAATTTCTAACAGCAACTGCAAAATGCGGCGAAGCCCCATCATGTTGGAACCATACGTGGACAAAACCATTAGGAAAAATATCGTTTAATGCTGGAATAATTTGGTTTTCCAACAGCTGTAGATAATTCATATTTAATATTTATATATTCATATTTCCTTGAATGAAAAGGGTCCAATAAGGCGACTACTTAATATGCCAGCCCACACTTTGACTTTTTCGGGAAATTGCGTATAGACCTCCAATATCCATTGTTGACTGTTTGCAGACGAACAACGACAATTATGTCGATTTACAAAACTGTGGCCTCATCTGAAAACAGAATTCTGGTAGAATTTTGGTACGCATTGCTCATTTTCAAAAGTCTTCAAATAACTCTCGAAGAAGATGTATTTTGTAGGGCGTGTACTTTTTTTGTTTCAAAATTCTCATTACAGAAGACTTGGTAGACGTTTTCTAGGGCCCGGTTTTTGGCATGATGGAGATGCATAAGCAATTTTCCAAAAAATTATTGTGTGGGCTGGATCCTTTTTCATTCAAGGAAATATGAATAGGATACTTTATATACAGCTGATGAAAAACCAAATTATTCCAGCATTAAATAATATCTTTCCTAATGGTTTTGGCCACGTATGGTTCCAACATGATGACACTGCTGTTAGAAATTATTTAAATACGTTTCCGGGACGCTGGATTGGATGAACGGGGGTTGTTGAGTGGCCTCCAAGGTCATCGGACTTAAATCCACTTGACTTTTTCCTTTGGGGTCACCTAAAAATGACCATGTACAAAACGAAGCCCGAGAACCTTGAAGATCTAATGGGAAGGATTAGAACTGAAATTGAAGGAAATCCTCCGGAAGGGCTTGAAAATATTATTCGAGAATTTATTGACCGTTTAGGATTCCGTCAAGGTGTGAAAGGACAACATTTTCAGCATCTCATTAATCATTAAATTATTCAATTATTTTAGATTTTAATTCCTAATTTGTCGGTGTATTTTTAAAAACATTTAATAAATTTAACATTTAACGGATCAAGATAAAAGTTTGCAATCTTGGATTTATATTAAGGATAATACGAGGAATAGATCACGCTTAAAAAATATATCTATCTATATATATATATATATATATATATATATATATATATATATATATATATATATATAGATTTGAAAAAAAAAGTTAGGTTAGTTTGCCGAAAAACTGAAAATCTGACAAGATTGCGGTATGCACCAAAGGGTCGGGGGAATTCGGTAATGCCTAATCACCACATATGGTTCAGATTGGATGAGTGGTTTTTGATAATTTGACTGTGACTATGTACTGAACTAAATTGGGTCACATTTCAGTATTCCTAACAAATGGAAAAAAATCATAACGAGGCAAGTCTGGGTAAAGAAAATGTATTTATAATTAAATTTTTTAATTATTATAACATGCACATTCGAATCTGTGAATATAGTGGTTTACCCCGTATCCTCTATAATTTGCTCGTAGGTTTCAAAAACTTTTATACCTACATAAACTATTTATCCTTGCTAATTTTAGGCATGGTTCAAGGAACTTATTATTTCAAACAAATTCGCTTTTAAAATAAAGTTTACTTTGGTGCGGCTTGAAACGAAATACCTAATTATGTAATATTTTCCATGAAAACGTAAAATTCTTTGAGAACGCATACATCTGCAAAAACAAATTAGTCTCGTATTTCACGAGTTTGGGATAATTTCAAAGTAAATTGATGATTAATAAATAACAATACAAAATATATTATAAAAGGCCACGAGAGATATTTAAATATTTATTGCGGTGAATAAATCGCCATTAGCACTTAATTAATTAATTTTTAATAATAACAACAGTATTCCTGAAAAACAGTACGGTTTTAAGAAGAATTATAGTATGGAGACCGCTTTTTGGGTACGATTGGTGGGGACTTGGATAATGGCAAAATATCAACGCTGGTGCTGCTAGGTTTTTCGAAGGCATTTGATACCATCAACCACGTCCTGGGGTGCTCAAAACTCAAAAACTGTCTGCTGTGATCGCCAAAAGTAATAATATACAATGTGTTTGACATTTACTACTATTATTTTGGCCATAGAATTGAATAAATGAAAAGCAATTAAAACCTATTATCCATAGTAGCGTAGAAGATTTGGGGCACCCATTATAAAATTATACTTTATTCTAATATCGATGTTTGGGTTTAAGAATATTTCTTCTTTTTGTAGGATACAAATTAAACCGGACTTCCAACTTTCAATAGTTCAAGGAGTTGAAACGATAGGTCTTCGAGTAAATGAAGATACAGACACCATAATTTTCCACGTCAACAAAATAGAAATACAGAGACATTCCGTCACAATTAGCTCAGCAGAGAACGCAAACTCGTCAGGTATGTACAATGCAAATTTAACAAAACGTATATAGTCTAGAAAGTATTCGGAAAAATTAAACAATTTTTTGGCATATATTTGTATTACTTGAATTATAAAATTACAACAAATAATTCATCTCATTTACTTAAACAACCTCCATTTAGCTCAAAATACTAAACGTACAGGTACACCCGAAACTAGGTCACCGCCATAATGTTCAGTGATGGTGGTCCAGACCTATAAAACTGACAGAATTAACCCTTCTTTATTTCTTTTTTCTACTTGCGACATTATTTCACAAAGACTCAAGTCTGTTTCCAATCAACAATATTTGACAGATGGTGTTGCCAAGCGATTTTGGCCAGAGCCTACCATCGGCACAACCTACTTGATGCTTTACTTTTGTCTTAGAATGTTACAAACAAGAAATTTATTAAAATTAGGAAAAATATAAGATTCCGGATACTTTCTAGATGGACTGTAGTTATAAAATATGTCAACCACCATATCAAAGCTGTAATCTTTTGAACAGCGAATCAAAAAACTTATGGGAAAATCTTCCCCTTGTGTTGTTTGAAATAACAATCAGACGAATAGCGCTTCTGTGGGAAGAGTCAACATTAAGGATTAAAGGAGAGGTTGCGCACGATATATGCAAACAATACTCAAGGCTGAGTTTGATTTGCCATGTGCAAAGGGTATTCAAGTTAAAAGAAGAAGAGGATCTTCAGCTAGAAAGAGGAAACAGAAAAAGAGTTGGTCAAGACAATTATTGGGTATTTAACCTTCAGTTCCTAGTCCAATAAAATGGTTTTATTACTTGTAAAAATTACGTCCGATGTTGTTGTTTTATCATGACAAATTGAATGAGTTTAAATTTTCGATGAATGGGTCGTCAGAAATCATTTGTGTTTTAGTTTAGTTAGTGCGATGTTATAATACATGGGCAATCTTGGCCAAACCGAGGGCGAAATTTCGGGACTTAATCAGGTCGCGGGCCGTAGAAAAGAAATAAGTAGGTAGTAGTGAATAAAAAAGCGATAAAAATTTACACATTTTTTTATTTATTTATTATAATAGCATTATCAAACATATTAAAAAGAATATTACATAGGCGCAAAGTGTTTTCAAAATTAACATCTGTAAGCCGAGTACGATGCTTATTTTTATTAATTTTCATGATTGAAAAAAGTTGCTCACATTTATACGTGCTACCGAAAACATTCAGCTGTGGATACTTTTCTTCAGAAAGGTAGGTTCTGTAAAATTCGCTTAATTCCACATCTTCAAATTTAGACTTCAAATAGGAGTCTTCTTGAAGCTCGATGAACTCCATTCCACATTACACTTACAAGGATTTGCAAAAATATTGAAAGTGCTATCCATATTCTTAAAATCGGAAAACCAATCAGTGAATTGGTCTGATAGTAGTTTCAGTTCTTTAGCATAGCGACCGTATTCAATGTTTTCGTGAATGGATAATTTAAAAAAAAAATTTTTACTTCTCATTTGTGTTTCTCACAAGCGAATTTTGTTTCGAAAAGCTTTAAGATGACTGTACAGCTGATTTACCAATTGTCCTTGTTTTTGAAGCTTCAAGTTCAGGTCGTTTAAGTGTCCCGTAATTTCTACTAGGAATGCCAAGTCACAAAGCCATGTTGGATCACAAATTTGTGGTCATGGTTTCTCTTTTATTTCCATAAAATCAGCTAGTTCTTTTCTAATGTCATAAAATCTGCCGTCTGTCACCTTACTTCGCAATAGTATATCACATAATCGTGTTCTGAAGAGAGTTCTTCCAAAAATGCTTTAAACTGGCTATGGTTAAGACCGCAGGATCTAATGAAATCCATGGTACGTACTACCACATCCCTAACATTCTTCAGTCGAATTGACTTAGAGAAGTTTTATTGGTGAATAATGCAATGCAGAATTATTAAATCACATTCTTGCGGTTACTCTCTTCTTCAGAATTGCGATAAAACCTTTTCGTTAACCGACCATTGAAGGCGCAGCATCTGTGCACACTCCAACTAATTTACACCACTGCAAACCATATTGCTCAAAAGTACTTTTCACTTCGGCAAAAATCTCTTTTCCAATAGTGGTCCCTTGTGGTGGCCATAAAGCCAGTAATTCCTCTGTTTCTACAAATTCTTCGTCAATACCTCGTATAAAAATAGCTAACTGGGCTGTGTCAGATAAATCGGTACTGTCATCCAAAGCAATCAAAAATGGTTGAAAAAATGTTTTTGTGAGATCACTAGCCATCATATCTATACGTTTAACAATAGCACGTCGCGCTAAGGTCACTTTCTTAAACTCTTTATTCTTTTCTGGGCACAAAATTTGTGCAACATCTACTAGGCATTCTTTAACAAACTCTCCCTCAGAAAATGACTCCGATGTTTTCGCTATTTTGGAACTAACTATAAAACTAGCTTTAACAATACCGTCTAGACTAGACAAACAATAGGTGTGCATGATAAAAAAATATTCATCAGTTCATTTGTTTTGGCACTGACGCAGTAGCGTGCCTCACAACGATTATATTATAAAATAACCAGAACATTTTGCAGATTTGAAAGGAAACCACGCAGGAATAAAACTTCTTAGGACAAACTTAAATTAAATTTTATTACAAAAAGAATACAACAGTGTATTTCCGCGCTCTTTGTGCGATTACTTTTTTTCAATTAAATTGATAATCTTCTTATTTTTACTGATTTAAGCGTGTTTTAATATCTTATCATAATCAATTAATTCCGCTTTTTCTGATTCAGTACTAAGTAATGACAAGTTATTTGTTCTTTCCGGTGTCATTGATCATCTTTGGAAGTTCAAAATTTTATTTAACCTCTTAACTTAAGGTCGTTTACCTTTCTGCTATATAATATTTTTAATAAAACAGTGAGAGAGGGATATGAGGCATCTAAATTTTTTGTAATAATAAAAGGAAAAAATCTCTTCTATGAAAAGATTATTCCATCTTGTTTAAGTTCTCTGAGTAAATTACAAGACATTTAGTATTCATCTATAATGGAACTATTATAAATCTTTTGCATAAAATAATTGAAGATCCATTAAGCATTTAATATTTTCTTTTCACAGCTCTTAAAATCAACCAAGCACGAAAATGTTTGACAAAGTGGATTAAAATCAGAAACGCTATTATTTAAAGTTGCAATAAAAACATCTAAAAGAGAGTAATACACTGAAATTTTAAATCTATCTTCTGCGTTTTCAATGATGAAAAAGTCCCGTTGCATTTCATCGTGGAAAGTTGTTTTTCCTAACTCGTTTGTTGACAAAATCCATGGAAGTTTGGCATTGATTGGCAAGGGATAGAGTATCTTCTTTAAATTTAAAAAATGATGTTTCATTTCTTATAGTTTTAATATACCGCGACTCGAGGAGCCAGAAAAGCCATGTTGCCAATAGCCCTTTAAAAAAACTTTGGTGGGAAAAATGCAAAAATAATAAAAAGAGTAAAGGTCATATTGTTGTCTTAAACTAGTTAAGTTTTAAATTAAATTATTATTTACTTATTAAGTTAATTAAAATTTACGATCGCACTAGAGCGCACAGGGCGGGTTAGACGGGTTAGAGCTGAGGGCAGGGGGGCAACTGCCCCCCCGTGTCCCCTATACGGCACACAACTGCACTGACGACACTCTGTGTCCACTTTTTTAAACCAGACATTTTGATAGATTTTTTTTCTTCTGAGCTAAATTTGCTTGAATATTTCCCGCGTATTTTCTTATCAGTTCAGAAATAATGAATTGACACGTGCGCTGAGCGGTTTATATAAGCAACTAGAATATTCTCGATCGTACGCGAATATGCGATGCGAGCGCTCAGAGCCGACTGTTATTCATAAGGCATCGCTCAGAGCGCTTTAAGGTCGTCGGGCGGCTTCCCGAATGTTTATCTGTTTGTCTCTTTCTAACGACTATTTTTGACTCGACCTGTGCATTCCACTCCGTATGCTTAATAAAATTATCGATTTTCGTCTTTATGATTTGAAGAATACAGTTTTAGGTTGGTTAACAGTAATTACAAATAAACTATGTGTGCTAAATCTTTAATTTTTTTGCGGGTTATTTGAAATTTCTGAATTTTTCGCGGGCCGGATTGGAGCTGGTGGAGGGCCGTAAGCGACCCGGGGGCCCGGAGTTGCCCATATATGTTATATAGTTTCGCACAATGGCATTAATTGACAATTCATGTAAAAAATAACTGTATAAGATACATCCAAATTTTAAAATTTTGTGCAAATTTTTGGACCTGCAGTATAGAATATTTTGAATGACTTATTAGGCTTACTTCCACGTCATCACCACTTCCAAAAGTAATAGAAAACCTTGTGTTCCTTTCTCGAAAAACTATATTTAAAAATTAATGAAAGGTCCGCAGCAGCAGAGGTATTATGTGACTTGTAAAAGGCCTTTGCTTGTGTGAATCACAGAATACTCTTGCAAAAATTAAAAGATATGGTTAGAGAAACAACATTTTAAATTAGTTTATAGTTAAGAGAGGTTGTTCTCAGACTATTTTATAACGATATTGTTTATATTTTATCCATGTGTATGTGTGTTGCATCCTTTTTGTTTGTGAATGTATATGTATGTACAGGGTGTCCCGTTTTCGTTGTTTTTATGGAGTATCTCTCTTATTAGTGAAGATAGAAGGTTCCGGTTTTCGCGACATGGTGTTACTTTTTTGTGAAACGAGAGACGATCCAAACAAAATTTTCATAGCCCCCTTCTTTTTTAAGATACAGTGTGAAATTGAAAATATTGCATTTTTGGGTCCCCCTCGTAATTCGGTGGTTGTTTAACTTATCGAAAAGGTTCAAACTTTTATGTGATATTATTATATTCAAGTTCTTGCGGAAAAATCCATCAGAATGTTGGGGTTCCAAAAAGCCGGGTACAAAGATTTTTTGGGAAACAAGGTTATAAACCAATTAAATTCAGATTGGTGCAACACTTATCTAGAAAAATGCGATAATGACTCTGACTTTTATAGAAAAGTAATATGATCCGATGAAGCATATAAAGTGCGGGACACGAAAGAAAACCGTGCGGTCCTTAAAATAAAGGTTCATAGTCTTAAGCAAGCGGATAAATAAAATTTGTGTACGCAAATAAATTTTATGTTATTTTATTGGTTGTAATAGTTTGCCGCTTCACCTATAAAGTGCGCCAGCTAAGCGGTACGGAAAATTAATTAGGATTTAGTAAATTTCGCACTGGTCCACTTGTAATTGGGATGTGAGAGTCTCCATGCACTTGCCGCTAGAAGGTTCTAGCTATTTCCAGTGGCGCCGCCTATACATTTCGAGCATTTGTTTTCATTTCTATATAAATGCGTTGCGTTGAATTTGAATTGTTATTTCGAAGTAACGATGGCGAGCAAATGAGGAAAAACAAGTCGAAGAGGTGCACGTGAAGTTATTGCGTTCGTCTTAGAGGCCTGTACTAAAGAAGCTGAAAATAATAGTTTGACTATTCCAATTCAAAATCGAACAGAACGCGCTGCATTTTACACTGATGTTTCGGAAAGTAGTGTAAGAAAAATTCAAAGAAAACATAATGATCGCTCATGTTCTACTTCACCTTTAAAATCTCCTGGTAAAAAAAGACCTCGATTATCATACAAAGATAAAATTGACGATGTTGATTTTCAAGTAATTCGACGAACATAGAGGATTTTTATATAAATTTGAAGAAGGTTCCGACCTGCAAACCCCTACTTCGTGCTGTAAAGAACAAAATAGATTTTCCGTACGGGTATAAAACCTTAAATCAGCTTTTATGATCAAATGGTTTTGTTTGGCGCAAGTGCCAAAATAAACGAAAATTGCTCATTGAGAGACCAAATATTTTTCACTGGCGGGTGAAATATCTATCAACTGCAAGGCAATATAGACAAGAAGGACGCAATATTGGGGTAGATAATGATATGATAGTGAACAAATGCTGGCAAAGGGAAAGTGGTACAGGTGTTGTTCAGGGAATCCGCTCTAGATCGGGACTAACAACTGGAGACTATCATGGACAGATGAATAGAGATAATTTCGAAAAGTGGTTGCTCGAGAAGCTTCTACCTAACATTCCTCCCAAATCAGTCGTGGTAATGGATAATGCGTTTTATCATTCTAACGTAGAAGATAAAGTTCCAACAAAATACTCTACAAAAGCTCATATGATATCGTGCCTTAAATCGAACAATCTTGTATGTGATCCAACATGGAGAAAATATCAATTATATGAAGTAATATCAGCCAACAAGCCTAGAGAAAAAAAGTAAAAAATTGACGGTCTTTTACGTAACCTCGGCCATACACCTTTAAAGCTGCCTCCATACATGTGAGACCTCAACCCTATTGAACTTGCATGGGCAGGAGTAAAAAAATATATTCGAGAGCGCAACACGGTTGAACTTTCAATTAAAGATTTAAATAAAATAACATTAGAAGCGATTGACTCAATATCGGCTGAAAATTGGAAATCGTATGTTAAACATGTTCGTTTTATTAAAGATAAATACTGGGAAGTAGATGGCAAAATTAAAACGGTTATTGATGATTTAGTTATCACACTGGGATCTTCAAGTAGTGATGACGAAACCTTATCATTTTCAGAGGAAGACAACGATTTAGAAGGAATCGAACCATTAGGATCACAGCCGTCAACCTCAAAAATGATTTTTTTTTCATATATTTTGTGAAATTGTTCATAAAGTAGCTGTCAATAAACTGCTTCAAAATAATTAATTTTCTGTTCAATACCGGGTGTCAAAAAATATCTAATATTGCAATTAATATTTGAAAAACTACAGAACTCATATTTTTCCAAAATTAACACATCGATGTAGTTATAGTAGGGGAGCCAGCACTGATTCCAGTGAACAAGATTTATCAAAATTTTAACTTATGCAGTTCGACTTTGGACTATTCGGGTATGCCAAAAGTGACCATTTGTCTCCGTCTGTCATATTGCTTTGTACAGGGGGCGTCATTGTGAAGTACTAATAAGGGCGTTTCCTAATTGCGTGCTAATGTTAAAGGGGGGTGATTCTTGGACCTTTTTAAGAAAAAAGTTTAATATGAACCTAATAGTCTTAACTTTGGAGATACAGGGTTTTAAAAAAATATTTTTTTAAATCCTAATTTTGATGCTATTATAGATAAATAACTGTGAGAAATTTGATACACGTCTTATATGCATAAAAGGCCATTTTTTATTAACAATCAATTATTGAAATTTCTACCAGTGTCGTGGATATGTAATTAACCTGGGTAAATCCGTATGATCCTTAATGCATAGAAGACGTGTATCAAATTTCATGCAGTTATCTACAATAGTATCAGAATTGGGATGAAAAAAAAATTTTTCTTTTTAAACTTTACCATCCTGTATCTCAAAAGTTAAGACTTTTGGGACATAAAAACACCCCCTTTAACATCAGCATGCAATTAGGAAACGCTCTGTATAGTCCTTCACAATGACGGCCCCTGTATAAAGTAATATGACAAACGGAGACAGACGGCCACTTTTGGCATACCCGAGTAGCCTAAAGTCGAAATGCATAAATTAAAATTTTGATAAATCTCGTTCACTGGATCTGATGCTGGCTTCCCTTGTAAAATCTGGACTTGTAAATCGTGTATCGCTATACTGGGTGGTCCAATAATAGTGGACGTAGGCAGTAGCCCGGGAACCGTTAATGACAGAACTCAAGAAAAAATATATTTATAGGTAAATCGATCAAGAAAAATCAAAATTAAATCAATTTAAAATTCGAAAGTTCGCCGTTTTTGCAACACAAAAGAGATATAGAAGTGCGGTACACGAAAGAAAACAGACACATATAGATAAAGGTTCATTAAGCATAGTATACATTTTTTAATTATCTGAAGTGCGTATAGTTAAAAAGGAGTGCCATATTATTTAAAGAACGACGCGACGGGACACCACTGGTTTAAAGAAATTTCTTGGCCGACCTTCCTAAACCGATTGATTCCGCCCGGTTTTCTTTCATAATTTTAGACACTGGTCGCAAGAAAACCAGCATCGAATATCTCTTCTCGAACGACAGGGTAGATTTGAGTTTAATATTTCTTGTTTCATATTGGGTTCAAAAATAATGTATCGTATATACCAGGGGAGCTGGGATACAGATCGGTATTTCCAAATACTGGAACTTATTCTACAGGAATTACTCGGTGATCTGTCTTTGACCTATTTACGCGACATATATTTTCAGCAGGACGGAGCACCTGCTCATAATTCCGGTAGAATAAGGCAGTATTTAGAAAATAATTTTCTTGGAAAATGGATAAGGCCCAATGGTTCTGTAAGATGGCCGGCGAGATAGCAAGATCTCTCGGTTTTGGATAACTTCCTGTGGGGTACTTTAGAAAACAAAATATATAGGACAAGAGAGATATGGGAAATGGGACACCCTGTATATATACGCATGATTCTTTTATATTTTTAGATACCTTCAAGATTTGTGTTATCTTGTCCAGTGTGTTTTTTTTTAATTCTGTACTGTATGGTATCTTCGAAAATAGCTTGTAAATTGAATGTTGGACTGGAGTATACTATGCGAACAAGATCGCTGGTAAAAGAAAGCAGAACACTAATGTGCAGGACGAATTGAGTAGGACCTACTGATCATTCTTGCCTAATAATTCCCAAACATGTTTGATAAAATAAGTAATACAAAAGAAAATGTTATTATTTTTAGATCCAGTGCCCATTAAGTCTCAGGACTATCTGGAAGGAGAGAGGTATAAAATAATTTTAGGCCAACAGCTGAAGAAAGACAAGACCTACACCCTAAAATTGGAATTCCAGGGAGAATTAAATGATCAGTTACAAGGATTCTACAAAAGCCAGTATACGGATCCGTCTGGAAATATCAGGTTTGTTCTTTGTATTCGATTATATAATTTTCGAGGGTAATTGCATAAATACATTAAAATTATCGATAATTTTATAAAAAAAAAGCGAACTGTCCAAAAAGTGTAAGAGTTTATTTTCATAATTTGTCAAAAGAGTCGCCCTCTGAATAAGCAGGCCTGTTTTAACAAAATAGAGCCGGATATATTGAGTAGAATACTGTTCCGGATTGGCCGGTACACAAACACGTAGATTCTGAATGCACTTCTTTTATAGGGTGACCATACGTACAGCATTTCGCTGTATTGTACAGCATTTGCAAAGCCTGTCTAGCATTGACTTCTGTACAGCAAACGTACAGCAAAACAGTGAAACTGTACAGCATGTCCAGCAAACATTGAAAAATAAAGAAATGAAAATTATTACATTACGTATTCTTATCCTTATCGAAATACAAAATATTAAGTTTGTCGATAACTAAGCACATCTCTACATTTTGAGTGAGCGATTTTTTGCCGCGGAACGTCACGTCGTCGTCTAGTTGCATATTTTATCTCTTTTTGATCAATGCGTTTTTACCCAAAATAAATGAAATGAAAAATACCTGTGGATGAATCGAATACAGCAATATGGTACATTTTCGCATGTGTTTCTTTTTTGAGGTTATTTTGACATTGGGTGTTCCGTCTGTGATTCCCAGAATATACCAATTATTTTATTATATGAATAATACCTTCTTATCAATGTAAAGTGCGAGATACGGGCAGAAAGGGAAAAGGTATTTATTTGGTTTTTACTTTTTAGTAGGGAAATCTCTTTTAATCACATATAGGTGTTGATTTTAGTTTTACTCTTTTTTTTTTGTCATGTCATAACATGTCTAACAGCGAAAACGCAAGTAAAAAGCAAAGGCGCAATTGTAGGTTCACGCCGGAACTGATGAGAGATTTTCCCTTTATAAAAAAAGTAAAGGACAGCGAAACTGACGTTTTTTGCGAAAAATGTTTAAGTAAATTTTCCATTGCTGCTGGCGGACGCAGGGACATAACCAGACACCTGCAAACTGATAAACACATTAAGAGTACCAGAGCCGCGGCGAGTTCTTCTAGTTTATCTTCGTTTTTTAGAAAAGTCGAATTTGGCGAGGAAGAGGTTAGATTGGGGTTGACAGAAACGGTATTTGCGTTTCATACCGTGGTACATAATCATAGTTTTCGGTCCATGGACTACACATCGAAGATTATTCAGAGGCAGTTTCAAAAAAAATTTTCCTGTGCCAGGACGAAAACAGAAGCGATTATTAAAAAAGTACTGGCTCCTTTTGCAATAGCTCAGTTAAAGCAAGAACTTGAGGATGTAAGCTTTATTTCAATTTTCTCCGATGCGTCTAATCATAAAGACATTAAACTGTTTCCAACGATTATCCGCTTTTTTAGTGTAAATTCTGGAATTGTAGTTAAAATATTAGATTTAGTTTCTCTTCCTGGTGAAACCTCGGAGTTGATAAGCAATAGTTTGTTTGAAATTCTAAATAATAATAATTTAACTAACAAACTGGTTGCTTATTGCGCGGATAACGCGAATACAAATTTCGGCGGCGTTGCACGAAAAGGAACAAAAAATGTTTTTCATAATTTAAATGAAAGGGTGCCATAGAAACTTCTGTATAGGGTATAGGGTGTTCAGCCCATATTATTCATAATGCAATCCAAACAGCAACGGATTTATTACCAATCGATATAGATACTATAGTAAACAAAATATATAGCCATTTCTATATTTTTACCGTTAGAGTAGAAACTTTAAAAACATTTTGTGAGGAAGCAGATGTTGAATACCGCAAATTATTAAGTAATAGTAAAACTAGGTGGCTTTCTTTGCTTCCTGCCATTGAGAGAATTCTCAAATTATTTGTACCCTTAAAATCGTATTCTCTATCCATAGATAAATATCCGGTTTTTATTGAAATTTTTTTTAAAAATGATACTTCGGAGTTGTGGTTAAAGTTTCTGCATTCTCAGGCCTCTTTGTTTTCAGATTCTGTAAAAAATGTGGAAGGCAACACAAATACTGTTGTCGAGGTTTCCCGTGAAATAAAAAGTCTTATTTTAAAACTTAAAGCCAGATTAGATAACGCATTTTTATCCCTTTTAGTTAAACAAGATTTAAAAAAACTTTCAGAAAGTGGTCTTATTAATGAGGCATGGTTTATATCTCATGTAAAAATGTTTTATAAAAATTGTTTGGACTACTTAGAAATTTGGTCAGTGAAACTTGTAGAAATTGACTGTTTTGAATGGACTGAGCTTAAAAACGTTGTACACTGGGATGAAGTTCAAGGTAGTTTGCTTTTTATTAGGGACCACTTTTCTCATGATAAAGAAATTATTGATAAAAATGCTTTAATTGACCAAATTACGTTTTTGAAAGAATACGTATCAGAGCAAAAATTATTAGGTTGGAAAAACGAAAATAAACCGGTAGATTTAAAATGGGTTTTTTAAAAAGGAAAATATTTTGTTTGATAGTCTAAAAAAAATAATTCAGTTTTCTTTGTGTTTGCCCGGAACAAATGCACCCACCGAAAGACAGTTTTCAATAATTAACAATTATTGGACTGCTGAAAAGGCGCAAATGAGTGTAGAGACCCTTAAAGCTTCGTGTATTGTCCGCTGCAATATTGCAATCACTTGTGGAGAGTTCGCAGATAAAATAAAAGACAACAAAGAGCTTTTAAAAAAAACTCACTCTGCCGAAAAGTATTTATAATTTATAAGTTACCTATGTTGGCTATGTTTTTGTTTACATTTTAATTTTTAAAGTTTTTATAAATAAAGTTGTTTGTTTTTGTGTTAAATAAAAGTTGTGTATCTTTTCATATTTCATACTATACCCCCCCCTAATTTTGCCTGTCCAGCATTTGGTCAACAAAAATATGGTCACCCTATTCTTTTATTCAAAACACAGGTTACAGGTATCAAAAGTAGACACTGGTTATACTTAACAATCGTAACTAAGGTAACTTTAAACTTGTCAATGTCAGGTTTTTAACACTTCGAAATCTCAATTACAACTGAATCAGCGGCGCGCTTATATAGCCTTTAGAAAAGGATGGAATGATCTAGAAAATTCTAGAATAATCTAAATACTACAGGGTGAGATGAATTAAGCCTAACAGAACATTCGAGAACGATTTTTGACACTAACATAGTCGTTACATGGATAAAAATTAAGGTAAGTTTATTTCAATAAAATAAACAATAAATAAATTCATCTAAATCTTAACAAACCTATAACTAGGGCTAAATTCGTAACATTGCCCCCTTCCCAGAGTTTATCGTCCCGATCAAACATCTTCGGAATCTTGGTAATGGGCTAATCGATGGAGATACACCACTTTCATTTTTGTATGAGGGCTTTTCTGAATCCGGTATACTAAGTCATTCAGTCGGGTCACCACACGATACGGGCCTGATTTCTGCAACTTCGGCGATCGTCCCTTAGTTCTTTTTGGATTGTATAACCAAACTTTTTCACCGACTGTAAATCCAGTGTGATTGGCTCGTAGATCATAACGTGACTTCATTCTATCGCTTTCTATCTGCAATTTATTCAGGTAGTTCTCCAAAGTTCTATTAAATCTTTCAACCATTCCATCTGACTGCGGATGAAGAGGTGTTGTTCTTGTCTTATGAATTCCGAATAGGCTGCACAGGTTTTTGAATACATCGGATTCAAAATTTCTGCCTTGGTCGGAGTGTATTTCCCTTGGAATTCCATATCGTCAAATCCATTCATGAAATAGTACGAAGTAATCCATCGCTACTAACACAAAGCGATTCCCGGACTTACTAACTGGAAATGGTCCTGCTACATCTATGGCAATTCGTTCGAAGGGTGCTCCCACGTTGTACTGTTTCATTTTGCCACGAGTACGAGTTTGGGGTCCTTTACTGGCGGCGCAGTCTTCGCACCAATCTTTCACATCTGTATGACTTCCTAACCAATAAAACCTTTCTCGAACTTTTTCAAGAGTCTTCATAACACCAAAATGTCCTCCGCCTACACCGTTGTGTACGGCTTGCAACACTTCAGGAATTCTCTGTGAGGGCAAAATAGTTTGGTATTTGTTATTTTTGCCATCAGAACTTCCAAAATTCTTTTTAACAGACTGTCTTTTATCACCAAAGAGTCCCATAAAGCCCAGTATCCTTTAAATTTCTGGGTTTTGGCTGCAATTTCTCGATAACAAGGTCTTGGTGAATTTTCTAATTTCAGTTTAATTATAGGGCCAATATCTGGGTCTTCTTGCTGATCTTTGGATAACATTTTAGAGTCCCACTCTGGAGAGCTTTTAAGTGCTGCTCTTCGGCAATGAAAATCGTCAGGATCTTCTCTTTCCTCGTGTCTGTTGCAATGTTTACAACTTTCTGGGCATGGTCTTCTTGATAAAGCATCAGCATTTTTATGATTTAACCCTTTGCGATGTTCAACTTTAAAGTCATATTTCTGTAGGCGCTGCAACCACCTGGCTATTTGTCCTTCGGGATTCTTAAATTGTAGCAACCATTTGAGTGATGCATGATACGTCCTTAAAAGGAATTTTTGCCCATACAAGTACTTATGAAAGTGCTCCAATGTTTTAACAATAGCCAATAGTTCTTTCCTTGTCACACAGTAGTTGCGTTCAGGTTTAGAAAAAAACCTTGCTGAAATAGGCTATTACTTTTTCTTCGCCATTTTGTACTTGTGACAAAATACCACCAATAGCGGCATTGCTGGCATCGGTGTCTACAATAAACATCTGGGATGGCTCAGGGTATGATAACACTGGAGGTTTACACAAGGCTTGCTTCAAGTTGTTAAATGCTTCTCCATATTCTTGGGTCCATACATAGCTGTGACTGCTCTCAGTAAGTCGATGTAATGGTCTAGCGATATTAGCAAAACCTTTTATGAATCGTCTATAATACGTACAGTCACAGAAAACTCCTTAGCTCATGTCTGTCCCTTGGTATTGGCCAATTTTGAATGGTTTCAGTCTTCTCAGGATCGGTTTTTACTCCATGTTCGGTAATTACATGGCCTAAATATTTCACTTCTTTTTGAAAAAACTGGCACTTTTTGGGACTGAGTTTTAAGCCAGCCCTTCTCAGTTTCTGGAAAACAGCTTCAATATTCTTTAGATGACCTTCAAATGTTTTCCCAAGAATAATGATATCAACTAAATATACTAGGCATGTTTCCCATGTCATTCCATGTAATGTCAGTTCCATTAAACGTTCAAAAGTTACTGGGGCGTTGCATAATCCAAAAGGCATAACTTTAAATTGCCACAGTCCAGTAGAAAACGCTGTCTTTTCTTTATCATCTGGATTAAGCTTAACTTGCCAATAACCACTTTTCAGGTCCAGGGTTGAGAACCATTTTGATCCTGTTAAAGTGTCCAAAGTATCGTCAATTCTTGGTAAGGGAAAACTATCTTTCTTTGTGACGCCATTGAGCCTGCGGAAGTCGACGCAGAATCTGGTGGAGCCATCTTTCTTCTTAACTAAGACTACTGGTGACGACCATAGACTTTGAGATGGTTCTATAATGTCTTGTTTTTCCATATCCTTAAGCATCCGATTAACTTCATGTCGCTTTGCCAAAGGTATTCGTCTTGGAGGCTGTTTTATCGGCGCTACATCACCGGTATTAATTCGATGTTGAACTATGTTAGTTTTTCCTAAGTAGCTGTCAGATAGAAAGCAAACATTTTAATTTCTTCTCAAAAGTTCTTCCAACTAGGTCATCTGAACCTTATTCAGTAAATGTGGCGATTTCACCAGGTCTTGGAGTACCTTAGGTAACGTAGTTACAGGTTCTGAAGGTGGTAAGTTTGTACAGGTAAATATTGTATTAGCAGGTTGACAGGTTCCGATCTTGTCACCTTTTTTTACTTGCTGGGGATGACCTTTTAGATTCATCATTTTGACAAACATCATGTTTCCTCTGCAATGAGTTAAGGTTCTTGCTGGTAGAATTCCCTTCACATGTAGTGGACAGTCTTGAACTGGTTCGAATAAAATTACTTCTTCCTCAAAATCATGAAGCGTCGCTTTTACTACACATTCCGAACAGGCAGGTAAGGTAGTATCTTCTAGCAAAACCACTTCTCGGATAGTGGAATTATTTCTTTGGGGCAGGTTCATAACTATTTCTTCATTTTTCGTACGGAGGACTCGTTGAGGTATGTCAAGGATAAACTTATTTTCGTTCATAACATCAAGACCAAGTAAGACATCATCCATTACATCTGCGACGAAAATAGCGTGTATGAAGGTAGTGTTCCCCAGGGTTACTTCAGCCTCATGAATGCCTTTCACAGGTATAATTTCACCGTTGGCGGTTTCCAAGACATATTTTTTGTATGGATTTTCTGTCCTGCAAGGAGCTATAATGTCTGGCCTCACAATGATGTGTGTTGAGCCGGTATCCAGTACTATTTCACAGTCCCGACCACATATCTTCCCCGGTGCTACCAAGCTAGAGCCATTATTCTGCAGCCGGGATACTTTGATTTTTGTTGATGTCGATGGGGCTTGGTAGCACCTAGCCAGCTATCGCCCCTTAAAACTGGTTAATGGGAGTTTTCCTGAATATCTTCAGGACCCCTGGATGTTGGTTTAGCTGTTTCGAACTGAAGGGCATATGCCAGAGCTTCTAAAATCTTCTTTATTCTAGCCATTCTTAAAGCTTGGTTGGTATCAGGATCACGAAGGCCTTCGATAAAACTGCTTACTGCCAACTCTTGCTTGATCTCTTCAGGGTAGGATGGATAAGTCAAGTTAATTATCGGTTTCTTCGACATTGAAGTTGTGCTTTATAAACCTCCTGTAGATGTGCTTCCCCATAACGCATTTCTAGATGGCTTACTAATGTCCCAAAGTCATTTTGCTTATCTTCGGGTATGTTCCTTAGCACCTCCATTGCTTCGCCACGCAAGGAACAAACCAGCGCTTGTGCCTTTTCTGTGGAATCCCAACTATTTCCTGTTACGGCAACTTCAAATTTCAGGTAAGTAACTTACGGCACCTTACCATCAAACGTAGGTGGCTTTATTACATGTGATAAAGAGACAACGTCGGATTTGAACCCACTTTGCTTTCCAAATTTCTGCATCTGGGAACGTAAACTTTGGACTTCTTGTTGCATTTGGTTATGAACCTCCTGAACTTGCGTTTGCACTTTCTTCTCCATTTGCCCCATTTCCTCTTTTACATCTTCTTTGGTTAGCGTCAGTTCAAGCAACGTTTTTCTAGTGATTTCTTCTTGATTCTTTTCCATTTCTTGCATTCTTTGTTTTACGTCTTCTTGGTGCCTCCTCAGATCTTCAAGTTCATTTTTTATGTCTTCTTGGTTCTTCCTCATGTCATCTGTAAGTTCTTGCTTTAGTTCTTCTTGGTTTCTCTTCATATCTTCCTTAATTTCTTGCTTCATGTCTTCTTGATTTTTCTTCAGGTCGACTAGTTCTTGCTTACGGTACACAAACACGTAGATTCTGAATGCACTCCTTTTATTCAAAACACAGGTTACAGGTATCAAAGGTAGACACTGGTTATACTTAACAATCGTAACTAAGGTAACTTTAAACTTGTCAATGTCAGGTTTTTAACACTTCGAAATCTCAATTACAACTGAATCAGCGGCGCGCTTATATAGCCTTTAGAAAAGGATGGAATGATCTAGAAAATTCTAGAATAATCTAAATACTACAGGGTGAAATGAATTAAGCCTAACAGAACATTCGAGAACGATTTTTGACACTAACATAGTCGTTACATGGATAAAAATTAAGGTAAGTCTACTTCAATAAATCAAACAATAAATAAATTCATCTTAATCTTCACAAACCTATAACTAAGGCTAAATTCGTAATAATACTTAATATAAGATATAACAAATTTCTGCTATTATTTTTGAAATTAAGTTGACACGTTTCAATTTAAATTCTCTCAAGAGTCGTATGTTTAACATTATTGTACTGTTTAACAAAAATGACTGAATTCGTCGAACAGTTTGTAAAATAAAATTGCTGCAAACTATTTGATATTATGTTATCATATAACTTGTAGGTACACAGCAAGTACTCAGTTCTCCCCAACAGATGCCAGAAGAGCTTTTCCCTGTTTCGATGATCCTTCATTCAAGGCAAAGTTCAAAATTCGTCTGGCTAGGCCTGCAAATATGTCGACTCTATCTAATATGCCCCTGAGCAATAGCATATTATTTGAGTAAGTAGATTTAATATTTATAGTTTTATTCACGGAAAAAAATTGCAGAAATCATTGAAAACATCCCTGAAAATTCTGGTTTTCTAGATTTAAGAACTATGCGTAAGTATATAAATAATGTTTTTAGCTTACTATAATTTCTACTATTTCAGCCAATCAAGTCGTGATTACAGCGATAAAACAAAAGCTCTTTTTTCGATTTCGTTTTATCCCTTTAGTTTCTTATCTCTAATGTGTTAATAGATATTTACGACACAAGTGAGTTAACAGCATCATTAAGTATCTTAATGAGATTAACTCACATGTATTGTACAACATTGTATCTACGTCTGACGCACGACTGTTAAAATATATTACATTATATATACATATTTTTATTAAACAAATTTTTCAAAAAGTTTAAAGTAAGCATAAAACACCTTTCTATTAGCTGTTACCTGTTTGCACTTTAATCCTGCCACTCTGCGTTACCCCGGGCAATGTCAATTTAAGTAACATCTTATTGACAGTTTTAATTTCCTTAGTCAAAATGAGTGATTCAGAAAGAAGCATTCCTTCGGATATTGAGCAGGAAGCATCCAGGGCAATTGACGGGTTGCTTTCCTGAAAAATACATACATATTTATATATATATATATATATATATATATATATATATATATATATATATATATATATATATATATATATATATATATATATATATATATATATATATATATATATATATATATATATATATATATATATATATATATATATATATATATATATATATATATATATATATATATATATATATATATATATATATATATATATATATATATCTATATATATATTTATATATATATATATATATATATATATATATATATATATATATATATAGCCTGTATTTTTCGTTAGCCCCGAATTTCTAGTAAAGCGATTTACCGATTTTTATATAACAAATTTTGTCTTATAATTAATAATAAAATTTACTTATTTTAAACACGCTCTAAAATTGGAACAAGTATTCTATAATTATTTATTTATTGCCTACAAAATTACAAATGTACTAAAAAAGTAAGCAAAAAAATGGTGTCAAATCTAATAAAAAAATTTTTAAATTGAAATTCACTGGCTAATATCCAGGAGCCAGTGGCAAAAACTATGAGAATCGGTATAAGGAATGTACAGAAACTTGTGCATGAAAAAAAAACCTTATTTACTTTCGAGGAAGATTAAGAGATGTACACGAAAAAATCCAAATGCAAAAGACTTAAGTTACAATGCAAAAATGGATATTCATAATACAATTTATGATTTTTTTTTCTGAAGGATTATATTAGTCAAAGACTAATATAATCCTTCAGAAACTTTTTAATATTATAGACTAAAAAATATCATCATTACTTAAAAAGTGGGTAAAGGATTTTGTTTTTGTTTTATTAGCCAGTCATAAATATCACCTTTCTTCCAGGATGAAAATGTTAATTGTTTAAGATTCTTTAGAATAATAAGATGCATTGTCCAGAATGATTAAATTTCAATCAGTTGTTCTTTTAACCACTTTTCAAACAGTTCATAGTTCATATTATCATGGTAGTCCATACTTTTGGATGTTCAAGAAAACAGTAAACTTACACCTGGGAGAAATCCTGTTGAAGAACGTACATGCAAAATGATGAACCGTTCTCCCGTCCCACATCCCTTTTTTCTCTTGACACTTTTTACAGACTCGCCCTGCCAAGATTTCGAACCACTTCCATTAGAAAATATCCGTCTCGTCAAAAATACTACTTTTCTAAATTTTGAAATAACATTTTCCGTGTATTTCTTTAAAAACTGGATATGCTGACTTGCTATATGCGGCAACTCGCATAAAAATTTTCGATTACAGTCCTTTTTATATCTAAAACCCAGCGTTTTTATTAATTTTGACAACGATTTTAGTCCAATTTTCAATATGCCTCGATTTTTTAAAACTTCTTTTAAAACTTGAAGGGTTATATTAGTTTCTGATGTGTATGTATCGTAAATTGCATTACGAACATCCATTTTTACATTGTCACTTAAGTCTTCTGTCTTTGGCTTTTTTCGTGTACATTTCTTAATCTTCTTTGGTAGTAAATTATGCTTTTTTTCATGCACAATTTTCTGCACAGTCCTTATACCGATTCCCAGAGCTTTTGCTACTGTCTCCTGGATATTGGCCGGCGAATTTTCATTTTCATAATATTTTATTAGATTTAATACCATTTTTTTCGCTTGTGGATGCAAAAAACTCGAAAATTGTTTTTTATTACTCATTTTGTCACTGACTTGTCAATCTGACTTTGAAGCGACATCGCTTAAAGATTTTTGCAAGTGCTGGTATTTTTATGTTTATCCTCTTTTTTCATATGAAAATATCATATATCTATCTAACTCATCTTCCGGATTTTATGCGGAGGATACGATTACACGTAATAAAAGAAAAACAAACTTAAAAAGTGTGTCGTTGATAAATCGTATGACCCGCACGATAACACTGCTTTTGGCTATATCAATAAAAAAAAATTAAGGGTATTAACTAAAACCCATATTACAACATTCCTTCTAGAAACGAATGACAGAAAATACTTTTTTATGAAAGTAGCATTGATTATTGGGCTTGCAGGAGCTTGCAAGCCAGAGGAGATAAGAGATAGACATGATTCAACTAGTTCGAAAATATATTAATCTTCGCCCATGTAACGTCGAGCATGGTAGGTTTTTTATCCAATTTCGAAATGGTGTGTGTATGAAGCAACCGGTTCGCATTAATTTTGGATCCTTGCCAAAACAAATTGCTTTGTATCTCAAACTTTAACATGCAGAAGAATATCGGAGCATTGCTCTTGAAGATCATCTACGTCCCTATTGGCAGATTCAGAAGCTGACATTCTAACAGTAAAGCGTCATGGTGGCTGGCGATCCAACACGGTTGCGGAAAGCTACATTGAAAGTTGGGCAGAAAATAAAAGAAAAATAGCATCCAAAATTCTGGGTGAAACGGGAGAAATTTTAAACGAGACCCGAAAAAAAAATAAAACAAAGCCATCAGACGACTAGTTTAAATAATGAAAACAATATATTGATTACAAATTTAGCAAACGTGGCTGCTTTGTCGGGAATTTATTTGAAAGATTGCAAAGATTGTACTATTAATATTTATAATAAATAATTTTTCATGTTTTATAGTTTTTAATAAAATAATTTTTTAAAATTTTCTTGGCTTTTTCTATACTACAAATTTCAAATTAAAAACGAACGAATGAGTGAAAATACGTGCGGTATTAAAAAAGAGTGCGGTAACGAAGCTATTAACTCACGCAAAATGCGTGGGTTAACAGCTTCTTAACTCACTAAACTAACTAATTGAAACATGTCCGGTAAAATTCAAATAAAACAATTGCGTTGCGCGGCTGAGACGTCATCATGTTTTCGATGACATTTCATATTTGCGATCAATTTTTGAATTCATTTGCAAATTAGGTGAAAAAACGTATCGTGCGTTTTTGCTATAGGCGTTTAGTCTCTAGTTTTGTTAACTAGAGATATAAAGTCCGAAGAAGCTATTATATAGCGAAATATGTCACAGGTTTTAGACAAATATAGTGGAAGTATAAAAAATAATTTTAACTTTTAATACATTTTACATAATCCCTAAAAAACTTAAAATTGCATGGACCACACAAACTTTAACAAATTTGAATTATTTTAGAACACCAGATGGGAAATGGTATTGGGACGACTACCCAGAAACACCGGAAATGTCTACCTATCCACTAGCGTTCATTGTTAGTGATCTGACTCCACTTCAGTCTACTGACGATTTAATAAAGATCTGGGCCAGGAGAGAATATTTGACTCAAACCGATTACGCAGGAGAAATAGCACCAATTATTTTGAGATATTTTGAAAATTACTTCAGGTACGTAGATATACAATGACAAACCCGAATTTTCTTATTGCACAGGGAAACAAGATATTTAAATTCAGGGCGTCCCATCGAAAACAAAACAGGCTGCTTTTGGGGTATTTATCGTTATTTTTACAAAATTTCTTGTTGTAACACCTTCTATGAATCCGGAAGAGTATCAACATACATTTAAGCTTTGATGTGTCCTTCCTGAAAGTAATCGATTGGGAACAAATCGGGTGATCGTGCTGGCCATTTAATAGATCTCCTACAAATCTATCGATCAGGAATGTTTCGACGAGAAACCTCACAAAAAAGTATATCGAGACAATATTTCTCAAAAATAAGATAATTTTACTTCTTCTACTGCTTAGATTCCCTACCACATTCCATTAAATATAAACTATTCCGGAAAATTAAAAAAAAAATAGGCACGTAGAAAATAAATAATTTAGAACGGAAGATTTCACGCCTTCGCACAGTGGGCTCCGGAATAACAATTTTGGTCAAAAAGATAAAAAATATTGTTTGTTCAAAATAAACTTTAGAATGTGTATAAGACACAAACGCTATTTGGTGTGAAAAGAAACACCATCAAAAAATTATACAGGGTGGAGGAAAAGACTGGAAGGCTTATTTCTAATTTGCATGTATGAGTATTTTAGGAATGAGCGTTAAATGTGTGTGGCCTAAGAATTTGCCCCCCCCCCCCCCCCCCCGATTGTAACGCCAAAATATTCTTTTGTTTGATTTAAATTTTTTACAGTAAAAAATAGGCCACCAAAACTAGTTAAACTCTATTAAGCAAGTAAAATAATGATTAACAAAAAAAATTTAGTTGAACTTATTAAGTAAGTAAGATAATTATTAACAATACTATTTCTCTTCGGAATCGGATGATTCACTTTGTGCCAATGATGAACTATCGTCCTTAAGCAGATGCAAAGCTTCAGAAAAAAAAATATGTTTATTTTTCTTGGGTAAACTTCTTAATCCAGATATAAATGGATCAGAAGAGATTAGGAATCTGTTTAAGAGATCTTGGTTGGTATCAATTCTGGACGTTTTTCTGGAAAAATGCTCTCTGTAGTGCTTAAGATCTTTGTTACGTGATTCCTGCGCTTCTTCTGATAAGGTCCCTATAGGAAGTATTGCCGCCGAAATTATTGATGCACCATGAATTAAGACTTTATGCACGCTGCTCGGCATATAGTAAAATGGATATTTATTTACCAGCAAATTAGCAGTTTCTTCCGCATATTCCTGAAATTTACTTTCGTTTATCGCAAAACCTGATGACATGACTTGTAATATACAAGAGCAACGTCTGATGCATTCTTCGTCTAGTTCTAATATCTTGGAGGTAACTAATGGATCAGCAAAAAATCTTCTACTGGTATTGCCATCATTACTTGTTCCACTTCCACCTGCTTTTACTTTATCGATAATCAAACCCATTTCGGTTCTAAATTTAAGCTGAATATTTTTCTTTCTTTCTTTTACACTGTTCTTTTCCTCTTGCGATCTAGCCTGCCATTTTTTGATATCTAGTCTGTAAGCCAGATGTAAAAAATATTCCATGAAGCGTATCCACGCATGGAGAGTCGATAATCCATAATCAAGAGCCTCGTTGTTAGTTGGTCTAGTTTTTACATTTTGTATATTGTTCATTATTTTAGGTGTTGCTTCACAGATGTTACAGGCTTGGCTTGAAGATGTCTCTGTCATAACACTACAGATCTTCCCGTCAATCATCGTCATTTTCATTTGGTGTTTGATAGATAAAAATTGACCGTTATGATTCATCTCTGTAGGTTTTAGTTCATCAATTTCTTTTTTTACAGAGGCTGCTTCTTGTAATGTGAAAGCAGTAGTTTCTTTCTGAAAATAAAAGTGAAGTGGCCTACAATACCTCGTTGACGATGGTCTAGGGTTCTGCCAATAAATTATTTTTTGAGTCTGATCGATTTTTGAGTAAGAAAATAATTGCAAAGGTACAAGGGAAGTTAAAAAAATATTTGAATCTGAAGCATTTTTAGTTTCAATAAACTGCTTGTATTCACTGTGACCTGTGCTACCGTCACACCCCCATTTTGTGATTAAAATTAAGTCAAGAGGTCCAGATGTATTTTCGAAAACTTCTGATTGAGATAAAATAATTCGGGAAACAGTATGGTCCAAAAGCCCTTGTAACTTAATTTTTGCAGATAACTCTGTTACCAAAATGTTATCAGGAGATGGATAACAGCATAATTTTGCCTGCAAAATTTTTTTGTATGAAGGATAAACATCAAAGTTTCTTTCTTTTCCTTCTCTTCTGATGGTTAAATAGTCACTTTTTGATAACTTAGTCTCAATAATCAAGCTAAGTGCTTCTTCACTTGTGTATGGTATAATTGGCTTTGATTTCTGTATATTACAATTGCTTATTATTTTTGAGGCTCTAGTAGGAGAGGTTTCGGGACTCTCTTTAAGCAGTTTGACTTCATCTCTTTTTCCGTCTTTTTTTAAACTTAGCTTTGTTGCCCCAATTAACTGATTTTGCTCGCAACTTGTTGCTAATTCCTTAATTTTTCTTCTTCTAGTTCTTTCACTACTCGAGGAAAATGACTTTTCGGGTCTTCCCAGCAAGTTTGTTGGCGTTTGCATATTATTCATTTGCGGGAATAGAAGAACAGTACTATTTATGCATTTAGCGTTTTGTTTTAAAAACCTACTCTTCGTACGATTACTTTTTTTCCACCTTTTGGATAGCTGGTCGCAAATTTCATTAATTTTTCTTTTTGTAGACTCTTCAAACTTGGGGCTTTTGATATTCATTATATTTAAGATCTCGCGGCATACTTGCAGATTTTTATCTTTACGATTACCGTTTTTATCAATCCAGAAATTAAACACATCTATTCTTTTAAGATTCATGTTTTTACTTGCTCTGGATTACTCTGTAATAGAAGAATTCAGTTAGCAAATGAAAAATGTAAGATTTTTTTTTATTTATTTTTCTCATTAAGGTATCTATTTCTAGTCTCATGAACAGTTTTAATCCAGATTTTATTCAAACAAGAGTTTTGCAGTTTTCAAAACATCTCTCTTTAATTTGCAAACATCCTGTATATCTAAAAATGCTTAACCCTAGGAAAACTTCACCTAATAGACTTTGGTTTGCATCGTACCTTCTCAATAAAACAAGAAACTTTCGTTTCTAGTATAGGTATAAGTAAAAAATCCATAATGTTATTTTTATTATTTTTTTTTAAATACAACATACATCAAAAAATTAAAAATTTTGCCTGGAGGCGAATTGGGACAAAAGTTTTTTAAATATTTTTTTTCTACAAACACTACTGTATCTAAAACCGAATAAACTGGAAAAACGGAGAATGACAAAAAGCAATATTTCAATGTAAGAAAGTGTTTTTAAAAAAATAATAATACATCTTGCGCATGTAAGCAGTAAATAAGCTCTGCGGCCACATACCAAATTAAATTTTAACAAAAAAAAAACGTTTTTAAATTTTACTTACCTTTCTCTAATTAATCCGTATAGTTAACAAACTGTAGGCACTGTAACTACTTTCTACAAAACAATTCAAAATCAGATAAAAAAATATTTTAAAAATACATTTTATTCAAGTTTCAAACACCTTGACATCAAACTTCTGACTGACAGCATACAGTGCAACTTGCATTTATTTTTCTAGACCTACTAGATTGTTTGCTTTAGAAAAATGCTTACTGGAAGGATATTATAAATAGTTTATTTTAAATCAGTTATGACCAAAATTATGATGCGAGAATCCACAGTGCTTCGGTCAATTAAAAAATTATGGTTCTTGGGATTAGACCGTGTCAAATTGGAATTACTAGCCGACGTTTCGCCTTCGATTGCACAAGGCATGTTCAGCGATCTTTACTCCACGTCATCTGAACATTGAATGAACTCGAAGAGATTCAGACGGGTTTCTATAACCGATTTGCGCTCGCCGATCTGTGACCTTGTGTTGGTTTCCACGTGTGATGTAGATTGTGATGATGATACCTATTGAAGTTTTTTATATGTTTAGTAATTTCTACAGATTATCTAATTTTTCGATCCTGGAACCGACGCTAGATCCTTAGTTTCTTTTACATTTACAAGGTATGATTTTAACTTCTGAACACTGTGAGGGCTAAAGTTTTATTACTAAGCTTATGCAGGAGAATTTCATCGTTACTCAGGAGTGCAAAATCCGAGCATTTGTCTAGTATTTTTAGAACTTTTACTGGTTACATAGATAAAATAATTAAATGTATTATATTATTGAATATAAATAATTATATATTCGTAATTTATGTTTTAGAACCAAATTTCCTCTTCCTAAAATTGACATAGTGGCAGTTCCAGAATTCGGTTTCAGCGCAATGGAGAACTGGGGATTGATAACATTTAGGTGAGTTACATAGCCAAAAATATATTTATGCTTTACCACTAGCGAAAACTATTATTTTGATGCATTTTGAGGATGCAACTTCATTTGTATTAATCAAAAATTAAATACATAAACATAAAAAAGCAAGGAATATAGCAAAACTAAATAAAAATCAATGTGTCATTTAAAATAGTTTCAATGGGTTATCTATCAGAATTACGCTTTTTGGAGCATCTTCAAACTTATAAGAAATGTAACACTATATTTTTGGTGAACGTAATTAGTTTTTAAGATGTACTTATACAGGGTGTTTCCTAATATGAGACCCCTCTGACAAACTAAAAGAGGTAAAGCCTCACTTAAGATGAAGAAGAAAATGCAGTATAAATTTTTTTCGAATGTCGCTTAATTTTCAAAATACAGGTAGTTTAATTTTTTTTTTAATCTGTTATTAATTTTTATTTTAAATTTCCTTTACTTAATTTTGTTGAATTTTGGTAACGTTATTTGTAGTGACAAGGGGATTGTATTATTATTAAGTCCAGTGTCGTCTCGAGGGGCATCTTAACCAATATTATTGAGAAAAAAATATAGGCCACTGACTTTTTGTGTAATTTTTATATTTTTTTCGGATTAAGCAACTAAAGAAATATTTTTTATTCCCTGAGTTGTTTTCCTATCTCGCTTTGTTTTCGAGAAAAAAAATAAAAACCACTTTATGTCCATGTGCAATACAAAAAAAAACACAAAAAAAAATGTTTTTAATCGCTTGCAACAATGACAAAATGAATGAGGATACTCCTTACCTCCTTAAAAAAATGTAGTATAAAAGTTTTTCGAATGTCGTTTTGTGTTCGGAATATTTTTCGGAGTATTTTTTTTAAATTTTATTAATTAATGATAAACGATATTCTAATGATATTTATTAAACATAATAAGGGGTTAAAGCACTTTACTTTGGGTTAAGAGTATCTTAAAGTTATAAATTAATTTGAAGGAAATTACGTTTTCGAGTAAACAGTAATTTAATTGCTAATGTTCTACGAATTTCCTGATTAATATATTATTTAAAAACTTTGAATAATGAACTCACATGAATAAAAGTCAAATAAACTGCTGAAAATGTCCTCCATGAGCCATTATACACCAATATACACGACATACTAAATTGTCTCTTAAGTGTCGGGACTGGCGTGGATCGTATTAAAACCATTAATCATACGCAGTCGAAGGTCTTCTTCAATTTCAGTAGGAGTAGTATATCAAAATACAAGACTTCTAACCACCCTACACCACAACTTGTTACGTTCTGGACGCGCGTTTCGCTAACCAAGTTAGCATCATCAGCAGATGATATAAACTAAAGAAACTTATCCTAACCGAGACTATTTATAGGTAAATGTGGTCACACTTGGTTGCACCCGACTGCACCGTTGTCAAGTAAACAATAGAGGGGACTATAGAGAATAGGCCCTCTGTCTTTATTTAGTGCTTTCTTACCACAATTAACTATTTCTATACTCTCAAATGCATCCAATAATCTATTATTAGATACATTTTTAATCAACTTAAGATTATTTATTCCTATTCGGTGATTGTTTTCCAAAGCATGTTGGGCAACGCTTGACTTTTCTGTTCTTCCGTATATTAAATGTGCCATGTGTAAAACGAACGTTTATGGAGCGTTTAGTTTGCCCAATATATTTTAGATCGCAGTCATTACACCTAATTTCATAGATGCCACTCCTCTCCCTCAAGTCGACTTTGTCTTTGGGGTTTCCAAGGAGATTTTTCAAACTGTTCTCCGTTTTGTAGGCTACTCTAAAACCTACGTTTTTAAATACTTTTTCTAGACCTCTCGTATATCTGGGATCATATGGGATTACTATGAATTTATTGGAAGCCTCATGTGTTTGAAGAGTAGTGGCATCTTTTAACATTTTCTTATGCTTATGTCTATTTACTAGTTTATGTACAAAATTATCATTATATCCATTACTTTTAACTATATTTTTAATTCGATGCATTTCATTGTTAAAACGTTCTTTACTTAATGGAAAATTGACTAACCTGTGAGTTAAGAAATGGAATGCTGCCATTTTGTGTTGACAATGAAATGAGTCGGATGTTATATACTTATCAGTATTAGTAAATTTCCTATAAATATCAAATTCTAATTTATCGTTATTTCTAATAACTAACGTGTCGAGAAAAGGTAATTGCCCATTGTTCTCCTTTTCGTACGTAAAATTAATGGAAGGATATTTATTATTTAATGTGTCTAAGAAAGTGTCCAAATTTTCTGTTTTAGTATCAAAAATAGCAAATAAATCGTCTACGTATCTATACCACACCCTTGGAAAATACTTGAGTTCTTTTTTGAATAGGGTTTCTAATCTGCCCATAAACAAATTTGTAAGGAAAGGAGATAAGCAATTGCCCATCGCAGTTCCCTTTAGTTGTTTATAATATTTATTGTTGAACTGAAAAAAATTTTGATTCATACATAATTTTGTGAGAAGTAAATATTCATCGAAATTATTGATTTCAAGTAGTTCCTTTAGGTACTTTAAAGCTAGTGGTATGGGTACACTAGGAAACAATGAGCTTACATCAAAAAATCAAGAATTTCACCTTCTTTTAAGTGAACATTCTTAATTTTATCTAAGAATTCTAACGAGTTAGTAACCTCAAAGTTATCATAGGAGGAGTAGTATAAACAAGTTGTTTAAGGTGAACCCAGAAATAAAAATCCAATGGATTCAGATCCGGTGAACGGGGTGGCCATGAGTGAGGTCCTCCTCTACCTATACAACGAGCAGGATATTGCTGATCTAAATAGTTTCTAACACTTATAGCAAAGTGAGAAGGGGCGCCGCAATGCATGAACCACATTAAAGCTGTTGTTCTTAATGCCAGTGCTTCCATCAAATCTGGCAATTCATCTCTAAGGAAGTTGTAAGTAATAGATATCACCAGTAAATCGATTTGGAAAAAATACGGTCCATCTGAGATATCTCCAATAATCCCTGCCGAAAAAGTATACTGGTGATGTCCTTCGATGATAGCATAAGGAAAATCTTCTGCCCAAATATGAATATTTCGAAAATTCATATTGCCATCTCTAGAAAAATTCGCTATCTGAAAATGGTATTTTTGCCGAAAAATGTGGGGTAAAGTATTTTCTTGAAAGCAGTTACAAAAATTAACTCGAGCTGGAAAGTCTCTAGGCAACAAAGTTTGCACTCTTTGTACGTGATAAGGATAAAGTAAATAGACCTTTAAGATATTCCATACTGTTTTCTAACTCACATTCATCTTGTTCCCGATTTTCCTCATACCTAGAGATTCTTCCACCATGTTTAAGACCTGTTCCTCAAGTTGTGGATTACTAACTGTAAGTGGTCGACCACCTATTTTGCTTATTGCAAAGCTACCTGTTGCCTCTAACGTGAGATGCAATCTTGTAAATGGTACTCGTCTATTAAGAAAATTTAGTGCATATAAACGTCTTGCTTTTCGCGCATTTCCGTTTGTTAAATCGTACATAAAATGCATTTGAGCTATTTCTTGATTGATAAATTCAGCATAAAAAGTAAACTAATTGAAACTAACTGACACTAATCCAAACAAGTCAAACTGATGTATGTAAGGTAGAATAAATAAATTGGAAAACAATTGAAAAGGATATTTGAAAAATGTCAAACAGGAGACAAATTTCATGAGAAAAACACATGTGGTTGCCATGAAACGAAGCAAAGCCTACTCTTTACATTTGAAGCAACAAAATGATAAAAATACGAAAAATAACTCTTTATTCCAACCTCCGACTCTATAAACAAATTGGATGAAACAAAACAGGCAGGAAGTAACGTGCCTACAACCCTTAGTCACTTTTAACTGTAGAGCTGGCTTAGAGTTTTTTAATAATTTATCAAAAGTATAATTATTGCTGCACCTACCTATTAGCTAATAATTAGTGCTACTCGACTGACACAAGCAATAAAATTAAAATAATTAATAAAATTAAAATAGTAATAAGGGAGCATAGTTTACTCAAAATTAATTTTAACATCATATGCGATAAGAATTTGCATTATTTACCAGGTTCGAATTACCGAATTTTGAGAAATTAAGGTACTCTTTACTCAGAAAGTGTTCTGATCCCTTATTATATTTTAACAAATGTCATTAAAATGTCGTTTGGCATTAATTAATTAAATAAAAAAGAATAGAAAAAATAATTTTAAAGACTCGACAAGATTAGATAAAAAGTATTCCCATTAATTACCTCGTTGTTGCAAACGACTAAACAAAAAAATGATTTGTGTTGTTTATGGTAAATAGTTTTGATTCTTTTTCTCGAAAACAAAGCGAGATACAAAAACAACTCAAGGGATAAAAAATGTGTTTCTTTAGTTGCTTAATCCGAAAAAAATATAAAAATTACACAAGTCAGTGGCGTATATTTTTTTCTCAATAATATTGCTTAAGGTGCCCCTCGGGACGCCACTGAACTTATTAATTTTTATCTATTTATGGCTAAATAAACCCCTTACGACTAAAAATAACGTTACCAAATTTCAACAAAATTGGTTAAAGGAAATCTAAAATAGAAATAAAAAACCAAGTAGAAAAAAAATTAAACACCCTGTATTTTGAAAACTAAGCGACATTTAAAAAAGTTCTATACTGCATTTTCGTCTTCAAATTAAGTGATGATTCGCCTCTTTTATTTTGTCAGATATATAAATTTAACTTACGTGATTTCTTTTAGGGAAAGCAGTCTTCTTTTTGACAACTTCAGTTCTACTGTAGAAGATAAACGAACCGTAGCAACAGTTTTGTCTCATGAAATTGCCCATCAGTGGTTTGGAAACCTGGTAACACCAAAATGGTGGAATGACTTATGGCTAAAAGAAGGATTTGCTACTTATCTTGAATACCTGGGGGTCGATCATGTAAATATTGTAATTCGATTCAACTTAATTATATATAATTATTTGATGATCGGTAGAATGATGGTAATATTTTTGCCTTAGGCTGAACCATCGTGGGACATTACAGAAGAATTTTTGCCTAGCGAAATAGAGAGGGCAATGGCTCTGGATTCTCTGGAGTCATCTAGGCCAATTAGTTTCGAAGTTTTTAATAGCAAACAAATTAAGCAAGCTTTCGATGAAATATCGTATGCCAAAGGTAAGTTGCAGGCTTGCAATAAAAATTGTTACGAAAAAAAATATCATTATTTCCTGCTTTATTTTTCCAATTATAACTTGCACATTTTGATGATCTTATTATACCATCAGCTTTTATTACTTTTATATTACATGTTCAAAACTGCCGATATTTTAAACACATTTTCCTGAATGGCTTTAATATGGTTCAAAGTATTTGCAAAATTTTAAAATAATAATTTTTTTGCAAATAAATTTTTGAAAAATTATAAGTTTGATAGAACAATATATGTATATATATATATATATATATATATATATATATATATATACATATACATATATATATATATATATATATATATATATATATATATATATATATATATATATATATATATATAGGGTGATTCATGAGGAAATGTCAATACTTCAGGTACATATTCAGGACCAAAAAATTAACATAAAAGTCTATATAAATAAGTGTTCGCAAGGCCTTAGTTCTCGAGATACAGGATGTTAAAGTTTTTATTTAATTTTCCTATTTTTTAAATAAAATCTATGATAATGTAAATAATGGAGTGAAAATTGATATACAGGGTTTTTTGGTATGACAAATTGGAATCTAATATTAGTATTGCTCTTACTTGTAGGGGGCGCCACCTACATGTCTTTCTACTCCTTCGAACAATCACAACTTTTTGGTACAGTCTTGTATTACATTTTTGAGTAAAACAAATTATTCCCTTGCCATTTCTACGTCAAAAAGGTATACCTGTTAAAAGTGGATACGAGCAACCGTTTTCGAGATATTTGGATTTAAAACAATATCGGCGCATGTAATTTTTTATCGCAAACTTTTAAAAGTTTGTTATTTTGTCCAAATTTAAACGCATCTTGGCACAAAAGCTTTGAAATGAAAGACTAACACATTTTTTTGAGGTGTGTATTCAGTGCCTCAGACATAAACTAAACAAAAGGTATTTAATTTTTATTAAAATTGTTATTATTAAGTTGTTTTTATTAAAATCTAGGTTACGTTTTATAAGTTTCAAAAATTCCACCATTTGCTTCTAAGCACAGGTCAGCTCTATGGTGTATAGCTCGGGTTGCTCTGTGGATACATTCGGACGCATTTCTTAGAGTTTGTGCTGCGTTTTGTTATCCGATCCAATAATGCTTCTCTTGTATTTACTTTAGTGGAATATACCAGTGATTTTAACCATCCCCAAAGACAATAATCCAAAGGATTAAGGTCTGGCGATCTAGGTAGTCAATTAAACGGACCTCCCCGACCAATCCATTGGTTTAAAAAATCTCTTACAAGTAAACTGTAGTGTGCAGGGGCTCCATCATGCTGCAAATACATGTTTTGTCTTACATTAAGGGGAACATCTTCTAATAGATTTCGCAAGTGATTTTCAAGAAAGTTTAAATATTTTTCTCCTGTAAGACTACCATCGATTATAAATGGACCAATTAAATGACCATTTAACATTCTACACCACACATTAATGCTAAATTTATGTTGGAAATTATGTTCTACTGTAGCGTGAGGATTTTCATAGGACCTTCATTGTGAAGATTATTTATACCATCACGCGTGAACTGTGCTTTATCAGTGAACAAAACATACCTATACAACCTTCGATCTTCATTAATCCAGTTACAGAATTGCATTCTCAACTCAAAATCACCCTCCCGCAAATGTTGAACCCGTTGTAAATGAAATGGTTATAAACAATTAATGTGAAGATTTCTCCAAGCAGACGATTGTGTAATTTGATAAGTATCTGCAATCCGCCTAGTGCTTATGCTTGGATTATTTTCGACGGCATTGAGTATAGCCTGTTCTACATCAACGTTGGGTGCCGATTCCCTTTCAGATACAATTTTCGCACTTGGAAACATCCCAGACTCTCCAGCAGTAGTAAAAACTTGTTGAAAAATTCTTCTATCTGGCACCCTTCTATCTGGAAAACGACGCTGGTACTCCGCGACTGCTTGAATTGCGACCTCATTGCAGAAGCCATAGACGAATATCATATCTGCATATTCACGATGCGAGAATATCACAGGCATAATGACGTATTTAGATCTAAAGTTTCTTAAATGATTATTGTCAGATAATAAAAGTTATGAACAGAAATTGACAGTGACAAAATTTGATCTTATTATTAACTGACATTACTATTGCTAAGTAACAGGAAAAACGATGAGAACACCAACCAGCGTTTGTTCTGTCAGGCAAGGCACACTTCTATTTTTTACAATACATGCATACTTTATGGGAATTTGATAAAAAAAATCACATGCGCCGAAACTGTTTTAAATCCAAATATCTCGAAAACGGTTGCTCGTATCCACTTTTAACAGGTATACCTTTTTGACGTAGAAATGGCAAGGGAATAATTTGTTTTGCTCAAAAATGTAATACAAGACTGTGATTGTTCGAAGAAGTAGAAAGACATGTAGGTGGCGCCCCCTACAAGTAAGAGCAATATTAGATTTGAATTTATCATACCAAAAAACCCCGTATATCAATTTTCACTCCATTATTTACATTATCATAGATTTTATCTAAAAAATAGGAAAATTAAATAAAAACTTTAACACCCTGTATCTCGAGAACTAAGGCCTTTATATATATATATATATATATATATATATATATATATATATATATATATATATATATATATATATATATATATATATATATATATATATATATATATATATATATATTTTCATTACAACGTTTCGTTTCGATGGAACCACCATCAACTTTGATTTTTCTTATGAGACGGAAAAAAAGTACACCTATTATTAGATTGCGCTTTTCATTGCGAATTCAACGATGTACTACACAATATAGTTACTTATGTTTTTATCCAGAAAAATGGCTTTTTAATACATTTCTAGCATTTTATTATAGTAGGCCATGAAATCCTAACGATAAAAGGAAAAAAACAGTTGACAAGTTCGAATGAATGTATTTATGTATTTAACAAATATTCAAACAAGTAAATGTTTGTATTGTTATTGTTGTCGTTTTTAAATTTATTTTGTTCTACAATGGATGGAGGTAATTTTAGAAACGAAGAAAAATATGATATGCTATCTTGCTACATTTAATGGCAAAGAAATTGTGTAGGGGCCGAGCGCATGTATTCTAACAAATACCCAGAGCGGAGACAACCTGACAAGTGTATTTTTCGGCGTTTGCTATTTAATCTAAAAGAATATGGATCATTTAAAAAACCTGTATTTTCCCGACAAAGACCTTCCAATGAAGAAAACCAATACAACGTTCTACAATCTGTTATTGAAAATCCACAAACTTCCACCAGAGAAATTGAAGACCAGACGGGGGTAGCTAAATCTACAGCTCAATTTATTTTAAGGAAAAATCAATTTAAGCCTTACAAATTCCGAATATGTCAAGGATTAAAACCGGGTGACGATGAACGACGTAAACATTTTTGTGAGTGGTATACCAGGATGTGTCTTAATTTTCCTTATAAAGTGATTTGGTCTGATGAAAGCATGGTAACCAATAACGGTATTTTTAACAGGCGCAATACCCACTATTGGTCACAACGAAATCCACGTGTAAATAGACCATCCAGACATCAAGATCGCTTTGGATTTAATATTAGGTGTGGGATTTTTGGTAGCAAGATTATAGGCCCTATTTTCTTTCACAATTCATTAACTTCCGAGCGGTACCTTGAAATCTTGAGGCACGATTTAGAAGATGCATTAGATAATTTACCGTTAGGCGCTGTACACAGCTGTTGGTTCCAACAAGATGGTACTCCAGCCCATAACTCCATAGAAGTTCGCCAATATTTAGCTGAACGGTTTGAAGGAAGATACATTGGGACTTACATTGAAACACCTTGGTCTCCAAGGTCCCCGGACCTAACTCCCTTGGACTTTTTCTTGTGGGGCTACATAAAAAATGAGGTATTTAAGGAATGTTTTGATAACGAGGAACAATAATATCAATCAGTACGAGCAGCATTTAATACAATTACTCCTGAAATGTTAAGTCATATTTTAGAGTCTACCGTGAGACGGGCGTACTTCTGTTTAGAAAATGGAGGTAATTTGTTTGAACATTTGTTATAGTTAGTGAATAAATAAATACATTCATTCGATCTTGTCAACCGTTTTTTCTTCCTTTTATCGTTAGGATTTCTTGCCCTACCATAATAAATGCTAGAAATGCATTAAAAAGCCATTTTTGTGGATAAAAACATAAGTAATCATATTGTGCTGTACATCGTTGAATTCGCAATAAAAAGCGCAATCTAATACTGGGTGTACTTTTTTCCTTCCCATAAGAAAAATCAAAGTTGATGGTGGTTCTATTGAAACGAAACGTTGTAATAAAAATGTGTTAACTTCACCTTGTGCAGTTTAAAAACTGAGAATGAAAAAGTGTTTTCCGTTTTTTCATATCTTTTCAAATAGCTTAAAAAAAAAATTAAAACGAAATCGCAATATTTCGGTTTTTCTCGGATATTTCCGGAACGGCTTAGAATTTTCAAATTTGTAAAACGGGATTTTGTTGGGCATCGAAGTACGCAACTTTTGTCTAGTTTAACCGACACTATATCTTTTACCGTTTCCGAGATCCTCATGCTGTGCATCCTTATCTTGGACACACTGTACATATATATATATATATATATATATATATATATATATATATATATATATATATATATATATATATATATATATATATATATTTAAGGCTTTGATCTTGGATATATTTTAGGGTTTTGGTTCTTGGGGATGTAAGATCCAGGGGTGGTGGTAAGCTGTATAAATATCTTTCTGTGAGCGTTTGCTATTGACTTTGTTACGGGTTTTTTACAGACCATAAAAAAAAATTTCTGAAGAAGGTCGTGCCTGACCGAAACGTCAAAATGAAATAAAAAAAACACCACGAAGAAAAACAATTTATTTTAATCCCTGGATCTTACATCCCCAAGAACCAAAACCCTAATATATATATATATATATATATATATATATATATATATATATATATATTTTTTTTTTTTTTTTTTTGTCGTTCGTTGTTCGGGAACCCTGGGTATTAATAGCTGTCTCTATGGTGAAATTTGTGTAGCTGTATTTCTTTCAAGCACTAAATGTTATATTAAGTTCGTTTTGTCTCGTCCGCGTTTCAGTTAAGCGCAAGGATCTGGATATTGGCCATAGTCACACCATAATTTAGGCTTTAAACTTGCTTTCTCAAGAGCTTCTTTCTCAAAGTACCATCTATTTGTTTATACATTTGCCCGTTGAATGAAACATAAGTGTTTGTAAGGCAATGCTCCGAGAGTTGTATTATATGTGCCTGGAAATCTTCGTTTATAGCAATCCTGTGCAATGCTTCGTCGATGGGAATACTGGGATACAACGATTTGGCATCTAGGCTTGCTATGATATCGTCTTTTTCAAGAACAATGTCTCGTATAACTCGAGTGAAATTCTAGGAGTTTTTTACAAATGAATCAGCTTTTTCAACAGCTGGTTGCATAATTTCAGCAAGATATTTTTCCAGTTTTTGTAGCGGCGAATTAACCGCACTACCAATAGGTCTTGTATGTAGTCGTTGGTATTCATAACCACCCAGTTGCGTTTTCTTTATCTGCTGGGAGGATTGTGATGTCTTTATTTTTTCGAAGGTTTATTAGGGCCCTTTGTTCAGAGTCATTTAGGTTTTGTTCTGGTGGTTTGCTTGATGTTAAAATTCTTGCCACTTTTTGTTGCTTTTGTTTCTTCAGAGGAGGACAGCTTCCACTCTAGCTATTATTTCTTCTTTAAGGATTTCCTTAGGAGATATCGCAAAACTAAAAAAACCCTTACTTAGTACGGATTTTTCACTTTTTGAGAGATTGTAGGATGATATATTTCGCACTAGTTTATCGACTTCTACTGATGATACTTGTGGCTGACTCGACTTTCTTAGGAAATTCTCATATTTTTTCTAAAGTTTATCAGTTTTAATATTCTTATTAGATTCTGTTCGTCTTAAGTTTCTATGCGATTCCACAATAAAGGCTGAATACTGCTACTTAGTTTAACTGTAACTTTAAAAGGTCTTTCTCTGCCTCGGCTAGTTGTGTTCTAGTTTGATTGATTTGTTCTCTTAATAAGGCCTTACTAGCATTTCGAAGTATAGAGTTAGTTTTTCTAGTTTTAGTGTCACAAAACAACCCTGTAAAAAAAGGAAGTAAATTGCTGTCACGACACTTAATTTTATAAATTAATTAAATTAACAGATTAATTTTTTTAACTCTCAGTTTCTCATATTAGGTCCTGATTGTCTTGAAGATCTCCTCCCCGTAGAGGTGTATAGTGTTAATTCCTTATTAGTCCTTCACGGATGGAAAAATACAATGTGTTTTCATTCCTGGTGTACATCCGTTCACTACTGTCGTTCTGAAAAGAATATTTTTGCTGACGTTTCGCCAAAATCACATTTAGCATTTTCGAAGCTTTTTTGCTCGAGTCCGAATAGAGACTGATGTGTTTTTTTTCTGTGCTTTACGCAAGAATTCCCTTCTGGTAGAAGCGAAAACAGTGCGGGACTCGTTGTCCTATCAGGTTTTCACCTGTCAAAGTCAACAATACCCACTAAACCCCATCGGGACCCCATCAGATGGACCATCATTGGACTAGCCAAGGATCCTTCGATGGGGTTGATGCCGTCCTTTCGGGAGAAGCTCCTATGAAGGACATGGTGCTCACTGTGTCGTGGGGAGGTTGAGGTCCTCGCTTGGCAGTATGTTTTTGTCACCTCTCGATACTTGTAGACATCTGAAATAAAAAATATTATTAATAAGGAAAGTGTCGTCTTACCAGGTAAGATATTTCTCCACTATCCTTCTTTCGTCTGTCCGGTTGGCCGCTGCCTACGTTCTACTGTCCCGTGGTCTTCGAATTCTGATTCCTCTTCTGTGCCCTCAGCGACACTGCTGTTGGGTGATCCGGCAGTGTTGAGGCTGAGGTGGGGTGTTCTTTTACCTCAAGTTTAACTGCAGCTCACGCCGCAGCCAGTTGAGGTACCTGGGATCCTCTTCTTTTACCTCAGGTTCAGCTGCAACTCACGCCGGAGCCAACTGAGGTACCTGGGAATCCTCTTCTTGGAGTTTGTTGGCCACTTACTCTTAGGGTTTCTGTGAGCAAGATCTAGTTTCTGAGGAGCACGGAGACTCAGAAATTTCGATTTGCCCCCTTCCATCCTAGAGTATATTAGTGCAAGAGCCCATGTCTAGGTCTCCTGTACCTTGTCCAGTTGTTGCGTATCGGAGCTAGTTGATCATGGTCTACCAGGTCACGTAGGTTTTCATTGGGGTGATGTTCGGCTGCCCTGAAGGCTCGGGTAGCCTTTTGCTGCATGAAGTCTTCAATAGGTGTCCAGTGGGCTCTTGGAGCCAGTCTCATACGCTGGAATAGGATTGCTTCGGACTTCTGGGGGTTGATCTTAACCTTCCATTTGACACACCAGTCATGAAGGTTATCAATGTCCTCTTGCAGTCGTCTACCCATTATCCGGGTGCTTCTGCTGTAGGATGGCTGTGTCATCGGCGTAAAGTGCCATTATGCCCTCTTCTCCGATTGGGACATCATGAGAAAAGATGGAGTATAGAATGGGTCCCAGCACAGACCCTTGTGGCACTCCAGCTACTAGTCCTCTTGAAGTTTTGGTGACGCTTTATTTTATACCCCCACCCGGTATGACTTTAAAAGATAACTATTCTATGAATATTCCGTGGAACAATGATAGAATAGTTGTCTTTTAAACTTCAATTACTTTCTGCGGAATTTTTCATTTTCTATACTATCTTCTTTTAGGTGCCTGTATAATCAGAATGATGAATCACTTTTTGGGCGAAGAAGCATTTAAAAACGGTCTGATCAAATACCTGCAGAAGTACCAATACGATAACGCCGATCGAAACGATTTGTTCACGAGTCTAACCGAAGAAGCTCACCTGAGGGGCGCTCTCATGAAAAACGAAACGGTGAAACAAATTATGGACACTTGGACGGAACAAGCCGGATTTCCAGTCATCAATGTCGCCCCTGATTATGAAAAAAATACTTTAAAGATTGTTCAGGTAATACATTATAGTCCTAGTTATAACACAGTAAATAGTAATCCTTTTGGAATACGCTATTAGGTTTAATTATATTCACCTTAAAGCATATCGGAGGCCACAAATAGGTGGCTCACTCCTATAACTTTCTTCTTGATATTAAAATGAAATTTTACATTTTTTTTTCATGACAGCGTTGCCATATCTTCTTTTATTTTCGAATATCTGCTACAAACTTTTGAATTTAAAATGTGACACCCTATATATGTTTGCATATTTTGTTTCGTTGGAACATTGTAAGTACGACCATATGTCATTTATGTCATTTTAACATACCAAACAATGTTTTATTTAATTTTTATTTAAGAATCTACAGTGTTTAACAAAGAATATCAATTTGCGTCTATAAAAACTTGATAAAAATATAAGATTTTCCCTTTTTTATTCACTAAACATTTATTACTCCAATTTAAATATCACTTAAACACATTTTTATTAAATACTCATTTTTACCGGAATAGTCAAATTGATATTTTTTACCAGTAATTTGATACCACAAAACAATAAGCCGTTTTTAAAAAAATTAAATCAGCAAATATTTTTTTATTTATAATAACAATATGCATTAAAGTTCAAACATTTTAAAATTGTTATAAAAAAAATAAATCAGATTTATTTTTTTAATATACTTTCTTAGAAATTACTTCCCAAACCCTCAGGTGCACAGATAATGTATTAAAATTCATCATTTTGCAGAAAAATCTTTTTAATCACAATACTTAGGTAACAAGAAAAAGACTTGTGTTAAATAAGTTTAAATTTTCAATAAATCTTGACAGAATTGCAGAAGTAATTGAAACACCCTGTATAATAAGCAAACTACTAAACTAGTAAAAAATTAACACCATTTCTGACTTAAATTGAAAAATGACGCTTTAACGCCGGCAACATAAACTTTCTTATTATTTCTTTCAATTTATTTTTTCTGTGCAGAGTTGTTAAGGGCCTTAGCCTTATTAAATTTGTAAAACACGTTTGTGTTACAGAACTACTAAGTAAATGCTAGTTTAGGTATGTGTTTTGTAACTACCAGCTGTTATTTCCACCTATGTGTCACACTCATGCTTGGAGAGGCCCCAAATGGTTTTTAACACAACATCTTTTATCACCAAAAAGTTCCACAAATGCCAAGCTTAGATTATTTGATAAAAAATTGATGATTGTAGTGCGCAATGACTAAGAAGAGAAGACAAAATTACTTATATGAAACATACATGAAGAAAACCCAAGAAGACATGAAAAGGAGCCGGACTAACAGAGTATTAGGAAAAAATTAAAGAAGTCACTCACTAAAAAGATTTGGTTGTGCAATCTAAAGAGATCTAAGAGATGCTCATCGAAGCTGCAGAAATCGTGGTGACTCGACTCAATGACATTGTCTACAGAATTCAGAAGACAGTGTATATCACGCAAAAATGAAAGTAGTACCCTTCTAGGCACTAACTCGCTACCAATAGAAGCAAGATGTTTGATCGGTACGATCGAATTTAGGAAAGGACTAGTGCTTTTTACAAATTTAGTTTAAGTTATAGTTCAATTTATTTAGTATTTATTACACTAGTATACAAAATAAACACGTTTAGTTTATTAATTTCCACTTATTTATTTCTGCTTGACAGCTGTTTCGACACACTGTGTCTTTGTCAAAAGCTAACTTAAAACTGACACTAAAATCTGTACCAAATATAAAAAATATATATATATAAAAATCTTAATGGTGTCAATAAAACAATATCGGTGTTTACCTTGTCTTGTCTATTCTTTAGGTATAAAGATTCAACAGAGGGGAACCATTTAAGTCCAACTGGTCATTCAATAAAATATTTCGGGTTTTCCTCTTGTTAATTTCTAAACTCTCCAAATGGTTCAATTTGTAGCTTTTATTAGCCGTATGCAAAATTTTATATTCGTTTTTAAATGTATGATTTGCTTCTATCAAATGTTTAGCGTAATTGGAGTCTGTTTTTTGTTTATTATATGAGGATTTGTGTTCTTTTATACGTTTACTGAAAGATCTACCCGTTGGGTCAATGTAAACTTTATCACAGGAACCACATTCTAATTCGTATACCCCTGATTTTTTAGATTTATCAGACTTGGATTTAATATATTTCCCTAATGTATTATTTGTACAGAAGGCAACTTTATAATCTGCTCTCATGAGATGCTTACTGATTTTAGAGCTAATTTTGCCTGTATATGTTATTGTATTAAATTTGGCTATATCTTTTAAATTATTATTTGGATAAATTAAATTGATTGCTTTTTTATATTGTTTTTTATTTACTATTTTGTCGACTATATTAGGACTATAGCCATTGTTAATAGCAATCAGCTTTATAATATTAAATTCTTTATTATAGTTATCTGATGACATAGGTATACTAATTAAACGATGTACAAAACCGTTGAAAGCTGCCATTTTATGTGCAAAAGGATGATTTGATGTTTTATGTATTGTTATATCTGTGTAAGATGGTTTATGATAAATTTGAAAATCGTGTTTATTGTATTTATTATTGTTTATTTATTAAATTATTAAATAAAATCTGAAAATAACCTTAGTTGTCTCTCTGTTCCCGTGAAACACGCTAGTATGTCGTCTATATATCTATACCAATAAATGAACTTATTTCTTAACGGGTGATTATACATTAATTGTTCAAAATTATCTAGAAATATTTCTGCTAGTATAGGACTCAAAGGATTACCCATTATTAAACTTTACTTACATACACGGAGCCATTGAATTCAAAGTAATTCTGATCTACACACACTGTTAACAAATCCAATATATCATTCTTAATAATAGGATTAACTTTATTTTTGAGTAATAAATTATCGACTAAGTTAATAGCTTCCATAGGGGGGACACTAGGAAATAAGTTTTGTACATCTAAAGAGATTAATATGGCATTATTTGGGATTGTGACATCTTTTATATTGTTAATTAATTCTAAACTATTTTTAATACTAATTTTTGGTTTAAAATTACAAAATGTACTAATAATGTCTATTAATTTATCTCTCATAAGACACTACAGGTCTAATGGGCATATTGCCTTTATGCAGTTTAATAAATGAATATAGCTTAGGTATTTGTGGATTCATTATCGTTAATTTATATTTAATTTTATCATCAAATAAACTACTATCTTTAATTACATTTTTTATAATTTTTTTATACATTTCTGTCGGATCTATCAATCTTTTGAAATTTATCCGGATTCAGAAATTCTGAAGTTTTTTGAAAATAATCTTCTCTTTTTATTGCAATAATGGTTTTTCTTTTATCCGCCCTAGTGAATACAATATTATCTTCTGTCATTTTACTGTTAATATTTTTAACTAAACTATAATTGTTTGATAATCGTTCATTAGACAAATCCCAAGGTATTGAAGTAATTGATTGAGCTAATATATGTTTATAGTTATCATTACCTATTTTATTTACTGCTATTTCACATTCAACTCCTAACATCTCTCTAGATTTAATGTTATCTTTAACCTGAAGGTTGAAATTAAACCCCTTTTCTAATAGTTTAAAAAAGCTGTATTAAAAAATACATGATCTGAAAGTGGGTTATGACAATTGTTAATTTTATTTGCAGTTTTATTGTAAATTAATCTATCTAATTTATCCTTTTGACTTACGTATTTCTTATGGACGATATTTTCAACTTGGCATCTAGTTTCAATATCAAAACAATCAAATTCCATATTATTTAATCTAAATAAGAGTTCACTGTGAATAAACTTAAGATAAACACTGTAACTGTCTGTTTTGCTGTATTGGATTTTGCGATCTTCTATAATCCATTTCTTCAATCCTTGTCCTTGTGCTACCATTGCGGACCTGCTCATGTTGTTTGTCTTTAGTTTCATATATTTCGGAATCACTTCTTCCTTAATGCACTGATTAAAAAACCAAATATTTTGAGAGCACACTTTAGATTTTAGTAAAAGTTTGAAGTACCATGTGGCTAAAAAACTCGTATGAGCTTCTGATACTTACTGAATATAAACCAAACAAGAGGAAAACCCGAAATATTTTATTGAATGACCAGTTGGACTTAAATGGTTCCCCTCTGTTAAATCTTTATACCTATATATTATACCTATATATTATAAGAATAGACAAGGTGGGTAAACACCGATATTGTTTTATTGACACCATTAAAATTTTTATATATATATATATATATATATATATATATATATATATATATATATATATATATATATATATATATATATATATATATATATATATATATATATATATATATATATATATATATATATATATATATATATATATATATATATATATATACAGTGACCGGCTAAAGTCCGTTCCCCCCTACTAATTTTTGAGCCAACTCGTATATCGCAACGAAATTTGGAGGGCTTAAATAGGAGATGAAAAGCTATTTTTTTATGAAAAAATGATAGCTAAAAGTTATAAAATGGCGGCTACGCGCCATCTTGAATTAATATTTTAAATACAACACCCCGCATATTATTCCATTTTCAAAATCTGCTCATTATTCTTAACATTTTTCTCGAATACACTTTATTCCTAAATGTAATTGCTTTCGAAATAATGACGTTTGAAAATTTGAAAATTGAAATTTAGGTCATTTCAAATTCAATCAAAAATACGATCAAGTTTGCGTTGGAAACAAAATCGTTGTCGCGGTAACATCTGTCAAATAGTCCGTTGAGCATCTTAATTATTTTATGAAAAGTGTGACCATGGCTCGCAGTTTACACGATAAATTTGAAGCAGTTTTGATTTTTGGAGAAGCTGGAAGAAATTTTCATCTAGCAGTCCGTATGTTTAACGATAGATTTCCCGAAAACCCTATTTCGCGGTCATATTTGCGCAAACTTTTAAAAAAGCTCCAAGCAACTGGTACGATGAAAGATGCTCCAAGATCAGGAAGACCACCTCTTTCAGAAGAAAAAAAAATTGAAATTGTTGCTGAAATGGTAATTAATCCTACTCAGTCGACGTCTGCAGTTGCTTAATCCTGCGAAGTAAATTCGAAAAGTGTCCAAAGAGTCCTAAAAAATGAAAAATTTCATCCCTATAAAATGAAAATCCTGCATGCTCTCACGGAGGATAATCCAGATCGGAGGGTTGAATTTTATGAGTGGTTAACAAGAAAAATTGAAGGAGAACGATCCTTCCTAAAACGTGTATGTTTCTCAGATGAATGCACGTTTTTCCTTAATGGAAAAGTCAACAAACAGAACGTACGATACTGGAGCGATACTAATCCGCATATTTTTAGAGAAGGGCATACCCAGTTTCCTGAAAAAGTTAATGTTTGGGCGGGGATTTTGGGCAACCACGTTGTTGGACCGATTTTCATCAGAGGCAATCTTACAGGAGATCTTTACATAAATCTTTTAGAAACTGAAATTGAACCTCGAATAAGAGAAATTGTATTAAACAATCAGGAAGAGTTTGAAAATCGTGAAATCATATTTCAGCAGGACGGAGCACCTCCCCATTTCTATCGCATGGCTAGAGAGTTTCTCGATACAAACTTTCCTGGGCGATGGATAGGTCGCAGGGGTAGTACAGAATGGCCACCAAGATCTCCGGATCTTACCCCTCTAGATTTTTTCCTTTGGGGATATCTGAAGTTAAAAATCTACGCCACTGAATGTCAAACAATAGAAGAGTTGGAACGCAGAATAAGAGAAGCATGTGAAGAAATAGATGAACAGACTTTCATCAACGTGAGAGAAGCTATTCATAATAGGGCACTTTATTATCAAGATTTAGGAGGGGACCACATCGAACACTTGATAAAATAATTATTGTTGGGGTTAAATAAGTGTTATTCAAAAATAAATAAAATGTTTTTTTACCAACTAATTTGTTTTCCTTGTGAATTTACAGAACAAATTCGTAACCTTCAAGATTTTCCGGTAAGTGGTACTGTTTATCCTTAAAATACTGTCTTTACGCCTCTTATTAGTCGAATTCATTAAAAGATTTAACTACAAATTAATTAAAAAATTTAGTCAGCAGAATTTTTTATCGAAAGTGACTAAAACCATTACTTCATTTTAAACCGGATTTTCAATTTTCAAACGTCATTATTTCGAAAACAATTACATTTAGGAATAAAGTGTATTAGAGAAAAATGTTAAGAATAATGAGCAGATTTTGAAAATAGAATAATATGCGGGGTGTTGTATTTAAAATATTAATTCAAGATGGCGCGTAGCCGCCATTTTATAACTTTTAGCTATCATTTTTTCATAAAAAATAGCTTTTCATCTCCTATTTAAGCCCTCCAAATTTCGTTGCGATATACGAGTTGGCTCAAAAATTATTAGGGGGGGAACGGACTTTAGACGGTCACTGTATATTTTATATTTGGTACAGATTTTAGTGTCAGTTTTAAGTTAGCTTTTGACAAAGACACAGTGTGTCGAAACAGCTGTCAAGCTGAAATAAATAAGTGGAAATTAATAAATTAAACGTGTTTATTTTGTATACTAGTGTATAATGAATTTCCATCAAGTAACGGCTACATCGATAAGAAATACTATTTATTATTTTAATGTGTTATACTTATTTGCAGGCAAATAACACCATTTAGTAACCCTTTTTATTAATCCATCTTTTACAGAAAAGGTTTCTGATCACAAATCCTAATCCGAGCGACAAATCTAAGTGGTGGATACCGATATCTTTCACATCCAGCGTAGTTCCTGATCTGACGCAGACCACACCCAGAATTTGGATGGCCGGTGAATCGGAAATTATCGAACCTGTTGGACCGATTGGCGACTGGTACTTACTGAATATAAACCAAACAGGTATGAATTTAAACTGAATGATAATACTCACAAGAATCTTTTGAATTCCTAAAGAATTACATAATTGATATAAAATTATATTTTGCCTGTGTTTGTATTTTCTTTAATAACCTCAAAAAAATTATATAAAATTTACTTTTTTTTTACCGATTGATCACGAAATGATATACGCCTTCTTTTTTCTCTCGTTTTATTATTATTATTCCTCCTTGTATCTCAGGCTTTTTTTTGGTCAATTGGATGGGGCAGGGGTTTTCACCAAACATTCTTTCCTTGCCACAAGAATCTTCGAATTATTCTGGTGGTGTTTAGGATTACAACTTTCTGCAGCAGTAGGTAGATGTTTTTTTGCAGTCCCAGTTTTTCCAAATTTCTATGCAGCTCCATGGGTGTAATCCCCGTGGTGGATAGTACGATATATACGATGGTAACTTTAGTGACCTTCAACATCTTGATCTCGTCTGCCAATTCGGTGTACATTTGTTTAATTTCTGCCATGATGTTGCGCATGTTGTGGGTACTGGGGATCGCGATGTCTGCAATATTGGCTTCTTGTTTCGATTTGTCTCTCATTACAATGTCACATTTGTTGAAGGGAAGGCAGCAGTCAGTAATGATGGACCTGTCGTAGTAGATGGTGAATTATCTGGTTTGGATGACTGACTTAGGCCTATACTTGTAGTGTGGCAGCTTAGGCGTCTCTGTGATGTATCACTGTATCACTGAGGCGACTTGGTTGTGACAGTATAGATCTGTCTTTCCCAGCTTGACAGGTTGAGCGGCATACATCCCAAATCGGCCAAGTACACGCTTCAATATAGGGGTGACGTAGCGCTTCCTCAGTGGGTCGTCATGAGTTTGATTTGGCTGTTATTTAGGTTCTTGATGCAGATTAATGCCTTTACTTCATGGTAGTGTCACTCTGAGGGTGCTTGATGCTTTCGATATAATGTCATCTCAATCTGGTCTTCCTCCATGATGTTCTCGAGGTCTGTCCATCTGTGTATTGATAGTACTACAAACGAGTACGTCAGAACTGGTATGGCCAGTGTGTTAATAGATTTTTACTGTTTATCTTATTCTTTTGTGAGGGTTTTTAGTTTCCAATTTGTAACATTTTTTAGCCACTTCCTAGAACCAAATATACGAAACCAAGTAAATATAATAAAGGCTTTCTTTACAAGTCACAGGGGCGAAATAGAGCTTTTGAATAATGATTATTTAAAACCTCGTATAATTTTAGGTAATGCATTAAATTTTGATACACGGTAGTAAGACATTTAAAATTAATATATAATATAGACTCGACTGATCTTTTTCACAATGTATACATTTCTCAATTAACATGACAGTTTTTTAATGCGCATCCTTGACCAGATTTTGGTAGGAATCAAACTAAAAAAATAATCGCAAAAAACTAATGAAGTGGAACTACAAAAAATAGAAATTAATATCCAGATAAATTTTACAATATTAAACGAAATACTGGAACAGTCTATTCCAATTATCCATAAAAATGAAAATAAAAAATTTGGTGGAACGATAAGTGTAGCAAAGTAGTTTTAATAAGAAAAGAAAAATTTATAGAATATAAAAATAATCCCAATATTTTAAATTTAGTAAATTACAAAGGAGCAGATGCAATCGCGAAGAAAACCATCAAAGAAGAAAAAGGAAAAAATTGGCAAAGTTACTGCTTATCTCTTAATAAAAATACTCCATCAAAAATGATATGGCAAAAAGTTAGAAAGTTTAAAAACAGCAGACCAGTGGGTGGAAAAATTTCAAAATAAATTGACTCCTTGTTACGTCCCCAACGAATCATTAAGGAAAGCTATTTTGAATAGTGAAACAAACCATTTTCTGGACCGACCATTTCAAATACAGGAGTTTAATAAAGCAATTAATAATAATAATAATTAGGCCCCAAGAAAAGACAATATCCCCTACTCGATGATTACCAACCTTCCAGAAAAAACAAAGAAAACTCTGTTGAACATTTACAATGATATATTTACTGGAAACCAACCAATTCCCGCAGATTAGATAGAATATATCATAGTTCCAATTTTGAAATCAGGAAAACCTCCAAACCCGGCTACCTCGTATCGCCCAATAGCCCTAGCGTCATGTTTATTAAAGACCTACGAAAGGATCCTAAAAACAGACTAGAATTATGGATGGAAAAAACAATAAGTATCCCTCTACGCAATATGGATTCAGAAGAGGTTATTCAACACAGGAAGCTATCGCTGGTCTTATCACAGACATTTAACTTAGTTTTACAATGAATCAAAATACTTCGGCACTTTTTATGGATATCCAAGGCCCTTATGATAATGTAAATTATGATGTCCTTGTAAATAAAATGGAAAAACTAGGAATCACTAAAAAAGTAGTTCACAATATCTCTCACTTGTATAACTTTCGTTTACTTTATATAAGGACTGATGTAGGTCTTAGAGAATCCAGAGTTGCACGGCTTGGTTTACCTCAAGGCAGCATTTTAAGCCTTCTTTTCTATATTGTATACACCTATGATTTGGAACACTTATTCAATATTAACATTAAAATAATCCAGTTTGCAGATGACGAACTCAAAGGATAATTCAATAGACAACTGCAACAATAAAATTAAAGATACATTCTGGGAAACTTTACAATAGTTCGAACAGAATGGCCTCAATTTATCAGCAGCCAAATCTACTCTATGCACATTTACAAGGAAACGAACAGCAACTCCGAATGTGATAACAATAGCGGAAAACCTCCAAATTCCATATAAAGACAGTAAATATCTCGGAATTATATTGAACAAAAAATTACTATGGAAGGATCATATCCAATACTTAATCAAAAGAGCAGAAAATGGCGTAAATATTCTTAGAGTTTTTACACGCCAAAAATGGGAATCGGATCCTAATATTGCCCTCATATTTTACAAAGCATATATTCGATCTATACTGGAATATGCAAGCCAATTCTATGGATCACCAGCAGATAACAAAAAGATCTGAAAAAGATCGAACAGGTAAAAAATAAAGCCCTGAGACAAACAGGATGCGCTACAATTACAATCTTCTAGGTCTCTTAAATTATATAATGAGGAGGTACACCGATTGTATTTGTTATGGAAGCAAGAAATCTTTCAGAGGCCATAATGAAAAAAGCGATTCCACTGTCACTGAGAAGGAAACTTTCTGTTAATTAAACGTGATAACGCAACAACATTTTTATTTTTTCTGGTTTATCAAAAACTATCCAGAATGATTTGATAATTTCCGAACTTATCTCTCAGTGCAAGCTGACGATACGGATATTTCTGAGAAGTCCCAATGTGCGATTTCAATTCGGACGTTAATAAATACGGTGAAATCAAAGAAAGTCATCTCACTATTTTAAATTTCACTCAAAATTAGTTGGGCGCTTATTGGAGAATAAAAAAAAGCCCTTTGTTAGTCACAAGTTACTCTTAGGTTACACAAGCCAAAAAAAAAAAAATGTATGCATCTTCCATTTTGCAGCAATTTGAACTTGAAGATAACTATCTTGAAAACATTCCAAGAGTTATACTAAATTATATAAATATGGATCAACATATTCTAAAAATCAGTTATTTGGCAGATGTTAATACAGTTTGGTCAAACACTGAACACATCTTTACTGACGGTTCAAATATTTATGGCAACGATCGTATCAAGTGGATGTGCATTTTACCATAAAAATAGGAACTTTCACATGCAATTTAAATTACTTGACAGCACTTCTATATACTCTGCAGAATTATGGGCAATTTTAGAATCTCTGCGTTATTGTTTAGATTTTGTTGAAAATCATAATTTTGTCATATTTACAGATAGCAAAAGTTTTGCATTCAATTCTAAATTGTAGACAAAATGTAACTAATAATTATATAATAAAAAATATCATTAAGACACACGTAGCATTAAAAAAAAGAAATAAAATTGTTACATTAGTTCGGATTAAGGCTCATATAAGAATTTTAGGAAATGAGATTGTAGTCAAATTAGCCAAAGAAGGTACTGAAATGGATAACATTCCCAATAATTTTCTAATTCCGTACACAGATGTTTTCAGCATTGCAAAAAATGCAATGTATAATAACTGGCAAAGTAATTTTGTGGAATCTGATAAAGGTCTTGCTTACTAAAAATCATTTCCTAGAATTAACAAAAGGCCATGGTTTATCGTAGAATCTGATAGGTATTTTATAAGAATTATCTCACGTTTAAGAAATTATCTAGCACTGTATCCCAAGCACATGAAAAAAATTGGAATTCAAGATACAGAGTACTGCGAATGCGGGGAATTGGGAGATCTAGAGCATTATATATTTGGATGTTATAGACATAGGAATTTTAATGAAGTATTATAGAATGGCCTTGTTAACCTTGTTCCATTCCCTTATAATCTTGATTGTTTAATTTCGTCAGGTAACCCGGAGGTGTACCATATCTTATATAAATATTAAATTGTAAATTATTAAAAAAAAACTAACAAAAAATATTGAAACAAAAAAAAAAAAAAAAAAAAATTTTTTTTTTTTAAACTTAAAGCAGAACGAAAAGAAACATTTATAAAAAAAACAAATTAATTAAAATTAAACAAAAATAAATTCACAAAAAAGACACAAAATATAAAAAAATACTGTTTTTGTAGAATTAAGGAAATTTAAACAAAATATTGTAAATATATCTCAGTACATTTTATGCAATTTTTTCTGATTACAAAGAGAGATGCTGGCCAGTTGGTTTATCCAGTGCCATTAAACAGACAAACAACAAAAAATCCAGATAAAGTTTGCTTTAATGGTAATAATTTTTGAGGAAACTTTATTTGAACTTTTATTTGTGTTTTCCTATACGTCACCTTTTTTTAAGTTTGGACCATTTTTAATCCTCCCTTATAAGTCCAGTGACTTTCATTAAAACTGTTTGATATTTATTACGAAAAAGGGCCATATCAAGACAAAAAAGTACAAAAATCAGCTTTAAGTAAATAAGGTGTATTTAATAACACACAAGCCACTGGTGACTATAAAACACAATTCTTCACTCATGAAAATGCCATTTAACGGCCATCTTCCGCATTCTAAAATTCAGTGCAATACCTTACAGTAGAAGTGTTTTAATTTTCCAAAATGATTCCAAAACTTCCTATAAAATTTTCGGCACCTATTTATTAATCCCCTATATACAATAAAATAAATAATAATTTTTAGGGTATTATATTGTCAATTATGACGAGAAAAACTGGAATCAGATAATCGAGAACATAATGTCCTTCACACCTATAATTCGGGCCCAGCTTATTAGTGACTCAATGGATCTGGCTAGAGCCAATCAGTTGGATTACGCATTACCTCTCAAACTTATAGCAAGGTAAGTAAACTAAATAGGTCAACACTCGAAGCGTCCACCCTAGGTTTTTACCCCAATTTCAGAGTTGTCGATCTTCAAAATTATCATGCGGATTTTGATGAATTTTAACTTTGTGGAATGAGTGTTTAACTGGATTTCAATTGAGGTATCAATTTAATGTCTATTATCAGACGATAGGGATATACAGGGCATATAATGAAGTGATGTAAAATGATCTAAAATGTTTGATGATCTCATTCTAACCAGAAAAATGCAGTTTGATTGTTAACTTGATTTTTGCAGTCTAGAATGAAAATAGAAAAAAGTAATTTCCCCGATTTTTAAAATTTCGCTTTTTTCCAGAGATTTTTTTTACTGAAAATTGATTTTTTTTAAACACGGCCTTGTATTTTTTTGTTGGCCATTTGATCCATTTGCTTTTATTTTCAGCTCATTAATGTAAAGTGTTCCCACAAAATGTACAGGTTTGCTTCATACAGAATGTCCCCAAAAATTGGGGACAGGTATTGAAAACAGAAATATCGTTTTTCATCGCAATCTTGCGGGACTAAACTTTACATAGAACACTTTGTATAAAATACTCATAACTTAACAGGTCATTTATAATTTTCTGTTTTAAGGTGTATTAGTCTCGGGACGGTTGCGCAATTTTTTAGCCAACGTCCTTCTTAAGGAAGATACAGGGCGATTAAAAATGCGGTATTCTGGCCAATTTGAAAGTCGAGCTCTGTTATTTTATTACCTTAGTGGTCTCAACTGCATGTTAAATAAGCATTTTTATTAGAATAATATTATTTTTTAATGTTTAGCATCTAACGAATGAGTTTCGGTAAACAATTGTTTTATTGTATTCCATAGAAATATGTAATTATCAACATTCAACTTAAAATAAAAACAATTTTAACAAATAAAACACTAAAACAACCTTAAAAGAAAAACAAATGAATACTAGTGGGACCACCACCACTATTTACGACTAAAAATACTGCGAAATAACGGTAAATTTGGGAGTTCTAAAAATTCTCAGAAAAATCTCAAATGAAGACAGTGACAGGCTGAGCATGCTTACTGGGGAATAGCAGAGTGGAATAGGTGTATGTTCGTGAATGAATGTAGGTTTAATATACGTGTTTCAGATGGTCGTGTTTTGGTATGGAGCGAAAATATTGAAAGAGGAAGAGAGGAGAATATGGAGGCGGGTATACCGTGTAGAGGTGGTGGTGTGGATGTTTGGGGAGGAATTAAGGACAAAATTGTTTTCCTTGTACGAAAGAATGTGACTTTGTTGAATTATATAAAGAGGTGCGTGGCAGAGGTTGCTTTCCCTTTTGCAGAAAATGTTGGAAACGGATTTGTTCTTATTAATGACAACGCAAGGCCCCACAGGGCGGGCATTGTCAATGAGTTCTTAAGGGAGAAGAACATTGAGAGAATGGAATGGCCTGCCAGAAAATCAGATGGTAAGTGTGGACGATTTGGTGAATGTAAATCGGGATATATGGGAAGCTATTTCTCGGGAATTTATTCAGTTTCTAACTGACAGCATGCCTAGGAGAGTAGCATTTGTAATAGCCAACAGGGGTGGTCTAACCCGCTATTAAAATTGTCTTTTATATTTATTGTTATTTTACTGTTTTACTTGTTAAAATTGTTATTTTTATTTATACTTAGTTGTGGTTAATTAGCTATTGTTAATGAATACAATAAAACAGGTGTCTTCCGAAACTTATTCGAAATGCTAAATATCCTGTATATTTGGGTAATTCCGTTTGAATAAAAATATTTATTTAAGACGCAGCTAGAGTCACAGTTTATTTGAAAGAGGTTAAATGATATACAATGTGTCCAAGATAAGGATGCACAGCATGGGGATCTCGGAAACGGTAAGAGATATAGTGTCGGTTAAATTAGACAAAAGTTGCGTATTGTGATTGAAATATCCGACAAAAAACCAAAATATTGTGATTTCGTTTTAATTTTCTTTTGAAGCTATTTAAAAAGATATGAAAAAACGGAAAACACTTTTTCATTCTCACTTTTTAAGCTGTACAAGGTGACGCTAACAAATTTTCATTACAACGTTTCGTTTCGATGGAACCACCATCAACTTTGATTTTTCTTATGGAACGGAAAAAAAGTACACCAAGTATTAGATTGCGCTTTTCATTGCGAATTCAACGATGTACTACACAATATGGTTACTTATGTTTTATCCCGAAAAATGGGTTTTTAATACATTTCTAGCATTTTATTATAGTAGGCTATGAAATCCTAACGATAAAAGGAAAAAAAAACAGTTCGAATGAATGTATTGATTTATTTAACAAATATTCAAAGAAGTAAATGTTTGTATTGTTATTGTTGTTGTCTTTTTTTAATTTATTTTGTTCTATAATGAGTGGAGGTAATTTTATAAACGAAGAAAAATGTCATATGCTATCTTGCTACATTTTATGCCAAAGAAATTGTGTAGAAGCCGAGCGCATGCATTCTAACAAATACCCAGAGCGGAGACAACCTGACAAGTGTATTTTTCGGCGTTTGGTATTTAATCTAAAAGAATGTGGACCATTTAAAAAGCCTGTATTATCCCGACAAAAACCTTCCAATGAAAAAGACCAATACAACGTTCTACAATCTATTATTGAAAATCCACAAACTTCCACCAGAGAAATTGAAGACCAGACGGGGGTAGCTAAACCTACAGCTTAATTTATTTTAAGGAAAAATCAATCTAAGCCTTACAAATTCCGAATATGTTAAGGATTAAAACCGGGTGGCGATGAACGACGTAGACATTTTTGTGAGTGGTATACCAGGATTTGTGAAGACAGTCTTAATTTTCTTTATAAAATGATTTGGTCTGATGAAAGCATGGTAACCAATAACGGTATTTTTAATAGGCGCAATACCCACTATTGCTCACAACGAAATCCACGTGCAAATAGACCATCCAGACATCAAGATCGCTTTGAATTTAATATTTGGTGTGGGATTTTTGGTAGCCAGATTATAGGCCCTATTTTGTTTCACAATTCATTAACTTCCGAGCGGTACCTTGAGGCATGATTTAGAAGATAATTTACCGTTAGGCGCTGTACACGGCTGTTGGTTTCAACAAGATGGTGCTCCAGCCCATAACTCCATAGAAGTTCGCCAATATTTAGTTGAACGGTTTGAAAGAAGATACATTAGGACTTACAGTGAAACACCTTGGCCTTGGACTTTTTCTTGTGGGGCTACATAAAAAATGAGGTATTTAAGGAATGTTTTGACAACGAGGAACAAATATATCAATCAGTACGAGCATTGTATCTTGAAATGTTAAGTCATATTTTGGAGTCTACCGTGAAACGGGCGTACTTCTGTTTAGAAAATGGAGGTAATTTGTTTGAACATTTGTTATAGTTAGTAAATAAATAAACACATTCATTGGAACTTTTCAACCGTTTTTTCTTCCTTTTATCGTTAGGATTTCATGTCCTACTATAATAAAATCCTAGAAATGTATTAAAAAGATATTTTTCTGGATAAAAACGTAAGTAATCATATTGTACTGTACATCGTTGAATTCGCAATGAAAAGCGCAATCTAATACTGGGTGTACTTTTTTTCCGTCCCATAAGAAAAATCAAAATTGATGGTGGTTCCATTGAAACGAAACGTTGTAATAAAAATTTACGTCCCCTTGTACAGTTTAAAAAGTGAGATCGAAAAAGTGTTTTTCGTTTTTTCATATATTTTCAAACAGCTTCAAAAAAAATTAAAACGAAATTCAATATTTCGGTTTTTCTCGGATATTTCCGGAACGGCTTAGGATCTTCAAATTTGTAAACGGGATTTTGTTGGGCATCAAAATACGCAACTTTGTCTAATTTAACCGACACGAGATGCCCATGCTGTGCATCCTTATCTTGGACACACTAGTATTTTAGGCTCCATGCGAAAATTCTCCTACATTTTCCGTTTAATGGTGACTAGAGTTTGTATAATATTCTACGTTTTCCGATTTGCTTAGAAGCTTGGCAAAGTGGGAGGGAGTTGATATTGAAAATAATTTACATTAATCGATAAAATCCAAGTTTTGTTAATAAATATTTTGCAATATAATTTTGGTTAATCTGGTTAAATTAGACATAGTATGCAAATCTACACCGTACTCTGCTGCCGAGTGGTACCAGACCTGGTGGCGACTATATCTGATCGTAAATTAACAAAAAGAGTCCAGAAATCTGTCTGCCTCTCAGTCCGGGTCAAATTTTTTTTTTTAATTTTAAACCCCATTGGACCATTTGATTTAAAATTATATATATATATATATATATATATATATATATATATATATATATATATATATATATATATATGTAGGTTCCATGGCAATACAATAATTCGATAGCTTGACTTTAAATGTGACCTGATCAATCTATAAAGTTAATTTGAACTACTTCCACTTCCAAATAATCTATTGCTTTGAAAATGACAATCATAAAAGTCAATTTTTGCTTTGAAATTTTGTACACATTTATAGGACCTACAACAATTCAAAAATATGATCTTAACCGTATCTTTGCCCATGACCTTGATAATCATATAAGCCAATTTTTGCTTTGATGCACTCCCAATTGCCATATTGTTTTGAAAAATATAAATAAATATCCTATGACAACAGATAATAGTGACTGTGACCAATCTTGCAAGTCAATTTTGCTTTGATATTTTGTGGGCACATATAGGTCCGATGACAATAAATTTGATGACCTTGGCCTTAAGCATGATCTTGATCAGTCTTTGAAATTATTTTGAACCACTTCCATTTAACCTATTGCTTTAGCATACATATAAGACATACAGCAATGCAAAAATATTATAATCTTAATTTTCATCGTAACCTTGACAACCTTTAAGTCAATTTTTATGTACTTCCAAATGAAGGGCTCTATGCAAGAAATCCTGTGAAATGATATTATAGCTGTTTTAATCTAAACGCGCCATCTAGGTGTAATTTTCATGTACTTTCGATTGCTTAGTTTTCACCCTAAACGATCCCTAAGTGTGGAAAAAGTACCTTAGTTAAAAAAAGTACATAAGTGATATTAGACGACGCCATTACTTCAACTTACTTTCTTGGTATGTATAATAAAAAATCGTGAATATCTTATACAGGGCGCATCGAAAACTTGAAATATTGGGAAACTTTTTTAATTATTGTATAATTTATATTAAAAAGTCCCTATGTGTAAGTTGTTACACAGAATGCAGCAAAAGCAGAAATGTTTTTAAGTTGAAACTCAGTGATATTATCTTTAAAGATATATGCCATTTTGAGTTGAAATCAAATAATTAAAGAATCAAATGATAATATTTCCAGAATAAATTAAAACATAAAATCATCAAAACCTCAAAACATGAAAACTCACTTAGGAATGTTTGTATAGGCCCCTTCAATTACTGGGCCAATGCTTTAAAATTTAGTAGATGATATATTAAAGTTTGATGACAATACATCCATTTTGTGGCCTTGGCAGCAACGTTGACCAATCTTTTAAATCAATTTTAAACCATTTCCACTTAACCTTTTGCTTTCAATTTTTGTACACTTACACATGTTATAAACCGATCAGTAGAACTAATTTTAAACTAGTTTGTGGTGATGTTTAAAAATATTATTTTATACGATAAATTTAAGTTATTAACATTAACATATTAACCTGAAAAAATATTTTGTGCTTTTTAGTATTTTTTTTAATTCATATATAGTTTTAAAAAAACTGTATATGAATCCAGTAACTTTTTATTTTCTATTAACTCCCGTTTAATGTAATGTTATATTATACAGGGTGTCTACCAAGAACCCGCTTTTTCCTATCAAAAATCCCCCATTTACTCACATTTCGACACAGGTATATGGGATCTATATAGTCGAATGCGGTCTTATCGTGCGGTCCAAAGGCCAACATTATGAATCAAATCAGAAAACACAGTGAATACCAAAATGTTGTGTGATTCTTTTATCGAGTTATTAAATCTCGATGGGCTATTTACAAATATACAGGGAGAAAGAAAACAGTTTTTTTTTAATTATATTACGCAATATTATTAAAATAGCCACTTAATATAATTTTATATATTAAATGCCTAAATAAGAAAATTCGCTAAATGTGTATTTGGTTAAAATTTTTTGGTTGGAAAAAACAAAAAGCGCTTTAATAAAGTGGGAAGGCGGTTCGAATCAGTGGAACAATCAGGATATGTTCTGTTTATACAGCCACTTAATGAAAGTGAGATTTTTTTATCAATCACCAAAAATTATGAGCTCCGCTTGATCTAAAAATCTAACCACTTATACAGTGTCATTTATTTAAATGCGGGCCACCCCTGTGCAAAGAAAACTTGTTTTTTTTGTATTGGGATAACAAAAAAATTTTATTTTGCAAAAATATTATCCACTTTTGTTAAAAGCACAAGATAATTAGTTATTACTTCGCGTTATTACTTATACTTACTATTATATATATATATATATATATATATATATATATATATATATATATATATATATATATATATATATATATATATATATATATATATATATATATATATATATATATATATATATTATATATATATATATATATATATATATATATATATATATATATATATATATATATATATATATATATATATATATATATATATGTATATTTATATATATATATATATATATATATATGTATATTTATATATATATATATATATATATATATATATATATATATATATATATATATATAGAGCCTGTATTTTTCGTTAGCCCCGAGTTTCTGGTAAAGCGATTATACCGATTTTTATATATCAAATTTTGTCTTATAATTAATAAAAAATTTACTTATTTTAAATACGCTTTAAAATTGGAACAAGTGTTCTATAATTATTTATTTATTGCCTACAAAATTACAAATGTACTAAAAAAGTAAGCAAAAAAATGGTGTCAAATCTAATAAAAAATTTTTTTTCGGCTAATATCCAGGAGCCAGTGGCAAAAGCTCTGAGAATCGGTCTAAGGAATGTACACAAACTTGTGCATGAAAAAAAAAACATAATTTACTTCCGAAGGAGATTAAGAAATGTACACGAAAAAATCCAAAGGCAAAAGACTTAAGTTACAATGCAAATTGGATATTCATAATGCAATTTATGATTTATACTCGTCAAAGACTAATATAATCCTTCAGAAATTTTTTAATATTGTAGACTAACAAATATCATCATCACTTAAGTCCACATCTTCTGAGTCGTCCTCAAATGGCGCAATGATCATTGGTGCTATTTCGACATCTAGAACTCGTTCTCGATTCCACCATTCCCATATTAATTTCTCCGTATATTCCACAGATTTCTTCCAGTACTCCGGCGTGATATAATTTAATGAATCTTGCCAAACAATTTGCACTTTATCTGATGTAAGACCATCGTTCACATGTTTTTCGTAATATGATTTTGCCCCAGCCCATGTTAATTCTTTTGCGATAAACTGGCAATGGTATGGCGGCAGTCGTAAAACCTCATGTCCATTTTCACGTAATATTTCATCTACGGCATATATTGTTGGTTTTTTAATAGAATTTGCCATTAAAAGAAGTTCTAGTTTCAGCATATTGGGTAAAGGATTTTGTTTTTGTTTTATTAGCCAGTCATAAATATCACTTTTCTTCCAGTAAAGATTACAGTCCTTTTTATATGGAAAACCCAACACTTTTATTAATTTTAACAACGATTTTAGTCCAATTTCCAATATGCCTGGATTTTTTAAAGCTTCTTTTAAAACTTGAAGGGTTATGTTGGTTTTGGCCGGTGAATTTTCATTTTCGTAATATTTTCTTAGATTTAATACCATTTTTTTCGCTTGTGGATGCAAAAAACCCGAAAATTGTTTTCTATTACTCATTTTGTCACTGACTGGTCAATCTGACTTTGAAGTGAGATCGCTCAAAGCTTTTTGCAGCTGCTGGTATTTATATGTTTATCCTCTTTTTTCATATGAAAATATCATAGGTCTATCTAATTCATCTTCCGGATTTTATGCAGAGGATATGATTACACGTAGTAAAAGTTAAGTAGTTAAAAGAAAAACGAACTTTTTAAGTTTGTCGTTGATAAATCGTATGACCCGCACGATAACAGTGCTTTTGACTATACTAACGAATCAGATGGAAAATCAGTGTCTTATTTATATATATTATATATTTATTTCATTTTTGGTATATCAAATCATTTAGGTGTTAAAAAAAATATTTTTTCTAAATATTAAGGTGTTTTCAGAGATAAATTAATTATAGAAAGTTTTGATCCTATCTTTAGTTTTATGTGCTTAAAAATTAGCGATCATATAAAAAACAGGGACCCTAAAATGCAAGACCGCCCCGGACCTCAAATACACTTAGTCCGCCAATAAATGCGAGTATCGTCGACTGACCCAAGTCGTTCGATTTCATTATTTTTTCTTTAATTAGATATATTGTCGTCATAATTCTTACCATGTCAAATTTGTTTTATAGAATGGCTGTCCAGGACAGAGCAATCATGTTTGTTCCCACCGCAGTGGCATTTAATAAACTCAAATTTCTTAGCGACATTCTATATGATACACCAGCTTTTGGCCTGTTTGAGGTAAGCAGAAATTTTCTCATTATCTATGTTTTAATCAAAATAGTTTATAATAGTATATTGATTTACTTTATTTGCATATTGTTGAAATTTATTTTTTTTTTGTAAATATATAGTTCTTGGAATGAGATTATAGGAAAATAAGTGAACTTACAACCTCATGGCCTGCGGACAAGATAACCTGGCTAGTCTGCGCCAGATTCTCTTATATTTAAACAATTAGGAGTTGCTCTTCAAAAACGGTCAATTCATCCCCTTTATTTGAATGGATAACAGTCCTACTAGTTTTACAGAAAGTTTGAGGGTCCAGTATTGAGTTAACCTCATCTTTGTTCCTGACTATTAGAGCATTGGGGTCAAAAAAGGAGCAAACTGGCTTACTCAAGGAGATAGTCACACTTCTTTCACTGAACCTAAGCCTGCTCTTGGTGTTGCTCCATTGATTGTTAAATCCAGAAGTGTAGAACTTGAACGGTCGAATAATTTCATGCAGAATATCACGAACAAGTAGTACTCAGACAGTCTAGGGTTTTCGTTCTTCATGTTGGACTCCTTCGGCCTCTTTGAAAATAAGAAGCCTCTAGAACTGACCACAAGCCAGTCCCAGGATCCTAATTGGCCACTGGATGGAAACCTACTTATATTGCACTTAACAACGATTGAAACCACAGGTTTTACTACGAGGTCGATATGACGCTTTTGCCAACTCCAACCTATGAAAAGAATTCAGTTGTCGAACTTGCAGTGTCTTGCACCAGACCAGTTAGTAGCGCAAACTTCAAGCTAATCTTAAGACAACTTGCCTTTATACTAGTTGTGTACAGTGATGCGTGAAGCTCCGCTCACTAGTCGCAAAGTAAAGGATGCCGAACATTAGGTATTTCAATACTCAGCTTGCCGAAAATGATCGTTTTCTCGAGTGTTGTTATTTATGTATAATTTTGGCTCCAAATAATTGTATTGTATGGAGTTTAAACCAAGCATGCTCAGCAATACCTCCTTAGGGTATTTCCGGATTGGGGACTATTTTGATTCTCTTGTATTGCCAAATCTTCTTCTCACTTCTGAAATTCCTCTCACATACTGAATTGTTATAAGAGATTGGGCTTCATCTCTTTGTCGTTTGAGAATGTGTTAAAAATAAATTTTCCGGTGTAACCACTTTGCATGAAATCATTTTTAAGAATACTGGTTTCCGCTGCTCCGGCACTGCTCGATAATGATTTTATGATTCCTTGCTTTGTTGCTGCAGAATAGTTAGACTTCGGGTGAGACTCGTCCTGATTGGCGTAAGCACTTAATATCAAAGAAATAGCCTCAGATTTGTTTGAGTGTCACAAACTTGAAACCTGAGCTTAAAAGACTTGTTAAATCTAATAGAGTCAATAGCTTCTAAAAAAGAAATGATATTTTTAGTTTCTTATATTGGTATTTCGTTCTTTAGAAACTATTAGCGTCAGTAAATTATATTTAACTTGCACAAACATTTGTAGGAATATCATAAGGCGATTTTTAAAAACACATACGATATCGTCGACTTCAATGACAACATCGACGACTATCGAACAAGACGAATTCGACAGACTGTATTGGAATGGTCTTGCAGAAGCGCCGAATCCCGATGCGTTCACCAATCGAGATCTATCTTCAGGAGTTGGATGATCAACGGCAAACCGTATGTATTTACAGTTTTATAACTTATGTTTACGATGTAGATAGAAAAGAACATTCTATTACGTAATAAAGGCCCAAATAGCTATCTCTCCATTTTATAATACAAGCACAGTCGTTTTCAGCTCATGAACCACCCTCCTAAACGTTGTCTTGTGAGATTTCTTCAATCTCTAAAACCAATTTGATGAAATGAGGTTATATCTTATTATTAATAATGATATATGACTATTTCAATTAAAAACTTATAGAGTGAAAGTTTTAGGTAAAAATTATTTTTTATTTCTTGCTAGAAATTTTAATTATGAATTTTCACAAAGTGTCGGCGCCAAATCAATCCAAAATAGGTAGTTCTTCTTTTTCTTTTCTTCCTCTTTCGATGGAACAGTATCCTGTCCCTTGCCCTTTTAAACTTCGTGGGATAGCGAGTTCCAGGTGCTAGGTTGGGCTTTTCTAATCAAGAACCATTACATATGCGTAGTCACTCCAGTCTTGCTGGCTGGATTTCGTCCTCTTGTCTAATATGTTAGCATTTTTCCCTATCTCTCAGAATGACTCTTGTTTTTTTTAAGTTTTCTGATGTTTCAACATTTTACAACTCTGAGGATGTTTTTATTTACTTACTTACCTTAATCAGTAATATTTTTTTGTCAAATTAAAAAGTGGGCAATTATTAGTCTGAAACATAAATCCTGGCATGTGGTATCAGCAGGACTTCATTGACATTTAAATGTGCAATAGGCCCTCAATTTAAGTATTATAAACTGAGTTAGAGGACCTGTCAGGTCAACAGGCCTGTCCGCTCGCCCGATTTGACCTACTTGACTTTTCATTCTGTCAATTTCTAAACATTTACTGCTGAAAATATGAAAATATATCAAGAGCTCATCGATTAATATAAGGTGAAAAAGAATAAGGTAATTTAAATACCTGTAGAATAATAGGGGATAACGTGAATTCAGATTAATAAGTAAGTTGTTTATATAGCTTAAAAAGAAAAGTTGACAAACTTATTTAGAAATATCGAAAAATTGAACGTAGTAAAATTGTAAAAAAATACGTTAGATATGAGAGCCCTTCAATATAACAACTTAAGTAATAGAAAAGGCTACACAAAGATCTTAAAAACAGTTTATAAAAATATGAATGTTTAACCGGCTTCAAACATTTGAAGTGATAGTGTTTAAGTAAAATGATTCATTTAATAACTGTTGCAAATAATTTTAGTGTCTTCTTTGTTTATCTGTAGGTCTAATTATAGAAGTTCATCAAATCAAGAATTAAAAGAGTAAGTTTTTAAGTCACTGCATGGATGACTCCAAGCCCTAATATAATTTCAGCTGAATTAAGTTTTTGTAATTATTCTGTGTATGTTTATAATTATGTAATGTCCTTTAATTAACTTACGTTAGCTACAAATATGTACTTTTTAAATTAATTAAACTAAACACTTAGTTCGCTTTGTAAATATCACTGGGTATATATATATATATATATATATATATATATATATATATATATATATATATATATATATATATATATACAATGTGTTTTCATTCCGTGTTACAAATTTTGCTGACGTTTCGCCAAAATCGGCATTTTCGGCAATAGAGACTCGCGACGCGAGAAAGAAAGTCTCAAAAACGGTAAAACGATATGATATATATATATATATATATATATATATACAGGTTGGTTAAATGGCACTGGCAAAAATGAAAACAAAGTTAATGTCGAAAACTACTTACCCGACTTGACTTCAAATTCTGGTTAAAAATTAAGAGTCATATGTAGATGACCTGGTACCATTTTGGTAAAAATTCAATTTGACGAAACAAAATGGCGACCTAATGAAATGTTATAAAAACTCTTACTAAAGAACTTCTTATACTCAAATTTGGCAGAAAAATCAAGTACTATATATGAATTAACTAGAAAAATGTTGATACGAATCCGAGATGGCGACACAAAATTAAAGCTTAATAAAATATTTAAAAATTCTGTTGAAAAAATCAAGTAAATTTTGTGCAATATATATGAATTAACTAGAAAAATGTTGATACGAATCCGAGATGGCGACACAAAATTAAAACTTAATAAAATATTTAAAAATTCTGTTGAAGAAAATACTTAACGGATTGATTTCAAATTTTGTGCAATAATTAATTGTAGTATGTAGAGAAAATAGCTGGTGAATTTGGCAAGATTCTCGTTTTCCGTCTCTCTCTAACACATTATTTTATGGGAAAATCTTAAATCTTCAGTTCAAACATTAAGTCTGATACCAGTGACGGCTATTCAGGTGAAGTGCTACTTCAAAATGGCGGCCAAATAAAATGTTTGTAATCCTGAAAAAAATCAATTTGACGGAACAAGATGGCGACCTAGTGAAATGTTAAAAAATGTTTACTATAAAAACTAATTATCGCATTTACCTCAAATTTAGCATAGTAGGAACTTTTAAAATTGTGGTAGGAATCCAAATGGTTATGTAATAGTCAAATATTACAAAAATTGTTTTGATGGCCTTGTTTACTAATTTCCAATAAATATTCAGTGTTGAATAAGGAAGGATTTGCAGGTATGTTAAATATATGAAGGTCTTTACATAAACATGAAGACTCGGTGGAGCATTTAAAATGCTAATTAATGCTAAAAATATTTGTAAAAAATTAAAGCACTATAGCTGACACTTTAAAAGAAAACGCTAAACTATATAAAATACATTTTAACGAAAACGTCCGATTAAATAGACTATTTATGTGCTTGGTAATTGACGCAGTTTTGTACCTTGCAAAACAAGAGTTAGTCTTTCGCGGCCATGATGAGAGCAGCGAGTAAATAAGTAGGGGGAATTTCAAAAAGCTTTTAGGTTTATTAATATCGAGAAGTTCCCAAGAACTAAAAGATCATCACAAAAAAATTAAAAATGTTTTACTGGTGACTCGAAAACTATTCAAAACGAAATAATGAATTATTAATTGAATTTAATTGAATGCATTTATGATTATTTAAATTATTATTTAGTGGTATTCCCTTATTTTTTCATCACTCAGCCAAACGAACGTTTGCTCTTACATCTGCATATACCAACAATTACAGAAACTCGTTGGTCTTCAAATTCCAAGTTAATAAATGTGATTTTTCAAGTTGCGTTCTTCAAAAAAAATCGTTTACATTCATTTTTGCATATCCAATATAAAACGTTGTCGTGAGGCGCTCTGTAAAAAAAGAAATGAACGAACATTTTTTTTAATACCATGTTTGATAAAGCAAATTCTATTACAGAAATAAATCATTACAAACGTGAGCTTGCTAAGCTTTCACCTGAAGAAATTAGGGCTAAGTATAGAACCCTTCTTTGTGGAATATTTGATCATATTTTAATGGAAATGACACTAAGCTTTCAAGACTCTGAGACATTTTCCGAATATAGTTTAAATTTTCCGACTGGCCCGTTTGAAAATTTGTTACAGTTATATGGGGAAATATTTTCAAAAAGTCAACGACTTAAAAATGAGCTTGGTCTTATTTTTGCCGATGACAGAAATTGGAATATATCGCTGCAAGAGCAAGAGAAAAAAAATAATAAAAATAGATATTTTAACCAAAGTATATAAAGTGTTTTCCCTTATTTTGACAAAACCGTCGACAAGTGGAAAAAAGTTTTTCTTGCCTCAAACGTGTAAAAACTTATTTAAGAAATACAATATCTCAAAAGACTTACTTCTCTACGCAATATTTCAATTCAAAAGGAATGTCTGGAGGAGATTAGGGCAACTGATTCATTTTATGAGGATGTTATAAATAAATTTGCGGCTATGAAGGATAGGAGAATTGATTTAGTATACAAAATTTAGGTAAGTCGTAAAAAAATATTCTACTTCTTCCACATATAAAAAAAAATCTGGAAAAAAAAATTATTACGATATTTTCTTGCTTCATTTGCACTTCACTTACTTTTTCACCAGCGAGCCGCCACTGTCTGATACATCGTTGGTTTGAGCTGATAAGACCTCGAAGACGAAAGGTCGGATTTTAAATCTGAGTGCACCATCTTCTAAAGGAGAAGAAGTGGCTATAAAGTTATAAAATTTATTTTGTAATATCTCGTCAAAGGCAGCCTGAAAAAAAATAAAATCGAAAGTGACGATTTTGTATTTTTTACGGATATCTTCGGAAGTAGTCGGAATTTTTTAAGTTTGTCAACGGCATATTATTCGATATTAAAATGGGCAACTTTGAACTAATTTAGCCAACCTCGTAGCTCTTACGTCTTTTGAGCTGCCAATGCTATCCCTTCGAATTTATAACACCCTGTATATCGATTAATAATTATTGACAAAATATTGCATTTTATACGTCAACGTTTGTTTTCAGGTATAATTATGACAGAGAATATAATGTATCTGTATCAAAAAGTTACAAGCTAATTTTTTCAAATAATTTTTTTTTATTAATATAACCATTTTTTTGAAATGGGGGCAAAACGTTTGTATAGTTGGCGCATTACCTTTCTGGAATGACGTCACGCTGGTTTCAAATAACGTATTTCTTATATTATTTATATTTCAGCGATGATTCCTAACCTAAACGTATGCAGTGATGTAGATAGGAGGGGTGCGTTCAGCACTGGCTAAAGCGAATTTAAAATTGGCATTTTCTGTACAGAAAGCGCTGCAACTTGTCGAAAATGGCTGGCAAAAAATTAACACTCTCATTGCCATAAAAAAACCCTCATTTTGCACAATTAATACAAAAATAACTATTATAACTTCAAAAACTAAAATTATTTTGCAAATAAGACTTTACTAATATAAATTCTTTCATCTTAGTCTTATTCTTTGTTTGCAATGTAATAAATTGACGCCAGTTACCCATTTTCATCAAAATTATTTTAATTCTCAATTACAGACAATACTGAAAAAATATTAAGAAAAGGGGAATAACGAACGATGAATCCTTTACCTCCAGAATGTTTCAAAAACAAAAAGAGGTAAAAACAAAAATCACAGATTACTTAAAGAACAAAATAAGAGATATAGACTTTGCTTTAAAAACTAAAAGAGAGAAATTAATGTATAACTAACTAACTTAAATAAAAACTACTCCCCTTCACTGTCTTCAGAATCAGAACTAAATTCTTCATCGTCACTGCTGTCTTCGTCGGTACTAATTACAAGTGGCGCAATGTCTGAAGCATCACATATCTGTATTGTCTTCCAAGCTTCTTGGATTACCCTTTCTGTGTGGCTGACATAATTTTTCCAATGCTCTGAAGATACTTCATTTATCGCTTTTTCCCACATGGCCAAAACTTCCGATGGTGTCCCCTTCAGACTAGCAATGTATTGGTCGTATTTCCTCTTACACTCAGACCATACCATTTCAATAACATTAAATTGACAATGGTATGGAGGAAGTCTTAGTATTTTGTGGCCCAAAGGTTTCACATATTCGTCAAGGTAGAATGTTTTTTCAATGTTACAGTTTTTTTCTACAATGCTCCATATTTCATCCTTCATGGCCCTCTCTGGGAAGTCAATGTTCTTTTCTTTTAACCATCCAATCAATCTCTGCTTTGTCCATGATTTTCTTGGAATATCCTCTAAAAGGCCGGAATGATAGCTTGCGTTGTCCATCACTATCAAACTTTTTGGAATAAGATTTGGTACCAGCTGATTTTTAAACCAATTTTCAAAATTTTGCTTGTTCATATTGTCATGATAATCTCCGCTTTTTAGTCCACTTTTAAATATTAAACTGGCCCCCTTAATAAATCCTTCCTTTGATCCAGCGTGAACTACAATATATCGATGACCTTCACTAGCTTTTTTAGAACTTGTAGACATAGTGTTATCCTGCCAGCTGTTTCTAAACGAACCTTTACTAAAAATCCAAGTCTCATCAATAAATACGGTGGTATAAGCATCTTGTCCTAGATTTTGATTTTTGACATATTCCCTCAAGAAATTGATTCTCTTGTGGACGATGTGGGGCAAATCCATCAGGTATTTTCTATTATTTGATTTCTTCCACTTAAAACCAATACTTTTTACGTATTTTCTTAGCGAGGTGATGGAAAAATTAAAATATTCATTTATCTCTTTTAGTTTTTTAAGCAAAGTCTGCATTGTAACATATTCATTTTTCGCATACATGCAGTAGATCGTATCTCTTATTTTGTTCTTTAAGTAATCTGTAATTTTTGTTTTTACCTCTTTTTGCTTTTGAGACATTCTGGAGGTAAAGGATTCATCGCTCGTTATTCCTCTTTTCTTAATATTTATGATTGTTGTATGGCTAAGTTTTGTTGCATTTGAAGCTCGTTCAATTATATTATCAGTTTGCGGAAGGATTCCATTTTTAGCTTGCTCTTTTTCCAATTGAAAAAAAGCCAAGATATTCAAAACTATTAGCTGTGATTGCTGATTATATCTTCGCGGCATCTTGCAAAAGTTTAAAAAGAATCACAACAAATCAATGTCAATTTTGACGAATATATTCTGAAAGACACATAACCAAAACCGGCATTGACTGTTGTAAAGAAACGACAATGGCCGCGTTCACCCGCCTGATCGCTCAGTGATCGCTCTGAGATCGGTACCATGGACGAGCTGTTTAATCATGCTACTTTGATAGCGGGTCGTTGAGCGGACGCCATGTTTTGTATCGTATTTTATTTTCGCTACTTAACTGAGCAACGATCAGCTGACATAACAAACGAGATGGCGGCATGTAATGTAAACATTATGAACAATAATTATACAATATAATAATACACCAGAGCAACAATAGATTTTTTTTAATCTTTTTTTTAATACAAAAAACAGAATATATTATACAAACAAATTTACTATCATATTTCTTTTAATTTCAGCCCTTCTTTGTTTGTTCCCGTTGTCTCATATTCTCATTCTCATCAAGGTTAAGGTCAAGAAATATTTGCTGCGTTCGAAATCTCTAAAAACCGTTCAAACCATTGCTAAAATATGATCGGTAGACAACGAAAAAATGTTTTTTCAAAATGTTTTTGTCACTGTCAGTTAACATAAATCAAACAAAAATAACCAAAAATGACGTCATTCCAGAAAGGTAATGCGCCAACTATATTACTGTTATGCAGTCCGAGGGTTTAAGCCTGAACCAAAGACCGAATATACTTCAGTCAAACAGTCACATTAATTACTCGTGTTGCCGTTTAATCAGAATACACGCAACAATATTTAACTCGATGTTGCCAGACGCGTCATTTAGGTTTACTTATTTAGAAATACAATATAAAATTTAGATTTTAAAGAGACAAATAGAATAACTGTAATAATAGTTAAACTACGCGGAAATGTTTCGATGGATCCCAACTATACGGAATACAATCAAAGTTGGGATCCATTTCGACATTATTTATTTTACGTCGGATGGATTGTCTAATCGGAGTTTAATCTGTCTTTGAATGAACTGGTCTTAAACCGAGTCGGACTTTTTGCCGTAAAGTGGTTTAAAGCCTTTTTAGGCCAGGAGAATTAAGCTCAAAACAACCCAGATTTGGCTGTGGCTTACGTAAGCTAGATTTGGATGGAAATCGCTCAAAAATAGTACAGCGAAAAAACTGTGATATTTACCGTAAAAATTGCAAACTACAAAAAAACACATAGTCAAATTGATAGCCTCCTCCTTTTTTGGAGTCGGTTAAAAAATACCTTTTTGCCCCTCCCTGTATTGTAAACATTTAGTATAGATATGGTAAAGTTGTGGTACCAATTCAAGAGGGCGGAACAAAATCGCGGCCAAATAATTTTTTTTTTAAATTAGTGTAAAAAATCGTATTCAATTAACTTAATTAAACTGATGTAAGAAAATGGCAGTGTGTGTCAATATAAAAACTACTTATAGAATTTATTTTAAATTATACCTCAAAAAACAAGTGTGGTATAGGTCGAAACTTATAAAATATTAGGAGGAATCCAATATGTTGAGAATTAAACTGGCAGTGGAGTTCAATAAAAATATTTGAAAAGACAGTGTATATATGTTACCAAATGACTATATACCGTAAAACCCCATAACTTTGAACCGTCATATATCTTTGAACATAAATTCATTAAAACATATATTCCCTTACTTCATTCCTATATATTCTTAAAACAAGGACAGATTGTGTTCGATAAGTTCCTCCGATCATAAACGAATAAATTTGTACTGCGCCAAATATGCATTTTTTATTTGTGTCAAAAAAGCCCGCGAAATTAGTGTAAAAAATCTGTATTCATATACTTGTTTTCATGTTTGTTCACTTAATTTAAACCGTGATGTGGAGAATAGAAAAAATATTGTTATGGTATATTTTATAATCTAACCTCCAAATTTCAAATATTTCCCTTAACTTTGTGTGTGTCAAAACGTATAAAAAATAATTATACAATTTTATTAATTTCAGAAAATATCAATGCCGGGAAAGCGTAAATATCGGCGTTATGATGCCGAAGATAAACCACGACTTGAAGCGGCATTAGCTATGATAAGACAAAATAGAATTAGTCTTTCTAAAGCCAGCAGACAATTCGGTTTTCCAAAAGGTACGTTATCAAATTAAACAATCGTCACGGAGGAAAAGTGGGGAAACCGTTTGTTCTTCCTGTCGAAATGGAAAATGCAATCGTCCAACATATCCTAGTTGTAAGCGAATGGGGGTTTCCTTTCGATTATTCAGATTTGGCTCATTTGGTACAGCAATTAATTATTAGGCACGGCTTAGAGGCTTCTCAACTTCAGGAAAATAAGTTACCCAGTAGAAAGTGGTGTCAAAGATTTATTCGGAGACACAAAAATGATCTCACTTTAAGGATTTGTCAAAATTTAAAAAAATCGAAGGCAAGCGTTACACCTGAAAATATGGCAGACTACTTTACTAATTTAAAAGAGATAATTTTTGACAACAACGAGCCTCTACCTCCGAATAGAATCTTCAATTATTACGATGAGACCAATTTATCCGATGACCCGGGGACTAAAAAATGTATTTTTCGTAAAGGCATAAAATACCCTGAGCGCATCAGGGATTCGTCAAAGAGTAGCGTTTCCGTAATGTTTTGTGGATCAGCGGATGGACATGTACTTCCACCATACGTGGTATATAAAGCAGAGAATCTGTGGCAAACCTGGACTGAAGGCGGACCGAGATGCACCAGATATAACCGTAGTAAGAGCGGTTGGTTTGACGCAGTAATTTTCGCCGACTGGTTTTTGAATTCGTTTATACCTTTTCGAAAAAGAATTGAAGGGCGAGTCGTGCTTATAGGGGACAATCTCTCTAGCCATTTCTCTGAAGATGTTTTAAGAGGAGCCCAAGAAAACAATATTTCATTCTGCTGCCTTCCTAAAAATTCTACCCACCTTGCACAGCCCCTTGATGTTGCCTTTTATGGGCCATTGAAGCGAAAGTGGAGGTGTATATTAGATGCATGGAAGCAATCCTTAAAAAAAAAGTCGCAAGTGTTGCCCAAAGAAAAATTTCCCCGATTATTAAAAACATTATGTGATGCTGTTGCACCTGATAATAAATCTGATAATTTAGTATCAGGATTCAAAAAATGTGGGATTTTTCCGTGGAATCCTGAGGAAGTATTAAGCCGATTTCCAAAGGAGCCTACTGAAGATAACAGCAATTCTCAGATGGTTTCTGAGGTCGTAATAGATATGCTAATGAATATGAGATATGGAGAAAAAGAAAATGCCCCAGCCAAAAAAAGATCTAAAATAGATGTAGCTCCCGGGAAAAGTATTGCTTTTGAGGATCTTGTCCAACTACGGAATGACAACCCATCGAGTCGCCCATCAACCAGCAAAGGGATTGCCGAAAAAACTTTAAAGAGCAAGAAGTCAGCATTAAGAAAAAAAGAAAACTACTCATCAGGAGATAGTGATGGCGATAGCGGTGAATCAGACAATATAATTTATATGAATTCGTCGGAAGATGAGGACCTTACTGCAATAGTCGAGAAAGAACGGGAAGTCCTGTGCCTTAGCTCAGAAGAAGACGACAGTTCAACCCACAGTACTTCTCTTCGCACAGAAACTGATTCTCCTGCTTATAAATTCGTATTGGCCGAATTTATATACAACGAAGGAACAAAAAAGGAAGCCAAAAAAATATTCGTCTCAAAAATTATCGCCAAAGATAAAAATGGCTTCAAAGTCAGTTGTCTTCGACGATATGGGCAAAAGCCGTCAACCTTTATTTTCCCCCAAGTAGAAGACGAGTCATATATTGAAAAAGGCCAAGTAAAAAGCACGTTGAGAAATCCCCTAGAGCTTAGAGGCCGTTTTACATTCAACGAAGACTTAAGCAATGTCCAATAAAGTTGTGTTCATTTTATATCAATACCTACTTTTTTGTGTTTTAGGTAATAACCTATCTATTTACTCACTTTTTCACTGTTTGTGACCAAAGGAACATTTTCGTTTATTTTATATTTATTTTAGATAAGTTTTAATAAATATTATCACTGTTTTTATCAGGTTTTTATTTTGCGTCAACTTTTTTTCACGTAAAACAATGTTATAAAGGATTTTTTTCGTTCAATGTATTGTATACAACGCATTACGTTGAACATAAAGGTAATTCTAATGTCTCGTTCATAGTTGTGTCCATGGATACACAACTTTGAACACCCTATTTTTTTTAAAAAAGAGGGTCTTACCTAAATGTAGAAATGTTATTACATATTTTCAAAGGTATTATTGGTCCCCCCTACATGCCCACATTGGTGTTTGTCTATTGTCTGTTACTTAAAATATGCAAACGACAAAAGTCAAAAAATGTTCAATGTTATGGGGTTTTACGGTACTAAAGTTAATTGGGTAACACTTTACTATTCCTAATAAAAGGAAAGATTTATAACGGGGGAAATTCCGGGCAAAGGAATTGGTAAATTAATTTTTTATAATAGTTTTGTGACAAAATACGAACACAACGTGTCCGTCAAGAGTCAAAACAAATGTGTCTAAATTGTTACTAAGTCAAAATCAACTCAGTAAAGAAACATTTTAAAGAGGCATGTTTAAAACGTGTCAATTTGGACATAGCGTTATTTTCGGCACATTGAATTGGTAATAAGTCGACACATATCCCAAACATTTTTATAAATTGAGCCCAGTGTCTACTAAGGCGCAAATAATTAAGAATGTTTCAACACAATTTCAGACGCAAAAAAGTTATATCAAAATCTGAGCTCATTTTGCTGCTTGGGTACCTCTAGCTACTTTGATTTATAATAAATGCACTAAGCCTTTTGCCTGCACATGAATGATTAATAAAGCCTTAGATTAATTAGTTAGTATTTTTTTTGACTTACTACTAAGTTAGTCCCACATTTTCAATCTTTTTTTAGCACATTATAATATACAAAGAAATTGATGATTTAGAACGGAAGCTTTCACGGTTTTGGTCAATCAAGAAATCATGGTTCTGGGATTAGACCGTGTAAAATTGGAATTGCTATCGGATGTTTCGCCTTCGATTGCATGAGGCATCTTCAGGGATCTTTAATCCACGAATTTTAAACACTGAATGAGCTCGGAGAGATTCAGGCAGGCTTTTATACTCGACTTGTGCTCGCCGAACCGCGACCCTGTGTTAAGATTGGGTTCCACGTGTGAAGTAGACCGTAACCCGTATCTCTGTTGAAGTTTTTTATATGTTTAAAAATTCAATAGATTCTCTAATTTTCAGTTTATAAAATCCTGAAACCGATGCTAGAACCTTGGTTTGTTTTTTTTTAATGTTCTTGTCCTTAAGTCTAGTGGATATTGCGGAGCGTCCTGTTTTTCCCACATACACTTCTCCAGAGGAGCAAGGAATTTTATATGCTCCTTCTGTTTGAAAAGGTACAATAATTACATCTTTCGGGGATCGCAAACATTGTCCAACGTTCTTATGTGTATTGAAAATACATACATATTTTCTCTATATACATATATACAGGGTGTTTCATAATTGCATGCTAATATCTCAGGATACATTCTTTGGCTAATTTTAAGTATAAAAGTTTAGGTATACTTATGTTTAAAAATCAGGAGCGTGCAGTCCATGGAAGCAAGTGAAGCAGTGCTTCCCCAAAAAAAATTACAAAACACCTTCTAAAATGTAATTTTTGAAATAGGAAACCATTAATTTAGTTTATGTGAAAAATGCTAAAATATTATCTTAATTATCAAGCCCATAATAAATGCGGCCTTGACTCCGACCGAGCAATAGAATCGAATAGAACCTAAGGGGGCCGCTAGCTTCTCTGCAGCCAAGTCCTGTATGCTTGATTTCCTGTAAATCGAGCCAGAGGTTATTGAACTTTCCACCGGCTGTTTCGATGCCCGAAAGATGTACCTTTTTAAAGAGGAGTATATAAAATTTCTTGCTCCTGTGGAGAAGTATATGTGGGAGAAAAAGGACGCTCAATAACCATTAGACTTAAGGAACATGAACGATGTATTAAAAGGAAACAAATTGTTCATTCTCCTGTAGTTGAACACCAGCATGCCACTGGCATATTATAAATGTAAAAGAAACCAGGGTTCTAGCATCGGTTCCAGCAAAAAAATAGAGATACGGGTTACGGTCTACAAACCAATACCGAAACCGAAAACAGGGTTACAAATCGAGTTTAAAAGCCCGCCTGACTTATTCAATGTTCGCTGAACTTATTCAATGTTCAGATCTCAGGAGTAAAGATCCCTGAAGAAACCTCGTGCAATCGAGGACAAAACATCGGATAGTAATTCCAATTTGACACGGTCTAATCTCAAGAGCCATAATTTCTTAATTGATGATTTTTATTTAATTACCATTGAACTTGTATGTTTCTATTCTAGGGTACTACCCAATCTTCGTTCAGTCGTTTACTGTACTGCAATTAGAGAAGGCTCAGACATCGAGTGGAACTTTGCTTACGATAAATACTTGGAGGCAGTATCCCCCACGGAGAAAAATATTCTGTTGGACTCGCTAGGATGCACGAGGCTAAAATGGCTCCTTTCCAGGTACACTTAGTGACTGTTTAACAAAAAAAAAATGTATTTTGTTACATTCACGTGTTTACAGATTCAATTTAGAAAATACAGCATAATATATTAATTTTTTTACGTATGTGAAGTTGCTGCACTCTCACTGGTATAAGAAGTATGTAAGTGCTTGCCTTAACAGTTTAGATATGTTCGTTCACGAGTTCCTTCCTTAAATGACATTAGAAAAATTAGTCTTTCCCAGTATCACTACGTTAAGAGGTAAATTTATCTACACAGAGCGTTCAGATATGAATGCTGCCAATTCGAGATCTGATCCTCTAACTAATTTTAAGTATAAATATTTCGATATACTTATGTTCAAACAAATGGGAAACTAGTTTTTCGGTTGGGGGACTGGACAGACGAAGGCTACCTTGAACTGCTCGGTATATTGAACGAAATTTGGAACGATAATATATGAGCAAATTCTCCATTTTTTGGAAACATAAATGAAAGCTTTAAATGTCAAGAAAACAGGGTTTAGATTTTATTTTGTGAAAGGTGGGATCGAGTGAAACATCATTTTAAAGGTCTTTTTATTCTTAATTCAACCCCCAATGTTGAAAACATTTAATTCAGCAGTTCTCAAATTTTGACCAATAATAATGGAATGATTATTATACTCTTGGGATATTCTTTTGAGAAAAAGAAGAACGTCAAATTTTCATTTTAAAAGATGTTGCAAATGTCCTCCTTGAAACTCTTGACAAATGAACATCCTGTTAGTGAATTCTTCCCTCACATTATGGACACTTTCGGGGTTTATTCATTCACACATGTCCAGAGAATCCGGAGCCATTTTGAAAACTTGAGATTTCACATAGCTCCGTAGAAAATACTCAAGGAATGTAAGTTCTGGCGAGCGAGCTGGCTATTCTGTCGGACCTCGGCGAGCAATCCATCTATCCAGACAGGTTGCATCGAGGTAATTTCTAGTGTCTGTAGAATAATGTGGCGAAGCACCGTCCTATTGAAACGTAATGCCAAAGTGGAACTCACGTGGGTTTTGAGCAACAATATCATCAGTAAGGGGAGTGATGGTATCCTGCAGTGTTCTAAGGCCGTTTAAATTTCCTTCCAAAAATATGGGACCTATGATATGGTCGCGCAAAATGTCCGCCCAAACATTTATTTTTTTGAGGTATGTCCTTCGTGAAACACATGGCGGTTTTCATCACTCCAATATTTACAATTTTGAGTGTGTTCAGGAAAAAGATGTTCTCATTACAAAAACAAATATGGCGCGGATAATTGGTGATCCTTTCTGCCAGAAACTCGCAAAACTCTAATCACCTGTCGGGTCTATTATTGACTGCTTCGTAATGATCTGTGTAAGTCAGTCGACTCTCCAGCAATACTCCCAAATCTCTACTCTCTGTAACTCATTTCCTCCTATATTATACTCTACTCGTATACAGGCTTAAGCGACATACAAATACCTGTATGTGCTTGCAATTTCAAGATATTTTCAAAAAAGTCATATTTTTGTACTTCAGCACTGGTAGAGTTTGTCCGGTTATATTTTGACATCCACCTAATATTATGAGTTACATAAAAAAATGGTAAATACAAAAGTAGGGATTGTTCTGAACCTTCGGGATTTTCAACTCTATAGATATTGAGGTGTAATTGCTGGCGATATTACAGGTGTATCATGTCATTTCAGCTATTGTCAAAAGTGACAATTTTTTATAATCTAACGGCTTTTTAAAACACAAAACAGCCCCCTTTAGAATATAAAGTCGAATGGCAGATGAAAGGATAGGTGTAAAGTTTATGAGGTCAGTCACTAGAGGCGCTTCAGGCGTATAAATGTAAAAATTGACTTTGAAGTATAGGTTTTTGAAATTTATAAAATGACGCTGTAGTATTTTGCATTGTCTTCCCAGTATTTTGTGATTTGTATTTTATTAATATTGGTGCATATATTTAAACTCTAAATTAAAACAATGTCAGTCAATTTTGGTGAAAAAAAATGGTCATGAAAAAATGTTGCATTCCGGGATGCGATGATAAATACAGCAACATTTTTGTTTTCCTAATAAAAACCAACAAGAATTGTTATCCGTGTGGTTTGAACTAGAATTAATAATTTTAAACGTATGTCCCTTCCGTTTGAAATTTTCCATCAGAACTGTGTTGTATGTCCAAAAGGCATTGTCTTTCTGAACAAATTCAACATGGATGTGGAAGAGTAATTAAGCCAGGCACTGTCAGGCACAGGTCCAGTCGTATTCATTTATTCTTATTAATTAATGGCAATGAATTAAGCACTAATAGCAGTTTTTTTTAGACTTTAAAAGGGCTTTTGAAACCATTGACCGGGAAATATTGGTTTAAAAACTACTTGAGTAACAGATATCAAAAAACAAGAGTAATATAGGTGTTCCTCAAGGTAGTATTTTGGAACCATTACTTTTTATTTTGTATATAAATGATATTTATAATATACAAGATAGAAACATATTAGCAGCACAAGATTTTATTAATTCAGATCTAAATGTTTTATCAAATTGGCTTAAAGTAAATAAATTAAAATCAAATTTATCTAAAACAAAATGCCTGGTTTTGGGTAAAAATTTAAACACTAATAACTTGTATATTTCATTAGAATGGTCAAATTTGGAACTAGTGAAATCTTTTAAATATTTTGAAAAGACTATTAGTAAAATTGCTGGTAAAATTGGATACTTTAAAAGTATTTCTCCAAATTTTTAAAGTAAGTTTTTTTATAAGTTTCTTCTCCAAAAAATTATTTATAATGCTATTATCTATCCACATTTTCTATATGATCCTACATTTTTGTATTTGGCAAACGAAGAAATATTTGATAAATTACAAATTTTACAAAACAAAGTCATGAGGATTTTACTAAATTGTGATAAATATACAAAAATTACTTTAATGTTAAGAAAATTAGAATGGTTAAATGTTCATAATTTAATTTTTTGTTTAGTTCAAATTTTTATTTATAAAATAAAAAATAATTTATTCTCCGAAAATCTAAAAACATTTATAAATGAAAACTGTGAAGAACATAATTACCAAGCAAGGCAAAACAAAGACTTGTATTTAAATTATGTTTTTAAAGGGGTTGCTTATAAGTCAATTTTTCATAAAGGGTCGATTCAATATAATAAACTACCATTTATTGTAAAGTCTCAGAAACCCTATAAAAAATTTAAAAATAACTTAAGAGATTATTTATTTAAGAATCAATTTTAAAAGCTGATAAGGAACACAAAAGTATGGTTTCTGAAGTTAGTTTATAGTAGTCTATAATATTTAGAATTGTATGCTTTGAAAACGTAAATTGTAGCATTTATGCTAAATAAAGAAATTTACTAACTAACTAACTAATCCGTGTCTTATTCATTAACGAAGATAATATTAGCCAGTTTTTACCATAATTATCTGAAGATTTTTATTTATTTATTCTTAACGCCAAGTCTTAGCATTTCACTTTACTTTTTAAAGGAGGCTGAAAAAATTGATTTTTTTCGATTATATTATTCTAGCAATAATAACGCAGGGACAGTAATACGCCAATACCATCATTTAGATCCCAGTAGAGTAACACCGTTATTAAATACAATTAAAAATATTATGAAACAATTTGAAGAGTCGAAAGATCTAAGACAAAAAAGAAGATCTTTTACAAGGGACGAAGAAAATTATTGGCAGATGTTACTGGTTTTTGAAGGTAGACAACTAATTTTAACTTAATTTTTTGCAAGAACTGTTAGAATATTTTTTTTAGAAAATGCGGGAACTAGTATTATGGATGCTGCTAATTTCTTAAATACTTCCAAATGTTGTATTAATGAAGTCCTCAAGCACTATAAATACCACCCTTATATATTTAGGCCTCTTCAAGATCTCTCCGATATGTAATTTGAATTAGATTTTACGATGAAATCCTTGGGCGCGTTCGGGGGGATCCTAATTTCTTAATGGTGATCCTATTCGCGGACGTCGCTACTTTTACCACCTCAGGAATATATAACCAACCATCTTCATAAAAAAACAATAGAATAAAACTCACGGATGACGGTCTGTTTATGTGTGGTGAGGCATGACAACGGAGAGAGATATTTACAATTTCTACAAATCCAAAATGAAAATTATTTAGAAGAATTGCCAATAAGGGATTCCAATAATGAATTTTTGGACAACAGATATAATTTGGGGGATAGGTCGAGAAAGAGGCATCAGATGGCCAGCAAACAGCCATGATTTATCGTCTTTAGATATTTTTGTGCGGACATTTAAAAAATAAAATTATTATGACCGAACAACAAATATTGCTATTCTGGAACGAAAAATCAGGGAAGAAGTAGAGAATTTAAATCGAAATTATAGTAAATCGGTATCGGCTTCAATTAATAAGAAAGTTTTAGAAAATATTCAAAAGTGATCCTAATAATATTGGTCTTTTACTATTCCTGCGTTATTATTGCGGAAATAGTATAATATAATCAAACAATATCAAGTTTTTCTTCTTGAATATAAGCCCATTTTGAAAACCCGTTAGATTATAAAATATTGTCACCTTTGACGATAGATTGAAATGACGTGATATAATATCACCTGCAATTACACCTTAATATCTATAGCGTTACGGGGCGTTACACATTGTTGTCATCTGCATGTTATTATCAGAATATCCGACCGATTTCCATTTAAATTGCAGCATGAATTTATAAGTACAAATTAAACGTTAAACCCGAATTCTCGATAGAAAAAGGTTTCAATTAACATAGAGAATATTTTATTCTCCTAAAAAAGGAACTATGGCATCTGAATGACGTAATGTACGTGAGAGTTGGTCGACTCTACAATTGTAACAATCACTTCTTTAACTTGCAATTTAAATGGAAAGCAGTATTCAGACATCCTAAATTAGGCAATCCAACGATGTGTCAAATCTCTGAAATTTTCTTACCTACACACTCTTGGACAGTAATTTCCAGGCAGCCAAAATTTTGGTTATTTTTGATGTCCAATAATTTCTTTATTTTTCAACCAGTTTTGTCGATCTCTTTGTCATTTGGTAAGAAAAATATTTCATTGAATTTATTATAATTTTTAAAATATTTTATATTTGTTCATTATATACAGGGAAAAATAAAATGTTTTTATGTTCTAAATTTAAATCACCCTATATAGAAATTGGACAATGACTTTGCATTATGATTTATCGCAAATTTATCATTTTATTTCTACATTTTGTGTTTGAGAATGTGTTGAAAATAAGTAGTAGGTAGAATCCAATACAATTAAATTACCAGACTTTGCTTAAAATAAATTTCTATGGATCCCGGGATATCAGAGGAAAAACCTGTCTCGAAAATACCGTGATTAGACCGATTAATTCCGGGATTAATCCCTATTTTTAAAGCATTTATTAATTTTCTTCATGTCGTTATTTCAAAACAAAAGTATCGATTGAATCGATTCTCGTAATTTTACTCTATTTTGACGCGTTTATGGTTGTAGTACTATTGGACACAAACAATTCTCTTACGAACTTGTTGAAAAATCTGGCTTAAACATAATTTGTAAACTTAGAACTTTTGTTTTTAATTAACACACATGCCTGAGCTTGTTAAAGTGCGAGACACGAAAGAAAACCGGGCGGTCCTTAAAATAAAGGTTCATAGTAGACAAAAGTAAAATTTGTAGTATATAAAATTCTTTGCTATCTCATAAATCTAGACTATAAAAACCCTGAACAAACCTTTCAAAAATTAAAAAAATAGAACTAAAAGAACTTTAGTCAGACTAGACAACGCAAATCAACTAATCAATATGAAACAGAGATCAGTGACCATGATGGGTGAACGGGTATGAAACCTTAAATCGGCTTTTACGATCAAATGGTTTTGTTTGGCGCAAGTGCCAAAATAAACAAAAATTGCTCATTGAGAGACCAAATATTTTTCACTGGCAGGTGAAATATCTATCAACTGTAAGGCAATATACGCAAGAAGGATGCAATATTGTGTATCTAGACGAAACCTGGGTAGATAATGATACGACAGGGAACAAATGCTGGCAAAGTGAGGGTGTTACAGGTGTTGTTCAGGGAATCCGCTCTAGTAGTCGCTTTATTATAGTTCATGCTGGTTCAGAAGCCGGATTTGTTCCAGGTGCTGTTTTAGTTTTTCGCTCGGGACTAACAACTGGAGACTATCGTGGACAGATGAATAGAGATAATTTTGAAAAGTGGTTACTCGAGAAGCTTCTACCTAACATTCCTCCCAAATCAGTCGTGGTAATCGATAATGCGTCTAATCATTCTCACGTAGAAGATAGTGCCAACTAAATACTCTACAAAAGCTCATATGATATCGTGGCTTAAATCGAACAATCTTGTATGTGATCCAACATGGAGAAAATATCAATTATATGAAGTAATATCAGCCAACAAGCCTAGAGAAAAAAGTATAAAATTGACGGTCTTTTACGTAACCTCGGTCATACACTTTTAAGGCTGCCTCTATACATGTGCAACCTCATCCCTATTGAACCTTGCATGGGCAGGAGTAAAAAAATATATTCGAGAGCGCAACACCGGTGAACTTTCAATTAAAGATTTTAATAAAATAACACTAGAAGCGATTGACTCAATATCGGCTGAAAATTGGAAATCGTATGTTAAACATGTTCGTTCTATTGAAGTTAAATACTGGGAAGTAGATGGCAAAATTGAAACGGTTATTGATGATTTAGTTATCACACTGGGATCTTCAAGTAGTGACGACGAAACCTCATCATTTTCAGAAGAAGAACAAAGATTTAGAAGAAATCGAATCATTAGAATCACAGCCGTCAACTTCAAATATGGCTTAGTTTTTTTTTCATATATTTTATAAAATTGTTCATAAAGTAGCTGTCAATAAACTGCTTCAAAATAATTAATTTTCTGTTCAATACCGGGTGTCAAAAAATATCTAATATTGCAATTAATATTTGAAAAACTACAGAACTCATATTTTTCTAAAATTAATACATCAGTGTAGTTATAGTAGGGGAGCCAGCACTGATTCCAGTGAACAAGATTTATCAAAATTTTAACTTATGCAGTTCGACTTTGGGCTATCCGGGTGTGCCAAAAGTGACCGTTTGTCTCCGTCTGTCATATTACTTTGTACAGGGGGCGTCATTGTGAAGTGTTATACAGGGCGTTTCATAATTGCGTGCTAATGTTAAAAGGGGGTGATTCTTGGACTTTTTTAAGAAAAAAGTTTAATATGAACCTAAAAGTCTTAACCTTGGAGATACAGGGTTTTAAAAAAACATTTTTTTTAAATCCTAATTCTTATGCTATTATAGATAAATAACTGTGTGAAATTTGATACACGTCTTTTATGCATAAAACGGTATTTTTTATTAACAATCAATTTTTGAAATTTCTACCAGTGGCGTGCATATGTAATTAACCTGGGTAAATCCGTATGCTCCTTAATGCATAGAAGACGTGTATCAAATTTCATGCAGTTATCTATAATAGCATCAGAATTAGGATGAAAAAAAATGTTTTCTTTTTAAACTTTACCATCCTGTATCTCAAAAGTTAAGACTTTTAGGACATAAAAACACCCCTTTTAACATCAGCATGCAATTAGGAAACGCCCTGTATAGTACTTCACAATGACGGCATCTGTATAAAGTAATATGACAAACGAAGACTCGTTCACTGGATATGATGCTGACTGCCCTTGTAAAATCTGGACTTGTAAATCGTGTATCACTATATTGTGTGGTCCAATAATAGTGGACATGGGCAGTAGCCCGGGAACCGTTAATGACAGAACTCAAGAAAAAATATATTAATAGGTAAGTCGATTAAGAAAAATCAAAATTAAATAATTTTAAAATTCGAAAGTTCGCCGTTTTTGCAACACAAAAGAGATATAGAAGTGCGGTACACGAAAGAAAGCAGACAAATAAAGGTTAATTAAGCATAGTTACATTTTTTAATTATCTGAAGTGTGTATAGTCAAAAAGGAGTGCCATATTATTTAAAGAACGACGGGAAACCACTGGTTTAAAGAGATTTCTTGGCCGACCTTCCTAAACCGATTGACTCCGCCCGGTTTTCTTTCGTGTCCCGCACTTTAAGAAGTGTTTTCGGTTAATTTATATTTGTTATTATTTGTTTTTTTTTTTCAATGTCTTATCTCGGAATTAGGAAAACATCTCGTGATAGACATCCATTGGTATATAGGAACGTGCCTCGAGGATAAAACATAATGTTATATCTTCCTACTATTTAAATTAAAAGTAGCCGACATTTTGGCTGTCCGGAAGTTGCTGTCCAGGAAATTTTATTTTTTGTTTTGACATTTTTGTGTTGCAAATACGTTTTTGTGATCACTGTCACTAATTCCTACAGTGAATTGGATTGTTTAATATTTGCTTTTAAAAACTTACGCTGACAATTTTTTTTTGTTACGCCTGCTGCATAGATTTACAGAGCTGTAAAAGGGCTGCTCTACTCAGGCACGTAGCTAGTTCGGAAAGGATGTCCAAACTGAAAGTTTATTTCTGGGGGGGGGCGCTTTGCAAACGGTCAAACCTCAGGAAAATTAGGACGGAGCCTATACCAAAATACTTTCAAAGATTGGGGCGAGGGGAGATGGTCCAGACCACCATTGGCTACGTGCCTGACTCTACCTTATCCTTAAACGCTCTACACACGATACGATAATTCGTCACATGCTAAACTACCGCAGCTTTACATGACTCAAAACTGTAATTTTATGTTTTGCATATAGATAAATCTAAGTTATCGACATATCGATAGATATAAATAAATGGGTCTGAATCAACAGCCACTGTTTCTCCTCAGGTCACAATTTTGTCTTTGAGAATACTGTTGTATTGGACAGAGAGTCGAACCAATACAAAAGAAATACATAACTGACACAGTAAATTTTAGAATCGACACATGGAATTTAGGCAATATCTATTCACGTGTTTTACACAAATACACAAAAACTTTACTACCTGTGTCATAAAAAACATTGTCATTTTGGAAGGTCTTTAGTGAGTTGTATAGGCAAAATTCTAGTTTGTGTTTGTAACAATGACAATATGTATATTGAGCAGTTCCTTAGTAAATATGCCCAAAGAATTATGCAAGAAACGGGGTTTTTTTTATTAGTCATTTCTTAGAAAATTGTATTCTTGATAAAAGTTGGTGCTTGAAGAAGAAATAGTTTTGACAATATTAAACTTAAGGTCAGATATACAGGGTAGCTGAAAAAAAAAAAACAAAAAAGTGGTTTTCAATAACAAAAAATTTCAGAAAATAATTTTTTTACGCTGGTTTTTTCCAATTCAAGCAAACACGAAAAAAAATCATTTTTTCGTATACAAGCTAATTAATATGAAAAAACTAACATGTTTCCATAAAAAGGAAAGTTCATTATAGCACTAAGGAGATATCTTATCTATGATCAAACATCGAAAAAAAATCATTTTTTAGTCGACTTTCCCTAAATGCACAGTTTATATCTGTACCTTAATTATAATTAATATGAAAAAACTGCTATGAAAGTAGTGACCCAGTAGATCAGTGGGAGGGACACTGTACTGCCATCACAGTAACAACCGTTATACAATAATAATGCTTGGAAAATAAATACTTTATTCTTATATAAATGTACTAACAAATAATGAAACAAACTAAAACAAACTTATATCAAATTTTTTAGGCCGAATGGAATGTGTGAAAACAACCAACACATAAGGCGTTTTTTTTCACACCCCATGCATCTCCATGAGGTTTGAGCTCGCTTTCCCTCTTTTCGACATTGGCGGCAATTCATGAAATAATTGCTTCTGTTATAGTTCTCTGAGGGTAGGGGAATTTTTTCTGGGAAATGCTGTTGCGTATTCGGAGGTTCTCTGTTTGGAACTCGTCTATTCACGTGATGTGACTTTGGTACGTAGAGATCACTTCCGAACATTTCGTCGGGAATTCGCAAAAGAGACTTGATCAACTGGTTTCTGAACTTTTCCATAGTTTGTTTTTTATTACGTACCATGTTATATAATATGAACGCATTTAGAACAGTTATGTCCAGATGATGGAAAATTATTTTTTTGTACCAACGGATGGTCTTTCTGGGGCTTAAATAGTAAGATGTTAGCTGATCGTTGCGATCTACTCCAGCTATAAATGTGTTGTACTCACAGACTTCTAAAGGCATGGTTTTCTCCTGAAAAAAAAAGAACAAAAATTTAGACATGAACACTAACAAAAGAAAAAAAAAATACCTGTCCATATCTATTTGTGATTTTGATTAGTTTTGGGTGATACTTTGTTGTTCTCATCAAACATCTCTACGGTCCTTCCATTTTGATACATAAACAGCACCTCGCCTTCTCCAAATATGCTCCGATTTTTTAAGCTTATAGGATATTAAAAATTTGGGGTTATTTTTTCTGTTAGCCCTAAGTCTGCCAGTTGTATGTGTTTTATGATTTTTCAACAGTGAATTGGATAAAGTGACAAAAGTGGAAAAATTATCCATGATTAAATGGTATCCTTGATTCAAATAAGGTGACATTAGTCTCAAAACCAACGATTCAATTTTTGTAATATTCTCTTGTATTTCTTGCTTGCCTTTATATATTTCGATATTATAAACATAGCCGTCTCATGAATAAAGTTCAAAAAATGTGATGCCATACTTTGCTTTCTTTCCTTTTATATATTGTCAAAAACTTAAACGACCTCGAAAAAGAAGAAGTGATTCATCATGTGAAAATTCTTCGTCTGGTTTTCTGAAAATTACTTAAAAGCAAATCAAGAAGAGGTGTAATTTTATACAGTTTATCTTTTGATTCCTTTTGATCTCTGGAACAGCAGTTCGTAGCGTCTTCCAGACATTGACGCTTTGAAAACTGGAAAAGCAGAGGGGATGCCCAACAATGAACTGGAAAGCCAATTTGAGCACGTAAAAGTGTTAAACCTAGAAAAGTTTCTAGTTCTTGATTGTCAATCGGGTTGAATTTTGCTGTTCTTCTATTTTTCTTATGAGGGCGCTCTGCATGTGACATCTTTTATCCATAAGCATTGGAATTGCTTAAGAGTAATTCTGATACCTCATTTGTCCAGAGCATTCTAAAAAAATGTCAACCGGAGTCATTGTTTCTGTGATTTGAATTTTCATTCCTACTGTCTCCATGTCAAATTTTAGATCCAGTATTTCAGCTGTGGACTCAACTCAATCCTCTTCATTGTCATCGATAGTTTCTAAAAAATACATATAAATTTGCTTCTTTTGTGTTTTCTTTTGTTTTTCTTTCTTTTGTCTCACAGTATTCACAAACACAAAATCATGAGGGGGTAAACCTAAATAAGAAAGTATGAAAGCAAAATATATGAATACACAAATAGTTACCCAATCATTCGCACTCACACGAACACTCGCACGTATACTCGTGTACCCCCACTCGCTCTAGAAGTCAAGATATACAAATAATAACAAAGTGAACATTCACATGCCACAAATACTCAACAATATAAAATTTTACATACCAGTATTATTCTGTTGACCTATTACATCATTCGGATCAACCAGAACCTCATTTTCGCTTGAGGAAGAGCTGTTATCCTCAACAGTTCTAGGATCAAAGGTTGGGTCATCACCATATGTCCCATCGTCCTCATATGGGTCTGGAGGTTCACTTCCAGAATCATCGGTTTGATTACTCTCACAGACTCGCCACTAGAAATTTCGTCACGTTTCATTAGCCTAGCTTCTTCTTTAGGATCCATATTCAAATTCAACGTCAATCATAACAAGGAAGAGATAAATTCAGAAAAAGTCTATAACCAAACCAAAATGCACACTAAACGCGAACCTTCCTTTGCCACTGTGCAATTACTACTGCTATAGCAGCACCGACAACGTGTCTCCCACCACCTGTTCAAAATCACGTGTTCGTACTGGCGGGAAAATACAATCCTAGAAGACCGTGCCCAACATTCGAATTGTTAGTTTGCTGGACAGTTCGAATTCATAGACATGTATTCTTATGTGCAAGATTACTGCTCAAGAAGTAGTGCGTTTTATATTAGTACATAAATATACTGCCTAGGCAGTAGTGACCCAGCCAAATCCGAATTATCCCGTTTACTTTTTTTGACGTCCCACATTTTGAAATAAACTATTTCAAATTAAGACGCAAAATAGAGGGTGAGGTAGTCGATTGCGTTTACACATTAGATATCTGAGTACGATCCCTATACTGCCAAGTTCGAATCCTGGTGGGCGCATAGACTTTTAAGTTAAGTCGTCGGCTCAATTTAGGGGCAAAAATCCAAACAGACAAGTGTGAAGTGTATCTACATCATGTACCATCCCCCCCCCCTCACACCTTTTAGTGTCTGGATTTCATTTTAAGTAAAACTGACTCTAGCTGGGGTTTAACTGTCAATCACAAGAAAAATGTCCTTATTTATACTACTCGTTCAATTTTAGTTTAAACAAACGATCTGGGGGGAGAGTTTAAACCCCCAAAACCCCACCCGCTTAAATACGCCACTGCAACTTATCGTAACGTGCGTAGGGCGTTAAATTGCTTAAGCGTTAGTTTTAACAAAGCCGCATCCATTTCTAGATTCAGAACTTATAGAGGTAGAGCTTATTAACCCCTAAGTATGAATTCTGTAATTGGTGACTTATTTGCAGATATTTGGATAAACTAATTGATGGTTATAGTATCAGGATCCAGGACGCCGACAGGGTGTTCGAGTCGGTGGCCAAAAACAAGGAGGGGACCCTGATCGCTTTTGATTTTATCAGGAAGCACTGGGATGAGATGCTACATCAGTAAGTGTTCCGGTTTCATGTTTTTATATCTATAGGTTGAAAAAATATGCATTAAAGTGGGTAAAGTGCTTTTCAATTTTGCATTTAAAATATTTTTGATGAAATTTATTAACAACTAAATTTATAATTTCAAGAACATTATATATATATATATATATATATATATATATATATATATATATATATATCTTGTTTTTCTTGGATCTGGATACTATTTTATTTTGTTGGGTTAGGGTCCTTGTAAACGAAAATTATCATATTTCTTTTGAAAGTCACATGTCACAAAATATTGACGTTTCGATTAACCACGTGATCTTCATCAATTCATTCAACTAAAATCTGAAGAGCGTATCACAATGTAACAAACACATTTTTAAAATTATACATTTAGTTGGGACTTAGATCAGACTTTCACGAACAATACGGGAATGAATACGAAAATGTATATTTTTGTATGGTGTCAACAAGAGATGATTTTTTTTATTTATTAAGGGGCCCAACTCAGTTTTTAATTGTTGTTTTTTTTTTAAATTTGCTTATTACTTAGTAACATTATGATATATTTTACTGAGTTGTTTTGTATCGGCTTTTGCAATGATGAAGTTTTTATTTTTTTGTATTGCTATCATTTCATATTTCTCTTTTTTGATGATTTTCGGATTTTAAAAATTTAACTTTATCAAAATCGAATGAACTGTAGTTTATTTTTTTTAGAAGGGTGTTTTTTTTTTGTAAAATTTATAAATCCTTTTTTTGAATGATTTTTTTAGAGTAGTTGTTCATGTGTAAAGCTTGTTTAAATGGGTTTTTCTCTATATTCAGGATCCGATAGCTTTATAGTCCTGTCTGCAAGATCTATGACAGCTGTTTTTTTTTGGGGGGGATAGAGGGTGGTGGGAGCCGACATGTAAATATCTAGAAAACCAGGTGTCTTTAGTATAGTTACTACGGTATTTTTTATGTGGTGTAAAGTGAGGTCTAAGAAATTAATTTAATTTTTTGTTTCTTCTTTTATGGTAAATTGAAGTTTTGGATGATAACTATTAAAACTCTTTAAAATGCCATGACATTTGTTTTTTGGGACTGTGGCTAAACAATCGTCAACGTATCTGTAGAAAAAATACACGTCAGAAGCAGTTTTTTTAATATTGTTTCTTCCAAGTCCTCCAAACCTAATCGGGCAATAAACTCTGAAAATTGATACCCCCATATAGCACAACTATCAACCTGTTTGTGGAATCTGTCATTGTATGCAAAATATGTGAAGTGTAAGCTCAACAGCACTTATAAATTCCATTTTTTGTGTTCTGATGAAGATCACGTGGTCGATCGGCACGTCAATATTTTGTAACAAGTGACTTTCAAAAGAATGTGGAAAACAATTTCATTAGTGATTGAAAGTTATTTCTCCTTAAAAAATACTATTGCAACATCCTGAACACAAACAAATATTGGACAAAAAAGATATTCGTTAAATAACTATAAGATTAGATTTTGTCAAAAGGATAAAATATTGGCGGAGAGCATCATCCCCCCTCCTTATTATCCGCCCCTGGGAAAATATTATTTCGCCTTTCAAACTTGCATTATATTTTTTTAAATAATTTATTTGTTTCTTTGTATTTAATTAGCTATGGAGATGGATTCAATATATTAGGAAAAATGATCAAATCCTTGGCAGTACATATGACCACAGAGTTCCAACTTGAAGAGGTAAGAGGTCTAAAAGTAACCACGTTTGAATGAGAAATAAATTACATTTTACCTGGTTAGCAACTAACAGAATTGATATTGCCTTAGAAAATTAACACTATTATTTCCAGCTTGAAAGATTCAGAGACAGCATTAAGCCCAACATAAGTACTGCGACACAGGCATTTGACAGCGCCATAGAACTAGTCAAAGGCAACGTAGAGTGGATGAAGAAAAACTACAAACAAATCGAAGATTGGCTAACGAAACATCACGAACAATTCCTCTATCTGTAAATTGTTTATTTATATTTCAAATTATGTACTAAACTGATCATGCCATAAATGATAATATCTTCTAAATTATTTTAGGACAGTGTTTAAAATACGTCCAAATAATTAATGGTCAGCACTGACAAAATTATGAAGAAATCTAATAGCAGCTTTTTATCCTTATATTGAATACACAGTAACAGACCTATTTAAGCGATTTTTTTGGGAAAATTTTGTATTCAGCATTTTCAGAGCAACATACAGAATATTTAACTGTTATTAATTGCCTAATATTGTCGAAAAACCCAAGGGAAACTCTTTGTGCCTTGGTATCTGGAATATATTTATATAAATACAATTTTTATCCGTTCAGATTATTAGTTCCCACGCCTTTGCTTCATACTTTGTAAATCGCAATATGTAAATATCCCCTCTGTACTGTACACATTTTATTGGTTATCCTTGATTGGCAACACTGAATGCATTTGCTATAGGCGTTATGTGTCTTCCTGTGTATTTAATCTAAGGTATGTCAAGTACACGTGATGACTAGGGATGAGCGATAATCGATTTTACCTACTGTAAGGCGATAGATAAAAAATATTCGATAAATTTTAGTTATCGATAGTTATTCTTACCTCTCGACAGGTATATAGTTTTCATTTCTAGGGAGGAAATTATAGATAAAGTATTTGCCAGTTTGTTTGTAATATAGATAGGCAACTTGATATACAAAATCGGTCCCTTATTTGGCTTCCTCTAACGTTTCTAAACAACAATCTGTTTGACTTGTTAGCCTTAATATTCGAGAAAACGTCCCAATTTTTTTGGCATATTATTTTATATTAGTGCGGATATGTTAGTGATCATTTTTCCAAGCTATGTTCATCATAAATGTGTACGTATTTTGGCAACTAAATAAATTTTATTAGGAAAGTAGTATTTGTTTCAACTTCTCTGAAGCTAAACAAAAAATATAATTGAAACATGGATTTTCATCATAAAAAATGTAAATCTTACAAGCAGATTTTAATTTATATTTCGGCATAAACTTTCTTAAATGAGTTCAGCTTCTTAGTTTTGCAATAGTAAACATACTACATACAAATCCCTTGGCAGCATCAATCTGGATTACACTACTGTAATATTAATAAAGAGACAAATATTAAATATATACCTAAATTAATTCCTAAACTTTGAATAGCTGAAACTCAAAAATGTCAGAATAATGGCAAGCAGACTATTGTTTGTATTCCTCGTTTCCATGATAACATAGTCAATGTGCTGCCCACCAGCGGATATAGTCTACGTAGAACGTAAATCATACTTATGGAATAAAATAATTAACGATGAAATGCTCATCCCTAGTGATGACATAAGAGACATGTAACAGAGAGCCATTTTTTGGATTTAAGCATCAATTGAAAATTTGCAATTATATAATTCGACATAAGGAGAATTAGTGGTAAAAAAGCAATCAACGAAGCACGGTTTTACCGGAAGTGACCACTTCTTTATTTTAAATAGGGCCCTTTATATTTTTATAAACCGTATTTTGCTTAAAATTAGCCTTTTTAACAACTAAATTTTCAAAGTGACGGCTGAATAACAATTTTTTGATAACTGAAAGAAATACAGTTATTATTTATAAAAATAAATGTTTTAACAGGCCAAAAAAACTTGTTTTTTTCATTTCTTTAAACACTGATTTAAAAATAATTTAAACATAGCTATGAAAATAACATGGACACACCTAATTGTTTTGATTTGAATGTAGTCACACCATGTCAGCATTATTTCTTGTTGGTCTATTGTATCATCCTGATTTGGTCATATCGTCATAATAAATCTCTATGGACAAAATTTATATTTGCTAATAATATTAAAATACAATTTTAATAACTTTTGTAATATATATATATATACTAGCTGGCCTGGCGGACCTTGTTATGCCTTTTCCGTTAGGTGGCGCGATGAGTTTCCAGTGGAATTATAATATGAGGCGCATTCACCGCATAGTCCAGAAATGTTATTGAAGAAAACATATTGGTTTTATAAAAAAAAACGCGATAAATCAATACAAAAAACAGTGTTGAAGGGTCTCAGTAACTAGACGATCAATTAAAAAAAAATCATGTGAATCTGGCTTAATGTTTTAAATATATAGATAATAATTATCAACAAACAACTATTGAAATAACCTGTTTCTTATTTAAATACAATGGCAATGCTTAAAAACCGATAAGAACGTCGTATTCTTGTGAATCAGGCGAGTCAGAATTTTACAACCATTGTATATAATAAGAATTTATTATTTTTTATCGAAGGAGCAATTTAGTTCAATATACCTTGTACTTTTTTGGCAGTAATCTTCTCCGTAAAATTACCTTTATGAAGATATATCACATGCAGGGTTGCCAGATCCTCATAATGAAAAAGCAGGACAGTGTTGCTAACGCAATTTTACGGCAGAGGATCGAAAACACCCACAATAAAACTGACCACAAAACTTTTTATGGCTAGAGTGAAAAAGCGGGACTGACCCCCCTAAGGCGGGACGTCTGGTAACCCTGATCACATGTAAACCTTTATTTTCAAAATGACGATAAAAGAGTTATTTAAAAATCAATATTTCTATCTAAATTTTCAAAGTGACGGCTGAATAACAATTTTTTGATAACTGAAAGAAATACAGTTATTATTTATAAAAATAAATGTTTTAACAGGCCAAAAAAACTTGTTTTTTTCATTTCTTTAAACACTGATTTAAAAATAATTTAAACATAGCTATGAAAATAACATGGACACACCTAATTGTTTTGATTTGAATGTAGTCATACATGTCAGCATTATTTCTTGTTGGTCTATTGTATCATCCTGATTTGGTCATATCGTCATAATAAATCTCTATGGACAAAATTTATATTTGCTAATAATATTAAAATACAATTTTAATAACTTTTGTAATATTTCATTAGCTATATACTAGCTGGCCTGGCGGACCTTGTTATGCCTTTTCCGTTAGGTGGCGCGATGAGTTTCCAGTGGAATTATAATATGAGGCGCATTCACCGCATAGTCCAGAAATGTTATTGAAGAAAAAATATTGGTTTTATAAAAAAAAACGCGATAAATCAATACAAAAAACAGTGTTGAAGGGTCTCAGTAACTAGACGATCAATTCAAAAAAAAAATCATGTGAATCTGGCTTAATGTTTTAAATATATAGATAATAATTATCAACAAATAACTATTGAAATAACCTGTTTCTTATTTAAATACAATGGCAATGCTTAAAAACCGATAAGAACGTCGTATTCTTATGAATCAGGCGAGTCAGAATTTTACAACCATTGTATATAATAACAATTTATTATTTTTTATCGAAGGAGCAATTTAGTTCAATATACCTTGTACTTTTTTGGCAGTAATCTTCTCCGTAAATTACCTTTATTAAGATATATCACATGCAGGGTTGCCAGATCCTCATAATTAAAAAGCAGGACAGTGTTGCTAACGCAATTTTACGGCAGAGGACCGAAAACACCCACAATAAAACTGCCCACAAAACTTTTATGGCTAGAGAGTGAAAAAGCGGGACTGACCCCCCTAAGGCGGGACGTCTGGTAACCCTGATCACATGTAAACCTTTATTTTCAAAATGACGATAAAAGGGTTATTTAAAAATCCATATTTCCGCAACTTAAAATAAATGGCAATTTTATCGCCATCTCGAAAATGAAGATTTATTAGTTAGATATTTGAAAAGGTAATTTTTGGAGAGAAAACAGCTGCCAAAAAAATATATTATTGCCGAAAACGATTTTTAGATCAGATTGTTTTTAAAAGTTAACAAATAAGTTTAGTTTGGACTGTTTAGAAATATTATTTTTTTGTTTTTGTGTTTGTTTTATTTTTATTTTCAAAAAATTGTTCTTCATCAGTTTTTAGGGATGAACACAATAGACTCTAAAAATATACAGGGCATATACAAAAATAAAGCTCTCTTCTGATAAAACCACAAGTGGTTGTTTTTATTGTATATCTTTAATACAAAATTTGTGTCATATCGAATTTATAAGTGCCTGTTACATATGTTTCCTGTGTCAACCGGTATAAATATTTTTGTTTGTGAATTTGTTGCCATCACCATTAGTTGGTCGCCATTATTCATAATGTCGTATACAACAATCAGTCATTTAGATTTAGCTGTAGAGTAACTTAGTTCAAGGCACTGAATAGCTTTAATATTTCTTTAAAATATGTTTAAAATATTCTGATATTTCTACATAAAAGTTGTGAAATGTATTTAATTTAAAATTGTTTAAATCATTATAAATAATAAATCTTTTTTTATACGGGTACATGGGAGAGCACATCAGGTTTTAATAATAACATATCTCAAATGAAAAAGATTTTATTTTATCCGAATTTTTTTTTTTTTGAAGATTATGCATATCAGTGTTTTATTTTTTACTATGTGTGCTTAATTTTTCTATTAACTTCAAGATTTTAAAGTTCTGTTTCACCGGGAACAAAGTTCTTCATTAGCAAATATTGGTGATTTCTGCTGCTTTGCTAGAAAATAATGTCGAGACAAATCTCAGTATTTTTAGTTAATTTTCTGCACACTACCTTTTTGTGATATACTTATGTATTTTAAAAATATTTTTTATAAACGTAACATAGAGAAATAACTTCCGTCGAGTCTTTTGGATTATGTAGTGGTTTTATCATAATTCAAAATTTGGTCTTTCCTACCGATCTGTATATATTAGCATTTTTTTTAAAGGTCAAATTCGGAATACCAGTGAAATAATAAATGTTCACCGAAACTAATAACATACTTAATATAAGAATATTTTGCGAATGACCGACATGCTTAAAATTTCTTTATAATAAATATTTTGTAAATTGTGAATTAATTTTATTTTTTTAATAACACTATTATTCTTAGGATTAATACTCATAGGCACTATTATTGTATGTTCGTCTATAAAGTAAATTGTTAATTTTTCAATAATATATTCTAAAAAACAGCACAGAGTTTTCTTTTGCAAATATACATTACATATATAGTCAAAAGCAGTGTTATCGTGCGCGTCATACGATTTATCAACGACAAACTTTTTAAGTTTTTTTTTCTTCTCATATCCTCGGCATAAAACCCGGAAGATGAATTAGATAGACCTATTATATTTTCATATGAAAAAAAGAGGATAAACATATAAATACCAGCAGTTGCAAAAATCTTTGAGCGATGTCACTTCAAAGTCAGATTGACAAGTCAGTGACAAAATGAGTAATAGCAAACAATTTTCGGGTTTTTTGCATCCACAAGCGAAAAAAATGGTATTAAATCTAATAAAATATCACGAAAATGAAAATTCACCGGCCAATATCCATGAGACAATAGCAAAAGCTCTGGGAATCGGTATAAGGACTGTGCAGAAAATTTTGCATGAAAAAAAGCATAATTTACTACCGAATAAGATAAAGAAATATACACGAAAAAAGCCAAAGACAGAAGACTTAAGTGACAATGTAAAAATGAATGTTCGTAATGCAATTTACGATTTATACACATCAAAAACTAATATAACCCTTCAAGTTTTGAAAAAAGCTTTAAAAAATCGAGGCATATTGGAAATTGGACTAAAATCGTTGTCAAAATTAATAAATAAAAATGTTGGGTTTTCGATATAAAAAGGACTGTAATCGGAGATTTTTATGCGACTTGCCACATATACCAAGTCAATTCAAAATTTAGAAAAGTGGTATTTTTAGACGAGACTTGGATATTTTCTAATGGAAGTGGTTCGAAATCTTGGCAGGACGAGTCTGTAAAAAGTGTCAAGAGAAAAAAGGGATGTGGGACGGGAAAACGGTTCATCATTTTGCATGCAGGTTCTTCAACAGGATTTCTCCAAGGTGCAAGTTTACTGTTTTCTTCAACATGTGTATGTATGTAATATGAACTGTGAACTGTTTGAAAAGTGGTTAAAAGAACAACTGATTCCAAATTTTATCATCTTATCATTCAAGAATCTTAAATAAACAACCTACTTCATCCTGGAAGAAAAGTGATATTTATGACTGGCTAATAAAACATAAACAAAATCCTTTACCCAATATGTTGAAACTAGAACTTCTTTTAACAGCAAAATCTATTAAAAAAACCAGCAATATATGCCGTAGATGAAATACTACGGGAAAATGGACATGAGGTTTTACGACTGCCGCCATACCATTGCCAGTTTAAGGCAATAGAATTAATATGGGCTGGGACAAAATCATATTACGAAAAACACGTCAACGATGGTCTTACATCAGATGAAGTGCAAATTGTTTGGCACGATTCATTAAATTATATTACGCCGGAGTACTGGAAGAAATCTGTGGAACATACGGAGAAATTAATATGGGATTGGTGGAATCGAAAACGAGTTCTAAATGTCGAAATAGCACCAATGATCATTGCGCCATTTGAGGACGACTCAGAAGATGAGGACTTTTTAAGTGATGATGATATTTCTTAGACTATAATACTAAAATGTTTCTGAAGGATTATATTAGTCTTTGACGTGTATAAATCATAAATTGCATAATGAATATCCATTTTTGCATTGTAACTTAAGTCTTTTGCCTTTGGATTTTATCGTGTACATTTCTTAATCTTTTTCGGAAGTAAATTATGTTTTTTTCATGCACAAGTTTCTGTACATTCCTTATACCGATTCTCAGAGCTTTTGCCACTGGCTGCTGGATATTAGCCAGTGAATTTTAATTTAAATTTTTTTTTATTAGATTTGACATTTTTTTGCTTACTTTTTTAGTACATTTGCAATTTTGTAGGCAATAAATAAATAATTATAGAATACTTCTTCCAATTTTAAAGCATGTTTAATTAAATTAAATTTAAATTTGAAGAAATCGGATAAGTAGTTTTTTAGCTATGCCGCGAACAGACAGACGGACGGACAGACGTACCTACAGACAGACGGAATTGAGAAAACATGTTTTCCGGCATCTAGGGACCCTTAAACGTAAAGATCTGAAAAAATCTCAAGAGGGAAGTAATAACTAATTATCTAGTGTTTTAACAAAGGTGTATAATATTTTTGCAAAAATTGTTTTGTTATCACAATACAAAAAAAAGTTTTCTTTGCACAGGGGTGGTCTGCATTTAAATAAATTACACTGTATAAGTGGTTAGCTTTTTAGGTCAAACGGGGCTCATAATTTTTGGTGATTGATAAAAAATTTAGTACCTCTATAAAAGAATCACACAACATTTTGGTATTCACTGTTTTTTCTGATTTGATTCATAATGTTGGTGACCTTTGGACCCGCGCGATAAGATCGCATTAGACTATACATTGATCGACTCATAATGTCTATATTAATCAAATCTTTAAATTAGTTATTTTAGGAAGCAATTGTTCTATTTTTGCCGCTGGTAAGTATTTATTGTCATTAATTAGTATTTTATTTCATTCATATGAATATGATGATGTACGGCTAAAGAACCGGTGGCTCAACTGTAACTATGTTAGGATTTTCTGTTTTAGGAATTGGTATAATAGCCTCTTTTCACTGGCTTTGAAAAGTCGAATGAACAATGCCCTAACTTAAATACAAATACATCTTAGTAAGAAAGGACTGCGCATCAATATAAAATCAATATGTAAGCCATCAGCACCAACCACTTCAGTTTGAATAGACGATAAATAATTGTCAATTTCATATTATTATATAATAATTATTGGTTTGCTACACACTTGCTTTTTATATCTTTAGTTTTTTAGAATTATTATTTTGTTCTGATATTTGCACAAAAACCAGAATTTTAAAAGTCTATATTTTTTATATTTACTAAATAGTTTATTTTTCCCTAATTATTAATGTTATGTTATTGGTTATCCATAGTTTACTTGGATGTGTTCTATGACCTATTTTAACAGTAGCGTATGCTATGCTATGCTAATTTTCTGATCAATTCTTTGGTTTCGTTTTCGGTCTATAAATTCTATAAAATTAAGCCCAATATACACCAAATCATAGTCTGAAACATATTACGAGGTCTAGTAGGGAGGATTATTAGGTAAATCTAGTAAGAAAATCAACATATCGAATATAAATAAATGAGTTGAATCCCTGTAGATTTTTTGCTTTACTAAAAAATCAGAAATATAATATCGGCATAATTTACTAGTCCATCCGCAGTTTTGTCTATGAGTAAGTTTATATTGTAAAAAAAATATATTCGCTTCAACCAACTGTCAATTCAAATGTTTGCCTTCAAACTTTGTAATTCAATTTTAAACTCTTAAAATCAAATTGGAATTACTATCCGACGTTTCGCATTCGATTGCACGAGGCATCTTCAGGGATCTTTACCCCACGAGATCGAAACACTGAATAAGCTCGGAAATATTCAGGCGGTCTTTTATACCCAATTGTACTCGCCGACCGGTGTCCAAAAATATGAGAAGATTGTCCTGTCCATGAGGCCAAAAAAGGAAAGTGTCATCTACATACCTGAACCAGTGTTTGGTTCCACGTATTCCGTTCTGTCCATGACGACTGTAGCTATAACTCAACTTTTGGAAAACATCCATAGTTATCCAAACAGACCATACAAGTAGAATAGAAAAACTACCACCAGCGGAGAAGAAATCATTAAAACCAAGCAGCTCCAAGATTTCCAGGTTCTACGGTCTTCAGAAGATACACAAAACCAACGTACCATTTTCACCGATGGTCAATGCAATAGACTCGCCCACATACAAACTAGGTAAATATCGTTTCAAACTTTCTTAATACATTTACTGGAAAAACAGATTCTTTTAAAAAAAACTCTACACATTTCGTTGAAAAACTTAAGGCAATCCAGTTAGATCCTGAAGATATTTTGGTTAGTTTAAAATTCCTGTCAACTACTCAATTTCCATATATTATAACTACCTATTTCATTTTTCGAGGAACTTTGCGATTTTACTAAACACTAAAACCAAAACCCTGGTTCAGATATGTAGATGACACTTTTGTTTTTTGGCCTGATGGACAAGACAATCTCCTCATATTTCTGGACCACCTTAATCAACATTATATCAAGTTCACAATTGAAATTGATTCTAATGGAACGATTCCCTTTCTCAATATGTGTTCAAAGGAAAGAAAATGTTACATTACAATATTCTGTGTATAAAAAACCAATGCACATAAATAGATACTTAAATGCAAATTTCCACTACCAGCCAGCACAAAAGAAATCGGTTATTAATCAAACTGGGCATTTCGATTTCTGATCAAGATTCTCTAACATCGGAAATATCGAAACTCACCGAAGCTCTGAGATAGAATGGCTATTGCACTGAAGATATTACGCGTTCAATTAAAAGATATAGTAATCCAACTCCGCAAATGGAGAATGATAAAGAGCCACCGTTAGGTTGTGTTATTCTTCCCTACATACGTACAATTTTCAATACATATAAGAAGACAATGCTTGTGATCCCCGAAAGATACTGTACATTTTCAACAGGAGTATATAAAATTCATTGCTCCACATACCCTTATGTGGGAGAAAGAGGCTGCTCAATATCAGCCAAACTTAACGAACACCAATGGTGTATTAAAAAGAAACAAATTGTTCAATCTGCTGTATCTGAACACCAGCATACTGCTGACCATATTATAAATTTAAAGGAAAAATTAAAGAATCTATTGAAATCTTTAAACACACAAAAAATTGATTTGATTGAGATACAGGTTACCGTTTACATCACACGTGGAAACCGATCTCAACACAGGGTCACGGGTCGGGTATAAAAGCCCAACTGAATCTCTCAGAGCCCATTCAGTGTTCAGATCTCGTGGAGTAAAGATCCCTGAAGAAGCCTTGTGTAATCGAAGGCGGAACGTCGGATAGTAATTCCAGTTTGACATGGTCCAGTCCCAAGAACCATGATTTCTTAATTGACCAAAGCCATGAAATCCTTCGTTCTATATAAGCGCTTACATTATGTCAAAAGCATTTGAACAATAAAAAAATAAATAAAAAACTTTTAATTATTTTATCATTTATTACCCTCTTCTGTTTGAACAAACATGTAACGATGTAGGTACTCTAAACATATCGAGCAGGGCTAAATAAATCTGACGTTCCCTGTGATTCCGGAATCCAACAGAAGACTGACAAGTTACAACAAAAAACCGATGTAAGAAAACAGACTAAAGTAGATGTATGTACCTGCACCCTGCTTATTTTCAACTCTACACTGTGTCCAAAAACGTATACAATATATGGAAATGCTTTATATCAATTTTTCTGTCGTACGAGGTCTTAAAAAAAATACAAAAATTTTGTCTCGGAGTATTAAAAAAAAAACAAAAATTAATATTTTCACACATTTAAATGTAGAAAAAAGAAAACTGTTCATGTTATTTTCCAATATACATAATACATTATTTTACTTCAACATATACGGCATGTGGGATTTTCAAAAACTACAAAAGTAGATTCTTTTGATTTTTTTTGATCAATAAAAAATGTTTCCACATGGTGTGTGCTTTTTCGAACCCACTGTATAATAATTACTTCACAAATTATAAGGTAGTAATATCTAAGCTAAAGAAAATGTTGTGGACATCTTTGATACCATTTTTGTCAATTGTTCAACTTTTAAAGTGGAACTAGTGTACATTTTGGTAAAACTAATATTACAGTTTCACTTGTTCGTAAAAATGCCAACTTGTGCGCAACATTGTATTAAGCAAATGAAGAAATTTTTAAAACAATTATATGATAGCAATTCTAGATTCTCTCAGAAGAAATTTATAATTTACATCACTTAGCACATACACCACAATAACAATTACACTTTCAGTACCAAGAGAAGCTTGGTACAAGAAGTTTTACCTTAATCGAGATAATATTGTCCTAACCACTTTAAAATTCCATCTTTTATAAACCACAGAAAGTCACGCATCTTTATTCTTGTATAAATCAAGTAATACTCTTGATTGTTCCTGGCTTCTGAATGAATCAAATTTCAATGTGCCCTCTACTAGCATCGGAAAACCCAAACCTTTCTACTTATTGAATCTTCAAACAAACCCATCCAAAAATGCACTTTACAAAGATTGTGATCCATCAATAACATCAGCAAAGGAGGCCTGTTGCTCCAGTATTGACCATTCCATAATAAAAATCTTCAATTTTTAGGTAAAACCAAATATATGTTTTAACTGGCTTGATATTTTTTGGTGAATAATTACTCATTTTAAAACAATTTCATTTTTTTGAATTAGTTCATATAACAATTTTTTAAAGCTATGATCAAAATTCTTTTATATGTAACACTCTGGCTTCTCTTAAAATTCTTCATTTGCAAAGTTGGTCTTTTCTTTCTGCTTTCCAACAAATACACACATCATGTGTATTACCTGTTCATACTTTTCCTTATAAAATTAGATATTGAAATAACAGTAAATATTTTTAAAATGTATACCCTTTACAAGTTAACTGATTGTGTACATTTTGGTAAAACTAACATTACAGTTTCACTTGTTCGTAAAAATGCCAGTTTGTGGGCAGCATTATATTAAAGAAATGAAGAGATTTTTAAAACAATTATATGATAGCAATCCTAGATTCTCTCAGAAGAAATTTATATTTTACATCACTTTTAGCACATACACCACAATAAGAATTACACTTTCAGTACTAAGAGAAGCTTTAAACAAGAAGTTTTAAAAACAAGCATTTTGGTCAAGCCTATATCCCAAATTTTCATTGTAGAAAAAGGACAAGATTATCCAATTTTTAGCATTTAACCAATCGGGCTGCCTTTGTAGAATATCTATATGCACCTATTAACAAGAGTAGTCAAGTTGATACAGTGTACAAAGGCTTTCGACAAGTATTATTTCCCAGAAAATGTCTTGTAAGTTTTGATAAAAATTGACGAATTTGTAGTGTTTATGTCTTTATCAGCCGCAATGTGTTCAATATAATGGCCACAAATCATTTACATTTAAAGTCATCAGTGATCCCATAAAGGGCAGTGGTCTTGCAACAGTGACCTTTTTTATTTTAATCATTATCTCCAACAAAATAACGTAATCATCTGTCATGTTTGACCACTCGAGCATTTCTAGAGCTCAAAGTGTATTGAACAAAAACTTAACATCAATAATCATAAGAACTCGTCTGGTTTATAAAATAATTACTTACATATTTTCATCTATGGATTAACAAAGTTCTTGAAGGGGCTGAATATTTATTATTTACAGCTTAATCGAGATAATATTGTCCTGACCACTTTAGCTTTCCACTTTTTTTAAATCACCGAAAGTCATGCATCTTTATTCTTGTATAAACCAAGTAATACTCTTGATTGTTCCTGGCTTCTGAATGATCAAATTTCAATCAACACAAACCTTTCTACTTAATGTATTTCCAAACAAACCCAACCAAGAATGCACTTTCAAAGATTGTGATCCGTCAATAACATCAGCAGAGGAGGCCCGTCGCTCCAGTATTGATTGTTCCATAACAAAAACCTTCAATTTTTTGGTGAAACCAAATATATACATTTCAACAGATGGTATATCTTTGAGAGAAAGTTTCAATACATTTGACTGGCTTGATATTTTTTTGTGAAAATTACTCATTTTATAACAATATGATTTTGTGAAAACAAAATTTAATTAGTTTACATAACAATTTTTTTAAGCTATGATCAAACTTCTCTTATATTTAACACTCTGGCTTATCTTAAAATTCTTCATTTGCAAAGTTGGTCTTTTCTTTCTGCTTTCCAACAAATACACACATCATGTGTATTACCTGTTCATACTTTTCCTTATAAAATTAGATATTGAAATAATAGTAAATATTTTTAAAAATGTATATCCTTTATGTGTTAACTGATTGTTGAAATTAAAAGCCAAATTTTGTTCAAACTAGATGCCATACTCTGAATGGCACATTCACCTTTAATAAATAAAAATAATATCAGAAATGTCCTTACTTAAAAATTATGGTTTTACCAATTTTGCATGCTACAGATGAGTTCCTCATTAATAAACTTATTTTTTACACCATTTTTGATTTACATAATCAGCTGTAGTTCAAATCGACTGTCGACATGCAAAATAAGTACCACAACCTAAAAAAAAATTAAATAATTAATTAAGAATGAAAAAATAACTAGCGTAGTAACTAAACGACAGTTAGTCACATAAAAATATATATGCGATTGCGTGAATCGGTTCGAAACAAACCTGTCCACATTTATTTTTTTTGCCTAAGTTTTTGTATTATTTTTTCATAGTATTGCAACATTATGCACGCGGGCAAAACCCTGTGTGTGTATATCTTGTGTGTAGCCTTCAAGAAAACAACCTTCTCCTTTCCATTAACTTCTTGTCATCAGTATTTTTCTAGTAAATTGTTTCCGTTCTTCAGGCTTTTTTTTTTGTTTTTATTTTTAGGTAGATTTTATACTCGTTTACGCGTTTTGTTTTCTCGTGTAATTCTGATGTTTTACTGGCAATTTACGATTCGATTTCTCACTTTCTAATTTTTTGATTGGCTCTTCTGTTCAACGTGTTGTCGCTTCCGCGTCTCTCATTGGCTGTCTTGTAATGTGCTATGTCAGTATGGCTGCGAAAATTGAGCGCTCGGTTGGTAAAAGGCAGATCTGAAAATAAATAATAATCAATTAAAATATTTAAACTCAAAAGTACTTAATACAATTTACAGTTAAGTAAAACATCAAAAGAAACAAACAAATGTGGTAGTTTTCTATCCCTATCCAAACATCATTAAATATACTAATAAACTATAGTAAGCTTTTAGTCTAAAGCATAATGAAAATGATTTTTTAAATATTTTTACTGTTGGAGAAAGAAATTTTCTTGGGGGAATTGGTAATGGTACATTTATTAACCAGAGTAGTATTGTAACTACTAGTTCAAGCTAAACCAATAATACTGTTCCTGTATTTTCGAAATACAAGACATACTGTTTTTAATATAAAAAGGCAAGGAAGAGTTAAACATTTTAGTTGTTCGAATAAGGCTGCACAAGACTCATGCATTTACTGCTGATATGTACCTTACTGCTCTTTTCTGCACTACAAAAGAACAACTAAAAAGTTGCCGGATATGAAACCCCCAAAAATCAATATTATAATCAACTCGACTTTCCACAAGTGAGACGTATCTAGAAACAGACTGTCCCAGATCTTTAGAGACGACTCTAATAGCAACTTTTTTGTCTAGTGCCGTAATATGGATTGAAAAACTTAAGCTTATCGTCGATCATAATGCATTCATTATAATAATATCTTATTTGTTACCTCTGAAAGATGAAAGAAAAGCCTTGTTGGAGAAATTTAAAACTGATTTTAAAAAACCTAAATTATTTGAACCCTTGCTAACCATTAGTCCAACTGGATTTTACAAATTTGAAGAATGTATCTAAAAACAGCAAGAAATTTAGATTTATTGCCTGAATAGTCCAAAGTCATGTAAGAAAAGGAATACAAGTTGATGTACAGAAAAAGGCGAAAAAAGTTTAACCCAAGTATTTTTAGCTTATATTATAAACCTTTCCAGATATCATATCTTAAAAAGAAAAACTTCGCATTTGAGCCCAAAAAAACTAAAGCATTTGTGAAAGATAAAATATCAAGATTCATATCTGAGCCACTGAAAGAAATTTATTTTATGACAAAGGTTACGAGTTTTGCCAGTGCATGTCGAAGAGAAGAATCTGCCAAATAAATAAAATTCCAGAGGCAAAAATTATACTTGTAGAAGTTTCATGATAGCCAGTGTGGTTAAATGATTTTCATTCCATTTGTACATCTGTTCGCTACAGTCGATCTGAAAAAAACAGTTTTGCTGACATTTCGCCAAAATCACATTTTGCATTTTCAGAGCTTTCTTTGTCATGTCTGAATAAACATTGACTCTCTATTCTTAGCTTTACACAAATTTAAGGATAAATTCATTTTATGTGCAATTACACATGCTTTTAAAGCTAGACGAATTAAAAGTTTGCTCAAAAACTTATAATCGACCACCTTTATTTAAAGGCGTATTATATCTTGAATTTAAATAGACTTTTAGATATTTTAAAACTAGAATTGACTGAATTTTGACTGATTGATTATCAAATTCTTTCATATCTCCAACAGTAATACTTGCTCATGCAGTCACCAAAGTTGACACAGAATATATATTTAATTACCTATCTCCTTGGTAAGTGGAGTCCTGGGATAGAAGTCCGTCCATTTGGCTTTGATACTCTGCCATGTATAATTCCTGACTAAGTTCCGCTTGGCTTAGACCGGGTTGTGAAAGACTGAATCCAGGTTGAGAGAGTCCAGGCTGGGACATGCCACCTTGGGTAAGTTGCAGGCTCTGGCTGAAGGGCTGCGTTTGGTCCTGGCTAAGATTTTTGCCTAAAAAAAACATAAATATCATAATATTTACTTTATTATTTTGTATCCAATTACAAAATTTGGTAATCCCTTGTTATGGATCGAGTTCAACGTTATCCCAAATGCATTTCCCTTCAGAGTGATTTTTTAGCTCAGTCCGCTGTGTAAAAAGTATGATCTTAAAACGAAGATTTAAAAAGAAATTATTTATACTTTCTGAATCTAAGTATTTTAAAATAATATCTACTTTTGCTTTAGCCGAATGTTCCTTATTTATACTTTTATTGTTGATAATTAATGTTAAATTCTATGTCTAATATGGCAATATAAATTTGACGCATATGTTTTGTTTTTTGCATTGGGGTTACCCGTCAATTTTGTAAAATAAAAATAAAATATAAATATTTTAAATTTTATACTTGTTTGTTTTCAAGAACTTTTTTTATATTAAGTGTCCGTATTTTTAAAAGTTTGCACAGGGCAGAATATTTAACTGAAAAAAATTATCTTCGAATCTATTCGTAATTTCAAAAAAATGCATTTCCCTTCAGATTGATTTTTTAGCTCAGTCTGCTGTGTAAAAATTATGATCTTAAAACGAAGATTTAAAAAGAAATTATTTATACTTTCTGAATCTAAGTTTTTTAAAATTATATCTACTTTTGCTTTAGCCGAATGTTCCTTATTTATAAATAGAGTTTACTTTTATTGTTGATAATTAATGTTAAATTCTATGTCTAATATGGCAATATAAATTTGACGCATATAATGTTTTGTTTTTCGCATTTCCGTATATTACAACATCATCATCCTAGGATACGTCGACCAACAGGCGCCATCTGCATAGAGTTTTTAGTACGTTTTAAGCCCTAGCCAGAGAGCCATTACCCCGCCTTTTGCCTGGAGTCATTTAGCACGCGCATTAACGTCAGAACTGAAATAAAATACCTAATAGAATAGGAATAGAGCCCCGCATTTACATTGTTTTTATTACTGACATTATCAAAGTTTTTTTTAAGTTCGATATTAATATTCTTATGTTCTACCATGTATATTCTTATCAGCTCAGAATTGTAAAGTTTATTTATTAATTGTGTACACCTGCTTAACCCATGACAATGATGCCATTAAAATAAAAAATCAAGGAAACCAATCAAGGAGTTTAGTGAAATAAAAATTGTACCTTTTTGTCTTTGAGGTGGTCTCCTATTTTGTCCTCTAGGATTTTGTTGCTGTTGCCGGGCTTGCATGGCTTGTTGATGTTGGTTGTAGAATCTGGGTGGTATGTGTGCCATGTTCATGAACATGCCCACAGGTACAGGCAGATTGATACCTGCTTGTGCCCTAGAAGTGATAGAATTTTTGATATAATAGTCCTTAACTACTGTTAGATAATGTAAAACATACAAAAATTCTTATTTGAAGGTTAAAAAGGTACTATTATTAGTAAAAAATAGAATCCATTGAATGAGTTTAGTCTGACAGTAATCCAAGACGAAACAAAATTAAATTGTCTTTAACTAAACTAAAAAGAAACATTGTATTAAACATTTCATACACACTAAACGAATATCAATAAAAAAAATATAAACTAAAAATATAATATAAGGACATTAAGATATTAAAATAAACAAGACTTTAATACTATCAATCATATTCACAAAAAGTATTACATTTTTTATTCTTTGAAGAACAGTACCTACTTATTTCTTTTCCAACCAGCATACCGACATTTATAATGTAACAACTTACCTTTCTGGAGCAATATATCCAATGGGGTCATGTGTGCGACCAAACATGTCCATCTGCATAGGTCGATTAGGTTGAAATCCTGTTCCAAGGTTTCCAAAGGGTCCTCCGCCATTCATAGTAGAACTAGTTCTAAAAATTTATAGTTGCATACAATTTTTTATTTTAAAATAGATATTGTTTATATTATGAAGAAACAAAAACAATCAAAAAGGTGACCTTTTGAGCAAAAGGCCAGTCTCTAATTACATTGAAAAATGGTTTCCGTGAAATGCCCTGAATGTTTTCATGTGATGAATACCTAAGCTAAAAAAAAAACGGGAGTTCGATCGGGCAGTTTTTGAGCTACAAAGGATCATCAAGAGGTCAATTTGTACTACCAAGAAATATTACCCATATAAATGGATTACTATAAAGACACTATAAAATAATCTTTTACTACTCACTTTTCACTTCTCACTTCAATTAATCTACATCCACTTAAAGTTCTTCAAAACAAAGCTCTGAAAATAATTCTTATATTTACTTATTTACAATCCACACAACTTTATCTGCCCAATAGGGTCCATATACATTTATTAGGATTGCACCTTTCCAACAATAACAACAATTAAAACCAATCTGTCACGTACACAGTTATAATGTTAGAACCAAAATTCATCCTAGATCTTCAGCAATGAACAGCAGGAAAAAGAAATATTATGATGGAATGTAGAAAGTTGTACAACATGATACTCAAAACATTAAAAGCACTGAAGGTATTAAAGGAGAAACAAAGAGCTTGTTTATCAGAACTATTTAAGCAGCCTTCCCCACTGGTGATACTTTATGTTGTATAAATTAGTTAATTTTGTACAATATATTAAATGTAATTTTTTCAAGACCCACATAGTGTTTGCTCCTGTTCTACTAACATGGTAATTATATTTCTAGCTTGTATAAATGTTTGTCATTAAATGAGTTAAAAAATAATAAAATTAGACTGTACTGTGACAATTGAATACAAAACACTCTAGAAATACAGTGTGTTGAAAGTAAAGTTTTCCTTTGTACTACAAAATTGCTTGTTTATTCTTTGTTCCGTTATAACTCAAAAGACACACATTGTGTTGAAATACAATAAACAATTGACTGTGCATTTGTACAGTTTTAAGTAAAAAAATATTTGGCATATGTCTTATTGGATTCATACACTTAATACTTATTACAAAAAAAAAACAAATACATTAAATTTCATTAAGTACATTATCATAAACATACTTCAAGTTAACTTTGATTTTGCAATTATTTTATTTTGTATTTGTTTTGTAATGGACTTTTAAAATCAATAAATAATAAATATCTATGTTTATTGTTAATGAATAACTATTTTTAATAATAATAAATCAATATTTATATAATAAGTTAATAAAAAAGGTTTACAAGACCTGAGGAGTTTAACTCTGTAGAAGGCTATATGATTATATATTAAAAACCACTTTCTTACCATTATTAAAAATAGCTTAAAATTTTTAGTCCTATTTTTTAGATTTAAACTATTATTTTTTATTTTACAAAATAAACGGATAAACCATTTTACAATATCAAATTCAATAATAAACACTAAATGAACAATGTACAAACAATGAGCATATCTCAAAAATATACAATAAATCTACCTTCTATTAAGCAACAATTTTTTAATGGCGCTCTTGAAACCAGGCAGCGTGCAATTGAAGACATCAAGCTCATCTTGATGTTCGTTAAGAAGCCTAAGAGTTCTGTCAATAGGCGCATGCATACCGTAATTGGTGGCATGGTGTTTTACATAGAATAAGTTATACCGGCGTAATGTTCGAGAGGGGACGTTTAGTTTTATTAATGATAAGAGCTCTGGGCAGTTGGTCTGACCGTTAATAATCTTGAAGACAAAGCACAGGTCATGGAGCAAGCGCCTATCACTGAGGGTATTCAGTTTCAATATTTGGAGCATATCGGAGCGGTGATAATCCTCCACATTAATGTTAAGCTTGAACGCAGCAAAGCGTAAAAACTTGTTCTGGACCCTCTCGATTGCATCTGCATGGGCTTGGTAAAAGTGAGACCACACAACAGAAGCATATTCAAGATTAGACCTAACTAAAGCACAGAAAAGGATTCAGATAACATTAAGAGGAAGCTCAGAACAATTTCTCAACATAAAACCTAGCATCATCATACCCTTAAGGCCAATCCTAGAAATATGCTCACGAAATTCAGTCTCTCATCGAGTAAAATTCCGAGATCCTTAACGATATGAACTCGCTCCAACTCAACACCATTTATGTTGTAATGAGTATCACGCCTATTAACACCCTTAAAGAAACTGATATAACAGCACTTTTTTATATTCAAAAATAAGTGATTCACCATGGTCCAATCCCACAAGGCATTCAGACTATTCTGAAGGGTCACCACATCCTCAGCCTGCTCAATCGGCCAGTATAATTTTAAATCATCAGCAAACATGCTTACATTACAGTTGCTGACCCGTTCAATGATATCATTGACAAATAGGTTGAAAAGAAGTGGGGCACAATGGGAGCCCTGCGGCACCCCAGAAGAAACATTGATTAAGGAGGAAATGTGGTTCTTGATCTCGACACACTGTGTCCTGCGTGTAAGAAAGCTCTCCAGCCAGCTGACCAGGGATGAAGAGAAACCCAGGGCACCGAGCTTGGCCAGCAATAGTTTAAAGACAACCCTGTCAAAAGCCTTGGAAAAGTCAGTGTAGATTGCATCCACCTGAACTCCATTCTCCAAAGCTTCCAACAGGTCCGTCTCAAACCTAACAAGATTAATTGTGGTGGATTTGCCAATAGAGAACCCAAACTGCTCATTGTGCACAAGACACAGAGCCTCCACAAGCCCAGCTAAGATTAGGGCGTTTTTCAATTTTCGGCCATTTTGAAAATTGTCCATAACTTTTTTATTTTGCGGAATATTAACATTCTGTCATATATAAATAGGCAAAACTTGGAAATCATAGTTTACTAAAAAAAGTAAAAAATAACGAAAATATTGGATCGAAGTAGGCTTTGATTTGTGATGACAATATCTCAATTATGTATTGTTAAGATTTATAGTTTGTTAGCAACTTTATTTTAATTATTTATTATTAATTTTTTTATTTTTTTTTTTGTTTACATAGCAAAGTTGAACAAAATTAACAAACTAAACTACTATTTACAGCTACAAGTGAAAATAAAAAATAATTATGAAAATCTAGGTATTTAGTTAGATAGGTTTCTGATAAATATATTTAGAGAAGTTGTTCAAATTGAGCCCCTCCCTGTTGAATACAAACTAAGCATCTTTTGCGTACCGAGTTGCAACTATTTATTAGTTCAACTGGGCTAATAGATGCAAAAGCTTGCCTAGTGGCCTCTTGCAATTCTTCTTTTGGTCATATACTAAACTATCAAATAATTTGGATAAAGCTGACTGAATACAAACCCCTCTGTAATTCCTAACATCCTCAGCATCGCCAGATTTAAAAATTGGAGTTATGTAGCTGTGTTTCCATATATCTGGAAACGTGGAGTCACGAAGAGACATGTTAAAAATAGTCTGCAGAGGTCCAGCCAAGGTACATATACAGTTTTTAATAAATATGTTTGGTATGTTATCAGGGCCACAATTTATCTTGTCAGGAAGGGCAGAAATTTTATTAAAAACCTCCGCTCCATTATGTATTATTATTTGAACACCATTAAAATATAAACAATAAATACCTGTCATATACAGAGCCTGGAACCATTGCTTCTCTAGCGTCGAACATTGAAGTGGACATGAAATGGCTGCCCGGATTTTCAGAATTGGTCAACTTCTTCGGTTTGGCAAATTGTATTAGGGACTCCTTCATGTTAGTTAGAGGACCTTCCACTAAAACCTATAAAATAAATGAAAGATAAGATTTCGTACCACTAATTCATAATGAAAATGGATATTAGTAATTTTGTCTAAAGATTTAACTATACTAAAACCATGTTTATTTTAAAAATTTGCTAATTATATAAAATAAAATTAAAAAATAGAAATACTCATAAAAAAATTTTAATTAAAAGTTTCATGCTATGTAGAACATATACCATTTACTATTTGCTGAAGTATAAAAATCAGATAAGTATAGTCAAATTTGGTGAATATAAATTTTAGTGAAACTGGTAAGTTAGGATCAAAAAGAAATCAAAGGGTTGGGTATTAATTAAAACTGCAAAATATCTCTGTTGTATAAGTAAAGTTTTAAGTTTATTTACCTTTTGTTCCTTATAAAACGATAATAGATGGTTCCACAATGGTTGCTTGGATAAGACTTTTGGATTTCCAACTATAATAATTCCATATTTGGCTCTGGTTAAAGCTACGTTCAATCGTCGTGGATCGTTTAAAAATCCAATGCCCTGATGTTCATTACTCCTAAAAATCATGTACCATTACTATTAACTTTTAAAACATATATTCCAGTAAAAGTGACGTGCTTGATTTTTCGCGTAAATTTAAAATCCTCTATTTTTTAAACCAGGTGACTGATTTTAACAAACCTTTTTTTCATATTTTATGTAGGTAAGTAACCTCATTATTTTGTAATAAAAATGGAAGAATTTGAAGTTTGATGAAAGATAATGGAAAAATTCACCTTTTTTCCATTCTCTGAAACACCTGTGTATTAGTAAAATAACATACATTTTATTTGCCATTAGAAGTTTGATAGTAATACAAAACTTATGAGGCTAGTCAAAGCATAGAAATAAATATAAATATTAATTATAAATTAACCATACATCGATGTATGAGCGTTTTTTTTATCAAATATCAAAGATGTACAATAAAGTAACTGCTTATATTTAAAAAAATGCTTCAGGTTACAGGTTTAAAAAGACAGTTAGAATAATTGTTCATAAGTTCTGTTAAACATATTTCTGGTAAACCTTTTAGCATTTTTTTCTTTCTTCCTTTCTCGATCCGTTTGAAAAGGGTTATACTATTTCACATGCTGAGTTAATTAGATTTAATTTAAATACCTTATTGATGAGCTGAATGTTTTATCTTTTTGTTATTTAGATCGAACATTATTTTGTATAATAATCTGAATATTATATGTATCTGATGGTGGAGAGAGGAAGCTTGGCTTCTACTCTGCAAATTGTAATTTATATTTTCTCTACATTACAGTAAAGCCATATTTATTTATTTTTATTTAAATTAAATTTCTATAACATAACAGTAATTACCTGTAACAAATAATACAAAAAAAGTAGCTTCCTAAAAGAATTAATTTGAAGATACGAGAAATACTACTTTAAAAACCATGTTTTTGATTTTTCATCGATATAAGAAGCATGGTTAAACATCCAGCGGCCCAAATACTAATTTTTGAGATAGTGTTGTTTGAAAGAGTGGCAAATGTATGTCTTTCTTGTTTATTTCTAGGGTTATGTTGGTAAATATCAATTTTTTTTATATTTGCTGAGATTCTTTAATATAAACATAACTTGATAAAGGTAAATTGAGGGTAATGTAAAGAGTCCAAGTTTTTTAAATAGTAATTCACAAATTGTTCTTTCGCTTGCTTGGCTCACGCATCTTACAATTTTTTCCTCTTGTAAAAACTCTTTCCATCTGTACCGATTGCCCCCAAAGTAGACCATACTGAGAAAAAATTAGAGAGGAATTGTATCAACCATTTTTACCATTTATTCAAAAGCCCTTCTTTAACACACATTGTTTTCTTATTCGCTGTTTTGTCTCTAAAATTTTTGGAATTACAGATTTTACTAGAACCTTGCATTTTCAAATGTATTAGGAAAGTTTTTTGTTTTTTATTTATTTTTATATTATCATTTTTATTTATATTTCTTATATCTCTCATAAATTTATTTAAATGGTAGAGACAAAATAAATTATATTTATTATTTTTCTCCATAAAAGCCTATTATTCCAGAAAATGGAATTTCAATAAGCAGTTTCTTAATAATTTTTAAAGACATTTTGTGTGGCCGCCATTTTGTACGGCCATATTGGATTTTTACCAAAAAATTCTATCTCCATAAAATATTTGAGTTTTGGCCAAATTTTAAGGTCTATCGCATAGGTAATTTTTGAGCTATGCCGCGTAGAGATAGAACGACATATATACGGAAACATAACGTTCTTCGGGATCTACGGACGCTAAAGCGCAAAGATCCGCATATATTTTGAAGGATGATTTTTTCACGATTACAGTATAGCTTCCTCTTACAACCAAATTAAAAATAAAGTCCTATAAAATTAGGCAAAAAATTAAGTTCACACTTTAATGGAAATGACTATATGATCTGCAAGACTCCTAAAAAGGTTCTTGGGTAAAATGCCTCTCCTAGAAATAATTAATAATTGTGTTTTTAAATACTTGCTTTTTCTACAAGATTATCTTTAACATTTTTATTGATACTGACAAACCTACATAATAATGACCTAATGCCACTATTATATAATCATTAAGATGTGCAATTAATACATAAATGAAAGAAATACTAACCTAACACAAGACATGACAATAATGTCCTTTTCCCTTCCCTGAAATGCATCAACACTGGCGATTTCAATTTCCTGATATAACTTGCTATGCAGGGAACCCTGATATTGCATGTATTGGACCAAATAGGCCCTCTGGCCTTCATATGGAGTGATGACACCAATCTGTTCTGGTTTTATACCTGCTCGAAGAAACCTAAAAACATACCATTTACTTTTATTAAGGCAAATACAACCTCCTATACAAGTGATCTGAAGATACAAACTAAGTGTATATCAAAATGACATGTAATTTCTAACTTAATTAAGTAACATTTTACCTGGTAGCGATTTTCTCGACGTTAGATGCTTCAGTTCTATTTAAGTAACTTGTACCACTACCTGCAATCTCCTCTTGTCCCTGGGTTACAAGGAAGAACATTGGCCTGTCTTGAATGGGCCATGGGAAATCTATTTTAGCCAATTTCCTTTCCTCAGCACTAACTCCATTTTGTAAGCTAAAAGAGGCAATATGTTTACAGAGTAATCTATGTCATAAAAGACTAAAATGCCATGTAAAAATAAGCTCTTTTGAAGTAGGTTTTTCCCAATTATTTAGAAAACGTTTAAAGACTAGATTATGAAATTTGGGTAATTTTTACACACCGAGTTGCATCATGAAGTAAAAAATATCAGTAATTAATCAGGGGCGTCCCGAATGTGAGGGGGAGAAGAGAAAGTCGCCCTAACTTTTTTGGACATAGATTTTTCCAATTTAAAATTCCAAATTATAAAATCCAGAGTTTTCTACAAAAAGAAAGTTACTGTTGGTTTCATTTAAAATTAAAAAGTAAATTAAATCATTTTGGTTCTACTTTCAACTGAAAATTGTGTTTAATGTCATGCAAGACAATTTTCAAACAATTTTTTCTCGATAATAAGGTAGTTTAAGGAATTAAACCAAAAACACTCTTCCTTAACAGAAAACTTGTAAAGTGAAAAAAATCTATGCATAAAAAGTTGTTTCCTCTCTCCCTCCCATTTGGGATGCCCATGATTTAGCAGTGATATTTTTGACTTCAGGATTCGATTCAGCATATAAAAATTACCAAATTTCATACAGATTAAACGTTTCGAAAATATTTAGGAAAAACCATTTTCAGGAGGGCTTACTCTTGGGGCTATAGCCTCCTGTCAAAGCAATTTTTGATTTGTTTAAATGACACTTTAGTCTTCTTTTTTGACATAGTCTATAATATTTAGAATGTTAAGCTATAGAAAAATAAATTGTAGCATTTATGCTAAATAAAGAAATTAACTAGTTTATAAATGTATCCATTAAACCCACCTTCCTTCATAGAAGAAGTCGGACGGGAACCTAGATAGCTCCGGATGCATACGATACTGGACCTCCAACCTGAATGGTCTAATTCCTAACACAACTAATCTCTCAAATAACGACTGTGATAATCCGGCTCTGGCTGCTTTCTTGCACATTACCACTGGTCCTAATTGGCAATGGTCACCAACTAAAATTAACTGTTTTACGCCCAAAACGACTGGTACCATGCATTCTGGTTCAGTGGCCTGAAAAAAAAAATGAAAAACCTTTAAAGTAATAAAATAGTGTAAAATAACTCAAAGTACCAAAAACTGAAACAATCTACGTATTTAATTTGTTTTCATATTCTCACTTGCTGAAATTTATTATCATTTTCCGAAATAGTGCTTAATGTACCGGATGTCCAATTAAGAATGGTCTCTGGCCTTAACTCAGTAACCATTGATCACACAACTTTGTCAGTTGATAGTTTAAAGTAGTGACCACACAAATGAGGATTGGTGCTCCTATGGAAGAAATCAATGTTACATTTGTAGTGTTCATGTAAGATCCTGTAAGTCTCTATAAGGCATCTTCTATTGCATCTTTCCTCAAGAGTTGCCAGATTAAGACCTTTAAGCCGATCTTCATATGATATACTTCTTAGAGATGGTGGAATTTTGGTTGCTCTTCTTTAAACCCTTCAAGAGGATCTTTTTTAAAATATGGACACTACACAATAACAACATGCTCTAGTATAGGCCTTACATATGTTTTGTAGGCACATAGAAATAAATTAATTAATTAATAATTCTGAAAAGAGGTTATGAAAGCAAACCAAATAGAGAGTTGTGGTAGCTCATTTTACTATACCAGTTATGAGATGTTTCCATTTAAGATTGTGTGTCACAGTGACACCCAAGTCCACCTGAGCAGTCACCTTCTTCAGTTTTAAATCGTTAATGTTATGATCAGGCATTGGGTTGTTATATCCAATGTGAAGCACAGTACACTTATCGACATTCAATTTTAGCAGCCGATCCCTGGTCCATCTCTCGAATTCAGCCAGGTCCTTAAGCATATTTCCATATTCAATGCAAGGGTTACACAATATCTTTGTGTCATCTGAGTCAGATCTGATATGTAAATTACAAACAAGAGATGACCAAGCACTGAGCCCTGTGGAACAGTGTGATAGTGATAGTGCACTACTTATTCTAACCTAGTAAGTTCGATTGGTTAAGTACTCTTTGATCTATCTGAGGTCCTCTGATACCAAAATGCTCTAATTTGTACTCAAGCCCTCCCCAATTTCGCCCTATATTTCAAAAAAGCATGCAAATTTTTGGTTTACAGCATCTTCTATAATAACCGAAATAACATAACCTGCAAAAGAATTAAAAATGGGACACCCTGGCCCTGTACAAACTCTGTAACATACCTGCATGCTTTCGTCTATTAGGATGGAATGGAACTTTAATCTAACCAATCTAGGATCTCCAGCTCCCACACATGTACAACAAATAACATCTGCCGCTTCGAGTAGTTCTTTTTCAGCTAACTTCTTCAGCATCCTACAAAAACTTGAAAGTTATACATATGCCGAATATTTATTCAAATGAATATAATTTATAAACATATAACACTAATTTAGCATGTTTGATTGAATAATATTATTGTTGTCAATGACACCTAAATGTGTAGACATTTGTGTATGTCAATTATTATAAAAACTATTTATTAGTTACAATCAATACTTTTTTTTTTGAGCACAATAGTAGTACAAATAATGAAAGAATAATCCTACATAAACACATCTCAAAACACAACTATCGCAATTTAATTAAGGAGATGTTAAAATCTATTATAATTCTCGAAAATGAAGCATCTACCTGTTTTATTAAACCTAGCACTGTCAGGAATATTTTTTATCTCAGTAGGTAAAATATTATAAACCTTAGGCCCAATATAATATGTTACAATCAAGTTCAAGCTATTATTGTCAATGGGTATTTGGATACTCCTGTCAGTTCTATCACGGGTGCCATAATTATGTTCTGTGTTTGTCCATTGAGGTCTAGTTTTATGTATATATGAAGAGATTGCAGCAGCAAATCTTATATTTAATATACTCTTTGAAAATAGCAGGTGAGAAGAAAACATTCTATCATTTTTATCCCACCATCCCACCCCCATACCAAAATTCCATATCCCAAAATAGATTCTACAAAAACTTTGTATATAATCTCGATGAGTTTTATATTTAAAACCTCCCTTAATAGATAAAATTTGTGTATTAGTTTTTGTATTTTGGTGGCTAAGTAATCAATATGTGGTCCCCTTTTAAGATGTTTATCAATTATTATTCCAAGGTACTTAGTGTGGTTAACTTCTTTTATTTCATGCCCATCAATTGAAATGCTCAAAAAGTTTGGCCTATTAGCAGCAGCTAAAGAGAATACAATGTAGATAGTTTTTGTCAAATTCAGTGTCAGTTTAAAAGTCCTTGACCAGTCTTTTATGATTTTCAATACCTTTATTGCTACTTTTTTAGTTTCATCCTAAGTTTCACCTTCAAATACAAGGACAGAATCATCAGCATATGAAACAAACAATCCTCCAGTGTTTGATTTCATAAGCAAGTTTATATAAACAATAAAATGGGGCCCAACACAGTTCCCTGTAGTATGCCAATTATTATTATTATTCTTTCACTCAACTCAACTAACTCCTGATTAGATTCAACACCATTCCACTAACTCCATATTTTTTTTTTTTTATTAATTAATGTAAGCAGGTAGCCAATGCACGCATTGGACAAGTGGCCCTTCAATTATTCATTTTTTCTATTTTTTATTAACTTATTTAGATAATTACGATATATTTTGTATTCATCTTCTAAAATAGGACTATATTTCTTCAGTAATCTTTTTTTAATTTATCCCTTTTTCTAACTGATTCGATGATACCTGTAGTCACCCATTTCTTTATTTGTTTATTTTCACTTTATATTCTGCTGTTGATTGTTTCAATAAAGATACCTCTCAATGAAGCTTTTAGTTGCTGTCTCCGGGTCTTCCACCTCATTCACCAGGCCCAATCCTGATCACGCAATAATTATTTAAATTTACATAAGTCTAATTTGTTAAATTGATATTTCTTTTAAAATCAAAATATCACTGTTATGATTGGTGATGGGCACTGGAAACTTTCCTTGCCAAGGAAATTTTACAGAAATATTTCCCAAAATTCTTTTAAACATTAATTCTAAGAAAGTCCACATAAAATATTTTCGCCGGTCTTGTACTAGATCTGTTTATTAAAAATAAAAGCTGCAAGAAAATATCCAGACCATCTATTCTATTTGTTAAGATCTTAAATATATACAAGAGGCATGTTTTTATTTGTCTATTTTCAATGGATAGCCTTTCAAAAAAAATTAACACAGTAAAATCGTTATAACCCTGTTTTGGATAGTAAACAAAATTTTAAAAAGCATATATTTTAAAAACTTTCATTCTACTCCACACATCATATTATGGAGACCAAATTAAACTTGTATATTCTAATTAGGGTAACACAAGAAATCAAACAATTTTAAACAAACCTCAACTTTAAAACTTTTCATAGATCTGAAGATAAAACCCATAATTTTTTTATGATGTGTCCTAAATAGTTTAAATTAGTATCAAATAACAATCCCAAAAGTGCAAAAGGCATTGCTGAGCCTTCTTTTGGCATTAAGATTAAAATTATTGACCTTGCATCAGTCAACCACACTACTTATATCCTCCTATAAACAATCACATTCATGGGCTTTTATTACCTCTATAAAGAGTTTGAAGTCATGAGAAAACAGTAATCTATTAGAATGTTTAACAACTCAGCATATATCATTTATTGCTAATATGATTATGGTTACAGATAAGGACAATGAACTGACAGGGAAAATAATTTAGATACACCAGAGGAGATTATCACAAAAAAAAAGGTTTATTATTACAATAGAATACTGATAATACCAATAAAGCATTACCCATTCTTTATTCCAAACAGCACAATCCTTTATCTCCAAATAGTTTTCAAGACCCATTGTCTGTTATCAGCACTGATAAGCAGAACAATGGTATTATAAACAAAGATAAACAATTTCTTCATTATTGTTTGAAAAATGAAAACATTAAAATATTAGTTTTCTACGTTTTCGTCAAGTTTCTCTATTGTTAGTCTATATATGTATTTTTTAAAATTAAGTATTGTCTTTATATTTTTACATTTATTACTAGATTTAAGAATTTTTATACTGATCTTTAAGACTGCTTTTGCACTATTTTATTGACATGTGTAACTTCTTGTATTGGCTCCAATATACTATCTATTTATTTACATTGGTAATTTTGTCTAAATAGATTTGAAAATAATATACTTAGACTGGCGGAATCTTTACAAACAGGAACATATGAAAGAGTATACAGATATAAACTTTAAAACTGCTCTTCCTGAGTATATAAACTTTCTATTTAATAATAAAAATATATCAAATCGGATGGGACTTATTGCAAACAAAACCCGTTTCTTTTAGGGTTCTAGGAATTGTACTGATTTTTCAGAGTAGAAGTTTCCAAAACTTTTGTATTTTGTAGCCAGCGGGAATTGTGTCCGCCCATCATTAGCAATAATTGTATTTCCTAAGCTCTAGATTTTGCCAAATTACATAATATAGTTAAAATACCTGTATCGCTTCTCATCTACACTAGATAGTTCACCAGTCTCATCTTTAAGTTGCTGGAGTTTCTGTAGTTCTGTGTTCCCTTCCATTTTTCTGATTTGATTATGGAGTGCCAAGAAGCTAACTGGAGAATCTATAGCTTCTCGGGACTTAGCACACAATCTAAAAAAAAATTATCATATCAGATTAACAAATTAATTATAATTAAATTAACAATAGACATTAAACATTATTTACCCTAAATTTGACAAAAAAATTATTTGAAAATATTTGTTCTTGATTTTTTTCAGCAAACTAACCACTTTAACTGTTTCTCATGTCAGTAAATTTCTGTATTTTAATGTGGAATTAATTTCAATATTGTTACAATAAGACGGATTTATATATTTCATTATCACCAACACTTAACAAAATTAAATTAAATATATACAAACCTACCTTACAACTTTCAAATCAGTTTTATGTATCTTTTCTGTTAGCTGATCAACAGCAGTATTGCTAGGAGCGCAAACCAGCACAGGTCCTCCATTTTGTTTCACTAACTGATATACTATAGTAGCTGATGTTACTGTCTTACCAGTACCGGGTGGTCCTAAAATGCAAATAATATATACAGCGACTCTTAACTGAACCCTCTCCCCTTTTGAACCAATCAGAGTGCTTTATTAGGAAAAATTGGAACGAAAGCTATTTCCAAATCTCGTCGACGTTATTTTGAAATTTGCACGATTGGCTTATTTTAATATCGCAGGCGTAATTTTAAATCTTGTCAAAGCTATTTAGTTTTTTGACACAACAAAAATGGAAACACGAAAAATTCCATAATTTAATGCAATTAGTAGTATAAAACGAATATTTTCAACAAATAATTTCTGTTGTATGTCTGGCATTCTCTCAAAATGACAAATTTTCTTATTGGCTAGAATGACTTGTGAAAAATTATCGATGATTATTTCCTTCCTATCAATTTTCACCAATTACTAACAAAAATGTGTATGTCATATTTAATTTTCAAGTGAAGAGAAAAACTGTTGACAGTTATGTCAAGCAATGTTTGCTGCCATTTATCCTCATATTTTGGGGATGAATTAAACTTTTAAAAAGGTGTGTTACTTAACCCTCCTTTGCATTTAATTTTTGCCTCAAGATGACACTCAATCGCTATCTTAAAAATTACAATAACAAAACATACACAGCGAAGAAATACTTAGTTTAATATTAATATGTCCCCAATTTTAAGCTGAACTTGACTCATTCAGAAAATAAAAGAAGCCTTTTAAATGGTTGTAATTAATTTAAAAAAACATTTTTTTTCTTAATTTCTTTCAATTGAAGTGTTGATTGATTATCTGGTATTATAGACCATAAATATAAATGTAGAAAGCTATTATTCATAAATCATCATTAAATATCAGAACAGTTCTAACCTTGAATGAGAGACAATGGTCTCTGCAATGCATGTTTCACAGCATAGACTTGAGACCTATTCAGATCAGGTAAATTAGGTGCTGAAAAATGCTTTGGCAAGTGGCAACGAAACAGTACTTCTTCGACTTCATGTCCTAACAACCGATGATATATGTAGGCAGAGACAGAGGCATCATCAACTGCAAATTTGCGGAGGGCCAACTGCATCCTAAAAAAATATTTATTGATTAAAATGGTATTTTATGGACATACAATGTAAAATCAAACAAAATGTTGTCTAAATATTGACCATGTATACTCGATAGTAGTATGTATGTTAGTTAAATATGTACACATACAATAATAAACAAGATAAATGACTGAAAGCAAGTTATGTTATTTACTTTATACCTGTTAACAAAAGTTTTTTAAACAGAGCAAATGTATACAGACTGGGGTTTAATGTTGATATTTTGCTATTATAAATTGATTTTATTTTATAACTTCTGCTGCATTTATGTTTACACATAAGTAAGTTATATGAGTCACTACCTAAAATAATTTATTTATATATTTATTCGTATATACACATTTATTTATTTATGAGCATCACACTCATTAAACTATTACAAAAGTTTACATCTGTACAACCATTTTGAATTATAGGCAAAAATAAATAATAAATTCGTATTATATTCATTTCTACTAATACTAAGACTTACTATCATTATATTCAATAATATAATTCAATTATATCTAATCTCCTAACTTGCCTTTTAAATAATTCAAAAGAATGTGAGAAAAACTTTATGTTAATCCTGTTACATTGGTCATAATTCTTGTATGGCGAGAAGATTCCATAATTACAGTGACAGAATCTTGTTACAAATAAGTCTGTAACTCGGCTATGCCTGATAGATTCTCAAAAACCAAGCTGAGCTAACAGTTGCAGACAATCAACTTGACCATTCATAATTTAGTAAAGAAAGCAAACATCTGCTTTCACCCTTCAGAATTAGTTTCTTGAAATTAAAATTAACTCCAGGCTCACGTAATTAAAATATGTATGTAGAAAGTTTGTTCAAAATGAAATCAATTTGATATATTTATTCTGCACCCATCTGTCATCTGCATCATCATCTTACTATATAATGTTCTAATTTTGCATAGTTATTTGATACCCAAAAGAAATATGTTTCCTTACCTGTCAAAACTTGTACTTTTCCATATAAAATCAACAACAAAATTGCTGGTACATTCAGTTGGTGCTCCAGAGCCATTTTTCAGCTCAATTCCAATGTCTTCTCCATAGTTGTCAGGAACTTTAATGACATGTCCAACTCCAGCCCATGATTTATGCATTTCACCTACATATCTGTAAATAAAATAAAAGTAACCATAAATACAGAGGCAATTTAACTTATTAAAATTTTATTAACTGAACTGTTGAAAGTATGGAAGATTAATATATCTACCCAAAAAGCATATCAGAAAATGCTGTTTTATCATCAAGGTTACCTAGATTCGAACATTTGCATTTGATATTAAAAATGACTGTTAGATAAAGGGTGGAACACAATGCATTTACACTTTTAAACAACAACCTTTAAACAAATCGGGTCGTGTATTGGTGGGATCAGTTGGTGTCAGAGACTGTAAACTCTGCCAACATCAATCAGTTCAAAAAACCATTGGACAGAGAAATGAGAGGCTGGAGCAACAACTGCTTTATTCATTATAGGTGAATAATACTACAATAAAAACAATGTACCTGTGATAGAGTGTGGTGACTATATAAATTGTAATAAATGTTGATGTTAATGTGATGAAATTCTATTTTTGAAAAGACTCATAGTTATCATAGGGATTCTCACTCTTATTATTGATACAAATAAAATAATAATATTTAGTTTAAAAGCCAAAATTATCACCCAGTCTAGAATCACAATGTGTACCTTATTTTTAATGTTTCATTTTTGCTGTTCAGGCATTTTATTAAAGCTTTACAAAACTTACATTGTGTTCCAGGCTTAACTAGTAAATTTAAACTGTTTCGTTTTGTTAATGGTTTCAACACAATTTAGAATTTCGGAACAATGTTTTGCAGATTGCTGTGGCCATTTTACAACATAAAAAATAGTTTATAACAGAATTATAATTAAAAATATAAATAATTTACACAAAGATCTAAAAAACTGTTACTATACCCTACCTCAGTCGCAACTCATCTCCATGCATGAGCTTCATATCTCCATCAGTTTTTGCCAACGTAAAATATGCTATAGTTTTCTTATTCAATCCTACGTCCCACCTAACTTCAATATTTTCCTGAGTCTGAGACTCCTTGAGTCTTTTATCATAGTCGGCTTCAAGTTTCACTAATGGCCCAAAAATATTCTGGTACTGGTAGCCATCCTCATAACGAAGGAGCACCTAGGAAGAAAAAATGAAATATATATTTAACAAAAAAAACCTGTTTGAGATTTTTTGATGAATTATTAATTTAATAAACTACCTGTTGGGGTTCTTCATCAACTCCAGGTTTTTCCAAGTCTTGAAATGTCGCATCCACATTCTCCTTCCAGAGTTCCTCAAGCTTATTTATTTGTTGGGCAGAAATTTGGCGAGCTCTAAGCTGCTCTTGTTCGGAAGGAATTTTGACAAGCCAAGTTAAGAAGCATCGGTCGGCAATAAGTGGTTTCCATTGATCCTGATCCCAGTTCATGTCCTAAAAAAATTTGTTTGATGACATGAAAAAAACTTTCCTAACATAATTATTTTGCAGTACAAATATAAAAGCTTACTTTTAAAGAGTTTTGAGCTGCACATGGTTGTCTACACAGCAGAACTACAACAGAGTCAGCCTTTGCTGGAATAAACCCTAGAACAAACACGTTTCTTACTCCACAACTGTAACATTCTAAGATAGTCTCCCCCAAAGGGCCATCTTTGTGAAGAGTAACTTCCTTGTGTTTAGCTCGGACCTAGAATATTATTTATTTATTTATTTATTCAAAGGACACCAAAATAACAGATTATAAGTACAAATCTATCTACAAGAGTAGTAATAAATGAAAAAACTACAATCTATTAACAATAACCTTATAAACAAAACAGAAACAACAAATTTAAATTGAATTTAGTGGCGAAAGTTGAATCAATTAACAAATTGGGACTCATCCAAACAAATGTACCCTCTGTGGTTTGCTAACCTTATAGTACGAGACATACTGGAATTAAATCCATAATTAGTTCTACAAAATTGAACATTAATAGAATGTTGTCTCGTAGGACTGGCAGGCACCACCAATTCAATCCTGCTGAGGAGAACTGAGCATTATTGTTGATTAAGTCCTCCAAAAAACTCAAGTCTCTCTAGTATCTATACTCCAATAAAGTATCAAGCCCTAAGTCTCAATATCTAAATACTCATCAAAATTAATTCCCATTCTGAAAAAAAAAAACCTTAAAAACTTAGGCTGAACTCTCTCCAGATTTCCAATATGCACTTGATATTGTGGTGACCACAAACATGAGAACTACTCTTAATGGGTTCGAACTAGTGAACAAAATAATATTTTCATTGTTTGAGGATTGACAAAATGATGAGAGTAGTGCTTTAGTAGCTTTATTGACAACATTATCTATTTGGTTAATAAATAAATAATGATTGGTCGAGGGACTGATGACAAATTTGGAAGAGGTGAGTCATTTAAGATATAGGGAATAACTATTGGTGGTCCATACTGCTGATCTATGATTGTTGTTATACATATAAAGGAGAGGTAATTACTGACTCTATTTTCAAACATATTAGGAATTGCATTTAATATTGAGATTGCTCGATAGTTGGACATTTTTTCTCCACACCAGATTTATAAATAGTAGTAATAAAGCTCTTCTTCCAGAAGTCAGGAAAAGTGCCACTTTGCAGGGATATATTAAATAAAATATGGAGTGGTCTTGACAACACAGAACTACATGACTTTAAGAAATTTGGAGGTATGCCATCAGGTCCACCTCCCTTACTAGGGTCAAGACTAGTCAGCTTTTCATACATTTCAGATACTGAGATCACCAGACTACTCACAGTGATATTGCTACTACAATGCTCATCATAGTGATTATCTGTTTATTGTGAAGCAAATGAATTACATATAGAGGAGTCAGTATTAGCACTGTAATTAATAAATTGCATATGGTAATTGAGAAGAGTTTCTGTTAGAGTTTATATAGCACCAAAAATTACAACATTACTCTAGATACCACTTTCAGCCTGCAAAACCATCTTGGTCACACACCAGCAACAACTCTTAACATCTGGTTCTCAATGTTTGAAATTCAATTTAATACACAGTGGTACTTGATGATTTAAATTTTTTTATGGGATTGTTTTTTAAAAGAATATTAAATCTTTTCAGTTCCTGGGTGAACCATCCTTATATAAAATGATAAAATTGAATATAATCTTTGGAAGTTTGTGATGAATGAAACGTTTCAAATCTAAAAACCACTCATTTACTTTACCTGTTTACCTAATATTAACATGGATTATCAATTCCATTGTTTAATCATATTGGCTTGAATCGAAATGTATTTGAAGGACTTTGATTAGATTAGGTAAATTAATGAATGTCTTTCTAAATAAGACATCAAATATTCTATGAATAAAAATGTTCTTTCAAATGATGACTTCTTTTTGGTCACATCTATATCCTATAATCTAATTTAAATATCCTAGTGTTAAAATTATATTCTTACTGACAAAAAAACAGGGTACACCTAAATAAGAAATAAATACATTAACATACAATATATATAAAAAGAAATATATTCTAAAGCTATTTTATTTAATTGTCTTCAATTGGTCTTAAATTAACTGCTGTATGGGGTAGAGTGTCAATATATGGGTGAAAGACCTGGTGTGCCAGACAAACAAGTCATAATGAATTTAAAACTAGTGCATGCCATAAAGCCTTGTCCAATTAAGGAAAATATAATCAAACCACACTTGCCAAGTGATTAATAATATGACTGCCAGAAGTATTTCCTCTTCCATTGCAGAACCATTTCTTACACAGGTTGCACATAACCACACAGTTGGGTTCGTGGATTCCACAATACTTGCAGGCAAAATCTGGAAGTTCTTTGCTGTTATAGAACTCTTCATCTTCTTCTTCAAACTGAAGTTCACCTAGAGCCTGGGTAGTGGAAACTATTTTGTTGTTCAAATTGTTTATCTAAAAAAAATTGCATATGCAAATTTTTTGTTCATTGATTATTGTATATAGTAGATATTTTGAATAACAGCTTCAATAATTAAAACTAATTTTGAATTAGATATATTGATGAGTTCTTACATCGTAAGCAGCAAAACTGTTTAATCATCTTAACACTTTTCAAACTAAAACTACTTTATCCCTGTAAATTTTAACCCCTGTATTCACTAAAATGATTTAAGAAATAGACTAGGTCTAGTTGCCATGGTAGTTAAAACTCTTAGTTCACCAGTTATGTTTCGCTTATGTCACTGTCATTTTGTAATTCTGACATTTACAAAAATTAATTGTTCAATTGTTATATAAATGTCATCTTAAATGTATAACTGTCAAGTTAGACCTGGTCTAAATTTAAACCTCTTTAGTGAATACAGGTGTAAAAGTTTCTAATTAGTATGATCCTACATTTTTAAATCTAAAACTTTTGAAATTTACAGGAAAAACAATTCTGTCACTTATGTTGTATCAAGAACCCATCGTTGAATTGGAATGGTACAACATTTCTTATACACCTGCATTATTAATAACATATATTTGTCCAACATCTCCCAAAAATGCAAAATATTATTGTTTACCAAGTGCTAAGCAAAAAACACAGCTGGGATTATTTTTAAACAAATTGAATTTGAATGGGAAATATGCAGGTAATATATGATTACAATACCAGTTAAGATGGCATTGTTTTAAAGCAATTTACATTAAAAAACAAAGTACATATATATATATATATATATATATATATATATATATATATATATATATTTATTTATTATTTAAAACCCTACATTAAAAAAATCTCCAATATATTTAAAACAATATTTGCAAACTAATATTAAAAAGCAGATAGGAAAGAAGTTGAGTTGTGGAATCAAATATGCTGATGCCATTAAAATATCGATAAGGTATTTTTATCAGCTGATATGTTACATACCTAAAACCATATTATGCCTTGTAATGTTTTATCAATATTATGAAAGGATTATGAAACAAAACTGACTTAAGTTTCAAAAACTTGCAGTTCACAACTATTTTAAGACCCTTAAGTTTAATAAAATAACTACTCATTTAAATCGTATATATATAAATATATATACATATATATATATATATATATATATATATATATATATATATATATATATATATATATAAACTTGTTACAGTTGGTTACAACTTCATGTAAATAAGATAAGAATTCCTAAGTTCCTAAAATTCAATTCACTTCGAAGAAAAAAAGTGAGAGATACATACAATCCATAGATAAAATCAATAAATGGTTGATCGAATCTAATTATACAATCAGACATATTGTAAAAAGGAATACATATTATATGATTGTTTTTGGTTGTTTACTTTTTAGTTAATAGATACAATGGAATTGTATATTTTGTGTTCAGTTTAATTATTGTATAACCTCAAAATTTGACATGTTAAATTTTCTAATAATGTGGGCGGTGCACACACAGTATTTTTAAATACCATTGTGCACTGAGAGCTATTAGCAGTAACTGTAGCATTAATGATGTTTGATTGTAAATTTATATTTGTAAGTTGCTAGTGTTAATAAATAAATAAACATATATATATATATATATATATATATATATATATATATATATATATATATATATATATATATATATATATATATATATATATATATATATATATATATATATATATATATATATATATATATATATATATATATATATATATATATATATATATATATATATATATATATATATATATATATATATATATATATATATATATATATATATATATATATATATATATATATATATATATATATATAATATATTCTATTTCCATCCATAACCAGTAGTTACATCTGTTATTATTAATTAGGTATTTTGTGTGAAAATTTCAACTTATAAATTTCCATATTGCAAAATTTTCCAAAATTTCATACATTTCAGTAACTTTTAGAAAATGTATTATGTAATATTAAGTAGGCCTTGTCTCTCTGTCTGTCATGATTCCATACACTGGATCAACATAACAAATAACCTAATCACTTCTAGAACAGTCAAATTAAGTCATAATTTCAGGCTTATCAGAAGAGATAATAAGAAAATAGTTTAATTATATTACAGTAACAATGTTTTCAAATCATGATAATAAATATTTATGACAATTTGTACATAATATGATCAATATCAGAAATTATGCAACATACGAATGAAAATGAAATTCAAATCAAATCAAAATGTACTTTATTGTAAAGAATCCAAAAAATTCTGTTGACAAAGCATGTAACAAAGTAAACTAGTAAAAAAAAATCACACAAATAAGTTAAATGGAGTTAAATTCTAAGTTGCAATATACAATATATACATGAAAGTCGGTTTAATAGAAAAAAAAAAGTAAAAAACAGTCAAAAGGTAAAAAACAATATAAAAACAAAAAACATATAAAACAAATAATTGATAGCACCTATGTTTAACTAAAGTAGGTAATTCAGTAGTAGCATACACAACAGATCTAAACAATGGACACATCTAAACAATGGACAAATAATTACAATAGGCTGTCTGCATAAAACTCACCCAGGTTATAATATACTTTTTTTAGAAGTGCACTCTTTATGTTTTTCTAAAAATCTTTAGACAGCATTCCTAATGTGAATTGGCAAATTGTTAAATATTTTTCTTCCCTCATAGATAATAATTATTGATTTCTCAGAAATACCCACATACAAATGTATATGAGAAAATGCTATTGTAGCAAATTTTTCAAAGGCAAAAACCATAGAAAAAGATATAGGTCAAGCCCATTCTTTATTTATTTATATAGTAACAATGGAGGCAACAACAAAGTTTTTACATTAAATTCCATTTCAGAATTATTTATCAATTTCTTGCCTGCAATAAATATTTATCTGGTACTCTTAGCCAATAAAACCCTTTAGATATTGGCTACCTGAATACAGGTGTGGATGTTTAACTACAAATACTAATAAATATAAAATCTTGATTTAATTAGTATATGCATGTTTGTCAAACTGCACATTTAGCAAAATATCTGCTATTTTTTCGAAGTTAGAACTGTGTTATTGTGTTATCAAGTTTAAAAAAAAACATGGCATCTATGGATAAATGATGGTAATAGAGCATCTGGTAGTGGTATTTAAAAAAAACATTTATCCCTTGATGCCAAGGAAACTGTAAAAAATGTTTATTTATCTTTTTTAAAGAAAGAGTATAATCAAACTGGGAGAAACATGTGTTTTTAACTAAAGTTCCTTTATTAACAGAAAAAGATATCATGACCAAAACCTTTACCCTAAGGAAACAACAGCCCGAAATGTATGACATGTATATTAATTTCATTCATTCATTCCTACAATAGATTCTCTACAAAGGTACTTACAGTAGACGAAATAAATATTTCATGTAGCAGTACAAGCCTCTGAAAAATTGTTAAAGCAATAGCTTTTAAATATCGGACCATAAATAAAAGGCAAGTGAGTGTTAATGGAATTCTAGGGATTAAAAAAGCATAAAGATGATTGCAATTTTGCATGTGGGTATAGAAAACGATTTTATTCCAAACTCTTTGTTATTATCTTCAAAGAACATGGCCAATTCATCTTTGGATTATCATCAAGATACAATTGCAAAATTATTTGAAAATTGGTTTCAAAATCACTTTCATCCAAATATTCAAAAAAATAATGTAATTGTGAATTGTAATGGACAACGCTAGCTACCACAGCAGCCAAATCAATAAACTGCTGAATTCAAACAATACAAAAAGAGAATTTCAGTGCTATATGGTGAAAAAAGATATATATTTCGAAGAAAAATGCTTTAAAAGCATAGAATATTAAAAAAGAATATATTTGTGTTGTGACAATCTTGCTAGTTCCTCTGGTTATACAATTTTACATCTGTATTATTGTATTTTTAAACTGAATGAACATATCTGCATGAATTAACACTTCTCCTACACTAAGCACTTCTGTAATAGATTTATTTAAAAAATGATATTTCGGTACATAGCTGGAAAAAATTTATTAGACAATTAATTAAGGTTGCAGACTCTTAAAACTTTATAAATAGTAGTGTTGACCATAATAATTAGTTTAGGCATAGAAAAGTATGACATTGATAGTGAAACAGCACTGAATATAGAGTAGGTCAGGGCAAGTTGTATAAAAAACTAAGATACATTTTATCATATTATTAAAACAGAAATATAGTTTTTAAGTTTTGTTAATAATTATTAATATCAGAAATAAATACATAATAATATTAAAAGGTTTTTTTTATTTAACTCAAAAAAATGACAAGTGAAAATTCTCTAATGTGATGGGGACAAAATCCATACCTGCCCCCTTTTAAGAGTATACTAAACAATCTGATGCCTCCGCAATACAGGTTTATTGTATTGCAATTAAGAAATCAACAAATAATTCTGAAATGGATTATATCTCTACACTTTTGTCAACTACTTTACCCCTGCCCCTTCACAAAAAAATTTTTTTCAAAGCCTTGGCATGAAAAATATGTGCATAACAAAGGCAATATCTTTACCCTTGATATGATACAATAATAAAAAGTGATACCTACCTAGATAAGTTCATCTCAAGAACATCATTTGTGAGTCTGAGAATTTGTTGACGATGTTTTTATCTCTTTGTGATCAAAATTAATTTTGATTTACCAACTATGGAAAATGAGCTAGATTATACATTTTTTTTTTAGGTTTTTTCAATGAGACATGATTTTTTTGAATCACTAAAGTATAATACATGTAATACATCCCATGTGAATATAAATTCGCCAATAACTTTCCTTTTACAGCATCTTTAAAATTAAAACCAGGTATAAAACAGGTTTTACATTCATTTAGAAGAATATTTTGTACCAAATTGTCAATTTGGCAATAAAGAAATTTTAAATGTACCAGAAATAACTAAACCTCTGAAACACAAAGATATACATTTAAATAAATTAAAAGGAGTTCAGAAGATAAATTTTAACCACATACATAAAAAAATCTAAGCATGTGGGAAGATACAATGTTTTTTGGACAATACAAGAGCATTCATACTTCAAAAATAATTTTTTTAAGCCACATTTTAAATTCAGTGCCTATACAAAATGTTTCCAGACCTCCCATTAACCTCAGGATTGGGGGCCCCGGTATTTCGTGTCATGTGTTTGAAGGGATCACCTCAAATGTGAAGTTTCCTCCGACCTTGAATATTTTAACCTTACTAACCTGCACTCCTTGTACTTTCGGCCCCGCATGGTCATGTTGCGACGCCTGGGTCTGTGAAGGGATGGTAAAATCCGTAAAATCGCATTCGGAGCCTTGAGTATCCGCCCCAATTAGATCAGCTTCTTCCGTGTCCAAAAACGTGAGAGTTTGAGAACTCGGGCCATACGCGTCAACACTCATGGCTGCCTTTTGACTTTTCTAGCGAATCGCCTGTATCTCTTCATATATTAACTTGTGTAAACACTATAAATCTTGTGATTGAATAATTTCGTAACAAAATTACGCTTGAAAACGTCCTCAAGTACACTTTTTGAAATTTTCGTGATGATCGACGACAGAATGCGCCATGACGGATTTGATTACTCATTTGTTTCGTCACCACCATTTCCTCTTTTATGGCGCTAAATTTAAATTGGGATAGACTTTCTCAATTTTTTTGAAAAATAGTGGGAGATAGAAATAAAGTTATTTATTAAATTAGCCCTACTTATTCATTCAGCCTAAGTCTATATTAAGGATTAAAGAAAATAGAAAAATAATTCTATTGGAAATGTTTTTGAGAAAAAAAAACGTGTTTTTGTGAAATAAAATAACACCAACCTTGAATTGTATATTTGATTAAAAATCAAACAGTCAAAAAATAGTTTTTATTGTAATAATATGATTTTTGGACATCATGGCTAGGTTTTAAACTTCAACCAAAGGTCTGCTGAGGAATTTAAACCCTTGCAAAACCAGTCTTATTTCAAACAAATAATAAAACAACTCAATATTTTGCAGAAAGCATTAATTAGCTGACAATTAATATATTAACATTATTAATAAAAAATCAGGATGAATATTATTGAAAATCAAAAATGTGAAGCGACATCTATGACTCATAAAAGTAAATTAACCGTTAAGAACAGTGTTGTCAAAAGAAACCAAACAAAATTCGTAGCAAGTGGTTTTTGAATTCCTGTAAAATCCTGAGATTTTTTTTAAAACCAGGCATGAATGTGTACTTTTTTTTACTCGATTTAAACCATTTAAAATCACCTTCCCAGTCGCTTTTACATCTGATTTTTTAAAGTTTTTTCCAATCTGTTTTGCTATAGTATACTCCATTTTCATTTGCTCGTTTGTATCACTCTCCATTATTATTGTATTATTAGTTGAAATGCAAACTATGAGATAAATAAATCTATAAAGAAATAATAATTATAATAAAGCCCTTATATGCTTCGCCTTACATACAACGCTGTTTTATTATAACCACGTGTGCCTTGTTTCCCGTTTCAGTCTTCCCGCGGTCAAAAGCGGAGCATATAGTAATTCATTAAATTAAAAGGTGGGGACTAAAGAGCAAGACGTAGTATTTTTTTTTTAATGAAATGGATTTATTTTTGGCAAAAAATCAAATTCATGAGAATTGGGTAAAAATCGTAAAATCTGGCATCATTGATTTGCCATTTTAAACAAGCCCTTAAATCTTGTACGGTACCCGCCAACCACAATACAGATTGTTCAATATGCTTCTTATGGCTTGCTGTATATCATTGGCAAGGGCCAATAACTCTATAGGTTGCCTCGAGAGATCTTTCCAACTCCGTGTAAACGATCTACGTCACTCGGCGACCGGCTTGCTTTAGCGCGGTATTGTCCATATCTCTTCTGTGTGCGTTTAATTACATATGTTATATCTTTTTTTGTTCAAAATTGAAACTTTTTGTTACAATAAAGATATAAGTTATTATAATTTTAAGCTTATGTTTAGGGATGTTGCATTTCAAAAACCTCGCATCGTATTTGAAAAAATATGATGTATTTTTACGTCTCAAAAAAATATTCTAGTAAAAGGTTTTAGCATGACAAATAGTTGTATAACTTTAGAAAATGTACATTTTTTTTACAAGGTGTCCCAGTAGTGTGTTCTCGGTTTTGGTGATAATAGTTAGCGATAGAGAAAAAGTTTAGATATAAATATTTATATATAGGACGACAACTTATATACCTTAATAGTTTTTCATATATGAAACACCCTATATTTTATTACATATCTGAATTTTATCTAAAACTCTACGTCTACTTCACATATTGTCCATAGGCCTAAGTTTAATTGTTTTCGTGATTTGACATTTAAAAACAGTAATTTTCAATTTTGAATAGCTGTAGAGTCTAAAGCCTGGGTTATAGATTGAAAACTTTTGCGTTTTGCGTCGCCTTTTGCGCTATTTTGTCGCCATCCGTTTGATTTTCCGCTAGCCGTCGAAAAGATGGCGATTTTTAACTTTGACGGAAGTGGCTAGCGTGAATTGCCGTTTGCGTTAGGCTGCAACCTAAAATTTTAGGGAGTCTTTTAAAACCTCCGTTCTTCGTAATAAATTTGACATTAATATATACACATAACAGCCCATTTTTTTTCTGCTCGAGGTCATTGTCTTTAATTTTAAGAAAATACTGGTAGGAGTTTTGAGTATTTCCACCCCAATTCGCCATTTTCTTGGACGCCTTCTCTTCAACAACTTTACAGCTGCGGCACAAATTAATATATCCTTAATGCCTGGTCTTCACTAGGCATCATTACTATGATTTTGGTTATCCATTCTCAGCAAATTAAAAAAAACGCACATAAACTGAAAAACAAGCAAGACAAAATTGCATTACACAAAAGAACGATAAATATAAACATAAAAGAAAGGTTAGTTCCACAGACGACGGAAAGCGCAAACGTTTTCAATCTATAAGTCGGGCTAAGAACCAGCGTAAACGCTTAGCTCAAACGGACGCTGCAAAACGCAAACTTTTCCAATCTATAACCCAGGCTTAAACGGTTCAAATTAAAACAAAACGATTTGCAATTTCCTGATTTAGTTTTTAATAGTCTACCATACATTTCTTCTCTATTTTTAACCGGTACCAAGATATAGATCACACTATGGGGACACCTTATGTATATTATAAGTAGTTTTCATATTTTATTAACTGTAAGCATACTATTTGCAGTAAACACAATTATTTAACTATTCAAACATCTAAAAAAGTACTCTAAAAACACAACTAACAACTATCGTAACGAAAACGTTAAGCTGAATAAGCAATAAAAGTCGACGTCACGACCTCTGTCTCACCCGCGCGTCTCCCTCACCAAAGAGCTGCTCATCGAGGTAACCTAATAGAGTTAATGGGCCTTGGTATACTCATAAGTAATAAAAAATGTGGATTATGTTAGGTTAGGATTAGTTAGGTCTGGTAAAGAAAGCTGATGTCACAGTCCCGGCCAAAAATACCTAACTTTTAATAGGAATTATTGTGAAATAGAAAACCAAAACACTTGTTAAAGTTTCTACATACATTTATTTTTCAAAAAACACATGAAAAATATCTATTTCACCAACACTGCATCTTCATGAGATGATACATAACACAAATTGTATTAAAGGAACATACACGAACCGGTTTTTACAATTAGTGATATGAAGGTTTTATGTTTGGGATTTTACGTTATAGCCTACAGATTTAACAATGACAGTGCTGTCAGATCTACCGTTTTTGCGTAGTTGGTAGTTAACTTACCGTTCTGCCGTTGAAGAGCACAAATCTACCGCAAACCCAAATATGCAATTTATTTATGTCACAAATGATATACCTATACTGAAACTGTAGCGCCTAAATACATAACAGTATGGACCTTAGCGATCCTAAATAGTTCCCCACTCAGTGTTGCCAAATAGTGTATTGTTATTTTTATGTTCATTTATTTCCATACTTTCTAGTAAACTTTCTCCATTTAAATTTTAAATTTCTCATCAAAAGTGTGGTTTCATTGGCTTCCCTACATTAAATGATTAGAGTAACTGGAATTATCTTTTTGCTTAGAGTAGCTAAATGTATGTTCACCAATTCTGTTTTTAAACTTTCTGTCTGTTTGTCCAATATAAAATATTGAACACAGGGTATACAATTTAACTGTAAACCCCGGATTTATTCTGCTTTTCTGGTTTTTGTTTTATTGGTTTTAATACTATGGTCATAAAAGCAACAAATGCATATTTTTTTTCAAGTCTTACCAATATTTAATGTTAATTCTTGTAAAAATGAAAGTATAAAATCGATTATTTTCTGTCTATAAGATTTTCATGATAACTTAATAAACATTTTAATGAAATGTTGTAATTTTAAACCTAGATACTAGCGTATATAAATAGCTTTCAGTTAACAGAAAAAAAACAACAATTAAACTATTCAATGTAACGGCATCTAATATCATTTGATGTTCAAAATTTATAACTCAATTTGATGTTATACCATTAGTTGAAAAACTTCTTACAAAAGAATAACGTTAATCAAATTTAAAAACAGGATATCTTAGAATCCTTATCGACCTGTTTGGATCAAAATTATTGCGAATATAATGAGTCTATGTATATAACTAAGGAAGGTTTAATAATGGGAAGCCCATTAAGTGCAATTTTAACTGAAATATACAGGGTGTCCACGAACAACCCCGATAACATAAACAACATAAAAAACCTGAAAACATTTTAATATTAACCTAGGTCTGGAAATGCTTCGTTATGGAGATACAGGGTGTTGAAATATAAATTTAATTTTATTAAATATCTGTTGGAATTTGGGTGAGGAATCATAATTTGGTGTTAGATTTCATGTGACACTTAGAGGGCGCTACGTACGCTGCTATTATTTATGTAAATTTGCCCAAACTTTTTTGACGAAGCACTTCTGGGTTTTTTTACGAATACATATTATTCTTGAACCTTTTCTAAGCAAAAAAGATATACTTACTCAACAACGCTAGAGGTAACCGTTCGCGAGCAATTTGCAAGTTTATACGTCGATGCAAGGAAAACAATTTTTTTAATAATAATAAACTAAGGTGTATTTATTTCAAGACAATACAAAATTGAAGGTAAGTATGAATTATTCTAAACTATAATAAATGCTCCACGTGGTGACCGTTAGTTTAAAGGCATAATGTAATTCTTTTTTTTAGAGAACGTCTTATACGTATATAAATATTCTGCATTTGTCTGAACTCATTGCAGGCATTTTGAATTCGCAACCAGAGCTGCTCACGCGTTTGTATTGAAACGGAGTACACATGGCATTTGAGAAAACATCATATACAAAAATCACAAGGATTTAAGTCGGGCGACCTAGCTGGCTATTGAACTGGTCCGCCTCTACCAATCCACTGATTTTCGTAAGTATTATCCAGATATTGACGCACATTTCGACTAAAATTAGCCGAACACCCATCGTGCATAAACCACATGGCTTGCCGAATATTTAAAGGAACTTTCTCTAGTAATGTGGGTAAAATATTGTGAAGAAAATTTAAATACTCTTCCCCTGTTAGTCGATCTGGCAACTCAACAGGTCCAATTAGGTTATTGTTTACAATAACAATCCACACATTAATACTAAACCTATGTTGATGTTTGGTTTCTTTCACAACATAGGGATTATCCCCAACATATGCATAATGATGTGAATTGTGTAAATTATTAATTCCGTCTGTCGTGAAACTAGATTCATCGGAGAGTAAAATACGAGAATAAAAAGTTGGATCTTTAATTTTCTTATCTCTCATCCAATCGGAAAATACTACACGCGCAGGGAAATCACCCTCCATTATAGCATGCACCTTTCTAAAATGAAACGGGTATAAGCTCTCCTTGTGTATAATATTACTTCCTACACATTCCTGGATGCATCGCTGACAATCTTCGACAACTTAATTCTGGGTTATCTTCTAGATCAATCAGAATAGTTTGTTCAAATTCCTCAACTACAACGGGATGCCTACACGTTTTATTTTTTTTGGAGACACCGATCCGGTTTCCCCAACCTTTGGTGAAGTGCCGTAAAGGTTGTATGAGTGGGATAGATTCTATTTGGAAACTTTTGAACGTATCTACGTTGTGCCGCTCGAGCGTTACATTGAACAGTGACCTTCCCCGTAGATTTTTATGAATAAATACTTACACTTTCCTAAGCCAAAAAGGTATACTACGTTCTCCAAAAAAAATAATTACATTGTGCCTTCAAACCAACGGTCATCACGTGGAGTATTTATTACACAGGGTAACAAACTGAAAACAAAAACTTGGTGTCGGAAATCTAACATCTCATTTTAGATGTTTTTAATGTGCTGATTCCAAAAATGCCACCAGATTTTTTCTATCAGCTCTAGTTTTTGAGATAAAGGTTACAGGTAAATTGATATTTTTTTCTGATAAAGGACAACAAATAAAGAGATAAATTTGCACTTAATCGTCAAAATAGAAATTTCCCAGAATCTAATTAACCAAATGGATACCTGTAATTGCCTATGACCCGATCTTTCTATACCTGCTTGGCTGTACTCGATGTAGTATATTACTGAGTTTTCGCAAGTAAAGTTGTGTTATCATTTTGTGTAAATTTTGGTAGTTTTGTAGTATCAAGACACTAAACTGAAACAATGGCATCCACAAGCAGACGTACCTGTGTAAATCATCCCGATGTTTTTTGTTATGTGTGTGGTGAATACGCTTTGAAAGAGAGCAGAAAAACGATTTCTGACTTATCTTGCCTATTTTGGTGTTCATTTAGGAGATCAAGATAAATCTTGGGCTCCACATTTCATAGGTAAAACATGTGTTGAACATTTGCGACAGTGGACAACTGGAAAGAGGAAGTGCCTAAAGTTTGGTGTACCAATGGTTTAGAGAGAACCGCGAAACCATCATGACGACTGCTATTTTTGTATCGTTAATATTAAAGGCATAAATAGAAACAATAGACACAAATGATCCTGATCTAGATTCTGCAAGAAGGCCTGTAGCGCATTCGGAAGAAATACCCGTTCCATCATTCAGCAGTCTACCCGAACTGACAGAAGATGATACAGAAACATCAACGTCTGACGAAGTTCAAAAAATTCAATCAGAAAACGACAGCGGATTTGAAGCAGATTTAGCAACTCCGCAGTGTTTCAATCAAGAAGAACTAAACGATCTTATAAGAGACCTGAATCTCTCAAAGGAATCCGCTGAATTACTTGCATCCAGACTAAAAGAAAAAAATTTACTTTGTCCAGGTACTAATATTACATTTTATCGTAAAAGAGATTAAATACGAAGAACATCAGTGGGCAATTTTTGTTGATTTAAAAATGGTTAACTTCCTCCTTGGACAGCAGAGTGGTTATACAAAATATTCTTGTTTTTTGTGCCTTTGGGACAGCATGAGCACTTGGTTAACAAAAATTGGCCTTCAAGAGATTTCATGATTCAAGGAAAACAAAACGTGATCAACGAACCTTTGGTTTCAAGAGAAAAAATCTTACTTCCGCCCTTGCATATCAAGCTAGGCCTAATGAAGCAATTTGTGAAGGCTTACATCGAGATGAAAATTGTTTTGGGTATTTGTCACGTAAATTTCCTGGCATTAGCACGGAAAAACTAAAAGCTGGTATATTTGATGGTCCTCAAATAAGGCAACTTGTTAAAGATCCACAATTCACCACATCAATGAATGAGACTGAATCCAACGCTTGGTGTTCATTTGTTCAAGTAGTACAAAATTTTCTTGGCAATCATAAAGCAGAGAATTACGTAGAATTAGTGGAAACTATGTTTTCAAATTTTAATATTCTCGGCTGTAACATGAGTATAAAAGTTCACTACCTCCACAGCCACCTAGATCGTTTGCCAGAAAACTTAGGTGATTGTAGTGAAAAACAGGAGGAAAGTTCCCATCAGGATATTAAAACTATGGAAGATCGTTATCAAGGACGATGGGATAGCCACATAATGGCGGACTACTGCTGGAGTCTTCAGCGAGACTGCCCTAGTAAACTCTATTCTAGAAAGCCGTATAAAAGGAAATTTTTATGCGATTAGTGAGTAATGTAATTACGTAAATTAAGTTTTTGCAATAAATACTTAAATCCATGTGTCTTTGTTTTTTTAACTGGCATTAGTAATATTATATATTATAACAGTTATAACGTAAAATATATACACAATTAAAAAAAAAACTAGATCTGATAGACAAAATCGGAGAACTTTTTTACATTCTGCATCCAAAAATTACCCAAGAACAGTTAAAAAATCGCAGGTACCAAAATGTGTGTTAGCCTGTGTTATAGTTTAGAATAATTCATACATACATACCTTTAATTTTGTATTGTTGAAATAAATACACCTTAATTTATTATTTTTAAAAAAATTGTTTTCCTTGCATCGAAGTATAAACTTGCAAATTGATCGAGAACGGTTACCTCTAGCGTTGTTGAGTAAGTATATCTTTTTTGCTTAGAAAAGGTACAGGAATAATATTTATTCGTAAAAAAACCCAGACGCGCACCGCCAAAAAAGGTAGGACAAATTTACATAAATAATAGTAGCGTACGTAGTGTCCTCTAAGTGTCACATGAAATCTAATACCAAATTATGATTCCTCACCCAAAAAATACCCCGAATGCCCAATTTCCTGATAAAATTTTTAATTTGCCACAGATATTTACTAAAAAAAAAATAAAACATATATTTCAACACCCTGTATCTCCGGAACGGAGCATTTCCGGATCTAGGTTTTTTTATGTAGAATCACCCCTTTCATTTTGAAGGGGTTGTTCGTGGACACCCTGTATATTGATCACTTCCACCCGTATTCACTAGAGGTTTAAATTTAAATTGAACAAATAATTTTTTCTTTCGTTCTTTCTTTCTTTTTCAAAATGGAGTCGGCTGCCACTTTTTTGCTTTCAGCGCCATTCTCCAGCCCAATAGGTAGGATGTCCGGATGGCGAGCTCCTAGCTCCCGAACAACCCGAATCTTTCAAACAACTTTTTAATTTTTGAAATGCATCTTGGCCTCACACGTTCACAGCGTCTGCTCCCTTTCTTGCGGGGTCGTTAGTTTCCACTCTGAGCGGTTGAGTCTCTCGTTTCCCCTCGAAATAAAGCAGCAAAACCGAACACGTGGAACCACTTATGTTAATAACACAGAGGTCTGCCTTCGACGAGACGAACCGGAAGACTAACAAATAATTTTTTTAAATGTCACAATTACAAAATGACAGTGTGTCAGTAGTGACATAAGAGGAACATAACTTGGCGAACTTTAAGTGACATGGCAACTAGACCAGTCTAACTTTTTAGTGAGTAGAAGCTAAAATTCATAAGTATTCCCTTTGTTTGGACATCCCAGTAACGAAAGGGAGGTGGACGAATGTTCTAGCACAGAAAACCCCAACCCAGGTTATACCTAGTAACTTTTTATCCTATTTTTAGGAAATAGTTGGTGACCCATGGCATGTTTCCTAAAATTAGCTTAAAAAAAGGTCCCCGCTTACTTTCTGTTTTATACGTTATTGCAACACATTCATTATAGAAAGAAACATCTAAAAAAAAGGTCCTGACTTTTTGTCAGCGTTTACTTATTTATACCTATTTCATTTATTTTAAGTAAAACTGTATAGGTATGTTATATTATGTATAATGATTACATAGATAACACAGAATCTATCGAGTTCAAAAATTGTCGTAGATTTAGATATTATCAGGATTACATTATCAATTATCAGTAAAGTTTCTATTTTTGATACATTATCAGACGTCTGTCAATACAGAATGAATAGATTACTCAGACTATGAAACCGCACCGCTGGTGGAAAGGTTCAACTTCACTCTTTACCCCCTTTTCATAATTCCAATGTTGCCATGTTTGGGCCTGCGCAATGTTTTGATACTTGTCAGTTATCTGTCTGTCAGTGTTGTCAGTTTAGTTTACATTTTTTACAGGTGAAACACACTTTTTGCAGGTGGCAGTAGGAAAGAGTTCGAGTTTGTAGTTTTCCTTTGAGTTTTTCCGGTCGAAAGTAGACTAAACACGGTTTCAATAATGCGTTTATAGTGATTACTTTGTGTCTTTATGTTTGTTTTATAGTAGGTGATTAATTTAGAATCATGAAGAGGAATACATTAAAAATACTGGGTCTCCTGTTAAGTAAGTTTTAATGTTTATGTTGTCATAACTACAAAGTACGAATAAAAATGCTTATAAGGCAATATTTATTCATAAGTTGATATTTGTAAAGTAAAAACAATCAGTAAATTGTGTTTAAATTGAAATCACAATATTGTTTTCCTTTGCTCTTTATTTACAAACCTTATGAAGATTCAGATTTCTTGAGAACAATTTGACTGGGGCAGCTTGCATGGATACTGCTTAGTTAGCAATCTATCCTTAAATTGAATTATAATTTGCAATACTGTGTCTCAGCTCAGTCTAATGCCAGTTCTCCTAATGTTGTCTCAGTCTTCCTTTTCACTATGAACAAAAATCTTTTTTGGCTTTTTCGCAACTGAATAAAAATATTTAACTTTAAATTAATTGAAGCAGATATTTAATATAATTACATACCTCAACATGTAGACTAGTCTGTCTACGGAATGTTCCGATACATAATATAAATAATATTATTTAAGCAAGCATAAGAAATTATATCATTTACCTTAAGTTTTTATAGACACATAGTAGTTGTACAAATACTTTCATCCTATCGGGACTCGTCAGTGCGCCGATCGTAAGAGAAAAAAAAAAAACATTAAATAATAGAAAAGAATTGATTTCAAAATTTTAAAATGTTACATGTCAAACAAATCACACATTTTAAAATTTTGAAATCAATTCTTTTCTATTATTTAATGTTTTTTTTTTCTCTTACGATTGGGGCACTGACGAGTCCCGATAGGATGAAAGTATTTGTACAACTACTATGTGTCTATAAAAACTTAATGCAAATGATATAATTTCTTATGCTTGCTTAAATAATATTATTTATATTATGTATCGAAACATTCCGTAGACAGACTAGTCTACATGTTGAGGTATGTAATTATATTAAATATCTGCTTCAATTAATTTGAAGTTAAATATTTTTATTCAGTTGTGAAAAAGCCAAAAAAGATTATTGTTTGTCAATCTAAACACAACAAATAATCTGAACACATTTAAAAACAAGAGTATGAAGTTAAATTTATTGTGTAGTTAATTATTAATCCTATTAAATATTTTGAAATTGAGGTATAATAGTGGATTTTATTGTTAACTGCAATACTTTGTGAAGATCCTGTTTTATGAGCATAACAAACACCTAATTTCTATCTAATGTTATCATAAATTCATTTTGACCAATATTAAATAAAATGGGCAGTTATGGAGTTTAAGCATTAACCTTGTCCTTAGCTGACAACAGTGTAAAGAATTGGCTTAAATAAAGAAACTTCTGATTATGAAAAACATTTAATAATAAGTTTACCCCCAACAAATCCAAAGGGCCCTTTTCAAACAAAAACCCCAACTGTATCGTCTGTTACACATTATGATATGATTCCTTGAAGATGACTGTGCTATTCGACACTTATGGTTGTTGCTTACTGCCCTAATTACAGCCTATTTTATACTGGCAGTAACCAGTGAAGTAGTGGAATTAGGGATTGGGAGAACAGTCTGGTATAGCTGTATTGAATTGTGGAGAAAATAAGAATATTGATAAAGCAGTTGGAGATTAAGCGAGATATGAAGTTACCTTTTAGAAACTTGTTTTAGAAGGGCTATTTCAAATAATTTTAATATTAGCCAAAAGTAATTTATCATTTCATAGTCATCAAGAAGATATTGAGAATCTATACAGATTTTTTTTGCCAATAGTAGGGTTTCTATCACTTTATTATATTAAAGCAAGTTTTAAAAATGCCTATTGGATATACACAATATTTCAGTAGGGCAATATGAAATGAATTAATTCACTTACGTGAAATATGTCTTGGAAAAAGTTGTATCTGAAATAAATTTAGCCAAAGTTAGTTAGATTCGACTCAAAACATTCCCAAAAAAATCCTAATATTCCAATACTTAACTGGGGAGGGTGGTGCTAGCATGATGAGGGGTGTCTACAGTGGCGTTAAAGAAATAATGAAGCAGGTTCAAGCAAATGCTAAATATGTGCACTGTGCCAGTAATAGTGGTAATTTAGTAATTAATGATGTACAGGTGAGTTGCACTGATGCAACAGCATTTTTCTCTACATTATAAATCATTCATAGTTTCTTTGGACTTAGTATTGAAAGGTGGGACCTCCTTTACAGCTGAGTCAGATGTAATTCTAAAGAAGTTTATATAACACCTGTTGGTTAGAAAGCAGGATACAATTAATTGCAACAATAAAAATTCAATATTTTTACATTTTAAAGGCTCTCACAGAAAATTAATTGAAATTATCTTAAAACAAGAAGAAATTCAAGAAGCATGGGTTTTAAAAAAGAAAATCGAGAATTCTGAATACACTTTTAAGTTTGAGTCAAGTCAAAAATTTAATATTGATGTAGTTGTAGCAGCATCACATTTAGATACTATTGTGCTGAACAGAAATGTATTCGTAAAATTACTTAATTTTTATGATCTTTTAATTTACTATTGCTTTTTTTGCTCACTGAAATTTAGTATCTTAAATCATGGGTGCCACCAGGATGAAAGAAACTCAAGTCTACTGATAAAAAGGAAAGTTGGGGTTCTTTTAGGGGAGTGTTTTATTTTCCAGTTGTTGCATTGTACGAGAGTTGTGCACTGGTCAATTGACTGCTGTCAAAATTGCCAATTGACTGAAATGATTGCTTTGTGTGTGTTTCTCCATAATTGGAGAAATTAAGATCTTGACCGGTCAAAAGAATTTGACTGGTCAAATGCACAACACTATTGTCTACTAAGTATAATTGTTCATTAGTAAACCTAATCAGCATATACTGGGTTGGATAAGTGGCTATTTGACGTTTTTATGTTTTACCACAACTCTTTGAAGTACAGGAAAAACAAATTTTGTTATTTATTGACAAAAATTGATAATTAGCTTTTAGAAATGATAAAAGCGATCAGGTAAGTATTTTATTTTATTTATTTCTTATTTTGATCTTTACATTACAACTATTTATTTAATAGATTTGGTGAGATATTGAATTTGGATTAATGTTGCTATCAGATCTCTCTTTACAGCCTCTTTAAACAAACAAAACCAACATACTATAGTTAAATAAATACTCACATAAGTATATTTTGTATCACATGAATCACTGTATGCAAATATGTAATCATAACTATATATTAATAGTACCCAAGAGGGTAAACCCTTGGGTAAAGATGCACACAATTGTGCCTTGTTGAAACAACGAAAATTGCGATACAAAAATAGGTGATAGTTTTGATATTGGAACCAAATATAACCATGTATAACTTATATTTAAAAAAAAATCTAAAATATCGAAAAACACATAAAGAAAAAATATCAGTAAATTTCCTTTACCTCATTATGAATCTTTGCTTATTTTAGAAATAGTAAAAAGTAACCCAATTTAGTTCAGTGCATAGTAATTTATTAATACATATATACTATCTTGTCAAACACTTTTATTGGGCGCCATTTTGTTCCATCGTATTGGATTCCTACCGATATTTTATCAGTTTCTAACTATGCCATACTTGTTTTTTGGGCATAATTTAAAACAAATTCAATAAGTATTTTTTACATTAACACACACCTCCATTTTGTTAAGTCATGTTGAATTCGTGCCAGTTTATCCCTATATCACATTCAATTGAATATGATTTTTTGCGTTGATTCTTAAAAAAACCACAACTTTACCAATTTAGCTTTATATCACACTTAATGCTTGCATACATCTTCAAATTAATCTAGTGAGTGCTGAGTATTCTTCGGTCCGAAATATTTTATTAGACGGCCATTTTGTTTAGCTGTTTTATATTTATACCAATATATTACCAGTTTATTCCTATGTAACACTTGTTTTTTGTGCAAAATTTGAGGAAATTGGATAATCAATTTTTTTAGAATTTTTTAACATTTCTCCTCATTTTGTTTCGTCATATTCGATTTTTACCAAAATATTACCAGGTCATCCCCATAATGACCCTTAACAGACGGACCGTCGGAATTGATAAAAAAAATAGTTTTGGCATCTAGGAACGCTTAAACCTGAAAATACGTAAAACGAGAGGGTGATTTTTTCACGATTATAAATATTTTATTTGGCCGCCATTTTGATCCGCCATCTTGAATTACTACCAGTTTTACTTGTTTTTCTTTAGGTATACCTCAATTAATTAATGCACACAATTTAAAATCGGTCCATTAAGTAGGAAGTAGGTAGTTGTTCCAGGCTGAATTTTTAAATATTTTATTAAGCCGCCATTTTGAATTGGTACCAAAATTTCTACATGATACTTGATTTTTGTGCAAAATTTGGGATAAACTTGATAAGTAGTTTTTTAGTAATAATTTTATTAACATTTCACTAGGCCGTCATTTTGTTTTGACATTGGATTTTTACTAAAATGTTACCATGCCATTCCCATATTATCTTTCATTTTTGGTATAATCTAAAGTCAATCGGGTAAATGGATATTTAGCTATGTCGCAAACAGACGGACCGACAGACAAACTCATAGAATTAAGAAAACATGTTTTTCATCATCTGGGGACCCTAAAACGTAAAGATCTGAAAAAATCTCGGAGTGTGATTGTTTTTACGATTGCAATATTTCCCTTTTACGAGGGAAGTAAAATTATTTGGCCGCCATTTTCTTCCGCAATCTTGAATTTGTACCGCAACTTTCGCAGTTTATCTCTATATCATACTTAATGCTTGCACAAAATTTGAAATTAATCTAATACATTCTTTTTTCAAGACGATTTTTTAAATATTTTATTAGGCTGCCATTTTGTTTTACTGTCTTATGTTCATACCAAAATGTTACCAGTCCATTCCTATGTAACATTTGATTTTTGTGCAAAATTTGAGGTAAATTGGATAATTAGTTTTTTTAGTAATAATTTTTTTAACATTTCACTAGGCAGCCATTTTGTTCTGGCGTATTGGATTTTTACCAAAATATTACCGGGTCATCCCCATGTGAACCTTAATTTTTGACCAAAATTTGAAGTCAAGTCAACACACACATTCAATGTTCAAATCTCGTGGAGTGACGATGCCTCGTGCAATCGAAGGCGAAACGTCGGCTAGTAGTTCCAGTTTGACACTGTCTAATCCCAAGAACCATGATTTCTTAATAAATTAGTATTTAGTGAGTACAAGTTTGATTAGGTTTAACTCAAAAAACGTAGCTGTCAAAAATAAATTGAAATAAATCTAATTTTAATAGTGTCGTTTGACTGATAATACTGTCGAAAAAAACTGCTGGATTTCTGTAATAATTTCAGAAAACGTTCTTCTTTCAAGTCTTCCGAATTCTATTTAAAGTGGGCGGAATCAAAACTAATGGAATCTTTTTTTATTGTTCTAATAGGATAACTTTGACGCCCTGTTCGGCAAAGGTAAATATTATTCTGAATGGTCATATTTTCTAGGAGAGAAGAAAATAAATTATTCGTTTGACCGTCACTCCTAATAGTTGTAATATAACGCGAACCTTGGGAAAAGTTTAATACGGTTAAATACGCTACACTATTGGCCGCGCGCGGCGGCGGTTTGAATGGTCTCGTTGCGTTCCTTATGCATAATAAAATACGTTATATTAAGCTAGAGCGGCAGCAACGTGATATGAAATGGAATATGAAATCACGATTTGGATCGTCAGCCGGTCTCTTCTCATGATTCGATCGATCGGTGGCGCCATCATGTCGGCATGCGGAAGTTCAATTGTTCAGAGGTCGCACGGTCGATATTCTAACTCGATATTGTTTTTTGTAATATATATTTTTTAATTTTTATGATCCATGTGTAAGTTTGAAATATACAGGAAATAAAATGGTAGTGACTAGTGCAAAAAAATAAACAACTAAAAAGTGCTTATGAACTTAATTTTGCAAAAATAACCAGTGGTCTAGGTTTGAGTTGTGAATGTAGATGAAATAAAATGTCGATAGTGCAAAAAATTAAACAACTAAGAGTGCTAACGAACTTAATTTTGAGAAAATAACCGAATTCAAGGTAAATGGTCGCAATTTGCTAGAACTTAGTATGCGACAAACTAGTAAAGACAAAAATAACGAGGTTCATCGAAACTTTCGCAAAAGATTGTACGATTTAGCTAACTGGATATGTGGTTGTGAAGTCTCTAACTCATTTTACTGTTATGTTCGTTTGTTGTTTTCTAAGGACTCGTCGGACGGACAAAACCCGTGTTAAAGACTTAAAGAAAAAATAAAAATGTATCCAAAAATCGTTATATTTTAAACAAAATTATAGATTGTGTAAAATTTTGTGGGGCATTTGAGCTGGCACTACGTGGCCATGATGAAACGGCTTTGTCTGAAAATCCAGGGTTTTTTCGAGGGCTTATACATTTTGTTGAGGAGTTGGGCCAAGATAGACTATTCGCTTTAGCAATGTTAAGTATCGAAAAATCGTTTATAAAAGGAATGTGCGTGCAATTTTAACGAACGTGTCATTCAGCATTTTTCCTATTCTAAAGAACGAAAGATAAGATATTTATTTTTATTTTAAGTATGCCTATTTTTAAATTTGTTATTGACCTCCCAATATAATTCACCACGAGCCGCCACTGGATACATTCTCTGTAATCCATTTTAATATTCGTAATAGTTCTGAAAAGTCTTCCCAAATTGACCAATTTATCCGCTTTTTCGTTTTCTACTATTCCCGTGAGTCTTGGAATCCAAGCCAAAGACATCCTAAAGTTCCCGTTTCTCATTTCATTCATTTTTGTCTTAGTTACGATTGTAATGTAATCACCGGTGGGCTTAGAACTGCTATTACTCTTGTTCAATGCACTCTGGCCGTCTAAAAATTTTATCTCCATTGGTCAGTCTAAAATTCTCAATTAGTTCAAGGGCAGTAAAGATGGCATAAATCTCAGCAGAGCAGATTGTGTGTGCCACACGAAAATATTTGAATACCCGAGTGAAGTTAACCGTAATATCCGATTTTACCCGCCCTCTGACCTTGAATTTAATGGCATTTTTTATGGGTAGAATCAACACCACCTAAACTAGAAAGCCAGGGAAACTGTGACAATGAGCCAGATTAAATGGGGTTATGTATTTGTGTTGTTTTTGATGCAGTGACACTAGTGAAATATTTAAAATTTTGACTATTTCAAATGTAAAAACACACCTGTTAGCTTTATAGCGTATTTAATTGGTAAAAAAGTGCAAACTCAGTGCATTGATATCCTACTTTAACATTTCTCAATAAACAAGGATACAGATACGCTAGTTCCGCACTTTTTTCCCAATAGAATTCGCTATTAGGTTCCTGGCTTTCTAGTTCAGGCTATTGAGGCATTTAGAGCAAAATAATTTTTGATTTATTCATTATAAATGATTATAATATGATTTATGTATTAAAATGGATTTTTAAAAAATGTGGGTTTAGAATAGTTGTTAACGATTTGATAAACTACAGCGACTTTTTAAAGTCACTGAATACAGGCATGATTACATAACATAATTAAACATAATTATTATATATTAAATAAAGATTATGGTACATTTGTTTCAGAATCTTTTAATTTTCTTGATGTTACATTAGCTAACATTTCTTGCGTTGGCTCAAATTTAATTACCCCACCAACCTGTTTTAAACTATGTTTGGTATGTAAAAGAGCTGTGATTGTTGATGAAACAAGATTGTTACGCTTATCCGTCTTAATATTGTTCAATTCATTAAAGATGCGCTCACAAGAAGCATTAGAAAAAGGCAAGATTAAAAGAAATTGTATTAAATTTGGAAAAAGTTTTATTCCAGATATATTTTTTAAATTGGTTACATCATGCCAGTATTCCTCTGCTGATTTTAAGGGATCTAATTTATAGGACTTGTGGTCCATTACACCATGTTCTCTCCATTCATTATCAAGTTTCTGACAGTTTAAATATTGTTTCAAAATAGGAAATTTGTTAGTAACAGAAGTAAGGGATTTAATTTTAAATGATTGGGCTATTATTGGATCTAGAATCTCAATAACTTCAAAAACTGGATCAGAAAAAACAAAACTTTTTTTATTTGATTGCTTAGTTCTATATAAAAACTTAAGCAGTTTTTAAAGAAATTTGAAATTTCTTCCTTTGGAAGCATCTTTTTAGACTCTTGAAGGGTCTCACTTGCGGCAACACCCAGATAAATGTCTTCTAAATAACAGAAAAAGCGTGGATTTTTGTGATTTAAATTAAAAACATTTGCATTAAGAACAAATTCCCTTTTTAAAAAATTTAATGAAATAGTCTTTAAAAGTGATTCCGTTTCAGACTTAAGTTTATATAACAATGGACTGTCAGACTGAAATAGCTTGTTAAAATCTGTCAGAAGTCCTAAAACATAACTCATAAATTCCAGATATAATTTTGTTAATGGGTTAATAAGAATATTTAAAATATCCTCGGTTGTACGGGATGGATCAGACGAACTTTCCACCCGAAAGTAAGCAATCAAACATTCAAATTGTTTAAGAACACGATCAATGCACTGATTTAATGACAGCCATCTTGTAGCTGCAGGCAGCAAAATTTTATATATGTCCTCTTTAAAAAATATTTGAATTTCTTTAAGTTTTTCCTGTCGAGCAGGACTTCTACTAAAGTGTGCTCCAATATTCCTTAAAGTATCTTCAACAGACCGAGGTAATGATAAACATGCTTTTGATGCTGCAAGATGAATAAGATGGCAAGAGCATTTTATGCATACAATTTGGGGTAGGTCTTGTTTTAAAAGAGCATAAACAGAATGATTATCTCCAAACATTACATTTGACATATCAGACGAGAAGCCAACCAAATTATTAAAGGGTATTTTTTTCTCAGTAATAACAGCTTTTAAGCAACCGTACAAGTCATTGGCAGTAGAGCCATTAATTTCTATCATATCAAAAAACGAAGTTATAACTTTTTGACTTTTTTTACAAAAATACATAACAGTAAAAGCACACTGTTTTTTTTGTGGAAGTGTCAGTTGTTTCATCCATTATTACTGAGAAAAAAGTTCCTGGAACTCGAAGGATATCAACAAGATTTTTCTGGAAAATCTCTCCTAAGCAATGTTTTACTATCATTGTCGATTTTGTCCTTCGAATTGCCAGTTTAGATGCTATTTTTATTTTTTATTTTTTTTAATGTATCCATCAAAACAAAAGGTAGATTATTACTCGCCAAAAATGATGCTAATTTAATTTCAGCCCTTTTAACTGAATCATTTTCAGAAAAAAAAAGTCTTAAGATTTACTTTATGATTGGTTACTGCTTGACGCTCATTAATATTATGTTTTTCCGACTTGTGGCGCAGCAATTCGGTTTTATGTGCCGTTATGTCACAATGACATAGTTTGCAAAAAGCAAGTTCATGACCTGCTTTTTCATGTTTTGCTTTTGTTAACCAAGCTTCAAACTCCTCCATTTTCAACCAAGACTGGCAGAATTTGTTGAATTTTTTTTTGGTTTTATCTGACTTTTTTTTTAAGATTTAAAGGTCTGGGTCTTTTGATGGGAACTGGATCTGGATCCTCATCTAGTGTTGCCGTAACCATATCAATATCATCTTGATCCTGTAGAAATTATACATAAAGACAAATAAATAAAAAAAATAATCAATAATTTCTTACTAATTCTAATGAATATGATGATCCTGAGCTTATATTTGCCAATCCAAACTGCCTCTTTCTAGAAATTGTGTCTGATGTGTTGTCACTAATAACTGTTTCCTATAATGTAAAATTTATTTAATAAAAAAAAATAAAAAACCTTAAAAAATCTTTACCAAGTCAGATTTATCATCATCACTTTCATTTTCTACTTGTGTATCAGCAGACAGTTGTGTTTCTGTTGTGGAAATATTACTAACTGTATTATCTTCACTGATTTCCTGTGAAAATAAAATAAATTAGGCATGAACAAAGTTGTAGGCAAAATTCGCCCATTAAATAATTACCCCCGGCTCAGTATCACATGATACTGAAGATTTTTCTAATGGGGATTTTTGTACTGCTTTCACCCTGATTAACCACCTATCCATATTCCACACCACCACACCAAAATCATGCAAAATACTATCCTAAAACAGAACCACCCAATTAATATATTCCACAAAATATAACTTTAAGCCAATATTAGGTATAAAACACCACAAACAATTTATAAAAACCCAAACCACATCTAATTTTTAGGAAATTAAATTACCCGATACTTACCCACAAAAAAATAAAACATAGAACACGACATTGAACACACAAACCACCGATTATTAGTGTACATTGATTGAACAAAAAAAAAGAATTAATTATTATATTAATAATTTTCTTTCCAGAAACTTGCACAAAAATAAATGGTAAATGACATATCATACTGCCAAAAGTGTCAAATCAAATTGTCAAAAGTCAACATGTAATCTGTCATATGTCATAAGTAAACATCATGACACCTAGAAGCTAGTGCCAGCAAGCAAAAAGGAGAGAACAAACAACTCAGTTAATTTGTTTTACTTTTTTTTTTCATGTGTTCCTCTTTTGTCATTTTTATTATTAAAAAAATAAGTTCAAAGTCCGAGAAAAAGCGTTAAATTCAAAATAGCCGATTTTACCCTCCCTGAATAATTTTACCCGCTGCTAAGTCAAAATACCCGCTTTTCGAGTAAAATACCCGCCGGGTTTCCGGATACCAGCGATCATAAAAACAGTATTTTGTATTTTTAATAGAACATTAAATAGTATTAAAAAGCGAAATAAAGTACAGGGTTTTTTTTTATATATTGCCACCCCCCTTATCTTTTTTATTTGACATTTTAGAAAAATGTGTCCCAAATAAAAGTTTAATGGTTTCAAATGAATTTTTATGAAAACATTTTTTTTCATATACAGGGTGTTACAGAAAGTCTGGGCGTGGTCCAAGTTTCTTATTTCAAATAGGTACCCCATTTTTTTATTGAATTTTCGGATTCTCCTGAGAATTTTACACATTTTTTATAAGGAATATTCTATACTTAAATCTAAAGCCTAAAGAGATATTGTTATTTTTTGAAAACTATTATGTAAAACAGGTGAACATTTTTCTGGTCGTAAACTGGTCATTGACGGTGATCTGTCGTTCTGTCAATTCATTGAAAAGATGCATTACACTGACGAAGAAAGATGTGATATTCTTCGCATTTTCTACAAGAATAATAATAATGCTTGCGCGGCAAGAAGAGAATATCAGCGGCTTTTCCCCATGCCAGCTATTCCATCTCGAAAAACTTTCAAAAATATTGAACTTGGCTTTCGAAATCGAATGACTGTTAAAAGAAAAAAACGTACTGCGGTTATTAATGAGGAGGAGGAATTAAATATTTTATTATTTTTTCAAGGTAGGTTAATAGAAATTACCCACAGGATATAAAGTAACTTACGCAAATATTATTTATTTTCAGAAAATCCAAATGCAGCCTTAAAAGACGCATCAATTTTTTTTAATAAATCTATTTTCAAAATTTATTCGACATTAAAAAAGCATGGATATTTCCCATACAAAATTTTACCCGTCCAGAAATTAACTGAAGATCAGAAAAACCAACGAACCATGTTTTGCCAGGAAATGTTGCTGATGAAAGATGAAGATAACAATATTTTTCAAAAAGTTTTATGGTCAGATGAATGCGCCTTTAGTACTGCCGGGATTCACAACCGGAAAAATGTTAGATTTTGGGCAACGGAAAACCCTCGGGCCATGCGTGAAATTAAAACCCAAGGTCGGAAAACTTTAAATGTGTGGTGCGGGCTCCTTCACAACAAAATTATTGGACCGATTTTCATTGATGGATCTTTAAATGGAGAAAAATATCTAAATTTATTAAATAATGATCTGGAACCTATTTTGGATGACTTACCCCTCCGTCAATACAACGAAATTATTTGGCAACAAGATGGAGCCCCACCACACAATGTTTTTGCGGTCCTAAATTTTTTAAATCAAAATTTTGAAACGTGGATTGGTCGGACTGGACCGATTCGGTGGCCGCCCAATAGTCCCGACTTAACACCTCTTGACTCTTTTCTGTGGGGATTTTTGCAGAATAAAATATATGAAACTCCCACGGAAGATATAGAGGTGTTAAGAAGGAGAATAATTGAAGCCATTGAGGATTTAAACAATAATCATGCACAATTCATTATTAATGCGATTAATAAAATCGAAGCAGATTATACAAATTGTATTGAAATGAATGGTGGACATATTCAGCAATTATAATATTTATATTTCATTTCATTATTGAATTATTTGATAATATGTAGTTTTTTGTAATAAACACATCGTCAAAAAACTTGGACCCCTTCATAAGACGCAATGCAAAAATGCTCTGTTTCAAGACCTTGTATTTTGAGTAATAAATGATCCAACCATGTGATTAAAAAAAGTGTATGTTAACGAATAGCAGGGCTGCCACTTTTAGCCACATGAAATATTCTATTGTAATTAGAACGCTCTACAGAGTGTTTAAAAGTTTCTCAACACAGGACCTAATGCAAATTAAATGGGAGGTCTGGCTAAAAAAAATTAAACTCTCCTTATTAGCTTGCTGATTGCAATATCATGGCTCAGTTAACTAAAAGTGGTAGTCCCGCTATTCGTTGACATAATCATTTTTCAATCACTTCGTTGGTTCATTTATTACTGAAGATACGCGGTCTTGAGGAAAGCTTATTTGCATTGCGACTTATGAAGGGGTCCAAGTTTTTTGACGCTGTGTGTAGTTTTTAAAATATTCTTTTCTGTTTTCGTTAATATTATACATATATTTTTTAAAAACATGTGTTGCCTTAATTAGATTCATATGCATATTTCCAAAATTCGATGTTTTTGGAATACCCCGTAGAAGGAAAAAAATCCACGTCTGATATTTCAAAAAATTGGAGATGGCGATTCGTTGGAAGATGGTGATTTCTGTTCTGGTTGCCTGTGTATTTTCGTTATTCTCATAAGCTATGCGAAGGTTGTCGGATTTTTCCTCATCGGAAATGTGACATTTTATCCAGAAATTGATAGAAAGTCTACCACACAGTAAAACAGTCACCGTCAATGACCAGTTTACGACCAGAAAAATGTTTACCTGTTTTACATAATACTTTTCAAAAAATAACAATATCTCTTTAGGCTTTAGATTTAAGTATAGAATATCCCTTATAAAAAATGTGTAAAATTCTCAGGAGAATCCGAAAATTCAATAAAAAAATGGGGTACCTATTTGAAATAAGAAACTTGGACCACGCCCAGACTTTCTGTAACACCCTGTATATGAAAAAAAATGTTTTCATAAAAATTCATTTGAAACCATTAAACTTTTATTTGGGACACATTTTTCTAAAATGTCAAATAAAAAAGATAAGGGGGGTGGCAATATATAAAAAAAAACCCTGTACAATACTGTTTTTAACATTATGGTTAGCAACCCTACTAACGGCGCCAACTTTGCCTGACGTGGCCTTGTGTGTATAACCGCTACCTACTCTATCTTTATGAATGAAACAGCCTTGGATATAGCAAAAAGTATTCTTCATTATTTTATTATAGACAGTACTTTTTCCGTTGGCCTCAAATCGCAAATAATTACCACCTCGACAATAGCTGTCTGAATAAATGTGTGCTTAATTTGATGAATATTATATTTATAGAAATTTAATATCTGCATTGAAACGAAATTGAGATGCAAACCGATCCTTTTGATGGTACACGCCTACTTGAAATGTTGAGAATATTGCAAAATCTAGGGTATATGGTATATACTGATACAGTGGCGTAGCGATGAAGCCAAGAGACTTTAGTCTAGAGCCCTAAAAATGGCTGACGAAAGTATACGGGGAAGTATTATATTTGGCAAAATACATTTTTAAACCCTTTTCCCTCGTATGTCGGTGTTACGCCACTGTAGTAAATTTTTCCTACCGCTGCATATCGTAAATAAGTTTTTTGTTTTTTATTGGAACAAACAGTAATGGAAATTGTGTACGCTGAGTGTGACGGAAACCATCGTTTGACAGTTGGGGATAGAACAAGTAATATGTCAGGTGTCCCTGTGGATTCTGGGTTTGTGTATAGTCGTGTACGTGACCTTATTTGTCTAGTCCTACACACTTATTTTCGATTCTATTTTACTATTATCATAACCTTGATGAGTGTTTTTGATTAACAAACGTCCGCTAGTCTCGCCAAATTCACAAACGACGTTTTTAAATACCTTAAATGTATGAGTGCATAGTGCATTACGTCATTAGTTTTGAGAGGTCAAGGGATTGTAAAAACAAAATAAAAAATCCAGGTCCGTATTTAAAAAAATTAAGGTGATAATGAGATCTCGGAGAAGAAACGTCGGATTTTAGATCTAGGTGCACCATCTTGTAGATAAGGAAAAGTTACTACAAAGATGTAAAATTTATTTTGTAATATCTCTTCAAAACAATGCTCGTTCCCTCAAATTTGTAACACCCTGTATATGTCTGTCTATTTTAGTCGCTGCAATGGGTACATTTACGCATCTGATCAGATATTATAAGAAAATACTCTGAAAAGCTAATTATGTGTACCACTCATAATACATGCGCGATTTTTCAGAAATAATCGGTAGTAGTAAAACTAGATACAAAATTGAAAATAAAAAGATCAAAAAACTCGAAAATTTACCCATTCCGGTAATGCACAAACATAAATCGAAGCGATAGAAAATATCAGAGAAACCAAACCAAAACTCAGTCGTGCCATCTATCACAGCTGACGTCAAATATCTCTGTATATTTTATTATCATCCTAGGCCAAGGCCACCTATCATTTCGCGTCATATATGGATCGATTTTTAACCGATATGTGCATTTTTTTCTTTAAATCAAATTTTCACTTTATGAGGTTAGAGGGAAATATTATTAGAGCTTTTTTGTATCCAAATAAATGCTCCATCCGCGGGTCTGGAAATAATCTCGATTACTATTCGCAGTAAGCCTCAAAATGAAGTTAAAGTTGGATTTTAAATTATCAACTTTAAAATATTGCAGTAATTTAATGTTAAAAAATGTACCCCCTACCTCGTTAGTGCACCCCCTGTATGTAATCCAGGAGCCTTCCTAAATAGTCAATTTTATGTAGCTTTTTACGCACTTTCCGGAGCCGTAATTAGTTTTCTGACCAGATGCCTACTTTTTTTTTTATAAAATAGAAAGTGCCAAAAAATTAATTTTTTTGTGACCTTTTCGAAAAATTTCAGTTTTTCTTAAACATTTCTATATTATCGCCATTTTTCCGACAGGGATGCATTTAGGTTTTTGTTCTCCTAGATATTGCCTACGAAAAACGTCTCTTGGACAATTTTGATAGGACTGACCCACTTTGAGATATAAGCGCCTCAAAACACACTTTTTTCGAACGAAAAAAATTCGGAAAATCGTCAAATAACCAAAAACAATAGGGTTCTGTGGGACCGGAAGAACCATCGTTCTAGAAAATTTCGTCAGAAAAAAATTAAATTTGCGACTTACCACCGACCACGATATTGTGGGGGAGTATATTTAAATTGTCAAAAAAAAAGATGAAATTACCTGAATTTTAAATGGCTGAATTTTTGAGGGGTAATTGATAACATAACAATAAGTAATAAAAAAAAAACAATTCCAGACGTTTTCCAATAGTTTAGAGTCTACCATATTATTGTTAGATCTCATTCAAACATTTATTATTGTAGTTTTATTTTTATTTATCTTTTGTTTATTTTTTACCAATTATTACCAAAAACTAAAACATGGGTGTCATCAGCATATGGAACTACAGAAATGTTTTCCGATATTTTAATAACGTAGTTGATCAGGTCATTAGCAAAAATCAAGAGAAGGGATATGGAACTCTGAGGAATCCCTGATTCAACAATTTTTAGACCACTATTTACTCGCACAGTCTGCTTTCTGTCAGACATGTGTGATCTTAGAAGATCTAAAGGTTTACCTCTTATAACATACCTAAACAGTTTTGAAAGCAATAGCTTATGATCTACTACATCAAAAGCATGCGAAAAGTCAATAAACATACCCAGTACCAATAATCTTTTATCTAGAGACTCGACTATGATACGCTGAAAATGGCACAGTGCTGTCTATGTACTTTTATTTATGGTAAAACCGTGTTGGTACGATGACAATAGATTATTTGTATAAAAAAATAAAACTAGCTGATCCTTAATTACCAACTCGAAAATGTTGGATGCGCTAGGTAACAGACTTATGCCACGATAATTCTCAAAATTATTATTGCTTCCTTTTTTTATGTAAATGTAAACAGTGACTAGCTTTAAACTATCAAGAAAAACATTCTTATCAATGGATAAATTGATTAAATGTGCTAATATATCGGCCAAATAAAATTTACACTTTTTCAGAATATTATTTGAAATACAGTCATATCCGCAGGTATTAGAATCCTTAAGACTAATAATGACAACTATAGCATCATTGTCACAAACAGGTTTCATGAAGAAAGTTTTGGGAAAAGATGTATATTTTCATCAAGAAATTCAAAATCTGCAGGACCATCGTCCTCAAGTAAAGCGAATTGTTTACTGAACATTTTCACCAATTCTTTATTATAAAGCTCATTTCCGTTTATAGTGATCTTAATATTATTCTTTTTATCTGTATCTTGAATACTTTTTATGATGCATTGCCACATTGCTTTTGACTTATTTTCCGCGTTTAAGATTTTAAGATCGTTTTTATTGTGTATAATTAACTTTAATTTTTCTCTGTAAATAATTTTTATTTGTTTATTAAGATTGAGATATGTTGTATAAAATCTAGCTAAATCAGTGAACAAAATCACTCTTTCTTTAAGCCTATTTAACTCGGGATTAAGTTGAATTTTCTTAGAGGTATTATTGTTATGACATTTTTAAAGGGAAGAGTCAAATTAAATAAACCAGAATTTTTGCAAAAACATTAAGTCCCTCATTTGGACATTGGACCGGAATAACTTCAGAGAAATCTTCTTTACCTCAAAAATTCAAAAAAGTGGCCATGTTGCTATCATTAAAACTTCTGCGCATGCAACTTACGTCATTGGAAATATTTACACTAGTCAACGTTTAATGGAATCGTCCGTTACTTTGTGACAGTACTTTTACAAATAAATGAAAACTTGAAAACATAAGTTTTACTTTGTCAACTGTCACTTATTTTATTTTGTGCACTAGGCGTGACTGCGGTTTCTTATTATTAGTACATTTTCAAACGGAATAAAGATGTTTACAATCAAGTTAGGAATATATACAGATAAAAAATCTTGAGTATGATTAACGAAAACCAACTGTACATTTTTTATGGTCAAAAAGTTTTAATAGGGAGGTATTCCCAACATCTGTTTGTGAATTTCAAAGGTTATTTGGATCTTTATGGTGTTTATACATTTCTATTGCTTCTTAACAATCCAATTTGCGACTCTTTTGCTCATAATTTAATATATCTAACTTATTTATGCCAGGGAATTTATGTGACATTTTTAAGAAATGGTTGGCGAAATGAGAGTTCTGTTTTTTTAAACTATATGAGCTGTTATGCTCTTTAAATCTAACATCGAAATTTCTCGCTGTTTGCCTAGCAGCTATTGCATTCGTCGCATTTTAACCTGTAAACTCCATATTTTTTATACTTATTTATTTTTGTATTGACGTTAAAAATCAAATTAGAGAGTTTTTGTGACGATCAAAAAGTAACTTTAGTATTTTTATTCTTTTTAAAATATTTGCAATTTTGTTAGATATTGGTCCAAAATATGTAATTGTTGTATAATTTATATGGGAATCTTTAACCTTAGGATATATTTGTTTTATATAATTAAAAGTTTACGTTTTTTGAAAGTTAGTCTGTTAATTTCAGATAATTTATAGACATTATTTGTTGCAATAGATCTAATGACGTCAAGTTCCTTTTCTAGGCAATTCGAAGAATTTTTTTTAAATACACCCTTTGCAATGAATATCTCCTTTTCCCATAGGTACGTGGATTACATATTGGATTGGTCTGCTTTACAGAAAATAAAGAACAAATCACACAATTTTAAATCTCCTTTCAGTCCATAACAAAATTTAATTTCGAAATGGAAGAAAACAATTTAACAAATTTTCTAGGCATCACATTAAAAAGATCACTTAATAAATTAAAATTTGGTATCTACAGAACACCCACTTATACAGATGTAACTATAACAAATGACTCTCTTCATCCCGTAGACCATAAACTTTCAGCATATAGGTCTGTGCCATTAGACAAACATTGCCTAGAAAGGGAACTTGCCGTCATTAGATCTATTGCAAGAAATATTTCAAAGAACATATCGGCTCATATAGATTAAAAAAACAGAATTCTCATTTCTTAGAAACTCGACATAAATTCCCTGACATACATAAATAATTACGGAATTGTAGTGGCGGATTCATGGTTTAAAACTGCTTTTTGGGTTTTTCGCCTTATAAAATCTGAAAATAAAAAATATTTACCTTATAAAATCAATAGACAGTCTTAAGTTCTGGGTCCACTATGAAGGTACCCGAGGAACGACACTGAAAAATGTTTGATATTTGTTATTCTAACAATTAAAAATAACAACTTTAAATTGACATTTTGTCAGAGATTAGCCATTCTGGTTATATTTCTGATACTAAACATAAGAAATATTCTGCTTTTAGTTTTTTATTTGTAGGTTTGCTGAAGACGGGGGTAGACTTTCCCCCGAAACGTCCAGAAAACAAACATTTTTCAGTGTCGTTTCTCGGGTACCTTCATAGTGGACCCAGAACTTAAAACTGTCTTTTGATTTTATAAGGTAAATATTTTTTTATTTTCAGATTTTATAAGGCGAAAAACCCCAAAAATGATATAAATAAGTTAGATGAATTACATTATGAGCAAAAAAATCACAAATTGGATTGTTAAGAGGCAACAGAAATGTATAAACACCATAAAGACCCAAATGTTAACCTTTTAAATTCTCAAACAGATGTTTAAAATACCAGCCTATTAAAACTTTTTGACCATAAAAAATGTACAGTTGGTTTTCCCTAATCATACTCTTAAGAGTTGTTGTCTGTGTATATATCTAATTTGATGATGATTGATGTACGTATCTTCATTCCGTTTGAAAATGTACTAGTAGTACAAAACTCCAGTCACGCCTAGTGCAAAAATAAAATAAGTGACAGTTAACAAAGTAAAATTTGTGTTTTCATTTGTTTATTAGTCAACGTGTCCATGCAGACAAATATAGCATAATGATCGGACACTTTTAAGTTAACAAATTTACTGTAACAATCGCAAGATACACTCAACAAAAAATTGTCTATAGAGGTTGCAACTGTTATAAATATTAATAATAATAATAATAATAATAATAATAATAGCAACAACAATATAAAAATAACTATTTCACTTATTTATGTATTATAAAAAGTGCAATGATTATTTCGACATCATTACAGGTTGAGTTTTATGCTATTAGTTAATTGGATTAGTGGAGTTTTTAATAATTTAATTTTTTTTACATTTTTGTTTCACAATATTGGATTTTTACCAAAATGTTACCATTTTATCTCCATATATTATTGGATGTTTAGCCAAAATTTGAAGTCAATCGTATCGCTTACAGATGGATCGACATACCGATGGAAATGAGAACATGTTTTTCGGGATCCAGGGAACCTAAAACAAAAATGTCTGCAATTGCACAAAGTAATATGTACAGTAGTACCTTTTATCTATGATCGTGAGATAAGGAGCCATTACCGCACTGATTTTAGTTAGGTAATGTTAGATATTACCGCACTAGTGCGGTACAGGTATCTACTAATATTAAAATTAAAACAGAATTAAAGAAAATACGTTTATTTTTGTTTCAAATTCGGCATTACAAACTATTTATTGTAAATATTAATTAAACAACTATTGCATTTATTTAAATTAATACCAAATGTACTTGTTGAACTTGACTTAACTTGTGATGAACTTGCAGTAAATATGTTCACTTTTTGGATACTAGTTGCTTCATATTCCTTATTTCCCAGTATACTCTAAGCCAGCCATGTCAAACATGCGGCCCAGTGAGCATTTTTCTGCGGCCCAAATCAGTTTTGAAAACAGCCAGATAATGTGGCCCGCAAAGTTGAAAAACGTTTTGAAATCGCGCGCCGCTGCAACAACGATTGGTATAATAAAATGTACAATTGTACATAATACCATCTATGTTTAGGAGGATGAACTACACATACTCAACCTAATACCTAAAGCCAAACGTTATCTGGCTTGTTCCATGAAATTCTATCGCGCAAAAACACAGATGACGCTATCTGAACATTCTGGAAAGATCTTGAGAAATCACAATCCGTATATAAGCGGTGTTCGATTGAGTTCAGTCGTTCAGTGTTTAATCAGTTATGAGTCAGTTGCGATAGAGTTTCGAGTTGAGTTGCGCACCTATTGTTACAACACTTAACAGTACTTATTATAATTTATTTCGGATACAGTTTTTAACATATCTCTGACTCTCAAGTCAAGTGGAAGTAAAAGGAAACTTGTAGATGAGCATCGTATCTTTCAAGAAAAGTGGGAATTAGTAGAATAGAGTTTTTTTGCTGTGAAGTAAAAAAAAAAAATTATTTGTTTGATTTGTAATAGTACAGTCGGTGTCCATTAAACCATGTTTGACAAGTATACAGGCATGGTCACAAACGAAAAGTTAAGTAAGTTAAAATCACGGTTGAAAGATCAGCAGCTTATGTTTACACGTCCAAAACAAGAAAATGAATTTGTCCTTCAAGCGAGCTACGTACTGTCGGAGTTGATCGCGAAACACCCAAAACCATTTGTTGAAGGTGAATTTATAAAAGAGTGCCTTGTAACGGCCGCGGAAATTGTAAGTCCCGGGAGCGTGAAGGCATTTCAAAATATATCCTTGTCCCGGAATACTGTCGCTGAAAGAGTTACTGAGTTGACTGCCAATATAAGTGATCAGATAAAAACAAAATCGGAATCTTTCATTGCATTTTCTATTGCCTGTGACGAAAGTACGAATGTGTGTGGTGTGGCGCAACTCGCTGTTTTTCTTCGTGCGGTTGATACAGATATTTATTTATTTATTTATTTATTATTAATTTGTCATACATTATTCTTAATGAACATCGACATTGTCAATTCTATATTAAAACTATTCAATTAAAAAAAGGACAGTAACAACTTATAAACTAACACAAATTTTTTTTAACTAATTTACATAAAATTCGTTATAAAAGCTATACTAGAATTACAGTTAAAAAAAAAACTCATGAACTAACACAAGCCATTTGAACTAATCTACATAAAATTCATTAAGTGAATAATATTCTTTTTCCAGTAGAAACGTTTTTAGGGCTGACTTAAACCTAACATTACCCTGAACTTCTTTAATTTCTACTACTAATACAAGACATCAAAGGTCCCTTATCAAACAATGCTGTACGATGAGCTGGTACACTAAGATCATTCCTTCTCCTAGTGTTCAAATTATTAGAATAGAAGCCATTAGTGGTGAACAATTCTAGATTATTTCTGGTAAATACAGCACAATTGTAGATATACAAACAAGGGACTGTTAAAATTTCGAGCGTTTTAAAAACTCCTCGACAACTTTGGCGATATTGCAAACCCATAATTGCCCTTATGATTCTTTTTTGCGCTATAAAAACTCTAGATGAATGGGCCACAAAGGACATATACCAGAACATCACACTATACGCAATAACTGACTGAACAGAGGCAAAGTAAAAAACACGAATACTATTCACATTTACATGGTTTGTTAGGTAACGAATCACATAGCAGGCCACACTTAGTTTTGACACAATCAAATTCACCTCATTTGTCCAAGCCAAATCTCCATCCAAAAATACACCCAGAAACTTCGCTGAGCTCACCTGTTGAAGACTCTTATGTTGTACTCTCACATACAAAGATTCAGAGACAGTGTTATGCCTGAACAAAATGACTGATGTCTTGGATGTATTTACGGTGAGGTTATTATTTTGACACCAATCATACACCGTCTGAGCAATATCTGATGCTTTCGGGGACAGTGAAGTAATTGCAGGGGCAGACACAATACATGAGGTATCATCTGCAAATTGTACGAGGGAACTTATATTTATCTTTAAGTGCATGTCGTTGGAGAATATAAGAAACAAAATGGGACCCAAGATTGAACCCTGTGGGACTCCGCTGCCCATTCTAACTGACTCAGATAGGGAATTCATCCCATTAGTTGGTGAAGTAATGGAAATTTTAAAAGATCTATCAGTTAAAAATGACTTAATTAATTCATTGGCAGGCCCACGCACCCCAAGGCATTCTAGTTTATAGAGCAACAGTTCGTGGTCAATAAGATCGAAGGCCTTACTAAGATCAAAGCAGATGGCTGACACCTTTTCACCGCGGTCCCAGGCCTCAATGGTGGAATTTAAAGCCTGAAAAATGGCTGTAACAGTAGACTTTTTCGGTAAAAAGCCATGTTGCCCTATATAGAACAGATCAAACCTCAGAAAATAGTTTAACAATCTCAAATATATCACCCTTTCAAATACTTTAGAAAAAATTGGCAGCAACGAAACTGGTCGATAGTTGTTTTTGTCCTGCTGATCTCCTTTTTTGTGTACTATTTTGGCCATCTTGAGGAGGTCTGGAAATTCGCCCTTAACAAAGCTGTTGTTGATTATGTTAGCCAAAGGAAAGCAAACCGAATCTGCAACCTCTTTTACAACCACAGACGGTATCTCATCCAACCCTGATGGAAATTTGGTAGGTACTAAGGTATTACGACGTATTTCTTCTGGAGTAGTGGGCTCTAGGTAGAAGGAAAATGGCATGATCGGAAGATTAGGCATGTCTAGCCCAGTGCCACCATCAGCAATACTGACAACATGATCAAAGTGAGAAGCAAACAAGTTAGCAACAATCTCAGGATCAGACACAATTTCATCCCTGTACTGCAGTTTTATTTCACCTATTTTCTTATTTTTGTTTTGAATGTTATTAAATACTTTCCAGGTAGCCTTTGTTTTATTATTTGAATTTACTATTATATTATTATTATAGCTTTTTTTATAGTTCCCTATATATTTTTTATAAGATCTCCTTTCATTTTTATAATTCCTAAGTAAATCAGAATTCTTTGTTTGCTTATATAGTGAATACATATCCCTGAGTTTCTGTCCCCACTCCCTTATCTCAGAGGTAACCCAAGGCTTAGCTGAATCCTTTAACCTAATATTTTTTATAGGAAAGCACATATCAAAGTACTATTTAAATATATTATAAAAGGCTTGATATTGTTCATTTGGATCTGTCATATGGTAGATTTCTAACCAATCCTCAGCGCCCAAGTACCACTTAAATTCATGAGTTGCCTCCTCACTAAACGACCTCTTTATATGGAATTTCTTAGAACCATCACAATCCATATTTGTGGGTATATTGATCATAAGAGCATAGTGGTCAGAAATGTCAGTATTCAGAATTCTACCCAATGTGTAATTCTTATTTATATTTGAAAAAATGCTATCCTAGTCATGCCCCTTACATCTGGTTCGAGACTAAAAGAAAGTAATAGGTTGGATATATCGATTGCACCAGTGTCCTGTAGGTCAAATCTAACATTAAAGTCTCCACAAATGACAATATTTCACTTTATGCTAAAAATCTCGGACATAAGCAGATTTAACAATTCCAATATCAATGTGTATGAAGAATTACTGGAATTAGTACCATTGCATGATACAACAATTGGGAAGGATATTTTCAATGCTGTTTATGGACTTCTGCAAAAGTACAATTTTGATTTGTCAAAACTGTGTTCCGTTGCAACAGACGGAGCTCCTTCAATGACTGGACTAAAAAATGCTTCGTTAAAATATTATAGACAAAGATCAGAGAAACGGGCAATGACAAACCAGATTTTCATCATATTCATTGTATAATCCAAAAAGAAGTTTCATGCTCAAAAGTGATCGATTTAGAAAGCGTTTTCAAGTCTCTGAAAAGAATTATAAACTTCATAAGGTCACGAGGCCTTAATCAGCGACAGTTTTTTGCATTTTTACGTGATTTAGAAAGTGAGTACACTGGTTTACCATATTATGCAGAGGTGCGATGACTTTCGTGTTCTATAGTACTCGCCCGGTTTTGGAAACTCAAAGAAGAAATACGCGTTTTCATGGAAACAAAAGGAGAAGATGTCAGTGTATTATGCGATGTACCTTTTTTACAAGATCTTTCATTTATGGTAGATATCACAAAACACTTGTCGGACCTTAATACGAAATTGCAAGGACCACGTCAAGTTATTACAGATATGCATGATCACGTGAAAGCTTTCAAGTGTAAGATGATGTTGTGGGAAAAACAGTTAGCAGAGGATAATCTGTTACATTTTCTGACTTGTAAGGCATATCAGGAAAGCACAAGTGTCCCAATATCATACAAAATATATTCAGAGAAAATGAGAAGCTTTCTGGCACAATTTGAGAAGCGTTCTCAGGATTTTAAGATCCAAGAAAACAATTTTTCTCTATTTACTGGTCACTTTTTACACGATATTGATAAGATTCCCCCTCACTTGCAAATGGAAGTAATTGAGATTCAGTGTCAGACCCATTTTAAAACAAAAATTTGATAGTGTTGGTACATTCGAATTTTATAAGTACCTGCCTGTTCAATGCCAAGAAACGAGAAAATTTGCCTGTAAAATCCTGTCAATGTTCGGAAGTACCTATAAGTGTGAACAACAATTTTCTTTGATGAAAGGAAACAAATCTCCCGCAAGATCGCGATTGACGGACGCACACTTTCCGCCGATAAATTCGCGCCCCAAATAGACAACTTAATTAAAGACAAATGATGTCAAATATTTGGCAAAAGGATTTAATGTTTGTAGTTTTTTGTAATGTCCTTTTTATTGGAAATTTAATAAACAGACTTGTCCTATAATAGTACTTTTTCTCAAGATTTTCAGTCTTCTTTAAGATAAGGTTTTGCGGCCCACCTAGTCGATGGTCTTCATGCTTTTGGCCCACCAGGGACTTTGAGTTTGACATGGCTGCTCTAAGCAGTCTCTTTTTTGTTTTCTTCCGAAGCCTTAATGTATCCTTCTGCAACTATATTTGACCGCCATCCCCCGTGCCTCTTTACCGTCAAAATATCCATTCCAGGGTTGGTTAATACACACATGGAAAAAATTTAGGGATAATAAAAAAAGGTCGTTTTTGCAAACAAAATATATTATTTATAGTTGGAATAATTAAAAATTTGCCTTTATAGCCTAAAATTATATTATTTCAAAAATGATTTCATGATAATAATACAAAATAAAATTGACTACTGAATAAGATACAGGGTGAAGTCAAGGCATATGTATTTTAGTGAATTTTTGAAATACCCTGTAGCATAAACTGCCTGCAATTTTAAACTGTATATCTGTAACTTTGATTCTTTAAAAACATTTTGAACAAAACTAAAAAAATGGGATCAACTTAATGGAAAAAAGAAAAACTTAAAAAACTAATATTCTATATGAAGACCGTTGATTTCTATCACTGCTTGAATATGTCTAGGCATACTCCTTATGCAATTGTCAATAGCATCTTGCGGTAGCTGATCCTATATAACGGGTAAAATGTTTCATAATCCCTGTAGAGTGTTCGGTGGGTTGTGGTGTGAACGAATGGTTCTTTTCAGAAATTCCCAGATATTTTCTATAGCATTAAGATCTGGTGATCTTGCTGGCAATCTTAAATGATCAATCTGGTTCTCCTGGATTTGATCAAGTACAATTCTAGCTCTATGCGGTCGAGCATTGTCATCCAGAAATATAAAATTAGGTTCAAAATTGTACCTGTGTTCTTCAACGATATCATTTATGATGTCGTTTCGATAAGTCTCACCATTCATGGTACCGTCGCATAAGTACAATTGAGTACAACCACCGAAAAAAATCCCAGCCCAAACCATTATATCTCCACCTCCCTAAGGATGAACCTCTTGTACTAGACCAGGTCGAACGCGACCTCCAGTGTCTCTGCAAATTCTTAATCGACATTGTTCCTTTCTTCCTTCCAGCCTATTCTTTCTCGACCCCAGGCTAAGCGATTCCGACTGTGTTCCGTACTAAGGGACAGAGCGCCAAGGTCTTCACAGTCCTGCATTCTGGTGGTAGATGGCGGTCTTGCAGACACAGAACCTGTTTCTTGAAATCGTTTATTTAATCTACTGATCACACTTTGTGAAACATGAACTGCATTTGCAACATCTGCTTGACTCATGCCAGCTTGTAGCATACCAATGGCTCTATTAGCGTTGTCTATCGTTAAGTGCCTTCGTTCCATTTCGCACAATATAAAAAACTTCTCTCAGTATTAATACTTCAAATTTCAAAGCATTCTAGATGTCCCGTTTTTATGGGCATAATAGAAATACGGGTAAAACATCACCATACTAATTTTGATGTATTTTCAAAACAAAGATACGTTGATCATACATAAAACAAAATGTTTTTAAAGAATCAGGCTTCAAAGTTCAAGAACATTTTAAAAATTAGTGCAGCTTATGCTACAGGGTGTTTCAAATATTCACTAAAAAACATATGCCTTGACTTCACCCTGTATCTTATTCAGTAGTCAATTTTATTTTGTATTATTATCATGAACTCATCTTTGAAATATAAATTTAGGCTATAAGGGCAAATTTTTAATTATTCCAACTATAAATAATATATTTTGTTTGCAAAGATCTGAATTAATTGCTCATGTTGAAAATGTATGAAACTCGTTCCGAACTTTGTTACAAATTATAAATGGTTTGACAGCATTATTTTCCAATGTTTTCTAACAAAAAGTTAGTTACTTTGTTGCTATGGTTTAGTAAGTGCAGGTAAGAGAGGAAATTTGTTTTTAAATATTTGATAGGTAATATTTTCACGAAAATGTAAGTTATATTATAACTCGGATAAGATTTTAAACTATCGTAGATAAAATTTTATACGATTCACGTGTGATACATCGTATCTTATTAACATACTCATGTGGTATTCCACACGTGTATGTTAATAACGCTTTTATCCCACTTGTATCGTAAATATCTATAATAAAAAAAAACGTTGAAATTGTTTGGTTTTCCTAATAGCCAAAATTAAATTGACTGCAGCTGATTTGAGGAAGATATTATTACAATTTTAATAAAAATCTTGGCCAGTGTCAGCCACTGGTTTTGGAACTTATGAATTTAATTAAAAATATGGTGTTTCATTTTTTTATTGCACGCTTAGATTACAAATTATGAAATCGCCCCAGATTCGGGTTTTTACGAACTTTTTTTTTTCAATGAAAAATTGAAAAAATATCATCCTTCGCTCTGTAGTGTAGGGACACAACACTCTTTCCCGTCATGTTAAGTCACCTATAATATAAGTTGCATGGTACGTATTATATTTGTTCAGTGACCATGAACCGTAACCTTTAGGCCTTAGATATGAAATTTTCTAAGAAACTGAACACTTAATGTTATTAGCTGGTTTGGTTTATATCCATCCTTAACGGCACATTCATAAACTACCTACACAACTACACAGGTCACTCGTTCTCAATGGTTTCAAGTGGACCGGCGGCGTTAGTAATTTACTATGGGTCGTTTTGTATATAATGACTTACTGAATATGCATTATATATACTGAACACTGCATGACTTAGATTTGTATCTTTAAATTTGGAATGGAAACACCTAATTTTAATTGTCAGGTTAAGTACCTACTCGAATTCATTGCGTTCGATAAGTTGTAGTAGCTACGAAACTGCAGAATCGGGATTACAATTATTGATAGAGTGCGGGACACGAAAGAAAACCGGGCGGTCCTTAAAATAAAGGTTCATAGTCTTAAGCAAGCGAAAAAGTAAAATTTGTGTACGCAAATACATTTTATGTTATTTTATTTGTTGTAATAGTTTGCCACTTCACCTATAAAGTACGCCAGCTAATCGGTACGGAAAGTTAATCGAGGATTTAGTAAACTTCGCACTTGTAATTACGATGTGCCGTGCACTTGCCGCTAGAAGGTTCTAGCTGTTTCCAGTAACGCCTATACATTTCGAGCATTTGTTTTCTTTTCTATATAAATGCGTTGCGTCGAATTTGAACTATTATTTCGAAGTAACGATGGCGAGCAAAAGAGGAAAAACAATTCGAAGCGGTGTACGTGAAGGGTGAAGTTATTGCCATCGTTATAGAGGCCTGTACTAGAGAAGCTGAAAATAATAGTTTGACTATTCCAATTGAAAATCGAACAGAACGCGCTGCATTTTACACTGGTGTTTCGGAAAGTAGTGTAAGAAAAATTCAAAGAGAACATAATGATCACTAATGTTCTACTTCACCTTTAAAATCGCCTGGTAAAAAAAGACCCCGATTATCATACAAAGATAAAATTGACGACGGTGATTTTCAGGTAATTCGACGAACAATAGAGGATTTCTATATAAACTTGAAGAAGGTTCCGACCTGCAAACCCCTACTTCGTGCTGTAAAGAACAAAATAGATTTTTCCCTACGGGTATAAAACCATAAATCGGCTTTTACGATCAAATGGTTTTATTTGGCGCAAGTGCCAAAATAAACGAAAATTGCTCATTGAGAGACCAAATATTTTTCACTGGCGGGTGAAATATATCAATCAATATCAACTGTAAGACAATATAGGCAAGAAAGACGCAATATTGTGTATCTAGACGAAACCTAGCTAGATAATGATATGACAGTGAACAAATGCTGGCAAAGTGTTACAGGTGTTATTCAGGGAATCCGCTCTATTAGTCGCTTTATTATAGTTCATGATGGTTCAGAAGCCGGATTTGTTCTAGGTGCTGCTTTAGTTTTTCGCTCGGGACTAACAACTGGAGACTATCATGGACAGATGAATAGAGATAATTTTGAAAAGTGGTTGCTCGAGAAGCTTCTACCTAACATTCCTCCCAAATCAGTCGTGGTAATGGATAATGCGTCTTATCATTCTCACGTAGAAGATAAAGTGCCAACTAAATACTCTACAAAAGCTCATACGATATCGTGGCTTAAATCAAACAATTTTGTATTCCAACATGGAGAAAATATCAATTATATGAAGTAATATCAGCTAAAAAGCCTAGAGAAAAAAATATAAAATTGACGGTCTTTTACGTAACCTCGGTCATACACCTTTAAGGCTGCCTCCATACATGTGCGACCTCAACCCTATTGAACTTGCATGGGCAGGAGTAAAAAAATATATTCGAGAACGCAACACCGGTGAACTTTCAATTAAAGATTTAAATAAAATAACATTAGAAGCGATTGACTCAATATCGGCTGAAAATTGGAAATCGTATATTAAACATGTTCGTTCTCTTGAAGATAAATACTGGGAAGTAGACGGCAAATTTGAAACGGTTATTTTTGATTTAGTTATCACACTGGGATCTTCAAGTAGTGACGACGAAACCTCATCATTTTCAGAGGAAGACAACGATTTAGAAGGAATCGAACCATTAAAATCACAGTCGTCAACCTCAAAAATGGTTTAGTTTTTTTTCATATATTTTGTAAAATTGTTTATAAAGTAGCTGTCAATAAACTGTTTCAAAATAATTAATTTTCTGTTCAATAGCGGGTGTCAAAAAATATCTAATATTGCAGTTAATATTTGAAAAACTACAGAACTCATATTTTTCCAAAATTAAGAGAGCCAGCACTGATTCCAGTGAACAAGATTTATCAAAATTTTAACTTATGCAGTTCGACTTTGGGGTATTCGGGTATGCCAAAAGTGACCGTTTGTCTCCGTCTGTCATATTACTTTGTACAGGGGGCGTCATTCTGAAGTACTATACAGGGCGTTTCCTAATTGCGTGGTAATATTAAAGGGGGATGATTCTTGGACCTTTTTAAGAAAAAAGTTTAATATGTCTTAACTTTGGAGATACATACATACATACATACTCCGCCCGGTTTTCTTTCGTACCCTGCACTTTATGTGGGCTGTTATACAGAAAAGTAAAAGTAAAAATTATCAAAATGATAGTACGTACTGAGAAGTTTTTACTTCCCTCGTAAAATGAAGTATTGTAGTCGTGAAAAAGTTGCTCTCCGAGATTTTTTCAGATCTTCACGGTTCAGGATCGGTCTGTCTGTGTGTCTGTCTTTCTGTTTTTCTGTTCGCGGCTTAGCTAAAAAACTACTTAGCCGATTGACTTCAAATTTTGATCAAAAATTAAGGGTCATATGAGGATGACCTGGTAACATTTTGGTAAAAACCTAATATGGCGAAACAAAATGTTAGATACAACTGGTAACGTTTTGGTACGAATCCAAGATGGCGGAACAAAATGGCGGCTTAATAAAATATTTAAAAATTCAGCCTGAAAAAACTGCTTAATGGTTTGATTTCAAATTGTGTGCCATAACTATTGTGGTATAGGGATCAACTAGTAAAATTGTGGTACTAATTCAAGATGGCCGAAGAAAATGGCGGCCAAATAAAATGTTTGTAATAGTGAAAAAATCACCCTCTCAGGTTTTAAACATTTACGTTTTAGCATCGTAAGATGCCAAATAAGAATATGTTTTATCATTTCCGTCGGTCTGTCTGTCTGTCTGTTGGCTGTCTGTCAATTCGCGGCATAGCTGAAAGACTACTTACCCGATTTACTTCAAATTTTGGTTAAAAATTAAGGGTCATATGGTGATGACATGGCAACATTTTGGTGAAAATCCGTGAAGTCTTAAAAAAATTATTATTAAAAAACTGCTCAGCCAATTTCTCTCAGATTTTGCAAAAAAAACATCGAGTAGTATATTGGAGTCAACTGGTAATATTTTCATACGAATCCAAGTTGGCGGATCAAAATGGCGAAAAAAAAAACTACTTAATTATTTTAAATTGTGTGCCATAACTGATTGTGGTATAGGGCTCAACTAGTAAAACTATGCTACTAATTCAAGATGGCGTAACAAAATTGCGACCGAATAAAATTTTTGTAATCGTGAAAAAAATCACTTTCTCAGGGTTTTAGCGTCCCTAGATGCCAAAAACATGTTTTATCAATTCCGTCGGTCTATCTGTCGGTCTGTCTGTCAGTTCGCCACATAGCATAAATTCTACTTACCCGATTGACTTCAAATTTTGACCTAAAATTAAGGGTTATATGGGGATAACCTGGTAATAGTTTGGGTAAAAATTCAATATGGCTGAGGAATGTTAAAAAATTTTTTATTAGAGTGGTGTATAATTTGGTGCTAAGGTCCAGTAAAAAAAAACAAGCCTCTTTTTAAATTGTCGACGTTTCGCAACTTAATTGTTGCATGCACATATACAGATCCTATATCCTGCATGAAACCCATATTATTAGTCTTTACAAAATCCGGTGATCCGCATATATTTCCCAGATATTAAGTTTTTAAATGGTTTTTGTTAACGATCCTCTTGTTGTTATGTTAAACTGGTGTATTATTTCGGGTTGGGATCCAATAAAAAAACAAAAGTCTATTTTTTAATAGTCGACGTTTCGCAACTTTATTTATCCTCAGAATAATGTAGATTCTATATCCAGCATGAAACCCATATTATCAGTCTTTACGTACTCAAATGGTCCGCCGATATTTCCCAGATATTAAGCTTCTAAATAGACTTTGTTAACGATCCTTTGGTTGTCATGTTAGAGTGGTATATTATATGGAGTTAGGATCCAGTAAAAAAAACAAAAATACTCGTTTCGTAATTCTTTAACGGTCCTTGCGGGATTTGATCGAAGCTTTTTCTTCATGATATACCACAAAGTTACAATCAGCGACAGATCTGGGCTACTGGACGTCCATTCTAAAAGTGAAGTATTGTTTTCTAACATCCAATCTTTTACTTCTTATGTACTTATCAACATTCATAATATCTTCCAGAAAGTGTAAATTTCCCACTCCATATGGATCCCCATCTCATAACAGAAGCCGGAAACTTAAGTTTCTTTTTAAGACAGTAATTCTGAAACACTTCTTCTTTAGTTCTTACGACACGACTCATACTATCACCAACGCATACTTCAAATCTGGCTGCTTCACTCCAAATAATGGAGTTCCATTGGTTCGGATATCAAAATTTGTGTTCCTTTGCCCACGCTGGTCTATTTCTTTCTGAATTTTTGTCAGTAAGGGCTTCTCTTTTGCATAAAACAAATATAATTTAAGTTTTAAATTCCAGTTTTTTGGTAGCTCTGTGACAAGTTGCTCTTGAAAACTTTTTTCCCGTTGCCTACTTCTTTATTTTCAATTCGGTACAATTAGCACGCCGGTTTTGCTTGATAATACTTTTTAATGCTCTTAATTTGGTATTGGAATAAGGCGTATGACTTCCAGTTCTCGGTTTTTAAACCACAGATCCAGTGGTTTTGTACAGTTTAATAATATTTCGAACTGTATATCTCGATTTATTAACACTGTCAGCGATTTGGGAGGCATTTTGGCCTTTTAAATGCAAGTGAATGATCTTGTTTCTCATTTTGGTCAGAAACAGCTTTCCCACGAGCCGTTTTTAGTTGTTAACAACAACACCAATGTACGAAAGTTGATTAAAACATCAAAATCGGCTTCTTAGCAACGTCAAATGTTATTATTTGTCTTTACAAAGTCTACCTGGATTTTACTGAAGCGGATAAATCGACCATTCAACTTCCTTCATGTATTTTCTTAAACACAAATTATTTTAAAAAGGAGACAATTTTCAAATAAATAAGCATTTAAAGAAATTAAAATATTATATTTCATATAAAAAATTAATTTGCCCTGAAATAAATTCACAAATATTAAGTTTTGGAATGGGCCAACTTCACTGAGACAGGGCTTGTAAGTAATTCGGTTGATATCGAATACAATAATTTGATAGTCTATGGCACCAAATGATACAAGTCGATTTAACCCCCTTCTAATTGTGTCGATTTGAAATTTTGCAAGTTTATGTAATTCGGTTGAGAATACAATAACTTCGTACCATCTGATCAGCTTGGTGGTACCAAATTGTACCGCTTGTACCAACTAATTAATCAATCAATCATTTATTTCCTCATTTGAAAAGTATTACAAAAGTCATACAATAATTGAAAAAAACGTCTGAAAATAACTAATTACTAGTAAAACAATATGAAATTGAGTTCATGTAAAAAAGTCTTGGTGGGAATATCAGTTAATTTCAAGTAAAAGTGTTTTTAACTTGGATCTAAAAATATTCAATGTCACAGACCCCTTAATATTATTATGCAACACATTAAAAAATTTGCATGCATTAAATATAACATTTTTTGATAAAATGTCGACCTGTGACTAATAGGCAAGAGCAGTTCCCTCATGCGTATGTTACAATGATGAGCAGATCGATTTGACTGAAGAGTGGATCTGTTTTTATAAACATATGTACATACTTCCAAGAAGAAGGCAAAAATAGTCACTCTTTGTTTGAGAGTCCATAGATTATTCGTATTGCGTACTTTTGTAACAGAAATACGCGTTTAATATGTGTACTAGTGCCCCAATTTAAGATGCCATAGCGTAAATGGGATTGAAAATTGTCATGGTATAATGTCAGTAAAATACTTTGACTGCAATAATTTTTTAGAAATCTTAAAGCATAGCAGGAACTGCGTAACCTAGCGCAAATATCGTCATTATAGGCATGCCACTGAAGTGTGCTGTCAAAGTTTAGGCCTAACAATCTAACACTGTCTGAGGGGCTCATTTGATTTGGTGCACCATGAATCAATGCAAAACCTTCATCAACTTGCCGTCTGCTAGAGGAAAAAAGTATGGCCTGGCCTTACTATTAGAATGTTATAGCATAGCATACTGGACAGACATCAGTTGCTGCTTTTTGAAGGTATATATAAAATCGTTGGAAAATATTATAAAAAGTCAGGGGCCCAAGAGGGATCCCTGAGGATGGCCTTGTATTATCGAGCTATAACGTAAGAAGGTTTTTCGCCTTATGACGAATCCCATAGCGATAGAGCTTTGCTAGTAAAAGTCGATGATTCGCCAAATTAAAAGCACGTGTAAAATCTAAATAAACCCAGCACAAACCTCTGACTGTCAACAGCATCAACAATTTTGTTTTGAAATTGTGATAGGGCAGTTTCTGGACTCTTTGATGGTGTAAAACCATTGTGTTGTGCAGAAGAAAGCAAGTTATATTTATTAAGAAATGAAGTTAATTGACGTTTTAGACACATCTCAAAGACTTTTGATATACTACTTAGCAGACTTATTGCACGATAGTTGTCATAATTATATATATCACCCTTTTTAAAAACAAGAGTAACAGATGCTATTTTTAGTTTACTGGGAAAAACAGCCTCCTCAAATGATAAGTTGATCAGTAACGTTAATAGGTACAGTTTCAGTTTAGATGCCGTCAGAACCACTAGTATTTGAGTTTTTTAGTCTAACCATAGCAGACAAAACTTCTGGGGCGCACACAGGAGACAGAAAAAAGTTTTGACCGCAAGCGGAATGTTTCTATCGAAGTCTGCATTATCCGGATATATCATTGTTTTTGAAATATATATATTAAAAGTATTAGCAACAGTAAGATCATCAAGATTGTTATTATTCTGAAATATCAAAATATCCTTTCTGTTGCTATTGTCATTCTTCCGCAAGTCATTAATTATCTGCCACATAGCCCTAGACTTATTTTGAGAAACAATATAATCATCCTTACTTTTTTGTCGAACTTTTTTTAATTAATCTAACTCTCGAGTTTGGATCCCAAATACCACAAAACAATTTCAAATCTTAAGGCGGATTTAAATTTGTAATAAAATTCTTTAAAACTTGACAGAACATAGATAGCAATACATGTAAGCCAAATCTGGGACACACTGTATATCGTAACAAATTATTTGAGGTAAATTACATTATTTTGTACTTTTTAGTGCGTTACTGAAAAAAGCGTGTCTCCTAGTTTTTTGAACTATAATTTATTACTAATTTAGCTACACCTAATATATGAGACATTTTAAAACAATGACAGAAATTAAGTGGCATAAGTTTACAAACGATTAACGCATTCATAGAAAAACGAAAACCATTTTTATCACAAAGCGGGTCAAAGTAAGTGTTACCCAGGTACTTGCCTGGCGGCTAGAAATGAGTCACACGGTGGACACGGTCTGCAAGGAAATAGCAAGAACCGACTAACAAAGGAAACACGAAGATTCGGTTAAACTGTACAGGATGTTCTGGGAAGTGGGAAGGCAATGCAATAGTAAAATAACGACAACTCATCGCGAAAGGCTGAAACAAAACTTGTTTCTAGACAAGTATAACTTAAACCGTTTATTAAGCCATTGATGAACTATTGTTTTAATCTTTTATTACACGAGCTTTTAAATTAATGCTGTTTGAAATGAGATTTGCAATGTGCAAAGTAACCATAACATTGGTCGACAAAACTAAACGTTATTTTGATTAACAATGATTTTTTTTTAAATAAAACTAACTCAGAGATTAACATTTTTTGCTAAATAACGCTAAGTTTTATGTAAAACTGTCGCCAGTTTAATACTAGGTTACTTGGGAGACAGCACTGTGGCTTCATCGGATTACTTATTTAAAATGAGAAACATATTTTTAACTGTATCTGATTACACCAATTTAAAGTTTTTTCAGATCATATATAGAATTGTAGCAAATAAAATACTTATTTGGAGTAATTAGAGAAGTGAATTGTTTGACGTTGGTCATCAACAATTTTTTTTTAAGAAATCATGGTTCTTGGGATTAAACCGTGTCAAATTGAATTTACTATACGACGTTTCGCCTTCGGAAAGACATTTTCAGGAATGTTTACTCCGTTAATGTAGTGCGAACAAAAAAAATCCAGTGAAACCTCCGCAGAATACAACTTGTCATCGAAGTCGTTAACCGAAACAGAATATCCCGTCCTCTCCAAAGGCCAAAATTTCCAATCGATTTAATGGAAAACCAGATTCGTTTATAAAAAACTCTGCACATTTCTTGGAAAAACTTAAGGCAATTCAGTTGGATCCCGAAGATATTTTGGTCAGTTTCAATACACAAATGTTCTTATTAACGACTCGATTTCCATTATATCAGCCATATTGGAACATAATCTTGATAATAACTTAATAAACCTAGTGGAAGCTAGTCTTACATCAACTTATTTAATTTTTCAAGGAACTTTTTATTAACAAACCTCAGGGGCAGTTATGAGATCTCCTCTACCACATGTGGTAGCGAATATCTTAATGGAGGCCTTTGAGGCTATTGCTTTGAAATTCGCCCCACTAAAACCAAAACACTGGTTTAGGTATGTAGATGATCCTCTTGTTGTTTGGCCTCATGGACAGGAAAATCTCCTCATATTTCTGGACCACCTTAATCAACAACATTCATTTTCTTGATGTATTTGTTCAAAGGAGGGAAAATGGTGTACATTAGGATATTCTGTGTATAGAAAATCGACGCATAGAAATAGATACTTAAATGCAAATTCCCAGCACCATCCAGCGCCAAAGAAATCAGGTATTACGGTATCGTATTTAGAGCCATTTCGATTTCTGATTAAGAAAATACCGAAGCTCTGCGAGGGAATGGCAGTTGCACTGAATATATTATGCATTCATTTAAAATATATAGTAATCCAGTTTTGCAAAATGAGAAAAATAAGGAGCCACAGTTAGGTAGTGTTGTCCTTTCATACATACATGACACTACGGACGAAATAGGACGATTACTTCGGAGCTCGAACATATGTACAGGGTCAACGATTGGGAGAAGTAAATTTACGTCGAACGGGTAAAATCAGCAAACAAACTGTTTATGTATATGTAAGTCGTGCTCATTTTAAAAATATTTAAAATTATACGGGGTGCGTCAAAAAAGTAGGGCAACTAAAAGTTGTATTTTTTTAAATGGGACACCCTATATTTGACTTGATTTTTAAATTTTACATAAAATTCTAACACTTTTTTGTATAACATGTTATATAGCTAAATTTGATGCACATCTATGATTAGCAATATAACGCCTAGTTGTGCCACTAAAAATAAAATATTTTGCTTCTGCACAAAATAAGCATGTAATAAAAGACTGCTCTCGTAATATTGAAGATATCACATACAGGGTGTCCAAATTTTAATGCCCAACTTGACCATATTCAAACCAATTTATTTCAGTTTTTTTAAATAGAACCCCCCCTGTAAAAGTTGTAGATTTTTTTATTCCTAACAAGACTAAATAAAAATATTTTTGAATGAATTTTTCACAAAATGAAATGATAGATATGGTCTATATATTAAATGAAGTTCAAAAAAATTGCCTTCTGACCAAAAGCCTATATCAAGCAAAATATCCGGATCGACGCGCGCCTTCTAAAGTGGCCTTTCAAAATGTCATGGAAAGATTTGATGATGTTAGTGGCAATGTACAGGGTGTTCCAGCGAGGACTGAACAGGGACCTATTTTCGACCTTCCTTGTATTTTGGAAAAATTCAAAATAGCCAATCGATTTTTTTTTCTTGTAGAATCCAAAAATGTCATCGAAAAAATATTTGAACTAGAAACAAAAGAGTTACACTATGCAATGTAATATAAACAGCTATCGCAAAATCAAATCTTTTAATCAGGACGGACATAAAAAAAAATCACTCTTTCCAAAAATCGTATAAAAAACGATACATTCCATTTAAAAAACACCTGATGCATAGCGTAACTCTTTTGTTTCTGGTTCAAATATTTTTTCGATGACATTTTTGGATTCTACAAGAAAAAATACATCGATTGGCTATTTTTAATTTTTCCAAAATACAAGGAAGGTCGAAAATAGGTCCCTGTTCAGTCCTCGCTGGAACACCCTGTACATGGCATATTCGAAGAGAACAGTTGTCAATAAAATTGCTACAAATCACAATACAATTATTTGTTAATTTTTGGTAAAAAAAAATTGTAGACGCACCATGTGTTCGATTTACCCCAGTTCATCATGATTTTTTAAGAACGTGATAATTCTTGGTTATATATCTATGGTTACAACCGTGACCAATTGTTAATTTTTAGTAGAATTAAAATGGCCTATTCCGTGGAGGCAGGGGTGGAAATTATAAAATTGTGGTTTAAAAATTACGACTCTGGGCGAGTAACAGCAGCTTTATTTTATAAACGCCATTCTGAAAAAAATGTATACGCTGTTTACGTTTTGTAACTAGTTACCAATTACCAATAATCAAAATTTCATGTTGGATATATGTTTTAACTTAACAGCATTGTAAAAAGGCATAACTGTCGGTATTGGTCAGATGAAAATCCAAGACTATTTCGTAAAGTACATACTCAGCATCGCCAAAAACTAAATATCTGGGCGGGTATTTATAGAAATAACATAATTGGCCCCTTTTTATATCTCGATTAGAGAATGCTATTTATCCAGCCTTCGTGAAGTACTGGAGAATGAAGAATGATCATTTTTCAACAAGATGGCGCACCTCATTTCGTACAACCCGTGCGACAATTTTTAGATGAAAATTTTCATAAAAGCTGGACTGGAAGAAGGGGACATGTTGAGTGGTCACCCAAGTCACCTGATCTGAATCCATTGGACTTTTTTCTATGGGATCATCCGAAATCTAAGATTTATGCTGCAAGACTCACGCTTTTATTTCGTTATTGATGAAAATTTTGACGCAAAATTTTAGACTCGGATGGTATTCGATTAGATCTTCAAAATGAAGTATCGCAACACCCCTGACATCTATTCAAAATCAGGGAATTACGCTTCCCCCCGTTAGGGATTTGATAGAGCACTATCCCTTTCCTTCAAAAAGTACCATGAAAAAAATTTATATTATATTAGAATTATGCTTCTCAAAAACAATTACCCGATTACGTGGATCAGGAAAATACTGAATAATACCTATAATAAAAGGCACGAAAAACAACAAATAATGAAAATAATCCATTAATGTATTGTAAAATACCATACATAAAAAATGTATCGGAAAGAATTGGAACGGTGTTGTCAATGTACAAAACTGTGGACATTAAAACAGTGAAGGTTGCCTTCAAGAGTGAAAATACTAGTAAAACACAGTTTTACTCAAAACTTAAAACTAACACACAAAAAGAATTTAAATCCAACGTAATTTATAAGATTCCATGTAGACAATGTGACAAATGCTATATTGGACAATTGGAATGAGATCAAAAGAATTATCTTTTAAAAACGAACCCTACGGCTCTAGTAGAACACAAGAGAGATACGGGGCATGATTTCGCGTTAGACGATACAGAGATGATGATTATGATTTTCATACAAAAAAATAAAAATGCTGTTAATAAGAAACCAGACGTAGAAAATCTCAACACAGCCTACGTTAATATAATCGACAAATTATAATGTTCGAAAACACACCATTATCACAGTTTATTAATTACTATAGTTAATGTTCGGTGCCATTATTAGTCTCCTACACCGCAAAGTTAAAAAAAAACTGTAAACTCTTTTTCGGTGCTGATAAGAACGTTGCAAAGATAAAGGATTTAGTAGACACAAATAGGTTGAACAGACCAGAATAATAGTGGTATTAACTTAAAACTCAGCTTTAGGTAACTTTAAAGTCATGTTACCGAAACCGTATCAACCAGTCCTTATCAGAACGCACTACTCTGTTATAATGACACGCCAATCAATGTCACTGTCTAATCCAAACGCTAATTAATACATTTTTATCTCTTTCATTTCATCTCATAAAACATATCAAAAATTTTAGTGATCATTAATTTATCGCCCATAGTTCTCCAGGCATGTCCATTAAATTAGACCAGCAGTTCATCAACTTTGCTAAGTTCGGCGATACCAAAGCCGATGGTAAAACCATAACACTCACCCAGATCGATAAATGGTTTAAGCAGGCCCAAGTTTTCGACAAGAAGCTAACACAGACCGACACGGGAATAGCGTTTAACAAATTTAAGTCCAAAACCATCACATTTCAAAATTTTGTCGCTTTCGTTGAGGACTTAGCGGGACAAAAGAAGATGGAGCCTGACGAGATCAAGCAGAAACTTATGGACTGCGGACCTCCGGGAACCAACAAAACTACGACGGCGGTTCACACGGGGGGAGTGGACCGGCTGACAGACACATCGAAGTATACAGGGGCGCACAAGGAGCGATTCGATGCCAGCGGGAAAGGAAAAGGGAAGGAAGGCCGTGAGGATCTAGCGGAGGATACGGGATACACTTCAGGATACAAGAATAAAGACACCTACGATCAGAAATAATTTTGTAATCAGACAGCTTCATTAAACTACTTAATATATTTGTATGTGTTTTTTTAATGTTTTTTTTATCAAAACAAATTTCAATATCTACAAATAATTGGTTAAAGGCTCATTCTTCGCTACTGTCTATTGGACTCACGCAGTCTCTCCAAAGATCAGTGGTGGCTCGCCAGGGGACGCGGGATGCGGGTGAAGTGCCGCTTCACCTACATTTACCAATCAATTTACTTAAAAATAAAAATATTTTTAAAATATTAAACATTTCATAATCTATATTTTTATTATAAAAATGCAGTATATTTTATATAAATTCACATTATTTACTTAATTATACCATTATTTAATTATACCATTATTATAAATTTTTCAGTCTTGAAATCTTAGTGTCACTTCCATTAAGATATTTATTTATTTTATTTTTATTTATTTAATGTACTCAAAATTTTACAATTTGTAAGGTATTATATATAAAAATTTAATGTTTAGAGTACAGGTTTTAAGTGTACGATGAATTCACATGAATTTGTGGGTACACTGATTACCAATAAATCAATATTGTTTTAGTAATTTTCAGCTATTTTCCCAAAGTAAAGCAAATTTCTGAGAATTACAAGTGAAAACTTAACTCTTGTGTTAAAGTAAATTAAAGTAAGTTTGTCTGAAACCAAGGAATTATATCACAAATCTCATCAAAATTTTCAGCTATCCATTTAAATATTTTCTTTTTATTTCTTTGAAAATTTAGTGCAGTAACCCTAAAGGGAATTTTATTTGTAATTTTAGGTATTATATATGTGAAATGCCTTTGCACAGATGAGAAACGGGTATTTGGCGTAGTCAAGTTTTTATTCCAGTATGCCCTTGTACCCAGACCATGTGACACGCAATCTTCCCGTGACTGATTCTTGAAATATAACTTAAAACATGTCTTTATATATAGTTGTCTGATATTCATAAGTTTTATATTTCTGAACAATATATTTGTTGGATACATCCATTTTTTAAACATTATTATTTTTAAAAAGTACTTTTGTAGTATAAATAAAGAAGTCAGAATGTTGTTAGAAGCTGCCCCCCATGCGGAGATCCCGTAGCACAAAACCGATTCCACAAGTGCCTGGCATAACATCCGTAGCACATGATACGGTACTATCTGTCTCAGGAAGTAAAATTTGTATATGTTTGTATATTTGTATATATATGGTCCAATATTTCATAAAAAAGGGTTCTATACTTAGCCCTAATTTCTTCAGGTGAAAGTTTAGCAAGCTTACGTTTGTAATGATTTATTTCTGTAATAGAATTTGCTTTATCAAACATGGTATTAAAAAAACGTTCATTTCTTTTTTTACAGAGCGCCTCACGGCAGCGTTTTATATTGGATATGTAGAAATAAATGTCAAGCGATTTTTTTTAAAGAACGTCAAATAGTATGTCCGTGATTGAGAAAATGTCATTAAACACTAATGCCAGAAACGTGAATTCAAAATCCTTCATCTCACCTAAAAATCCTTTCGCAAGGCGGTTTGATTTTTCATCAGATTTGTCACAGTTTGTAATAAATTCAAAGACGTCTTTTAATTTATTCCAATTCCAACAATCACATTTACTGACTTTGAATTTGAAGTTGTAACAACACCGTAAATAAATATATCACAAAACAGTCAATTTAACTGCAAAGGAACTCACCGGTTGCAGCGAAATCCGCGAAAATAAAAATAAACAACCACCGCAAACTGAACGACACGTGGGTGTAATGTACTGCGCTTGCAATTCACCGAGAGCGTTGTATGGCGCTAGGCTCGACGTCATCACGTACTTGTTGTCATGGCAACATAGTAGGAAAATCGTAAACTAAACATAGCACCTCCAGCAAAGTCAAAGCGGTTTGCGCCACTGTTATAGTTGTTATAATAAAGTTCGATTGAAAGTTTTAAAAAGACATGTCGCCAACAACGGTCAAGTTAAATATTTATTCGAGATGTACAGTTTATTTTTTGCCAATTAGATGAATAAATGAATGTAAAAACTAAAATTTTAAGAGATATATAATAAATATAGTTAGATGTTTGCTGGTTTATTTTTCCTGGTGAAGTAGCACTTCACCTGAATTGTTTATTCTTTCTGTTGAACATGCCGGCTATGGTAAAACAAGCTTCATCTGACCACAAAATTCTTTCAAATAACAGCCTATTTTGTCGCAATATCCTCAGCATATCCTGGCAGAATCGGAGGCGTTGATTAAAATGGTTGTCAGTTAACAACTGCACCGGTCTAGTTTTATACGGAGAGTGTGATGCTTCTTAAGCACCGAATAATACCAAGATGTTCTTGTTATTCTATGGATTTTCTAAGAATTATTTTTGATTAAACTTTTAAGCTACCTCTGGAAATATTTGTTTACCTTCAAAATGTAATAATATAGTTAATTTCTTGTCCAAATTTAATCTTGCTTCTTTGTCTATGCAGTGATTTTCTTTGTGCATGGTTTGTTACTATATATGAAACATTTTTTCTGGAGGGAACTCGAGCTTGATCTAGAATCAATATTGACGTAAAGTCAATAAAATGTTTTCTTGACAGATAACTGTTTTGTTTTTTTCATGGGTAAAGCGATTTTAGTATCGTCGAATTGCATCACGGTGAATTTGTCATATGTGGCGACTTTAAAGCCGAATAAGTCAAAAACTACGAGTATAGGCATACATATTTTTGAAAAGGGGAGAATAAGAAGAATCCAAAAATGTCGAAAAATACAGGGTGTTCCATTTAAAATAACAAAGTTGGTAGTGATTTCTTGATTTTCCGATCGTCATTTGTTTTTAAATTTACCGCCATGTAAATATTTAGGAAAAATCCAACAACTTTCATATAAACATTTTTTTTGTAGCTTTAAGGGGTGACAAATTATAAAAAACACCTGTTCAATATTGAAAACAAAAACAGTTATTCAAAATTCGTCCGATCGTCGATGGGTGAATGATCTGTTCTGTGTTGTAGATATTACGTGAAAGTTGAATTTAATAGGAAATAGAGGAAAAAGCCTAATTATTTCATATTAACGCATTCATGTAATTTTAATTCCGTTTGCTTAAAAAACGTATTTATTTAAATAATAATTACCTTGAAGATTGTATTCTTATAGCGTAAACACTAGAAAGGAAGAGTCGCTTTGTTAACTGAATTAATCTGCATACGATTTTTAGAGAACAGAAAAATAATATACAAATGGTTTTATTTAAAATAACCATCCGTTACTTCAGTAGGTTATCCCAGTCGACGTCGACCCGTTAATTTTTAATTGATCAATTTACAATTTAAACTAGATTTTAAAAAATCTGTGTTAAATTTAGCCAACGGTACAACTAATTTGTTAGATAGGTGTACAGGGTGATTCAAATATCTCTTAAAATGGATATCTCGGTTATTTTATTTCTTAAAATGGATATTTCGGTTATTAAGAGAGAAATGTTCCAAAGTTGTTTAATTCGGTATGCTTTTACATATGCTTATATTTCAATGCATACACGTGCCTCAGAAAAGCCAGGCAAGTAAAATACCAACTTTGTTTTTTAGTTCCCTCATAGTAATCGTGAAAAAATTACCCTCGTAGATTTTTCAGATCTTGACGTTTCAGGGTCCCTAGATGACGAAAAACATGTTTTTTCAGTTCCATCGGTATGTCTGTCTGTCTGTCTGTTCGCGGCGTAGCTAAACAACTACTTACCCGATTGGATTCAAATTTTGGTAATAAATTAAGGGTTATAAGGGATTATCTGGTAAAAATCCGAGATGGCGGAACAAAATGGCGGCATAGTGAAATTTTAAAAAAATATATTATTAAAAAACTACTTATCCAATTTATAACAAATTTTGCACAAACATCAAGGTATCATGTTGGAATCAACTGGTAAAATTTTGGTTTAAATCCAAGATGGTGGAACAGAATGGCGGCTTAATAAAATACTTAAAAATTCACCCAGAAAAGCTACTTAATGCATTGATTTCACATTGTGTGTCATAGCTAATTGTGGTATATGGGATCAACTAGTAAAATTGTGGTACTAATTCAAGATGACCGAACAAAATGGCGGCCAAATAAAATGTTTGTAATCGCGAAAAAAATCACCCTCTCAGGTTGTACATCTCTTCACATTTTAGCGTTTTCTGTCGTCGGTTCGTCTGATGCATATATCGGTCTGTCTGTCTGTCAGTTCGCGGCATAGCTTAAATACTACTTTTGACTTTAAATTTTGTCTAAAAATTAAGAGTAATATGGGGATGACCTGGTAATATTTTGGTAAGAATTTAATTGGCGAAACAATGTAAAAAAATTTTAGAGTGGTGTATTATTTGGGGTTAAAAGCAAGTAAAAAAAACAAGTTTTTTTTTAAATTATCGACGTTTCGCAACCTATAGCCTGCATGAAACCCATATTATCAGTCTTTACTTACTCCGTTGGTCCTCAGATATTTCCCAAATATTAGGTTTCTAAATGGTTTTCGTTAACGATCTTCTTGTTATTATGTTAGAGTGGTGTATTATTTGGGGTTAGGATCCTGTAAAAAAACAAAAATTTTTTTTAAGTTATCGACGTTTCGCTGTTTTATTGTTGCACCCTCAAGACACATATATAGATTTTATATCCTACATGAAACCCATATTATCAGTCTTTACCTACTACGTTGGTCCGCAGCAGATATTTTTCAGATGTTATGTTTACAGCGATCCCCTTGTTTTTATGTTAGAGTGGTGTGTTATTTGGGGTTAGGATTCAATGAAATCAAAAGTCTTTTTTTGAATTGTCGACGTTTCGCAAATTTATTGTTGCATCTTCAATGCACATATACAGATTTTATATCCTGCATGAAACTCATATTTTCCTCCGTTGGTTCGCAGATATTTCTCAGATATTAGGTTTCTAAACGGTTTTCGTTAACGATCTTCTTGTTGTTATGTTAGAGTGGTCTATTATTTGGGGAATTTATATTAGGAATTTATATAGGAAATATCTGCGGATCAACGGAGTAGGTAAAGACTGATAATATGGGTTTCCTATACATTTCGAGCATTTGTTTTTATTTCTATATAAATGCGTTGCGTTGAATTTGAATTATTATTTCGAAGTAACGACGGCGAGCAAAAGAGGAAAAACAATTCGAAGCGGTGCGCGAGAAGTTATTGCGAGCGTTATAGAGGCCTGTACTAGAGAAGCTGAAAATAATAGTTTGACTATTCCAATTCAAAATCGAACAGAACGCGCTGCATTTTACACTGGTGTTTCGGAAAGTAGTGTAAGAAAAATTCAAAGAGAACATAATGATCGCTCATGTTCTACTTCAACTTTAAAATCTCCTGGTAAAAAAAGTCCCCGATTATCATAGAAAGATAAAATTGACGATGGTGATTTTCAAGTAATTCGAGGAACAATAGAGGATTTTTATATAAACCTGAAGAAGGTTCCGACCTGCAAACCCCTACTTCGTGATGTAAAGAATAAAATAGATTTTCCGTACGGGTATAAAACCTTAAATCGGCTTTTGCGATCAAAGGGTTTTGTTTGGCGCAAGTGCCAAAATAAACGAAAATTGCTCATTGAGAGACCAAATATTTTTCACTGGCGGGTGAAATATCTACCAACTGTAAGGCAGTATAGGCAAGAAGGACGCAATATTGTGTATCTAGACGTAGTAGATGATATGACAGTGAACAAATGCTGGCAGAGTGAAAGTGTTACAGGTGTTGTTCAGGGAATCCACTCTAGTAGTCGCTTTATTATAGTTCATGCTGGTTCAGAAGCTGGATTTGTTCTAGGTGCAGCTTTAGTTTTTCACTCGGGACTAACAACTGGAGACTATCATGGACAGATGAATAGAGATAATTTTGAAAAGTGGTTGCTCGAGAAGCTTCTACCTAACATTCCTTCCAAATCAGTCGTGGTAATAGATAATGCGTCTTATTATTCTCACGTAGAAGATAAAGTGCTAACTAAATACTCTACAAAAGCTCATATGATATCGTGGCTTAAATCGAACAATCTTGTATGTGATCCAACACGGAGAAAATATCAATTATATGAAGAAATATCAGCCAACAAGCCTAGAGAAAAAAAGTATAAAATTGACGGTTTTTTACGTAACCTCGGTCATACACCTTTAAGGCTGCCTCCATACATGTGCGACCTCAACCCTATTGAACTTGCATGGGCAGGAGTAAAAATATATATTCGAGAGCGCAACATCGATGCACTTTCAATTAAAGATTTAAATAAAATAACATTAGAAGCGCTTGACTCAATATCGGCTGAAAATTGGAAATCGTATATTAAACATGTTCGTTCTATTGCAGATATAATTCTGAGAAGTAGATGGCAAAATTGAAACGGTTATTGATGATTTAGTTATCACACTGGGATCTTTAAGTAGTGACGACGAAACCTCATCATTTTCAGAGGAAGACAACGATTTAGAAGGAATCGAACCATTAGAATCACAGCCGTCAACCTCAAAAATGGCTTAGTTTTTTTTCATATATTCTGTAAAATTGTTCATAAAGTAGCTGTCAATAAACTGCTTCAAAATAATTAATTTTCTGTTCAATATCGGGTGTCAAAAAAATCTAATATTGCAATTAATATTTGAAAAACTACAGAAATCATATTTTTCCAAAATTAACACATCAATGTAGTTATAGTAGGGGAGCCAGCACTGGTTCCAGTGAACAAGATTTATCAAAATTTTAACTTTTGCAGTTGGACTTTGGGCTATTCGGGTATGCCAAAAGTGACCGTTTGTCTCCGTCTGTCATACTACTTTGTACAGGGGGCGTCATTGTGAAGTACTATACAGGGCGTTTCCTAATTGCGTGCTAATGTTAAGGGGGGGTGATTCTTGGACCTTTTTAAGAAAAAAGTTTAATATGAACCTAAAATTCTTAACTTTGAAGATACAAGGTTTTAAAAAAACATTTTTTTAAATCCTAATTTTGATGCTATTATAGATAAATAACTTTGTGAAATTTGATACACGTCTTTTATGCATAAAAGGGCATTTTTTATTAACAATCAATTTTTGAAATTTCTACCAGTGGCGTACATATGTAATTAACCTGGGTAAATCCGTATGCTCCTTAATGCTAGAAGACGTGTATCAAATTTCATGCAGTTATCTACAATACCATCAGAATTGGGATGAAAAAAATGCTTTCTTTTTAAACTTTACCATCCTGTATCTCAAAAGTTAAGACTTTTAGGACATAAAAAAACCCACTTTAACATCAGCATGCAATTAGGAAACGCCCTGTATAGTACTTCACAATGACGGCCCCTGTATAAAGTAATATGACAAACGGAGATAGACGGCCACTTTTGGCATACCCAAGTAGCCCAAAGTCGAACTGCATAAATTAAAATTTTGATAAATCTCGTTCACTGGATCTGATGCTGGCTGCCGTTGTAAAATCTGGACTTGTAAATCGTGTATCACTATACTGGGCGGTCCAATAATAGTGAACGTAGGCAGTAGCCCGGGAACCGTTAATGACAGAACTCAAGAAAAAATATATTTATAGGTAAATCGATCAAGAAAAATCAATATTAAATCATTTTAAAATTCGAAAGTTCGCCGTTTTTGCAACACAAAAGAGATATAGAAGTGCGGTACACGAAAGAAAACAGACAAATATATATAAAGGTTCATTAAGCATAGTTACATTTTTTAATTATCTGAAGTGCCTATAGTCAAAAAGGAGTGCCATATTATTTAAAAAACGACGGGACACCACTGGTTTAAAGAGATTTCTTGGCCGACCTTCCTAAACCGTTTGACTCCGCCCGGTTTTCTTTCGTGTCCCGCACTTTATAACTATCAAAGTTTCTCTTTAAAATAATTTTCTCCTAATATTTGTCCTCCGAGTGTGTGCGGTTATATATACAGTGTGTATCAGCCAAATGGAATAAATTCGATAATAAATAAATGGGGGCGTGTTCCGAAAAACGCTTGGACCCGTCGATTGGTATTTTTAGTTGCTCATTTTCTCCAATAAAAACTTTTTATACAGGGTGTGTCTTGTAACAGTGGTCAATGCCAACTTTCTTATTTCAAATGCAACACCCCGGATATTATTTAATTTTTGGATTCTTTAGGAGATTCTAAACATATTTTATGTGCAATGTCCTATACCTATCTTCAACTATTTCGGCAATATTAAGTGTTTTCAAATTTATTGCAAAAATTAAGATTAAAAAAATAAATTTATTTATTTCTTCATAATGTATAAACAAAAGTAAAAAGTTAATTAAGGAACTGTTGAATATGCTCGCCGCGAACGTCTTGGCAAATTCCTAATCTTAAATAGAAATTTCTTCTAACGTTATTTAGCATCTCAGGCGTGACCGATCTAATCGCAAGCGTTATTCGTCTTCTTAAGTCAGCTAAGTCGAGGGGTTTAGTTTTGTATACAACATTTTTAATATGTCCCCATAAGAGAAAGTCTAATGACGTCAGATCAGGGGATCGCGCTGGCCATTCTATCGATCCTCGTCTCCCTATCCACCGATTTGGAAATATTCCGTTGAGGTACTGCCGGACATTAATTTGGTAATGGGGCGATGCTCCATCTTGCTGAAACCATATCATATTCGCTGGAACTTGTGGGTTTGCTGGATCCGGATACAAATTTGTCAAAGTTGGCACGACATTATTTTGGAGCAGTGCTAAATAATTATCGCCATTCAAATTGCCGTCAATGAAAAAGGGGCCTATGATATGATCCCTAACAATTCCTGCCCAAACATTAACCTTTTCAGGATATTGAGTATGTTCTTCGCTGATCCAGTGAGGATTTTCCCTAGACCAATAGCGGCAATTTTGACGATTTACATGACCGTGAAGTGTAAAGGTGCACATCCGAAAACAAAACATGTTCTAATTGAATAACATTGTTATCTAACATAGCCATCATTTGTTCACAAAAAAAAGTTCTCCTATCATAATCGTCTTCCATGAGCTCCTGAGTTGGTATCACTTTATAGGGATGCATTTTATTTTCTTTTAATGTTCGAATAATCGACGAATGGCTAATATCGAACATTGCGGCGGCTTGTCGACTAGAAATATGTGGGTTTTCCTCAAACTCAAGCATAATATCCAATTTAGTATCATCATTTATTGAATTGGCAGCTGCTTTTTTTATCTGCCTCACATGTCCAAGCTCGCGAAACTGCTTTTCTATTTTACTAATTGTCCCTTGGGATATATGCGGCAAATTTGGAAATTTTTCATGAAATAAGCGAGCAACTTCCACTTGTGTTCGTGTGTTATCTCCATAACCAATCATTTGTAGAATTGTTATTTTATGCATTTGTGTTAAATGAACCATTTTTCTGATATTAGGTATTATGCAGTTAACGAAATTCAAAAGACTATGACACTGACACTGACAACTACTGTCTTGCAAAGAGAAAGGCCAAGCATTTTACACAAAAGTAAACAAAACTGGCTCTTTTTGTTCCATATCAATAAAAAGGAACGCTAAAATGGTTTTTGCTTACATTCTTAATATGAAGACCTAAATGGTAAATAAGTATTGAGTGTGTTGTAGCGAATTTTTGTAATCAAATAAATAGTTCAGTAACCAGAGCCACTTTCATGAATAATAATAAATTCGAAATAAATAAAATAAAAATAAATTTGAAAACACTTAATATTGCCGAAATAGTTGAAGATAGGTATAGGACATTGAACATAAAATATGTTTAGAATCTCCTAAAGAATCCAAAAATTAAATAATATCCGGGGTGTTGCATTTGAAATAAGAAAGTTGGCATTGACCACTGTTACAGGACACACCCTGTATAAAAAGTTTTTATTGGAGAAAATGAGCAACTAAAAATACCAATCGACGGGTCCAAGCGTTTTTCCGAACACGCCCCCATTTATTTATTATCGAATTTATTCCATTTGGCTGATACACACTGTATATATATATATATATATATATATATATATATATATATATATATATATATATACATTCTTTAAAAAAAAAGAGAAAAATAACATTTTATTCCATCTTGGAAATTTGCCTTTTCATAAAGCCAAATAAAATTTTCACGGTGGAATAAAGATAAGTGGGAAATCCTGTACAGGGTGTTACTGTAAGTCGAGTAAATATTTAAGGGGTTATTAAAGTTAATATAAATATATGTCCGCAAACGGTTTATTTTCGAGATACAGGGTGTTGAAATAAAAAAATATTATAATTATATTATAATATATTTAATAAATTCGAAACATTAAGAGCTATTTGATTAAAATTTGGCCAACCACATAGGTCATATTTTGATGGTATTCAACAGTTTTTATTTCATGGCCTTAAGTATGGGTAACCATTTCTGACTTTCTTAATTAAAAGAATGGTACGCCACAGTTTTTTTAATTACTAGGTTCATCGTTTGGGGCAAGTAAAAATACACAAAAAATGCCTATTGGTTTTTTGTGATACAAGTCGTTTTCCAAAGAAGAAAATCTGTTTTCATGCACGCCTCTGGCACCCTCTGGTCCACTTTTACTTGGAGCCAGAATTGAAAAAAAGTTTTAATTAATATATGTCCCCAAATATCGTATTTTTAAGGTTCACAGTGTTAAAATTAAAAAAAATATATTTAAATTAAAAACTTTTTTTTCTTAGAATGATCCAAGTTTTGGGCAATTCTGGCTCCAAATAAAACTGGACCAGAGGTGCCAGAGCCGTGCATCAAACTAGAATTTTTTTCTCGAAAAGAACTTGTATCACAAAAAACTAAGATGCATTTTTTGTATATTTTCACTTGTCCTAATGGTTACCCATACCTGCGCCCATTGTCGAAATGGAAACTGTTGAATACTGTCAAAATATGGCCGTTAATTATCTATTATGTTATGACAAATCTTAATCCAATAGCTCTTAGTGTTTGTGAATTACTAAAAAATATCTTTTTTTTAACTTTAACATCCTCTATCTCGAATATAAAGCTTTTGCTTTATATTCGTTGCTTAATTTTTAGTCGACATTTGAGAACACCCTGTATATTAACTTGTATTTTTTATAATTTTGCTTAATGATATGAGTAGAATCAAATATCATTAAAATTTTATTTAATTTCACTTTCTGCGTTCATTTAACAAGTAAAATCATATTAGTATTTAATAAGGTTATATTAAATTGTAAAAAAAGGTTTTTTTTTGGTTAAATTGCTTCATAGTCCACATTTTTTTGTCAAAAGATTACTTAAAACTATGAACTGTCTTCAAAATTTTTCATAAAAAGTTTTAATAACATAATATAAACTCCTAGAAAGATGAAACGGATAATGAACATTTTAGAGGATTTTTAAAAGCAAATATTTTCGTAACAAGAAATATCAAGATGTTGTTTTTCTCATGAATTTTTTGCAAATCTTATTGTGTAAAGTCCGAAACACGGATCTTGGGTCGAGGGACCGGACGGTAAGACACATCGGTTTCCATTTACAGGGCGCTGAAATGCACTAGAACCAATGTTGTCATATGTGTCTAATTAATCTTAAATTAATTTTTAGACATCTTGTATGTTCTATGCAGAGTGTTGGTACTAAAAAATATGGAAAAATAGATGTCAGATCACAATTTAGTCAAGGATGTTGATTATAGGAAAGTAGTTAAAAAGAAAATCGGTAAATTTCCTAACTTATACTAACTAAATACCCGGAACTTCCCTCGTTACGATTTTTTTTCATTTGTTAGGAATAGTGAAGTGACCCAATTCAGTTCAGTACATAGTCACAGTATATATGAGTTACATATACTGCCTTTTATTTCTATCGGGCGCCATTTTGTTCCATTCCATTTTACATTTAATTTTTTTGCAATTTAAACACTTGAACAAGATTTTTATACCTTGATTTTTTACAAATTTTATTTGGCCGCTATTTTGTTTTGCGGTCTTAAATTGATACCACAACTTTACCAGTTTATATCACACTTAATTCTTGCACAAAAATATGTAACACCTAATTTTTGTGCAAGATTTGTTGTTTTTTAGTAATAATTGTTTTAACACTGTTCCGCCATATTGGATTTTTACCAAAATATTACCAGGTTATCCCTATATGACCCTTAATTTTTAAATTTTAATTTTTTATTTTAAATAAATCCATTAAGCAGTTTTTCAGGGCGAATTTTTTAATAGTGTATTAACCCGCCATTTTGTTCCGCTATCTTGGATTCGTAAATTTTAACAGTTGATTCTTACATAATACTTGACGTTTATGCAAAATTTGAGATAAATTAGATAAGTAGTTTTTTAACATTTCACTAGGCCGCTATTTTCTTTCGTCATGTTGGATTATTACCAAAATGTTACAAGGATATCCCCATATGACCCTTAATTTTTGACCAGAGTTTGAAGTCGGGTAGATAGATTACACTGGGGAACAAAAAAAAAACTTTTTTCTGCGGCATTAGTTTTTGTAGTAAATTTAGAGACATTAAACACAATAAGTCCTAACTACATATTTTGTTTGTTTAAATTGACTCTGCTTTCGTTTACAGTTAGCGATAACGCCTTTTATTCTATGCAACAAAAAGTGTTTATTTGTTGCCTTCGCGGCGACTTTACTTATCGCATCTAAGCGGGCCATGAAATAAAATCGAGTGCACAAATCTTTTTTGACAGTGACATTTCAGTCAGTTTAAAAATTATTTTATTAGATATCAAGTGCTTATTTGTCACTGTCTGAATTTTTTAAAAGAACGTATTTTTAATTGCTACTATATCAGTTTGTTCATTAAGTCGTTTAAGTTGATGTTAAATTTAAAAATAACAATGAATTCTTCACGCAAGAGTTGTGTGAACCATCCCGACAAATTTTGCTACATATGTGGAAAATTCTGTCAAGAAAAACAGCAAAGAAACATTAACGGTTTTGTAAAACAAGCATACCAAGCATATTTTGGCAATTATCTTGGACAGCAGGATAAATGGTGGGTGCCTCATAAAGTTTGTAAATCTTGTGTAGAGTCACTTCGCTACTGGACCCAAGGGGGACGCAAAGGACTTCCATTTGGGGTGCCGATGACGTGGTGTGAGCCATCAAATCATGTTGATGATTGTTACTTTTGTGCCGTGAATATAAAAGGTATGAATAAATATAAAAAGCGTACTTGAGTTTTTCCAAATATACAGTCGGCTAAATCACCAGTGTTGCATAGTGACTCATTGCCAGTGCCGATATTTAGTACCTTGTCAAACGTTACTTGTGATGATGTCGAAATGATGGACATTCAAAGTGACAGCGACAGTGAAAGTGAATTCGAATATTATAGTGCAACTGCAACGGTGAGGGGTTTTTCACAAGGAGAGTTAAATGACTTGATTCGAGATTTAAATTTGTCTAAGAAATCAGCAGAGCTTCTTGCATCAAGACTTAAAGAAAAACAGTGCCTACAGCCTGAGGTAAACATAACATCTTATCGAACGAGAGAGAAAAACATTCTTCCGTATTTTACCGAGGAAAATAGTTTAGTATATTGTAACGATGTTTCCGGACTTCTACATTTAATGGATCTTTCCGAATACCGACCAGAAGATTGGCGGCTTTTTATAGACAGTTCTAAAAGAAGTCTAAAATGTGTTTTACTGCACAATGGAAATAGATTAGCTTCAATCCCGATAGGTCACCCTACCAAACTTAAAGAGGAATACCAAAACATTAAACTGGTTTTAGAGAAAATTTTGTTTGTACAACATCAGTGGTCTGTATGTGTGGATTTAAAAATGGTGAACTTTTTATTAGGTCAACAAGGTGGGTATACTAAATACCCCTGTTTTCTCTGTTTATGGGATAGTCGAGCAAAGCAAGAGCACTGGACTAGAAAGGACTGGCCGTCGAGAGAAAATATGACTGTTGGGAATGCCAATATTATTCACGAACCCCTAATTAGCCGGGAAAAAATCATTCTTCCGCCACTTCATATTAAACTTGGGCTCATGAAACAGTTCGTTAAAGCTCTGGATAAAAATGGTGATTGTTTTAAATATATTTGTCAAACATTTCCAAGCCTTAGCATGGAGAAATTAAAAGCAGGTATCTTTGATGGTCCCCAAATCCGCAATCTTATAAAAGACAAGAACTTTTTAAATCACATGAATGAAGTCGAAGCAGAAGCATGGAAAAGCTTTGTATCTGTTGTCAAAAACTTTTTGGGTAATCACAAGGCAGCAGAATATTGCGAAATTGTCACACAGATGTTAAAAACTTTTGAAAAACTAGGAGCTAACATGAGTATAAAAATTCATTTCTTGCATAGCCATTTGGATCGATTCCCGGATAACTTGGGCGATTACAGCGAAGAACAAGGAGAGCGGTTCCATCAGGATATAAAAATAATGGAAGAAAGATACCAAGGCCGGTGGGATCGTCATATGATGGCGGATTACTGCTGGACGTTACAAAGGGATTGCCCAGAACAAAGATACAAGAGACGGTCATATACCAAACGTTTCAACTAACTTTTTTTAGTATTTCAGTTTTATTGGGTTAGTTTTAATTTAATATAACATAATAAAATAGCTGGTGGCATTCAAAATATAGATATTCAATATAAATAATTTTATTTTTTTTTGTTTTAATTTATATGACACTTTTTTATCTCAGAAACTAGAGTCAATTAAGATTTTTTCCCATACTCCTCGTATTTGGGGCAACACAATTACTCAAAATCGACTTTCAGAACCCGCGCCGCAGAATCACTGTTCCCCTGTGTTATTAGCTGTGCTGCGAATAGACAGACAGACATACCGACGGAATTGAGAACAGGTTTTTCGGTGAAATGTAAAAATCTGAAAAAATTCTGTGACGGTGATTTTTTCACGATTACAATACTTCTCTTTTACGAGGGAAGTAATAGATGATAATAAGTAACAAAAAAAGCCAAAAAAAGCCAATTTCATAACGACGGACGTTGCGCGTAAAAGAAAAAGTTCCAATTTTTTCAGTGGTTTTGTCAAACGGTTTCGTAATATAACTAACTACTATTCCGTAGTAAAATCTTGTTTTTTTAAGCACAACGACGTATGTAATTAGCGCTGTCTTCACAGCCAACAAGAAACACCGGATTTGTATGACACGGCGTTAATAAAACATAATTGTATTATAGACTGCTTTAGTTGCGTAATAAGCCCACGTACGTATGTACCGTAAACTACATTTATTTTCTCTCTGTCTCGTTTTATCATAACGAGTTATCTTTGCTGGTTTTACAGCGTTGTTAGATTGGCTTTATTTTAATGCAGATGTCTACTCCAAATTACATGTATTGTCTATAGAAAATACCTACATCAGCCATGTCAAACTCAAAGTCACTGGTGGGCCAAAAGCCTGAAGACCATCGACTAGGTGGGCCGCAAAACCTTATCTTAAAGAAGACGAACTACTGAAAATCTTGAGAAAAAGTACTATTATAGGACAAGTCTGTTTATTAAATTTCCAATAAAAAGGACATTACAAAAAACTACAAACATTAAATTCTTTTGCCAGATATTTGACATCTTTTGTCTTTTATTAAGTTGTCTATTTGTGGCGCGAATTTATCGGCGGAGATTTGTTTCCTTTCATCAAAGAAAATAGTTGTTCACACTTATAGGTACTTCCAAATATTGACAGGATTTTACAAGCAAATTTTCTCATTTCTTGGTACTGAACAGGCAAGAACTTATAAAATTCGAATGTACCAACACTATCAAATTTTTGTTTTAAATGGGTCTGACACTGAATCTCAATTACTTCCATTTATAGGTGAGGGGGAACTTTATCAATATCGATAGTGGAAAGACCAGTAAATAGAGAAAAATTGTTTTCTTGGGTCTTAAAATCCTGAAAACGCTTATCAAATTCTGCCAGAAGGCTTCTCATTTTCTCTGAATATATTTTGTATGATATTGGGACACTTGTGCTTTCCTGATATGCCTTACAAGTCAGAAAATGTGACAGATTATCCTCTGCTAACTGTTTTTCCCACAAAATCATCTTACACTTGAAAGCTTTCACATGATCATGCATATCTGTAATAACTTAACGTGGTCCTTGCAATTTCGTATTTAACTCCGACAAGTGTTTTGTGATACCTACCATAAATGAAAGATCTTGTAAAAAAGGTACATCATATAATAAGCTGACATCTTATCCTTTGGTTCCATGAAAACGCGTATTTCTTCTTTGAGTTTCCAAAACCGGTCGAGTACCATAGAGCACCAAAGCCATCGCACCTCTGCATAATATGGTAAACCAGTGTACTCACTTTCTAAATCATGTAAAAATGCAGAAAACTGTCGCTGATTAAGGCCTCGTGACCTTATGAAGTTTATAATTTTTTTCACTGACTTTAAAACACTTTCTAACTTGATCACTTTTGAGCATAAAACTTCTTGGTGCATTATACAATGAATATGATAAAAATCTGGTTTGTCACTGCCCGTTTCTCTGATCTTTGTCTGTAATATTTTAACGAAGCCATTTTTTACTCCAGTCATTGAAGGAGCTCCGTCTGTTGCAACGGAATACAGTTCTTCACAAATCTAAATTGCACTTTTGCAGTCCATAAACAGCATTGAAAATATCCTTCCCAGTTGTTGTATCATGCAATGGTACTAATTCCAGTAATTCTTCATACACGTTGATATCTGTATCAACCGCACGAAGAAAAACCGCGAAAAAAGCGCCACACCACACACATCCGTACTTTCGTCACAGGCAATAGAAAGTACAATGAAAGAGTCTGATTTTGTTTTTATCTGATCACTTATATTGGCAGCCAACTCAGTAACTCTTTCAGCGACAGTATTCTGGGACAAGGATATATTTTGAAATGCCTTCACGGTCCCGGGACTTTCCACGGCCTTTACAAGGCACTCTTTTATAAATTCACCTTCAACAAATGGTTTTGAGTGTTTCGCGATCAACTTCGACAGTAGGTAGCTTGCTTGAAGGACAGATTCATTTTCTTGCTTTCGACGTGTAAACATAAGATACTGATCTTTCAACCGTGATTTTAATTTATTTAACTTTTCGTTTCTGACCATGCCTGTATACTTGTCAAACATAGTTTTACGAATATCATAGTGACGTTTTATATTATATAATTTTGGGACACCGACTGTACTATTACAAATCAAACAAATAATTTTTTCTTTCACTTCACAGTAAAAAAACTCTAACTCCCACTTTTCTTGAAAGATACGATGCTCTGACTAAACGACTGAATTCAATCCAACACGGCTGATATGGATTGTGATTTCTCGAGTTCTTTCCAGAATGTTCAGATAGCGTCATCTGTGTTTTTGAGCGGTAGAATTTCATGGAACAAGACAGATAACGTTTGGCTTTAGGTTTTAGGTTGAGTATGTGTAGTTGATCCTCCTAAACATAGATGGCACTATGTACAATTGTACATTTTATTATACCAATCGTTGTTGCAGCGGCGCGCGCTTTCAAAAACGGTTTTCAACTTGTTCGCGGGCCGCATTAACTGGCTGTTTTCAAAACCGATTTGGGCCGCAGAAAAATGCTCACTGGGCCGCATGTTTGACATGGCTGGCCTACATACATACATACAATTACACTGGGGAACAATTTTCTCTTTTTTTTTTGTTTCATAAACAAAACCTATTTTTTTGCATTCCCCAAGTTAACTAAAAAATACCGATTAAAGAATTTCTAATACTTATTATTTATTTATTCAATTTGTACACTACAGAGACAAAAATTTTAAATGGTACTCTTCTTAGCCTGCCTAAATTATAAAAAGGAAGATAACACAAAACAAACCATAGTGACATTTTAAATCGGCCATTAAGTATCCTTCATAATGAAGTTTGGCTGAAGTAAAAAATATCACAATCAGAACAGAATCTATTATAATTATAAAGTAACCGATCTGCAAAAGCGCTAAAACCATAATTCGTTTTATGATATTGTTCTTTAAAAAAAATGCAGTTGTCTAGTGCGTCTTACTGGTACTAGAAATAAAACTAAGTTTAGTAGACTACTACAATTCATTGTATCGTTGAGAATTTTGTAAAGAAATAACAAGTAAGCATTTAGTAAATTTCGCACTGGTCCACTTGTAATTGGGATATGCCTAGAGTCTCCATGCACTTGCCGCTAGAAGGTTCTAGCTGTTTCCAGTGGCGCCTATACATTTCGAGCATTTGTTTTCATTTCTATATAAATGCGTTGCGTTGAATTTGAATGATTATTTCGAAGTAACGATGGCGAGCAAAAGAGGAAAAACAATTCGAAGCGGTGCACGTGAAGTTATTGCGAGCGTTATAGAGGCCTGTACTAGAGAAGCTGAAAATAATAGTTTGACTATTCCAATTCAAAATCGAACAGAACGCGCTGCATTTTACACTGGTGTTTCGGAAAGTAGTGTAAGAAAAATTCAAAGAGAACATAATGATGGCTCATGTTCTACTTCACCTTTAAAATCTCCTGGTAAAAAAAGATCCCGATTATCATACAAAGATAAAATTGACGATGGTGATTTTCAAGTAATTCGACGAACAATAGAGGATTTTTATATAAACTTGAAGAAGGTTCCGACCTGCAAACCCCTACTTCGTGCTGTAAAGAACAAAATAGATTTTCCGTACGTGTATAAAACCTTAAATCGGCTTTTACGATCAAATGGTTTTGTTTGGCGCAAGTGCCAAAATTAACGAAAATTGCTCATTGAGAGACCAAATATTTTTCACTGGCGGGTGAAATATCTATCAACTATGAGGCAATATAGGCAAGAAGGACGCAATATTGTGTATCTAGACGAAACCTGGGTAGATAATGATATGACAGTGAACAAATGCTGGCAAAGTGAAAGTGTTACAGGTATTGCTCAGGGAATCCGCTCTAGTAGTCGCTTTATTATAGTTCATGCTGGTTCAGAAGCCGGATTTGTTCCAGGTGCTGCTTTAGAAAAAAAGTATAAAATTGACGGTCTTTTATGTATCTCGATCATACACCTTTAAGGCTGCCTCCATACATGTGCGACCTCAACCCTATTGTAGGGGAGCCAGCACTGATTCCAGTGAACAAGATTTATCAAAATTTTAACTTATGCAGTTCGACTTTGACCGTTTGTCTCCGTCTGTCATATTACTTTGTACGGGGGTCGTCATTGTGAAGTACTATACAGGGTGTTTCCTAATTGCGTGCTAATGTTAAAGGGGGTGATTCTTGGACCTTTTTAAGAAAAAAGTTTAATATGAACCTAAAAGTTTTCACTTTGGAGATACAGGGTTTTAAAAAAGCATTTTTTTTATCCTAATTCTGATGCTATTATAGATAAATAACTGTGAAATTTGATACACGTCTTTTATGCATAAAAGGGCATTTTTTATGAACAATTAATTTTTGAAATTTCTACCAGTGGCGTGCATATGTAATTAATCTGGGTAAATCCGTATGCTCCTTAATGCATAGAAGACGTGTATCAAATTTCATGCAGTTATCTACAATAGCATCAGAATTGGGATGAAAAAAAAGTTTTCTTTTTAAACTTTACCATCCTGTATCTCAAAAGTTAAGACTCTTAGGACATAAAAACACCCCTTTTAACATCAGCACGCAATTAGGAAACAATGACGGCCCCTGTATAAAGTAATATGACAAACGGAGACAGACGGCCACTTTTCGCATACCCGAGTAGCCCAAAGTCGAACTGCATATATAAAAATTTTGATAAATCTCGTTGACTGGATCTGATGCTGGCTGCCCTTGTAAAATCTGGACTTGTAAATCGTGTTTCACTACATTGGGTGGTCCAATAATAGTGAACGTAAGCAGTAGCCCAGGAACCGTTAACGAACCCGAAGAACTCAAGAAAAAATATATTTATAGGTAGATCGATCAAGAAAAATCAAAATTAAATCATTTTAAAATTCGAAAGTTATTTCGAATTTTAAAATAAGTCGCCGTTTTTGCAACACAAAAGAGATATAGAAGTGCGGTACACGAAAGAAAACAGACAAATATAGATAAAGGTTCATTAAGCATAGTTACATTTTTTAATTATCTGAAGTGCGTATAATCAAAAAGGAGTGCCATATTATTTAAAGAACTACGGGACACCACTGGTTTAAAGAGATTTCTTGGCCGACCTTCCTAAACCGATTGACCGGGTGGGTTTTCTTTCGTGTGCCGCACTTTAAAAGCCACACGGTAAAAGCCTGATTTCATAGGTTAAGTTACTAGAAGGAAATTTAAATTTGTACAAAAGATATTTTACAAACTTGTTTTGAACATTTTCAATTCTATTTAAGTGACAAGGACAAGATGGAGACCATATGACTGAGTAATACCCTAAAATACTACGAACTAGTTTGGTAGTAAATCAAAAGTATCTCGGTTATCAGTAAAGGTAGAAAGATTAGGCTTTCACCTCACTGTTTTATTTTTTTATGTGTAAAGCAAGATACCGTTAGCAAAAATTCCATAGCCGCCTTACTTTTGAATATACAGGGTGAATTTTAGAGTACGCACTTTTGGCTACATGCTGCAGTTCAGTAACCCTGAATAATATCAAAATGTTCGACGTATTCTGGTAGATTTTTTCTCGTAAAATTCAGTGACAGTAATTTGTTTTCCTGGTTACTTTCGTTTTTGAGATATTTACAAGAAAATTTGGAGTCCAGAGGGTTCAGTTAGGGGCCTTCAATATCTTTATCTCAAAAGTCCTTCATTCCAATAAAAAATAGTAAGAAAAGTGCTCATTGGCTGAGAATATTTCAAAGTTTCTAAATTGGCTGCAAGGTGGCCTGTCTAAGTCTACTTGAATACACATTCAGAATCTTATTCACATAATTTGTTGAACGTGTATTTTATAATTTCAAGTTCACGGTTTTTCTTACATCTTACATGGACTTGTCAAAGTAGAATGTTGAGTGTTTCGTCGGCAAAATTTTACGTCTCAAATGAGAGTAATATGTTTTAAGACGGGTTTATTGTGGGATAGATAAATTACATTTATACTCAATGAAGAACTGCAGTCTTATGATAGCAGAAGTTTGGACCAAATAGTTTCAAAAACAATATAGCTATTTTATTTTTACCAAACAGGGTATGTGTAAGCGTCGATTTTGAATTAAATTAAGAATTTTTTAGTAAAAATGAGAAAGTACACGCATATTTTGTTAAATAAATTTCGCATATGACGTTTTAACTTCTCTCAGCTAAAGTAAACATTCATTCTGATAAAAAAATGATTACAGTTAAACCATCTTTGAACATTTCAAGTTATTTTCCAGTTTGGCACTAATTTTGGAGGCGTGTATAATAATAATATAATAATAATATCCGTATTTACATTAAATTTTGATGCGCAGATAAAAACTGTGATACAAATGGTCTATTACGCAATTATTATAACTCATTGATATTCAAATAACAGAACAGAATATTTATAAAAAGATCTACCATTTTTCTTTTGTTTATAAAAGTGACCTCTCCGTTTCCGCATTATTAGAATTTACAAGTCATTCTTATGAGTTTTTGAGTTCAGGTAGATAACTCTTAAATACCTTAAAAGTTATAATGAATTTATGAGATATGCTATATAGAAATGATAAGTGTAATTAAAAAAAGAATTAAAGAATAAATATACTTATTTGTGAATGGTTTATGAATACCTTAGGACTAGCGTTCCTAAGAGCATTTGGCTTTATAACTGATTTAAAAAATGTACTTAAGATACGGACCTTTGAGCTTTAAAACGTGCTTAACAACCTCCTAAAGAATCGTTAAACTTAAAAAGGCTTTATGAGAAGATTTATGAAAATGTTTTTAATCAATAGCCTGAAGACCTTCATACATATTAAATTGTTTCTTGGGTCTTACAGTTAAAACTGTGGATATACGAAATATTGTGACGTCGAAGTTAGTATGTAATATCGATACTAGCCACATCTAGGTTTCGATTTAATGAAAATAAAGCGACGATGCCAAATGTACCTACAAAAGATCTTCACGCTTATATAATGTCATTGTTTACTTTTATTTCAGTAAAATCATGGTTCCTAATTTGCTGACCCTTAAGATATCGGACCCTTAATAGGGGCAGTAGTTCTGATGTTACTTAACATTATTTTCATTTTTTGCAATTTTTTTTACAGCACCCGTTTCTTTCCAGTATAATCACTTTCAATGTGGCCAAAACCTGCTGTCTGACCCTTAATAGGGGTGATAGTTCTAATACTACTATTTTTATACGGCTCTCCTTTCCTTCCAGGGTCGCTAATTATTTTCAATGGGGTTCAAAACCTGCTGACGCGATAGAACTTTCGTTGACCCTTAGTAGAGATGATAGTTCTAATGCTATTTAACACTATTTTAATTTTTTTACAGCCCCCCCCTCTGTTTCCAGGACTTATAAACACTTTCAATGTATTCAAATCTTCCTAACCCGTTAGAAATTTTACTAGCCTTTAATAGGGGTGATAGTTCTGAGCCTTCTCAAAATTATTTTCATTTCTTGCAATTTTTTAGAGTCTCCTTTACTTTCCAGGACCTATAATCACTTTTAATGTGGTCAAAACCTGCTTACGGCGGCCCTTATTTTTTGTGAAATAAATACCTAATTATGAGTATATGTAATTTGACAACTCCGCATAAGAAAACTGTGCTCACTTTGCAGATAAACATTTTATTATGCTGAATAATAAATAACTAGATATTTGAAAGTAACCATGCAAACTGATAAACATATTTTGCATTGTTGTCATATTATGTTTAATTCGTAGATAATTATAGACATTCCTATTCAAGTCGCGAATATTTGTTAATTATTCATGTTTGTAGTTAACAAAAGATCCTACGACCTTGGGCAATTAGGAATTTATTCTTAGATGGTTCATTATCCCGTTAAAAAAGAAATTATTTTCGACATTCTCTTTCAATTTTATTTTGCCAGATGAGAATATTATCGTAATTTGTTCATGCCTATTCAACATTCAGTCACAACAGGGTGTTTCATGGTGAGAATTAATTATTTAAACTTATAAAAAACTAAAAACATGTTAGCTTCAATAATAATTAATAATTAATAGAATATAGCAATTAAAACATCGCAATGTCATAATCTTATAGAATATAGTTGTAATAAAGTCTCCATGAAGCGAAATAATTTTAGTGGTTTTTGTTTAACATTTAAACGAACTTGATGAAAACTCAAAACAAAGTGTTAATTAACAACAGCTTATTGTATAAAAAAATATGTGGAAAAAAATTTCTTCATCAGGATTCGGGTGTAATTTAGATAAAAACATAATTTTTTAAAATGTTTAAATTAATATTTAATATTATAAAAAAAATTACTTGTTACGGTTGGTTTTGGGGCATCGTAACGGCTTAGTACTGGGCGCGTGGAGCTCTATTTTCAAGATTATATTAAATTTATTAATAATGGCGATAGAGTTCCTGAAGTCGGGACATTTTTTGTGAAAATTTCTTCCGCTTTAATAACATTTTTTTTTAATTTCTTAAATGTTATTAGTTTCCGACTTATTTGCAAAAAAAAACAAATTCTTTTATTCACGATCTTAATTTGAAAAACTTGTAAATTTTTCTAGAGGTCGTCATTCCGAATCTAGTGCAGCAAGAATTAACACCATTTTGAGTTTGTGAACTGAACCGGCAGGCAAAGTTTTTTGATCTTTATTTATTTTATTATTATTACTTATAAGAAATCATCGTTCTTGGGAGTAGACCATGTCAAATTGGAATTACTATCCGACGTTTCGCCTTCGATTGCACGAGGCATCTTCATGGATCTTTACTCCATGAGATCTGAACGCTGAATGAACAATGAGCTCGGAGAGATTCAGGCAGGCCTTCATGCCCGACTTGTGCGCGTCGAACCGTGACCCTATGTTAAGATCGGTTTCCATGTGTGATTTAGATCTGTGTTGAAATTTTTTGTATGTTTAAAAATTTCAATAGATTCTTTAATTTTTCGTTTATAAAATCCTGGAACCGATGCTAGAACCTTGGTTTCCTTTATGTTTATAATATGGCCGGTGGTATCCTGGTGTTCAGCTATAGGAGATTAAAAAATTTGGTTTTTTTTTAAATACATCGTTCATGTTCCTTAAATCTAGTTGATATGGAGCGCCCTGTTTCTCGCATATACACTTCTTCACAGGAGCAAGGAATTTTATATCTTCTGTTTGAAAAAGTACAATATCTTTCGGGGATCGCAAGCATTGTCCAATCTTCTTATTAAGTATTTATTTGTATGCGTTGGTTTTCTATCAACAAAATGTCCTAATGTATCTTTCTGCTTCTTTTATACATATGCATCTAAACAGGGGAATCTTTCCATTAGATTCAATTTCCATTGTGAACTTGACATTATGATGTTGTTGATTAAGGTAGTCCAGAAATATACTGTGTCCATGACGCCAAACAACAAAAGTATCATCTACATATCTGAATCAGTGTTTTGATTTAAGCGGAGCGGATGTTAGAGCAATATAGTCAAAGGTTTCCGTGAAGATTTTCACTACCACAGGTGATAGAGGAGATTCCATAGCTGCCCCTGAAGTTTGTTCATAAAAAGTTCTTTGAAAAATAAAATAAGTAGATGTAAGACAAGCTTCCACTAGGTCTATTAAGTTCTTATCACGATTATAATTCCATATAATGGAAAGTGAGTCGTTGACAGGAATATTTGTGTATAGTGACTCTACATCGAAACTGACCAAAATATTTCCGGGATCCGACTGGATTGTCTTAAGTTTTTCTACGAATTGTGAGGAGTTTTTTATAAAAGAATCTGTCTTGCAGTTAATGGATTCAGAAAAGTTAAAATATATTTACCTAGTTTGTATGTGGGCGAGTCTATTGCACTGACGATCCGCCGAAGTGGTACATTGTTCTTGTGTATCTTGGGAAGACTGTAGAACCTAGGACGAACGTTAAAGCTGCTTGGTTTTAATGATTCCTTCCCTTTCTGGTGACATACTGGATGCGTTAATCAGATTTACGCTTTCCGCGCATTCCGTTCTGTTCATTCAATGACTGTGCCGTTGCCTTTATCTGCTGGAAGGATTAGAATATTTGCATCTTCATTTAAAGTTTTCATCGGTGTTTTTCATGCTGAGGAGAGATTCGACGACTTCTGTGGTCTTGAATTTTTAATGACCTTCGCTGTCTCATACCTGGCATCATCGGCTTGCTCTACTGGTAATCTTTTGATTGGTGATTCAACAGAGGATATTATGTCTTCTATGGTAATCGGTGCTATTGCGAAATTTTGGCCTTTGTAAAGGACGGAATGTTCTGCTTCGGTATTCTGGGGAAGTTTCCCTGGGATTTTTTCTCTTCAAACTTTTTTTGTTGAGTTCTTAGTTCAGATCTCGTGGAGTACAGATCCCTGAAGATGCCTCGTGCAATCGAAGGCGAAACGTCGGTGTAGTGTGATTAGAACTCTTGTATTTTGATCTATCTTCCACCACAGGTTCCACTGTTAGGACTGATTTTGATGTGTTTATTGTTTTATGTTCACTAGAAACTAGAATGCTATTTGTTTTTCCTTGTATCAAAGATTGTTTTACATATATTAAAGTAAAAGAAATTAAATGTTTTTATTAGTATCGTTTTTAGTCACAAATATGGTTAGGTGTCAGTTTTTCCATTATATTAAAACAGAACTTTAAATAAATTCTGTTTATTGTATTACAACTTACAATCACAAAAATGTGACGGATTTCTGATATTGATATCAGAATAAGAACATTAAAAACGAAACAAGCCGAATCAGTTAATTTTTCTAAGTTTTCTTCAAGATGTTTTCTGATCTTCACTTTCAGAGTGCCTAGATGCCTAGGTCTGTTCGAGGCTAAAAAAACTACTTACATGACAGACTTCAAGTCTTGATAAAAAATTTAGGGTCATATGGGAATGAAATGGTAATATTTTGGTAAAAATCCAGTTTAGCGGTACAGAATGGCGGCCTGGTAAAATGTAAAAAAATTATTACTAAAAAGAACTACTTACTTAATTTGCCTCTAATTTTGTATAAACATCATATGTGTGTTATGGAAATGAACTGGTAAAATTTTGGTACGAATACAAGATGGCGAAGCAAAATGGTGGCTTAATAGGTAAAATGTTTAAATAAATCAATCTCAAAAACTACTTAGTCGATTGATTTGTGATAGGGATGAACTGGCCAACTTTTTGAATAATTTAACATGGCGGTACAAAATGGCGGCTTAATAAAATAAAAAAAAAATCAGTGTGAAATACTACTTATTCAATTGATTTTGAAATGAAAAGATATTTATTTAAATAAATACGACTCAAGACGCAAGAAGCAAACAACGCTCAGGACAACAAAGATTAAAACTGTCTCCAATAATTAAACTTTTAGGTATAAGATCTCTACATAATAGAAAGAAATAAATATTGCTCAAGGAAAATTAGTAAAACGTGGCAGCGTCGCGGCAACTCATGTTTGGCAATGGCCAACGCAACGACGAACGTCATGAAATGAACATTTCATTAATTTTAATCGTGATTTCTTGAGTACGAGGTTCAAGAATCAACAAACTTGCACAGCCAGTTTTCAGTTTTAATAAACTTTTAATTAGGCAAAGTTTAGTTACGTTCAAGGGATTATACCGTTTTTGTGGAGTGTTTTTAGTGATTTGTAAAGGAAGGTAAGCAATGCCTTGTTTTTTAGTTTATCCTAGATAGTGTGTATCTAACCTATATTTTGACAAAAGTAATCATTTATTTTTTGTAGAGTAGCGGCTGAAACTAAACATTCTTTTTCATAAATTACTAAAATTAATAGTTTTATGTTATATCCCTGTCCCCTGTTATAGGGCAAACTGATCATTTCTTCAATGTAACTAGTTTTAAAAATAATAGTTAATCAAATATATATTTTAAAAATCGAAATAATAGAAAAAAATATATTTATTAAATTGCAATTTTTATATGAAACTTGATGAAAATGAGGCCGGTTCGGCCGGTATCAATAATAAATAATTACATACTTTCACCCTATAGCATAGTTCGATTTCCCTTCTTTGCGTTGTTGCCAATTACGTTGTAACTTTTCTTGTAGGTTGAAATACGTAAACATGGTTCGAGTATTTGTTATTGGTGTTGCTATGACAAAATTCGATAAGCCAGGCACTAAACCTGGCGATTATCCCGATTGGGGTAAAGAGGCAATTCTAGGAGCTCTTCAAGATGCCAATGTTAAAATGGAGGAAGTCGAGTTGGCAACGGCGGGATTTGTGTATGGAGATTCCACCAGCGGTCAAAGAGTAAGTAAAAAAATAGGAACCCATTATTTTTTTTTAATGTGTTAAATTTAGTTCTCGTTCAGTAAGTTTGAATAAATGCTAGATGTATACAGGAAATATTAAAAATTATATTGGTTAATTATAATTTTCTAATCGCTTAATGTGAAAATGTGCCCCTAAAATTTTTTAAAAGGTTGATAAACTGCCATTAACACTAGTGCGTTTTATTATAATTTTTTTTCTTTTCCGTGGCTGGGATGATCAGAATGTTTCGCCCTTATAATTATGAGTCGCAGTGGTGGCTCGTGGTGAATTATATTGGGAGGTCAATAACAAATTTAAAAATAGGCATACTTAAAATAGAAATAAAATATCTTATCTTTAAATTGAGCTTTAAATTCTCTTGAAGTTTAGGTCTACTCTTCGTTCTTTAGAATTGGAAAAATGCTGAATGACACGTTCGTTAAAATTGCACGCACATTCCTTTTACAAACGATTTCTCGATATTTAACATTGCTAAAGCGGATAGTCTATCTTGGCCCAACTCCTCAAAAAAATTTATAAGCCCTCGAAAAACCCCTGGATTTTCAGACAAAGCCGTTTCATCATGGCCACGTAGTACCAGCTTCCCCACAAAACTATAATTTTGTTTAAAATATAACGATTTTTGGATACATTTTCGTTAAAATCTCTAAAGGATTTTCTATAAGCTGTGTCTAGCTGAGTGCGAATATCAACACTTCTGACCGTAGCATAGTTCATCGAACATTCCATGTGATCTGCAGAAAACGCATGTTTTTTTATTTTTTCTTTTAAATGTTTTAAGTCTTTAACACCGGTTTTGCACCATAATAAGTCCGACGAGTCCTTAGAAAACAACCAACAAACATAACAGTAAAATGAGTTAGAGACTTCACAACCACATATCCAGTTAGCTAAATCCTACATACTTTTGCGAAAGTTTCGATGAACCTGTTTATTTTTGTCTTTACTAGTTTGTCGTATACTAAGTTCTGGCAAATTGCGACCACTTACCTTGAATTCGATTATTTTCTCAAAATTAAGTCCGTTAGCACTCTTTAGTTGTTTAATTTTTTGCACTACCGATATTTTTTTTCATCTACATTCACAACTCAAATATAAGACCACCTTGAAATTAGTTATTTTTGCAAAATTAGTTCGTAAGCACCTTTTAGTTGTTTATTTTTTTGGACTAGTCACTACCAACATTTTATTTCCTGTATATTTCCAACTTATACATGGATCATAAAAATAAAAAATATATATTACAAAAAACAGTATACAAATCAGTTTTCATCGATTAAAAACGTCCGAAACAATATCGAGTTACGCTATGTCCTAGCTGAACGCGATTTCCGCGGTGCGGGCGTTGCGGGTATCGCTCGCATCGCTAAGCACAAGCGACAATCGCAATCAAGTCCGATGTAAAAACGATAAAGGCGACAACAGAACGCATTTTAGTTTAAGATGGCTCCGACAGAACTGGCACGTAAGATATTATTGACAGATAATATTTTGGGCAAGCTAAGAATTTTAAATAAAATTAAAAAGAAGAGAAAAAGCAAACATGAAATTTACAAAGATAGACTGCATTTCGGGGAATTTCATCATCTGTATGCCTAGTTACGAGCAGATGAAAATGCCTTTCGGCAATACACTAGAATGATTCCGTCTACTTTTGACTATATAGTGGAGACAATACGCGATTCATGTTATCATTGTTCAACTAATTTTCAAGTGCCTATTTCAGTACAGGAAAGGCTTTTTCTAACCTTAAGGTAAGTACATAAAATCATACAAATGGATATTTTTTTATATTTATTAATAAAGTAAACTTACACAATGTTATTAATAATGCATGTGATCTGTTGAAAGAGATGTGTCATTATTTTGGATATACTGAAGGGAGTGCAGGGGGTTAGAGTCTGAAACAGGACTTTGAAGTGACGTAGGGGACACTACTGATGAAGTGTCGTACGAGTAACTTGTATTTAATGACGTTACGGGGGAAGGATTCGTGTGAGGATAAACAGCATTACGTGAAGATGCTACAAGATGATTTTGTGAGTAGCTTGTAATAAGTGATGATGCAGCGGATGGATCTGTATTCGAAGGTAAAACGTTAGAAGCGCCGAACAGCGGATTGGTCATTTCTTCAATGATAATATTTTGAAACTTGCTCCTTATGCGTAGTTTTTGAATGGGATTCATTTGTTTGAAATAAGGCAGCAACGATTTAAAAAACATAAGGTCATCATCTTCTGGCTGGTTAAGGATTTCAAGTTTTTTAGATTCTATTTTTAAAAGCTGGCGTTCTACGGATTCATCTGATGCTTCTGTTCTTTTCTTCTTATAATGACGAGATGTAGATGTTCTAGAAGATGATTGCGTTTGTGTCTGTAAACCTTGATCACCGGTGAAATTGACTGAAACTGATGGCACACTTAGTGCTGCTGATGTTGGAGTCACTGTTGTTTCCATGTTTCGTGTGTTTTCACTTTCTTTGTCACTATCTAAAACAGTACCTATATTATCTTCATCTGATTCTTCCGTTGCCGTTTCAGTATTAGGCACAAATGTGTCTTGAGTATCTATATCTGATATATTTCCTTCTGTGTTTCTAGGTTTGATTGTATCTTTCAAAAAAAGGAGCGCAGAGAAAAATTGCCATTTTCCTGGATACTCAGGCGCAGCGTTACCTGATTTTGGGGTCGGTATTTTTTAAAATTCTTTGGCAAACTGATCACGCAGATTCTTCCATTTCTTCCTTGCTTCTTCTTCTGGATAAAAATGGTTTAAATTAAACCTTTCTAAAACAAAATTTAAGATTTAATTATCTGTTAATTATCAACAAATAAGTGTATGAATAAAGAAATTAAATATTGAATCCATTGTTTCAGGTATCTCTCAACTGGAATGGCGTTCAGACAGTTAGCCTTCTCCTTTCGGATATCAAAATCATCAGTTGCTTCTATCGTTTAGGTAGCATCGACGGAAAACACATACGAATAAAATGTCCATCTAAATCTGGAAGTATGTTCTATAACTACAAGCAATTTTATTCTATGGTACTCATGGCTATTGTTGATGCTAAATACAGATTTACAATGATTAATGTAGGTGCATATGGTAAGGACAGTGACGCTGGTGTATTTTCCAATTCTGCAATTTACAGAAACCTTGCGAGTGGAAATATTAAGTTACCAGAAGATATGCAATTACCACATTCGGACTTGAAGACTCCTTTCGTGTTTTTAGGAGATGAAGCTTTCCCTTTACGAACTTATTTGATGAGACCCTATCCCAGAAGGCGGCTTCAGGAAAATAGTACAGAGTCGTACTTTAATTTTCGGCTTTCACGCGCTAGAATGACCGTAGAGTGTAGCTTTGGGATCAGTGCGGCTAGATTTAGAATTCTATTGAAAGCTATAGAAACCAAAGTTGAAAATGCTGTTCACATTGTGAAAGCAGTTTGTATCTTACATAATATTATTTTAGATATGGAAAAAGATTTATTTATTAATGTTTCGGCAGCTGAAAACAACATAAAGGACATAATGCCTAGTTTAAATGCATCTAAGTCAAATAATCGTTCTGCCAGGGAAGCTGAAGTTGTAAGGAAAACTTTTACTCAGTATTTTTCTTCAAATCAAATTTAAGTAACGCCACTGTTTAGTTTGTTTCAATTAATCCAATAAAAAAAATAAAATTAAAAATGTTTAACTTACTTGTTAATCCTGTGCTTTTGGCTCCCATCCCATTCCTTTTCTACTAAAACTCTGTCCTTGTAGCGTGCGTTCCATTTATTCCACAAAATACTCCTTTTTTGTATCTCCGAAATAAGTACTTCCATTGTTTGTGATCAACGACAACTGCCAGCGATTCGCGGTTAGAAACAAACAATTTGATTTTTCAAACGACGCGTGCGATGCGACAACGCGAAATCGTAAAAATCGCGCCAACCCCGCAGCCAGTTCGGACAACGCGATTGTTTTCTTTGTGTTTTATATACTGCGACGATCGCGACATCTCCACCGCGTCGCCCGCACCGCGTAAATCGCGTTCACCTAGGACATAGCGTTAGAATATCGACCGCGCGACCTCTGAACAACTGAACTTCCGCATGCCGACGTGATGCCGCGACCGATCGATCGAATTATGAGAAGAGACCGGCAGATGACCCAAATCGCGATCTCATATTCCATTTGGTATCACGTTGGGCTGCCGCTCGTGAAATCTTCGGGTACTTTCGGCAAGCTTTAAGGTAATCAGGGCAAATCGGACTGCCCAGCCTAGCTTAGTATAGCGTATTTTATTATGCCTAAGGAAGTGTAGCGTATTTAACTTTTCCCAAGGTTCGCGTTTTATTACAACTATTAGGAGGGACCGGAATCGTCGATTCTGCACATGCGCAAACCATGTTGTCAAAAGTTGATATTATCCACAAATCTTAGGCAACTGTTACAAATTGGGGTTTGAAAAGAAATACTAATCATTACAGTTCATATCTGGAATACTAAAATTTGCAATTAATATTCGTTAGCAATCAATATTTAATTATAACGAAACGTTATAATTAATAGGTAATTATTAAATCAACTTCCACTATTCTAAACAAATATGCAACATTTGGCAACCATGTGAGAATCTGACAGTGACACGATTTTGTTTGTATTTACATTTTTAACCCGTTTTTAAGAATGCTGCCCGCTGTTGTGAAAATATATTTAAAACAAATAGTCTTAAACTGAATTACCGCACCAAAAAATATTTCCTGAATACCTAATCTGCAAAGAGAATTAGCGATTTTCAAAATTCATAGATAAAAAACTTACTTCCTACCAACTGAGTAGGTACTCGTTAGATATGCATAAAATAAATAACATTAAAAGGTATTTTAAAAATGATATATAGCGAATACCTCTATAAATACTTATTTCCAAAATAACTTACAGTTTTTAGTCCATAAATGAAACAAATTAAAATATACCTAAAAAATTAATGCCCAAATTTTAAATGAGTCTTCTCTGGATAGCAGGCGGGTAGCCATTGTTCTTAAATTCTTCGATTCCAACATAATATTATTAAAAAGACTGAAATGGATGTTTTATAGATATCCCTCATTTGCTAATTCGAGCTTTCAGTTCCGGAATTTTTTGCTTAACATTACGTACATAATCTCTTGTGCTATCACATCTTCATGTACAGGGTATTCCAGCGAGGACTGAACAGGGACCTATTTTCGACCTTCCTTGTATTTTGGTAAAATTCAAAATAGCCAATCGATGTATTTTTTCTTGTAGAATCCAAAAATATCATCGAAAAAATATTTGAACCAGAAACAAAAGAGTTACGCTCTGCATCAGGTGTTTTTTAAATGGAATGTATCGTTTTTTATACGATTTTTGGAAAGAGTGATTTTTTTATGTCCGTTCTGATTAAAAGATTTGATTTTGCGATAGCTGTTTATATTACATTTTAATGTTTTACAAACTAAAATTTTAGCTTCACCTGTTTAAAATATACGATAGGTTGGTATAGGTGATCAAGGTAAAATGACGTTTGAATGCTTTGTCAATAAAAATTGGCATTATTTTAATTATTGTCGAAGTCTTCACCTAAAAAATATATATTTGACTCTGATCGAAATGAAATACTCTTTGGACGAGAGACTACAGATTGTTATGCTATTTTACAAGTGCCAAGAAAATGCAAGAGAAGCAAGAAGAAGATTTATTGCAAATTTTCATAAAAATATATCCATCAATACAATTCTAAGGATAAAAAACCTATTTGAGGAAAATAAAACTTTACATGATAGAAAAAGAAATTCAATAAAAAATAATCATTAAATAATAAAATAAAACTACTAATAACATAAGTTTTCAATGTGACCGCCGGCGCCGCCCGTTTTTCTCGAAACAACATCGATAACCCCTTTGTAGCCTTTCTAAACTTGCTGTTACAATATGATTTTCCTGGTTAAGGCGGTTTATTTCATCGACAATTTTTTCCATGATCTCTTGAATATTTTCGTTTCGTTGTCTGTATACGACGTTCTTCAAATGGCCCCAAAGAAATGTATCCAAAACTGAGAGGTCGGGGCTATTGGGCGGCCAAGCATATGTTCTATTTCGCCCTATCCATTCGTTATGGCGCCGATTTAAAAATTGAACCACATCATGCACGGCATGAGGAGGCGCCCCATCATGTTGCCAAATTAAATTCTGATATTCTGCCAATGGTAAGTCTTCCAAAAAATTTTCAATTTCGTTTTCTAAAAACTCATAATATCTGTGCCCATTTAAAGTCCCGTTAAAAAATATTGGTCCCAAAATTTTATTGTTTTTTATCCCACACCAAACATGAATAGAATTCCCCCCTTGAAATTTAATAGTCTGGAACTTTTTTGGATTTTCAAGGGCCCAGTGGTGACTATTATGTCTGTTGAATACTCCCGATGTTGTGAAAGTAGCTTCGTCGGTCCACACAATATTTTTGAATAAATCAGGGTCTTCGTTTTCTTGCCGAATTGCCTTTTGAGAAACAAATTGGAAGCGAAGTTGTTTTTGTGCCGGTGTTAGGTGCTGAAGTGGATGGATACGAAAAGGCTTAAATTTATGAATTTTCAGAGTCCTGTGAACAGTCCCTCGGGTAACTCTTCTGCGCCTTACACCGCCACCGTACTGAACTTCCCGAACTGCATCCGAAATAGATTTGGTTGGATTAACTTGAAAATAATTTATAATGGCCTGGTCTCGATTTCTTCTTCTTTGTATATTTCTTTTTCTATCATGTAAAGTTTTATTTTCCTCAAATAGGTTTTTTATCCTTAGAATTGTATTGATGGATATATTTCTATGAAAATTTGCATTAAATCTTCTTGCTTCTCTTGCATTTTCTTGGCACTTGTAAAATAGCATAACAATCTGTAGTCTCTCGTCCAAAGAGTATTTCATTTCGATCAGAGTCAAATATATATTTTTTAGGTGAAGACTTCGACAATAATTAAAATAATGTGAATTTTTATTGACAAAGCATTCAAACGTCATTTTACCTTGATCATCTATACCAACCTATCGTATATTTTAAACAGGTGAAGCTAAAATTTTAGTTTGTAAAACATTAAAATGTAATATAAACAGCTATCGCAAAATCAAATCTTTTAATCAGAACGGACATAAAAAAAATGACTCTTTCCAAAAATCGTATAAAAAACGATACATTCCATTTAAAAAACACCTGATGCATAGCGTAACTCTTTTGTTTCTGGTTCAAATATTTTTTCGATGATATTTTTGGATTCTACAAGAAAAAATACATCGATTGGCTATTTTGAATTTTTCCAAAATACAAGGAAGGTCGAAAATAGGTCCCTGTTCAGTCCTCGCTGGAACACCCTGTACCTATCGAACACTAAACATTTCTACCGAATTTTAGCATCAAAACCACAGAAAAGACGGTTTCGTCTATAAAATAATTTGAAATGCTGAAAATATGCTTTGTTTACATTTCTTCCATCTATGTCAATTGCAAAATAATTTATCAAGTATGTAAATGTCATTTCTGTTCTTGCGCCTGCGCTCTTTGCCAGAATCCGATAACAACGGACACGTCGATGGATTTCATGCGAGAACAATGTTTGGAAATAGAAAATCAAAGTCTCATCTTCGGACAAGTCATTCATTAATAATATGCAATATAATTGTAATGACCACCGGCGTCTCCGTCTCCTCCTCCTCGATTTCTTTTTAATAAACCTTTCATCCACGATAGTCAGATAGTCAAGCGCGAACTACGAGAATTCATGGAGCGTTCCCAATGGAAGCTCAGGTGTCTCGCTCATGTCGTCGTTGCCAGATTTATTTTCGCTAATCGGCAATTTTATCGACCAACCACCAAAAAATCGGAATTTTCTCACAAAAATCGGGACACTATAAAAATTATATAACTACATTTTCTTAAAAATATATTTGTCTTATAATCTACCATTCGCAAACAAGTATTATATTATTTTAATATTTATAACACTTGTAATACAAAAGTAAAAAAAAATATCATATTCACAGAAGGTTTAATAATTTTAATAATAATTGTAATTTTTCTTTTCTATCTGATCTGAACTTAAACTGCTTGAACTGTCGCTCTTGTTTATATATTATTATAAAGTATTAAATTTGAAGAACATCTCACTCAAAAAAAAGTTTAAATTTCTCATAATTTCTTAGATAATTTTCATTGATGATTTTTGAACAATTTTCTAAAATTTCCCAACATTTCTGAATATTTTCCTGTAATTTTCCAATATTTCGGATAATTCCGTATGATTTCAGAAAATTCCTGCAAGCTCATAACATTTCTTTTTAATTTAAATTTCATAATTTGGGACGTGGGGTTGCACGATATACCGATACGTCGATATTCTTCTGTCACTAAAAGCTTGAAGAAAAGTAGTTGAGGAACTGAAAATACCGTGTGCACCTGTTTTTCCGTGCTAGAAAAGCTACAAAAGGATAAGTAAATACAATTTAATTACAATGTTTTTAAGAAACCCGGATTTTCGTTTTATTTGGGTTAAAAATCGGGACGTCCCGCAAAAATCGGGTCAACGAATGGCAACGCTGGCTAGCATATACATTTGAAAAGTGTAAAATAAAACACCCTGTATTTTTTTTGACTTGTTTTCGAGATTTTAAAGATACTTTATCAGTACGTCTAGTTTCAATAATTGTTTTAACATAATTAACATTTGAAAATTGACAATTTCAGACTTTTGAGAGTCTGAAAATTCTAAATGGCTTACGTCATGACAAAACAGATTGCATAATCCTATATTAGGGTGTTAAGATCTTTCTTATGATGATTTTGAATAGTGCTACTTTAAATACATTTTGTCAGCAGGTTAATTTCCAAGAGGGACATCATCAAAACTTCAGGAAGATGTCTATTTTTGTTCTTCAAAGGACTATATACAAACCTTATAGAAAACCAATGAAATTTACTGATTTTTTTTATATGTTGTAGTTCTTAACCTTTTTCAGCAAAAGTGACTAGTTTTTAACACACAGCGTTTTAAATATTGCTCAAATCCCGTATAAAATACATGGGAAAAATGAGATGACACCAAATCAGTCCTTTACCATAATTAACGTATTTTCCAAAATAAGAAAAAAACGTTTTATGTGAATATAGATTCAAAAAACCTTCTAGTTCTGAGATACGAGGCAAATAATGATTACAGTATATTATCCTGTATATTGAGAATAAAGCATTTACAGACCTATCGATTTCTTCCTTAGAGTTAGACAATTACAGAAATTTTTCAATCACTGGGTTGTATCATTGATGAAATAGAAAATAGACATTTTCTCTCGGGGATTTATATTGATTTAAGCAAGCCATTTGATCTGATATCATCATAATATCATTATAGTATATGATGTTTGCCCTCACACCAAACATACATACTTTAAGTGTTTACTTAAAAAAACCGTTGAGGTCTTACCCTTCGGTCTTACCTTATTAATAGAAAGACGACTGTCTGCATTGGGTCTAGACATGATAAATACTACTCAGATTATAAATCGGTTAACAAAAGAGTACCATAGGAATCTATACTATACTGTTCAATCTTGTTTCTAATATGTAATAATGACTTAAATGAAAATCAATAAAAAATCAGCCAATTCACCGTGTGCGTTGTGCGTGGTTCTTTGTCGAATAGGCCATCAATAATGGAGTACCCTGTATACTGTTTTACTTTAATGTGTCTTCGATGCCCATGTCAATCAAATGGAAATCAAATTTACTACTGAATAATATATCTACAAGCACTGATAAAGCCAATGCTACAACTCATTCTTAAATATATAATTTATCTTGTTTTGACGCATAATTTTTCAAATAATGCTCTTATTTTTACATTTCAGTTAATATTGATAACAAATGGTTAGTAGTTGCGTGTTTAGCTAAAAATATAAGATAAATAGGTTGCTATAATTATAATATGTTATCCATTTATTTGTATGTTTCTATGATCACTAAAGATCAGGGATTTTTTTTCTAATTGATATTTGAATTCATAAATGGTGAAAGAAATTTTTTTTACATTACTGACAATGGCAACAGGTTGGTTTATTTTGCTTCCAGATCAAAATACAAGAGTTCTAACCACACTACACCACAACTTGTTACGTTCTGGACGTGCGTTTCGCTAACAAAGTTAGCATCATCAGCAGATGATATAAAGTAAAGTAACTTATCCTAATCGAGACTATTTATAAGTAAATGTGGTCACACTTGATTGTACCCGACTGCACCGTTGTCAAGTAAATAATAGAGGGGACTATAGGGAATAGGTCCTCTGTCTTTATTTAGTGCTTTCTTACCACATTTAACTATTTCTATACTCTCAAATGCATCCAATAATCTATTATTAGATACATTTTTAATCAACTTAAGATTATTTATTCCTATTTGGTGATTGTTTTCCAAAGCATGTTGGGCAACACTTGACTTTTTTGTTCTTCCATATCTTAAACATGCCAGGTGTTCTTTAAAACGAATTTTTATGTAGCGTTTAGTTTGCCATTACAGCTAATTTCATAGATGCCACTCCTCTCGTTCAAGTCGACTTTGTTTTTGGGGTTTCCAAGGAGATTTTTCAAACTGTTCTCCGTTTTGTAGGCTACTCTAAAACCTACGTTTTTAAATACTTTTTCTAGACCTCTTGTATATCTGGGATCATATGGGATTACTATGAACTTATTGAGAGCCTCAGGTGCTTGAAGAGTAGTGGCATTTTTAACATTTTCTTATGCTTATGTCTATTTACTAATTTATGTAGAAAATTATCATTATATCCATTACTTTTAGCTATATTTTTAATCCGATTCATTTCATTGTTAAAACGTTCTTTACTTAATGAAAAATTGACTAACCTGTGAGTTAAGAAATGAATTGCTGTCATTTTGTGTTGATGGCAATGAAATAAGTCGGATGTTATATATCTATCAGTATTAGTAAATTTCCTATAAATATCAAATACTAATTTATCGTCTTTTCTATAGATATTGATATAATGATAATATTGTACATAAATTAGTAAACAGACATAAGAAGCATAAGAAAATGTTAAAAGATGCCCCTACTCTTCAAGCACCTGAGGCTCCCAATAAGTTCATAGTAACCTCATATGATCCTAGATATAAGAGAGGTCTAGAAAAAGTATTTAAAAACGTAGGTTTTAGAGTAGCCTACAAAACGGAGAACAGTTTGAAACATCTCCTTGGAAACCCTAAAAACAAAAACGACTTGAAGGAGAGAGAAGTGGCATCTATGAAATTAGCTGTAATAACTTCGATCTAAAATATGTTGGGCAAACTAAACGCTCTAAAAACATTCGGTTTTAAAGAACACATGGCACATTTAAGATACGGAAGAACAGAAAAGTCCAACATGCTTTTGAAAACAATCACCAAATAGGAATAAATAATCTTAAGTTGATTCAAAATATATCTAATGATAGATTATTGGATGCATTTGAGAGTATAGAAGTAGTTAAATGTGGTAAGAAAGCAGAAAGACAGAGAGCCTATTCCCTATAGTCCCCTCTATTGTTTACTTGACAACGGTGCAGTCGGGTGCAATCAAGTGTGTACATTTACCCACAAATAGTCTAAGTTACTTTTTTTTATCATCTGCTGATGATGCTAACTTGGTTAGCGAAACGCGCGTCCAGAACGTATCAAGTTGTGGTGTAGTGCAGGTTCCAGTGTTAGGAATTTGCTTCCAGACTTTTTTATTACTCTGTAATAATAAAGATTTAGATTCTAATCCTAATTGATGACAGATATTCTATAGGAAATCTTTTTTTTCATTTTTATAAATATTCACAGTGGTTGGGATGGTGTGGTTATTTGGCAGTGGATTATCATATAAATGAATATTAAGGCATAATTTAATCTATAAAACTTCTAGGTAGAAGTGATTATTTTATTTACACCACCGATAGTAATTGCAAGTTATATTTACTACCTAATTCTGTATTTGGCTTGCAATTAAAGTTTTTAATGTGTGTTTATGCACCGATGTGTGGTGAATATTGATAGTATTAAGTATTAAATATTACTCACAAATTAAATAATGAGAAACATGTATCTAATTATTCAAAATTTTCAAAGTTTAGTTGTTTTATTAAAATTTTCAAGAATTCAGTATTGAGTCAGCTTAAATTACTGCATGAAATTTGTCAATGACAATCATACACAATTTTTCTTACCACTCCTGCTGGTATACTATTAAAAATGATACAATTATTGGATTTTTAGGTGATTTATGAGGTTGGCATGACAGGCATTCCCATTTTTAATGTCAATAACAATTGTTCCACAGGCTCCACGGCCTTGATGTTGGCCAAAGAAATGGTGGAGTGTGGTAAGGCCCAATGTGCACTGGCAGTGGGTTTTGAAAAAATGCAAAAGGGTAGTTTGGGAGCTACATTTATGGATAGGTCTAATCCTATGGAGAAACATATCGAAGTCATGTCTGAACTTGCAGATATTGGTAATAATAATTACTTCGTACTGTTAAATCTGCTACGCTTCATATACCCAGTGTAACATAAGAACTTTTAAATAAACATTAAAATAAAGCTCAATTAATTAAGTAAAATCTTGACCAGGAAGAATAATAGTTAATGCATTTTGGTTTATGGGTATAACAAAAATTGGTTACAAATCCATACTGGACACTATTAAGGTATAATAAAAGTGATACTAATTTTTTCTTTTAGATTCTTCTCCAATGACTGCCCAAATGTTTGGAAACGCTGCTATTGAACATATGAAAAAATATGGAACAAAACCTGAACATTTTGCCAAAATTGCCTGGAAAAATCATAAACATTCTGTTAATAATCCAAATTCACAATTTAGGGATGAATATTCTTTAGAGCAAGTTCAAAAATCTCCACAAATCTATGGACCGTTAACAAAATTGCAGGTATGGTACAATTCGTAATGTTTAAACTTTATTGCAAGTTCAAACCCATTTTGTATTTATTTATCTTGGCTAAAAATGAAAAATAAGTAATTTTTTATAAATATAATTAAAATGCACAAAAAATAGAAATCGAATCTTATTTTTGATAAAATTTTCCTAAACTTTAAAAAATGTATTATTGTAATACTAGGTATGTTTTTAAATGTATTCAGACTATTTGTTGCATTTAGAAAGAGAAACAAAAATCATTTTTGGCTTTTTCGCAACTGAATAAAAATATCTCATTTAAGTTACCTAGAGATATTTTTACTATGTAGGTTATTATGTAATACGAAAACAGTATAATGAATAATAAGATCTATAATTTTAGTGTTGTCCAACTAGTGATGGAGCAGCAGCTGCCATAGTAGCTTCTGAAGATTTTGTTAGACGTCATGGTCTTGAAAACAGAGCAGTTGAAATTCTTGGTATGGAAATGGCCACAGATTTGCCATCAACATTTAGGTAAGAATCATATTATTACATGTCTTTAGTTTATTAAGTCTTCATAGTTTGAAAGTATTTTTTGGGTTTTTCGCCTTAGAAAATTGGAAAAAATAAAATATATTTACCTTACAAATTGAATAGATAGTCTTAAGTTCTGGGTCCACTATGAAGGTACCCGAGGAACGACACTGAAAAATGTTTGTTTTCTGGACGTTTCGGGGGAAAGTCTACCCCCGTCTTCAGCAAACCTACAAATAAAATACTAAAAGCAGAATATTTCTTGTTTCGTATCAGAAATATAACCAAAATGGCTAATCTCGTGACAAAATGTCAATGAATGTCAATTTAAAGGTGTTATTTTGAATTGTTAGAATAAGGTGCGAAATATGTGTACCTAGAGTATGTTCATTTTAATTTATTGTATTTTCAGGTGTTCTTTTTTTACTTCAGTATTTAGCAAATTTAACCAAGTGTTATTAAAACTAACGGAACAAGATGCTACACAATTATCTTTATTTAATAATATTAAGGCACTTTCTTTTATTTTACGTTTTTTGGAACATGGTTCTTTTGCTAAAATATTAGAAGCATTCCAGTTAATTTTATCATTGTTATCTAGTGCATGTTGGCAAATGTTTGATCTTTGAAATTCTCTATTTTTTATGTATGTTTGGTGTTCTTTAATTCTTTTGGCTAACGGCCTAGAGGTTTCACCTATGTAAAATTTATTGCGTTTTCACGGAATTTTATTAATAACATTTTTTGTATTTTCTTGTTCATTGTTAGGTTTTGTTTTTGTATGTTTACTTCTAAGTGTATTTTGTGTGGTAAAGATCGTTCTGATGTTAAAACGTTTACCTATTCGTTTTATTTTATCTGATAAATTAGGTATGTATGGTATAAAGAGGTTTGTAATTGGTCTATTTTGGATTTTTTTGTTTTTGGATTCTCAAATTCATAAAAACATTTTTCAACGAAATCATTAGGATAATTGTTTTGATTTAAAACATCTTATAAAATTTTTTTCTTTAATAAAATTTTGATCCTTGCTAATTATTTTTCCTCTATCATATAGACTTTTTACAATTCCTTTTTTAACCATGATTGGATGATTTGAGTAAAAATTTAAGTATCTGTTTGTGTGTGTAGGTTTTCTGTATACTTTTGTTTCAAAACTGTGTATGTCTGTTTTGATAAGTATGTCTAAAAATGGAAGTTGTTGGTCTGTTTCCTTTTCAATAGTAAATTTAATTGTTGGTTCTTCGGTGTTAATATGATATAAAAAATTATTTAAATGTTGATCGTCATGTTCATAGATACAAAAAATGTCATCAATGTATCTCCACCAAATAAGTGGTTTATGATCGTAGTTTTGAATATAATTTAACTCAAAGTTTTCCATAAAAATATTACTTAGTAAAGGAGATAAAGGAGACCCCATAGCCATGCTAAAATTTTGTTGGTATATTACCAGAGATTAGCCATTCTGGTTATATTTCTGATACGAAACATAAGAAATATTCTGCTTTTAGTATTTTATTTGTAAATACGTCCAGAAAACACTTATTTTTCAGTGTCGTTCCTCGGGTACCTTCATAGTGCACCCAGAACTTAAGACTATCTATTCAATTTATAAGGTAAATATATTTTATTTTTTTATTTTTTCCAATTTTCTAAGGCGAAAAACCCTAAAAATAGTTTCAAACCATGAATCCGCCACTATAATTTCGTAATTATTTAAGTCTTCATAGGTAGTGCCTTTAGCCTCGCTGGTAAGAGAAAGTATTGTTATTCGGTTTATACCAAATTTGCATGCCTAAGAGTTTAATGTTTACAAGTTGATAAAAAGAATAGGGTTTAGAAATGGCGTTTTGTGTTATAATTTTTAAGCACAAGTATTTCAACAATCAATAAAGTATTCCCTGATTTCTGGTATGACTTTTATGTAAAAAAATCGACAGCGCGGAGGGATGTTGATTGTTTAATCATAAGTATTTTAATATTTTGTTTTTCGTTAACTCAGTGCCATAATTCCCTCACAATGAATTCTTCCTTTTATTAAATAAAGTGAAAGAGATTCTGTCTTTTTTTTTCTTTTGGGTAAATTCAAAATTTTTCGATATCTTGTCTTCAATTACACGCGGCAAATTTAGAGATCTGTTTGCTTTAGTTCTCTCATGTTAGAGGCAACTGATATTTATGTTTCAAGGTCTGATGCTGAAAAAAATATTTTCTTAAGTCTGACGATCTGGCTCTCTGTCGACGATGAAATAAAAATAATCTGAAATAACATTAAAAATATAACAATTAATACAATTATTGTCAAAAGTATAGGATTAAAATAAAATAAAAGACTCGATTAAAACGTTGGAAAAAGTTCGGAACACTATAAAAGTCCTATCAATTAAAAATAATTTCAGTTTGTAGAATAATATAAGTTTGTGTATGTATTATTTTTTTTGGTAATATGTGTATATTCTGACTTTCACTTTATTTGATAACAGAAATGATTTATAACTACGAACCTTCCGCAAAAAATACCGCACAATATCAAAAATATTTTTTCGATGATCCGCCTTTGATTACACGGGTCATATCCAGGAATCTTTGCGCCGAACTTTTTTGTTTGTTTTACTTTTTATTAAATGTCGTTTTGTTGCAATTTTAGGTCTTACTTATGTGCTTATCAGTATGTTTTTTTTTCAGAGACAGAAGTTCTATAAAGATAATCGGTTATGATATGGTAAAATTAGCAGCTGACCGCCTATACAAGAAAACTGGCAAACGCCCAACTGATGTACAAGTTGTAGAGCTGCATGATTGCTTCTCAGCCAATGAACTGATAACTTATGAGGCATTAGGGCTCTGTCCTCCAGGTGGCGCTGGGGCATTGATTGATAGGGGCGATAATACTTATGGAGGTAAATATGTGGTAAGTACTAGTAAAGTTTGTGGTGTTTGATACTGTAATTAAATAAAAAATTAAAATTTTCAATTGTTTTAGATAAACCCATCTGGAGGACTTATTTCTAAAGGTCACCCATTGGGAGCTACAGGATTGGCGCAATGCGCAGAACTCACTTGGCAGCTGCGAGGTGAAGCAGGACCTAGACAGGTTAGTTTAAACTTGTCATTTACTTAACATCTTTATGTATCGATTCTGCTAAGAGCTGGTTAATACAATTTATATTATCACATACAGTGGCGAACAAAAGTATGGAAACATTTTTTATTCTAAGATAATCAAAATATTATTTATAGATATAAACAAACATGTAGTTGCTTACATTCGCTCAATGATTGGAATTTTTTTGCTGTATGTATCGGAATATTTATCGCTGGTATTCCTGGAATTCTTTATCTCGTTGATTTTAGCGCGAACAAAAGTATGGAAACATTTAACTTATATCAGTCTAAATTCTTCTGTTGGACTGAGGTGAACCTATTCATATATTTATTAGATATTTCTTGGTTGTCTAATTGTATTTAAAATGCCTTAGTGTAAATATTACAGTTCTGAGTTTAAGCAGAGAATTGTGGCTATGTACCGAAATGGAAATAAGCAAATTCGTATAGCGAAAACACTAAACATTCGACGATGAACTGTAAACAAAATAATTAAGAGGTATTTGCAGAGGGGGACAGTAGATCCAGCAATAAAATGTGGAAGACCTCGGAAAACAACTCGTAGAATGGACAGCATTATCGTCCGAAAATCAAAAAGTGATCCGAAAAAATCAGCAGTGGAATAAATAAGGAGTTAAAAGAGGAGTTTCCAAATGTGGGGGTGTCAGATATGACAATCAGACGCCGCCTTTGAACTCACAATCTTTATGGGAGACATGCAGTCAAGAAACCACTTCTCACAAAGTGTCACAGACAAGCAAGGTTAGAATTTGCTAGGACACATAAAGATTGGACAGAAAATCAATGGTCAATGGTAGTTTTTAGTGACGAAAGTAAATTTAATCTGTTTGGAAGTGATTCTACGGGATATATTAGGAGGCCACCAGGACAAAGATACGACCCAAAATACTTAATTCCTACAGTCAAACATGGCGGAGGAAACATAATGGTTTGGGGCTGTTTTCGGCGATCTGGTACTGGAATGGATGCACAAATGTATTGTGATATACTACAGAGGCACCTCATAAGATACGAAGAGGATCTACCTTTGGCATGGATTTTTCAGCAGGACAATGATCCTAAATACACTTCCCGCTTCACAATCGCCTGATCTCATTCCTATTGAGAATCTCTGGTATCATCTAGATAAGCAGATAATGAAAAGGAATATCAAGAACTGAGATGAACTTTGGGCTGTACTGCAAGATGAACGGAGGAAAATTGAAGGTGATTTTTGTGCTAAGCTGATTGACTCTATGGGCCGAAGATGTCAAGCAGTTATTGATGGTAGGGGTTATCCAACTAAATACTAATGTTTTCAGTAAGTTTTATGTGACTATCTAAATAGAATGTATTTATTACAAGAATGTTTCCATACTTTTGTTTCCCCAATTGGTGCAAATTTAAGTTTTTTTCTTTGTAAATAAAACAAGATCTTACAAGGTTTGTTTTTCTTATATAATATATGTTGCAGTAAAGGTAGAGATTTCAGAAAACTACCTCCTATATGGCAGAAGTTTAGTGATATTGAAATAAATACATTGTTAATAAAAATTAAAAAATGTTTCCATACTTTTGTTCGCCACTGTACCTAACTATATTAAAACTGAAAATATTTCTCAATAGAAAATATTTTAAGTAACCAGACAAGTATTCGCCATTTTATATTTTGGGATTTATATGACTAGTATTGGGAATTGAAGAGAAGCTAGTTTCTTGTATATTGACCGGTTGTCGGGTTGCTATTTTTTGCCATTTTATAATTTCATATTTGATTTGTGAGACATCTCTCATAACTTTCAATAACTGTTGTATATCCCACTGCTGTTGGGTGTAAATAGGTTATAAATTAATTTGCAAAGATAATGATATTCTATCACTAGAGCTAGTCCATTAGACTGCACAGAAGTATTTATTTCAAAACCGATATGTTTTTGTTTGAAACTACTGATTAAAAATAATATTAAATAAATATTAAAGTAAGTGTATAAACGGAACTAAGTTTGATTGTTATCAATACAGGGCTTCAGACAAGGATATATAAAACGTATCCAAAATGGTTGTCTTAAAATTAATATTTTTAAATGAATGAAAATATCTGGAATTAAATTAAATACCCTTTTTTTTTCAATATTATATTTGATGATTAAAATCAGACTGGTTTGAAATAGTTTTTTTATTCAGTTTTTAAGTTGAATTTTTCCAGCATCTAGATAAAAACTACAAATGAAATTTTTTTAAAGAATTAATTACATAGTTGATTCATCTGGTCCCATTATATGACTTAAATTTAAGTTACCAAACTGTTAAAGGTATAAAATTCTACAATCGTTAAGTCAAAAAATTAAAACCAATTAAATAGTAGCATTTAAATAAAAGCACCCTCACAAAGCCCATAATATACAAGAAATTAGTTCAGATATCAGCTGCCACGATGCTGCATTCTCAATTTAACTTCCCAATTTTATTCTTTCTAAAATCCAACCATTTCCCGCCATTCTTAACTTAAAATGTTGTTTTTATTTCCGTTTTAAGACGGAAGTATTTTAATCTTCAGTTCTTTGCATTTCATGGTCCCTGTATCCGGAAAACCATGTTTCCCATCCCATGCCGTATGACTGTGCGCAGCATAACTAAAAACTTCCCTGATTAACTTCAAATATTGGTCAAAAGGGAATGAAATGGTAACATTTTTTTCTATACCATAGTTAATTATTGTGCAAAATTTGAAATCAATCTAGTAAGTTATTTTTTCAGGCTGAATTTTTAAATATTTTATTAAGCCTGCATTTTGTTTCGCCATTTTGGATTCGAACCAGAATTTTATCAGTTGGTTTTCTCATAATGCTCGATTTTTTGCAAAATTTGAGTTTAATTGGATAAGTAGTTTTTTAGTAATAATTTTTTTTTAACATTTCACTAGACCACCATTTTTTTTCACCATTTTGGATTCAAACCAAACTTTTAAGAGTTGATTATTTCATATTGCTTGATTTTGGTGTACATTTTGAGGTTAATTGGATGAGTAGTTCTTTAGTAATAGTTTTTTTTAACATTTCACTAGACCACTATTTTGTTTCACCATTTTGGATTCGAACCAAATTTTTACAAGTTGATTTTCTCATATTGCTCGATTTTTGTGCAAAATTTGAGGTTAATTAATGAATAAGTGGTTTTGTTATAACCATTTTTTAACATTTCACTAGGCTGCCATTTTGTTTTTCCATGTTTGATTTTACCAGGTCATCCCCATATGACCCTTAATTTTTGACCAAAATTTGAAGCTAAATCGCGAACAGACAGACCGACGGAATTGAGAAATCATGAGATCTGAAAAAATCTCAGAGGGTGATTTTTTCACGGTTACATAAAAATGAAATGGCGAATTCGCAACTCTATACTAAGATGTGTTACTGATATTATATACTTGATTTATTAGTCAAAAATGGCGGGAAAGTGCAAATAATAAAGGACAAATTCAATATTATTCAAAAAATTAAATGGCGAATTCGTAACTTTATACTTTTTAGACAAATTCGTAGATTTTTAAGACGTGTTACTGATATTATAGGTACCAAATGCAAAATTGGCTCTACAGCATAATATCGGTTTAGGAGGTGCTGTCGTGGTAGCTCTGTATCAACTGGGATTCCCAGAGTACAGAAACAGGCGTGTAACTGCTAGGAAAACGGCAGCAGCCACTAACGAGGATGGATTCATCGTTACTCCATTTTTACACGTCCTGCAAGAGGCTATGTTGGAAGATGAAGATGGTTTAATCGAAAAACATAGAGCAATCTATGGTTTAAAGGTAAATAATTTTAACTCTGGTTTCTGTAACTTCGGGAAGCCTTTTTTAAATATGAATGTGAAGTGGTAATACTCATGAATTTTGAGTTAGTAATGATGATTCTTGGGATTATTAAATTATATCAAATTAAAATTACATTAGGACGTTTCTCCTTCAATTGCACGAAGGATCTTCAGCGGCTGATATCAAGACACTGAATGATCCCATGAATTCTCTAAATATTCTTCATGCATTGTGAGTTGAAACGATAAAATCCGATTTTATTTGATTTGGTCTAAATCCAAGAACCAGCCAGCCTTTGAGAAAAAGAACATGTTAACTCCCGTATTCACTAAAAGGAAAAAGGGTTTAAGTGTTAAACCAGATCTAATTGATATTTTAACTAGAACTGTTAGTTTACCAGATGTATTTTGCTTATGTCTCTGTCATTTTGTAATTTAGACAATTAGAAAAATTATTTGTTCAATTGTTGCTTATGTAATTTTAAACCTATAACGGTCAAGTTAAAGCTGTTTTAAATTTAAACCTCTTTATTGGAGTAAAATTGAAAAAAAATTATAGATAAAACTAGAGATAGTTTTAATCCCATTTTTTTTATAAGATCAGTAAAATGTAATTTTTTAAAACACAGGTTTTATAAGCGATATGTTTTTATGTGTTTACCACCCGATCCTTTCAGATATCCCAGCCCAACCACCGTGCGTCGGACTTTAGTTAACTTGTTGGTTTAGAGTGTTTTTGATTTAAACCAGTTTTGGGGGCAAAACAAATCTGGTTTAAATCCATTTTATCATAATTGGATTTAACACTTTGACTCATCAGTTTCAGTATAAACATATTACAGTTTTATGAATTTATTTTTAGGTACAGAGAGATGACGGCGTTGAAGGCTTTTGGGTAATAAATGCAAAACAAGGAAAAGGGAAAATAGAATTCAACGGAAAAGATAAACCCGATGTAATATTTATCGTAAAAGACTCTGATATTGTCGAACTGCTTACGGGCAACATACTGCCTCAGAGGGCTTTCTTCCAAGGAAAAATTAAAATTCAAGGAAATATGGGTTTGGCTTTGAAACTGACTGAATTACAGAAAAGTGCCGCCTCGAAAATCGACGCGCTTAGGGCTAAACATCTTAAGTCGAAGTTATAAATTTGATTTTGACAGATAATAAAACCATTTAAATATTTCTTTGTACAAGTGAGTTCTTGAGGCTGTTAAAAGAATTGTGCTAAATTAAATGTTTTTTTATATATGGAAACATTTTTTCTTCTCTCTTCATCATTTTAGTTTTATTTACTCAATTTTGTATACAATAATTAAATACCAATTTTACAGGTTTAGATTAGAAGGGAAGACATATTAGTAAGTTGGGGCATATTGAGAATCATTTGAAGAAAATGTCAATAGAAAATTGGTACTCACATTGAGGAAAATCAGTAAATCAGAACTTGTAATGGGGGGAAGAAGTAAAATATTGGGTTACCAAAAAACACATCATTGCCGTTCCTTCACTACAGCTTGTATCTAAGAAATAAGATTACTGTGTCTTTTCCTTTTGTTGTTGAGTCTTGGCAAGGAAAAGTACTTAACTTTCTCCCTTGAGTGAGTTTGATCATATTACAGTTCTTTAGAAAGAGTTAACAAATATGTTACTGAATCATTTTCTTTAAATATTCTTAATATAGCTACTTTCTACAAGTAAAGGGTAAAATGTGCATTTATACAATAGGTTCATACAATTTTTACATCTACGCTGCTAAAGTTATGGTGATAATTAGATATTAAACAGTTTACTTTTATTATTTTATAACATATTCATATATACTTTCAATATTATTTGTTTTTTTTAAGTTCAGCTTTATCTTGTTCACCAATCTTTCCGCATATATTTTTTTTGGAATGGAAATATTACTTTAAAGGTATATGTTTATGTATTTTAATATTTGTTATATTTTTATAATGTTAATGTTTTGTGAATAAAATTTGAGAAAATTCCTTTCTGGTTTTTGTATTAATATTACACACAATTGTTTTTTTTTTACTTTATTGATGATTGGACAAGTTAAAATAAATTTAACTTTGATAAGATATTCTATTTCTATTATCCAAATCAGGAGAGCTTATTTTTTTTTGTTTATTTCATATATTTTTAAACATGTTGACAAGTAAAAACTTTAAATAGAAATATTTGGTTTATGTTATCATGTTTGTTTTTAAAATGTGAAATATTTTTTTAGCACTATTTATAATCAACAGCAAAAGTTATGGTACGAGCGGGGATCGAACCCGCATCTCTCAATCGCTAGTACATTGCTCTAACCAATTGTGCTATCGTACCACTGATAAGCAATTCGTTACAACTTGTACATATTCGAACCCACAAGTATCATAACTAGGCTTAGGATAATTATGGATTTAAAAATCTAGAAATATGCATGCAAATATGTTCCGAAACAAGGGAAAAATGCACTTATTATATATTATATATTACAAGTAAATTGATACAATATCATTCCTCACGTCATATAAAAGAAAACTTGCAAATTATGATAAACACTAGCACTTAAATTACATTTTACATACAGAAATAACAGATAATACATGTTAAAATATATTAAAATTACTATGAGGCATTAAAATCTAAAAATTCCTTAAAGGAATAAAAAGAGTTTTCCAACATTATTCTTTACTTGAACACTATAACCTGGAACAGACAGCGCCTTTATTCGGGTTGGCAGCTTGTTGTAAAATAAAGGAATGTAATAATTTACAGAGAAGCGAGGCCCACCTTATCTTAGAAAACCCAGTCGTATGTTATCTCCCTGCCTTGTATAGTTATGATATAAATTATTTAAATTATAGTGATTGTGGTTATTGTGCGCAGAAGACACTCGTATATATAACGCGATGGAATTGTTAAGACTTTTAGTTCAACAAAAGAATCCCTGACATCCTCCCTGTAGCCCTTTCCAGCAACAACCCGGATGGTCCTATGTTGAAGAGCAACGACCCTCTTTAAATGACTAGAATGCCCCCATGTTAGTATGGCATAAGTAGCGCCTGCCTGAAACAATGAATAAAATGCCTGGAGCAGAACTGAAGAGGGTAGTATTCTCTTCAGATTGCGCAACAGGTATATTGCCTTGGAGAGTTTACCTGCTATGTTGTCAACATGCTTCTCAAAGGTCAATGCAGGGTCCAAGTACACCCCCAGAAACCCTGCTATGTCAGGATTGTCCTCACCAATTTCACGTAGTGCAAACACCATATTCACAGTCTTGTTCTCATTGAGTAAGAGCCGATTTGCCACAAACTAATCCCCAAGTCTTCCTACATCCTGCTGTGCAGAACCCAGCGCACTTTGTAAATCAACACTCCTTCTTGCCAGTGTGGTGTCATCGGCAAATAGCCATAATTTTGCATCTGGTGCTGCAAATTGGAGGTCGTTGATGTAAATAAGGAACCGGAGTGGTCCCAGTATGGAACCCTGGGGGACACCATGCTTAACCTCAGCCCAAAAACTGGGTCTTGTAGAGGGTTCGTTGTCTTCTGCCCCTTAGGTAGCTAGCCAGTAAACGGATGCTGTTCTCCTCCACCCCATAGTACTGAAGCTTGTCCAATAATATGTCATGTTGCACACAGTCGAACGCCTTAGAGAGGTTACAAAATACCGCACTTGCATATTGCTCCCTCTCGAAGACATCCACCAAGTATTCCAACATATCTGCTATAGCCTTGGTGGTGGAGCTTTTGACCCTAAAGCCAAACTGACACCCCACCAGAATGTTATTGGCCTCGAAGTAATGGTAAAGCTGGTCTTTTAAAATACCCTCGTACACCTTTGCCAATACAGGAATCAGAGATAAGGGTCTGTAATTGGTTGGGTCATTCTTAGCACCCTTTTTAAAAATCGGTACTACTTTTGACATTTTTAGAGAAGAGGGAAAAACACCAGTCCTGATACTGTGGTTTATAAGTCTGGTAATTGGTGATATTAACTGATTTTTTGTTGTTTAATCATTGGGACACTCATACCATAGCTGTCACGACTAGGCTTGTCTTTTAGAGAGTTTATTATATCCCTCACCTGCACAAAACTCACCTCTCCAAAAGCAAAGTTTGCATGCACTCTATCAGCCAACCCCAGGAATTCCATATGCCTCACTCCTTCCTCTGGTAGTGAGGCCAGCACCTACAAAAAAGCTATTAAACTGCTCAGCACTCAAGAACTCCTCCTGACCATTCCCAGCATTTATTCCCCTAAATGAGTTAATGACCTTCCAGGAAGACTTTACTATGTTAACAGAGTTCATAATATGGTTGGTATAGGATGTTTTCTTAGAAATATTTAATTGTTGTTTATATTGCTTTCTGAACTGTTTTATATCCTCTTTTAATTGATCGGAAGGTCTCAGATCATACAACTCTCCAAGAAATTTCAAAGTCTCCCGCATGTGCCTGCACTCATTGTCAAACCAGTCAACACCTTCCCCATGACCACCCCAACCCTTAACAACTGGAAAAGCCAATTCGGTCTCCGACTGCAAAACATGCATGAAATAATCAAAGTTGTCATTCACATTGGTGTCACCCTGAAAAGACAATGACTCCCATTTTTGTCTCACTAGAGCCTCATGGAGTCTACACATACCTGCTCTAGTCACTGGTCTATGCTCTAAAGATCCCCTTCCAGAATTGGAGGCTTCCACTGAAACCTCGATGTCAATTGCACAGTGGTCAGACAAAATAGGGTTAAAAACATCAGATCTGCATGGCAACCTTCTAGAAAAATTTATAAAAATATCAATACAATTAGTACTGTTTGTTTTTAAAAATACTTGCTGTTCCAAATTATAGCTACCCAGCAAATCGAGTTTGCGCTTATTATTAGTGTTGAAAATTATATTAAAATCTCCATTAACAATTACTAGATTAAAATTCCTATTTACTATGAAGTCAAACACTTTAGACAAACATTCTAAGAACAAATTGGGAGGCCTATATATAGTCAAGACAATACAATTAAAATTCTTTAAGTCAATAGCTGCTATCAAAATTGTGATCTATTGACATCTTTACTATCTCATCAACATTCCTACAAGTTAAATTTGGTTTACATAAAATTATAACACCTCCGCATTGAGAGTTTTTTCTAGCATAAAAGGAAGTTGTTACAAAATCATTTATTTTTAATAATGAAATTTCAGAAGAAAGAATGCATTTATTATCGGATCAAAAAAACAGAAATAAAGCAAAAGTATAGCAATTAAAATATATTATTTACACTTCAAGGTATCCTTAAGACGCTATTTTTACCAGTAATTATTACATTATTATAACTATATAATAAAAGTAGTTTTGTAATAAAATTTTAATATATAGCTGACTAAACAAACTAACGAAAGAATAAACCTGTTTAAAATTTATTGTTTACGCTATTCAACAAGTTGCGGATACATTTTATAACTATATGATGTAACAAATTATCAAATTCAAATTTTCTTGTATTATATGACAATAGTACTTTATACTCAGAAAATGCTAGTTTAACATCACAAGATACAATTGGAACATATTCAAACAAATTCAAATCACTGTTTATTAAAAATTGTTCAATATCTGGATTCAATGTCACTTTATTGTCCAAAACTGCACTAATATTATTCAAATTTTTGTACCCAATATTTTTTTGTAAAACCGTAGCTAATTTTTCAGAAATTACTTTATTTTAGTGTTAGTTATAGTTTCACTCACTTTTTCTATCATTTCTACGCTTTTTGACAAAGAAAGTCCTTTCATCTCCAATTTTTCTATAGTATCAGACAAATAAGAAAACTTGTTTTTAATGTAAATTAGATCCTCACGTACATCTTCTTTCCGCAGAACATTTTATGCGTCTTGTATACAGTGTGAGTATTCCGCATTAAATTTGTTGACTATGTTTTTTATTGCCTTGAAATGTTCTGCGTAATAAATGGCAGTGTTTATCCAAGTTCCCCATCTAGTTACAATTGGTGATGGGGGCAGGAGGATGTTTCCTGCAGTTTCCCTACATTTTTCTACCCGAGTCGGAGCTTTTAGGAATACTTTCTTCACCGAGGAAATCAGATCGTTCACTCGTGGATAAAAAGCACGAACTTGTTCTGCAACTCGATGAAGTCCATGGGCAAGACATGTGGCATGTATCACTTTACGGTGCAATATTTATAGACCACTTATTGCTTTACACCTGTATGGAGCAGCATCTGTAATTGCCACTTACACTCTACAGTGGCGGCTCGTCAGGGTAGGCCTCTGAGGCCGCGCCTCACCCCCAAAATAAAGGAAAAGATAATTTTTTTATATAACTTTTTATCTATTACCAATTAGAAATATACTTTTTAACAGTTTTACAACATAATAACATTAAAAAAAAAACAAAATATAATCCCATAATAAATATTTTAGAAAATAAATTCTGACCACATCAAAAAACCGACCGTGCAATCCGTGCAAACCCATTCCTAAAGAAAGTGCTCTCGAATGAGGCGAAATAATTTTAGCTTGGAAAGTTTCGACTTCTGACCTATTTATCAAAGGCCGGTGCCAATGCCGGCGAGTCACCTGATTACGACAGAGCGGGATGGCGATTGCCGATGCACGCGTTTTCTATTGCATTCTTGAGGCGATAAATCTGTAGCTTGGATATGCTTTTATTGGTTATTTAAATCACATGACTAGCGAAATATTCCAACGGCTTCTTTTTACGTGGTGCGTGCGGCTGAGAAAGAAATAGGAAATAGATTGCGATAAACGCTGATTGAGGGCGTTCTGTCTTTTAAGGTGAATAAATACGCGTGAGTAAGTTTTTGTTTTGTTTTGATTTGGTAAGTTGGACCGTTCCATTTTTTGTATTTGCTTTTTGCTTTTGAAATGAATCCTATTCACGACATTATTGCTTCATTAATTGAAACGCCTTTTTTAAGAAGAAGCGAAACTGAAAAGAAACAGATATTAGGTAGCCGTCCGACGACGAAAATTTTAGCAATATTTAACGATAAGAGGCAAGGTAAAAAATATTCAAGAACTTTTCAAATATCTTGGTACGAAACTTATAGGTGGCTATGCGGAAGTATTTATAAAGAAAGCTTATATTGTTGGCCTTGTATTTTATTAGGTTGCGTCAAAAATAATTGGAGTTCAGGGGGCGGATATTCGGATTTAAAAAATTTTTTACGAGCAGTAAAATCGCATAAAAGTTCAAGAGAGCATATTAAAAATTCGGTAGCACTTACAAGACTGGAGCAAAATAGGGCGACTATTGCGGATGCACTACAAGAAAATGCAAGTCTTAATAAAATTGTTTATAATGAAAATGTTCGAAAAAACCGTTTATTATTAAATTATTTAATTGATGTTACTATTACTTTGGGTAAACAGGACTTGGCATTTCGAGGTGATAATGAAACAACAGATTCTTTTAACCGTGGCAATTTTAAGGAAATATTTGCATGCTTAATAAAAAGAAATGCCGAACTTACTGAACATTGTGCTAAATTTAGTAATATTTTTACGGGACAATCTAAGACTATACAAAATGAACTAATTGGTTGCATACATGACTATATTCAAGAATATATAAAAAAAGAAATCAATGACACCGATTGTTGTTTTTTTGGCGTAATTGCGGATGATAGTACTGATATAACAGAAAAATCACAGTGTTCGATAACAGTTAGGTATGTGACCAACGGATCTTTAAAAGAAAGATTTTTAGGATTTTTTGACGTTAGCGATAATAGAACAGCAGAGAGCCTTTTTCATTTAATACAAAACAGCTTAGAGCCTTATGATTTTAAAAATAAATTGGTCGCGCAGTGTTACGATGGGGCTAGTGTTATGGCAGGTGAAATAAATGGGCTTCAAACAAAAGTTAGATCTATTGCTCCTTTAGCTATGTTTACTCATTGTTGCGCCCACAGATTAAATCTAGTTTTACAACAGGGAACAAAACTGATTACCCAAAGTCGTATATTTTTTGCCACTTTATTAGGAATACCAAATTATTTCCACCAATCACCAAAACGGTCTTTTGTGCTTAATCAGATAGTAGGTAAAAGAATTCCGCGAGCTGTAGAAACGCGATGGTATACACGGTCTAAAATTTTAAACTTGTGGCTAATGAATGGGACAATTTAATTATAGTATTTGAAACTATTATTAATGACTTAAGTTCTGGAACAGAATCTATTAATGGTGCAAAAGGATTTCTAAAGCATTTTAATGATTTCGAATTTTGCATTTTAACGTATATTTATAAACAAATTTTTAGTTGCACTGATGTACTGTTTTAAATATTACAGTTAAAGCATTTAGATATAAATTACTGCATTTCGCAAATAAACCTTGCCAAGCAACGAATTATTGAATTTAGAAACGAGGACCATTTCAAAGAACTTTTCAATATTGCTAAAAAAGCCACTATTCTGCCAACTAACACACGTCGAGGGCAATGTTCTAGCGACTTTGATATTTTTACTAAATATAAAATATTATATTTCGAAATAATAGACTGTATAATTCTTCAATTAGGGACGCGGTTTGAAAATTTAAATAATTTAAATTTCTTTGCTTTAGTCGATTGCACAAAATATTCGGAATATGTTAAATGCTTTCCAGACGACTTATTAAATAATTTATTAAAAAATTATCCAAACATTTTTGACAGAGATAGATTAAAGAATGAGCTTTCTGTATTGTATAGGGATGAATAATTTTCAAATTTAGATGTCGAAAAAAGTCTAGCTTTGTTATTTAAAGATTTTAAAGCAATTTTTGCGGAAGCATATAAGCTTTTTAATTTAGTTTTAACTATTCCCGCAACAAGTGTATCGGCCGAACGAAATTTTTCATGTCTTAAACGGATCAAAACCTACCTAAGAAACACAATGACACAAGAACGGCTTACGGGTTTAGCAATGATGTCAATAGAGCAGGAATTACTGTCAGAACTTAGTGAAGACCAAAACTTTTACGACCAAATTATAGATAAATTTGCAACCTTAAAAGACAGACGTATAGATTTAATGTACAAAAAGTAGTTTTTTTATCTTATTTCATACAACTATTTATTTTAAGTTTTAATAAATTAAATTATGTTTTTATTATCGCAATCACCGCTATATTTTAGTGATAGGTGTACATATTTTACTTGTTTTGTTTACTTTTTATTTACTTTTTGTAGAGTTTATTTTCTTAGTTTTTAATGGTTTAGTAGGGCTATTGGCGATGACCTCCATTAAAAAAAAAAGGTCAACGCGTCGCAGAATAACACCTCATGGGTGACGTGGAAATTTATTCACATTTAAACAAAATTAACCTCATGTAGCCTCACCCTTCAATATACTCACGAGCCGCCACTGACACTCTATCATATTTAACACCACCGGGCCATAAAAGAGTCGTTGAAAAATCCAGCAACAGTTGAATGATTTACTTTGTCTAAGGTCTTCATTGTAAGCAAATATGATTTATCCCTTTCTGCTTCTACATCCCACACCAAAAACAAAATTAGCAACACGTCTCTGTTCCACATCAGTTGTTTCATCTAGTGACACCGATATACTTTTATCTTACTTTTTCCCGAAATTCGGTAACTGGCTTATTGTAGAAATCTGGAACATAGTTTTTCCTTAATGTGGATTCGTGTGGAATTGATGTCTTTGTGTACTGCTCTAAAAATGACTTCAGGGCAGCATTACTTAATTTATTCAATGGAATATCCGCACTAATAAACGCCTTGCACAAATTCTCATTGAACTTTGATCGTTTGGGTCCCGGTACTGGTGAAAATGCTGTGGTGATTAAAACTTGTTTCTCAGCACTCTTTTTACTTTTTTGGATCTGATGCTTGATAGTTCCTATGTGTTGTGTCACTTGGAATTTCTTGTTCGCAATAACAGGAACATCCGAATATTTACAAAACAGCACAAAACCGTCAGTCGTAAAATCAGGAAAATCTTGCACGAATTGATTTAATACCGCACTTAATGAACGCTTTTCTTTCGGCATATTGGACAATGTTCACGCCACAATGTGTAAACTAAACTGAATTGAAAAATTATTGCTAACATTCTTAAAAACGTGCGTATTTATGATTGTAAATTCGTGGTAAATCCATAGTTTTTAAAGCACAGATGTTTTATTGGGTACCTATAAAAATTTTAACAAAGGGTGGGTAAAACCCTTGGCTTTACAGCAACTAGACATTTTTTATTATTTTATTATTATGGATTATATTTGAAATACATCAAATTTGTCTCGGAAAATAAAAATATATTCAGAAAAATTAGAATATATGCATTTTTCCTGTAATAACTGCAAAAAATGACTGGACGTCAAATCTGACATCACTATTAGGTACCGTACCGTCCATATTAGTAAATTTATAGTTTTACGTTATGCCCGTATAAGCCAAATTTTATTCGTTTCTTTGTAAACTATGACATTTTTTAGCAATATTTATAATCAACAGCAAAAGTGATGGTACGAGCGGTGATCAACAATAGTTATGATACTAGTGAGTTTGAATATGTACGAGTTCTAACGAATTGCTTATCAGTGGTACGATAGCGTAATTGATTAAAACAATGGACTAGTGATCCAGAGGTGCGGGTTCGATCCCCGCTTGTTCCATAACTTTTGTTGTTAATTATAACTATTACTAAGTAAAAACTTTACTTAAAATTACACTGAAATAAACTGCTCACTCAAACGAATAGACTTTTTTGCCAGTCTTATGTATGGTTAGAAAAGGACTTTTGAATAAAATATATGTTAGCATTTAGATGTTAAAAAATCAGAGCCTAAAACTGTTCTACCATTTGTTCAATGACTTTTTCGTATTACATATGTTGACAAGTTTTCACAGTTTTTTCATTATTAACGTACCACAGCTACTAAATAAGATAAAACTAATACAGGAGAAATGTAAAATAACAACGCAAAATTTAAAATTCATGATTATAGTATTTAACTTTTCTTTAAAATCCGTCCATGTTTTGGCAAAAAGAGAAATATAAAAAAATACGCCCCATAATGTATTGATTTCATTACTAATGACTGATTAATTTAACTTGATTAATTATGGGGTGAAGGGAAGTATTGTAATCGAGAGAAAACCACCCTCCTACATTTTTCACATATTTTGTTCCGTCTGTGTGTCTGTCGTTGTGGGGTCGATCAAGTCCCCCCCCCCCCCTAGCCAAACGAATTTAAAAAATAGATATACCATTATTTTGCACACTCTTCCAAGAGTTTTTTATACGGGAGGCAAAGTTCAAAATATCTAAATGTTTTTATGTCAATCGTTTCATTTAATTCTGCACATTTATTTTTAAATTTTGCATACCCCCCTAGAGAAAGCTATGGGGTGTCGAAAATTTGCATTTCCTCCGTCTGTCGCGGAATTGAAAAGTTTTAATGCTACTCGATTTACCTAATTTTGCACACTTTCCTAGAGAAAGTTAGCTTTCTCTAGAAATGTGTGCAAATTTTAAAAATAAGTGTGCAAAATTAGGTGAATCGAGTAATATAAAAGTTTTACATTTTCGTAACGTTCGACGGGGGGGAAAATGCAATTTTTCGACACCCCATAACTTTCTCAAGAAGGATATTTGTATATATTTTATTATTTTTGGAATTTCATTTTAAATATTTATTTCTTCATAAACTAAACATTTTTTCCAAATTTACCTTTGAACTTGGTTGTATTGTCTAGTTTGATGGCAATGTAATGGAGAAATGTTTTTAAAATGAATTAATGAATATTTATCAGATAAGAGCAAAGGAAGACGATATGTATGTTCAAATGTATGTAAACTGAAAATATTCCTATATCTACTAATTCTTCTTTTGTTTCCTTTTAGTTTTATACATATTTGAATGTAATTCTATAAACGAAATTGTAACTCCAGTACCAAGCAGCCAACCCGAAGCCTATTTTAATGGTTCTTCGTATTTGAGACTGCAAAACTCACTGTCTCTCAAACTACCCACTGGAATAAGTTTTAGGACGTGTTACGGTAAGTGTATTATCAGTTAAGAAAGTAATCATGACCTTGTCAAATTGGTATTACTTTCTGAACTTATTGTATGCACCTGCACTGAATGTTTGATGTTCTTTATCGTCCTTTTTTTAATGCAATTAACCACAGTACGTAGTACTTAGGCCACCTTCAGAGGTCTGACCAGAAGTAAGCGAAAGTAAGTTTCAAATTATTTGCGATATATGCAGGTATATAATGGTGTTTTTCGACCAAGTATTTAATACACCTCTCTCCTAAACATTAAGATTATTTTAAAATATATCTATACCTAAGTACACAATTAACTAATATAAAAAGTCTTGTGGTGGATCATAATATTTCATCGCAAATTATATAGGAAAACCTATTTTTACGATATTTAAGAACATATAATACATTTTTAAATCTCAAACTAATTTGCTAAAATAATAAAGCAGTATTTTATACACTAGTCGTCAAATCCACTTTGACTTTTTACATTATTAATAATTTATGTTTTTACCAAGTACTTTTTCGTAATAGAGAAAAGTGTGTATTATTTAGGTATTTTAAGTATATAAAAAATAAGAACTCTTCTAGATTTGATGATATATGTATCAGATTTTTTTGAAAACCTATCCTATGAGTCACTAAACGTGCTAGTAGAAGCAATTAACCATTCCTTTTGTGAGAGGAATTTTCGTTCTATTTTGGGAACCGCAAAGGTCATACCTAAATTCAAGAGAAGGGTCCAGAGTCAAAGTTTACAGAATTACATTTTTCTACAACCGTCCTTAAAATCCTATTTTACACACTGATTGCAGTAGCTAAAGCTTGTTTTCAAGCACCGATGCGTGAAATACAATGCTTTCCCTAAAGGATTTACTTCACGCACCGGCTCAATAAGAAATGCATGGGCCGCCATTAATTTTAGGCACCGGGCCCGCACTGGTAATAATTTTATTAGGCGGCCGTGCCTCGCAATTTGTATCGTTGTCATGGTAACGAGTTGTCAAATTGCCAATGCAAACAGTTTAAAATAGACACTTTAAGTTCGAATAGTAATTTGAACAGTTTATTATTTTAAGTTATAATAAGCAATAATTATGGACTCTGATATAGAAATGTGTACTCCACCAGATATTACGGAAGCAGCGAAAACAGCTAGTAATTCTCTGTTACCTCAGAAGTCAAAGGAAATTTATGAAAACACGTACAATAAATTTATGACCTGGCGCAGTAAGAACAATATTAAAACCTTTTCTGAAAATGTTTTACTCGCATATTTATCAGAATTGTCAAAAAATGTGAAATCATCAACACTATGGAGTCATTATTCAATGCTAAAAAGTACTATTAGCATTAAAAATAACATTGACATTGGTAAATATCCAAAAGTTCATGCATTTTTAAAACGGAAGAATGAAGGATATATTCCACAAAAATCTCGAATATTGGAGAAAGAACAAATTTTCAAGTTCATAAATAAGGCTCCTGACGAAGTTTTTTTATTAACCAAAGTGATATTAATATTTGGGATTGCTGGTGCTCTAAGAAGAAGCGAAATTTATAAGCTAAAAATGTGCGATATTCAAGATTTAGGAAGTGTTCTTGTTGTATCCGTCCCTGATACAAAAACCAAAATAACAAGAAAATTTACCATTACCGAGCATTTAGAATTATACAGAAAATATGCCGCCCTTCGTCCCCAAAATTATCAAGAAAACAAATTCTTCATCAAGTATCAAGGAGGAAAATGTACTCGCCAAGTCGTCGGGATAAACAAATTTGGAAAATTGCCTAGTGAAATAGCAAAATTTTTAAAACTACCACATCCAGAAAAATATACAGGCCATTGTTTCAGACGATCATCTGCTTCCTTGCTAGTTGAAACCGGTGCAGATTTACTAATGTTAAAACAACACGGCGGTTGGAAATCTTCAACGGTAGCTGAGGGTTACGTAGAAAATTCCCTTAACAAGAAAAATGATATTTCAAATAGACTTTTGTCAGTTCAAAATCCAAATATGACCTCGATCACAAGCAGCAATATTATTAACAAATCATCATCAAAGGAGGCTACAGAAGTTAAATTTAGTAATCTAACAAATTGCAACATTACTATTAATAATTACAATAATTATAAAGAAGAAAATTAAATAATTTAACTATAATTTCTATTAAAAAGTTACAATTATTATAAAGTAGAAAATTAAATAATTTAACTATAAGTTCTATTAAAAAGTTACAATTATTATAAAACAGAAAATTAAATAAATAGTTCATTAGTTTAATTTGTATTATATAAAGGAGAAAATTAAATAGTTTAATTTTATTTCGTACTTGTATTATTTACGGTTGTAGAAAAAGTATAGTGTGCAATACGTGCGTGAAGACTTTTATACCCTTGTGTGATATTGTGGCCCGAGCCGAAGGCTCACACTCGTGTATAAAAGTTAACTTCACGCACTTGTTACACAATATACTATTCTGTAAACTTTGTCAGAGTGCTTTTATTTCTGGACAGATAAAATTCTGACAGTATCAGTTCAGTTTTCAAGTTTTCAAAGAGGTAAGTCCACCGGCGATGCTGTCTTCTCTTCCTTTGAGTATCTTTAATTGGTTTTGAATGAAGAGGAACTTACAGCTGTTGTTTTTTGTAACTTTTCTAATTCGATTGTGGCGATCATAAATTACTTAAAAAAAACAAACTGGCACACTATGGTTTTAAGAGAACTTTATTACAATTGTTTCAGTCATACCTATCAGGAAGAAGACAGTTTGTTAAGAATTCTTAACCACAAGGCTGTGTACTGGGTCCAATTTTATTTTTGTTGTGCTTTAATGATCTTACCTTTTTGAATATTTAGGGGACTTACTATTTTTGCAAAAGATACAACTCTTCTCTAGAGGGGGGGCTGATTACAACGCTTCTAACACAAAATTTTTGGTTTTTTATATTGATAATGAATTAAAATTGTCTTCTCACGTAACTCTACTTAATCAAAAGATTGCTTCTGAGTAGTTTGTGTGAGAGCAATTCTTAACGAATTAGGTTCACCTGCTTAATGGTGTTACTATTTAATTAAATGTCACATTAGAATTGATTTTTGGGGATTTTGTAATCATCAATTGCTTAATTCCATCTTTATTCTCCAAAAAAGGTTACTGAGCTACATATGTAAAGCAAAATTTAGGGAACACTGTAGACCTGTTTTTGTACGGCAAGAAATTTGTACAGGGTGATCAGTTAAGGGTAGCAATCGGCCATATCTCATAAGATATTGGTCGTATAGATTTGAGAAAAAAAAATCATAATAAAAGTCGCCAAGAGAAATTGCTGAAAATTATTTTCGAGTTTGTCAAACGTCCGCTAGAGGGCGTAACAACCAACACCAAGTAGAAAAATGGGGTTTTTATAGAATTTTGCCTAATGAAAATATATCGATGATATCATTTTCATATTTAGTGACCATTTCCCTACACTTTTTGTCTAAAATGTTTTGTTCTATATATTAAAGCGGTGGGGGAAGTTCAATTGTTTTTTCAAACAAACCAAGATGTCTCCCGTTTCTTTTGACCGATTTTAGCAAACTTAGGCTCATATGAAAGAGCATAATTTGCACTACAAAACGCTTATTTGGTTTTGAATTTTTAACTTTTGCTGGCGTCGCTAGATGGCGTTAACTGAATTAGTAGCATATTTTTTAGTTTTTTTCAAAAAAAAACAAATAAAAACAAATGTAATGGTATATTCATTTTTACATATTTTAAAAGGGGATAAATTTCTCTATAATTTAATGAAAATAATTTATCATCTACCTTTTTTTGAACCGTTGATATTGACCAAAATATTATTTTATTTTATTAAAAAATGGCACGCCACTGCTTTTTGTCAAAATAAAAATCATTTTCGTAATCACTTATTAGTTGCTAACAAAAAGAACCTCATGACTTTTTTTCGTTAGACTAACGATTTTGGATTGAAAAAATAAGATGTTTAACAATGATAACTATAAGGTTCAAAATTATTTTTAAATATTACATCTCACAATAATAAAATTATTACGTATTATTTGTATCATTAATAATCAATTAATTAGCGAGAGAATGCTGTAGTTCATAATTTATTATTAATAATTATTATTATTTCATAAATTAAATTAAAAATCAAACTTAACTAACATCGCATTTAAGCGAAGCAGGCCATGATCTACGTTAAGAAACAAAACACCGAATTCTCAATCACGTTGATATTCATTTTGATAGTTCCTGCTATTGACATCTAATTTAATGTTATGTAAAAAGTATTTTTACAACAAATCATGCCTTTTACGAATGAAGAAGCCTTTGATATGTTGAGAATTTATTTTCAATGTTTTGAAAATGCGGCGATTGCTTCTAGGCAGTATGCACTGCGTTATCCCCTCCGAAGACACCATTCGAGAATGGTTATTCATCGTTTAGCCTTACGTTTAAGGCAACATGGCCAAGTGCAACCAACTCCAACTTTGAGAAGAAATCGTAGAGTAAGAAGAGAAGATAACATTATAAATGTGTTGGCTTATATTCATGCAGACCCCCATTTAAGCATAAGAGAGATCTCCAGAGATTTATTACTGGTCGGACACTAATCCACACTGGTTACGTGAAGATTATCAGCAGGGTCGATGGAGCGTCAACGTCTGGTGTGGTGTTATTAATGGTGCTATTATCGGTCCGCACATCTTTAATGGCAATCTAACTGGTGACATGTATTTGAACTTTTTATTTAACGATTTACCAGGACTCTTAGAATATGTGCCTTTACAAGTAAGAAGAAACATGTGGTTTCAACAAGACGGATGCCCGGCACATTATTCACGAAATGTGCAAGATTTTTTGAACAGGCATTTTCGTAACCGTTGGATTGGTAGAGGCAGTCTATTTTTCTGGCCACCACGGTCCCCCGATTTAACCTGCCTTGATTTTTATCTGTGGGGCCGAATAAAGGATTTGGTGTATAAAACTCGACCAACTACTCGAGAAGACATGATAGTCCGAATTCAAAACGCCATAAATATTATACCAAGAGCGGAAATTGAGACAGCTGTCAACTCCACCCAGAAGAGATTGGACCAGTGCATTCAAAATAATCGACAACATTTTGAACATTTACGACAAAACTATTAATTTATTTTTAACGTTTATTTTTAAAGTTCCATGTTCTTGTTTTTAGTGTTATTGCTCCTGCTGTTGTTGGACAGTTTTATTAAGATTTTTCATTGTTAAACATCTTATTTTTTCAATCCAAAACCGTTCGTCTAACGAAAAAAAGTCAAGAGGTTCTTTTTGTTAGCAACTAATAAGTGATTACGAAAATGATTTTTATTTTGACAAAAAGCAGTGGCGTGCCATTTTTTAATAAAATAAAATAATATTTTGGTCAATATCAACGGTTCAAAAAAAGGTAGATGATAAATTATTTTCATTAAATTATAGAGAAATTTATCCCCTTTTAAAATATGTAAAAATGAATATACCATTACATTTGTTTTTTTTTGAAAGAAACTAAAAAATATGCTACTAATTCAGTTAACGCCATCTAGCGACGCCAGCAAAAGTCAAAAATTCAAAACCAAATAAGCGTTTTGTAGTGCAAATTATGCTGTTTCATATGAGCCTAAGTTTGCTAAAATCGGTCAAAAGAAACGGGAGACATCTTGGTTTGTTCGAAAAAACAATTGAACTTCCCCCACCGCTTTATTTTGATATATAGAACAAAACATTTTAGACAAAAAGTGTAGGGAAATGGTCACTAAATATGAAAATGATATCATCGATATATTTTCATTAGGCAAAATTCTATAAAAACCCCATTTTTCTACTTGGTGTTGGTTGTTACGCCCTCTAGCGGACGTTTGACAAACTGGAAAATAATTTTCGGCAATTTCTCTTGGCGACTTTTATTACGATTTTTTTTTTTCAAATCTATACGACCAATATCTTATGAGATATGGCCGCTCGCTACCCTTAACTAATCACCCTGTACTGTTAATTTAGTTTTTATCTTGGATACTTGAACAATGCAACGTTCCACTCGCCATATCCGAATTTGCCTTAACTAAAAACTGATTCATTTATGAAAGTGTTAAGATTTACAATCACTTACCCTTCAACCTAAAATTAATTGCTGTTGAGAAGTCTTTTACAGACGGACTCTCAAAGATTTTCTTAACTTAAAAGCATGTTATTACAACCTGCAGGACTTTTATGATAACTCTCTATGATAGTAAGCATAATATTTTAAGTATTTGTGACGACATTTGTTTCCTTTTTTAATTCTTTATATTACTGACACATTTGTTTTTATATAGATATGGATTTTCTTTTATTTATTGATTGTTGTATATTATTTTATTATATGGGTTTTATTTGTATTGTATGTATGTTTTTTGAGCCTTTTTATATATTTTACTTTTTTTAAACATGCAATTTATTATTTGTCGAACATTCCCATTTTTAAGTTTGCTTTGTCAATGAGCCTTGTTTCTTTTATGATAATAAAGCTTATTTTATTTGTTTCTGATGAATCGATTGCAGGATTTCTATTGTGTTTAGTGACAAAATGTTTGGATAATTTAAAAAAATAAGAATCTAAACATTAATTCTACCTTTGTGTAGTAACATTTTAATAATGTGTAAAGTAATCCAGTTTTACCATTTTATGTTACCTAAAAATAAATTGAACGGAAAACCATCTAAAATTTTTGAAAACTGGAAAATTATTTAAAGTAGGCTTATAAAATCAGCGATAAATGATTCCTTTTTTTTCGATTATAGGTGGAAACTTATTATCACAGCAACAAAATGAAGAATCTATAGAGCTATTAGTTAACAAAAAAGGAGTATTTTTTAAAGCAAAAGTAGATGGAATTTTGTACGAGGAAGTTGTGTATGGAAATTTTTTAAACAATCGATGGCATACGCTGTTTTTGCAGTATAGTGCTGGAAATCTAACGATGAGTGTTGATAGAGAAATCAAGGTAGGTTGTCTAATAATTCACTTCATATTCACTAAAGGGGTTTAAATTTAGACAAGGTCTGAGTTGACAGTTAGAGATTTAAGATGACATTTGTGACAAGGGAACGATTTATTAATTTTTCTAAATATCATTAGTACAATTAGTGACAGGGACCTAAGCAAAACACAATTGGCGAATTAAGAGTTTTAATTTCCATGGTATCTAGATCTGGTCTAACCCTTAAACATTTTTAGTGAATCTGATGGTTAACATTTTTTTAAATCTAAACATGCTTCAGCCCTAAAGTGATTATTATTATTTTTTCATGGCCGTTTTAATTTCTTATTTGTTAACAACTTAATTTCAATCATAGTTATTGTTTATAATACGGATATATCGGAGGTTATGTTCAATTTCAAATTCTGTGCACATACAAAATTTGAAATTCTTTCAGTGTTTTAAAGTCTTATTTATATAGTAAGTGCAGATGGATTTTACCTTTCAACCTATACAATTGCATGAATAAAAGTAAACGTTAGTTTTATAGATATTTGCTAATAAAAACATTGCAACAAAAATTAATATTAAACAATGTCAAGTCTCGTTTCAAAACAATTATTTTATACCAATTTCAAACATATTCTAATAAATTAATGTTAATGTTCCTATTTTTAGGTCATAGCTAATACTAGCTACAACACTCCCCTTTTAACAAGTAGAAAATTATATGAGGACATGGTTGCCTCAGTACTCCTTATAGGAAAAAATTTTAACGGATGTCTTCTGGAAGGACCCACAGTAGTTTTTGACCCTCGGTTAATTTACTACAATCATAATGTAGTTTTTGAAAAATGTCCTATTCCTTTGGATAGCTGTAAGTAAATAAACTGGTACCATAAAATTTAGTTAAACATATGCATACTTTGTAGATCTATTCGACTTTTTATAGCATATTAATTACAATAATATTTATTTTACATTACAATATGAGTTCAGAATATATCTTTTTATTTTAACACATAAAGATCATTATTATTTTTCTGAAATAGTGAAATAAACAATCTAATCCTCAAGACATATGTCAGATTGTATTGGAACATTAATTGTTAAGAAACATCTCATAGTGTTGATCTTATCTTTAAAATCCACATGTTTTTTGTCAAAAGAGGAATATTGTATTAAAAACTATCGGGCTATAATGTAGCACTATTAACTCGATTTATTGTGAAAAACTGGAGTAATATATGATTTTTTCTAAACAATGATTTCTTATAATAATTAATTAAAAGTATACATTCGAATTATATTTTAAAACTGTGTTCGTAGCAACTAAGGTAGAAGCTAATGAGTGTCATTATTAAAATCCTTTTTGACCACTTCATTGCAAAATAAATCAAATAGGATTACTCCATATAAATGCAAAAAATAAGTTTTTAAAATTTCATCAAAATCCTTTAACTTAAACTCAACAATAGAAAAAAAATGCACTACATGCCAGGATTCAAGCCATAGTCCGACATGCTAACTTCTGCCAAAGTTTACAGAACTAAATATACTTTGCTTCTGCACTATGATAACTTACGATAAAGTAAATAAGTCCCGTTCTCATTTCGATATTTCAAAGGCAAGTCAAAGTCAATCTTGAGCCAACATTTTTTCTTGCATGTATAAATCAATTTCTAATTAAAATCATAAGGGTAAAATCAGATTGTTTGTGTATGACACTTTACTTGTTTAGTTTTAAAGGACTAAAGCAGGAGGCAAAGTATATATAGAAGAAAATATGCCGTTAATTGTCATGTGTGGCGCCAGAGTTATAAACGTTACATATAAATAAATTATGTTATATTTTCAAAAAAGCAAAAGCCAGAACCTGTTCTTCCTTACATATTTAACACAACTAACAGGTTACTGTGACTGTACCAAATCTCTAGGATGGAAAATACATTGATGAAACAGTTTTATCAATTTTCGATGAAACTGTGTATATTAAAAAAACCATCCTATACTTTGCCAAAAAACTTGTAAAGATCAGTATATTTTTCATTAGTTCATTCCCACTTGCAGTACTTAACATCTGTGGTGTTTATCTCCATGGATTCTTCAAACCTCTTAAAATAATTCAGAATTAAGCTATAAAAAATATTTACTCAGTTCTACTGAAATATCGTATGCGAGCTATACTAATCTGGAACTACATACAAAATGTTCTCTTTAAAACAAGACCATCAAATATAAGTTTTTATTCTAAGAAATCACGTACTTGGTGCTCATTACAAGAACCTTGTAAATACTGTCCAGTGTTCCACTAAAGTAGGTTATAAATATATCTACTATAAAGGTGGAATAATTTTTTAATTAGCTTCCGGATCACCGAAAATTTTTCAGTGGTATAAAGTTTCAAGGTCTTTTAAAAATCCCTTAAAGTCGAAAAAACTTAGAATATTGGAGTTATTTTAGATTTATAGTTTCAAATAGTTAGTAGTTATAGTTTTTTTTTTAATTAACATCCTTTATTTCAAGGAGATACAGTGTGTCCCAGATTCGTTTCTCTATACAGGGATCTTGGCTCCTATTATACCTACAGCAAAGGTTAAATGGGGAAAGTTTTAGAGGAAACTTATTGCATTCGATATCCGGCTTCAGATTTACGATCGATTAATTGTTTTTGGAAGTATCGGGGAAAAACCGAAAATGGCGGATTTCGTTTTTGGCCAGTATATCCAGAACGGTAAATTTGACAGCTGCCAAAATGTGACATTATTGAGACACATTTTTAAGACAAATAAGATGGCGTATACGACACGTCTTCATTCTTTTTTGTTAACCCGCAACCCGCCTCAACTTTTCTTATGGCCGCCATATTAGATTTTTCGATTTTTGGAAAGAGCTTAAAATTTCCAGTCCAGTGATATCTCACAAGTGCATTAAAGATTTTAGTATCATCGAAATATTACACTTCGTAAAGTTAGGTTTCAGTTTTTTCTAAGGAGGCCATGATTTAAAGTAATGTTAGCTCTCAATGCTTTTCTAAGGAGGCCATGATTTATCTGTAACAAAATTGGATTTTGACTTCGACGTTAGGTTAAATAGTTGAAAGTATCAAAACCTGTGTTTTAATAAGTAGTAGGTACGCTTTTATCCCAATAAAATCATAAATCTGACACATAAATTGTCAAAACCTATAGAAAATGGCCGGCATTCCGTATTCAAATGAAGAAAAAGTTGACATGTTAGCTCTGTACTTTCAATCATAGAGAAACGCCGACGTTACCTCAGCAAGGTATTTGGAGATGTACCCCGAACGACGGCAGCCTCATAAAACTCAATTCAGGAAAATCGTAGTTAATTTAATTAACCATGGTGTCTTCGAAACAACCTAGAAGCGGATACAGTAAGAACAATGAAAATCGAGACAGAAACATTTTACAAGCTATCGACAAAAACCCTAGTGCATCGGTAAGAACTGTAGAACAGGAAACTAATGTGCTAAAATCAACAGTACAGAGAGTTTTAAAAAAAATAAGTACCATCCATACAAACCCATAATAGTACAAGGACTTAAGGAAACTGATTTTTCAAGACGACTACAGTTCTGTGAGTGGTATATTAGGAGATGTAATAAAAATCCTGATTTTGTTAATCATGTCTTGTGGTACGATGAGAGCAGGTTCACGAATTTTGGAGTCTTTAATAGGCACAACCGTCATCATTGGGCTGTGCAAAATCCTCACGAAGTGGCAGAGAGACGTCTACAGATCAGATTTGGAAGTAACGTTTGGTGTGGGCTCATTGGTAAGTTAATCTAACCAATCTTTTTTAAATAGGCACCAAATGATGGTCAAATAATATTCTTTTTTTTTTCGTTTAGTTCTTTAATGATACTAAAAGAGTATAATCTAATAAAAAAAAAGTAAAATGTTTTACTCTAGTCAGTCAACTTACTTCTTTGATATTGTATTTACATTTTTATTCAATCATTTTGTATTGTAGTTTCGAAGAACCTATAGAAATAGAATTGGGTTCTATAAATTTATTAACACTTTATCTAAATTTTCTGCAGATTTAGCTAATTCTCTAAAATTATTTTGATTATCTGAACAAGGGGTTTGTTCTTTTGATATTTTATGTTTTATTAAGGCAGGGTGTACTTCTTTAAGATTATTATATCACTGAAATAAATTGGTTTAGTATTTCCGAAATTAATATGCAATACCAACAAAATAATTTATTACGGCTATTACTTCCCGCTAACCAAATATGTTTTTCTTTTTCATAATAAAGCTGAATAGGTTTCAATTGTATACAAGCTCATTCATTACGGGAGGTTTCGATAATTATTTTTGGAAAGAAAATATCTACTTTTTAATAAAGATAATTTTCCCTCTATAATTTATAGTTTCTAGTACCACCCGGCCGACCCTGCCGCCCTTGACTGTTGGGCAGCTATTTATAAATTATTAATCATTTCAGGAAATCGACTTATTGGGCCATTTTTGTTTGACTACAACCTAAACGGGCAGTGGTACCTAGAGTTTTTGCGAAACCAGGTTGTACCAGCCTTACGAGCTATTCTAACGGAAGATGATTTAAGAATAACTTGGTTTCAACAACACGGATGTCCGGCTCACAATACCATTCAAGTCAGGAACTTCTTAAGAGAGCAGTTTGACGAAAGAATAATTTCTTTAAATGGTTCAATATCTTGGCCTCCTAGATCCCCTGACCTGTCACCCTTGGATTTCTACCTCTGGGGTCACACGAAGAATGAAATCTATGAATTTGATCCCCCCGTGACCATAGAAATCCTGAGACAAATAGTTCTGGACACATTTAGAAATATTAACCAATTGTCAAAAATGTCTCGATGCAAATGGACGTCATTTTGCAGATTTGTAAATTAATGTTACCCACTTACAAAGTAGTTAAAGCTCATTTAGATTTTTTAAGTCGTTATTTATGTTCATGTTGTATTGAAAATGCAATGCGTTCAATACATTACTTACTTATTAATGTAATCTTGTAACAAATAAATCCAAATAAGCCTCCTTTAAAAACATTGAAACCTAATTTATGAAGTGTGATATTTTGATGACACTAAAATCTTTAATGCACTTGTGAGATATCACTAGACTGGAAATTTTAGGCTCTTTCCAAAAATCGAAAAATGCAATATGGCGGTCATTATAACAATGAAAGTTGAGGCGGGTTGCGGGTTAACAAAAAACAATGAAGACGTGTCGTATATGCCATCTTATTTGTCTTAAAAATGTGTCCGAATAATGTCACATTTTGACAGCTGTCAAATTTACCGTTCTGGATATACTGGCGAAAAACGAAATCCGTCATTTTCGGTTTTTCGCCGATATTTCCCAAACTTATTGATCGATCGTAAATCTGAAGCCAGATATCGAATGCAATAAGTTTCCTCTAAAACTTTCCCCGTTTAACCTTTGCTGTAGGTATAATAGGAGCCGAGATCTCTATATAGAGAAGCGAATCTGGGACACACTGTATAATTTAAAGAAGGATAAGCTCGTATAGAAAATGTAATTTCTCTGGGTTTAAATAAAAAACATTTCAAATACTAACCTGTAATAGTCATAATGTGGAATCTGACCTTCTAGCGATCGAGGCTGGTGTACCAGAAGGATCAGTTTTGGGGCCTATGCTGCTGTTGTTTATGTCAACTGCTAGTGTAAACAAAAGGAACCTCTAGAAGATATAGTGACTGAGGACTTGTCAATAATCAAAGAGTAGTGTAATGCAAATCGCTTGGTTCTTTAATTTAAATGACCTATACTTTCACTGTATACATTAGGCAACTAGTACCATGTCTTCATCGTATATAATTATTTAATTGTAGGTTTCAGTGTATTACCTCTATTTAGATTTGTATGCGTTTTAATTATTTACTTTATTTTTGTAGGTATGCCGACCGAAAAAATTACTGGAATGGATTATTGTTTAAACGAACCTTGTATGCGACATGGAACATGTATAAATGACCACAATCATAATACGTACACTTGCGCTTGCTTACCAAAATACACAGGTAGGTTTCAATACGTATTTGGGTATTATTTATTAGGTTTAATTTATTCACAGTTTTAAAAGTTATCGTCTTACATTTTTATCAGATAGAGTTAAGATCTTTAGGTTGAATAAGTTGAATAATCATTTGTCTAGGTCTATCAACGTTACCTCTAGGGTACCTCAAGGGCCGAAACTTGCTCCCGTCCTTTTCAATATGTTTATTAATGCTATATCCGAATGCTTCAACTCTTCTCAATTCATTTTATACGCAGATGAAAATTTACATGGCAATAAACGGCATCGACTCTGAATCTAAACTTCAAAAATGTCTTGATACATTTCTTGACAGATTTCTCTCGGTTATGGCAGGTACCTACTTTTTGGCTATGAATTTATACGGAGAATATATGTTAGAGATTTGGGGGGTTTACGTGTTATGGCTTGCTATAGTAACGCTCTTAAAACGTTAGGATTCGTCAAAAGAAATACAAACGATTTTTAAAATGTGCAGTCTATTAAGATACTTTATCTCTCATTAGTACATCCCCATCTTGAGTACTTTAATAAGATTGAGTCGATTCAGAGGAAATTCCTAAGCTTAATGACATGTGTGAAATTTTGTTTGAATTTATTAATTATAGTTTCTTGGAACAAGAACTTAGTATTCAGAGTTTTTTGGTGCGAGTTGTTGAATGATGAATATATCATAGTTGGGATGATTTTTTTCCATTAGTATTAATTGGTAAAATAAAAACACCCATTCTCCCAACCAAAATTCCATTGTGTAAGAATAAGCTGATTGATGATTCAGGTACAATGATGTAAATGTTGTAGGCAAAAACTGTGAAATAGATCTGGGTAACCCTTGCGAGAAGAGACCACCACTTTGTAGAAATGGAGCAACTTGCGTTACAGACCAAATGGGCGACTACGATTGCATTTGTGCACCTGGGTTTAGTGGAAACCATTGCGAAAACGAACTCAGGACACATCCTCGTTGTAAGGTAAGCCGTGTTACTCTTTCTATGGTTTAAAATATTGCAACATTCCTTATGAGTGGTTGGTTCTTTTGTTAACGAATCAAGAACTAAGGAATTTATCTGATAATTGTTGTTCCTTAGGGAGTTCAGTACTAGGGGTAGTGCATGATTTGATAACATCTACACTAACATCTCGACTGATAACTATGGTGCCAGCCTTTATGAACTTTGCGATCTGTCTGACCACTCAGGAATTGTTTTTTGCTGTCACTTACCATTTTCTTCAACTGTGGGCGGGAGTAGAGTCACGTACAGACCGGTGATTGAAGAGGAGCTATTTTGCCTGTATAACATCATCGAGTCGGTGGTCTGGGGCTCTGTTCTTGCTTTTGGAGAGAATGCAGACAGAAAATTTGAAAGTTTTACAGATACGATATCCAACACTATGGAAGTTAGTTTTCCCTTAAAAACTAAAATGGGAGGTGGGGTCTCCCCTGGCGTCGCGGCCAACTGGTTCAGTGATAGACTGAGGGATATGAGAGAGGCTTCTTGTGCTGAATCTTATTAATAGAAACAATCCTGTCTTAATTCCTAAAAAAACTGTTTCTGACTATAGAAATCTTTATAGATCAGAGTTAGTTGCAGCCAAAAGGGCCGCCTATGATGACTATGTAGACAGGTCCACCAATAAACAGTCTGATATGTGGAATATAATTAAATCACAATCCAGGTCAGTATCAACGCACACAGTCGACAATCTTAATGCGGAAATTTTTAATAACTTTTTTTTTAATATAGCCCTAGAGTTAGTCTCTCAGCTTCCTCAGCCTGTTACTACCTTTGAGGAATACTTGGTGGGTGACTTTAATCATCAAAGCTTTACATTTCAACAAGTCACATACAATATGGTTAGACAAAAAATATCCTCACTAAAAAATAGTAACAATAAGGACTGCCATGAGCTTGATGCCAGGATCGTAAAAACTCTGAAAAACCTCATTGTTTATACTATTAACTTATGTATCTCAGAGAATATTTTTCCTTCAGTCCTAAAGGTCACTCATTAAAGACCAGGTTATCAGTTACTTTGAAAATAACTCCCTTTTTTCACAAAAGCGATTTAGGAATAATAAATCAACAGGCCTGGCAATCAATAATTTGGTCGAAAGTGTTTGGCAGGGAATGAAGCAGGGTCAGGATACATATGCCTCATTTTTTGACTTTTTGAGACTGTGTCTCATTTGATATCCTCATACAAAAGCTGTCTTTTTACAACTTCCATTCTGATACTGTTGCCTTTGTACAGTCATGCCTCATTGAGAGGAGCCAGTTTGTTTCATATAATGCTGCCATCTCAAGCAGACATACCATTTGGCATGGGGTGCCTCAAGGCTCGGTCTTGGGGCCCCTTTTATTCCTCATCTATGTCAATGATCTTCCTGCCTGTCACCTAGATTCTAATCTGATTTTGTTCGCTGATGACACCACTAACTTACAACAATATCGTCCTTCGGATTCCATTCAGAATATGGTTAATACTGTTTCTTGGCCAATAAACTTAGTCTTAGTAATTCCAAAACACAGAATCTTAACTTCACTTTAAAAAACACAGGACCCAACCTGCCCACTAGTGACTCAATTAAGTTTTTGGGTATACACCTTGATCCCAGGTGACCTGGGAGAGACGTGTTGATCTGCTTGCCTCTAAGCTCTCAACAATTATATATCTAATTAGAAGACTCTCTGGGAATGTTTCTAAAAGAATCCTAATGTCAGCATACCATGGATATTTCACTTCCAATATGACTTTTGCACTGTTAAGTTGGGGCCACTCAGTACATGCAGCCAGACTATTTGGCCTGCAGAGGAGGTGTGTGCGTGTTGTCATGGGTTTAGGCTATCGTGACTGCTGTCGACCATATTTTTCAGAGTTGCGTATACTTACCTTGCCCTGTATTTTTGTGCTGCACTGTCTGACATACCTTGAACAAAACAAAGAAGACTTCACATCTCATGCTGACATACATGCCTATTACACTCCTAACGATGCCAACATTGTGCACAGCTTTCACAGGCTTGGGAGGACTCGGGGTGGCACTTTTTATGATGTCCTACCGCAGAGTGTCAGAAGGCTGGACAGGGAAATATTTGTCAGCAAAATAAAAGAGTATCTTTTAAAAAAGTCCTTCTATTCCTTTGAGGAGTACCTTAATAATGATTTTAATGATCTCAGTAAGATTTGCTAAACTGTTTTTTCTATTTCTGTTTTTATATTTTAATTTGTCTTAACCTGTAAAGTACTGTACTAATAATGTTTTTTTTTAATATGTTTGTGTTTAGCTGTACTGTTACTGTGTGTTTACATTGTAACAGTCTAAATAGTGTCAGTTCTATTATTGACATTTTATTATTTTACTTATTGATGGGTAAAAGCACTTTGTGTATTATTGCCAATAAATATCTATCTATCTATCTATCTAGGGTTCTATTATTATATACAGGGTAAAAATTTCGTCTATAAACTAATACTTACCCGAACTCCATCATACTTGTTAGATAAGATTGCGTTCTGTTATGCCGATCGAGAGGTCAGTCTTAGAACCAATAACAAGCTTTTAATACCCAAATTTAGAACCACCCTTTTTATTCTTTTTCATACAATGATTCCAAAGTCTAAAATGAAGTAAATGATTGTTTTCAGCTGCAACGTATGGGTGTTTTAACGAACATGATATTACTAGGCAAACCTCTTAAAAGGGCCTAGGCACGATAGCTCCTTTTGCCGACTCTGGCATGAGTTGACAGACGGGGTTGTTTTAACTAATTTAATTATTTTTTCTGTCCTTTTCGATAATTGAATGTATACAGTATTCTTTTCAGAAGACACGTCTTATAACATGGAACTTAAGTAAGGTTTTTAAAAGGACGCCATCCGTAAAAAAAAAAGAAATAAATGTGCTTCCGTGTTATAAGCCGGACTTTGCTGAAAATTCTTCTTCTGAAATTACTATTTGTACCTTAACCAATAAAAAAAACCTATTTGAACAACAAATTACCAAATTTATTACAAAATAATTAAATTACACTAAGGCAAATGTTCAAAATCAACGTAGCAGGTGAATTATTTAATAATTTAAAAAAAAAATAGCAATAATTAAAAGGAAAATTCTTGTGAAATAATTTGTAAAATTACGGTCACTAATATTAAATTATATGTACCCTAATTGGCCAATAATTTAAACACTGTTAAGATAATTAATTACTCAAATTTTCGAATGAAATAAACTAATAAAAAATTTTAGATATTAAAGAAAAATGGAAATTTCTCACCAAAACTCTTAATAGCTGGCGCCACATGGCCACCTACTCCTCTCTCTTAATGGTTCTCGAACAGGATTTATGACGAATTATATCCGGGATGACCTTATTTTCTCGGAACCAAAATTGAATTTAAGATGCAATTGGGATCGGAATTCTATCCAATATTTAATTTAGGCAAGCCTAAATAAATAGTTGTGGTGGACAACAAAAATTATCTAGCAACTAGTGACTAGTTCTAAAGGCGGCTAGTTAGGCGTCTAGCTACAAAAACTTATCCAGAAATCCAAGTACTGATTTCAAAATGGATAAGACAACATTATGATATGAAATTTTAGATTTCAATTTTAATAGTTTAAAAAAAAACTAGTTTGTAGGAAAATAAAAGTCAAGGCAAGTCGGTGTAGAGCTGAAAGGAAAAGAAAAAAATAGGCGTCAGCATGTCATGGCGTGATCTCGAAATTAAGTAATATAATATAAAGATTTCATAAAAAAATCACTCTTAAATTTTGAAGAATTAACCTAAATAATCAATAATGTAATTACAAATTTTAATGTATTACCTGACTGATGTAACTCTGGGAAAAACTAACAAATTACGTTTCAAGAGTTTGACCCGTCAAGATGGCTTCCGACTTGCACAAAGTTCTGAAGATAAAATGGCTTGTTAACGTGAAACCAATACGTTTAGCAGAGAAACAAGAATTCAAAAAAATATGCCCTTTTTTTTAACATAGGATAGCCAAATCTCAACACAGGTTTGCCGGGCTGACGGCGCAAATAAATACCCCAAAGTAAACGTATGTCTTATTTAATTAAAAAGGAAAACTATTGCTTAAATATATACTAGAACAATTTAATTAACTCAATTAATTATAAGCTATAGAAATATCATAATTCAACAAACCAAAATTAACAGAAAAATAACTAGGAAAAATAAGTTTTAATTTTTATGTTATCTTGCCAATTGAACGATAATAATATTAAATATCAAATTCCCTTGTATTTATTATGATCAACGACATGCATGCAATTATTCGCCAACGAAGTAAGCAATATTTGAGTGTACGACAAGAACGCATTTTTAAATCTGCCTTAAGAGGAACAAGGAAAGCCAAAAACTAGTCTACACCACGCGGTGAACAACGTGTCGCCTATTGGCTGCCAAATTTATACAAATACGAGGGAGATTCGTAGCTATCCAAAAAAAAAACTAAATAAATGATATCACTGAAATGTAAGAATTCATGCATCCTTAGCGTCCAATAAATACTGAAATATAGTGATATAACAACTTAAATATACACAATAATTGTAATTAGTCTATTTACGTCGAACCGCAAGCTTAACTGAATCTAGCAAAATTTAATACGCGCAATGTAGGTCTGTAAGCAATAAAATATTTAAATTATTAAATACTAAATATGTTTACGTAACGCACGACAGTACACCGTTACACAGCAATGCAGTATACAAGTTTTTCGAGGAAGGGTTAAAAATTTTTTTTGTGGCCAAACAATATCTAATCAGACATTTCCAATAATTTTTAGGTGTACTCCTTACCAGTAATGTGTCTAAATACTTATTGCCTACTCAGATTTACGTATGTTATTTTAGTTCTTTATCTAATTAATTATGTAACTATTTAGTACCTATATTTGTGTTCATATAAAAAAAATTGTATCCATGTAATATTGCCAAATAAAAGCCATTTATTATTATTATTAAAATACGGAAGCATAATTTTTCCCCAACGTTTGACAAATTGCATGGCCCTCAGACTAGAAAGGAAATGAAGATTAGATATACCTGCTGTTTGTATCCCTCCTCCCAATTATGAGTAGGATAATGGTGAAGTATATCAATAATGATCTTTTAAATTTCCTTGAAAGGTATATTCTTATACATGACAGGAATATGGCCAACAAAGATCCACAGCAGATCTCCTTACCTTCGTAAACCACAACTCAAGTAAGTCTATTGAATTCCACGGAGAAGCCCAAATTATATTGTATTATATTGTCCTGAACATATTCAAAGCATTTGATAAAGTATGACATGAGGCATCTCTTGACTATGGTCTTCCTCCAAAAACTGGCAATCCAAGTTTTGGATTTGGATTGGATTTTTTTTCCAACAGAAGTATTTCTGTAATGATTGACGGTCATTCATCAAACTTTCACCAAATCAACGCAGTCGTTTCACAGGGTTCAGTGTTGGCCCCTACCCTATTCCTGCACACATCAATGATCTGCTTTCTTCTACCAGCAATCTTATTCATAGCTATGCTGACGATAGCACACTTATAATACACTTCAATATAAAATTTCCCAAACCTGTCTCCAAGAAATTGGTGATAGGCATAGAGTAATGACTATATCCCTAACCGAAGACCTCATTAAAATCGTAGAATGAAGAACCTTGTCCAGTTTAACGCCACTAAGATAAAATCTTGTTTACTTTGTCACAAATCATCTCCCAATATCCAGACCATTCATATGAATAATCAAATTCTGGAAGCCAAATATTCCTTTAACCTAACTAGATCGTCGAATTGTGGGTGATGTCTCTGTTTTATAGATACTACCAAGGATTCTGTTCTGATGAAATATCATCTATTATTCATTCCCGGCAGGGAGACACTGCAAAGATCCGCTTTGTTCGCTCCTTTATTGCCAGAGTGTCCAGATTATGGAATGTGTTACCAGCAAATGTCTTTCTTTCTTCTCATAATCTGCAAGTCTCAATAAACTTTCCCTGTCTTTATTTAAAGCAATCATAAAACATCAATAAATTTTCCCTATCTGTATTTAAAGAAATCACGGTACCTAGTACTTAGGCCTTCTGTCTTCGTGGTCTGCTCATAGATAGAAAAATCCTGTAGAGCACTCTATCTTAATTGTATGCCCCAGTTAAGGGGCAGTGATAGCCCTGTTTTTTTTTCACAATATGTTTTTTAATCACCTCACTGGATCGGTTATTACTGAAGTTAAGCAGTCTTGAAGCGTTGCGTCTTATGAAGGGGTCTTCCATTTTTGGTACTTTACTATCAGTTTTTTTATCAGTATTTCATTTTTAGATAAACCCCTGTTTACATGGGGGCATATGTGACATAGACTTGGAATCCGATACCATACGTTGCACTTGTAAACCTGGTTTTAGTGGAGCAAACTGCGAATTGGATATAGATGATTGTGCCAACAAACCCTGTTTAAATGGTAAGTCTTAGATAGAATATCTCAGCAGCATCTTAATAGGGTGTTTCACTTCTCCGTTTTTTTTTTAGAGAATTAACCAAGTATATCAAAATTTGGTGAAAGCAATTACAAGACTTTTCCTAACAAAGTCTTAATCCTCAAAAATACGTCTATTTCTAAAACATTTTTTTTTATTTCCGTCAACTTGATACGATATATACAGGGTGATTTACTTAAACTACAAACGCTGATTTCTCGGAAATTAATAGGAATATCAAAATTTATTAAAAACTACTTGTTTAATTCTATTTCTAAGACACCTTTGTTATTTACACCAAATTGACCGCTGAATTGATTTTTGAGATGTAGCGGGTGGCTTGTTTTGTAACATATTTATTCTTAAATAATAACCACCTTTTTCTAATTTTGATCTCTTATCTCTAATCATATCTTAATGTATATCAAACGAATCTAAAAATTGCTATTATAAAAAGTGTTCGAAAATTTAAAAAAATCCTTATTCTACTAAAAAAACGCTCTATTTCAGAAACCAATATAGCAAACAATTTGAAATTATAAGTCTTGCCGAGGTCACCCAGAGAGATATCCTATTTTCCCTACTTAAAATCTGTTTGCTATGTGTTCTCGTTACTTGCCATGGCAACATTTTATCAAGTCGGTAGAGATGAGAGAGTGGTATCAAGAATGATGAGAGAATATTGATATTGCTGCTATTTTCGTTTTGCAAAAATAGAGAAGCAGAAGAAAGGGTGAACATTGTGAGAAATGACTTCGGAAAGTTTCATCTTTTAATTAAAGAATGCGTTCAAATGAGCGTAAACCATTTTGGCAAACTTTTGAATCGATTTTAAATTGAATTCGCGTTTTCCACTCTTTAAAATTATCGGGTTCTGGGTTTAATTGGAATCTAATGTAACACAGCAGCCGATAATTTTAAGGCAGCAAATATATTCAAGTCTTATACAAGTCTTGATAATTTTTTTTATGAATATGTTGATTTTAGAGGTTCTTTCAATAAATATGTTGAATTTAGAGGTTTTTATCAAGAAGTATAAAAGGTTGTAAACTTTGTATTAATACTTTCCAACGGTAATGCTGCATGCTGCAGTAGAACGTGTGTTATTTTCAATAAATCAACATTTACAATGGTATTCACTAAAGAGGTTTACATTTAGACCGGGTCTAACTTGACAGTTATAGGTTTAAGGTGACATTTTTTTACAACTGAACAAATAATTTTTCTAAATGTCACAATTACAAAATGACAGTGACATAAGCAAAATATAACTGGCGAACTAAGTACCATGGCTACTAGACCTGGTTTAACTCTTAAACCTTTTTAGTGAATACGAGGATCACTGATTGAAAATTTACTAGAAACCACTTTAGTAGGGCAGCATGTTTTAATAGTATTAGAGGCATATATAGGGGGTGTTTTTATTATGAAAATCACTGGCCGACAAAAAAAAATTTATGTTGTAACACAAATCAGAATAGCATAATCTAATAGAATGGACCTATCCAAATACGAAAATGACAAATAGAAAGTTGTAGCAATTAGGGTTTTCTTGTTAGAGTTGTAGAACCATATCGATGTTACGATACTTAATATCTATAGAAAAAATGATTTCAGAAAATTCTTAACCCTGTTTATTGATTATGTTTACAGTTTTCGCCTATTAAACATACCATACATCTAAGAGAAAAGCAAACGAGAAAAATATTAACTTAAAACACTAATTAACCTTTATTTTTTCCGTTTATGAGGTGTCCTATCTTCTCTCTTCAAAAACCAACAGTAGTCACCCATCATGGATGGACCCCATCGTCCTTGGTACCGAATTTCCATTGTTCTGATATCTTGGTGAAACCTTTCACTCTGCGCGTCACTAACAGCTCCCAAATTTTTAGGAAAAAATGACAGATGGAAATGGAGGAAGTGAATTTTTAATGACATTCTGGCACCAAGCGCTTTATAGGCATCTAAGAGTTCATTAACTAATTGTTTATAATTTTTATCACATTAACAAATGAATTCTATGCTCTGAGTTCCTGCCTGGTAAGCTTTTCCATGAAATTGACATCATCCAGTAATTTTCTGATTTGTGGTCCAATAAAAATGCCTTCTTTTAATTTGGCATCACTTAACTGGGGAAAGACTTGCCTTAGGTATTTAAATCCAGCACCATCTTTATTCAAAGCCTTCACACAGTTTTTTATCAGCCCAAGTTAAATTTGAAGACGAGGGAAAAGGACATTTTTGGGATCAACAAGAGGTATAAATTTAACATTTTGAGATCTCGGTTGAAATTCGCTTCTTTCCGGCCAAATTTTTGCTACGTAATGCTGATTTATTACACGACTGTCCCATGAAATGGCTAACATCATACCTAACTGACCGTCATCAGAGCGTCCGTTTTCAAATAATATATAAATAAATAAATAAATAAATGCTTTATTGTCAAAAAAAATTTTACAATTTTGTGGACAAAGCTGTTGTAAAAAAAATAGTTTACAAACATCAAAATTAGCAAACAAAACAAAACAAAAACACATCATAAATATTATAGAAAAATAATATTTAAATCAAGAATTTAGAATATTAATATTATAGAATCCTAAAAGAAGTACATTAGAAATGTACTTTGTCAGTCGTACTATGTTATAAACATTTTCATAAATATAATGTAAAAAAATAAAAAAGCAAAGTAAAAAATAAAAAGTACGAAACAATTAAAAAAATACATATACAAAATTCGGTAAAAATGGTTGGTAATGGCAACTATCACACTAGGGGTTCAAGGTCAACTTTCGTCCAAACTAGACATAACTGCCGGTGTACCTCAGGGATCTGTTCTTGGCCCACTTCTATTTTTAATATATGTTAATGATCTGCCTTCTTTCATACGCAATGGACAGTGCACCTCATTTGCCGATGACACAACAATTTTATGGCATCATAAAAATCCTGACATTCTGAATGATACGATGAATGCTGATCTTCATAACATACAGGAATGGTGCAGTGCGAATCGTCTGTCTTTTATTGTATCGAAAACCAACATTTTAAACTTTAAATGTCACTTTGATAAAATCTCTCTTGATGGTCAAATAATTAAAAACATGACAGAAAACAAGTTCTTGGGAAAACTTATTATGTTTGTCGATAATAAGTTAAAATTTAATGTACATATTAATAACTTGTGCCAGAAACTTAGTTCTGGATGTTATGCTGTTCGAATAACTAGAACTGAGCTAAACGAGACAGTAGCAAGAAATGTTTATTTTCCGGTAATCGAATCACATTTGAGATTTGGAATTTGTTTTTGGGGCTCGTGCAGCGGTAACTTGTTTCGATCAATTTTCGTCCTGCAATACCTATACAGCCTAAAGCCACGTGATTCATGTAGACCCATTTTTAAGTCAAAAAAAATTCTGACTTTAGCAGGTCTGTTTATTTTGAAATCCGTATGTCTGATGCACCGAAAACATTTAGAAAGAATTCATACTTTGCCTTTGATGTGCAACGCAGTTCTTTCTCTATTAGTCTACCTGAAGTCTTGTTTATTGTGTAAATTCTGTTATTTACTATGACAATAAGATCATTTTTCGGTGTGCTGTTTTGTTTTCAAGATTTTTTATTTTATTTTATTTATGCTTATTTTAATTGTTTACTTTTAAGAGCTTTGTCATTGAGAATTTTTTTTTCTTTGGACAATAAAGCATATTTTGACTTTGACATGATGTAGAATTCAGAAAACATAGCATTTCTTTTTCTGAAATTCGTAATTTTTGTTTCTTTGGCCAATAGGTTCCATTCCTTAAGAAGTTCTGACTGTTGCTTGGATAACCCCAAATCACGTACTAAATCATTTAATTCACTTTGAACAATCAAATGTGGCTCGCTGGAACTGGGACCTGTGGTAAAAGTGGAATCGGTGCACTATTCTTCTGAGCTATTTGGATGATGCGTTATCTCCATTATTAATAGGTCGTATGGCAGATTGCAAATTTGGATATTCTATATTGTGCTTTCCCTTTTTGGAATAACCTTCAGTCTTTGTCAGGCAAAAATAACAATCGTTAAGAATGATTAGTGGGTTCTCGCCATACCATTGGAACTGCCAAAGGCATACTTTTTCTCTTTCCCTTCATCCACTGCACCAATGATCACTACAACTAACACAGCACATATGGGGAGCCCACCGCGTATCTTGATCCCCAATTAACACACCAAAATATTTAAAGTAAGCTTTTTTACATTTTCGGAAAATGGCCTGGATTGTGATTTCACCAGAAATTCTTCACAAATATAACAAAATTTGTCAGGAGAAATTTTGCAACTTATACTTGCTTATCGATACACAGAGAACCACTCAATTCGAAACTCAACAGAACAGTGATGTTTAACGTTTATTTTATGTTCAATGTTGTAAACAACCTAGTCTAGGAAAGTTTTCCGTTGTAAAATGAACCTATTATAGCCGCCCCACAATAAAATTGTTTACCTGCCAATATAATAGGTTCTAATTAGGCTATTAAAAAATGGTACGTATTAGGGCTTTCCGAATATTTTTTTTATTATTGGTAGGGTATGTGAAAATAATGAGCTGGCCTGTATTAGAAAAAATCTTGTCGGCGACTGAAATCGGCAATTCTGTTTAAAAAATTCGCATAATAATTATCAAACTTTTTTAAAAACTAATAAAAAGAAAAACTGAGTGAAACGTTATACAAATAAAAATACAAGTCAGAATCATTTCCTAGTTAAGAAAATCAAATCTTCTCTGTTGAATCATCGGAAGCGATTTTTTATTCTGACAGAGACATTAATGGATTGAGCAAAAATAAGAATTTTTTGCTTTGTTCTAATTGTCACTTTTTTGTCAGCCCCTTTTTAACGCGTAGAATAGGGCGTTAGTAATAATCTCTTTTAACAAGGAAGGGTGGGATCGTTTATTTATGTTCCAATGTTTTAAATAGATACACACTGAGATAACTGTTCTTATTTTATAATAAACTAATATTTGTATATGTCCAACACCTTGTATATTACTGCTAGATATGTATGATTTTTTGTTCTGGATATTTCCTTTGACAACTTTTAGTGAAATAGGTCAAATAATTTCTTCATAAAGTGTCAGTGAATTTCTTCATAAAGTATAGGGAACCCTGCTATACTGGTACGTCGTTTTTATTTAACCGGAAATAATTAATTATATTTTATCCCATCAAATAAACCCACTCGTTAATTCCCCAGAAAACGGCGTTTGGAAATTTATGTGAAGCACTCTATATATGAAAATTTTGAATATTTGCATAACATATTTTATATTTTACTTAAACGTCTGGCTTCTTATAGGTGGTACCTGTACTGATGAACTGAACAATTTCAGCTGCGACTGCAACCGAACAGGTTACAACGGTAGATTGTGCGAGATCAATATAAATGAATGTATAACTAATCCTTGTTTAAACGGAGGTATTTGTTTTGATACGTATGGTTCTTATCTGTGTCAATGCTTATCTGGTTTTGGAGGAAAAAATTGCCAAACTGTAAGTACGAAATTGCACCTACAAAACTAATCTGGTTGTAAACAATTTTTAATGAAAGTAGATGCCTTATGAAGCCTCCCAAATAAGGAATTTTCCTTTTAAGCTGCTTTTTCGATATTTCAGTAAGTATTGTCGTGTTGCAAAAATCTGGCAACATAGCGTGACGTTAGAAACCGTAATGCATGTAATTTTGACAATCCTAAACTAATCGCTTTCGTACTCAATTTACGTGATACCAAAGTAGGAATATCATTAAACTCTTTAGGACACGCCTTACAAATATAACACTTTTGGGACGAGTTAAACATCAATGAGTTACAAACCTTTCCGTCAACCATAGTTTTATGTAACTGATGTTTGACGGAGAAGCTTGCTTTCTCGATAACAATTTTGGTTGGTAAGAGATTTTTGATTTGTTCGTCCATATGGGCAAATTCTTCTTTAATAAGCGAATCTGTTTCTTTCACAAACTGTAATTTCACTGACCTACAGTAACGAGTTGAAGATGTTCTCGGATTTTGCCAAATTATTTTTTTCTCAGATTTTGATTGATAGTAGAGCTGTAAAGGTACCACACAGGTTGCAAAGATACTCGAGTCGTCCGATTCTTTTGATTCAAATCGTTGCTAATAATTATTGTAACTTCCACTACCATCTGCCCCCCACTTGAAATCCATTTGCAACCCTTTTAGGCTATTTTCGGCAGAGCAATCAAAAGTTGACAAAAACACATCTCTCTGAACTGCACTGATCCGTTCAATTGTGTGGTTTAATAGACTCTGTAAATTAATTTCGGCAGATTTTTTTGTTATGGATATATGGTTCTGAGAAGGATAGCAACTTTTTTTAGATTCAATAATTTTGTGGTAGCTTGGATAAAAATTACTAAGCCCTTTCTTTTTTGCTGATGTTCTTAATCCGATGTATTTATGACGTGTCAATTTAAAAAAAACAAACAACGCCAAAGCTTCATCAGGGGTATAAGACTGGTTTTGCTTCTCACTATTTTTCATCGTTTTTTTGAGTTGTGCAGCTCTGTTTGGAGAATACGCTATTTCGTGAAAGACACTTGCTACGTTTCTATATCCGTCTGATCGAAGTTCATTTTCACTGGTTTTTTTTACTAAATTTTTCACTCTGCGCCTCTGGGTACGATTACTCGCTTGGGAAAATGCTATTTTTGGCCGACCAGGCTTTTTAATTGTCGAAAAGTTTAGTTCTCCTTCAAGCCATTCTTCATTTTTTGCAACAAAATCTGATAAAAATCTTTGGCTTTCTTTTTCAGAAGCAGAAAAGAGAAACTTTTTAGCTTACCCTGTATATTTTTTAAATTTTCATCATTGATGTCTTTGTCTTTAATATGTTCTTTTACGAAATGCATTAATTTCGCTTGCGACTGTGATGTTGTAGGTTGGAATTTATCGCCTTGTTTCAGCACATTAAAAACAGCTCGTTTAATGGATACGCGTCTCTCTAAAAAAGAGGTGAACACTCATTAAAAGGCAAAAAGAGGCAAACAAATCGAACATCATACCTTAGCAAAGATAGCAAGAAACGTTTTTTAACTAATCATATTTAATAACTTTTGATAACTTGAAAGCGCAAGCCTTCACATTTTTCAATTTAAAAAAATAGGTATCATTTTGCATGTGTACACAAGAAAGCTATCAGAAGAAAAAAACATATATTGCAGAGCACGCTATATGTAAAAAATTTAAGTAAATACCTGGCAAAATCACATCCATTTTCCAAAAATTCATTAACTTTTTACCAGGACACACTCAAGCACGCAACAACTGACATTTAGCAACAAATAATTGTTTATCTCGCGCCGACCGCGGCCTGCTAAGACTGGCGCTTGAATTTGACTAGTAAAGATTATTTTATATATTTTTTTTTGTAATGATTTAAGTTGACTGGGTATTGTTCTTTATTATTTTAGTTATATTAAATAATTTTGCATATTAAAAAAAAATTACTTCTGTCCAGCTAAAAGTACCTGTGGAATCACTGTGCGGCGTAATATAATTTAATTAATCTTGTCAAACAATTTGCACTTCATCTGATGTAAGATCATCGTTCACGTGTTTTTCGTAATATGATTTTGCCCCAGCCCATATTAATTCTATTGCGTTAAACTGGCAATGGTATGGCGGCAGTCGTAAAACCTCATGTCCATTTTCCCCTAATATTTCATCTACGGCATATATTGTTGGTTTTTTAATAGATTTTGCCATTAAAAGAAGTTCTAGTTTCAGCATATTGGGTAAAGGATTTAGTTTTTGTTTTATTAGCCAGTCATAAATATCACTTTTCTTCCAGGATGAAGTAGGTTGTTTATTTAAAATTCTTGAATGATAAGATGCATTGTCCAGAATGATTAAAGATGGAGCATCTAAATTTGGAATCAGTTGTTCTTTTAACCACTTTTCAAACAGTTCACAGTTCATATTGTCATGGTAGTCCATACTTTTGGATGTTGAAGAAAACAGTAAACTTGCACCTTGACACTTTTTACAGACTCGTCCTGCCAAGATTTCGAACCAGTTCCATTAGAAAATATCCAAGTCTCGTCTAAAAATACCACTTTTCTAAATTTTTAATTAACATTTTCAGTGTATTTCTTTAAAAACTGGATATGCTGACTTGCCATATGTGGCAACTCGCATAAAAATCTTCGATTACGGTCCTTTTTATATCGAAAACCCAACATTTTTATTAATTTTGACAACGATTTTAGTCCAATTTCCAATAGGCCTATATTATTTTTTGATGTGTATAAATCGTGAATTACATTACGAACATCCATTTTTACATTGTCACTTAAGTCTTCTGTCTTTGGCTTGTTTCGTGTACATTTCTTAATCTTTTTCGGTAGTAGATTATGCTTTTTTTCATGCATAATTTTCTGCACAGTCCTTATACCGGTTTCCAGAGCTTTTGCTACTGTTTCCTGGATATTTTCGTAATATTTTATTAGATTTAATACCATTTTTTTCGCTTGTGGATGCCAAAAACCCGAAAATTGTTTTCTATTACTCATTTTGTCACTGACTTGTCAATCTGACTTTGAAGTGACATCGCTCAAAGATTTTTGCAACTGCTGGTATTTACATGTTTATCCTCTTTTTTCATATGAAAATATCATAGGTCTATCTAATTCATCTTCCGGATTTTATGCGGGGAATATGATTACACTTAATAAAAGAAAAACAAACTTAAAAAGTTTGTCGTTGATAAATTGTAGGACTCGCAAGATAACACTGCTTTTGACTATACGAAGTCAATATGGAAAAAACGATAAATTCGTTAAATCGGTAATATTTCTTTACCCAAAACTTCCTTCATTATTAATCCTTTTTTATTAGAAATCGTTCCTGGTAAAGGAAATTTATCGATTTTTCAAATTTATGTTTTTTATGACGAATTTCAATCAATGTATATTTAATGAAATTTCCGAAGTTTTACTTACTGGCTTATTATAAAATCATTAGAGTTTTGTGAAGAAAACTGTAAACTCTAGGTTGAAAGTACTCCTAATGTTTACTACTTTGTAATGTTTTTTTCTTTGCTTTTATCTTATTCAAAGATATTTTCCTGTAAGCTTATATGTTGCAGTACAATATGTTTTTTTTTTCAATATAGAGCGTTGACGAATGTGCATCTCAGCCTTGCTTCAACAATGGCGTTTGTGTAAGTCAGTCAGCAGGATATGACTGCAAATGCTTACCTGGATACTTTGGAGAAAATTGTGAACTTGAAAACAGACAGCAAAGACATTGCGATATGCTGAGTTGTGGCAGATACGCTGAATGTATAGAAGGTAAGTTAGAATTCCGTAGAAAAAATTATCCTCTTTGAAAATTATATTTTAATTAAATTTGCAGCGCCTTAAATTGTGGCATATAATATGTACATTCAGTTAATAATCGTCTATATTTCAGATCCTTCCATCGGTGCTGTTTGCGTTTGTAAACCCGAATCTCCCGGGGATTATCCAAACTGCAAATCATCTTTGTGTTCTAATAATCCTTGTAAGAATGGGGGTTTATGTAATATAGTAAATGGAAACATAAACTGTTCTTGTCAACCAGGCTTTACAGGTAAGTTTTCATTTCTTCACGAATCAAACATTATTGGACAATCTTTAAAAAAGCCTATTTTTATCAGAAAACCCCCCCCCAGATGACCCGATTTAATGTCAGTAGATTTCTGTAGCCAGAATTTTTACAAAAAGTATACACAATTAATGCTTGATTTGGATTAAAATTTATTAACGACATTGCTTTTTCAAATTCTTCTGTTACAATTTTTTAAAAGCCAAAAAGTCCATTTAAAATTTTGAACCCTAAAAAATTCTTAAAGTGTTCCCTTGTTTCTTTAACGGACTATTAACATGTAATATTTCACTTTATACTTAAGAAATATGTCGTGTATACCTGTTTTTATTTATCTATACATATACAAAATATCAGAAGGTGATTTATGTTATTAAAGTAAGGAAAAACCTATATAAACAGTCCGCAAATGCTTCGTTCTTGAGATACAGTGTGGTAAAATAATGGTAACATTGTTTTTATTTTTTTATTGATTTTTTTCAGATTCAAATAAAATTTAGTGCATAGTATGACTAATGTCATAACACTTTTTATATAAACTTGCTATAATCTCTGTATATTCGTGTATTTTAAACTTATTTGAAGTGTTATTATGTAATGTGCTTTATTTTGTATGCATGTGTGTTGCTTGTAGTTTGTCAGTATTAAACATTAGTCAGAATTTAACTTCTTTAATTCTACCAGCATCTTAAAACACTTTTTATTATATTAATTTAATGACGTAATACCTTTTAAAGAAAAAATATTTTTTGTCAAGTAAATTGTACAGGGTGGAACATTTAACTGGAATATATTCTATAACTTGGAGGCTTTTCATAATTTGTAAAAACTGTTTTATACGTTATATTGATGTTTTCGACTCTAGATCTTTTGATATTACGAATTTGATATGTGATATGTGTAAGGATTATGATTTAATATACTTTTTTTTAATGCAACACCTCGTATATTAACTTTTTTGGCATATTCTAAACGCACTGTTCAAATATTTAAATTGAACTGTTTTTGGGAAAATGGCCTCTGAGTATTTTCCAAACGGTTGTACTTTCGAACGAAATAACTTTCATTTTGATTTGAACGGATATGTAGAATTTAACATTTTGATTAAATCTAATAGATAACAAAAAGCTAAGAAAAGTGTTCCATTTGCCCAAAAGATTGCTTTAAGTGGCTCAAAATGATAATCCACCGATCTCAATAAAAATATATGGAGTATTGCGCTTACAACAAAAATCATATGGCGTCATAATTCTGTGAGAATGGATTCCTCTGGTCCACAGCATTGGTAGACGAACAAATAATCTGCGCATATAACATATACAATGTAACATATGGGAAACTTTTTTATCTCCGATCGTGAGATACTACTAATATTAAAATTAAAACAGAATTAAATAAAATACGTTTATTTTTGTTTAAAATACAGTATTATAAACTATTTATTGTAAATGTTTGTTACACAATTATTGCGGTTATTTAAATTAATATCAGATGTACTTGATGAACTTGACTTAACTTCCCTTGAACTTGCATATTAAATACTTTCAGTTTTTGGATACCAGTTGCTTCATTTTCCTTATTTCCGAGTATACTTAAAACAGTCTTCTTTTTGTTTCCTTCCGAAGCCTCAATGTATCCTTCTGCAACTGTATTTGACCGCCATCCCCCGTGCCTCTTTATGGTCAAAATATCCACTCTGGTGTTGGCTACTAGTAATGTAGAGACCTTCTATAGCAGTGGCCGGTATACTGTTCTAGATTGGATCATTTTAAAAACAAAGCAATAGTCTTAGGTATACCTCCAAAGGTGTTTATTCCCACTGGCTGTTTTGTACAGGGTGGCCCACATAAGATGACCCACTACCTTATCTCATAATCTGTACGAGATAGGGAAAAAAGTTTTATACAAAAGTTTCTTGGGTTTATCTAAATTTTTCAAATATTGTATTTTTATATATACAGGGTGTGTCATTTTGCGTTGACAGATGTCAACTTTGTTATTTTAAATGGAACACCCTGTATATTATTATGGATTTGAATAGCTCTCTTAGAGACGATTTCAACGATGTTTTATAAGATGGGTCTACGAGGCACCGTTTCGGAGATATTTACGATCATCTTCAATTTTTGACATACTTTCAACTTGTTGTATCTCTGGTATTTATCAACTTTTTTGTTTCATTTTTGTGCAGGAAAACACATAATTTTATGCTTTATTGGACGTGTAGGTAAAAATATTGAAATTGAAAAAAAATGTTACAATGTTGTCACGTTTTGCGTACCATCAGTTTTCTCAAGATTTTTAAATGCAACCACCTATATTTTATAACGGATTTAAATAGAGCATCGAAAGACGATTTCAACGATATATTATAACATAGGTTTATAAGTCACGGTTCCCGAGTTTTGGGGACTTTCTTCAGGAATCAATTTTAATATTAAACAATTTTTACTAAAACATAATATAAACTATTAAACATGACATAACAAGAACAAAGAAAAAAAAATAAACATTACTTAAATTAAATTTTCTATATAACCACCTTCCTGTGCTATACATGTTGTATAAATAATGTCTAATTTTTTTATTGCCCTACGAACTGCTCCACTCTCATTGATCAAATGGATCTCTTCCATTATTCTCCCCCTTAAATCGTCTACGTTATTAACTTTATTCTTATACACTTTGTCTTTAATATTTCCCCATAAAAAAAATCTAGTGGAGTTAAATCGGGACTCCGAGCTGGCCAGGGTATTGACCCAAATCTGCCAATCCACATTGGAAATCTTTCATTTAACCATTCAATTACAGGTCTTACGGTATGGTACGGCGCACTGTCTTGTTGAAATACAAGACCATCTTTAATTTCATCCGGTAATTCATTAATAAGAGGTTGTATTTCATTTTGCAACAAACTGTGGTATCTCTGTCCGTTAAGAGTCCTATCATAAAAAACCGGCCCAATCACTCGGTCCTTTATTATTCCGCACCAAACATATACACTTTGATGTCCCTGCTTTCTGATGGCTTTGATTTTATGTTGATTTTGCCTTGACCAGTAGTGGCAGTTCTTTCGGTTAAATATTCCCGCGGTGTTGAAAATTGCTTCGTCAGTGAAAAGAATTTTGTCAAAAACCGGTTGATCAAAGTGGCGGTCCATCATATCCATGCAAAAAGTAGCTCTGTTGTCAAAATCAGCTATGGATAGCTCTTGTACCGGAGTGAATTTGAAAGGATGGTAATCGTTGATATTAAGTGTTCTCTGAATACTTGCTCGGCTAATATGCGGTATGTCCCGTGCGGCATCCCTTTGGGAATTTTCATTGCTTTCCTCAAAATATAAAAGAACATCAAGTTGATTTTCTTCTGTAAGAACTGTCCTAGGCCGGTTTCTTTTATTGTTTATCACAACGCCATTTTCCAGATATCGTGTAATTCTTACGAAGATTTTCTTACTTGGAATTCTGCTATTTGGATACAGTCTTCTATACTCCCTTAACGCTAGTGCGGGACTCTTATTGTTTCTAATGAAGCACTCATATAAATTTAAACGTTGTTGAATAGTGTAGTTCGACATAATTATTTCTTAAATTTACTAATTTAATCAAGAAATGCAACCAAGCTGTCAAATTTCATGCAAATAATATTTCGTTTGTTTCCATGGTTTTGAAGCACAGCCTACTTAAAATTGTTGATAGGGTTGTGGAAAGGTTGGTAAATAATTGTGAGAGAAAAAACACGAAACCAATACTTAGCTTGATGACGTTTATTACTCGACTGACTTTCAGATGCTCTATATAAAAACGAAACAACAAAAATGATTAGTAAGCAAAGACATTTTTCGGCACCATTATCGACACAGTCGCCTTGGCCGTCTGTTTCGATAATCGCTAATCATAACATTGATAAGGCTTATTTAGTATATGGGAAGGAAACATAAAGAACTATTTTTAAATAGATTCACACTATTTTAACAAAAATACACATTATGTATTTAACAGATTTTTAGAGAGTTTTACGTTTGATCTGGAAAACGACGTGGTAATAATTATTCAAAGCAATTAAAAAATCTAATTTAGATATTCTTTAGCATATAATATTAATTTTTTTGTCTTCGTTCATGTCATGTCACGTTTAATAGTTTATATTATGTTTTAGTAAAAATTGTTTAATATTAAAATTGATTCCTGAAGAAAATCCCCAAAACTCGGAAACCGTGACTTGTAAACCTATGTTATAATATATCGTTGAAATCGTCTTTCGATGCTCTATTTAAATCCGTTATAAAATATAGGGGGTTGCATTTAAAAATCTTGAGAAAACTGATGGTACGCAAAACGTGACAACACTGTAACATTTTTTTTTCAATTTCAATATTTTTACCTACACGTCCAATAAAGCATAAAATTATGTTTTTTCCTGCACAAAAATGAAACAAAAAAGTTGATAAATACCAGAGATACAACAAGTTGAAAGTATGTCAAAAATTGAAGATGATCGTAAATATCTCCGAAACGGTGCCTCGTAGACCCATCTTATAATACATTGTTGAAATCGTCTCTAAGAGAGCTATTCAAATCCATAATAATATACAGGGTGTTCCATTTAAAATAACAAAGTTGACATCTGTCAACGCAAAATGACACACCCTATATATATAAAAATATAATATTTAAAAAATCTAGATAAACCTAAGAAACTTTTGTATAAAACTTTTTTCCCTATCTCGTACAGATTCTGAGATAAGGTAGTGGGTCATCTTATGTGGGCCACCCTGTACATTTAAGCCTGGGTTATAGATTGAAAAGTTTGCTTCTTGCGTCTTCCTTTTGAGCTAAGTGTTTACGCTGGTTCTTAGCCCGAGTTATACATTGAAAACGTTTGCGCTTTGCGTCGCCTGTGGAACTAACCTTACTTTAATGTTTATATTTATAGCCTTTTTGTGTAATACAGTTTTGTCTTGCTTGTTTTTCAGTTTATGTGCGTTTCTTTTAATTTGCTGAGCATGGATAATCATAGTCATAGTAATGATGCGTAATAGAGACTACGCAGCTGTACGTTGTTGAAGAGAAGGTTACAAAGAAGATCGCGAATTCGGCCTGTTGGGGTGGAAATATTCATAACTCTTACCAGTATTTTCTTAAAATTAATGAAAATGACCCCAAGCAGTTTTTTTAAATGGACGAGGATGTTATATGTATATATTAATGTCAAATTTATTACGAAGGACAAACGTTTTAAAAGGCCCTCTAAAATCCAGCAATTTCATTGGTTGCAGCTTAACGCAAACGTCAATTTTCGCCAGCCGCTTCTGTCAAAGTTAAAGATCGCCATCATTTCGACGGCTAGCGAAAACTCAAACGTATGGCGGCAAAAATATAACCGTACCCATTGCTTTACGTTAAGTAAAGTTCAAGGACAGCAAAAACTGCGACGCAAGATGCAAACGTTTTCAATCTATAACCCAGGCTTTACCGTTCTCATAGCACACGAAACAACGTGTTTAGGAGGGCGTAACTTGATGTAATTTCGGACAATTTCCACCAGTGGCGGCTCGTACTTTAAAATTTAGGGTCGGCCGAGGCTCAATGTCAATCAAGGGCGGTTTTACGGTGAGGGGGTAATGAGTTAATTACCCCTCCCCCAGACCGGTCAAACATCATGTGTAATTTACATATTTTTACGTGAAATCTACGATTAAAAACATGGTTAGGAAACACTATAGCACAAGAGCGACCCGTTGGATTGGCTCTTTTGCATATCTATAGATAGAGTATTGATGTAAATATAAACAATGTAATTAATAGATTTGCTGCAGGAAAAGAATTGGACGTTATTCTAAAACAATTTATTAGAGGCTGTTTTTTTTTCAGTTATGCCACAACAAGTATGATACAAAATATGGGCATTTATGCTGTTCTGATACCATTTACAATAAAATATATTAACATACTTTTTTTTTTAATTAACCCCCCACCCCCAGAAAGGTTTTCCTAAAATCGCCCTTGAGGCCAATGTGGTGTTAATATGGTCAAATGCTAGTCTTAGTATTTTCCGTTTATTTCTTGAATGATAATTAGGTAGGCACCGACCTATATATAGCACATCTAGGCTAAAGTATAAATTTAATAAATAAGAAAAAAATGTAAGAAAAACGCTCTAGTCAGTCAATTTAATTTTTTGATTTTTAATGTATCTTGCCTCAAGAGGAAAATAAAATAGATGCCAAAGCAAAAGCTATGTACACAACCAAAAAAGTATATTGTCCAGCAAGAACCACGATGCGGCGCACACTGGTTCGCCCTTATGGACACGTGGCCAAAACCTATATTTTATTATATCTGTCAAAAATAATGTATCAGTTTCTATTTTTTAAGCATGTCTAATTATATTTTGATAATATACAAGTTTTTATTACAATTGGCAATATACAGGAGCACCCAAAAAGAATCTAACAATAAGCTAATAATATGCGACCTAAAATAGGGTATTTCCTAACATTTTTTACAAAATAAAAGGGATGAATGCTTACTTAGTTTTAAGACAATAATAAAGAATAACATTTTTTCGTCGGTCGCTCAGTTTTCAAAATACAGGGTGTTCAAAATTAGTTTAATTTTTTTTTATGTTAGAATTTTTGAACCAACTTTTTTGAAATTTGGTAATTTTATTTGTAGATAGTGATTAGAGGCCTATTTAGCCATACAAATAAAAATTGTCAATTGCATTGGCATATCCCAAAGGGTACAGTCAGGTTCAATATTGTCAAAAGCTTTCCTTTTTCAAGCACCAACTTTTATCAAGAATAAGTTGTTGCTGATAAATTGAAAATAAAAAAGATTTGCACTTGGCAATCAAATTTGGGCACACTGTACTTTACTATGGAACTTTTATGTAGGTGATTTTTGGCAAATCAATTTCTTTTGGCAAGCTCTGTATGCTGTTAAAATAAATGACTTAACTTTGAAAACACCCTGTATAGTTCCTAAGCTATCAAGTAAAAAGAAAGTTGAAGTGTAGAATAACATTGATATTAATTTAAAAGGTGTATAGAATCGCTGTACAGTTCTGTTTCATTATTTTTGATCTGCCATTTATACCTCAAGTTTGTAATTAATGGGTCAGAAGAAATAAGTAACGCATGTATTACATCTTCATTTGTTGAAACGCGAGAACACTTTCGAGAATGAGACTGCCTAAATCTTTTAAAATCCTTATTTCTAGATTCTGCTGCTTCCTCACTTAACTGGCCTATTGAAAGACTGATGGACTTTATAATTTGACCCCCGTGAATTAAAACTTTATGCAATGATGATAGCATATAATACCAATAATAATGCTGAATGAAAATGTTGGCCGTTTCATAGCAATAGTTTTCAAATTTTGTCTCATTAATATCGCATCGGCTATGAATAACTTGTAAAATAACTGCAAAACGTCTAAGTATTTCTTTGTTAAATCCAGTTATTTCTGACCTGTTCAAAATTTTTAAAAAATCGTCTTGCTGTATTGCCATCATTTGATGTGCCACTACCTTGTTTTGGCACATCAACAATTATTCCAAGTTTTTCTTTGAGCTGACATTGAATTTTTGATTTTCTGGATTTTAGAAGTTCTTTTTCATTCGATGATTTGGCCGTCCATTTCATAAATTCCAAACGGTAAGAAACATGAAGCACACATTCCATAAACCGTATTAAAGCATGAAGAGGTGACAATCCGTATTTATATGCATCTTGATTTACTTGTCGCTGTTGAATAATTTGTATACCGTTCATCTCGGAAGGTTTTGCCCCGCATATATTACAGCACGCTGAAGATGATGTGCCTGTTAGAATCTGACACACCTTTCCATCAATCATTGTTAAAAACAAATCATGCTTAACGTATACCGTTTTACCAGGAAATTCAATTTTAGTATCTGACAATTTAGATATTTGGTCATTTATGGAATTAACAAAATCAGTAACATACGATTTTGTTTCTTTAGCAAAATGAAATGAAATTGGTCGACAGTAATTTGTGGATGATGGTCGCTCATTTTTCCAAAAAAAAGTTGTGGAATCTAAAACGTCATTTAGTTGGATTGGAACGAGGGATGACATAAAAACAGACTCGTCAGTTAAATTGGGATTCGAAAAATTTTGTTTGTTGATACTTTGACCAGATGAACCATCGCATCCCCATTTTGATTTTAGTACTAACCTTGATGTCTCTGGTGGTGTTGCCAGTATATTACTTTTTATATCTGGAACTAATAGCAGTCGTCTAACAGTATGGTCTAACAAAGACTGTAGTTCCACATCTACGCCACTCTCAGATATAACAGTTTTTTCTTTGGTAGGATAGCATTGCTTTTTCGCTTCTAAAATACAAGCATATCGAGGAAAAATATGATAGTTCTTAAGCTTACACTGATTTCGCAAATGTTAATATTGATATTTAGAAAGTTTTGTATCGGTTATTAACGCTAAGGCTTCTTCTTTTGTAAACAAATCCGGAATGTCATCACATGTGATTTTTTTATAATTTTTTGCACCGTTTTCCAAAATGTCACTAATTAATTGAGCTTCCTGTTTTTTACCTGATGAATTTAACACTAATACTAAAAGATGCTGTAATTCAGCGGCAGGTAAGTTGGTATGTTTACTTAAAGAGGACACTTTTCTTCGTTTTGAGCGACCGGAACAGTTTTCTAGAGTCTTAATTGGCCTCCCTCCTTTTCCTTTGAACAGCGTCAATGAACCTTCCAACCACGAAGCACATTTTTTATAAAAAAAAGTTCTATTGCGACTTGCCAATTTCCATTTTTCACGAAATTGCGGCAAAAAATGGCGCCTTAAACCGTCAAACGCTAACTTTTCACTATTACCAGAAAAATGATATTTTTCTTGTAGGTAATTAAAAACAAAAGTTTCATTTCCGTTGTTTTCTATTAAAATATCGCACAATATTTTTCTTTTTACATGCATTTTTAATGTTAACTCTTCAGTTATAACTGAACTGACACCATAACAACTAAGAATGACGCGACGCGTGAAGAGTAAACAAACCATGTTTCCAAAGCCAACCTATATTAATATTACTAACTGAATAGCAGATAGTAGCAGCTAATTTGGCAATATTCCTTAAAAGGACATTGTGAGGCTTACTTTTAGCTAAAAACAATAACTTGGATCAGCTTGGATGACTCTGATTTGGCTGTATAGATAAAAATTACTGCAAAAATGCAAATCGCAAAAATGATTAGTGTTATTTATTTTTAAATTATTGATAAAAACCGATATTATTTAAGAAGAGAATATGTGAAGTATAGCCTCAGCATAAATTTGACCATTTAAAATTATTTTAAAAACGCTTAAACGGGTACTTTAATTCGTTTTTTATATTAAATTGTTGAAAGTTTTGGTCGATTTTTGTATGTAAAACGCTTATAATTAGGTGCTCTAAAGTGTATGATCTTACGTAGGACATTCTTTAAATAACACCGTTATCATTTTAAAATATATATTTTAACATATTTTAAACATATTCACTAAAATAAAGGTTTTCGATATACTGAGTTTTGGCCAAAACTTTACAAGAGAGCGAACTACTGTGCGGCGGGCCGACTTATAAAACAAATTGCAAATGATATTTTAAAATATCAACTTCACATTTCGTCACTAAATTTAAACATGTAACATGGAGTGAAAATTACTAATATAATATATTAACCATCATTAGTCATGACTAATGTAAAGAACTAACAAATTCATTTAAAAATAAGTAGTATCATTTTATAATAATTACAATTAATACCCGAAAAATGGCAGTATTCAATTGGGAAAAGTTTCGGTATTGGGTGATATAAGCTGCAAAGAACGTTATAGCATGTGGATGTATGCGAACGTACTACGTACCGCGTGAATTAGTAGCTAAAGTCTAGCATGTGAGTTGATGGAATCGGCTGTTCGAGCCACCGTCTATAATGAATATATTAGAATATCTGTGGACGGTGGCCCACGAACCGCTGTTAATGGCGCTATTTGTAGGTTAGTCAAGCAACGATAATAGGGAAACCTACCTATTTTGCTATGTGGCCAGGAAATAATAAACTACATTTTGGTTTTATGCGTTTATACTTTTACCTACTTTTTTAAAAACACAATTTTCCCTGTATATTTTCTGATACGGCCCGGCCGACCCTGCCGTCCCTGAGGAGCCGTCACTGATTTCCACCATATCTAAACCTTCAATGTCTCCTGATATTACAAAAAACTCTAGAGATATTTTTATCTTCGTGAATGTTATTACAAATCGAAACTACGGCTAACAGTGCCTTCTTACTGGAGATCATTTTTATGTTCTTTTCTTCACACCATTTCTGATACCGGGCGGCATATTCGTATCGGACGTACGTTATTGCACAACCGGAAATAAACGAACTTATGCGACCCAGGTTACTTAACGGACATACGTGATTGCACATTGTGTGCAAAATTAGTCGTCCGATAAGGATACTTCGTGTTCTTTCTGTCTTGAAATAAGGTAGAACTAGATGTCAGCGTGTTATTGATTTGTATTAATTTGTATGTAATTTGTATTATAAAAGTATAAAATGTGTAGTATACTTCCAGAAAATTATGATTACCACCATGTTAGCAGCGACACAATAAGAACTAAATTTAATGCTAAAAAAGAAATCGATGTAAGTATTCACGTATTATATCATGCCGTCAAGTATAAAATGTTTGAGGTTAGTTATCGTGTTGTATTTTCGAAACGGATTCGATTCAGATAGTTTCTCGATATTTATTCCCGACTTGTATTCACCTTAAAAACAAAAAAGCTGCCTGCATAGAAATCAATAGTAAGATGTTTAAGATGAATAAGCCCTGTATTAAAGTGGCAGTGTGTTAGGTATCCAAAGCCACGATAGAATAAATCAAAACAAATTACGGCGCGTGTGCACCATGCAGCAGGCGCATAAATCGACTCCTATTGGCGTCAGTCGCGTCACCGTCGAATTAACCAGTACCCAAAGCAGTACCTCATTCAGTCGCTCTCGGTGCATCGCCGCATTTTCTGATTTACCTAATATCTTCAATTTGCCGTATTTTGTAATCATCCAATTTATCATTTATTTTTATTTTTTACTGTCGAATATATTTTTAAATGAATTATAATATTCATACTTAATTATAATGTATAGGGTCATTTAATGGTTGTGGCTACACTTTAGGTCCATCGATACCCTACAACAGATTACAATCAATCAATGCAGGTCGTTTTTCTTTTAGATGACTCAAGTCGAGATGGCATATTGGCTCAGTGGTCAAGTAGGTATTCGACTTTTGTGCGGACGGTTCTAGGTTCAGTCCTTCCTATCGATAATAGTTATTTATGCAACAAGTGTGTAAAGTGATTCTTTTTTGATGAATATGAATATTTACGCACGAGCCGTAGGCGAAAATCATATGCGTCAAAAAAGGTACTTTACACACTAGTGGCATACAATTTTTTTTCTAAAACCAAAAAAACTGTTGCAAAATATCAAATTTTACCAATTACTTTACGCCCTAGTGTGTAAAGAAAATTACTTTATGCACTAGTTCGTAAAGTAATTTGAAAATTTTGATATTTTGACAAATGTCAGTTCAGGATAAAAATAAATGTCAAAGTTACTTTACGTACTCTTTTAAAATGGCAAATTTTACGCGTCTTAAACAGTGCGTAAAGTGAGTACTTTACGCACGGTTGTAGAAAAAGTTTTTTTTTATTTATTTTTTTTTTTTGAGAAATTACTCAAATAAAATAAATTGGGGGTATTGTTCAAGTTAAGTTATTATGTAGGTCTGATTTTAATTTTAAATTAGTAGGTAATAAACTTCCGATAAATCAGGAATAAATATTGCGAACTGTCTAATGTCTGCATCTGCTTGTGTTAAGCATAGGAATGTTTCTACTCTTTCTGATTACTAAGTAAAATCCGTTTTAATTTATTTCGTACATCATAATACGAATATACTCGATGCTGAAAATTATGAAGTACATTGTTGAATGGAAAATTTAAAGTTTTCAAAACGTAAAATTTATTTCATTAAGTACTTATTCTTTCAATTATTAATGAGTCCACTTATTAACATTTCCTAATTTTAAAAGTACGAAAATTTATAGTCAGCATAAAACAATATTTTAACTAATTTTAATTTAAAATCGGCTCCTAATCAGTGTAAGTTACAAGGATAGCTACCGTTTTTGTAAAATATGAAATAATAATAAAATTTGGTGATAAAATAGGGTTAAATGGAACAATATTTTACAGAAATGGGTCTCCGAGTTATCCGAGCTAACTAAAGTCACATGGTCAATAACAAGGACTGTAAGAACGCCCCCATGTAAGGCAAGGAAGTACGTTTTCAAAAGATTGTATCACTGCCACTTTAATACGATAGTTCATAAATTAAGTGGGCCACGAAAAAGACCACATCTTTCTAGAAATATAGAATGTCCGGCGAAATTAACGGTTTCAGTTATTCACATTCCCAAAAGAAAATCTCGAGCAAAAATTCCCGATGAGCTAGGTAGCGAGTGGCCTTGCATCATTCAGTTTGAATTGACACACAATCACACTGTTGAAAGCGCAGCAGCTCTTATAAAAAGACCCATTAGCGAGAAAACAAAAACAGAAGTAATCGAGTACTTTGAAAGGGGTCATTCAGTAGCTTCTGCATATCACAGCTTTTGTTTTAAGAAGATGGAAGAATTTGATGATAAATATGACGTCTTATCTTCAGATCGTCATTTCTACCCCAAAAAATAAGTTTTTGAAAATATATGGAGACATCATTTTAAATCAAATTATGGGGAAAAAGTAGGAATAAACATGTTATCAAAACTACAACAAAACCTAATGAAGAACACTGATGTTTCCTTCAAGATTTGTGAAATTGGTGAGCACTATGCTGTGTCATTTTGTACCGGAATCATGAAAAGGGCTTCAGAGAAACTCCGCCAATCATCCGAAGTGTTATTTGTAGATGCGACTAGCAACTGTGATGTCCACAACCACAAACTATATTTCTTCGCCACCCATTCAGTAGCAGGCGGTATACCTTTAGCTTGTATTATTTCAACTAGTCAAAAAGAAGAAGTTTTTGATCGAGCCGTTGATTGTTTAATCAGTATCATTCCTTTTAAATTAAACCCTACGGTCATTATCACTGACGATGATATGATCGAAAGAAGAGTCCTTCAGAAGTACTGGCCCTCTTCTAAAATGCTCTTATGTTTATTCCATGTTTTAAAAGCTGTATGGAAGTGGCTTAATATGTCGAAAAAGAATATTCCTAAGGAGTATAGACAGAGTCATTATCGTATGTTTAGGAATATTTTGTACGCAAAAAGTCAACAAGAACTTGATTTAAGTTTAGATGCTTTCAAGGAAAAATGTCAATAAGTATATTCAAAAAAAAATTGACAACGATTTGCAGTCTTGGTGCCTTTTTTTCAGAAAAAATTTGCGAACTCGTAGATCTGACACAAATAACTTTATTGAAGTCATGTTTAGGCTTTTTAAAGATATCCCTTTAGAGCGCACAAAAGCCTATAATTTATCACAGCTCACTGATTTTGTAGTCTGTGATTTTGAAAGCTACTATAAGCAGCGACTTTTAGATTTAGTTTTTGATAGAGTAAATAATATGACTTTAAAAAGGTTATATCCAAATTCTAAAGATGTAAGCTAGGATCAGGTGAAACAATTAGCTGCCATGCAATATTCTGTAAAGTCTTCTAGTGGATCTCAAGAATATTTGGTCGATATGAGCGATGGAATTTGCAGTTGCCCCATAGGAGAAAATGGAAAAATATGTAAGCATCAATCGTTTATTATTACCCACTTTAGCCCAAAAGACAGATGCAATGTATTAACTGTCGAAAACAAAATTGTATTAAACGAAATTGCAACTGGTACACAACCACCCGAAGGGCTTTTTTGTCCATTAAGACTTACTGGGAGTCTTGAAGCAGCAGCTATTTCAAGGAAAACTGAAGAATGTACACCCATAGTGTCGAATGAGCCCGTAGATTTCATTATATTAGATGAAGAGCACGCTCAACTTAATATAAATGAAATAATATGTAACGCCGAAGAGAAATGGTCCAACTTTCTTTCCATACTAGACAGAGACGTTAAAGCTAGATTAAGAGATGACCTACACGGATTTTCTGGGGCAATTCATTCGTGTGTCGCAACTTACGATAAAAACGTAAATTCTTCATCGACCCTTATGAGTGCTCTATTTCAAATGTCCAAAGTTCTGCAATCCTTATCTTTGAGACCATGCAAGAAAACGCAAAGAAAAGGAAAAAAGATAAGTGTACAGTCAGCATCAGTGGCGCGCAGAAAAACGACTTCAAAAGGAAAAAGGAGGTTACAAGCAGGCAGAAAAATCAAGTCCCTTGTATATAAGAAGAAAGCATCGCACGCTTTAAATAAATGTGTCGAACTCAATATTGCGCTAGCAGACAACAAGTTTTCCAAATAAACATTTTTTTGTATTTACTTTAGTTTTCAAAAGTTAACATTTTACTTTTAAACAAATGTTCATTTTATTCATTTTTATTTTTTGAACTTTATTCATTTCCAATAAAAATAATAGTATGTATATGTATAAAGGGTATACAGGGGAAAAACCAACAGAGTCCAAAAACTGAAAAATGGGATTATCATTCAATACATTCGATCTGCCATATGTTTCGCTAAAAATACTACGAAAGTGTCGAGTTTCTATTGCTTTAAGCTTTGTTTTCTTTGTACTGAAAATTATACTTTTTGGCCTTAATTGCTATTCCCCTGTACTTTTCATATAAAATGGCGTTTCTATTTTTAACCACATTGTAATAGGTTTTTTTATTTTAAATATATAATAGACTGAATGTTGATGCAGCTAATTGCCAATGGTATCGGACGAACGATATCGCACAGCTCAGTGCAATCACTCTCGTCCTTTATGAACCGTAGTTCGGCATCTTCAAACGTGCAATTACTTACGTCCGATACGAATATGCTACCGGGCGTAGGCCAACTCATATTTTGCCCGTGATTTTTCGGGCAGAAGACCAGAAATTACGCCGGTGGCCACTTCTTCGATATCGGATGGAAGATCTGAATCGGTCATCTTGAAAATGTATGAAACTCCTTCCGAACTTTGTGTCAAATTACAAATTGTTTGACAGCATTATTTTCTAATGTTTTCTAACAAAAACTTAGTTACTTGGTTGCTATGGTATAGTAAGTACAGGTAACAGGTAATTTTTTTAAATATTTGGTAAGTAATCTTTTCAGGAAAATGTAAATTATAAAATTAAAAATTAAAACTCGGATAAGATTTTAAAGGATCGTAGATAAAATTTTGTACGATACACATTTTTGATAAAAGTTGATGCTTGGATAAAAAATAGTTTTGACAGTATTAAACTTTAGGTCAGATATACAGGGTGTTCAAAAATATAAAAAAGTGGAATTCAAAAAAATTAAATTTCTTTGGTGGCAGCATTAAAGGCCACAAAAAAACGTAAATGAAAGATTAGTAAAAGGTTTCAATATTTATTATAGTCAAGGAGATATTTAAAGTCATGCACCTAAGAAAATATCGATTTTTCAAATTAAATATCTCCTTTACAAGAATTTTACTTAGCTTTTATTTACGAGTTTTTTGAGGTCTTGAAATCCACATTTTGGAGTCCAATGATCCTATCTGACGGATAAAACAGCTTTCTTAAATTATAAATAGTTTCCAAGTTAGAGAATTTATTCAATTTAGATGATCCATGCGGTTTTTTACTATTGTCTTTTATTTCGAATTGTTGCATGCTTCTTGGATTTTGATTTGAAAATGCAAGGCTTTTCTTGTGAAAAAGCCTCGTTATGTAAACCGGGTATATGCCGAAGTGGCGGCACTTGTGTAGACCAGGCTGATGGATCGTATTGCGTGTGCGATCGTGCATGGACTGGTAAATATTGCGGTACTAGAGTCGAGTGCAAACATCGACCATGCTTGCATGCAGTCTCCTGTCAAAATTATGTAAGTACTTAGAGAGAAAAAATATCGCTAGATGAAATAATTTGAATATATGCTATGAAAAATTAAAGAAAGTCTAAAATATTTACTTTTTTATCTTCGCATGAATAACGAAATTATTACAGCGGGATGATCTTTTTTAATTAAAAACGCTTTGGGGGTGGTAAGCAGAGCTGGCCAAAATTGCCTCGAAATGCAATCATTAAATTACTAATTACTTTTTCAGTGTTCAACTTTTGAAATGGATTTGTTGTAAATACCATTGACAAACATACCATGTCAGTGCCGCCATGAAACATCACAAGAAAAAAATCTAAAATCGGAAAATCCGGAGAACGAGTAAAGTCCGTGGGTACCAATCCATCTTTAAGGAAAGTTATCGCCTAAAAATGCCTTTAAAAGCCCAGAGCTGTGGCTTGTGGCACCGTCTTGTTCTTCATCATTCATCAGTATGGATTTGTTGTAAATACCATTGGCAAAACAACATTCGGCGCTCGGCTTCGCCGGATACTTAGACTTCAATACCTCTGTTTGCTGGCAAGAATGTTTTGTTGAATCTTCAGAGCTTCCTATCTTAATGGTTCTTGACTTTGGATGCAACGCATGTGTTCGAATTTCCGAATCCCCGAATTTTCTTTTTTTTAACAAAACTTATTATTAATAAGAATGCGGTTTAGGCTAGGTTATGTGTGCTGTAAAGAGCCAACAAAATTAATGTTAAAGATCCGCTCACATTTTATTTATTAAGTTTTATTGTAAGGTATATTAATTAATTAGAAGTATTTATTTTTATTTTAATCTTGGTGAATTCGCAGGAAACTGCATTTTGGGATTTATAATAAATAAATTAAATAAAAATACAGTTGAAATTGCACATTTTTACGGCGCATCGTTGGGGCGTCGCCGCAGACCAAGAGGATTGACGAGTACAGTAGTGAAAGTCACACGCACGATCTCGCCTATCGCTAAAAACCATAAAAATAACCCGAAAAACGCTACGTTTTCCCACATTATGATTACATAAATGTCGTCCAGTGAGTGCAGCCTTCAACTGTCGCCACTTTGCTTTTAATCTTTTTTAGCTAGGGAACTCTTCGCTTTTGTCGTTATACGTAACAATTATAAAAACCCAACAAAATTATGGGTCTGTATTAAAACAGGGCTTTTTTTAACGAAACCTATACTGTTAGGTGGATCTGTCCCGTTAGCGTTAGGTCAGCCCCGGTTCGTCGATAAAACCATCATTAAAGCCATAAAATCACTGTAAAGCTAACCTCAAATCATCAAAATGTTGTCATTGGCGGGCGACATTTGGAATTCAAGGATCTGTCACCGACTTTTTAACCAAATATTCACTTCACATTCTCATTTTTTTAAAATTTGAAGTGTATTTAGTAATCTTACTGTATAGGGTAATATATTAATTTATGTCCACAACATTGGGACCTGGTCTAGGCATAAAACTTTTCTAACCCTCCTGAACTTTTTACTACGACATCACTGGTAATTTTTTACAACACAGTCAAATTATACCCATATGTACAAGGCGTCTCATTTTCGGCACCTTTGCGGGGTATCTCCCTTATTTTTTAAGATAGAGGGTTGCGGTTTTCTCGGCAGGTGCTACTTTTTTATGAAATTAAAGATAGTACCAGCAGAATTTTCATAGCTCTTTTGGTTTTTGAGATACTTGGCGTTTTCGAAAATGTTGTTTTTTCAGCCACCCCTCGTTTCCCAGCTATCTGATCTTATCAAAAATGCGAAAACTGTTCGTTATATAAGTTTTACCGTAGAATTCAGTGCCGAGTTCAAAATAAGTATATGGGGTCAGGTCAAAAAGTTATCGGACCCTACTTTTTTTTTTTAAAGGGACATCCTGTATATTATTCGGTATATTTATTAGGAATAATGCGGAGTTTCCAAAAATATATACACAAATCCAGTTGTTTTGACAAACAAGCTCAAAATCGAGATTTTCTAAAATTTTCTTGTCAAATTATTAGGTAGTAGGCTATGGCTAAAATGCCTTAAACCCAAAATTCATCTTAGTAATTATTATACTAAATATGTAATACTTTTAAACTAAATTCAAAAGATCTTTTTTGATTCTCAACTCTTAACAATAATTACCTATCTTACTTAAAACTTAAGTTAGGAAAAACAAAAGAGAAACAATATTTTTAAAAACAAATTTCTAAGCTTATAGTGTTACAACTTGAATAAAAGAAAGCTGATTTAATGATATAGGCTTGGTAGTTAGACTAAAAAAATACTTGGCGAAGCTTCCGTTTCTCAATAAGGAAAGAATGGATGTAATTATCTATAAATTCAAAAATATAAGAAAATAGTATAGTAATACAATTTTTTCACACGACGCGACAACCGCAGCAAAGAAGCAGCACACAAATTAGTTATATGTCAATAAAAGATTTTTATTTTTTATAATTACAATTTTACCGGGTCTGTTTAAATTAAATCTGACATAAATGTCTCCGACCATCAAAATCGTGGTTTTAACCTCCCCTAGACTTGAAACTGTCCACACCCTACCAATTCATCTAAAGCCCCTATTCTGTTGTACCCTTTTTTTGCTAAAAAGATGAATTGTTATTTCATATGGTAATTATCTTTTTATTGTAGTTATAACTTGCACTTTTATATAAATTAGAATACATGTTTATGTACAGGGTGGTCCACTTAAGATGCTCCTATACTTTATCTCAATAAATAATACACTGAGAAAAAAAAGTTAAATACAAAAAGTATTTGACCCTAAGTATATTTTTTATTTATAATATTTTTATGTATACAGGGTGTTCTATTGTGCCAGGACAGTAACCAACTTTTTTCTTTTTAATGAAATGGTATGAATATTTTTAGAAATTCTAATTCTACCCTTGATTTTGAGTATTTTTTGTCATCATAGCATACGAAATTTTGAGTAGTTTTTGAGAAAAATTAACTTTTTAAATTTTTTTCGGAAAAACAGGTATTTGGAAAAATGTGAATTTTTCACCCTTGAAGACTAAAATTGTGATTTTGGTTATGGATCCATGGGAGTAGTTAATATTTAATACTCTGACCTATCAAGAGCGAAAATCCATTATACAGGGTGGTCACAAATGACCGTAAAAAAAATGTTTTTTATATAATATAAAAAAACTTAATTTTTTTAAATGGAACACCCTGTATTTAGAACTTTTATTGTTTTTAGGATTTAATTCTGCATGCTTCCATATATATATTTTCTATTCCAAAAATTAGTAGTTTAGAAGTTATGACCAATTTTCTATAATAATTCGGGTATTTTTGTTAAAAATCTAACTAAACCTAAATAATATCCTATTCTAAGTTTTTTTTTAACAATATAATTAATGTTGCATTAAACTGGACCTATTATTCGATCACGGATACCACACCACACATAAACACTTCTCCGACCCTGTTTTTTCATTTCTTTTACACGATGTTCATTTGGGTAACACCAGTAATGAGTATTTTTTCGGTTGAACATGCCGGCCGTATTGAAAATTGCCTCATCGGTAAATAAAATATTTTTAAAAATGTCAGATTCAAAATGGTGGTCCGTCATGAGAGAACAATAAAAAGCCTTGTTTGAAAGTCCTGTTGGGATAAGTCCTGAACTGGTAAAAATTTGAACAGATGGTAGTTATTATCAGTTAAAGTCCTTTGAACACTAGTCTTACTAATTCCCGGTAGATCTCGTGATAAATCTCTTTTTGGGCGCCGTTTTTGTTTATTGATTACCACTCCTCGTTCAAGATCACGAACAATTCGTGAAAAAATATGTTTCGTGGGTACCCGTCTTGCAGGATACAATAACCGATACTCCCGCAGGGCTAATGCTGGTCTCTTATTATTTCTTATGTAACTTTCATGAAGATTTAAACGCTCTTGGACACTGTATAAAGCCATTTTTCCTTTAAAAAGAGTTAGAGGCAACTAAATGTCAAATAAAAACTGTGTATTTAGTGGTGTCCAGGCAACAATTTTACTAGTTTTGTTTTTCCGTGGATATCTTGTAAAATTAATACGCGTTTAGAAATGCTATTATTGCGAAAATTAAAACCGTAACCGTAATATTATACTACTTGTATTGCCAAAGACGGGGGTTATGTCGAAAATGTTTTGTAATAAGTAATTAGTTACTTTCTTTCTTGCATTACTTGTTGATTTAATGTTAAATTTAATTATAATGTTAAAAAAAAAACTTAGAATGGGATATTATTTAGGTTTAGTTAGATTTTTAACAAAAATACCTGAATTATTATAGAAAATTGGTCATAACTTCTAAACTATTAATTTTTGGAATATAAACTATATATATGGAATACACAATAAAAGTGCTAAATACATAAAATGAAGTTTTTTTAGTTACAAAAACATTTTCTTTTATGGTCCTTTGTGACCACCCTGTTTAATGGATTTTCGTTCTTGATAGGTCAGAGTATTAAATATTAACCACTCCCATGGATCCATAACCAAAATTCACAATTTTAGTCTATAAGTGTGAAAAATCACATTTATCCAAAAACCTGTTTTTCCGAAAAAAATTAGAAAAGTTAATTTTTCTCAAAAACTACTCAAAATTTCGTATGATGACAAAAAATACTCAAAATCAAGCGTAGAATTAGAATTTCGAAAAATATTCATACCATTTCATTAAAAAGAAAAAAGTTGGTTACTGTCTTGACACAATGGAACACCCTGTATACATAAAAATATTATAAATAAAAAATATACTTAGGGTCAAATACTTTTTGTATTTAAATTTTTTTCTCAGTGTCTTATTTATTGAGATAAAATATAGGAGCATCTTAAGTGGACCACCCTGTACAATGCTTGCTTAAACCTGTACGCTGTATACTTTCGCTTGGCTCACTGTAACGCACCAGTAACTAGTTTTAAAACAAATATTCACTTCTTCACAGTTGGGTGGTTATTACTGCACCTGCTCATCAGGATGGACCGGACCGAAATGCGATATTAAGATCGGCCCATGCTTTAGTGACCCATGTCAAAATTTCGGAATATGTGTCGAAAATGGCCTTGGGTTTGTCTGCCATTGCAGAACGGGGTTCACAGGTAGATGGAAAATGTAGTGGGCTAAGTGTGTTTCTGTGTTTTTTTTTCTGCTTATTATTGCATCTTGCTTATTATTGCCTATTGCTAACCTGAATAATAGGTGACTGACATCTCCACACTAGATGAGCTGAGTTAACTTATCAAACTGTTTATATCCTTTACTATTTTTTTTTATAACAAAGGACAGAAAAACAGTACGAGAGCTTTCACGGCTGAAGTAAGTAAGACCGTGTCAAATTTCGACGTTTCACCTGTGATATTACGAAACATCTTCAGGGATTTTCACTGAACGAGGTCAAAACACTGATTGAACTCTGATGAGCACTGTTTGGGTATTTATAACCCATCTATGCTCATCGACGCTTTAAATCACTGTTATGAATGATGTAGCAAGCAGTCCGCGTCTTTAATTGATATTTTTTAAGTTGCTTCATGATTACAATAGATTTTCTAACCTCCGTTTATAATGTCCCGAAACCTATTCTATCAAAACTATATTTTTAGATCATTCGGCCCAACATCATTCTATTGTAAAATTCACTATGAATATTGAGGCACATGCTCTTCCTTGAAGGGTTAGCATAAGAGAAAGGTTAGGGTTCTGTTTACAGGAAATTAGATAGATATTTGAATTTTAGTTTTCATCATTATCGATGCCGAATGTGTGATGCAAATTCCATTCCAAAAGAGATAAAAAAACTGACTCATGCTTTAAAATTAAGCAGATAATGCAGTGAAGATATTGGGTGTTCGATTAGATTTTACACTAATCCCAGACCTCACTCCGTTGGGATATAGTCAACCATCAAGTAGTGCACTGCTACTTTTTATACAGAGTACTACAGACAAAGTTGCACTCATTCTCAGCTCTAATATTATCACAAATTTTTAACCGACTTCAAAAAGTTGGACCTATATTTATTTAATATCGTATAAGACCGATAAAGCGAGTTTTTATAGTAAATTTACATTTCTTGAACACCCTTTTTAAACTAAAGCATTGAGGTGTGTATTAAACATACAACCCCATTTCCTAAAAGATATCTCTTTTGCTATTCCGTTATGTAATTTTGTGTATACAGGGTAATCATGAAATGTGCGACCTCGAAATCTAGTATTTTTAACCGACTTCAAAAAGAGGAGGTTATCAGTTTGACCCTATGTATTTTTTATGTTTCTACGGATCTTCCATTGAGGAGGAAAAACGGTATTTTTTGACTCCCCCGTATTTCTCAAGAAACTCAAAATAGCCTATCGATGTATTTTAGCTCGGAGAATTCGAAAATCGGAACAAAAAACAATTGAATGAGAAACAAAAGACTTACGCCAAGGATGTTGAGTTTTTTAAACGGAACATTTTTGCAATTCTATGGTCAATTCTGGGTGTTTTTTAATAAGGGTACTATATGTGTATCTTCAGCTGTTTTTGATTTATTGAGGTTTGAATTGACATTTTTACTTCTTTGTGCCGTTATAGCACCTGAACGGTTGGACCTAGTGCAAAATAACTTTTACATTCTTGTCTTAGTTTTTGATAAGCTATCTTATGATGCCAGTCAAACAAAAAAACGGTGATCACCTTGAATATATTCAATTAAATAGGTAACAAAATACTTTCCGTTTTTTTTTGTTTGACTGGCATCATAAGATAGCTTTACAAAAATTAAGATAGGGATGTGGAAGTTATTTTGCTCTAAGTCTAACCGTTCAGGTGCTATGAAGGCCCAAAGAAACCAAAATGTCAATTTTCAAAAATCAATAAATCAAAAACAGTTAAAGATAGACATATAGTACTCTTATTAAAAAACACTTAGAATTGTCCATAGAATCCTAAAATGTAATAATATATACGATGTTCCGTTTAAAAAACGCAACATCCTTGACGTAAGTCTTTTGTTTCTCATTCAATTGTTTTTTTTTGTTACGATTTTCGAATTCTCCGAGTTAAAATACATCGATTGGCTATTTTGAATTTCTTGAAATACGGAGGAAGTAAAAAAAAATCCGTTTTTCCTCCTTAATGGAAGACCCTGTACATGGATTAGTCCGCTATGGTTTTATCAATTTAGATGAAATTTTCAGGGGATATTCAGGATATTGCCGGAGTGGTCCTATAGCAAGTATTAAAAAAATTTGAAAAATGCCGGAATGGCGCCATTTGATTTTTTGCGGCAGTATATATTGCAAGAAGTTTTTTCATATTCTATGCTCGCGTCTGGAATCTACGCGTTCTCCATTATATCAGGAAAAAATATTATGCTGTGGACCATTTGTTAAATCTGAAAGGTGGAATAAAATATTATTTTTCACTTTTTAGTGCGCTTTTTTTTTAGGTCAATTTCATTTTAATAGGCACAAAAAGATTGGGCAATGTTTATGGTCGCCAAAAGATGTAGTTCCTTTGCAATCAGAAAGAATTTACAGAATTCCTTTTTCTTGCCGTGTATGGTGAAATGGGACGATCTATGTCTACTTGACTCAAAGAACATTTAATACGTATAAGTAAAAATAAAAAGAAAAAAATTATTCTACTGTCACTGAACATCAGCACTCAAAAAGACAGAAAGACATCGGACACATGATTAGTGTAAAATATTAGATTTAGATATTATAAAAGGAAGATTAGAAAATCTTTATTGAAATCATGAAGAACCCTGAAAATGTCAATAAAGGGGCTGGTTTTGTGCTACATAAGCCATCACAGTGAGTCATCATGCATTGGTGAGCAGATATCGGAACTCTTTATTCTGCTCACCAGAGCTCATTCAGTATTTTGTCTCGTGATTCCAGAAGATGCCTCGTTCAATCTCATGGGAAACGTCGGAAATTAGTTACAATTTGACGCGATCTATACCTAGAGAACCAATATTTCTTAAAATACAAACATATTTTTATAAGCTCACTCAGCTAAGAAATATGTAGATCGAAATGAGCTAATATTAGAACTCTGGATGTCATAACGTTCCGGACGTAAAATTATTCTGTCTGAGCCCTTTCCTTTTATAAGAGGCTTAAGATAGAATCCTTAATAAATATGTGTTGCATTCCATTTTTGAAAATTGATCAGACCTGATTCTGCATTAAAGTTTTTCTCAATTTGATTGCTACAATTCCCGTTATTATTTTTTTATTATATATATAGATAGTAGTGAATAATTATTCATTCTAATTATAGGCACGTATTGTCAAATTAACATAGAGGAGTGCCAGTCGAACCCCTGTCGTAATGGAGGGACTTGCCTAGACAGGGTGAATTCCTTTTACTGCAACTGCACCGAAGATTGGATGGGAGTCTTTTGCGAAAAACCTTATGACGTTTGCGAGCTACAACCGTGTCAGGTAATAATATTTATGTTAGTATTATGTGTAGCTGTATTTTCCTACTTTAAAAAAAATGCGTCAGCTGTTTCATTTTTCATATCTGACTTTATTTACCTTGTCCAGTTTTCCAAATCGGGGTAAATTATTTTATCAACTATGAAGTATACTTTAATAATTAGAGGAATTTTGGCATATTCCCACAACCTCTGCCGCTGCTACAAACCCTCAGAGTTGATCTAAACGTGGCCAATATTACATTAATGTCCAAGAGTTACAGTTGATACATGCGCCTGTCAGAATAATAAAATTGATAATAACATGCCAATAAATACAGAGAGGCTGGCAGAAATAAATGATAAATAGGAATTATTACCATCAGTAGATATATGGTACCCCTGTGTTCAATGCGTGTAGAAAGAATAGTATAATTAACAGTTTGCCTGTTTTTTTAGTGTACTGAAATGTTTTTTTTTTCACTTGTCTGTGTCACTTAACGCATGCTATAGGTTTCGTCAAAAAGTTTAAGCCGTCAATATCACATTTGGGTATTTTAGTTCACTTTGCGATAAATGTCCTAAAACAATTCGAACAAAATATTTGCAATTAGGATAAATCAGCTAGGACTGTTTATTGAACTGTAGAGGAAATCAAACAGGGTATATATATGAATATTCGAAGATCTAGGCTTTTCAGTTCCCAGCTGTGGAGAAGAGTGACAAGAAGAGCTAAAAATAGAGTTGATGTAAGTGACAGAAAACTAGCCAGGAAAAATGTGACTTCTGGCACCACAATGTTCGGATTATTGTAGAACTGGTCGAAGTTACGCAAAATATGAAAATGTTCAAAATACCCCCAACCAGTGACCCGAATACTCCCTGACTTAATCTTCTACCTTTTGTTTTTCTGTGACCAGACCACGAACACCGAAATCCTAAGTGCTTGGTACTGTGGTTGTCTTAAGTGGAGAAAAGTTTATTCCTGTGGAATTTTAAAACTTGTAAATTAGGAGAACAAGGAAAGTTTTTTGCTGGTAACACATCCCATTTTCCATGGCATTAATGACTAAGGAAGACAGAATGGATGAGATTTCCGTGGTAGTGGAAAACTTTCTTTTCATAGGTCGGCAAATGCTTAGTTTTCGAGATACAGGCTGTAAAAGAAAATTAAAAAATCCATTTTTATTTAATATTTCGGAAACGATTTTAGATATCAAATTGAAATTCGTTATGCGTTATAATGGCCTAAAGAAACATCTTTTGTAATAAAATGCCTTGTAATAATTTCACCATTAGCGTGCGAGACAACATAAGATAAGATAAACTCCACACAAAAAAATGGCTCCACTGCTTTTGTTCAGAATTAATAACTTTTTCTTAATTGGCAATCTGGAAAAATATTTCTACTTTTTTTCTACTGATACATGATTTTCGAGTAATAATTAAAATACTGCTTTAATACATTCATATACTTACATTATTATTTCATATCGTTTTTAACATTTTGGCGCTGAAATGTCTAAGCCAATTCATACTTAGTTGCACTTTGATATAATATTAGGTGTAAGGAGTTAAACAAACAAACTTCTGTAACAATTTAGTATTTAATTAATTTGTTTCATAAAATGCCACACACGTTCATCCATAGAGAATATACTAAATAAGGTAGTTCAAGGAGGGCAGTTGATACGAAGGTTTTTTAAATATTTGCAAATGCGCAAGAAAATGGCATGTTTCAAATGTAAAGGTTATTTCTGAAAGAGAGCAGTACCCCAATATATAGGTTAAAGAGCGTGTACTTGATAGTGTCACAGAGAACCCAGGTGAAAGTATGAGGCGGATTGCAAATGCCTTTCAAATATCATCATACAAAGCCGTTTGGGAGACACTTAAAATAAATGGATTGAACATTTACACCTTCTATCAGATCAACATGATTGAACTCAACCTTAATATCGATTTAGTATCAACATCTGGTGTGGTATGCTTAATGAGCAATTGTTTGGTCCATTTTGTGTTGGATGAACATCTTACTGGTGACAGGTATTTACATTTTTTGCAAAAAAACCCTACCCCAACACTTTTCATAATTGATGAATGGCCGCAAAATTGACCACCCAGATTACCAGTCCTAAATCCATTGGATTGTTGTCTCTGGGGATGGATGAACTCTTTGGTTTATGCAACAAAACTGAAAACAAGAGAAGCATTATTTCGTATTGAGAATGCTACAGCTATCGTAGAAAACAATGTCCAATCGATTAAACGTGCTATAAATGCATTGAAGCCGACGGCAGTATTCTGGAAAATAAAGGTTAATTTTAATATTTATTATTTATTACATAAATAATATTTGTTGTATTTCTCATGTTTCTACCAAGGATTTTTAACTCTGATTTTGTTGCTGACATAAAAATTACCAATAAGGAATTATTTTAATAATTACTTAAAAACGAGAAAAAAGCAAAGAGACCTTTTTCCTTTAGAAGAGATTGCCAATTAGGTAATAGAAAAGGTTATTAGTTCTGGACAAAAGCAGTGGCGTCCAATTTTTTTTGTGAAAAATATATCATCTTATGTTGTCACGCACACCACTGCTGAAAGTATTAATAAAACTTATTTTTAATAAAAGTTCTATTTTAAAAATATTTGATTTTTGTCGAAACTTGTTTTTTTAATTTTAGAATAATGCAACGTGTATATCGCCCAATAAACATGATTACACCTGTCGATGTTTGGCTGGATTCGAAGGGCCTAAGTGTGAAATTAACAAAGATGATTGCAAGGGTGTCGTGTGTCCTAAAGGCAAGGTAAGTTGTTTGCATATCAGTAAACTATTAAATGTAGTTTTGTTATCTATTATCCAAAATTTGTTTTTGTACATTTTTGAAGTAACCAATAATTTTAAAATTTTGTAGGTTGTGGCTTTACACACTATACAGGAGGTCTCTTACTATAAGCAAGAATTTTGCCTAAAGTTTGTTTCCAACAAAATTTGCAGTAGATCTAAACCACATAAAACGACATCTTAATATCCTTTCTGGTTTTGAAAATATTCACTTAAAAAAACTTATAAACTTTTTGATTATCCGTTACATTTGTCTAGGAGTTTAGATTTTGTAGACAAATGGATTGATAAACAAATTTTTTATATAAAAAAATAAAATCAATTTGAAAAAAATGCATTAAAAAGTTAAAAATAATAATATATATAGCGTCTTATCATAATAGGTTGGATGAAAGTATGACGGGAAAAACAGACGAATACGGTCAATATCGTATCCGGACTGCGTTTCAAGAGATTTTACACAAACTGACAACGTTGCAATTTGCTAGTAGTAAAAAAATGTCCACAGGTGGACCAACAATATTAAAGGATACTAAACTATTAAAGCATGCCCTTACTTGGTTTCTTTAGGTTTATACTCGTGGCAAATATGTGCTCCTTACGTAACAATCTTGACATTTTATTGAATACTCGAAAATTGGTTATCATATTTAAACATAAATATAATTGTGAATATACTAATAAACTACCAATCAACAACACTGTGGGAAAAAATAGAATATATAGAAATATGGCATTTAGTGCATTTTCTTTATAAATTAGTAGACTGATATACATGTGTCTCCATTGTCTTTTTTATGCAGATTTTCGAGCTTCCAATTAACAAATGATTACATGTTTTGTAACTACATTTCATACCAAAAAAGAGGAAAAAAATCATACTTAAAAAATTGTTTATTGCGTGTCTTATATTATTATTACATTGTTTGTTTAATTGCATTTCTTTGGAAATGATCGTTTTTTTAGCCTGAGGAAGATGCAACCACGCATCGAAACGTTGCTTGTATAATAAAAGAGTTATATCGAACGCATTCGTCTGTTTTTCCCGTTATACTTTCAGCCAACCTGTTAAAAATAATGTTTTAGTTCAAGGGTAAAATTTTACTTTGTAGAGATGACGCCGTATTATTCTTAATTATCTAATAACGTCTAATACCACCAGTATAATGTCTTACTGTCTTTATTAGTTTGACGCCGACTCTACAGAGTAAAAGTTTACGGATGAAATAAATTATTTTTCACTTTTTAGTGCATTTTTGAAAGTTGGTGTTGTTTGTTTTATAGAAATTTTTATTTCATCCTTTTTAGTTTTATTTATACGTGTTTTATTGTAAAAGTCAAGTTTAACAAATAGCCACTGGATAAGTAATGGTAACACACACACACACACACACACACACACACACACATATACTTTTTCTTCCAGACAGAATGGTGAACGCTAGTGAACACATATTGTTCAATGTAACATCGACTAAAGAGTTAAAAATGGCGTCATTCCGATTGTTTTTATAGTTGTTCAATATGCTTGTTATGGAACCACTCCGGTAACATCCTGAATATTCCTTTAAAATTTCATGCAAATTGGTCAAACCATCGCGGAGTAATCGATGGACCCACGTAAAATACATAGGATCGAATTGATAAGCTCCTCCTTTTTTTGAAGACGGTTAAAAATAGACACAACAAATTATTTTTAACTTATGTTTTATTATTTTTAGATATGCTTTGATATGGTTAACGCCTATGAATGTCGATGCCCTGTTGGGTATGTCGGCGAAGATTGTAGTGTAGATATAGATCCCTGTGGCAAAGATCCGTGCGCCAATGGAACTTGCATAGTTGACTCGTCCACCAACGATTGGACATGCAAATGTAAACCAGGATTTACAGGTATAAAATACAGTGGTTTGTTCTACTTAAACTTGTAAATATCTATACTACCAAGATTGTTTTAATTTTTACTTTAATTTATTCCTTATATCTTTTTGTTTAATGTAGCTTCTTATATGTATATTTTATCATATTTTAAATAAATAAATAAAAAAAAGTTCAAAGTCGCTCCGGTACACTTTGATGCAGTAGTAGTTATCAACTATTTTTTCACTAAACGTCTTAAAAGTTTTGTCACAGAATTCAGTGGAGCGAAAATACGCGATAATGATAAAATTTGAAATTTGGTTTCACAGCAGAGTTTCTTCAATAGCTAGTCTTTATTTTGACAGTTCAGTTTCAGAAATCAATTACAATCAAATGTATAAATAGCCCAGGAGATATGTATATATATATATATATATATATATATATATATATATATATACGACTATATATATATATATATATATATATATATATATATATATATATATATATATATATATATATATACAGTGACTGCAAACTAATTGGAAACGAAAATGTGAACCGTTGCTAGTACGAAATTGGTTTAAGATATTTCCAATATTATAATCATTGTTGCTATTATTAGGGTGTATATCTATTATTATCGCATTAAATAGTCTTATTAAGTTTTAAAAATAATTTATTTATTACAAAATTAGAAGAACACTACATTTTTAAGCTGCAAACTGATTGGAAACGTATTTTTGAAACAACATTTTCTAACAACTTATAAGTTTTTGTCTCCATCGAGTACCTAGTATTTAGTTGGATTTCCATTGACTTCAATTACTTTTTAACATCTAGACACGGACTGTATTAGACTTCTACAAGTCTTTAGTGGAACACTGGTTCAAGCTTCTCTCATAACTTCGAATACTTCGTCGAAATTTTGGAAAGTTCTTGAACCTAATTTCCTTTTAACTATCATCCAAAGATTTTCTATTGGGTTAAGATCTGGATTACAAGATGGCCATTGTAAAACATCCACATGATTATCCTGAAGTCAGACAGTCACCCTCCTAGCAGAGTGCTTTGGATCATTACCGTGTTGGAATTTCCAAAGTACTGATACATTTTCTTCTGCATATGGTTGCATCACGTTTTCCAGTATGTTAGTGTATTCATACCGATCCATAGTATCGGTTATTCTATAAATAGGGCCAACACCATTCTAACAGAAGCAGCCCCATCCCCATACCATGATACAACCACCACCAAAGTGTACTGTTTTCATAGTGTAGCGCGGGTCAAATTCTTTATTTGGTGGACGCCAAACAAAACGTTTTCCATCAGAACTAAATTTATTTACCTTGGATTCATCTGATTGTAGTATCTGCTTCCATCGTTGCACGTTCCAAGGAAGATAATTTCTAGAAAATTCGGAACAGATCTTTTCACATCAGAAAGGTGAAGCTTCTTATTTGGTACCTTGCCAAAAAGTTGTGCCTCGTTCAAATGATTCCGAACACTTCGAATTAAATTCCCTTGGAATTTCAAAAAAAATTTCTTTCCCAATATCAACTGCTGATTTGTGAGGGTCTGCCTTAGAAATGCGAACAATTCGACGATCTGTTTCCATACCCGTTTTTGTGGGACGTCGCCTTCTAGGAACAGTTCTAGTGGTTCCATGAATCCTAACATGATGAATAGCGTTAAACACCGCCTTTTTGGGACGATTAACCATGTCTGCAATATTTTCATACGAATGGCCTTTCCTATGAAGATTAAAAATGACTTGTCGTTCATTTTCGTTACAATTTTATCGCGAACCTTTTTTGTGTATTGATTGAGTCAGATTTACAAATATTTCAAAAAAGAAAAAATGAAAATGAAAAATGTAGAACTCACTGCTATGCAATTAAATATAGATAACTTCTTGCGAAAAACTAATATAGAAGATCTTAGTATTATTTATTCAAATTTATTTAACTTGAACACTCATAATAATAGTAATAATACTTTAAATAATATAGACATATCCTTATAAGCTTTATATTCACGTTTTCAGATCTATATAGCTATCTATAGTCAGTCTCATCAATACAATAATTTACGTTGGCATAAAGCCTATTTTTCAATTAAATTTATACATATAAAATTACATATATTTCAAGAACTGTTCAATAAAAGCACAACAGTAGAAAATCCTAGATTTATTTAAGTCTCAATTATCCTGAAAGAACATACTATAACTTTTTTGACATAGTGTTAAAAAAACTATATAAAATGTTATTTGTTTCGTTTCCATTGCATAAAAATAGCTTCGAGAACAGGAATTCCTGCCAGTGTGTTAAAATAATCAATGATGTTAAGTTCATAATATGTTAGTTTTTCACAAGAAGTTATCTATATTTAATTGCATAGCAGTGAGTACTACATTTTTCATTTTCATTTTTTCTTTTTCGAAATACTTTTAAAATCTTAATCAATATACAAATAAGGGTGGAAAATTGTTTCTTGACCTTCTTAATATACTGTTTGTTGTTTGTTCTTGGGATATGGTCCTCGATTTTGAAAAAGTGAAATCCTGTAGTTAAATATTATGTAGTATTGTGATTGTCTAGAAGATCTAGATTTAGAATTATACGTGATGTTCCATTTAAAATAAGAAAATTGATGCCTGGTCAAGTTAAATCAAAAAGCTATTGTGTTTAATTTTTTTTGTATGTCATACAACTTCTGCGATAAGGTAGTGTCATCTGACATGGCACACCCTGTACATTCTTACTTCGGTATTACTTGAATAATGGGTCTGGCTGATTGGTTTAATTTACATATTTTTTAAATTGATTCTATTTTTCTAGGACCTCTTTGCGACATGGACATTGACGAATGTAACATACCTAACACCAAAATCTGTACTACGGGTTTATGCGTCAATACTATGGGGAGTTTTAAATGTTACTGCGAACCTGGATATACTGGACTAAGGTAAATTTTATATATATTTAATAAATGCGTTTTTTCAGTTATTAATGCTGGGAGGTTAACAATCAAATAATAATTAGGGTTTTTAACGTCAAAAATCCCTTTTTAATACTTAAAAATTTACGTTTTTTCTTGCTTTAGGTGTAGTGGACTTGTTTGTCTACCTACAGCAACCAAATTGCCTTAGATCCGCATGGATTGGATAGCATTTCTTTTGCCTGTCTACAGTAATTCGTCCTTGACCAATTCTCCTTTTTCTTTTCCCACACCATCTATTCAATGCTTGCGAGCAGTATTGTTTACTTATACCCAGACAGGGTTTTGCCTCGGTATAAGTAATAGAGTACAGAGATGAGTTCATCCTCGGCTTATGGATCGCTTTAAGGGCTTCCTGAGTGTCTGAGTGAACAGTTGTATGTTTTCCCAGCTGAAAGGCCTCTCCGATGCCATTGTCCGATCGGTATATTTTATCGTCCTCGGGGACAAAGGCCTCTCCGATGCCATTGTCCGATCGGTATATTTTATCATCCTCGTGGACAGGATGGGGATCTCCTTATTATGGAAGCGATTTTCATGTGGCCCGTTCCTGTTGGATCTTTATATCAAGTTCCGCAGTCCTCCATCCTTTAACACGAGCCCATTGCTTCCTTTTTGATCCTTATGGGAAGCTCTGGGAAGCCGAAGATAACGTTAAGTGCGGCGCCTGGTGTAGTCCTTATTGCTCCAGCAATCCCGAAGCAGACCAGTCTTTGAAGTCCTGCCAGTTTTTGGCAATATGTAATCTTTTCCACCGCCGGCCACCAAACCACGGATCCGTAAGTGATCTCAGTCGAATGACCGCAATAGAGAGCCAGTGGAGGGCCTGTAGGGATAAACCCCACTTTCGTCCCACCACTCGGCGTAGTTGCCACATTATTGCCATGGATTTATTTGATACCTGTTAATCGTGTCATTTCCACGTCAGTTTACTATCCATAACTACCCCGAGAAGTCAAGCTAATTGGTCTGAAGACTTAGGGGCTTAGATAGTCTTTCCTCCTCGCCTTGGGGATGAAAACCACATTTGTCAATTTGACTATAGAAGAAAAGAAAAGACTAAAATGTCATATAAACAATTATGGAAAATTGCTTCGTTAGGGGGTTATAGCCCCGAGAAAAAAAATATAAAAATTCGAAGTATACGATAAGGACTCCTTCATATCAGTATCACATCGCCAGAATCGTATTTTAAATAAATATAAATGTAATAAATAAATAAATAAATAAAGAAGGCCTTTAATAAACATATAAAAATAAACAAGAACATTACATTAAAACTGCCAGGAATCATCCCAGCGCTGGCGAAGTCTAGCAAATAAATGCTACTCTACTTAACCAGCAGAGAGACTATCCTGTGCTATGGAATGCGTAAGATAATAAGATACATAATTAGTTGACAAAAAAATGGCGGTTTGTTTGTTAACATGGCAAAACAGATTGACAAAAAATTTTTTTGTTAAATTCTTAGATCACAAAAATATGTGTGAACAATAATATTCCAGGTTACAACGTGTGCGAGGGCGACGAAATTAAAATTAAAGAAGTACGGAAGGAATATAAAATAGCTAAGGTGTTTCTTTAGGAAGATCCATGCCCACAGATTAAAATGAGCTTAAGCTATGATAGAAAAGTCCTGCAAGCCTTTTGCCTATCGAAAATAAAGTGTTTTAATTTAAATTTAAACTTATTAAAATTGAAAAGTCTGCATTCTCTAGGCAATAAATTCGAAAGGGAAATTGAAATGTATGAAAAAGATCTTTTAAACAACGTTGTTCTAAAATGAGGCATTGTGTATTTATCCTTAAATCTTACATTAACTGAATGCTGTGATTCACGAGTTTGAAATATGTTATTCAAAGAACAACTGGATTTGGGATCATTAATAAGTTTAAAAACAAAATTTTCCAGATGATGTATCCATCGATTTTCCATACGTAACCAATTTAATTCATTTATTTTATGAGAAATATGTTCTCTTCTAGATATATCAAAAATTAAACGACATGAATTTTGTATGACCTGTATTTTATTTTTGTCCAAAGAATTCAGACATGGAAAATAATAAAATTTAAATTACCATAATTAAATTGTTGAATAATTAGGGATTCTGTGAGCAATTTTCTTAGATGAAAATTAAGAATATGACGATTGGCAAATAATATTTTTAATTTAAAAAACGCCTTTCGTCTAAGTTCCTGCACGTGACTGCTGAAACGCAAATTAGAGTCGAAAATTATACTCAAATTCCGAGCCTCTTCAACAAAGTTTAATACATTATTGTCGATGGAGATATTTAGGCTTGAAGCTAAAACGTAACGTAACGTAAGAACGTAGCCGATGTACGCATCGGACAAATGGCCCTCCAGAAACGTAAACTACAGAATGCTAAAAATTCCAAATGGTATGAACTCGCAAATAACGTCAAATAAATAAATAACGTCAAACCAATAAAAGTTTTTGTGCGGGTTTTACGTGGGTTTTCCTTTAGAAAATCTTCGGGAAAACCAACGCTAGGCCCAGTTGTGGACTGTGATTTTGAGGGAACGCTGGTTTGATCTAGATCCGCGTCTGTATACTAATTTTGGATCTTGGTTTAACTATTTAAATGTAAATTATATATAAAAAAATATATATTACTTAATGTCCTGAAACTTACCTCAATGGTTCATAATTTCAGGAATGGAAAAAGGGGAATCCGTAGAAACAAATTGTCCAATTAAGTATTCTGTATGTAGCGAAGTAATTTTAGGGCTCGACTATATATCACGTTATAAGTACGAATAACGCGAAAAAATATTGGCTAGTCAAATCACTTTAGTAAATGAGTGCCGTCAGTAATATCGGCACACGCAAATAACGTCAAATAAAATAATAAGTCAATAACTCTAAGAAAAATATGTCAGATCAGCAAACAAAAATTACCAACAAGGAGAAATATTTTCAATTGAAGTAAAATAATACATGAATAATAATAAAACTACAGAAGTAAAAACATCACAAAACCAATCCGGTTACCTGCCTTTTTAGCTGCAATGTGCTTAGTCTGCAAATGTCATATTCTGAGAAGTGACGATTGTAATTGTAAACTAACTGTAAAAAACCCATAATTTATTCGGTGGTACCTTTCAACAAACAGCTGTGATTGTCTTGTTTTCCTAATAAGAACTAAAAACGGGACTGATCCCAGCAGCACTTCACAGTCTATCCCCTCATTGACCAATTTATGCAAAAAGACCAGAAGTGCCTTTCTTTCATTTAAGTTCAAGGGTTTGAAGGCTACAAAGTAGAGCTCTAGTATTAGATGACAGACCTTGATATGGGAAATGAAATTTATGTAAGAGGTATTTTGAAAACCTATTTTGCACCCTTTCAATTCTGTAGATGTGACACTGGTAGGATGGACTCCATATTGTACAACAATATTCTAGAACGCTGCGAGCCAATGAGTTATAGACAACCAATTGCTTTGGTATCAGTTACGTGTTTCGTATGTCGCTTTATAAAACCCAGTAGTCTAAAACCCTTAAATACAATATTATCAATATGTAGTTTAAAAGAACCAACTTCTTCAAGACTTACGTTATCTATGAAGTAAGTTGAGGGTATGGGATTAATACGTTTGTGAAAACGGAGCACTTTACATTTCGAGATGTTAAAGGAGAGATAATTAGTGCTGCACCATTTGACGAGCCTTTCAATGACAGACTGCAGAGGATTGGAGTCCTAGGAGACTGGTGAAAATAGTTTTAAGTCGTCTGCATATAAAAGACATTCAGAAAATTCGAAACAAGATACTATATCATTTATAAAGAGCAGAAAGAAAACTGGACCAACATGCGAACCCTGCGGGACACCCGATGTCACAAGAACTTCCCTGGAAACTGAACCACATATGTTGACTTGCTGGCGACGATTAAATAAATACGATTTGAGCCATTCAAGATATTTTCCACAAAAACTAATTTGCTGTAATTTCAATAAAAGAAGCTGATGGCAAGCACTGTCAAAAGCCTTAGATATGTCAGTGTAAATAACATCGATCTGTTTGCTAGCCTCAACCGATGTCACTAAGTAGTTTTGAAATATTGTAAGATTGGTAGTTGTTGAACTACCACGATAAAAACCCTGTTGCATACTCGTAATGTAGTGCTTTAAAGACTCAAATATATGATCGGTGATAATTGCCTCAAAGAGCTTTGGTATACGTGAAAGTAAAGAAATACCTCTGTAGTTCTTTACATCACCTTTATCACCAGATTTAAAAATGAGCAAAAGAGTAGAAAACTTCCAAAATTCAGGAAAGGCACCCAGATTAATGGATCTCTGAAAAATTATACATAGAGGCTCAGACAAGACTGAATGCATCTTTTGCAATAGAATAGTGGGAATTCCATCAGGACCTGCCGTCTTGGAAGAATCAAGGTCCCTTATTTTAATAAATATTTCTGTCTCTGTAAAACAATAAGTTGATACTAATTTTCCTGAATAACTTAAAAGACTTAAAATGAGTAGCAAAAGCCCTTGCGATGTTATTTGAACCAGTGATTTTTTGCCCGTCGTAATTCATAACACTGGGCAGATTGGAGTCCCTTCTTAAGTTTCTTACAAATGACCAAAAGTATTTAATGTTTTCCGGGATAAGTAGTTCCGTCTGTGTGACATATGTAAGATAACATATATCAATTCGAAGTTTAACCCCACGTCTTATGTCAGAATAGGCCATATAGTCAAAAAGGTTATTGGTCCTTTTATATTTTTTGTATAGGCAATTCTTTTGCCCAATAAGCTTTCTTAAGGGAAGGTCAAACCATTTGGGATATTCACAGTCAGCTACGATCTTCTTGGAGACACAACTATTGATACCCTGAAATAAAACCTCATAGGATCGTTCAACCATTCTGTTAATATCAGATTCAGACGTAGCTTATAACCCTACAGTTCTTCTTTGCGGCCTACAAACTCTTGAATTTCGGAGAAGAAAGGCACTTCTGGTTTTGTTGTACATATTAGTAAATGGAGGAATTGACTGTGAAATATTCCAGGAAATACTGCTGCAGTCAGTGTTGTTTTTGCTTCCTATGAGGAGAACAAGACAACTGCAACTAAAGAGGCTCTTAAATGGTTTCTGGTTATGCGATATCTTCTGTTTGTGTACAGTTTGCCTCATATTGGTTTTTACTCATATAATTAGTTTATTGTATAATATGATTTTACATCGTTATTTTATTATTTGACCTGCTATTTTTCTTTGACTCGTATCGTTATCTTTTTTTTTGTTTTTTTGCGAATTCGTTCCGTGTGGAATGGATACCATTCTGAGTGTACGTTTCATAAGGACCACTTGTCTGATGCTTACAGGGTGTTCCAGCGAGGACTAAACAGGGACCTATTTTCGGCCTTCCTTGTATTTTGGAAAGATTCAAAATAGCCAATCGATGTATTTTTTCTTGTAGAATCCAAAAATATCATCGAAAAAATATTTGAACCAGAAACAAAAGAGTTACGCTATGCATCAGGTGTTTTTTAAATGGAATGTATCGTTTTTTATACGATTTTTGGAAAGGGTGATTTTTTTTATGTCCGTTCTGATTAAAAGATTTGATTTTGCGATAGCTGTTTATATTACATTTTAATGTTTTACAAACTAAAATTTTAGCTTCACCTGTTTAAAATATACGATGGGTTGGTATAGGTGATCAAGGTAAAATGACGTTTGAATGCTTTGTCAATAAAAATTGACATTATTTTAATTATTGTCTTCACCTAAAAAATATATATTTAACTCTGATCGAAATGAAATACTCTTTGGACGAGAGGCTACAGATTGTTATGCTATTTTACAAGTGCCAAGAAAATGCAAGAGAAGCAAGAAGAAGATTTATTGCAAATTTTCATAGAAATATATCCATCAATACAATTCTAAGGATAAAAAACCTATTTGAGGAAAATAAAACTTTACATGATAGAAAAAGAAATATACAAAGAAGAAGAAATCGAGACCAGGCCATTATAAATTATTTTCAAGTTAATCCAACCAAATCTATTTCGGATGCAGTTCGGGAAGTTCAGTACGGTGGCGGTGTAAGGCGCAGAAGAGTTACCCGAGGGACTGTTCACAAACTCTGAAAATTCATAAATTTAGGCCTTTTCGTATCCTTCCACTTCAGCACCTAACACCGGCACAAAAAGAATTTCGCTTCCAATTTGTTTCTCAAATGGTAATTCGGCAAGAAAACGAAGACCCTGATTTATTCAAAAATATTGTGTGGACCGACGAAGCTACTTTCACAACATCGGGAGTATTCAACAGACATAAGAGTCACCACTGGGCCGTTGAAAATCCAAAAAAGTTCCAGACTATTAAATTTCAAGGGAGGAATTCTATTCATGTTTGGTGTGGGATAAAAAACAATAAAATTTTGGGACCAATATTTTTTAACGGGACTTTAAATGGGCACAGATATTATGAGTTTTTAGAAAACGAATTTAAAAATTTTTTGGAAGACTTATCATTGGCAGAATATCAGAATTTAATTTGGCAACATGATGGGGCGCCTCCTCATGCCGTGCATGATGTGGTTCAATTTTTAAATCGGCGCAATAACGAATGGATAGGGCGAAATGGAACATATGCTTGGCCGCCCAATAGCCCCGACCTCTCAGTTTTGGATACATTTCTTTGGGGCCATTTGAAGAACGTCGTATACAGACAACGAAATGAAAATATTCAAGAGATCATGGGAAAAATTGTCGATGAAATAAACCGCCTTAACCAGGAAAATCATATTGTAACAGCAAGTTTAGAAAGGCTACAAAGGGGTTATCGATGTTGTTTCGAGAAAAACGGCGGTCACATTGAAAACTTATGTTATTAGTAGTTTTATTTTATTATTTAATAATTATTTTTTATTGAATTTCTTTTTCTACCATGTAAAGTTTTATTTTCCTCAAATAGGTTTTTTATCCTTAGAATTGTATTGATGGATATATTTCTATGAAAATTTGCAATAAATCTTCTTCTTGCTTCTCTTGCATTTTCTTGGCACTTGTAAAATAGCATAACAATCTGTAGTCTCTCGTCCAAAGAGTATTTCATTTCGATCAGAGTCAAATATATATTTTTTGGGTGAAGACTTCGACAATAATTAAAATAATGTCAATTTTTATTGACAAAGCATTCAAACGTCATTTTACCTTGATCACCTATACCAACCTATCGTATATTTTAAACAGGTGAAGCTAAAATTTTAGTTTGTAAAACATTAAAATGTAATATAAACATCTATCGCAAAATCAAATCTTTTAATCAGAACGGACATAAAAAAAATCACTCTTTCCAAAAATCGTATAAAAAACGATACATTCCATTTAAAAACACCTGATGCATAGCGTAACTCTTTTGTTTCTGGTTCAAATATTTTTTCGAGAAAAAATACATCGATTGGCTATTTTGAATTTTTCCAAAATACAAGGAAGGTCGAAAATAGGTCCCTGTTCAGTCCTCGCTGGAACACCCTTACATTAGCTATAGACTTTTTAAATTCAAATGATAATATGTTAAAATATTGGTAGTCAAACTCTAAATTTTGCAATTAAAAATAAATATGAATTCTTCTAGTTTGGAATTTTGAATTTGTGACAAACATGAAACAGTATTACTTTAGCTTATTATTTTTTAGATGCGAAATAGACATTGATGAATGCTTACCACAACCGTGTCAGAACCAAGCAACTTGTGTAGATTTAGTGAACAATTATACATGCATTTGCCTACCAGGGTAAGTAATGTCACATTCAGATATTCAAATGTTATGTCCACCTATTAAAAAAAATAATAAAATTGGGTTTTTTTCTGTTTTTAGTTACGAAGGCAGGAACTGTAGTCAAGAAATAGATGAATGTGCTTCGAATCCTTGCCAAGGTGGAGGGACTTGTAAAGATGAAATAAATGATTTTATATGCATCTGCCCTCCTGGGTTGACGGGAAAAACTTGTAGTATTAACATCGATGATTGTGAGGTAATTATAAGCATTTTAAATCCCATTTACATACCTTGTGGAAATTTAATATTCTTACCAATAATAATATTTATTCTCTGCAACCAGTCCAGACAAACTTAAAGAAAATCAGGAAGCAGCCAATTTATTGCAAGTGAAAAAAAGCTAGAAAAATCTTTTTTTTCCTACCAAATAATTGCAAGTAGGGCAATCATGTACTTGTAAAAAAATAAGAAAAAAGATCCAAATAAATAAATAAAACGGAAATCATGATTAACTGCAAATAAAAACCTTAGAAATTATGATATCGCTTTATATTTTTACGATCTTTGGAAAGCTAAAAATGCCTACTTTTTAATGAGTGTTTTGGTTTTTCATAGAAGTTGTCCAGTTTTTGAGAATATTATTCTTCACAACTCTCAAAATCGGACTTTTTCTTTAAATTATTTATTTTTTCCGGATGTTTAATATATTATTATGAACTCTAAAAATGAGTCCACGATCTTTGTATTCGTTATATTGAGAATCGTCTTTCATAATATATGTGGGGAAAAGAAATACTACTACTTCTAATTAAGTGAAAATTGATCACGCGGAGAACGTTTCAGCAGCTGCCACAATGCGCTAACACCGGGCTTTTGCATAGATTTTCCCTTTCAGATTCAATTTTGAACATCAAAAAATAATATATTTTGGTGGAAATATTATACATTTCTTCGCCGGGTGCAGATTTTTCTCTGGGAAAAAATTAACTATAGTTTCCGATTGATTTATTTCAGAAAGTGTCATATTTTTCAATTTTTTTACATACATAATTTGCTTTATCTGCATTTTTTTGGTAGATATTGACAAAAAACGGATTCTGGCAACTTTTTTTTGCACTAAGAGGGTCCATCAATGTAACTGGTAGTTCAAAAGAGCTATCTAAAAGCTACAAAATAGTAGTGCTTCTTATAATGATTCTGCTTATTGGGCCAGAAGGAGACCATTACATGCATTATATACAATACATGCGTGTTTTCTATGATTTTTTTTTTCAGTCAAGTCCTTGTCAAAATAATGCCGAATGTATCGACGGTTTGAACGAGTATACCTGTAACTGCACGGACACAGGCTATGAAGGGATGCATTGTGAAATCAACATCGACGACTGTAAAGGATACCCTTGCATGAATGGGGCGGAGTGTATTGACAAAGTAAAAGACTACGAGTGTCTGTGTCATCGAGTAAGTTGATTTCTATTCCAGAGCTTTAATAATTCTCTAAATAAGAAAGTAAATCAAGAGTTGCAGATATACAGTGGGCAAAAGACTCCAAACACCATTTTTTCGGGAATTAAGGAGCATGTCAAATTTTGGTAAAAAGGGTTTATTTTGTGAGATAAAAGGTAAATTTATTGCTTTGATTTCTAACCCATTTCTGTTTAGACATTTAGGTACTCAATTTACCGATATGGGTTATCATTTTTATAAGTACTGTGGTTGACTTTTTTAACTGATTAAAAAACTAAATTGGTGCTTTTTTATAAGATTTTTTGGCGATTATTTTATCTGCAATATCTGCTCTATATCCCTTGTTAACTGCCACCTGTTTGATTAAATTTAGCTCTTTATTATAATTTTCAGGTGATAAAGGTGCATTTAGAAGTCTGTGAGTAAAGGAGTTAGATAGATAGGGAAGTCAGGTTTTTAAAAAAAAAGTGGTCTCACAATACTTTTAATTTTATAGTATTAATAGTGAAATACTTTTTATTTTCACAAAATACTTCCAATTTAATTGCTAAATAGTTTAAATATTTTTCACCTAGTTAGTAGTTATTCACAACTACTTTCTCAAGTAGTTTGCCCAGTCCTGATTGTTATTGTCCTATATTGTTCTAAATAAGCATAATGGTTTTTTGCTATTAGAAATCTTATAAATGGTCAAATAATTTTTCTTTAAAATGGTTAGGTACAAAGAAATTAAAAGCAGTTTTTTTTGTGTAGGGTTACGAGGGAAAAAACTGCGAACGAGACATTAACGAGTGCGAAAGCAGCCCTTGTAAATACGGCGGGTTGTGCCTGGAACGATCTAACATAACCTTATACAGTCAAGAAACAGTTTCGCAAATGGGCATCGAGCTACCAGAATCGTTTCACAGGCCTTTTTCTTACGATGATGCTGACGGGTAAGCTTAAATATATTTATTATATGTAACTATGTGTGTAAACAAGTCTAGGAACTCGATTAATTATAATAATAATAATAATATATTCTAATATAAGGTCCATTCTTTAGGTACGAATGTATGTGCGTAGCAGGAGTAACAGGAAGAAATTGCGAAATCAACATCAACGAATGCGAATCGAATCCATGCCAATTTGGAACTTGTACAGACAAAATTGGTGGTTATGTTTGTGAATGTGAGGATGGGTACGAAGGAATACATTGCGAACAGGTAAACATTTCAAACTTATTTTTGTCTCTTTCTAACACATACCTGGTAAAGTGCGGGACACGAAAGAAAACCGGGCGGTCCTTAAAATAAAGGTTCATAGCCTTAAGCAAGCGGAAAAGTAAAATTTGTTTACGCAAATAAAGTTTATGTTATTTTATTTGTTGTAATAGTTTGCCGCTTCACCTATAAAGTGCGCCAGCTAAGCGGTACTCCATGCACTTGCCACTAGAAGGTTCTAGCTATTTCCAGTGGCGCCTATACATTTCGAGCATTTGTTTTCATTTCTATATAAATGCGTTGCGTTGAATTTGAATTATTATTTCGAAGTAACGATGGCGAGCAAAAGAGGAAAAACAATTCGAAGCGGTGCACGTGAAGTTATTGCGAGCGTTTTAGAGGCCTGTACTAGAGAAGCTGAAAATAATAGTTTGACTATTTCAATTCAAAATCGAACAGAACGCGCTGCATTTTACACTGGTGTTTCGGAAAGTAGTGTAAGAAAAATTTAAAGAGAACATAATGATCGCTCATGTTCTACTTCAACTTTAAAATCTCCTGGTAAAAAAAGTCCCCGATTATCATACAAAGTAATTCGACGAACAATAGAAGATGTTTATATAAACTTGAAGAAGGTTCCGACCTGCAAACCCCTACTTCGTGCTGTAAAGAACAAAACAGATTTTCCGTCGGCTTTTACGATCAAATAGTTTTGTTTGGCGCAAGTGCCAAAATAAACGAAAATTGCTCATTGAGAGACCAAATATTTTTCACTGGCGGGTGAAATATCTATCAACTGTAAGGCAATATAGGCAAGAAGGACGCAATATTGTGTATCTTGACGAAACCTGGGTAGATAATGATATGACAGTGAACAAATACTGGCAAAGTGAACAGGTGTTGTTTAGGGAATCCTCTCTAGTAGTCGCTTTATTATAGTTCATGCTGGTTCAGAAGCCGGATTTGTTCCAGGTGCTGCTTTAGTTTTTCACTCGGGACTAACAACTGGAGACTATCATGGACAGATGAATATAGATAATTTTGAAAAGTGGTTGCTCGAGAAGCTTCTGTCTAACATTCCTCCCAAATCAGTCGTGGTAATGGATGATGCGTCTTATCATTCTCACGTAGAAGATAAAGTGTCAACTAAATACTCTACAAAAGCTCATATGATATCGTGGCCTAAATCGAACAATCTTGTATGTGATCCTACATGGGGAAAATATCAATTATATGAAGTAATATCAGCCAACAAGCCTAGAGTAAAAAAGTATAAAATTGACGGTCTTTTACCTAACCTCGGTCATACACCTTTAAGGCTGCCTCCATACATGTTCGTCCTCAATCCTATTGAATTTACATGGGCAGGAGTAAAAAAATATATTCGAGAGCGCAACACCGGTGAACTTTCAATTAAAGATTTAAATAAAATAATTAGAAGCGATTGACTCAATATCGGCTGAAAATTGGGAATCGTAGGTTAAATATGTTCGTTCTATTGAAGATAAAAACTGGGAAGTAGATGGCCAAATTGAAACGGTTATTGACGATTTAGTTATCACACTGGGATCTTTAAGTAGTGACGACGAAACCTCATCATTTTCAGAGGAAGACAACGATTTAGAAGGAATCGAACCATTAGAATCACAGCCGTCAACCTCAAAAATGGCTTAGTTTTTTTTCATATATTTTGTAAAATAGTTCATAAAGTAGCTGTCAATAAACTGCTTCAAAATAATTAATTTTATGTTCAATACCGGGTGCCAAAAAATATCTAATATTGCAATTAATATTTGAAAAACTACAGAACTCATATTTTTCCAAAATTAACACACAAATGTAGTTATAGTAGGGGAGCCAGCACTGATTCCAGTGAACAAGATTTATCAAAATTTTAACTTATGCAGTTCGACTTTGGGCTATTCGGGTATGCCAAAAGTGACCGTTTGTCTCCTTCTGTCATATTACTTTGTACAGGGGGCGTCATTGTGATGTACTATACAGGGCGTTTCCTAATTGCGGGCTAATGTTAAACGGGGGTGATTCTTGGACCTTTTTAAGAAAAAAGTTTAATATGAACCTAAAAGTCTTAACTTTGGAGATACAGGTTTTTAAAAAAACATTTTTTTTAAATCCTAATTCTGATGCTATTATAGATAAATAACTGTGTAAAATTTGATACACGTCTTTTATGCATAAAAGGGCATTTTTTATTAACAATCAATTTTTTAAATTTCTACCAGTGGCGTGCATATGTAATTAACCTTAGTAAATCCGTATGCTCCTTAATGCGTAAAAGACGTGTATCAAATTTCATGCAGTTATCTACAATAGCATCAGAATTGGGATGAAAAAAAATTTTTCTTTTTAAACTTTACCATCCTGTATCTCAAAAGTTAAGACTTTTAGGACATAAAAACACCCCCTTTACCATTAGCACGCAATTAGGAAACGCCCTGTATAGTACTTCACAATGACGGCCCTTGTATAAAGTAGTATGACAAACGGAGACAGACGTCCACTTTTGGCATACCCGAGTAGCCCAAAGGAGAACTGCATAAATTAAAATTTTGATAAATTTCGCTCACTGGATCTGATGCTGGCTGCCCCTGGGTGGTCCAATAATAGTGGACGTAGGCAGTAGCCCGGGAACCGTTAATGACAGAACTCAAGAAAAAATATATTTATAGGTAAATCGATTAAGAAAAATCAAAATTAAATCATTTTAAAATTCGAAAGTTCGCCGTTATTGCAACACAAAAGAGATATTGAAGTGCGGTACACGAAAGAAAACAGACAAATATAGATAAAGGTTCATTAAGAATAGTTACATTTTTTAATTATCTGAGTGCAAAAAGGAGTGCTATATTATTTAAAGAACGACTGGACATCACTGGTTTAAAGAGATTTCTTTGCCGACCTTCCTAAACCGATTGACTCCGCCCGGTGTTCTTTCGTGTCCCGCACTTTATCCCAATTGTTTGAACGATATTTTATTTCTTATATGTTTAATTTTAAAAGAGTTGCTGATATCAGAAATATCCCAATTTCACTTTTTGTCATATTTATAAGCGCGAAACGAACCTAAGTTCAATATTCTAAATGTACAGAGTGCGGCAGAAAAACCTCCCACATTTTAAACTTAATAAAAAACACTTAGTAAATGGAATTAAAAATTTGTTTTTTTATTTATTTAAATGAACAAATAATACAGTTTGCACTTGTTGTGTTTTCAAAATGATTTTTGAAACACATTTGTTGCTGATTTCTAAATGTTTGCATCACTCGGTTTTCTTGTGGACCGATGCATTTTCTTAGAGTAGTGAATGTAGATCCGGTAATTTCATTCAATGGTTGGCTTTTGGAAGCGCTTATGGTTCGGCTTGATGAAGATAAAGTTAACTTGGGAGGGCAGTTATTCAAGGTAATATTTTATTCCACATGTCATTTTTTGATTTGCGGAATCATCTATGTAGGACTCCCTGTGACAGCCGTCGATTTCCAGTCCCCAGGTCGCTTGTCATTAGTAATTTCTTCCCCAGAATGAGCCGAGGATCGACGAAAACTATGTCCCGTGTACTGCTCTAGATTTTTGAGTTGTAGATATGCAGCAATTTCTGAAGGCATTTTTCTAAACGAATTTGTATTTGTATTGCACACTCTTTTTTTATACTGAACAAAAAATTGCCTGTACTGAGTACATGTTCTTCGCAAACTTGCATATTTTCGATACAGTTGTAAATAATATCCCTCATTTATTTCATCGAATACTAGAAAAATTCTTGAGGTGTTATTATTGATGTCAGGAATTTTGATGATTATTAAATTTCGCTTACCCTCTATGTCATCAGTTGTTATCTTTGAAAGCTCTTCTCTTCTACAAGCACCGACCATCCCAAATAGTAGCCACTTTTATTAAAAGATACATTTTATTAGACGTCTCTTTAATGAATCTTGAAATTTTATTTTTATCGAAAATTTTAACTTTTTGTTTGGTTTGTATCCTATATTTTGCTTTTTTATAAATGCTGTTAGCTTGAAATATAAGCTTGAATCCAAGTTTCTTTTTATTTTAAGGACGCTTTTTAACAAGGAGTACTTACTCTATAAAGCATTTTGGCTGGAATGTTTTTTGCAAGTCCGCCAAATTGGCCAGAAATATCTCCTCTTTCACACTAATTGTCCCCTTATTCGGGCAGCAGGTTTTTTTTTTTTTTTTAATCAATCATTTATTCTCAAGAAACAATATTGTTAATAGTAGCGAACTAATTAACAACAGAAAAATATAAAAATGTATACACATTATTATAAATTATGAATAAATTAAAAACTGTAAATAATACGGGGAACTAACTAATAACTAATATAAAACAGATAAACGTATAAACATTATTATAAATTACAAATAAATTAAAAACTGTAAACATTAAAAAAATATACCAAACGTGAAGATATTAATTCCTCAAAAAATATTTCTTTAAGTGTTTTTTAAAAGTATCAATTTTGTTAATATTTTTTAATCGTGTTGGTAGATTATTGTAATAATTAACCCCACTGTGTAATATACATTGTTTGCCAAAATTACTTTTAAATTTTATGGTGGAGAAATAATCGGTTTGTCTTGTATTATGGTCATGAATGTTATTATTTCTAATAAAATTTAAATTTGTATTTTTCACATTTTTAGCTGATGAATAAATAAAAATATATAATTTAGTTTTATACATCATAGAAATATTTAAAAGATTTTCAGGCTTATATAGGTTAATGGTGGGCTCCAGATATGGTAAACGGTAAATACATTTTATTGACTTATTTTGTTATTTTTCTAATGGTTTTATTGTTTTTTTACATGCAGTGCCCCACACTGATATTAGATACTGTAGTTTTGAATAAATGAAAGCAATATATATATATATATATATATATATATATATATATATATATATATATATACAGGGTGGCCCATCGAAAACGTACCGCAAGGCATAACGGCCAGGGTAATTTTTTTTTCAAAAAATCCAGAAACACATCAATTTTGTTTGTGAGGGGGACAACTTTTGCCCTTAAAATGATCGCAAAATTTTCAACCCTCTAAGCGGGGGTGTCATCCCCCAAACTTTTTCAAATGGGAAGAGGGGTCAAGTGGTACCGCAATGAAAAGGGCTTTCTATTCTCTATACATTCCCGCTTTGGTTTTGAAAATCGGTCAAGTCATTTAGAAAATATGAAGGATTGAAATTTGAAAAATACATTTTTCAAAAAACGCACAAATTGAATTAAATTAAAAAAAACTTACCGTATTAATGAAGCAAATGCTGAAAATGTTGCCCGTCGACCTCCATACAGTAATACAAATTAACTTCAAATCGTTCTCGAACATTCTGAAGAACTTGAGGGGTCACTTCGCGACAAACGTCAATAATTCGTGTTCGCAGATCTTCTAATGAGGCAAGTGGAGTGCTATACACTTTACTTTTTATGTGTCCCCATAGAAAAAAGTCTAAAGGAGTCAAGTCGGGTGACCGGGGAGGCCACTCAATGGCACCCCTTCGTCCCATCCACCGCCCAGGAAAGTTAGTGTTTAAATAATTACGCACATTTTGAGAGTAATGTGGAGGTGCACCGTCTTGTTGAAATATCAGTTCCGCTTCAACGTATCCAGGATTAGTTTCGATGATGTCAGTTAGGGCTGGGTCGATGGTATTTTCCAGTAAATCTAAGTACATATCACCTGTTAGAGTTCCAGGAAGAAAAAAAGGACCCACAATAGAATTTCCAAAAATACCAGCCCACACGTTCAATTTCTGAGGATGTTGTGTGTGCACCTCGTGAAATACCCTGGGGTTGTTCTCAGCCCAGTACCGACAGTTATGCCGATTAACGACACCGTTCAAAAAGAAAGTGCACTCACCCGAAAAACACACATTGATTAGAAAATTATTATTATTGGCCACTCGTTCACTAATAGTTTCACAAAATTGCAAGCGGCGATCAAAATCGTCTTCGTTGAGTTCTTGTACCAACTGAATTTTATACGGGTGGAAATGGTGTTTTTTCAATATTCTTTGGACACTTGTACGATTCACGCCGGTCTCATTGGCTAATTTTCTTGTACTCAGCGTACTATCCATGGCAACTTGGCCCAATACAAAGACCTCCATAGCTTCATTTACTACAGGATTTTCCATCTGCCTCTGTTTATTCATAAGGGATCCAGTTTCGCGAAATTTTGCTACTAACTCGCGAACAATTTTGCCGGAAAGGTGTTTTTCAGGATGTCGTTCATTAAATATCTGCGCAACCCGATTGCCACATTCATTATTTTTAAAATAAAGTTCGATTATTTCCACTTTTTCTGCAAGTGAGTACACCATAATTATTGATAAAAAATTTAATGATATTGAGAAATTTAAACGCACAAGTTATAGAACAGCTATCTAGCAACTACCGCACCTGATCGTTGTGGCATGTCAAATCACTAAAATCAGCAGTAAACATCTAAAATAACAGGACAAAAATAGCGAATTGGTCGAAGGAATTTATCCTTATCATTTACTCTGATAATTTGTAAATAAACATTTTAAATTTCAATCCTTCATATTTTCTAAATGACTTGACCGATTTTCAAAACCAAGCCGGGAATGTATAGAGAATAGAAAGCCCTTTTCATTGCGGTACCACTTGACCCCTCTTCCCATTTGAAAAAGTTTGGGGGTGACACCCCCGCTTAGAGGGTTGAAAATTTTGCGATCATTTTAATGGCAAAAATTGTCCCCCTCACAAACAAAATTGACGTGTTTTTGGATTTTTTGAAAAAAAAATTACCCTGGCCGTTATGCCTTGCGGTACGTTTTCGATGGGCCACCCTGTATATATACACTCCGCCAAGAAAGTATCGCATCACTACAATTTCTTAACATTAAAAAGAAACTAATTTTTTTTTTCGGTAGATATCCATTTTTTAGAAATATTTCAATCTATTTTTGTGAAAAAATGTAATAAAGAACATAAAACAACTTCTAATTTTTAGATTTTTGAACTAAATGTAAATTAAGGAAAATTCGAAATTTAACATTACGAAAGAAAAAACCATTTAACATAACAAAATATCATTTTAGAATCTTGTATTGCCTCCTCTGGCTCTTATAACATCCCGACAACGTTCTGGCATGCTCCCAATCAAGGCCTCCAAATACCCGTGGTCCAGATTCTCCCATTCTGCAGTTAAGAGTTGTTGGAGATGTTGGAGATCGGTTGCAGGGATGTTTCCAGCTCTAACCCTTCTATACAGATAGTCCCAAACATGTTCAATTGGGTTTAAGTCTGGACTGCACGCGAGCCAGTCCAAAACTCTGATATTTACCTCCTGAAGGTATTCAGTAACTATCCTAGCTACATGGGGACGTGCATTATCATGCATTAGGATAGCATTGTCACCGATAAAGAAATACCAGTCGATGTTTGAAGATAAAATAAAAATATTTCCGTTTTTTCGAGTGATGCGATACTTTCTTGGCGGAGTGTATATATATATATATATATATATATATATATTTTAACCAATTAAGAGAAATATAGTTACGAAGTTTAAACAAAATTCCTATTATTGGAGAAATTTGTACTCTTAAATATTCTATATGTGGCTTCTAAGCTAAATTTTGATCTATATATAAGCTTAAAAATTTAATACACTTTGAATAATTAATTTGATCATTAGAAAAAAATATTGGCGGAATATCTGTATTTTGAATAAAGTTCGATATATACATGAAAGAGGATTTCTGAAAGTTTAAAGTTAATTTTTGTGCCTGTACCAATTGGTAATTAAATTTAGGTCTTTATTTATAATAACATTTATTTTTGCAAAATTATCTGAAGTATAGAGAAGGGTGGTATCATCAGCAAATAATTTAATGGAGCCTTCTAAATTTAACATTTAATTTCAAAATCCTTATATTGTTTCTCATATGTTTGTCGAGATTTCGCTGGCAATAAATTTAAACTTGTAATATTTACAGCCTCCAGAATAGAATCTGCTAACTCATCATCAGGGCTGCTCATTTTAAAATTATATTTATAATTTTTACAATCTGATGAAAAAAAAAAGGTACGCGACCCGACGTTTTGCAGTGTTTGTTGTTCTTGTTGACATAAAAACGGAATAAAAAGTTTGACCATTGTTTCTTGACATTTTAATCTTTTACTATCCCACAAGATACCTTTTTGTTTATAGCTGAAATATCGGGAATCTTGCATAAATTTAGGTGAAGTATAATAAATGAAGATCTAACGGTTTCTCATTTCGTATAAAATAGCTTATTGTTACTAAAAGACTTATAAATCTGCCATATCTTAAAGCTTTTTGAGTAGTTTTACTTGTCTTACTTTGCTCCCGCAAATGTATACACAAAGCTTAGCTTTGTGCACGTTCCTAGAAAAATATATTATTAAATGCCTGTGGTAGCCTGTAAGCGTTTTTTTTCGGAGTGAACAAATATATGCAGATAAAAGTTAAAGCTGAATTAAAGTTATTGTTTTTTGAAATTTGTACCAGTGAAGAGTTTTGGGGGCAGTTATCACTTTTATCTAATTATTTCTGAATTTGTGTTTCATGACTTTGTTGCTGCTGTTTTTGAAATCAGTGATTCAATTTAAATCAGATGTAAATTAAAATGCTGTTAAGTTTTAACTTGACAAAAATTCTAACGCAAAACAAGAAATAGGTGGTTTAAATGTAATTAAACCTAATTTTTTTATTTATAGGACATAGATGAATGCAAAAAGTATGAACCTTGCATACGTGGTACATGTGTGGATAGGGTTGCCAATTACTTCTGTATGTGCGAGCCCGACTTTGGCGGTAAAAATTGTTCCGTACAATTGATCGGTAAGTTTTTCAATCCTTAATAAGTTTTCAAGTTCTTAATGTGGTTTAAGCCTATAAAAGGATGTATTTCATACTGACAACGTCTGTTTTAAAATATCATAAAAAACTAATGCTTTCAATCAAAAAATGTATTTTTTTTTTAATTTAGGATGTGCTGAAGAGCCGTGTGAAAATGATGGTGTGTGTAGACCATATCTCGTTAACGAAGTTGAGCATAAATTCAATTGTTCCTGTCCTAATGGTTTTCACGGCCACACATGTGCAAATAAAACTACAATGTCTTTCTCTGGTAAGTCTGCGATATATATTAAAATTTGTACAAAGCTTTGTATGCATTTAAACCATAATTAAGGTTCACTGAAGACCGTTGATAACCGTGCGAAGCTTATATAATTATGAGTGGGGATAAGGCCATTGAATAAAGAAAAGAGAATAACAGTTTTTTAGCAAGGGGATACGTGCGACCATGTTGGCTTGTGAAATGCTGGTGTATTATTTGAGTGGTATGATCACCCAATAACCGTTTCAATTAAATGCTATTTTCGGAAACTTTTAGAACACTTGAAAAGCACGTTTCAAATTGTCAAATATCAGAAAATTAAGGCAACAACAATTAATTGTTGCACTTGGTGGAAAAAATTGCAGCACGTAACCACGTATCAGAAAATGGAATTCAAAATTGTTATTGGTCATCATTTGAGAATTCTTCTCCCTCTTCTTGTTTTAGGCCTTAAGCCTGTATTTTCCAACTAATTCTCACTCACTTCTGATGTAGATGTCCAGGAGTCCTTCCATCTTTTAGGAAAGCTGCCCAGTGGTCGGCGTGTCTGTGGAATACCGTCTCGTGCAATTTTTGCTATCCTGTCCCTGTTCATTCTAGCAACGTGGTCATTCTAAGCTCTACGCCGCTTCTGACCCCATCTGACTATGTCCTCTACCTCGCACTCGTTCCTTATGTCGCTGTTTCTTTTCCTGTCTCTTAGTGTATATCCCGCTATATTCCTCACTACTTTCATTTCCGTTGTTCTTAGGATATTTTTTGTTTGTTTGTTGTCTGCTCGGGTTTCTGTAGTCTTGTATATCTCGGTTTTAGCTCGTTTGCTCATGTGTTTGTTGTTCCATATGACGTCCCGAAGAGCACCTGCTATCCTGCTTGCTTTGTTTGCTTGGGCAAACGATTCTATTTTGGCTGGTGGTTATTTGTACTCCTAGATAGTTAAATGCCATTACCTGCTCTACTGGTTTGTTCTCAAGCGCAAGTTTACATCTTACGAGTTCTTTAGCCACTACGAGTGTTTTTGTTTTAGTAGTGGATATTTGCATGTTGTACGCCCTGGCTTTTACATAGAAAGAATACAAGAGTCTCTGTAGGTCATGTTCGCTTTCGGCTATGATTACTGGAATCTTCTTGTCTAATTCCCGCTGGTGTTGGAATTTCCTCCGTCAGTTTTTGATTCATTGATATGTAAGTCATCATCGGCGTAGTAGACGTAGTATGTTTCACTCGACCTCCCTTTCATAGCTGTCTCTTGACATTTAAAGCTATAATTTTTTTCGAAAAATGGAGAATTTGCTCATATATTATCGTTTCAAATTTCGTTGCGATATATCGACAGGTTCAAAAATTAGATGGAAGGCAACGGACTTTATGTCCTCACTGTATAGGCAACGGTATCAAATTAACATTGGAAAAGAAATACTATTTATAACAATTCATTCTGGAATACTGCAATTTGTGATTTATATTCGTTAGCTATCAATTTTTTCATTTTTATGTCGATTGTGTGTTGTGAAGGTATATTTAAAATTGCTCTTAACTAAGCAGTTCGGAGAATGACTCAAACATTGCCGCACCTAAATATATTTCCTTTTTAATCTTCAAGGCCAATAAGGAAAAACAAAATTCATAAACACAAAAAGAACTCGATAAATATGCATTGAATAAATAATATAAAAAATTTTCAAAAAAAATATAATTGAAGATTCTAAATAACACTGTTATTTCCACCTTAATTACAGTTTTCAGTACATAAGTTAAACACAAATTAAAATAAAACTAAAGGATGAATGTCCGAAATTTTAACTTGGAATTCACTGTAGTCCTTGTCCTTAACATCTTCTATGAGTCCAACATACTATATTCAAAAAACTGAAATGGGTGATTTATTGTTTGGAGTTTTTAAAAAGTAATGTCGTTAATGCTGCTTCTGAAATGTTTTATACTGTCCTTAACATTGTAGTAGATGTCCCAAAAACGGGTATCCAGACTTTTAAATATCCTAATTACTTTTGAAAAAGTACAATTGGCCGGATTAATAAAAAAAAACATGGGCTTTAAGAAATACAAGCACACTCCACTACCCGTAGGTGAAATCAGTTCTAAAATATTGAGATGTCAGACAAAACAGTCAATAAAGGATGATTATAAATTATTTATTCAATCAGGTCAAAATTAAATTCAAAAAAACATTAAAGCTTTTTGGTCTTAAATCAGATCCCAGCAAAAAACAATGGGTTTCCCTGAAAAAATCCCAATCTAGTTGCTAATTTGTTTGCACATTTTTTTCAATCAGTATCTATACAGAATCATTCTACAATTAATATTAAAACAAACGATCGTGACATAAAAAATTCGATTATATGCAAAATACTTTGATGAAAAAAAGGGAGGAGGACCAGATGGATTTCCACCAATTTTTGTTAAAAACTGTAGCCCGACCTTAGCGATACCACTTTCATACCTTTTCCAGCTCTCTTTAGACTTCGGTCAGTTTTCCGATATATACTATCCTACAGTATCTGGACTTGATTGTTTACTTTGCTAATATCCTAGAAACCGTTGTCTTCGATAATCTACTATTATCTACATACGACATCCTGTCTGAGTACCAACATATAAGTAAATTAAATAAGTAAAATAAATAAATTCATAAATATTTCTCATTTCGAGCTTTCAGATTTGATGCGTAAAATTTAGTCAATAATTTCTCATTTCGAGCTTTCAGATTTGATGCGTAAAATTTAGTCCATACTACCGTAGTTTAGTTCAAATTTAAAGTAATATGGTAATATGGATTCTCTAAATTGTAAATAAGTTTAGTATCAATGTCAGGTTTTCACGCGTTTAGTTAAAAATTCTCATTTTAAGATATAATCACCAAGTTCATACGTTTATTATTTCTATGGATTTTAGGATATTTAGATAAACATACATCTACAAACCACCGAGTGCCCCACAGGAAAGAGGAGCGACTGGTCAATGTCCTCAATGAAATCTTTAACTCTAACTCTCTGACCTTGATATTTGGAGACTTCAATTATCCGGAAGTGGATTAGCCTTCTCTCCTACTCTCACTCTTTCCAGACCTTGCATATCAGCTTAAAAGTTTCTTGAAGCATATTTTTCCTGGAAGGCACACCAACTGGTAGAGTTTCCAACTAGACACAGGAATGGCAGTGCATCTTTGCTCAACCTAATACTAACCAATGATAAGAAAATAATCACATCAGTGACTAGTCAGTCATCCTGGCTAATATGCAGCTCAAGATTTTCAAAGAAAACTCAAGTAGTGAGAAAGAGGAACTTCTGGAAGGCCAACTATGGTCACATCACATTTGTTCCCAAGACATTCGCAACATGCCAGCAGAGACACTGTACCAAGGCTGCAAGGTTCTGATACAGGAGACAGTTGCCAAATTCATACCAGACAGGCCAGTTAGAAGAAACCACGAGAAACCTTGGATCAACCGACAAGCTTTGAAAGAAAGTTAAAAAGAAAAGAAAAGGCAACTTTGGGATGCATACCGAAAGAATAAGACCAATGTAAACTATCAGCGCTATCAACAATAGAATAATAGACTCAAAAATAAACTAAGAGAGGACAGAAAAAAATATGAACTAAGTATAATAGAACAATCAGACAAAAATTTCAAGTACATAAAACGATCTCTCAACTCAAACCTTGGTACCATGGTCCTCAAGGATGAGGTAACCCATTAATCTGTAACAGAACCAAAAAAATGTGCAATAATGCTCGCTCAACTGTTCAGCAAAACATACACTACAGAAGACATCATCAACATGCCAATTTGTCATGTAAACACAAGATCTGTGGCGGAAATCACAACGATCAATTTCACCTCTGACCAGATCAGGGAAGCACTCAACTCCACGAAAAGTGACTCTAGCGCTGGACCAAACGGAATTCCTACTATCTTTCTTCAAAAAACTCAGAACACCCTAGGCCCTATCCTGTCGCGCGTCAAGGAGGAAAGTTTAGTGAGTGGAAATCTACCAAAGGATTGGAAAGAGGCCTTTATACAACCCATCTACAAAAAAGGTAGTAAATATAAACCAGTAAACTACCGGCCGAGTAGCCTGACTTGCAATGCCTGCAAGTGTATGGAAAAGAACTAACTACATTTTTCTTATCAAACAACGTGGTTCCCCAAACTTAACATGGATTTCTACCTGCTAGGTCAACTACCTCAAATCTACTCAGTTGTCTTGACAACTGGACCAGGAAACATGACGACAACCAATCGATCGATATTATGTATCTTGACTATGAGAAGACGTTTGACAAGGTACCGTTTAGGCGTTTACTCTTGAAACTAGAACATTATGGAGTAAGGGCTTAACTACTGACATCGATTAAGGATTTCCTTCAGCACAGAACTTTCAGAGTGAAGGTTGGACAGGCTCTATCGGACCCTCTAGAGTAGCCATGTCAAACATGCGGCCGGCGGGCCGCATGCATCCCAGTGAGCATTTTTCTGCGGCCCAAATCAGTTGTGAAAAAAGTCAGATAATGCGGCCCGCGAACAAGTTGAAAACCGTTTTTGAAAGTTCGCGCCGCTGCAACAACGATTGGTATAATAAAAGGTACAATTGTACATAGTGCCATCTATGTTTAGGAGGATGAATATACATACTCAACCTAAAATCTAAAGCCAAACGTTATCTGGCTTGTTCCATGAAATTCTATTGCGCAAAAACACAGATGACGCTATCTGAATATTCTCGAAAAAATTCGACAAATCACACTCCGTATATAAGCCGTGTTCGATTGCGTTCTGTCGTTCAGTGTTTAGTCAGTTATGAGTCAGTTGCGATAGAGTTTCGAGTTGAGTTGCGCACTTATTGTTACAACACTTAACAGTACTTATTATAATTTATTTCGGATACAGTTTTTAACATATCTCTTTCAAAACCAAGTGGAAGTAAGAGGAAACTTGTAGATGAGCGTCATATATTTCAAGAAATGTGGGAATTAGAGTTTTTTGCTGTGAAATGGAAGAAAAAATTATTTGTTTGATTTGTAATAGTACAGTCGGTGTCCCAAAATTATATAATATAAAACGTCACTATGATATTCATAAAACTATGTTTGACAAGTATACAGGCACGGTCAGAAACGAAAAGTATTAGTTAAAATCACGGTTGAAAAATCAACAGCTTATTTTTACACGTCCAAAGCAAGAAAATGAATCTGTCCTTCAAGCGTGCTACGTCCTGTCGGAGTTGATCGCGAAACACTCAAAACCATTTGTTGAAGTTGAATTTATAGAAGAGTGCCTTGTAAAGGCCGCGGAAATTGTAAGTCCTGGGAGCCTGAAGGAATTTCAAAATATATTCTTGTCCCGGAATACGGTCGCTGAAAGAGTTAGTGAGTGGGCTGCCAATATAAGTGATCAGATAAAAACAAAATCAGACTCTTTCATTGCATTTTCTATTGCCTGTGACGAAAGAACGGATGTGTGTGGTGTGGCGCAACTCGCTGTTTTTCTTCGTGCGGTTGATACAGATATCAATGTGTATGAAGAATTACTGGAATTAGTACCAATGCATGATACAACAACTTGGAAGGATATTTTCAATGCTGCTTATGGACTTCTGCAAAAGTACAATTTAGATTTGTCAAAACTGTATTCCGTTGCAACAGACGGAGCTCGTTCAATGACTGGAGTAAAAAATGGCTTCGTTTAAAATATTACGGACAATGATCAGAGAAACGGGCAGTGACAAACCAGATTTTCATCATATTCATTGTATAATCCACCAAGAAGTTTTATGCTCAAAAGTTATCAATTTGGAAAGTGTTTTAAAGTCAGTGAAAAAAATTATAAACTTCATAAGGTCATGAGGTTTTAATCAGCAACAGTTTTCTGCATTTTTACGTGATTTAGAAAGTACACTGGTTTACCATATTATGCAGAGGTGCGATGGCTTTTGTGTTCGACTGGTACTCGACCGGTTTTGGAAACTCAAAGAAGAAATACGCGTTTTCATGGAAACAAAAGGAGAAAATGTCAGCTTATTATGCGATGTACCTTTTTTACAAGATCTTTCATTTATAATAGATATCACAAAACACTTGTCGGACTTAAATACGAAATTGCAAGGATCACGTCAAGTTATTAGAGATGTGCATGATCATGTGAAAGCTTTCAAGTGTAAGATGATGTTGTGGGAAAAACAGTTAGCAGAGGATAGCAGCAGAATGTGTTTTCTCTATTTGCTGGTCTTTTCACTATCGATATTGATAAAAGTTCCCTCTCACTTGCAAAAGGAAGAAATTGATATTCAGTGTCAGAAGACCCATTTAAAACAAAAATTTGATAGTGTTGGTATATTCGAATTTTATAAGTACTTGCCTGTTCAATACCAAGAAATGAGAAAATTTGCCTGTAAAATCCTGTCAATGTTTGGAAGTACCTATAAGTGTGAACAACTATTTTCTTTGATGAAAGGAAACAAATTTTCCGCAAGATCGCGATTGACGGACGCACACTTGGACGCAGTTTTAAAAGTTATTTCCGCCGATAAATTCGCGCCACAAATAGACAACTTAATTAAAGACAAAAGATGTCAAATATCTGGCAAAACAATTTAATGTTTGTAGTTTTTTGTAATGTCCTTTTTATTGGAAATTTGATAAACATACTTGTCTTATAATAGTACTTTTTCTCAAGATTTTCAGTAAACTTGCACCTGGGAGGAATCCTGTTGAAGAACCTGCATGGAAAATGATGGACTGTTTTCCCGTCCCACATCCCTTTTTTCTCTTGACACTTTTTACAGACTCGTCCTGCCCAGATTTCGAACCACTTCCATTAAAAAATATCCAAGTCTCGTCTAAAAATACAACTTTTCTAAATTTTTAAATAACACTCTCCGTGTATTTTTTTAAAAACTGGATATGCTGACTTGCTATATGTGGCAACTCGCATAAAAATCTTTGATTACAGTCCTTTTTATATCGAAAACCTAACATTTTTATTAATTTTGACAACGATTTTAGTCCAATTTCCAATATGCCTCGATTTTTTAAAGCTTCTTTTAAAACTTGAAGGGTTATATTAGTTTTTGATGTGTATAAATCGTAAATTGCATTACGAACATCCACTTTTACATTGTCACTTAAGTCTTCTGTCTTTGGCTTTTTTCGTGTACATTTCTTAATCTTCTTCGGTAGTAAATTATGCTTTTTTTCATGCACAATTTACTGCACCTTTATACCGATTTCCAGAGATTTTGCTACTGTCTCCTGGATATTGGCCGGTGAATTTTCAATTTCGTAATATTTTATTAGATTTAATATCATTTTTTTCGCTTATGGATGCAAAAAACCCTAAAATTGTTTTCTATTACTCATTTGTCACTGACTTGTCAATCTGACTGAAGTGACATAGCTCAAAGATTTTTGCAACTGCTGGTATTTATATGTTTATCCTCTTTTTTCATATGAAAATATCATAGGTCTATCTAATTCATCTTCCGGATTTTATGCGGAGGATATGATTACACGTAATAAAAGAAAAACAAACTTAAAAAGTTTGTCGTTGATAAATCGTATGACCCGCACGATAACACTGCTTTTTACTATACCAATGTTTAACCATTTTGTTTCTACCTATGCCACACTTGACTTTTAAGCATAATTCAAATGGTCCCCAGATATTTCCTAACCCCAAATAATACACCACTCTAACAACAAGAAAATATCTGTGGACCAACTTAGTAGGTGAAGATTGATAATATGGTTTTCATGCAGGATATAATAATATGAGGATGCAATAATAATAATAGTAATAATGAGGGTGTGGCGTCAAATAAAGGAGTTTTATTTTGTAGGACACTCGTTAGTTACTATTAACACCAGCAGGGATGAAGGATATGATATAGCGTTTCGGTTCAAAACTACTTTGGGCGATGGTCTTCTGGCCTTGGGTACGTATATTTATAATTAGTTATTTATTTATACTACTTTTTTATTAAATTATAGTGATATGCATAAGCATGGTACAATTTTAAACTTTAGTTTTATTCTGAAATCATATATCTTATTATGGTAAATGAACCATACACAAACAATCATTATTTTATTTTAACAATACGCGTTCACAGGGTTCTTAGCGACCTGGAAAAGTCAGGTAATTCAGACATCCGACTAAAAATCAGGGAAAAGTCAAGGAATTTACAAAAAACAATAGAAAGTCGGGTGATTTTATACTAAACCTGGAAAAATAATAAAATTAATATTTCCACCAGCGTTGCTTGATTGTATTAAATTACTTCGTCGCGTTTGTATAACTATAATTATATTCAACATATATATATATATATATATATATATATATATAATTTATTTAACATCCCTTGTATATAAAATTATTTTGCGGCTCTTACATAAGAAATTTATTTAACATCCCTTGTATATTCGGACTGCCCGCCCGCGCTGTTCATAATAGTAGTAACTCAGACGACTAGAAAAGTGGGAGCATATTATGTTTTAAAAGATTCACTTGCCAGGAGAGCTAGTTTTATGGCTCTTATAAATTGTGACGACTTCCCCTATGGAATTTGTAAAATTAGATGAGTAGAAAATGTTCCAGTCTGTGAAAACGCTTTGGACATTTTACCTTCCCTTAAAATTTGGATGGAAGATAAAGTGACTAAGGTTCCATCAAATGTTTCAGTTACCAAGACAAAAAAAGGCTTTAAAAAATACGTTTTTAAGACCAAGACTAACATTTTTTCACACATGGCCGCCATTTTAGAACCATTTAAAAAAAAATCAGAGCGATAAATCTATGGTTCCTTTTTTATATGATGTATTACAAATGCTAAATGAATTAATCAAAAAAATCTTAACACAAGTCATGGATAAAGGTCTTCAACAAATTTTAAAATTAAATTTTTATAATAGAGATATCCTTTTACCAACTAATAAGACTGATGTTGGTTTTGCCATTAAAACAGCATTAAAATACCTATTGTTCCTGAAAAGGGCAATTTTTTTTTGTTGGAATGTCAGTCATTTTCGATAAATCAGAGTTGTCTTAAATATAAATTTATTAAATATGTAACATGCTTAAAACCAAACATCATGCTTGATCAAGGAGTTTCACATATAAGTGCCCAAAATATGTTAAAGTATTTGTACGAAAAAGAAATAATAATAATAATTTAGAAATTGCCGAAAAAAGTGGTTGACGATATTACCAGCATCTAAAAGATACCGAATTTATAATTTTTTGCAAAACATATAATCAAACTACTCGATTGGATACATTTTTCTACAATTTCTTGGGACTAAATGACTACTTTAAAAATTGTGGCATGTTATTAAGTTAATTTTGATCCTTTCTCAGGGATACACCACAGTCGGGGTTTTCCATAAATAAAAACATTTTGGTTGAACATCTGTTGGAGGAGTCCATTATCTGCCAAAGAAAAGTATATGACGTGGTGCATTAAATGTTAATTCTTTACTAGTACCAGGGGCGTACAGTCTATGGAAGCAAAAGAAGCAGTGCTTCCCCAAAAAAAAATACAAAACATTTTCTAAAATGTAATTTTTGAAATAGGAAACCATAAATTTAGTTTATATTAAAAATGCTAAAATATTATCTTAATTATCAAACCCACAATAAATGCAGCCTTGACTCTGACCGAGCCACAAAATCGAATAGAACCTATGCGGGCTGCTAGCTTCTGTGCAGCCAAGTCCTGCATCATATCCTGTGAATCGAGCCAGAGGTTATTGAACTTTCCACCGGCTGTTTGCAATTTTTGCAGTTCACTTGCTTTAAATGTGGCATCTATCGTTGGAGTAGGTTCTTTGTTTGAACGGCTATCCGTGTGTTGTGTGATACGTACGTCGCGTCGTGCATGGTGCGAATGGAAGACAATAATACGGACGTGGATATGCAAATACCGTCAACTTCGGCTGTCGGTAATTACGTTAAAAATGTTGGAGAATTTAGTAAGAAGAGTGTGTGTGAATGTGTGGTGTGTGTCTTAATAATAAAGGAAACTTCACTGATAAGCTTCAAATAATTTCCCAATCACTGATAAAACCGCCTGAAAAATTTAACCACAAAATGAAAAACTGTATTAGACATTTTTATCCGGAAAAACAATACGAACAATTTAAATGGCTAACAGGGTGTGAAAATATAAGTAAATTATTTTATTGGTCATGTTTACTTTTTGAAAATGAAAAAGGTCTTTGAATAAAACTGGTTTTTCCGATTTAAACAATTTCCATAAAGCTTTACATTTTAATTATTTGTTGAATATATAAAAATAGGCAAATATTAAGAAGATTTATCGATGTTTTTGTTTTCTCAATGTTGACGAAACAAGGGTTTCTTCAAATAAAAATTTTCAAGATTTACTTAGTTTAATGGCTAAATATGATGATTGCTTAAAAAACCATTTATAGCAGTCTAGCGTTTTTGCGGAACGTTATTTAAATTATTCTTATTCTAAAATTCTAAAAAGAATTAAGCAGGAGATTGGCGAGGCGCGGTTCATTGCTATTGTTTTGGACGAAACAACTGATATCACTAATTTTAGCCAATTATGTATAATAATAGGCTACGTTAAAACAGACCGAAGTATTCAAGAGCGATTTTTAGGTTTTAAGAATGTGTCCGAAAATCGTACAGCAGATGCATTATATACCGTAGTTTAAGTTTAGAAAAAATTAGTTGCTCAAAGCTATGATGGAGCTGCAGTGATGGCAGGACAATTATGGGGTCTGCAAGCTAGTTCTAGACACTTTCCCAGGTGCTGTGTTTGTCCATTGTTTTGCTCATAAATTAAATTTATTTTAAATTCCATCAATCACATTAAAGAGTGTAAAGTATTTGATACTTTAAGTGGCATGGCTGCTTTTTTTCCAAGTCAACAAAACGTACACAAGCTTTGGACTCCATTATCTACGATTGCCCAATGTAGCTCCGACTAGGTGGATCTATAATGGAAGACTTCCTTTGACAGTATCTGAAAATCGTGAATCACTGATTGAACTATTTGAGAATATAATAGAAAATAATGAAACGGGGGACTCAGAAGCCATAAATAGTTCAAGGGGGTTTTTGGACTATTTAAAACGAGATTTTAATTTTAATTATTTGTTGAATATATTTTCAGAAATATTTTTATTCTCGGACAATGTTTTTAATATATTACAAACTAAAACAAATGATATTACTTTTTGCCTAAAAATAGTGGATGATTTTAAGTCCATGTTAAGCCAAAAAAGAGATGACCTATTTTGGGAGAAAACGATGACGTTAAATGTAGAGCCACAAGCCAAGCGTCTTCGAACAGACTGGGTGGGAGATGTTCAAACATCATACGGACGCCTCTTTTATGAAATAATCGATCAAATTCAGCAACAAATAAACCAAATTTAACGGTTTAAATAATTTTAAATTCCATCCGCAATTTTGATGCATTTAAAGGAAAAACTTTTCCAGAAGATGCGTTTAAATCTCTTCTTCTTCATTATGGCCAGTTCTTCGAACGAGTGTTACTGCGATCTGAATTAAAAGTGATTTACGAAACTGACGATATTGGCACAAAAAATAACGCTAAGGAACTAATGCAATTTTTAAAAGACAGGGAGCTGGAAGATGCCTACACCGAAGTGTCGAAATTGTGTGAATTGGTATTGACAATACCTGCCACAAGTTCATCAGTAGAACGCAATTGTTCAACAATTAAACGTATAAAAAAACGGGGCAGAAGAGACTTTCGCATACATCGCTGTCCACTGAAAATAAACTTCTCCAAAATATATCGGAGCATCGACGTTTTTATGATGACTTCATTGAATTGGAAAATCGGAACTGAGGCGAAAAATTTAAAATACATATTTTCTATAATCCTTTTAAATTTAATTTTTAATAATGATAACCCAAATATATATTAATTTTTTGTTTGTAAATGTTTTGTATAACTGCATTTTTTTAGTTAATTTTAAATTCCTTTTAAAAATGTATATTTCTTCCAGTTAAAGTAACCCTGCTTGCTCTATTACTATAGAATTTTCTTTAATATTTCATATTTCTTATACAATTAAATTTAAGTTTAGTTTCATTAGTTTTATTGGATTTTTTATAAGAAATATAAATTCTCAAAATATAACTTGGAATTTCCGAGAAATTGTTAGGAAAAAACCGGAAAAGTCATGGAATTTGATAATTCAAAATTGCTAAGACCCTTGGTTCAGATGTCTAAAGCCCTTTTTGTAAATCAATCGATCAAATTTATTTTGGTATTTTAGGAAAAGGATTAACATATTATATCCTGGAATTAGCACGAGGAAGACTTAACCTTCAATCAAGCCTCCTTAACAAGTGGGAAGGAGTTTTCATCGGATCAAATTTGAACGACAGCCACTGGCAGAAAGTCTTTGTCGCTATTAATTCTACGCACCTTGTCCTAAGCGCTAACGAGGAGCAAACAATATATCCCATTACTTTTAACGAAAATTATAACGTGTCATCGACGAGGTAAGTTTGTTTGTATATTTTTACCGTAAAATAATTTTCTAATAAAATATATTTCTTTTTTTTTTCAGTTTTCCTGTGACTTATATTGGTGGGATACCGTCAAATTTGCGAAAATTGACTAGAGGTCAACCATTTTTAGTGGGTAAGTGGACAAATGTTAGTCACAAGTATTGGTAATATTGATATACAGAAAGTAAACTCTGTACAATCTACTAGCTATAGGCAAAACATTGTACATACTCATACTCATACTCAAAAAGCTTTATTGTCAAAGAATGAAAAAGAAATCTTATTTCAAAATACAAGAGTTCTAACCACACTACACCACAACTTGTTACGTTCTGGACGCGCGTTTCGCTAACCAAGTTAGCATCAGCAGCTATTATAGACTATTTATGGGTAAATGTGGTCACACTTGGTTGCACCCGACTGCACCGTTGTCAAGTAAACAATAGAGGGGACTATAGGGAATAAGCCCTCTGTCTTTATTTAGTGCTTTCTTACCACATTTAACTATTTCTATACTCTCAAATGCATCCAATAATCTATTATTAGATACATTTTTAAACAACTTAAGATTATTTATTCTTATTCGGTGATTGTTTTCCAAAGCATGTTGGGCAACGCTTGACTTTTCTGTTCTTCCGTATCTTAAATGTGCCATGTGTTCTTTAAAACGAATGTTTATGGGGTTTAGTTTGCCCAACATATTTTTCAGTCATTACAGTAATTTCATAGATGCCACTCCTCTCCCTCAAGTTGACTTTGTCTTTGGGGTTTCCAGGAGATTATTCAAACTGTTCTCCGTTTTTAGGCTACTCTAAAACCTACGTTTTTAAATACTTTTTCTAGACCTCTCGTATATCTGGGATCATATGGGATTACTATGAATATTGGAAGCCTCAGGTGTTTGAAGAGTAGTGGCATCTTTTAACATTTTCTTATGGTTATGTCTATTTTATTATTATCATTATATCCATTACTTTTAGCTATATTTTTAATCCGATTCATTTCATTGCTAAAATGTTCTTTACTTAATGGAAAATTGACTAACCTGTGAGTTAAGAAATGGAATGCTGCCATTTTGTGTTGATGGCAATGAAATGAGTCGGATGTTATATACCTACCAGTATTAGTAAATTTCCTATAAATATCAAATTCTAATTTATCCTTATTTCTAATAATTAACGTGTCGAGAAAAGGTAATTGCACATTGTTCTCCTTTTCGTACGTAAAATTAATGGAAGGATATTTATTGTTTAATGTTTCTAAGAAAGTGTCCAAATTTTCTGTTTTAGTATCAAAAATAGCAAATATATCGTCTACGTATCTATACCACACCTTTGGGAAATACTTGAGTTTTTTTTTTAATTGGGTTTCTAATCTGTCCATAAACAAATTTGCAAGGAACGGAGATAAGCAATTGCCCATCGCAGTTCCCTCAAGTTGTTTATAATATTTATTGTTGAACTGAAAAAAAATTTGATTCATACATAATTTTGTGAGAAGTAAATATTCATCAATAATTTCATTCTTCAAATTATTGATTTCAAGTAGTTCCTTTAGGTAGTCTAAAGCTAGATATTAAAATTTCACCTTCTTTGAAGGAAACATTCTTAATTTTATCTAAGAATTCTAACGAGTTAGTAACCTCAAACTTATCATACGAGATATTTAATTTGCTGAATTCTTCTACTAACATTGTTGAAATATTGTACGTTGGTGATCCAACAGCTGAAACAATAGGTCTCATGGACTTCCCAGGTTTATGGATTTTGGGAAGGCAATACAGTTTAGATAACTGTGGGTTACTATGTGTTAGTTTGAATTTTAGTTTATCGGACACAAGGTTTTTACACTGTTTTTCTCAATTAAATCGTAAGGACCAGTTTGAATCAAATTGTCTACTCTTTCAAAATAATTTGTTTTGTCTAGTATAACAACCTTATTTCCTCTGTCAGCTTTTAAATAAAAACATTCCTTTTTCTTCAGTTCCTGGATAACTTCAGTATTTTTACGAGAAACATATTTTGACTTGTTGTTAACAACGTTTTTTGAGATTTGATTTCTGCAAGCCTCTCTAATGAATCCCTTAGTTGACTCTGGCACATATTGAATGGAACTTTCGATATTCCCTATAATAGTTGGTAAACTATTTTTTACTGGAGGCTATGCAAAATTCAAACCTTTATTCAAAAGGGCGATTTCTCTATTATCAAAGGACTGAGAAGAAAGATTTTCTACAATGTTCTCGACTTCCGAAGAAATTTGTTTTTGTGGTTTCAACTTTCTCACATTCAACACATTTTCTTCAGAAATTTGGCATCGATAACTATGAACATTTTTCTTTGAAAATCTAACCACTGTTCAAATTCTAAATTACTAACCTTATAAGTGAGTTTTTTAAATAATCCGTATGCTTCAATTTCAAGCATACTTTGTTTGCTATACAGATTTTTAATTTCTAAATCTAGCCACTTTTGTTTGGCAAAAGATTCAACCTTCCCAGTAACGGGTGATTGTTTAGGGATCTTGACTGAAATGAATTTAGGGAAAACTGAAAAAGACTTGCATGATTTTAGAAACCAAATATCTGCTGCTATTAACCTAATCTTAGTACAGTACTTACAATAAAGGTTTTGTTCCGTTGACCGTGAAGCCATGTTAAGTTCTAACACTGGAACATGTGGTGGAAGATAGATCAAAATATAGGAGTTCTTACCACACTACACCACAACTTGTTACGTTCTGGACGCGCGTTTCGCTAACCAAGTTATCATCATCAGCAGATGATATAAACTAAAGTAACTTATCCTAATCGAGACTATTTATAGGTAAATGTGGTCACACTTGGTTGCACCCGACTGCACCGTTGTCAAGTAAACAATAGAGGGGACTATAGGGAATAGGCCCTCTGTCTTTTTTTTTTATTTTGTAATGGATATAATGATAATTTTGTACATAAATTAGTAAATAGACATAAGTATAAGAAAATGTTAAAAGATGCCACTACTCTTCAAACACCTGAGGCTTCCAATAAATTCATAGTAATCCCATATGATCCCAGTTATACGAGAGGTCTAGAAAAAGTATTTAAAAACGTAGGTTTTAGAGTAGCCTACAAAACGGAGAACAGTTTGAAAAATCTCCTTGGAAACCCCAAAGAAAAGTCGACTTGAGGGAGAGGAGTGGCATCTATGAAATTAGCTGTAATGACTGCGGTCTAAAATATGTTGGGCAAACTAAACGCTCCATAAATATTCGTTTTAAAGAACATATGGCACATTTAAGATACGGAAGAACAGAAAAGTCAAGCGTTGCCCAACATGCTTTGGAAAACAATCACCGAATAGGAATAAATAATCTTAAGTTGATTAAAAATGTATCTAATATTAGATTATTGGATGCATTTGAGAGAATAGAAATAGTTAAATGTGGTAAGAAAGCACTAAATAAAGACAGAGGGCCTATTCCCTATAGTCCCCTCTATTGTTTACTTGTCAACGGTGCAGTCGGGTGCAACCAAGTGTGACCACTTTTACCTATAAATAGTCTCGGTTAGGATAAGTGACTTTAGTTTTGTATCATCTGCTGATGATGCTAACTTGGTTAGCGAAACGCGCGTCCAGAACGTAACAAGTTGTGGTGTAGTGTGGTTAGAACTCTTGTATTTTGATCTATCTTCCACCACAGGTTCCAGTGTTAGGAGAAATCTTATTGACAAAGCAGTAGCAAATTAAAATTTACAGTAAAAATTTAAAAACAATTCTTACAATGATTATAGCTGGAAATATTAAAATATAAAAATCTATGAATGAATAGTAAAATATACATTAGTTTTAACATACTCAGCATATAAATAAAGTACATACAAAAAAACAAATGATTTCAGTCAATAATTGTCAAAACCTAAATATTCTAAATATAAGTATTTCAGAATACATAATGGCGTCAGCAAACAAATTAAAGTGACAAAACAAATAGTAACAAAAAACAAATAACCTAGATAAAGCTTTAAAAACCATAACGGCCTCAGTAATTAAAATAAAATAGCAAAACAAGTATTAACAAAAACACATAATCTAAAGCTATCTTCAAAAAATTCGTCAACACTGTAATAAGCCTTTAAGATAAATAACTTTTTTATACATTTTTTATAAGGTCTTAATTGCTTCAAATGCAGTGGTAGGTGATTAAATATCTTTTTGCTTTGATATATTAAAGATTGCCTAACATGGGCAGGGGATGGTATAGGAAGTCTAATATTGCCAGCTTGACGAGTATGATAGGAGAAAACAAGTTAATGTCATCTCTATGTTTCTTATATATCAGACATGCTGTTTCCAGTAGAAACAAAGACGGCTGGGTAAGAATCTTGTAACGCAAAAATAAAGGCTTTACAAGTATCTCTATATCTCACCTTACGGCCCTTTTTTTGCAAAACAAACAACCAAAAAGGTACTGAAAACAAGACCCCCAAAAAGATATCCCATAACACGAATAAGACTCTATAACAGAAAAATATGCATTCCTTGCCATCTGCTGGTTTAATTCATTTATTTTAATTGATAACACCCAGATGACACTTTCTTGCAAAATAAGATATATGGGTATTTTAATTTATGTATACATAAAAATGTATTTAATTAGCCCCAGCAATAATGCCCGTTAACAGAGTGACCTTCTCAACACAAAATATAACAAACAACAAATATAATAACAATAAATAGCAACCTAAAATGGTCTAATCATATTGATATATGGGTTCTCTTTATTTGAATTTTAATTTATATTTTTATGCTTCAAAAGAGAGCTATTCGTATATGTATACCAAAAAACATAAAAATGTTATTTATTTTGGAAACATTTTGCTGAGCCACCCTCAGAAAGGCAATAATGAAACTCTAGGCATGATATTTATCTTCCCATTCCTTCCACAGAATTAATAAAAAAATCAATTATTTACAACGCCATAAAACTTTACAACAATCTGCCAGTACATTTAAAATCTATCCCTATGCTTGCACAATTAAAAAACACCAAAGCATACCTCATTGAGAGACCATTTTACAGCGTTAATGATTTTTTTTTTCAGTGAGTAAGTCTCTTTAAATTGTCACTAAACTCGCTTGTTTACTTAAATCTTTTGTGAGTCATGTCCTAACTCATAGCATAGAATTTTGTAAATCATTATATAGGGAAAAGAACTGTCGAACATTCACTTAAAACTTAATTATTTTTGTTAGGTATTGGATTAAAAACAATTTAATTCTTTTTGTATACTACATTCTACACTAGTTCAATATACCTTCTGTTTAACATCACAATTATTTGTATAACTATAATAACATAGAGTTTAAGGTCGCATAGTTGCAATTTTGATTTCAATGTCATCGAAATTATTCACCTCGTACATGTGTGTTTGTTTACTTTTATAAGGTTATCATGATTCATTTACTGTTTGCAATGTTATGTTATATTCTAACGTGTGTTTTACGATTTGGTAAATTGATAATTTACATTTAAAAAAAAAAAAGCACTGACCTGTCGAAATTATTTTCGATTAATGTTTTGATATGTCTTATTTTTAGGTATATTTTGCTTTGTCCATAAAATTGTAGAATTTTTCTGCGGCAATAAAGCATACTTTTGTTTGTTTTGTTTGTTTGTTTGTACATTTAAAGGTTAAAATATTTGTTTTTGACACATTAAAAGTTAAACAGTTCGATTCAGTCCATTCTTTTACCCTTGTCTCTACCAATGTCATCATGAAGTTGATTTGAATCTTTATTTACCCAAAGAATAGGGGCATCATCTGCAAATAATGTGAACTTACCACTTATGTTGATACTAGACAGATCATTAATGTACAACAGAAACAACAAAGGTCCCAAGATCGAGCCTTGGGGTACATCAAAATTTATCTCCCGCTTCTTAGACATCATCATTAAAAAAGACTTTCTGAGTACGAACCATAAGATATGTCTTAAACCGGTCTAGAGCTCTACACCTCACTCCATACTTTTCCATTTTCTACAACAGTATCCTATGATTTAGGCAGTCAAAAGCTTTTGACAAATCACAAAACACTGCTCTGGCCATCTCATTGTTATTCAATTCTAAATATAATTTTTCTAAAAATGAAAAAATTGCATCGTCCCTACCATTAGACTCAAATATTTCATGTTTGCTGAAGAAACTGGCTAACCTAACTTAAGTTTTTCTATTATTTTTATATTATATTATTTAACAGAGAAATAGGTCTAAAATTTGAAGCTGAGTCACAATCACCACCCTTGTGCAATGGTAATACTTTTGCTAATTTAAAAGTATTAGGAAAACTACCAAGCTGAAAAGAATGATTAATAGCATTTGAAAATCCTTCTATAGCCCTATCCGGTAAATGAAGAAGTACTTTTACTGAAATTTCGTCCCATCCTGCAGCATTTTTATTTTTTAATTCTTTAAAAGTGTCTTTAATTTCTTGGACAGTTGTAGGAACGAACAGGCTAAATGAAATGAAATATTTATTATTAAATTTACCGGAAATTCCATTTTTGTAAATACATTTCGCAAATGGAAAGTGTAACATTAAAAGGATTATATATAAAGCTATCAGCACTGCTTACATTTTAAATTTCAATAATATATAAAAGACTATGAAACGATATTAAACATTAAACGCTACCTGCATCACATTTCATTAACTAACCTTAATAACTTACGTTTAAATCCAGCCAACGTCAAGTGAAAAACATCAATTGAATTATTCATATGCAATATTATTTTTATACAACTAAAGCTAAGAAACTCAAAAAAAAATGGATATTGTAACAAGGTTATAAAGCGGTTATTTATAATATTTAAAATTAATTATTTATTTTATTTATTATTTGAGACATAGCGGGCGACCCTATCACATTACTGAAATTAACTAAAATGATACGTAAAATTATAGGCACTCTGTAGGCTCAAAATTATAAATTACAGTGTTATCAAATATAATTGTTAGTACAAATTTAATTGAACATCTTTTCTTCCCAATTCAGACACCACTTATATCTCGAACAGCAGCAAACTTGTTGTGTTGTTTGTTTTAAACTAGTTAATTTATTTTTAATAATTTCTTCTGAGATTTTTCCCCTAAAACAGAATCTCCAGATAACGTACAAAAGTTTTCAATATCCCTTAATATTTTATATGCTTCCTTAATGTTCTTAATATTGGAAGAAATAATTTCTTCATCATCACTGTCAGATGAAATCCGACCGTTCTCACTATTTTGAAATTCACTTAATAAACTTTCATCAATTTCTGAATATGAAGTTAAGTCTGAAGAGAATACATTGATGTTTCTACATAAATCGGATAATGGCACACCATCTTCACTATCGTAGTCAACGTTTTCCTCGAGAATTTCGTCGAATCCAGCTTTGCGGAAGTAGTTATTGATGGTCTTGGATTCGACTTTTTTCCATGCAGCAACAATCCAAATCAAGGCACTTACAACATTTATGGGTCCAATTGTTAGGTAGATTCAGAATACTACATAGGTGACAAAAGTCGCTTGATTAAAAACTTTCTGTAGTGGTTTTTAAAATTTTGAATCACGCCCTGGTCCAATGGCTGGCAATGTGATATCGTATTTGGCGGTAAAAAAATTATTTTAACATTTTCTAGCTTCAGTTTTGGGTGAGATGCAGGATTATCCAAAAATAAAAGAAAATTTCGGTTTTGCCGTTGCATTTTTCGGTCAAATTTCATCAAACAATCCTTCTTGTTATTGTACCATTCAAGTGGTAATTTTTCCACGCTTGATCCTTTAAAACAACGGGGTTTTTTACTTTTTCCAATCACCAGTGCATTTTTGTTTTTCCATTCATAGCGGAGCAAAGTAAAATAGTGAGTCTCTGCCTTGGATGCTTTCCCGCGAGCACATGTTTCGCCTTTTAAAGAAAACGTTTTATTTGGCAAGGCGCGGAAAAAGATTCCCATTTCATCGGCGTTATAAATGTCTCTCGGTGCTTAGTTTTTAAGAATAGCATATAATTTCGTTCGCCAATCAGTTACCTGATTCAAGTCTACAGCGGCTGCTTCGCTACAGGTGGATTTGAAAGAGATATTATAACGTTGACAGAACTTCTCCAACCATCCATTTGATTTAAAACCATCAACTTCTAGATTCTTCACAATTTCTTGTGCTTTTTCCTTTATTATTGTACCGGATATTGGCATGTTTTTGGAGCGTACTTTACAAAACCAGCCGTAGACAATTTGGTCTATGGCAGCACCCTCAATTTTCGCAAATTTCTTTTTGTCTTCCATGTTGTTTCTCAAAATATCACTGATTTGAGATTTTCCTACACAGAATTTTTCGGCTAATACTCTTAACACTAAGTTTGTTTTTTCTGCGTACTGGATTATTTAAACTTTTTCTTGAAGACTCAAAAACTTTCTTTTCTTTGAAGATAGCATTAGCATAGATCTAAATATTGCCCATAATGTGCAATAAAAATATCGGCATTAAATGTGGGTTTTTCAAAAATTATCTGAACATCTGTCCGTTCTGAAGAGGTAAATTTTACTGTTTTTATTAAAAATGTTCCAAATTTTACTGTCCGTGTCCGTTGTTGAGAGTGTCCTTTGTCAAGAGGGTTTAATACACAGGAATACATATACGGTCGGTGACTTCAAAATTGCCCGTTCAGCAGAGGTGTTCATTGTTCGGAGGTGTCCGTTAAGGGAGGTTTCACTGTAATAAAATATAAAGAAAACAAAACTCTTTAAATAAACCATACATTTATCTCTTGAAAATATGTAAAAATTACTCCCCCAATAAATCATAGAATGAAAATAAAATATCTTTCATAATCCCTGAACATTAATAATTCACTGTATACGTAAAACCCCATAAACCACCACAAAAAAAGAATTGGAAAATCAACTGTAACAAACAGAACTTTGGCAAAGACTAACTCTTGTTTTTGAAATCAGGAAAAAGGTCGACACCTCATTTGACAAGAACTGCCTCTGGTTGGATGAAATGCAATGCGTCGTCATAGACGCACCCTGAACCCTTAATTGATAAATACTTCATAGGTGTCGTCTAGAGTTGTACTTTATGTATGTACTTGAAAAATAATTTACATTTCTGTCTAAATAGGATAAAACAGCCCTCTATATAAATGTATAAAACTAAAACTAACTTACCAGCGTTCTGAATTAAAAAGACCATTGTGAAAAAAAAAACAAAGGCAAAGAAAAACCCTCTCAGCCAATGTTTTCTGAAGGGAAGCAATGCTTACCAAAAAAAAAACATGGAATTTTGCTTTCTGTTATAAAATATTCTATTGCATTTTTAACATATTAAATTGACAATTTATAGGTCTATCCATACGTAAATCTGTCTACACATTCTAGAAGAGAGCGTTAAAGATAAATTATTTTATTATTTTGTTTAGTGTTTAAAACTCTCGAAACTAATATTAGATAAATCCACTTATATCTTTTTTAAAATAATCGAGTCTGTTTAAGCTTTAACGCGAGAAACCGACTGTTTTAGTAGTATATTGTTTGAATTAGGTTTAGAATATATAAATATGTATACTTTATTCCGTTGCTATAGTCTATTTCGTTTATAGCTTAATGATGGCATTCCCCTGAGACTTCCTATGAAAAATGTGAAGAAACAATTAATTTTGTCTTATTAAATATTTCATTTTACTTTAGGAAAATAAAAAAGTATATACTATCAAAAAAAAATCGACTATTTAGATCTAGTATATTAAGATAGAAAAAGAAACCACACAGCATATTAAAATAAACGACATTTTAAATATAAATCCGGAAATATTTTTTCGGTCATGATTTTTTTTAGAAAATATGTGCATTCGGACAATTTAAGCTCTAGGGATATTACAAGTGATAGTTTTCGTCAACAATTTCACCACCACAGAACGCTAATGTCTTCTATGATTTCAGAAATAAAAATTTAACCATTTTGGCTCGGTAGAATGACGTTTTCTGTTTCTCGTACGTGTTGATGCTGTCATTTGGTAATCTTCTGCCAGAAAATGTTTCCTGATAAATTGTGGCAGCTAAAGTTGCGTTTTGTCATTCATTAACAAGAAAAATAGCTCCGAAATTCTATCAAATTTTGCGTATTTGTGCATGGGAAACCTATAAAAAATATGGAGGTGTCACTAACTTTCTTTTCTTTCAGGCTGTGCAGAAGATATACAGATCAACTCGGAATGGGTAATCCCACAGCCGAGGAACACCAGTCAGCTTACGTTCCAAAACATAGATATCGGCTGCGTGAGGGAGCCACAGTGCAATCCGAATCCCTGCCATTCCGGCGGGCACTGCACCGACAAGTGGAGGGATTTTAGTTGCGCATGTACGAGGCCTTTCCTCGGCAATACGTGTCAGTATAATTTTACCGCCGCCACGTTTGGTTATGAAGATATAACAAATTCGTTAGTTACTGTAAGTAGTAACATGTAGCCTCTAGGTTATTTTACGTAATAAATTTGGATTTTAGAGCTGGGAGTAACTAAGTAACTTTGAAGTAATTAGTTACCTAAAGTAGCTAGTTACTTAGTAATTTAGTTGTTTAAATTGGGAAAAATATCTTTTATTTAGATACTTTTCTTAAAATAACTTGTAACTGTAATTTTTTTCTGAAGTAACTACATACTTCAGGAAAGTAACTAGTTGTTTTTTTAAAGAAGATTTAGAAAGTAGTCGACGGTGTAATCGGTACCTATGCATATACACGGGAGAATTGTAATATTGGCGGAAATACTGACTAAATATCATGCAGTCATCAGTATACACATGTTTTACTTGAAACATAACGAAATGTTCTTATAACAATAAGTGACGTTATGGAAACTATAAACAAATATAACGCTTTAAGATTATTTTTGCTATTACAAAATTTAATGTTCTATGAAATAAGGCAGGAAGACCGAAATTGTCAGATTTGAATTTGTTTATTATCTATGGGGAATCTAACAGAGTTTTATCAAGAACATGCCAGATATTTGCTGATAGATATCCAGATAAACAGAAACCGTCACCGAACAGCGTTAAACAAATGTTGGAAAACTATAAAAATGTTGAAACTGTGAAGACAAAAATTAATTAAAGAAAGCCTGTTCCCATTATAGTCTAGTCTACACAAGAGCACAACTTATTTTTTCAATAAATGTTGAAAATGTCCACCTTGTACTTCCAAACATTTTTCGCATCTCCGATAAATCCCTCGTGGGTGACCGCTCTAATTGAAGATAATTTCGTTGTTACTGGATTAAAATAAACTATTCCTTTTATCGTTCCCCATATATAAAATAGGCTAAGACTGTCAGATTGGGAGGAACGAGGAGGCCACAGCAAAGGTCCATTGTTGGCAATCCACTTGTCGTAAAACGTAGCTTGTAAAAACTTAATAACTGCAACGGTTCTATGTGGTGGGATGCCATCGTGTTGGTAGAAAATTTGACTATGTTGTGCCAAAGATAAATTACTTAAATATTCGTTGTCCAACTCTTGGAGAATATTCAGATATCTTTCTCCTACAAAAGTTTATAGACATAATTTTACGGAAAGAAATGCTTTGATAATATTCATCAATTTATTGATTTAAGAAGAAACAAAATACATCAAAATTCAATTAATTTAATCTGAAGAGTGCTGTTTCTGTTTATGTGAATATCTATCAGCAAATATCTGGCATATTCTTGTTAAAACTCTGTTAGATTCCCCATAGATAATAAACAAATACAAATAATTCTCGTGTGTGTAATTTAATCGCCCCGGCATGGTTATTAGTTTAATAATTATTATAATTACTATAATAAATAAATAATATTTTAGTAGGTAATTGTCAAACGACAATAAATATTACGTTTCTATAGTAACCAATTGGTTTTGTTCTCGCCAGGCCTCCCTATCATGGCCAACTAACAAGAAAACTTAGAAGCCGTCTGGCATTATTAGAATAAAAAATGCTAAATCGTCAATAACTCAAAAAACTACAATTTTTTGGAATAGACAACTTTATACAAAGTCACCCTTATTTTAAGTGTTAAATAAGATAAAATTATAAAAATTGGGGGTTTCCATTTGAAAAAAGTAACTTTTAACGATTTTTTAAAGTATATTTATAATGTCAGTTTTTGATCAGCCTATATTTATTTATTATAAAAATATCAGCACAGGCCACTAAAGTGTACCCTTTTGGACAAGGAAGCCACCCGCAAATAAATAATAGATATTTCGATAAGCAGGTATTTATAGTTATGCAAACGATTTTTTACATAAAATTCAAAATATCTCAAAAACAGTTCAACTTAGGTATAGGATATTATACAAAATGGCGAAATATATTTTTAACCTAGAATTTTTCAAGGAAACGTCAAAAAATTTGATAATATATTAATAATAAGGAGGGTATTCTATTTAAAAAAAGAAAGTTGACGTCTACTTTCGGTATAATCCAATGTGGTTAGAGTTTTCTTGAAATTTTTCTAAAATTTCATCGGTAGTGCTTTACCTTATAAATTATAAAAGTGAATTATAAAATCCATCTTGAAACTATTTTGCGCGAATTGCCCCCATCGACTTTAGTTAGCTGCCAAAATTTCAAAATTTTTCCAAAGCCTGCTTTCTGAGAAATCGATCGCCGCAGTTCGTCGTGGGACACTAAAACACATCCTAAACGGTCAATAATTTCTCGAATAGTGTTTTGGAGCCCTTCCGTGGGTATTCCTTCTATTTCAGCTCTAATCCTTCTCATTAGAACTTCAAGGTTCTCTGTCTTCATTTTGTAAACGGTCGTTTTTAGGTGATCCCAAAGGAAAGAGTCAAGTGGATTTAAATCCAATATGGTCAAATCCATTTTTATGGAGGCACTTAACAAAACCCCCCTCTGCCAGTTTCTCTGAGTCGTCTTGCCAAACGAGTAAACACGTGCCTGGAATGATGCGTCCGATCGCACTTAAAATACACACCTAACATATCAAATGCCTCTTCATTTGTAAACGGCATTTTTACTTTAGTAACGGAAACAAGAAGTAAACTTTCTTTCACCAGCGTCCCGGAAACGTAAAATTTCTAACAGCAACTGCAAAATACGGCAGAGCCCAATTATGTTGGAATCATACGTGGCCAAAACCTTAAGGAAAAATGGTGGAATAATTTGGTTTTTCAACAGCTGTAGATAGTTAATATTTCATATTCATATATTTATATTTCCTTAAAAGAAAAAGGATCCAATAAGACGACTACCTAATATGCCAGCCCACACATTGACTTTTTCCGGAAATTGCGTATGCCTAAACGGTATAAAAAATCGGCATAATTGTCGTTATTGGTCTGCAAACAATCCACATCGGATGATGGAGATCAATACGCAATTTTCTGAAAAATTTTATGTCTGGGCTGGCATATTAGGTAATGGCATTATTGGACCCTTTTTTTAAATAATTTCTAACAGTTCAAGGAAATATGAATCATACGTGGCCAAAACCTGGGATACTTTATCTATTCATATATTTATATTTCCTTAAAAGAAAAAGGATCCAATACAGCTAAAACTTTTTCCGGAAAGTTAGGTTAGTTTGCCGAAAAACTGAAAATATTGCGGTATGCACCAAAGGGTCGGGGGCATTCGGTGATGCCTAATCACCACATATGGTTCAGGTCAGTTGAGTGGTTGTTGAGATATTTGACCGTTTCCAGACATCTGACTAACCCTGTATATATAATTTTTTTTCAATAAGAACTTTTTGGTTTTAGGGCGTATTATGTTAAATCAAATTTAATCACAACAGCTTTGAATAATTTTCTTTCTTTACTTGATGTTTCGACCATATTTAGGCCTTTTTCAAAAGTGTTTAAATTTTAGGAATTTTTGATTTTCATTTTAAATTATACAATGTAAAAATCTTACCCTATGCATAGCCTTAGTCTTTATAATAAAATTTCAATATTAAGTAACGATTTTCACTTTAACATATTTGACGAACAATTTACAAAATACAACCGATTAACATAAAATGATATTTAATACTGTCAATATGTGAGTACTATAGAACTGATAAGTAGGTTTTACTTAAGTTCTTTAGTTCTTTTTTGTCTTTTATAGCATTGGTGTTTTTTTCTGTATTGCTACCATTTCGAGGAACTCTCGTTTCTTTTTGTTTGGTTCTTACAGTAATATTTTAGTCAAAATTGAAAGTATGTTTTTGTTGACTCCTCGTGTGATGTCAACGCAGTAGTATTTCCCTTATCGTATTTATGCCCCTTTAATCTATTCTCCAGATATGTTTGTCCAATATAAACCCCTTTACAATCCTTATATGGAATTTCATAAATAATATTACTTTTTTATTTTTGGGTGTTTTTGTTTTTAATGTTGAATATATATCACTAGACCAGTGGTCGCCAACCTTTGGTGTTAAGCTACTCCAATAATTTAGAAATAAACCGTGAGCTACCTACTTGTAATCAGCGTTTAAGCCAGCCTAAACGAAATACTGCTCAGTTGTATTTGACATACATGTTTTTATGTAATTAATAAATACTTAACTAATACTAATACATACCTAAAAAATAAACAAAATTTTCATATAGGCCATAATGGCATGTCACATACGACTTAATAAAAGTAAACATTATAATTAAAATTTTAAACAAAAACATGTGATAAAAAATGCATGCATTCAATGAGACGGTTGACACTCGGACTCATCGATATTTTTTTTCATGTTTGCAGTGTGATTTGATACAGCCATTCGAACACAATTATCCAAATGTTCATCTATAAGGCGATTGCGGTATTTGTTCTTAATAAACTTCAAATTGGAGAAAGAAGATTCGCACAAATAGGTTGAAGTAAATAACTCTTTCACTTTTAAGGCAACACGGCATAGAATTGAATATTTGTCTTTACTTACTATAGGCCAGATACATTTTGTACTTAGAACTAACGATTTCAATGCTAAATCACTTCCATTTCAGTTGCAGCGATGTCTTCGCCAAAGTTCTTCATAATACAAGTTGCAAACTGTTGGATATCAATTTCCATGAAGTGTGAAACAACAAATTGAGCCACCAATACCATTTTGTTGAAATCCTTAAACCGATTTTTGAAATTATCCTTCAAGTTAGAAACTATTTCTACATGAGATTGACTGTCATAGGGTTCTATTGGATTTTTAGATATCTTCTCTGATAGAACAGGAAAATGCTTGACATCACGGTTGATTAGGGTTTATTCCCAAAATTCAGGTTTTTTTATGAATGCATTTATAATGGAAATCATTACCGCCAGTTCTTTATCTCTTCCCTGAAGTTGCAAATTGGGTTCATTAATCTTGTCTGTAATGTCCACAAGAAAAGCCAAATTGAATTTTCTAGTTCCTGAATCGGTTCGCCGCGTTGTTTGAAAAATTGAACTATGACAGATAGGGCTTCATTAAAACGTGTGAACACTCGTCCTCTACTTAACCATCGCACTTCAGGGTGAAGAAGTAGATCTCCATATTGACAATCGATTTCATCGGCTAAGATTTTGAGTAATCTTTGTAATGCGTGAGCTCTAATTTTGTTTACAATTTTTCCCAACTATTTCATGACGTTTAGTTTTAAAAAAATTCCACATAATGCTTGCTGTGGAACAATGCAGTGGTAACACAGAAATTGTGGAAAGCGTTCATCTTTTATGATACAATTTTATCAGACTCTTATCACAACTTACCATACCTGAAGCCCCGTCAGTTGTCAAGCCTACCAATTTTGAAACTGGAATTTTCTCAGAAGATATAAAATTGTTTAAATAAGGAAACAATTCCTGTCCAGTGGCATATCCTTTCAGTGTAATAAACTTCAAAAGATCTTTAATCATAAAATCACTAAAAACCATCCTGACGAACACGGCTATCTGAGAGGTGTCAACCACATTTGTTGATTCATCCATTTCAAGAAAGAAATAAACACAGTTATTTAAGCCAGTTTTTAACTGTGAAAAAATATCCTTGCTCATTACGTATTAGCAGAAAGTTAGATATATTTTATTGCTGAAACTATCTCGTCTTTATTTTTAAAGTTGGAAAATAAGGAATTGCATCTTCTAAAAACTCGTTTTATCATTTCCCCGTCTTCATACGGTTTATTTTTTTGTGCAATTGTTTGGGGCACACGGTATGATGCTTCCGTTGCACACTTATTTTTGTCAACTGCTTTTAAAAATATTGACTGTTGTCCAATTAATTGCTTCTTTAATTAATTCAATTTTTCTTTTGTGTTAGCAGCATGTAATGGGAAATATTTTTCAAAATTCGGATGTACACTTTTATGATGCCTCTCAATATTTCCTTTCTAAGTAACGGAAACACAGGCATTACATAACAAGCATACATTTTTACCTTTAACTTCTGTAAAGAAATACTGTTTTTCCCATTCCGAATGAAAATTGTAAGTCTTTAACATCTTACTACTGCTTTCCCTAATTTTTTTATTGCTAGCTTTTAGTTTTAAACTGAACGCCTTATATCCCCGAAATGCGGATTTCAAAGCAATCCAGATCGTTCTCGTGTTCTCAAACATTCACGCAATGCTGGCGCTCTGGTGAATTCTAGCAGCTGTTGCCTAGAGCGCTCACCGCAGTGTTCCCGCTGCTAGCTTTCTTATTGTGATTTTTTTTTCAAAATTTATGATCTCTTCTATTTTACAAGATATGTTGTGAGCTACCAGAAATCTGTTCGCGAGCTGCCGGTAGATCGCGATCGACGGGTTGTCGACCACTGCACTAGACAATAAGTCTGGCATACTTGTATGTTATGTTTTTCGAAAAGATGTTGAAATTGTTATGTTAAAGTGAAAATCGTTATCTAGTATTGACATTTTATTCTAAAGACTAAGACTACATTTAAAGTAAGACTTTTTACACTGTATAATTTAAAATGAAAATTAAAAATTCGTAAAATTTGTAAACTTTTAAAAAGGCCTAAAAATGGTCGAAACGTCGAGTAAAGAACATTATTCAAAGCTGTGGTGATCTAATTTGATTTAACGTAATACGACCTGAAAAAAAATTATGTTATTGGAAGGGCGGAAGTAAAACCAAAACAAACAACAAAACTTTTTCATTTTTTGTTTTCATGCAAATGTTGTGATTTTAACTTTTAATGCATAATAATTGTTTTTTTAGTTTTTACTTGGTTTAAAAGTAATATTCGATAAAACCGTTATCACTGATACCTACAATAGTCTTTGTACAGGGTGTCCCACGTAAGAGGACGTATGTACTACCTTATCTTAAAAGATAGGTCATGTATAAAAAAGTTAAATACGGAAGTTCCTCCATTTAATTTTAATTTTTAATTTATATTAATTTCATGTATACAGGGCAATTATATTGCTCTTTCTAGGCATCAACTGTCTTATTTAAAGTGGAACACCTCTATACATGGTGTCCTAAAATTAAGGGCTAACATTATTACAGTAAAAGATGAAAAGAGAAGATTTCTGGTTATAAGGTTTTGGCAAATTTAATAGGCCGAGCGGAACAATGTATCCAGAAGAAAATTTATAAAATGACCAGATGTCAGATTTACAAATCACCAGAAATCACCAGTTTTTTATTAGCAACTAATAATGTTAACGTATTCAATTGGTAGAAAAGTGGGCAGTGTATTTGCGTGCTCGTTCGTTGCAATATACTGTAGGATGCCAATACATTCAGTTTGCACTTTTTGTACCAATGGAATATGCTATAAAATAAAATAGCCTTTCCAAAATTTTTAAATTTGAAAGGGAAAGGTAGATACGAGAATTTGGTAGCATCCACTGGAGGATCAAAAAATAAAATTTTAATTTTGATGGAAATCAATTGTTTTAGATCTACATCTAATTTACGTAATAAATGATATTTTGTTCTTATACTGTGGCTGAGAGTCCAAATTGAGAAAAATATATACCAATAAAACACATTAACAAAATGTTAATAGCTTTAATAATTACAAACACAAAAAAAAATAATTGTAAGTACATGTAAGAATTAAGTAGCAACAGCACTTTAACAAACACAGCACGGGGCACATCCCGTACACCTCGAGTAGTTGTTCTGTGTGTCATTACAAATAAACTAAAAGCTACCTAATATGTAAAACAACAAATTAAACTTAAATACCTATACATATATGTGTATGTACATATATAGATATATATATATATATATATATATATATATATATATATATATATATATATATATATATATATATATATATATATATATATATATATATATATATATATATATATATATATATATATATATATATATATATATATATATATATATATATATATATATATATATATATATTAAAAACAAAAATTCTTAGTCCTAATAGTTTAAACAGGAACAGATATCACAAAAGTAAAAAAATTAATATAGAAAATATGAATAAATGAATGTATCAATGGCATGAGTTTTTTGTATTTTGATAAAAAGGTGTATCATCCCCCTTTTTTTTTAGACATAAAGTTTGTCAAACTTCAAAACATCAGTATTTTCAAAATCCATTAGTTCAAAATTATAATAAATTTAGAGTTTTCTTGGAAAGTTATTATTGGTTTAATTAGCTAGAATACAATGTTAGTATTTTGTAAGAGCCTATATTCTTTATAAAGTTCATTTATATCATCTGCAAATGAGGGAAATATGCCACTGTGACCCCAAGCGAATCAATTTTTTTAATATTGTCTGACTGTAAAAAGGAAAGATGTGTTAGGCCGTGTATAAAAGTTTCTCTTTCTCATATTTATTATTTATCAATATATACGTCATCTAACTCAAGAAAATGTTGTAGATTTTTGTACGCAATTTTTTCAATATCTGTTTTATCAATATACTCTGGCTTTTTAGACATTTAAGTGCAGCTATCATTCTTGTACACAGTCAATGAATCTTGGGTATTTCTGATTCAGACCGATTTACCACCCTGTAAAATCTGAAGATCTTTGAGTTACAATAGTCTGTGTAACGCTCCAAATTATACCTAAGCAGTGTTGCCGCAGTAAAAATTGGTTCGACTCACAGGCTTTAATCTTTGAATTCCACTAAAAAATCACCGATTTTAAATAAAAGTTACAGCATCGTCTTTTTAAAATCACCAGATCTTCCTTATATTACTAAAGTTTTTCACCAAATCACCAGATAAACCAAAAATCACCAGATCTGGTGAGAAATCACCAGCTCTGGCAACGCTGGAGCACAATCCTAAAGTCAACAATGTTAAGATTTGTTCTATTTGCAGTTCAAAATTATAATAAATTTAGAGTTTTCTTGAAAAGAAAGTTATTATTGGTTTAATTAGCTAGAATACACCGTTTTCGAGAAAAAAATATTTGAACATTATCTTACATTAAAAATTAAACGTACTTATTTTGGGTTTAGTAAATAATTTGTCTTCCTACCATTCGGGACGTGATTGTATTGTAGCGAATTTCTTGGAAAATGTAGACATTGATCTCCCATTTGGCATGTGTTTAGCAGCGTTATTTACAGTTGAATGCAAAGTAAGAAAATTGTTTTTATATAGACATTTTTTGTGGGATTGCTTTGAGCCGATATTCGGCTGAATTTCGTGGACATAAAATTGAACAGTTTTACCTAGAGGATTTATATGGCGGACGAAAATAGATTTTGATGCGTTAAAATGTTTATTATAGGGTTTGATGATAAACGTGGTAATTTTACGCGGGTTAAATCTTTATTTAAACTGATTTTAGATAGGTACTTGATGTACGGGGTGCATATAATTAGATTAAATACGTTAGGTATTTTTGAATGTTGAGAGAGATAAGAGAACAGGTTTTTCAAACAAAAGTTTTAATTGCTTAAGACAAGGATTGAAAAGAAATAAAGTTATTATTTTTGTATTGTTAGGTTGATGTTTTTGAATCAGCGCGCCGAGCCATTCGAACTATCGTCGACATATCCATGTTTATTAGAACAAGACAGAGTAAAGGACAAATATTTTACCTGGGGTCAGCAGTGGCCACTCAGAATCCAAATGAAGAAACTTACGTTGCTGCTCAGTTAGAAAATGGTAAAGAATAATATTAAATAAACAATACTAAAACTTACATATTACTTTTTAATAAATATAATAATCATTTATTGCAGGTGAACTTTTTGTGAGGATTCAGTTCAACGGATCTGTAGAGGCATATCCCGTATCAGGCGTCAAACTGGATAATGGATACAATCATCTTATTGAAGTTATTAGAAACGTTACTTTAGTTCAAGTGAAGTTAAATGGGACTGAATATTTTAGGTAAGTGTTCAAATGCGAATGATATATTTATGAATTTAGACATATTTATTTTTTACCAGACTGTGCGTGCAAATAAGGAAATGTGTTTAAAATTATTTATACAGTGCCTTTAAAAAACTTCGTGTTTTATGTGATCTTTTTTTATTAAGTAACTTTGTTAAAATTGAACCCTGGTAATAACTTTTACTTTATTAGGTATCTAAAAATAGACACGTGACTTGTGTTACGTGTTAAAATTGGCATTCCTTAATACACATCGGAGAATGAAAAATTGCTTATTAGCTAAAATTTGAAAACAAATTTGTAGGAAAAGTTTTTTTACGTTCTGGTTTTACATACGTATGGTGGATTTTGGTATGAAATTTTAATTTTTAGTTTGTATACTGTTTTTCAACTTTTTCGAAAATTTTAAAAAATAATAGTCTAACTTAAGGAAAAAAATCATATCAATAACCCCAGCATATTAATTTATTTTACCTAAATATTGCTTAAAACAATGTTTTTCTAATTGAAATAAAAATCACCACTTCTCAAAACAATGTTAAACTTAATAGAAAGTTGGCGGGCTTTTAAAAACATTTAGGTATAGACTAATTAAATTAAATACTATTGATAGTAAATCGATGTATCAGTTATAAAAAAAAACCATAATGGTTTAGGTGTGTAATCGATATGTCAATTATCAAAAAAATAGGAAAAATTATGCAATTTAAAAGTTGGAATTTCTTAGATGCCTAGCGAAGATGTACCGAAATCACTACAGGTTAGATCTCAGACAAGAGAGTAGGCAATATCTATTATAAAGTGTCAGCAATTGCAGTAGTTAGAGAATGGATTAAGACAGTACGTAGTTTAGGTATAAAATACCCGTAACCTACTAGAAATTCACCTGAAATTAGCTTTTAGACTTGAAAGAACCATATTTACAACTTTTGACAACATCATCCATGCACAGGCAGACACAAATCCATCAAGAAGTTACACTTAAGCAACAAAAGGAGTTTGAAGCACTCCTGAATAGAAAAAATCAAGTGAAATCTCGACAGAATACAGTTATCAATTTGTCGCCATGGAAGCCGTTAACCGAAGCAAAACATTTCGTCCTTTACACCTTGTTAATAGACCTAGTTGAAGCTTGTCTTACATCGACTTACTTCACTTTTCAAAGAACTTTTTATGAACAAACTTCAGGGGCAGCTATGGGATCTTTTCTATCACCTATGGTAGCGAATATCTTTATGGAGGCCTTTGAGGATGTTGCTTTAACATCCGCTTCGCTAAAACCAAAACACTGATTCAGATATGTAGACGATACTTTTGTGGGCATCGTGGACACGATAAACTTATATTTCTGAACTACCTTATAAACATCATAATATTCAATTCATAATGGAAACTGAATAAAATGAGACAATTCCCTTTCTAGATGTATTTGTTTAAAGAAAGGAAAATGTTATATTAAGAAATTCTGTGTATAGAAAACAGATGGATACAAATATATACTTAAATGCAAATTCCCATCACCATCCAGCACAAAAGAAATCGGTTATTAACTCACTAGTATTTAGAGCCATTTCGATTTCTGAATAAGATTCTCTAACATCGGAAACTGATGGAAGCTCTGAGAGGGAATGGCTATTGCACTAAAGATATTACGAGTTCAGTTAAAAGATATACATACATGGCACTACAGATAAAATAAGACGATTAAATGAAATGCTTACAAATACACAACATTTCCTAATAAACAATTTTTATATATTTTAGCAATGCAATGCAATGTTTATAAAGAAAATTCATTTTTTCAGGTAACAAAAGTCGTGTAAGTTACTTACCAAAAAAACATCTCATACAATGCAAAGGATACTGTATATATATGTGTGTTTCTTACCACCTCTATACCAAGCGCAATTTTCATGAATGAGGCATCGAAAGACTTGTGTTTATCCCGCGAGTGTCCCTAGCTTTAAAAAATCAAAATGGTGAAGGCAATGTATGAAAGGAAAAATATTTTTAAAACAGTAGTTTATATTGTTGTATAATTTTCTAGGAAAACTATTTCCGCTAGTGGCATTTTGAATGCCCAAGTACTGTTCCTTGGCGGCCAACCGCAGCTCAGATCCGTTCGTCAGGCTACGGAAAATATTGTTCCCAAGATAGATTTAGCATCTCCTACAGCTCCGGCAGCTATTACATCAACCCTGAGTAATGTCAATTTTAAGGGGATCATACAGGACGTACAAGTAAGTAACGATAATGGTTTAAGAACTGGCCTTTTGATATATCATAAGATCTAAAAGAATGTTTCCAAAGGGTATTCTGTAAAAAAATATTTAGCTCATGCTATACATAGTCATAAACTCCAAACGCTGCTAGTTTGTAAAAAAAAAACTTGCACTGGGTGTTTTCTCAGAATTGCCCACCCCAATATTGTCTTATACTTAAGCAGTCAAACATACATTGAATATAAAAGTTATAGGGTTTGTTACGTGATTTATACAAAAATATTTTTTATGTGTATAAAGGAATGTGTATAAAGGATGTTTAGGCAGATTCAGCATACATTTTTTAATGCAGTGTCCAGTATATATCTCTGTGTGGGCAAAATAATATATTATTTTATTTATATTGTCTAAACCATGTCTGTATTAGAAAAACTAAATGCTACTAGACTTATACTCTGTTGCCCACACATCACATCAAGATTGATGGTTCGTAACTTTCATTTTCATGATTTTTTTTTAATAGTTGATATACTAATTTGTTCGATAAAAGAAAATGTGTTTTTTATTCTAAGTTGGCAACACATTAAAAAACAATATTTATTTTTCTGCCATCAGAGAAAAATAAACAAAGCTGGCTATGTCATTATTTATTCAGACTTTTTGACATTTAAACCGGGCCTTTTTAATATCTCAGTAGAAGGCAAGGATCTGGAGAAAAAATCAACAACCTCAGTTTATGATCGTTTGGTCGTATTGAACTCCTCGTGAGATCGAAGGTCTACTACATGTGGAATACATTTTTGAAATATTTCATCCATGCTACAATCAGAAACCATCGGAGCTCCAATAGACGGCGCGTTCTACTCATTAATTTTTCGCGCCAAGCATACACGAACGCCCCCCTCACGCCCGAACCGTCGCCCCTATCGAAAAAACTCATTTTCGCCCCTGCATTCCAGTCTGATTGACGTTTCGTTTTAGATTTTGTCATATTGAGCAATCTGTTAGTCGTTCAGATCTTCCTAGGTACAATAATGAGGGTAGGGCCCAGAAATCATGTTGATTATTATCATTATTATCAACACTATATACCTCTACAGGGCGGAGATCTTCAAGACAATCAGAACGTATGAGAAACTGAGAGTTAAGAAAACTAATCTTTTATGTGATCTGACCTCGAGTCGTGACAGCGATTTATTCTCCACTTTTACACAGTTATCATACTAAAACTAGAAAAACTAATACCATACTTCGAAATGCTAGTAGGGCCTTATTAAGTGCACAAATCCATCAAACCACATAACAACTAGTCGAGACAGAGAAAGACCTTTTAAAGTTACACCTTAAATTAAGTAACAATATTCACCCTTTATTGTGGAATCGCATAAAAACGTTAGCTTTTTGGCGAACAGAATTAAATAAGAAAAGTATGACAGTCTACTAAAAAATTTGAGTCAGCCACAAGTTTCATCAGTGGACGTCGATAAAGTAGTGCACAATACTGCAACCTCCCAGAAAGTGAAAAATCCGTATTAAGTAAGGGTTTAATATCTCCTAAGGAAATTCTTAAAGAAGAAATAATAGCTGGACTGGAAGCTGTTCTTGACTCCTCTGAAGAAACGAAAGCAGAGGAGATTCGACAAGAAGTGTCAAGAATTTTAAGATCAAGCAAACCATTGGAACAAAACCTAAATGCCACTGAACAGGGCCCTAACAAATCTTCGAAAGCATAAAGACATCACAATCCTTCGATCATTATGAATACTTAAAACTACATACAAAAAATGCAGGATATTCTACAAGACAATTGTTATAAGCCTGTTCCAAGAGACTTGACTACATAACTAGAGAAAACAACTAAAAATGAAATAAGAAGCTCACCAATAAACCCCGAAATACAACAAACAATCATACCACGGGAAAAGCCGAGAAAATGTCCTAAACTCTATGGTTTACCAAAAATACACAAACCAGGGGTGCCCATCAGACCTATCGTTAGTGCCGTTAATTCGCCACACAAAACCTGGAAAAATATTTTTCTAAAATTATGCAACCAGTTGTCGAAAAAGCTGATTCATTTGTGAAAAACTCGGAACATTTCACTCGAATTATACGAGATATCGTTCTTGAAAAAGACGATATCATAGCAAGCCTAGATTTTGTATCCTGGTCTTCCCATCGACGAAGCATTGGACATGATTGTTATGAACGAGGATTTCCAGACATATATAATACAACTCGTGGAGCATTGCCTTAAAAATACTTATTTTTCATTTAACGGGCAAATGTATAAACAAACAGATGGTCCTCCAATAGGGTCCTCGCTATCACCAGTAGTTGCAAATTTATTTATGATATATTTTGAGAAAGAAGGTCTTGAGAAAGCAAGTTGGAAGCCCAAGTTATGGATTCGTTATGTGGATGACATATTTATTATATGGCGACATGGTCATGCAGAGCTCGAAAAATTTCTAACTCACGTAAATTCAATATATCCCAAAATACAATTTACCCTAGAATTAGAGGAAAACAACCAACTTCCATTTTTAGATGATCTAATCACAAAATTGCTTAACGGACATTTCGAATACACCATGTACAGAAAACCAACACATACAGACAGATATTTAAATGCAAAATCACATCATCATCCAGCACAAATTCTATCTGTGGCAAATACGCTAATATCCAGATCCGTGCGATTAACTGAAACACAGACAAGACAAAACGAACTTAAGGTAATATCCAGTGCTTTAAAGAAAAATAACTACACAAATTTGCACCATAGAGAAAGCTATTAATGCACAGATTTCCCGAACACCAAAAATGAACCAGAGAGGCAACAAGTAATCTTACCATATGTAAAGGGCACAACAGGCAGAATCGGAAGAATTCTTAGAAAACACGACATACAAACATTACACAAACCCCAACCAACCATAGGTAAACTACTTGGAAACAAATCGTTTATTTTCATAGACATGCTCACATGTATCGGAATTTTCATATGTAGTTAAAGCTCAAATTTAAAGTAAAAATATAATATGAAATAAAATAGTATGCCTTACATTAAATGTTCTAAAAGACCTGCTTTACAATATATTACGACATTTTAAAATATAAACATATAAAACTCTTCTACAGAATAAATGTTCTGAAAGACCTACGCTATACTATATTTAGACATATTAAAACTCAAACATAAAAAACTCTTCCAGAGAGTAAAACGAATTTTCAGCCAGTATGGCCTTTAGTCCTCTTTTAAAAATGCACATACTAGGTATATCCTTCATATGTGTTGGTAAGTGATTGAATACCTTCAAGGAACTTATCTCCCGCACCTGAATCAATCTTGCAGCAAGTACATAAAGCTTATCTGCATGTCGCGTTCTACAAGTATTAATATCGCCCCACTTTAAGTAGTTAGAACGATTCTTAAGAGAATGTAAAGGTTTATTACAGTTAATATGGCAAGCAAAGCAAAAAGTGGACGACACGAAGCTCTAAATGGAAGTCGAAACATGGTTCTCAGGACTCTTTTCTGGCTAATCAGAACTCGATCGATGCTAGGACAGTTGCCCCAAACCAGTAGACCATATAACAGAACAGAGTTTACAGATCCATAATAAAAGGTTTTAAGAGTGTCAATATTCACAAAACACTTACGTGGCTCAAACTAACAGGCGAATATCAGCAAAAGTAGAAGAGTATAACTTACCATCAGAAACAAACAAAGAACCTTGGCCCTATTCCTATATCATCAGGAAACCGGCTACAAAATATTTTCGATGGAGATTGCCAATATAGAGCATTATAAGACCAGAATAATTCGAGAAGCCATAGGATTAGAAAAACAAGACGATTTAAATAAAAGGCGCGAATCATTAAAACTACCAACAGTGGAAGACAATAATCGACAAATCTAAAATCACAAAGAATCAAGGGGAATTAGGGCAACAACAACAGTAACATCCGGAAAACATAAGTAATGACCAACGGCTGCTCTGATATAACCTTCGGCCCTGGGTGCGGGTATAAAAGGAAGCTCGCGGTCGCTAACACTTCAGTCTTTATTTGGATGCGATTTATAGTTGATTGCGTGATTTTTGTTTATATAATATATTTCCATGAGCAAACGATGTTTATAACTGGTGTACCGATTTAAAATTGTGACATTATCATAATCAAAAAAGTCACTTTGATGTTGCGTAAATCTTTGTTTTAACCATTGTGACGTTTGACCGATGCAACAACTCTGACAATACACAAGACAATTTGTAAACCACATTGTTGTTATATGACAGGGGTATTTTATCTTTGACTTTAGAAAATAAATTGATGAACTATGAACTGGATAAATAATCACAAGAATCGGAGCGAAATTAAGAAAGTTATAAAACATCAAACTTTGACAAAATTTTGTGGTGCCTTTTTTTTGTTGATGATTTTATAATGAGTGAGAAATACATTTAAAATATATTTAAGGGACATATAATCCATGTAAAAAATGTATGTTGGGTCTGCCCAATCTAATATTCATTAACGCCGAACTTTTTTAGATCAGCAACGGATCCAGCGTTATGATAGTAGAATTTTTCCCCATTAAAGCTGGTCCAGATTTATACATTCCACCTGCCTTTGGAAACGTCTCCTTTGATAGGTCCCTGGTTTTAAAAGGGGTGGTGTCTGATGATCTGTGCAAAGAGAATCCCTGCAATCGTAACGGGATATGCGAAAATACGTGGAACGATTATAGATGCATTTGTACAAGAGGTACGTATTTGTCCCTATATAATAATCTTGCAGCTCTAGAGTTATCTAATTACCCTACTGCTCTTCGAAGCTTCCACAGAATTTCGACTGACTTAGCGGCAATCTGTTCGAAGTGTGTTTTTTTTAACTAAGCTGTCAAAATATAAAAAAGAAAACACGGTGAACAATAACGGTTTTATTAGTGTGGAAGTGTTTTTTATGTGAAAATATATATTTTTTAATATATTCATTTTAATACAAATTCCTTTAGGATTTAAGGGAAAGACTTGCAGCGAGCTTGAGTTTTGTGAACTGGAGGGCTGTCCTATGGGTGCCGAGTGCAAAAACTTAGAAGATGGATATGAATGTATTGCGAATGCCACCTTTAATGGGAAAGAGGAACCGTTACTGTACAGGCTAACGATTTTACCAAATTCTAGTAGAGATTTCAACGTCGAGGAAATAGAATTGACGTACAGAACAAGGTGCGGTAACGTATTAATTATTCAGAACTCAAATTCAAACTTCAAATCTAAATTCTTCTGTCTATGTGGTAGTTCATCCGGTTTCTTTTCTAGATTGTAAAATAGAAGTCAAGAATTTAAAGCAACATTTGAGTCAACAGTCGGAACATTTTTAGTTAAAATCATTTTAAGCATATTTGTTACATTCATTGATATATTCAACGGAAAAAATACAGGGTGGGTGGTCCAACAGTGCGTTTAAGTCCAATAGCTCGGTTATTGTGAGAATTAGAAAAGAAATTTTGTATGTGTAGAAAGCCTTTCTTCAAAAAAATACGGACCGATGACAAAATTTCCAATAATTCCACTCCATACATTAACAGACCAACTATTTTGACTATTTGTCTATTGGCATTTCTTTTTGTGGAATGTTGCTTCGTCAGTAAATAACACAAAAAAATTAGCAAATCTTGGCTCTTTTTGAATTTGTTGTGCCCAGTGATAAAAATTTAGTGGGTCATATTTTTACAAATGAAATTAAACTGTCAAAAATACAAATTTGAACTGTCAAGTAATTCTGGTGCTTGAGTTTTACGTTACAAACTAGGTACAGTTTCTATTATAAGATTTATGGTACTAAGTAAAAACAAAACAATTTTTACTTAAAACTTCCACTATATTAAAAAGAAAATACCTTTCATGACATGGTTCCCCAACACTGTGGCTTCTTCAGATACTATTTGAATGAAGTAAAATATTTTGTACCTAGTGTACAATGGGTTTTTTCCATGTTTACCTAAATCTATTTCAAGAAAACATATTTATTAGAGGCGAATTGCTCAGGTCAGTTTGATCGTTAATTAATAGTATAATATAGTGAAGATTTTCAGTAGCAAAGTAATGAAAATTATTTCTATTGACATTTCCATTTTTGTGGAATGTTGCTTCGTCAGTAAATAACAAAAAGTTAGTAAATCTTGGCTCTCTCTGATTTGTACCCAGTGACAAAAATCTAGTCGCATCTGATAATCATCTTCATACAATTCTTGAAGGAGTTGAATGTGGTATGGGCGTTTTTTTTAGAATCTGTTTCCCGTGCAATTCTTCTTGAGCCAATATGTGGGTCTTTTATAACTTTTAAGCTTCCCGCTAACTCGTTCTCTTCATTTAAAACAGGTTTGGCTCGATCACTTTTTGTGTATCCTACATTTCCCTTCTTATCAAACCGTTGCAGAAGCTTTTCAATAGCGCTTCTGTGTGGTTGTCTTGTATCAGAATACTTTTCATGATATATTCTAGTCGCTAACAAACAATTCATTCAATTTTCACTTGCTCCTAACACATAAATCACGTCGATTATTTCTTATCTATTAAAATTCATCTTTGCCTCGTACAATAGAAACTGTACTTAGTTTTTAATACAAAATTCATTTTTGCTGACTTTTTTGTGTTATTTACTGACGAAGCAACATTCCACAACAATATAAATGTCAATAGACATAATTGTATTTCCCGCCTCTTCCTTCTAGATCAGTCTGTAGTTCACTCTTCGCCGGTAGGTGGAGCCACGCATTCCAAAGCCAACAAAAATCGATCCCGTCCCTCGCCTGTACTATCCCGCCGGGCCTTCGCTTCATTATTCTTTTGCGTGTAAGTGGAACCACGTCGCCGCGTCGGCCGTTTGAAAAATGAGTAAACGAGCGCGTAAAAGGGTCGTTTCGGATGAAGACGACTCGGATTCCAGTGTTTCTAGTTCGTCCAATGAGTTGTCCATGATAATGGACCAATTAAAAACCTTATCCAATAAGGTTTCTCGACTCAAAAAGAACAAAAGACGTAAAATTAGATGCGAGCGTTCTCCAGTGGACTCTAACATTAGTTTCTCAGAGGATGAAGTTCCTCAAAATGTGGTAAATCAACCTAATACTTTTGGACATGTAAATTATGAGCCATCTGATTCAGAACGTAAGTAAAATACTACTATATTCCTTTTTTCCCTTTAGACTGTAGGTTATTATGGACAATATTATATAAGTAACAATAGACAGTTCTTACCAACGAGTTTTGGTTGACACAATTTTCTAACTGAAATGGTGGCTCTATTATAAACGTCAACGAGTTTTGACATGAGCAATTCATGAAATTGGAATTTTATGTTATTTTATTTTTTAATGTTTTGCTAACGAGTTTAGTACAAATTTGTGTCTCTGTCTGAATGCCCATTCTTTGTTAAAATTTCAGTCGTTGTTACCTCTCTTGTTTATTGCAGAGGATAACAACAGTGCTGGGCCTAGCGGTGCGGTTCCAGAGGATCTGCTCGCCATTTTGGGCAAGAACAACGCTGCGAATCAAACAAATACCCAAGATCTGAACAACGAGCTTGTTCAAATATGGTCTAAAATATTGCAAGAAGGTCTCGACTCCGAAATACTCGCCACCATATGCAAAAAATATTAAAAAATATTCCCCTCCTTCTAATTTGGGTCTCGCTAGTGCCCCTAAACTTAATTTGGAAGTGTTGAAAGTTCTGACTGACCAACATAAGCAGCGAGATCAAAGACTAGCGAATCGGGAAGACCAAATGGGAGCTGCCTTAGTTGCTATAGGAAAATCATTAACAGCGTTGCTAAAAGAAGGGGGGGGGAGCACAGACGAGCAGGGATCTGATAGAATGGCTCAGCGATGCAGGGCGGCTTCTATCCGATATTCACCACGAACAGTCTTCTTGTAGGAGGACTCTAGTCTCGGTGGATGTGGACAAACAATTAAGGTCTACACTTACCAACGTTTCCGTGGATGGCTGGCTATTTGGTCAAAACTTAGGAGAAAGAGTGAAAGCTGCCAGGGAAATGGAGAAATTGTCGTTCGACCTTAGAGTCAGGACAGTTGTTGCCAAACCTAACAACACTTTAAACTCGAAGGGTCTGCCTCGAGGGAACTTCAAAGGGTATCGGGGCAGACCAAAGTACTCCCAAAAAAGCCAGTCATACGACATCAGAAGTCCTCGAAAGGTTTCTCGCTCAACGAGGGAGAACCCTCCTCCTTATCGGCGGAACCAGTTCAAGGACGATCGGAGACGTATGCACTAGAGGTACCTTACATTTGTGGTAGATTAAAATATTTTTCACGTTCCTGGAAAGCATTAACCTCAGATAAAGTTGTGTTATCGTGGATTCAAGGTTACCAAATTCCTTTTTTGCGGAAACCCTTTCAGAATTATGTACCGAAAGAAATAAAATGGTCCTTATCTGAAGAAAAATTTTTAAATACGGAAATTGAACGTCTTCTCTCAATTGGTGCCATAAAGAAGTGTTCTTTCCAGAACAATCAATTTATATCAAACATTTTTTTAACACACAAACCTAACGGATCATTCAGATTAATATTAAACCTTAAAAAACTCAACAAGTTTATTAAAACCGAACATTTTAAAATGGAAGACCATAAAACGGTCACCAAACTTTTAGCTAAAAATATGTTTATGTCATCAATAGATCTCAAAGACGCTTATCACTTGGTCACGATACATAAAAAACATCGTAAATATCTGAGGTTTATGTTTGTCGGGCAGCTTTATGAATACACTTGTTTACCGTTCGGTTTAAACACTGCCCCTTTTTTATTCACGAAACTGTTGAAGCCTGCATTATATCATTTACGACAACAAGGTTTCTTATCCGTATTATATATTGATGATTTTTTATTGCTCGGCCGGGCTTATACAGAGTGCATGGCAAATATTACTATAACTAAAAAAGTTTTACTAGGCTTAGGGTTTATACTTAATTTAGAAAAGAGTGTAATGATTCCATGCACAAATATAAAATACCTCGGTTTTTTATATAATACTGTTGATATGTCAGTAAGTTTACCTTTAGAAAAACAAAAGTTACGAAAAGTAGTAAGCTAACCATACAAGAATTCGCAAAATTAATTGGCAAATTGGTCGCTGCATGTCCAGCCATTAAATATGGCTGGCTTTATACAAAAAACTGCGAAAGAGCAAAGTTTTTAGCGTTAAAAAAATCCAAAGGGGCTTATAATCAAAAAATGGCAGTTTCTAAAGACGTTTTAGCTGACCTTGCCTGGTGGAAAATTCACCTTTCCAGTAAAAATAATTTTCATAGTTTTACTTTTAAATTGGAAATATTCAGTGATAGTTCCAGGTCGGGTTGGGGCGTTTGCTGCAATGGGAATAAATCTCGGGGTTTTTGGTCTAAAGAAGACAAGAAAAATCACATAAATTATCTAGAATTATTAGCTGCATTTTTTGGGCTTAAATGTTTCGCTGGTAATCTGATAAATTGTGAGATTTTATTACGTATAGATAATACCACGGCAATTTCTTATGTAAACAGAATGGGCGGCATTCAGTTCCCACATCTTAACAGCCTTGCTAGACAAATGTGGCAGTGGTGCGAACAGCCCAATTTATTTATTTTTGCTTCCTATATAAAATCACAAGATAACTGTATTGCTGATCACGAATCTCGTTGTTTGAACACCGAAACAGAGTTTACACTTGCAAATTACGCGTACAAAAAAATCTGTAGTATATTAAGAACACCTGAGATTGATTTATTCGCTTCCAGAATTAATTCAAAGCGTCAGAGGTTCGTTTCATGGTTTAAAGACCCAGAAGCCGAAAACGTCGATGCATTTACGATATCCTGGACTGATTATAACTTCTACGCTTTCCCACCATTTTCCCTTGTTGCTAAAGTGTTACAAAAAATTATTACGGATAATGCTGAGGGTATTGTGGTTGTCCCTTGCTGGCCAAGTCAACCATGGTAAATATATAGAAAATTGCTTATTAAAAAATCAATAATTTTTTCTCCTAATTCCAATCTATTATTATCCATTGACAGGACGCCCCATCATCTGCACCAGAAGCTTTCCCTGGAAGCAGGGCTTTTATCAGGCAGGCTATGATATTTAAAAGGATTCCTGAAGAGGCGATTGAGGTATCAATTTCGTCTTTAGCGGATTCATCAATAAAACAGTATGGAAGCGGATTAAAGTTATGGTGGAAATTTTGTGCGCAACGTAAATTAAATTGTTTTGAACTAGATATACACAACATATTATATTTTTTATCTGCTTTATATAATCAAGGTATGTCATACAGTGTCTTAAATACTATTCGTTCCGCTCTAGCGTTGCTTATCTCGCCACGAGTTGGCGAAGATCATAAAATCAAGAGATTTTTTAAAGGCGTCTCTAAATTACGACCGCCCCTACCAAAATACCACGTAACATGGAATCCGGCTATAGTGTTAGGTTATCTGGAAACTTGTTATCCTAATGATAGAATTAGTTTAGAATTACTAACGCAAAAATTATCGATGTTAATGGCCCTGATAACAGCTCATAGGGTCCAAACTTTCTCATTAATAGAAATTCAAAATATTGAAATATCGAAGGAAAAAATAGTAATAAAAGTCCCGGCCAGGATCAAGACTCTTTCCAGGCAAATACCAACCTTTATTGATATTACCTTTCTTTCATAATAAACCCAAAATATGTGCTGCAAGTACACTTAGTTGCTATTTAAAAGGAACCGTTGCTTTTAGACAATCTGGCAAAAATGCAAAACTTTTTCTAACTTACAAAAAACCTTACAAAGAAGCAACGTCCAAGTCCATTAGTCGCTGGATTCGTTTGGTTTTAGAAAAAAGTGGAATAGACACGGCAATTTTTACAGCGCATAGCACAAGACACGCGGCTACCTCAGCTGCTGTTAACAGGGGTATTAACATCGAAACAATACGCAAAACAGCAGGGTGGACTGCATCATCTAGTGCATTCGAAAAATTGTATAACAGACCTCTAGTAAATTCTGACAGTTTTGCAAATGCAATTATGCAGTAACCAATAATAGATTATAGAATAAGGATGCATTATGTTTTATTTACAATTTAAAATTAGATTATCTTAGAATAAGGTTTTATTTTTCTCTTTAAATTTGATGTTATATTCTATTTTTTCTTTTAAGATTTATTTGCAATTTTTGTTGGTCCTAGAATAGGATTTTTGAGTTCGATGTTATTATTTTGTTATAGGAGTTCACAAAATAAATATCATACTTTCCCATAGAGATTTTGTTTTTCTCCTGTAACTTTTGCAATGTTAACTTTGAACATCTACAGAGTGATCTAGAAGGAAGAGGCGGGAAATACAATTATAAGATTAAACATTACCAAGTGAAGTTTGATCTTAATTGTATGATCTTCCGAATAGATTGTGATCTATTTATTCTATTGCAACAGGTACAGCTTTAAAAATAATGAAGCGAAGGCCCGGCGGGATAGTTCGATTTTTGTTGGCTTTGGAATGCGTGGCTCCACCTACCGGCGAAGAGTGAACTACAGAGTGATCTATTCGGAAGAGGCGGTCATATAAAAGATCAAACTTCACTTGGTAAGTTCGTTTAATCTTATAATTTTCTTTATAACGCCACTGAAAAACCCTATTTAACTCGCATAACTAGTCAAAGGAGCCTCTTAACGTCAAATGTACGTTTAATATTTTCGAAAAGTGCCCATAAATCTTAAACGACTATTGTATAGACTCCACATACCCTATATTGGGTGAATGTGAATGGTCAAAAAGGGCAGATTCTGAAAATATAATACAAATATATACAGGGCGTTCCATTTAAATTAATCGAGAAAATTTGCATTCTGGATTTTTTTCACCCTGTATACCGTTATTAAAGAATACTCAAGAAAAATACCGCAGTTGAAAGAAGACCACATTTGGAAGTTTTAGTGGTTGAATGGTCAAAAAGGGATGAATTTGAAAATAAAATAACATGCAAGGTGTTCCTTTAAAAAAAAAATTAAGTTTGGTTTATGGCAAACTTATCCTCAACCATGTATAATCGAAAATATTTTTAAGTTGTAGCTCTCAGCTGTCACTACGACTTTCGTATAATATTTTTTTTCTAATCCCCCCATTAGACTTAACCGCACTGTTGGACCAACCTGTATATTGTTTGCTTTTTGCACATTTTTTTAGTATAAGCTTGTTTTTAAAAAGAGTTTTGTTTATTTATATTTGTTTTTAGCCCACACCTCAAAAATTAATTTACAGCAGTCTAAATCTATTTTTTATATACCTATATTTCGTATTTGTATATTTCAATATGACCATTGGACATTATTATGAAAAAAAAATTATTAAATGTAAGGAGAGGTTATCATTTTTGTGGTTTTAATTAATACTTAAAATTTGGAGTTTTCATATCACTGCAATTTTAATTGTTTCCAGATCCTGGGGTACCCTGTTGTTTGCCAAAAATAACGCGGATTATTTCACTGTATTTATCTACCATAACGAAGTTGTGATCCAGTGGAATCTGGGTTCTGGAACGATGACGCAACGCTTTAAAAAAGAAAGGTTCGACGGCCAATGGTTGACTTTGCTGTTACATTTCAAAGACCAAACTTTTAGAGGTATGATATATGATTGCTAATTGTATTTCTAAATTTTTAAATGTTGATATTATTTATAACAATAAAATATATAAAACTAAATTAATTCTAGGGAACGGAATCAATTTTCGTTTTTTAACAAATATGATTCATGCAAGTTTTCGATTTGGTTATCCGGGGTGCATAAAAATTACAAAAATATGATTATATAAATTATATCAAAAGTTAACTAGCCTATTTCTCATTTTAAAGCAGAATGATACATGAAGAAAATATTCAGTTAGGTTAAAATCAAAATATCAGAAAACAAATTAAACAAAATCTATAATTATTATCATTTTGCATTGGAAGGGCTTGGAATACGGGGGTGCTGTGTTGCATTAGTTACTAACTTAGTAGTCTTGCAGAAGCTTTAGGGGTGTGTGATTCCACTTGGGTAATTTAGGTGGTAACATGGTAAAATAGCTCATTTTTTGTTCTTCTTTCATAGCGTTAGTGTCTCCCATGTAAATAGAGCTATAGAAACCAGTGATTGGGCTAGAGGGTGTGGCGTACTGATGGCGATTTCGAAAACATTGAAACAAGAAGAGTGACAATTTCTTGTCAAGAAGTAGAATAATTTTAATCTTGTGTCATTGGAAGTGTCTACATTCCCCTGAATTGTATGCCTGTCAAGTATGAACTGCACTGTATGTCAATCCAGGAAATAGCTGATATATGCCCAAATGCTAGCCTTACTATATTTGGAAATTACAATCTACCAGATGCTGCTTGTGTAAATGACGAGCGTGGTGTTACTGTGGTATGTGGAGAAGATTCCACTGCTCGTATGATAGTTGAGACATTTACCTTTTTAAATGTTATTAAATGATTAGCATATCTAATAGCAGAATTATATTTGTAGATCTCTTTTTCAGTCATTTACGCAGTGTAAAATGAGACTAATGTTTATAGATGACTTGAACATGTACAATGTGGTTAGATGGGAAACGCATCCATCTCCCGTCCAACCTAAACGCACTTGGTAGTGGACATAAGATAATAATTTTTTTTAACCTAAATTAATTCAGATCGCAAAAGTTGTTCTGTAAGGATTGCAAATGTTGGGATTTGTTTTGTGAAATTGCTCTAGTTTCTCTGTCGACGATTAAACAACTTGCTCACTTGCTCGACTAGGTCTACCAATCAGGCGCGTGGGGATATATTGCAGAGAGTCTAGAACAAGCTTTTAAGATTTTTTGCATATAAGTTCAACATTAACATGCTTAATTAGCACAAAGCAACAATGATTAGAACACTAAACCAGACATCTTTAGAAAATAGACGTTTAGTGTTTGATAAGGTTTTTGTTTTTAAATTGATTAATGGACTGTCAAATTCTCCTCGACTGTTGTACTATATAAATTTGAATGTGCCCGATAAACATTTACGTCTTTTATCGAATATTCAAATTCAGTGTTAATATCTTTAATTGTACACTGTTTGGATTTAGGAAACAAGCTTACAGTATGCTGTAAATGTGATTTATTTAGTTTAGTTTACTATTCTTGTTATACCTATTTAGTTTTAGAGTTTAGTGCTATTGTTAAAAATTGGGTTACCCATACATTGTATAAAATAATTAAATAAATAAATTTTGTTATATAAATAATAATAATATATAAATACATTAATTCCGACGTTTAAAGATAAAATGCAAAATTATGAGATTTATCGAATTTTATATTATTTCTTATATAAAACACTAATATTTTGGATTTAACCTATTTGTTATTTTTTGCATTTAAGTGAAAAATAAGGCTAGCTCACTCTTGACAATATTTCTCATTTTTGTATTTTTTATGCACCTAGTAGGACAAAATCGAAGAATCTGCCACGTGAATTGTACTTTTTCACAAGCTACAGCTTCTATGAAGAGTGACTTTTTTTTCAATAGTGATAATTTTAGTAATTTTTTCTTGTGGAATCTATCCGTGGGCATACTGTATGCAATTATTTTTCCAGAAGATGATTTTTTATTTTAAATTTAGAAGTCTTGTCTTTTAACTTTATATTTTTTCCGGTGAACTGTTATATAATAAAATGCCATCGTATAGAATTAGATCTGTATTTTTGTTATTTGTAAATTGTTGCATTGTGCAAAAACTTTTTGTGAGATTTTGGAATATTCGACCAGTAAAGGCCAACTTTTGTTAGATTTTGTATTTTTATTTATTCATTTTTAGGAGGTTTTAAAGAAAATGTACTGGATATGTCCCCAAACGTAGAGAGTGCCCAATTTGACAGTGTCTCCCTGACAGAACTCTTTAAAGAAGGCGATGTCTACATAGCTGGAAGTGATAGCAAGACATTTAATTTCACGGCTGGTAAGTATTTTTAATTAGTTTTGTCTGATATTAAACATCGTAACAAATCTGTTATGTTTATTGAGGAATGAAACACACAACAACACATTCGTTGGTTATCATTTTTTAAATTATGTTTGTGTTCATATATTGGCCTGGAACGTAATACAGGGTGATCAGTTAAGGGTAGCGAGCGGCCATATTTCATAAGATACTGGTCGTATAGATTTGAGAAAAAAAAAATCATAATAAAAGTCGCCAAGAGAAATTGCTGAAAATTATTTTTGAGTTTGTCAAACGTCCACTAGAGTTGTTGGACAGTTTTATTAAGATTTTTGCATTGTTAAACATCTTATTTTTTCAATCCAAAACCGTTCGTCTATATATCAAAAAAAAGTCAAGAGGTTTTTTTTGTTAGCAAACTTAGGCTCATATGTGATTACGAAAATGATTTTTATTTTGACAAAAAGCAGTGGCGTGCCATTTTTTTAATAAAATAAAATAATATTTTGGTCAATATCAAAAGGGGATAAATTTCTCAAAAAATGTAGATGATAAATTATTTTCATTAAATTATATTTTAGAAAAAATGTATCCCCTTTTAAAATATGTAAAAATGAATATACCATTACATTTGTTTTTTTTGAAAAAAATAAAACTAAAAAATATTTTTTCAATCAAGCTTCGTCTAATATGCAACTAATTCAGTTAACGCCATCTAGCGACGCCAGCAAAAGTCAAAAATTCAAAACCAAATAAGCGTTTTGTGGTGCAAATTATGCTCTTTCATATATGTTTGCTAAAATCGGTCAAAAGAAACGGGAGACATCTTGGTTTGTTTGAAAAAACAATTGAACTTCCCCCACCTCTTTATTTTGATATATAGAACAAAACATTTTAGACAAAAAGTGTAGGGAAATGGTCACTAAATATGAAAATGATATCATCGATATATTTTCATTAGGCAAAATTCTATAAAAACCCCATTTTTCTACTTGGTGTTGGTTGTTACGCCCTCTAGCGGACGTTTGACAAACTCGAAAATAATTTTCAGCAATTTCTCTTGGCGACTTTTATTACGATTTTTTTTTCTCAAATCTATACAACCAATATCTTATGAGATATGGCCGCTCGCTACCCTTAATTGATCACCCTGTACATATACAAGGTATTTGTTTCATAAATGCCTATATATAAGGAAACGAACTTCGCGAATTGTTTAAATACCTTTAAATAATTTTATTTTACAATAATACACGCTGTTTCAAAACTCTATCTTTTCAGATGTTTCCGGAGAAAAATCCATGATTAGTAATCACGAAAAAAACATGAAAATGAGCTTCTTTGTAAATGTCAATAGCTTATGAAGTTTGCAACATATAGATCTGAGACTTCGTACAAATACATCATACGTGATGCTAAATATGTGTGCAAAATATTGACATCGTAACTACTTTTGTTAACGAATTTTGGCTATTTGTATTGTATCTTCTGCTGCAAACGGACGCAGATAGAGACCTGTATGTACAGAGGCCATTTTGATCGTCATCACTGACGCTATAATATACAGTTAATTTCAGGTTCATAAAACTTCAAAAATTGCATCTAAAAAGTCAAAAATTGCGTCAAAAACATATCACTTTTTAAATATAAACATCTAAAACGTTTTCGAATTGATTTCAATTAGCTGATATTTAAGATTTTTTGTTTCTAATTAACTGTCGTTTTATTAATTATTAACATTAAAAGCTGAAACTGCGCAAGTAATATATTCCAATAATTATAGGTCGTGGAATAAAGTTAATAGCGTCCTTTAAACAGAAGAAATAGAAGGCACCATGGCATGCGCAGCGGAAAACGGTAATTTTGGCTGGTCCAATTGAGCGAAAATGAACTTGTCGATACGTTTCCTCTAGAGATCAACATTTTGACATTTTGATTGATATTTTGACAAGACAGACTTTTCAACCCAATATGGGTTTAAATTTGCAAATATCTCCTCGAATGCTTTGAGGAGCAGTAAAAATGGATATTTATCGAATGCAGAAAAGCTAATTTTTAAGGGTTATTCGCAAATACATCTCAAAAAATAGAGTTTTGAAATATATCTATACCTTTTAGAAAAAATTTTTTTTACCGTTTAGTATAGAAGAACAAAAAACGTGTTCAGCATTTTAGGTAAATGTATTTTTTCCCGCGTATTTTCGGCCTAATATTGTTAAATTTGTATGCTTTTCTGAAATGTTTAACTGCAAAAATGTATTGAATTATTTTGACTCTTTCAAAGGTTCTTTTCATCGTCTATTTTATTTTCTTGAACGAACTTTTGCCATTTGTGAAATTTAAAAAGCTACTTTATTATTTATATGATCTTTAAATATTGTTTTTTTTTACAGCTATTGAAGCAACTGAATTGAATACGACCACTGTTAGTGCAATGGATACAACCACTGTCGATCCCCTTATTATCACCAACACAATAGATAGCGGAGAACTGTACATCGATGATGGGTTTTTGTACAAAATAGATCAAAATAAGAAAACAGATAGGTTTAAGGGATGCATAAGCGAAGTTAGAATTGGTACGTTTTTTGAAGTACGGATTTAATTTAACATTCAAAAACACTGAAAAAAGAGACGTAGAATTTATAAATTAAAAATTGTTTTTACATGTAATTATTACAAGCTCATGAAATGTTAATAATAACTGAGTGGTATACTTGCCGGTCGTATAAATCTAATACAAAATATAAATATTTATACATAATTAAACAAGATTATTCCTCCATGTCAATCTACAGAAAAAAATTGAAGAAAATAGATTTCTTTTCATTTTTTGTTGTAAAGAGGTGCTGAAGTCACAAAGAGGGAAGAAATCTTGTTTTTTTTGCGTTGCACGACGACCAGAAGCTAGTTTGACATTTTTTACAAAAAACATGGTATAACGGCTTCTATTTTTCCGATCCAAACAATAGAAGAGAACTACTTTGGTTTAAAGGTTCATAGGTTCATGTAACATGGCTTTTTGTTTTTTCGGTAACTTTTGTTATAACTTTTTCCATAATGGCTAACCATTTTCACGTTCAGATTATTTTCAGTTTTAATAATGACACATGATAACGCCTTAATTTACATACAAATTTATATAAAAAACTTAAAAAAAAGCACTCAAAAGTAAGCACTAATATTTCATTCCACATTGAAAATTTGATTTAATAAGTCGGCATTAAAGTAATTCTTAATTGCTTAATCACAAACAAAAAAAAATATATATATATATATATATATATATATATATATATATATATATATATATATATATATATATATATACAGGGTGTCCCGAATTGCAGTGTCCAAACTTTAACAGCGCATTCTGCATTCAAAATACGCCCTAATTTTCTATATAAACATATATCGGCAAATGCTTCGTTTTCGAAATACAGGGTGTTAAAGTTTTAAGAAAAAAATTGTTATTTAGTCATAACTTTTTCAGTATTTGAGATATTGTTATTAAATTTGGTAAACAGCATTTGAGTAACAAAAGGCATTTTTTGATTTGAAATAATTTTTAATTCTTTATCAGTGGCGTCCGTACAGGATTTATTATTGAATATTCTTGAAGAAAAAATAGTACGCTACTGCTTTTTCTGAAAACAAAAATCATTCCTAAAATCCTCACTCAATTTGGAGCAAATTTGATCCCTTGGTTTTTTTTCGTGCGATGCAAGGATTTCGAGTTCAAAACTAAAAACTATTTTTATGTATGGCGTAGTTAAATTTTTCATTATTGTTAATTATTTCAGTGGCAAAACCTTTAACATCTTGGTATGCCATGATTGCATTTTTGTGACAAATGAACAATTGCTAGTTTCGTTTTTAAAGTGTGATATTTGAGTTTTTAGAGTAAATAAAAAGTCAGGTACATTACAGTTTATACAAAAAGGTAATTATCAGTCTAACTAGTGATTTCAAAATGGTGTTATTCAGTAACTTTGAGTATGCTGATATTCATTTCGTTTATGGTTTCTGTAATGGAAATGCAAATGCAGCAGTACGGGAATACCAACGAAGATTTCCAAATAGAAGATTACCTTGCAAACAAGTTTTCATTAAAACGCATTTAATGTTTAGGAATTTTGGACTCAAAAAGAATGCGAGAAACGAAGGTAGGAGAAATGAACAATATCGAAACGTAATTTTAAATAAGTTTGACAACGATAGGACATTAAGCCTACGAAGAGCAGCTCATAATTTACAAGGCAACGCAGTTTTTGTTTCTAAAAATAAGGTTCATCGCGTTTTGAGGAAAGATCACAGGAAGCCATTTCAGATGCAGCCAGTTCAAAACTTACAACCTGGTGATGCCGAAAAACGTGTCAGTTTTTGCAATTGGTTTTTGCGCCAAATAGAGGAAGACGAGAACTTCTCAAAAAAAATTTTATGGACTGATGAAGCCACATTTACCCGAAGCGGCTCAGTAAATTTCCATAATTTACGAATCTGGAGCCATGACAATCCACGTGTTGTACGAACTAGAGCATTTCAGCAAGAATTTTCTGTTAATGTTTGGTGTGGTGTAATAAATGAAATTTTTTGCAGGCCCCATATTCTACCACCACGCCTAGATGGACAGTTATTTAATGATTTTCTGCAAAATGAGTTATTTCAATATCTAGAAAATATTCTTCTAAATCTTAGAAACGAATTCTGGATTCAAATGGACGGGGCTCCCGCGCATTTTGCACTTGTAAATCGCGAGTGGTTAAATAATAATTATCCAGAACGGTGGAATGGACGATTAGGAGCTACAGCCTGGCCACCACGTTCCCCTGACCTCACACCTGTCGACTTCTTTGTGTGGGGTTATTTGAAAAGTTTATTCTAGACCAGTTCATACAAGAGAAGAACTGATTCTAAGGATAGAGCAAGCCTGTGAAACTTTGCGAGCCAATACGAATTTTATACGCCATGCCACTGACACAGTTAAGAGCAGATGCCGAAAATGTGTCGAAGTTAGAGGAGCTCATTTTGAGCAATTATTGTGAATTTTAAGGCCCACATTAATCCTTAATGATATTTAAAGTGCTCTATAAATTTTTTTCACGATCTAAGTTAATAAAAGTTATGAATTCTAGTTTTTGTAAAATTAATTACGAACTTAGTTAATAAAGAGTAGTTTCTGTAAAATGAAGTATCATCTTCAAAATTGAATTAATTCTAATTACCGTTTTACAAAATGAATCGACGATTTTAGAATTATAAACTCATCTGTCATACTTTAAAGACGAACCTAGCAATTGTTCAATTATCACAAAAATGCAATCATGGCATACCAATAGTCGGTAATGAAGGAATGATGGTAAGTACCAAGGACATTAGATTTTAATAGGTTGCCTGCTAACTTCTACGATGTCACCCTGATAACCCAAACATAATGCAAATCTCCATTACAACGGGTCGATGACGTCATCTCTCCTTAGTTGTCAGACAAGCTTTTATTTTAGAAACCCTACATACGTTGTTCAGAAATTATGAACTCACACGGAATGCATGAAATAAATATGGTAAACCAAATATTTTTGCTGTTACAATCCCACCTTAAAGGTTTTGCTACTGAAATTAACAATAATGGAAATTTTAACTATGCCATACATAAAAATGGTTTTTAGTTTTTTACTCGAAATCCTTACACCGCACGAAAAAAAGACAAGGGATCAAATTTGCTCCAAACTGAGTGGGGATTTTAGAAATGATTTTTGTTTTCAGAAAAAGCAGTAGCATACCATTTTTTCTTCAAGAATATTCAATAAAAAATTCCGTACGGACGCCACTGATGAAAAATTAAAAAATATTTCAAATTGAAAAATGCCTTTTGTTACTCCAAGACTGTTTACCAAATTTAATAACAATATCTCAAGTAATAAAAAAGTTATGACTAAAAAACAATTTTTTTCTTAAAACTTTAACACCCTGTATTTCGAAAACGAAGCATTTGCCGATATATGTTTATATAGCAAATTAGGGCTTATTTTGAATGCAGAATGCGCTGTTAAAGTTTGGACACTGCAATTCGGGACACCCTGTATATATTATATTATATATATATATATATATATATATATATATATATATATATATATATATATATATATATATATATATATATATATATATATATATATATATATATATATATATATATATATATATATATATATATATATTTTATATATTATATATATATATATATATATATATATATATATATATATATATTTATATATTTATATATTTATATATATATATATATATATATATATATATATATATATATATTATATATACATTTGGTGCTTTTTTTTAAGGTTCTGTTTTTTTCATAAAAATGTTTATTTAATCCTAAAGTCATTTAAAAATTAAAATATAAAATTACATGTCAAAAACTGTAAATTTGTGTATTTTGCAGTACCCGTCTTGCAAGAATAAGTATTAACAAATAAATTAAAATGCGGAAAATAGAATTTAATTCCATACATTTTCTAAAAATTAAAAAAAAAATGTAAAATCATTATCTTAAAAACATCAAATTTCGAGTGTTTAGCTGCGTTTGCGAATGCTTAAAGTTGAGCACTAAAACTAAAGTTAAATTATGTTCATGAACGCTCTTGTTTAGAAGGTAAGGTTTAAATTGTCCTGGGTACTAAAGGTTATGGAAAAAGAAAATATAAATAAAAAGTCATGTTACACGAACCCACCTTAGGACACAGGACCTTAAATCCGCTGTGGATCATACCAATAACGCCATTTTAGAAAGTGGGTGTATTTTAAATCTATTTTTCGATGATATGAGATTAACTTAGAATTTGATTTTATGACCTTTATGGGTATTGTAAAAAAAGCACCTGTTTTAGTATAGACTGCGCTCTTTCTTTACAGCAAACTTAACCAATCCTGGCCTAACCTAACGTTATAATCCTTATTTTTATAAATTTAAGTTTTCTTTAAAAAAAACTAAAAAAAAGTCATCGCCTGAACGGGGATTCGAACACACATGCGGTGCATTCGTAGTCAAGAACTCTACCACTGACCCAGGAAGCTTGCTTATACTTATTCTTCGTACGTCCAAATAAACGATGAAACAATAGGAAGCGCATTGAACAATCTGTATTGTAATTGGTATGATCCGTGGCTGATTTATTGCCTTGTTCTTTAGAAAATGTCTATACCCAAGACCAAACAAACAAAAAACGTTTTCACTTCCTTGCAGAATTTTCGACATATACTTTTTGCCAAATGGAACTTATTTTTAACATGTCAATAATTCCTTTGTTAAATAATCATATAATTAATATAGTTTTGTATGTATATCTTAAGTATATTTTATGAAAGCACACATACCGTTTTAATGAAAAAAGTGTTGATGGTATTTCATAAAAAAGTTATTCCAAATGCCCTATGACAAGGGCATTTTTCCTAGAAGCTGGATATCTGCTCGTTTACGGTCTTTTCCCAAAACTCTTCCCTCTAACTACAGACCCATATCCCTCCTACCAATTATGAGTAAGGCAATGGAGAAGTATATTAATAGGGATCTTTTAAATTACCTTGAAGTGTATAAATTTATCCAGGACAGACAATTCGGCTTCCGCCACCAAAGATCCATAGCAGATCTAAGCTTCGTAACCCACAAGCGGCGAAGCCCAAATTATTGTCCTTGACATCCACAGTATTTGACGTATTTCTTAACAAACTTCCCACTTATTGTCTTCCTCCAAACTTTGTACTTGGATTGCCAGTTTTCGTTCCAACAGAAATATTTCTGTAATGGTTGAAGGTCATTCATCAAACTTTCACCAAATCAGCGTAAGCTTTCTACAGGATTCAATGTTGGCATCTACCCTATTCCTCCTTTACATCAATGATCTGCTTTCTTCTATCAACAGTCTTATTGGTGAGCTATATTGGTGATAGAGCAATATATGTTTCCAAGATTGAAATTGGTGATAGTTTAACGCCACTAAGATACTTTACTATCTCACAAATTATCTCCTAATATCCGCACCATTCATACATAGTTGGTAACACTTTTCAGAAAGATCTTAGCTGGCATTATCACGTTGCTTCATTTGCCACTGTCCTACTGCAAAGTACAAGGACCTCTCACTTTGTTAGAACCAAATGAAAATGAATGAAAGTTCTCGAAAAAGAACAAAAATGATAAAACCTAACGTAGGCACACGAACCTGAATCATTCATTTGCGATTTTGCTTTAATTATATTTTTTTTTGTTAATAAGTAAAATACATAGATAACGTCAAAGCAAGATTAAAATGTAAGAAGACAAAACTAATTACAAATGGGGATTAAAAGTATATTTATTCATAGATATTTTCAAAAAAACACTGTCATATGTCACTAAACAGGCGCCAAATTTAAAAAGAATGTACAACGTCTGTGGGAATTTTGGAAAGTATTTCAGGAAAATACAATTGGAAGTGGAAAGTTTCCGCTGTCCATCACTATGTTCGTGTAAAAAGAAAATGTCAAAATCGTTCATCGAGCGAAAGAGCATTTCCTTACTCAAGAAAATACACTGTAGATTGACTTCACTCTCTATAACAGAGTAAACATCCTAAAATTTAATAAAGACATACATATTTCTCTTTCAGGAGGGCTTTTGCTTCCATTCTTCACGACGAAAGAAATATACCCCAAAGAAACAACGTACACCGAAGAATTCTTCGAACTGGAACCTTCCAGCCAGGTCGATTTGGGTTGCATCTTATGTTACGACACTGACTGTAACAATCAGGGCCAATGCGTCAACAGCACTGAAACGTATAGGTGTGATTGTAATGAAGGTAAATATTCATCGCATTTCGTTTACAATTCGAATATGTGCACATGAATCGTTATATTTATTAAAGAGTCTATTGTTGGTACTACTGGTCACGAGCTAACGTTAACACAATGAAAAAAGATGTAGATAAACTTTACATAAACACATATTTCTGAAACAGCTATTTATTACACACTAAAAAAAGTTAAAGGTCTGTTATATTTAAATAACAAATTATCTGGCTGGGATCACATTTCAATAATTTTTTTCACAACCATCTTATTTCCGCTGTAGGAATCAATCAGTCAGTCGAAGGTGGTTGTTTTCCTGTCTCTGATACTTCTTTTTAGGGGCGGTGATAGGGACATCGCTTCCAACTGCCTCCCAATTCTCTATTAGCGACTTTATCAAAAATTGTTCAGAAAATAATTAAAATTAGAATGGTCAGTTTCTTGCAGGAGCCTATTTTGCTCTCTAAATCGTAGTTTGAACATTGTACTCTGATGTACAATTGTACTTATGTCTTGACGACAAGGAGACTTCATCAGCAGTATATATAGAAAAGCAAAAACATTTAATTTAAGTTTATGTATATGTATTTTTTATTCGTTTAGGTTATACTGCAGATGACTGCTCCATTGACATCAACGAATGTGAAAACAATCTGTGCGAAAATGGAGCTACTTGTGTAGATTTAATAGCGAGATACGAGTGCCAGTGTGCTTTGGGATATGAAGGAGAACAGTAAGTACAGTACATTATGTCCTAACACTGGAACCTGTGGTGGAAGATACAAAATACAAGAGTTAACCACACTACACCACAACTTGTTACGTTCTGGACGCGTTTCGCTAACCAACTTAGCATCATCAGCAGATGATATAAAATATCATCTGCTGATGATGCTCTTGTTTAAAGGACATTTTATTTTGACAGTACATTATGCAGTCCTCTCTGTTTAAAGGACATTTTTTTATAATTATGTCCTCAATATTTGACAAATTTTGTTAACTGATTAAGACATTAATATGAAGATTGATGCTACATGTAGGGTAATATTACTTTTTCCTGAGCCTAGTGAAACATTTTCCCGGCTACCAGTGGCGCGCATGACTCACATTTCAGTATTGAGGTTGAAAAAGTTCCAGATATTTTCCTTTCAAAACTCTAAGGGGTTTTCCGTATATTTTGACACCCACTTACATAGTTTACTATTCAAGGTAGAAGAAAATGTTGATTATAAAAGTTATTTGGTTTGACCTCTAAAATCTGTCAGCAAAATAAACAAAAAACAATTGGAAAGGAAACTAAAAAATTGACCATCTACTTTGTTATTTTAAATGGAACACCCTGTAACGTATAATATTATTGCAATACACAGGGCATCCACTTGCTGATTATAAAAATATGAGGTTTGATATCATTATTTTTATAGACAACCCAGTCATAAGTCGAAGTGTATTCTTTCTGATTACTTTACTTATGTGTATGTTATCTCTCTTTCTATCACCTTGCCCCTTATAGCAGGATACTTATTAATTTTCTTGATTGTTTTTAAAGATAAAGGTGTCAAATCTGGTATTTTTTAATGAGCGATATGCTCATTTATTGAAATACTATTAAACAGGGTTTTCATTTAAAATAACAAAGTCGATGCTCAATTTTTTCTATGATAAAGTTGTCAAATCTGGTATTTTTATAATCAGCAATATGCTCATTTATTGAAATACTATTATACAGGGTTTTCCCTTTAAAATAACAAAATCGATGTGCAATTTTTTCTATCTTGAATTATAAACACTGTAAGGTGTCAAAATATACTGGAAATCCTTGTTCAAAAGGCGTTACCTTGCGTTTTTGTCCGATTATTTTCTCATATTAAGGATAAAAGGTCGGTGTTGTTCTACTCGCGAAATGGGTTTCTAAACTTCAAAAATGTAAATAAATGTACAGGCTCCTATTTAAAAACCGACTGAGATATGTAAGTAAAATATTGTTCAGATTTTAGTATGGGAAGGGGAAATTTAACAGCCAGTTTACGAAATTCTAATAAATATTTAAATATGTAATGGCCTATGTAAAAACCTTACCAAAATTCTTGTTTTATTTAGTTTATATACAGTTAAACGAATAGAAAACTACTTTTAACATTATTCAAAAAGTTATACAATTATTATTTATAAATGAGTTTATTTCCCTTTGTTCAGTTGTCAAATAGACATCGACGAATGCCAGAGCAATCCATGTAAACACGGCGGTGTCTGTAACGACCTAATAGGAACATTTAAGTGTGATTGTCCTGACGACTTTGTAGGAAAGCAGTGTGAGGCTCCTTTGTTGATCACGTGTGAAAACAAGCCTTGCAAAGACGGAGCCACTTGTAAAACAGGACCGAGTAAGTATCATTATATATATATATATATATATATATATATATATATATATATATATATATATATATATATATATATATATACACAGTGTGTCCCAGATTCGCTTCTCTATATAGGGATCTCGGCTCCTATTATACCTACAGCAAAGGTTAAATGGGGAAAGTTTTAGAGGAAACTTATTGCATTGGATATCTGGCTTCAGATTTACGATCGATCAATAAGTTTGGGAAATATCGACGAAAAACCGAAAATGGCGGATTTCGTTTTTCGCCAGTATATCCAGAACGGTAAATTTGACAGCTGTCAAAATGTGACATTATTCGTACACATTTTTAAGACAAATAAGATGGCGTTTACGACACGTCTTCATTGTTTTTTTTTGTTAACCCGCAACCCGCCCCAACTTTCATTTTTCTTATGACCGCCATATTGGATTTTTCGATTTTTGGAAAGAGCCCAAAATTTCCAGTCTAGTGATATCTCACAAGTGCATTAAAGATTTTAGTGTCATCGAAATATCACACTTCGTAAATTAAGTTTTAATGTTTTTAAAAGAGGCCATGATTTATTTGTCACAAGATTACATTAACAAGTGAGTAATGTATTGGACGCATTGAATTTTCAATACAACATGAACGTAAATAACGACTTTACAAATCTACAAAATGACGTCCATTTGCATCGAGACATTTTTGACAATTGGTGACTGTTTTTCGTACAACCCTGGTAAGTGTATTTCGGTTAATATTTCTAAATGTGTCCAGAACTCTTTGTCTCAGGATTTCTATGGTCACGGGGGGATCACATTTATAGATTTCATTCTTCATGTGATCCAGAGGTAGAAATCCAAGGGCGACAGGTCAGGGGATCTAGGAGGCCAAGATATTGGACCATTTAAAGAAATTATTCTTTCGTCAAACTGCTCTCTTAAGAAGTTCCTGACTTGAATGGTATTGTGAGCCCGACATCCGTCTTGTTGAAACCAAGTTCTTCTTAATTCATCTTCCGTTAGAATAGCTCGAAAGGCTGGTAAAACCTGGTTTTGCAAAAGCTCTAGGTACCTCTGCCCGTTTAGATTGTAGCCAAAAAAAATGATCCAATAAGTCGATTTCCTGGAATGATTAATAATTTATAAATAGGTGCCCAACAGTCAAGGGCGGGGTCGGCCGGGTGCATATAG